>JADMNL010000027.1:72697500-73947500 GCA_016271365.2 Neoceratodus forsteri | reverse complement strand
TGCACAGTTATGTTAGAACTTATTGTAACAATAAATCTTCAAGAGGATCTCTTTCAGCAGACCATCCCATTCCTCCCTACTTCCCCTGGGTCTGGGAGGCACTTCTTTGTCTGTACCTCCTTCTTTACTACCTTTTCTTTGGCGGGAACCTTTGTTTCCTTCTCAGTTCCCTCAGCTGGGACTAGGTAGCTTATGGTTTCCAGTGGGAGAACTGAGGAGGACGCAGAGGACACCCAGTCTTATAGGCTAGGTCGATGTTGGCATATGACCTCGGAGTGGGTGGCCTCCTGTTAGACTGCTAGCTAGAAAAGCTTCCATGTGGCTGGCCTGGTGGTGCTGAGGGTTGAGGCGCTGGATGCCACACCTCGCACGATGCCGGTGACCCAGGTTCGGGAACGGACTCTGGTTGCTGGGGGTTGGTGGGGTGAGGGAGGATTGAGCATCCCTGCGGATGCTCTCCTCCCTCTGGGGTGGGATACCAGGGGTGCTTCTGGCACCAGATGCCCCTGAAGCCGGTGGATGCATGGGCTTTTGGGGCACCGGGGGCTCTACTGGAGTCAGGGAGGGGGGATGCTGTTAAGCGCGTGGCTGTCTGCATGCATCAGCACATCATCAAGCCTGAACGTATGTCCTAAGCACAGGTGTCCCAGGGGTATGGGAGAAAAACGGGAAAAATGTAACACCCCTGGCCCTATGAGAGAAATGAAACTGGGGATGGGATGCCTTGGGGATTGTCGTGGTGGACAGAGTAGGAGGAGGTACGAGGCTTCCTCTGAAAGCTGTTCCATGTGGTCCTACTGCCTGGTGTTTATAGTTCCATAGTGTGGCCTGCAGCAAGAGATCCTCTCAAAGATCTACTGTTATGGTAAGTTCTTATGTAACTGTACTGCCTTACTTCGAGAGGGCTCTTGCAGTACGTATTCACATATAGGACTAAGCCGCTGGGTGTTAGGACCCTATGGAAAAATTTCTAGCTAGCAGTCTCTGGCGGCGGACTGCCCCCACGTCAGGTGACCGGCGTCAAGCGACATCGATATAAAGGGGCGGTCCCCCACGCCTGCCTTCCAGTTCTTTCCTGCTGTCAGCTTGTGAAAGTTCCTCGCGGTAGAACAGCGCTCATCAGTCATTCATTGGTCCTAAAGTTTTACAACTTTTTCAACCTTTTTTCTCAGTTTTTCAATTTTTCTCTAATACCTGCTGTGTATGTCGTCCTCAACACCCTGCAAATCACATAGGAACAAGTGCGACTCGTGTGGTTCCCAGCTTCCACACAAGGTCGGTCTGTCCTTGTGCCTCTTCCATCTAGGCCCAGACCACCCTGTGGAGAATTGCCAGCACTGCCAGAAGTTCAACTCGGCTACCCGCAGGAGAAGGCTGCAGTCCCTGGAAACCCATCTCCTCAAGAAGAAAATGGCCTCCATGGAAAAAGAGTTAAAAAAGCTTAGGCAGGCGTCCACTTCCCCCAAAGGCCACAAAAAGAAGCACGACAAGGAGAAGCACTGAGAGCGGGAGTCGTCTTCCACAACAGCCGCGACTTTGGCTGGAGTTGTGGCCCTCAAGGTAACATTCCCTCCGGGGGATTGCTCTTCGACGGCCATCCAATAATGGCTACTAAGAAGGCATGACCCCCTTCCGTCAGGCTCGTGATCGGGCCCTTCAGGAGTCTCCGGGGAAAAGGAGGCCTCCGCTCCAGTAAAGACTGCTCCTCCTCCGTGACCTTCCAATCAGAGCAGGTCCAGTAAGTCGGACGTCAGTCCTACCGACGCCTGCCTGGACAAGGCTGCTAAGCCGCTCTCCTCCTCAGGTGAGCGCCCAGCCAAACCCCCTTCCAACAAGGCCACCACTCCTTCGCGGCCTTTCTCGGATAGGGAGTCCAATAAATTAGACGACGGCTCCTCCTCCGACCGCCCGGCCAAGAAGCCTGCGCCAGACCCTGTCATACTGTCTGACACCCCAGGCTCTCTGAAAAGTCTCACTATGTTGCACACTGAGGTCCCCGTGTCCCCTCGACTTACACCCGGGGATTATAATCCTCCTTCCCCGGTCATCACCGAGGACCCTGAGATGCTGCTGTCAGGGATCCTTCCTCCTATGTCGGACCCCCTGACACCAGATTCTCAGACGTCGGTTCCGACGCAGGCTGACCCGATGCCACCCTCCTGCATCCCTTTGCCCAATGGAAGACCTCTTACTCCATCAGGACCATCGGACCCACTTGATGGCATACCTATGCCGGGCCCGACGCCCATGGGGCCAATGCTTCCTCCATCTGGCCCACCAGCAGGGCCTTTGCCAGGTCCTTCTGCTCCATCAGAGCCCCTGGCTCCAGGGTACCCGACACCGTAATACCCTGTGCCGCAGTACCTGGCCCCTCAGTATCCAGCACTGCAGTACCTGACGCCTCAGTACCCAAAGCCGGGCTACCCGCCGCCGGGCTACGGATACTCCTTTTACGGGTACCCCCAGTACCTGTATCCCCCACCTCCTTCACCTCCGCCGCCCACAAATCTGAACTGAAGGAGACCTTGGCCTCCTGGTGGGCTGAGGCCAGGGCTCAGATCACTAAGGAGGTCAGGAGTCATCTACCGACGTCGGTACCTATACCGGACCCCCTATGTCTGAGATGGGAGACTCCCTTCCCCTTGCCCAACACCAGAGGAGAGCCCTCGGGTGCCCGAGGCGAGGAGGATAGGCGCCCCTGGGAACTCCCCAGAGGGGTCATCCCTCCCCCTCCCAGGGAGGAGTCTTTTTTCTCTTCTTCAGACACTTCTGACTCGGACACAGAGTCCAGCCACTCTGACACCGAAGATAAGCCCCACACTCCAGAACGCCCAAGGCACAGGGATCCTCCGAAATCTCCTCTGGAAGACCTCTTCTTTCTGGATTTATTAAGGAAATTCCATGAAGTACGTCAGTGGCAATCAGTGGAGCCAGATCCACAGCGTAAAAAACTCGCTGCCCATCTGGATTTGCCCGAGACCGCTCCCACGCTGATTCCACCCCTTGATAGAGCCTCATGCAGCTCTTGTTTCCACTATCTGGAAACAAGCTTCCACGTTAGCCCCCCTTCCAAGGAAGGCAGACAAGCTATACCAGGTTCCGGAGGGTGTAGACTTTCTTAGCCTTCACCCCAAGGCAGACTCGGTCGTCATCAGCGCCGCCCACGGCTGCTCTGCCAACCCCAAACACTTTAGCTCGTCTCCCCCTGATAAGGAATCCCAGCTTCTGGACCAATACGGGAAGAAGATCTATTCCTCTTCTACCCTAGGCATCAGGGCCCTTAATTATGTTGCACATATGGAGAATTAATAAATGCACTAATAATGCATGGCCCCGATGGAAAAAAATAACTAGATGGATAGAGGCATGGCTGGAAGACGGGACACAATCTGTCACAGTTAAAGGCACAAATTCTACATGGGCGGATGTGTCTAGTGGAGTGCCTCAGGGTTCCGTATTGGGGCCTTGTCTTTTTAATATATACGTCGCATCAATGCAGGTTAAAGATATTTGGTTATCTAAATTTGCTGATGATACGAGGGTGAGGTACATAGTGAATAACCAAGCTGATGCTTCCCAACTTCAGGAAGCATTGAATGATTTAGACACATGGGCATCGGATAAGAAACTAACTTACAATATTGATAAATGCTGCATCATGCACTTCAGGTGGCTGAATAAAAACTGGACCTATACACTTGGTGGGCAAACTCTGAATATAGTGGAGCAACAAAGTGATCTGGGCATTATGATCACAAAGGACTTATCTTTTAAAACACACTGTAATGCTGTCATAAAGAAATCGAGTAATATTTTGCATTGTATAAACAAACATAACTTGTAAAAATAAAGAGGTAGTGCTGCCACTGTATACATCATTGGTTAGACCGCATTTGGACTATTGTGCACAATTTTGGGCACCAGGTGGCAGGTCAGAGATGGCAGCATTGGAGAGGGTCCAACAGAGGGCAACCTATAGTATGGTGGAAGCAAAGGGATTTGATTACCCAACAAGGTTAAGAATCCAAGACTTGCATCCCTTAGAACTTAGGCGATTGAGAGGGGACATGTGTATGATCTATAAATCATTTATGGATCCAGGACTGTGGAAACTTCTGGGACTGGATTTAAGAGACTCACCTTATAATACTAGGGCCCATCCACTACAACTGGCAGTTGAATGTCCCAGAACAAAGAAAAGGAAAGGAAAGCCTGGCTTACCCTAAGAGTGACTGAAATTTGGAATAGGTTACCCTTGGAGATTGTAACCTGTTCAAATATGAACAGTTTTAAGAAGGAGCTGGATAATTATTTTTTCAAACATGGGATTAAGGGGTATTAAATAATGGCGAGCAAAAGGACTTTGTCTACAAAAGCTCTGTTTGACCTATGATGCATATGGGGGATTTCCAGACGTCCATCCTTAGTTAGGTAGAATCTAAGTTGGACTCCCTTCCTGAGTCACAAACTAAGCAGGAAGTGGGTGACCTTGTCCGTTCCTCTCACTCGGTCTGTTGGCACATGCTCTGTGCCACTTATGATGCAGTGGACACAGCTGGAAGGAGTTTGGCTTTTGCCATAGGCCTGTGGCGTCATGCCTGGCTCCGCATGTCAGGATTAGTCCCTGAAGTGCAATCCGCTATACAGGATGCTCCCTTCAGGGGTTCGGTGCTGTTCGGGGGTGATGTCAAGGACATCATAACTGAACTGAAAGAGAAGGGCACTGCACTCAAGTCTGTTCAGACTATGTACAGGCCCCCTCAAGGGCAGTGACGTCCTTTTCGTCGCCAAAACTGACAAAGACAAAAGCCATAAGGAAAACGTGCCAACAAACGTCGGGCCCCTCCAGCAACCAAGACTCCCACTCCCCAGCAAAAAAGCCGTGGGAGCCCCAGCTGCTGCGCTGCCCCACACCTCCTGACTCCCTGCCTCTCCCACTGCCTCTGGATGTTCCAGAGGAACCGGTAGGGGGGAGATTCTCCTCCCATCTGCCGTTCTGGGACAGGATAACATCAGACGCTTGGGTGCACCAGCTGATAGCGGTGGGACACTCAATAGAGTTTCTGCAGAAACCGCCCCGACACCCACCCACTCAGTCGTCTTACTCCTCACAACATCTTCCTCTGGTCCTAGAAGAAATCATCTCCCTTCTCGCGAAGGCAGAGATAGAACCAGTCCCCACCTATCTTTGGGGGACAGGTTACTATTCCCATTTCTTCCTAGTTCCAAAGAAGACGGGAGATCTGAGACCTATTCTAGACCTCAGTTCCCTGAACATGTTCATGGAGTACAAATGCTTCAGAATGCTCACTTTAAAGAGCCTTCTACCTCTGCTTCAGCCGGGACAGTGGCTGTGCACCCTGCACATGCAGGATGCTTATCTGCATATCCCCATATGCCCTTCCCACCACAAATACCTCTGTTTTTGCTTTCAGGGGGACCACTACCAATTCAAGGCCTTCCCATTTGGTCTTTCCTCAGTCCCCCGGGTATTTACCAAATGCCTGTCAGTGGTAGCGGCCCACCTGTGTACTCAGGGCATACAGGTATTCCCGTACCTGGACGATTGGCTCCTGGCGGACCCATCCAGGGAGGAACTCCTGCACTCCCTCTCCGTTACCCTGCAGGTTTTTACCAGCCTGGGTATCACCATCAACCATGCCAAGTCCCATCTGGTCCCCTGCCAACATCTCCAATTTATAGGAGCGATCCTGGATACGACTGCCGGCAGAGCCTTCTTGCCTCCAGACAGGGTAGAGACCCTACAGAATCAGGCTCATCTTCTGTCCGGCTGCAGGAGGGTCGGAGCCAGGTCAGTCCTCCGCCTCCTCGGGCTAATGGTGGCTGCCATCCCAACAGTCCCTTTCGCTCGGCTCCATATGAGGATCTCTCAATGGACACTTCGGTCGCAATGGGATCAGACCTGGGACAATCTAGACCAAGAGGTGCTAGTATCAGATCTCATGATCAGGGACTTGCAATGGTGGATGGTTTAGGAGAACCTGTGTCTGGGAGTTCGCTTCTGCATTGACCCTCCCTCCCAGACGCTGACGACAGATGCGTCAAGAGAAGGTTGGGGTGCCCACCTAGGGTCTCACCGGACTCAGGGCAGCTGGTCCTGGTTCGAACAAAATCTGCACATCAATGTGCCCAAACTGAGGGCAGTCCTTTATGCCCTCCAGGCTCTTCTTCCCTTCATTCTCCCCGGTCATCTTCTCATCCAATCAGACAACATGTGCATTGTCTGGTACCTCAACAAACAGGGAGGAACATGTTCCTACCCTCTTTGCCGGGAGGTGATGAGAGTATGGTATTGGGCAGCCCAACATCACCTTCACCTGACCGCAGTTCATGTTCCGGGAGTGGAAAACACACTGGCAGACGAACTCAGCCGGTCCTCAGCCAGGTCCCACGAACAGGAGTTAGATCAACAGGTCGTAAACGACATCTTTCGGCAATGGGGAACACCTCAGATAAGACCTCTTCACCTCTTCTCAAAATGCAAAACTTCCCGCCTTCTGCTCGCTCGCTCCAGGGCAAGACAGTTTCTGTGGGGACGCTCTGTCTCTCGGTTGGAGGGCCAGATTCATTTATGCCTTCCCTCCCATTTCTTTAATTCTGAGGGTCCTGAACAAACTCAAATCAGAAGGGGCTCAAATGATTCTCATTGCTCCTTTCTGGCCCAAGCAAGTTTGGTTCTCTCTCTTCTTTTTTATTTTCTTCTTTATCCTGCAGTTCCGCTGTTGCTTTATCAGCCCTGGTCACGGCCCCTGGGACTTCCACTGCCATCTACTGCTGCCATCCCCAGTTATCCCTGGCTTATTCCCCGGAGAGTGGGGCCGGAGTATTGGTCCCCTTCATCCGTGCCATGGAACAAGTATCTGGTCGGGGATGTGGCGATGGCAGCTAATTGATGCCCCAGGGAGGGCTTCACATAGACAGCAGACCTGCCGCCATCTTTTCCTGGTTTCTCAGAGAGGCGGGGATGCTATGATGTCGCGTCTGCCCGCCTCCCCTGATACTGGCGCGGTGGCGTGCATGACTCCCAGCCTCCGCCAGAGGTCCTCATTGCGCGGACACTGCCCACCACTCCCCCAGAGGAGAGGCTGCCCTTGGGGTGTCAGTCCTTCCCCGACCAGCCCTCTGATGACCCAGGTCCGTTCCCGAACCCAGGTCACCAGGCGCCAAAGTGTAATCCAACCGCTGCCAGCGGCCAGTCTGGTTCTCTCTTCTGCAACAATTTTCAGAGGAGCCTCCTCTTCCTCTGTCACAACACTTGTTGACCCAGGATCAGCGACCCGTGTTCATCCAGGTCTCAAATCCTTTCATCTCCATGCGTGACTCCTGCAGACGTAGCTAATGCCCACTTCAGAGTCTCCTCTTTTGTAGTGGACATCTTGGTGGAGGTGAGAAAGCCTTCCACCAGGTCCACCTATGCTATGAAGTGGAAACGGTTTTCTATCTGGGCAAATTTGAAAGATTTTGAGCCTTTCTCGTGCCCCGTAAACAACGTCCTGGATTACATGCATCACGTCTTCGATCTGGGTCTCAGCCATTCCTCATTAAAGGTCCACATGGCAGCTCTTTCAGCTTACCATATTCCATTTGGAGACAGGACTTTTGCTCAGTTGGAAGTCTTTAAGACTTTCCTTAGAGGGGTTCTCCATTTGAGACCCCCCCCATTCACATTCCTGCCCCTCCATGGGACTTGAATTTCATCTTGGAGAAGTTCACGCTACCTCACTTTGAGCCAGCAGCGGCAGCTGATTTAAAGTTCTTCTCTTGAAAGACACTCTTCCCAGTGTCCATCACCTCTGCGCAGCGCATTTCCGAGCTTCATGCCTTGATGTGTAAAATCCTGTACTTGATTTTTCACAAGGAATGTGTAGCTCTATGCACCAACCCTAAGTTTTTCCCTAACGTGGTGGCTGAATCTACGCTGAATCAATCTATTGAGCTACCTGCTTTCTTTACGCAGCACTCCAATCAAGGGGCGTACCTCTTGCATACTTTGGATGTTCACAGAATCCTGAGATACTACACCAATCAGACTAAGGATCTTAGGACGACTGATCAGCTATTTGTCTCTTTTGCTCGCAAAAGAGAAGGCAATGCTGTTTCTAAGCAATGCCTGTTAAAATGGTTGGTGAGTTGTATCACTTTCTGTTACGACAAGTACAACAAGACCCTTCCAGATAAAGTCAGAGGTCACTCCACCAGAGTGTCAGCGGCAGACATCTGTTCAGCCGCAACTTGGACTTCTGGCCATACCTTCATGAAACATTACAGTTTGGACATTGCCTCTCGCCACAGAGCAGGCTTCGGGTTGGCTGTCTTACAAGGTCTCCTTTCATGAGACCTGTTCATCCCTGAGGTTCTATGATGTGGATCACAGTCCTCCTCCCGAGTGATTTTTCTTGTTCCAGACTGCTTGGGACTCAGTCCTATATGTGAATACCTACTGCAAGAGCCCTCTCGAAGTAAGATAGTACAGTTGTGTAAGAAATTACCATAACAGTAGATCTTCGAGAGAGGCTCTTGTAGTAGGTATTGCCTTCCCGCCCTCCATCCCCCCAAGTTCTCTTTGCTTCATTTCCATGGGGGAATATCCTCTTCTGTCTCGTCTTGCCTCTTTGGCGCTGGCGGAAAAGAACTGGAAAGGCTGGGGTGTGGGGACTGCCCTTTGATATCGGCGTGCGTGCTGGTCACTTGGCGTGGGCGATGCACCCCGCCAGAGACCGCTGCTAGCTAGAATGTTTCCGTGGGGTCTTGACGCCTGGTGGCTTAGTCCTATATGTGAATGCCTACTGCAAGAGCCTCTCTCGAAGATCTACTGTTACGGTAAGTTCTTATGTACATGTACTTTCCTTCATTTCCTATATCTAATCCTAAGTGATGCTTATTAAAGAGCTCCAATGTTGCTTACTTTAGAACCCCTTTCCCCAAGCCACTTGGTCTACCAAAGTTTTTTTTTTTTTTTGCTGCAGCCATTTTGAAGGGAAAGGGATCGTAATTTTGCTCTGCGGAACTTGCCGACTGATTTCTTCCCATTCCTGGAGTGTGTGACCCACCCCTGTGCTCAGGCATTTGGTGACATCTTGATTTGTAGAGCTGGGGGGGGGGGCATACTCCATACAAGTCAAAGGGGGCCTCTCTTAATTGCATTTTTAGTGGCCCGTTTCAGTCAAACCAAAGCCACTGCTCAACTAACTAAAGTTTTTCTTTTTGTAAATATCTGTTTGTTTATATTTTATGCATACAGATAACACAATTGTCAACAGAAAAAAATGTCCACAGAACAATACAAATTGTTTCCACATCCATTATACCTTTTCATCATGGCTGATGATTACATTTAGTATATTCAGACTTACTAAACTTTTACTTTTACCCCGCAGGTCTCTGGTCTGATGGTACTGCTAAGGTCCCATTCACCAACTTTCTATGCCTGCCCTCTTGGTATATTGGCATGCATTGGCTACGTAATATAGGAGGTCTCTAGTTCCCTACTTATGCTTGCGCATGTATCATTCCTATTGTGTTTTTATTCCCTATCACCCTCTGGGATGTTTTGTATATCTAGGCTTATCTGTCTGTGTTGAGTCACCTGAATCTTTAATTTATCTGTGGAGACCATCATATTTATTTATTTACTGAAATGTTTTACCAGGAGGGCACACTGAACAACAAGTTGCTCGTCTCCCAGTGCAACCTGGGAGGAGGGTTACGGTTGGATGGACAAACGGTATTTAAACAAGCAAGTTACATTTAGCATACATGATGAGAACGTACAGAAATAAAAACATCACCGTCACCATCGCCCTGCTGGAATGGCATTGCAGTTAAGAGACTGGTGAACAGAGCTGTAGCAACTGGGTAGCAGTGGAACAGGGAGATAGGGGGTGCCAGTTGTGGGGGAAGAAGCAAGTAAGACGGGGGGGACTGGGACAGTACCCAGAAATAAACAGTAGCTGGGGCGGTAGTATGTAGTGTGAGGCAATTTAGCACAGAATAAGTGCAGGTTGGAGTAGAAGCTCAGACAGAACAAAGTGCAAGCAAATTTGTCAGTGCATATAGGAATTAGGGGATTCAGTGTAAATGCAGAGGGATAGAGAGGAGAGGAGGAGAGAGGAGTAGGTAAGGGAAATAGGTTGGAAAGGGGAGGTGTGACTAGAGATTAACCCCACCAGGATGCTGGGAACCCTGCCTGGGGCATATCTAGGCAAGGCTTTGGAAAGGGGAAAGATGAGGAGGGACAGGGGAAAGAAAGAGGGTGGAAGGGAGGCTGGAAGTGTCGGGAGGAGAAATTGTATACCTGGACATGACCCCTCGGGATGCTGAGAACTGCCGAGGGCAGAACCAAGCAAGGACAAGTAGATGCGAGAGGAAATAAGGGGAGGAGGAGGAAGGAAGAGCAAGCCTAGACTAGGCCTCCTCCAGGATACTAAGAACCCTGTGAAGGGGCAGTACTACTCAGGGCAAGTAGGTAAGAGAGAGATATAAAGGGGGAGGAGGAGGAGAAGGTGGGGAGAGACTAGCCAAGACTAGACCCCCCCAGGATGCTGGGAATCCTGCAAGGGCAGTACTATGCTATGGAGAGTTGGTAAGAGAGGATGGAGGGACAAGTAAAGGTTAGAGGTAGAGGCTGGGGGTAAGCAGTGGGTGGTGGTAGAGCAGTGTGCTGGGGGACCTGTTTGATAGAGAGGATAAGTTAAGAGAGGATGGGGTGATGGGGTGTATGCAGTGCAGTCTCATTGGAAAAAGGTAAGGCAGATTAAAGCAGGAGCAGCTTGAGGAGAGGAAGTTATGTAAGGCAGAGGCAAGGGAGTAGGAGGAGTAGGAGTGCCATTTTGGGGGTGGAGGAGTTCCAGAGTTTCAGAAAGCAGTGCATGAAATCGGTCTGTCCGATGAGTGTGGATCATTAGGGACCAATAAAGTATGGGTGTCTGAGGAATGGAGGGAGTGGGAGGGAGAAGGGGGAGAAGAGAGGGAACATGAGAGGTAGGGGGGAAGCTTTCCGAGCCAAGATTTGGAAGTGAATTTGGCACAATTAGTGAGGCACCTATTGGCAAGTGGGGAAAAGGACAGGGCATGGTAGAGGTTGCAGTGAAGAGTGCGGGAAGGAGCATCAAGCGCAAAGCGACAGAAGGAGTTGAAAAGAGTGTCCAATCTGGTCGAGGATTTGGGAGTGGCACCATAGACTACGTTGCAGTAGTCAGAAATAGGGAGGAACATCTTCTGGACTAGTTCACGCCGTGCCGTAAGGTTGCAACTACCGTTCTTGAATAAGGCACCAAGCTTGAGGTGCATTTTTTTCAGGATGGCGTCAATGTGGCCAGAGAAGTTGAGATGTTGGTCTAACCAGACCCCAAGGTATCTGAATGAGGAGGTGTCCTCAAGAATTGTCCCTTCCAGGGTGTGGAAGGTGGGTAAGGGATGGAGCCTAGAGAGTCTCTGCCTAGTGCCAAAGGTCATTGAGACAGTCTTCTTGGCATTTAGGAATAACTGATATGAGGTAAACCAGAGATGAACCTGATAGAAGTCAAGCTGAAGGGTGGTTGCTACATCTACTGCATATTAACATGCAAATACTTACCCCCACTGTTCTGGTTCCCAGTTTTGAATGTGATACATGGGGAGTGTATTTGATTATCACATTCACTGTCTAGTGTATTGCCGAGCCATCCTCCCCCTCCTCACGTATTGGGTTTCCATATGTGTTGTCTTTAAGCAGATAAACACCTTCTTTCTGTGGTCATCCATAAACATGGAGGAGGTTGCACAACCCCCAACCATAGGTATAGGCATCAACTAGCATTGGTTTTGACCTAATCGGCAATGAGTTCAAGTGTCCATTCATGTTTTGTCGTGCATTTTAAGGGCCTTTGGGCACTTATTTTTTATTTATTTTACTTAGTTTTTGATGACTGGGTAGGTGCACTAGCCATAACAATGACTATTTTCAGGCACGATCCGGGACCCAGCACGACTTATACATAATTAGCGATCATCCAGGTCCATTTGCCCCATTTGATGTGGAAACAGCATTTAATATTAGTATCAGTGATGCAACATAAATGTGTGCAGGCTACAGCTAATTCAATTAAGTTTTGTTCTTTCATTTCCTTTTGAGTGTGACTGTTCCACTGTGGTGAGCATAGAGGTTCCCACTCTCAACCCTCCCCCCAATCTTGTTCTGGAAATCCTACTCTCAGTTGGCTATTCCTCAACCGGTGGAGCTCCTGCCATGCTTTGTTTTAACTATGTCTGTTTAGCTGGTTTAATACGAACATACAGACATAAAAAATTGCCAGCAGACAAGGCCCAGTGGTCTATCAAGTCTGCTCATGTTGTGGAGTCCTCAGTTGCTACTAAGGGCTCCACCCCCCTTCCCAACTGCTAACCCCCCCTTTTGCCCCGACCCTGAGCTTCTCCTTTGCCCTGTCCCAGTCCCTTTTGAAGCCTTCCACCATCCCTACTAAGACCACCTCCTCTGGGAGCTCATTCCACCCAGCAGCCACCCTCCACATGAAGAAATACCTCCTGAACTCTCTCCTGTCCCCCTCTAGTGTGTCAACGCACCCTCATAGATCTTCCTGGACATAGAGTCTCCACCACTCATTCACACTAATCGGAGTTTGCCAGAGGCGCTAGGACCCAGCGGTAGCAAACTTTTTCCAAGGGGGCAGGCGCCAGAGATGGAACCGCGAGGAAGCGGCACTCCAAGCCTCGGCTCATGCGGTAAAGACTATCTCCGCATCGACCCTCCAACCGCCTCAGTTCCTTTTTTCCCACCGTCGAGTGCGCTACCAGTGATGACATCACTCGCCCACCGGGAGTTCAACTTCACTAGCAGCAATAGTTCAGGTTATTATTTTGTAGTTTTATTTCGAAGTACCGATTATATTCTATATGTTTAAATTGTACATCAGGAAATCTTCAGCCCTCCATTACTTGGTATTACTTGGTATTACTTGGTATGAAAGAACAGAAGAAGGCAAAAGCCCATTGAGACTGTTCCCCACACTATGTGGGACATTATTTATTTGTTATCCCTAATCCAGACATCTAGTTTGTTTTTGAAGATAGCGACACTAAGAGCCTCAACTAATTCCTGTGGCAAGGTGTTCCATACAGTAGAAGCCCTTATTGGAAAAAAGTTTCCCCTTTTGCTGGTTCTATAATTTTTTACCTCAAGCTGTTTATTATGCAGTCTCGGAACATGTCTCCTTTTGGAGAATGTCAGACTACATTTTTCCATTAGATCTGGTGAATTTATTAAATTAAAAACCATAAGCATATCACCTCTTAGTCTTCTAGTGTAACCCCCCTGCAAATGGGGGTTCCCAAAAGACTTCCAGGAGCTTGCTTGAATGCTCCAAGCCTGAATGGTGTTTGGCGTTTAAGCCATTTATCAGTGAGTGTTTTTAGAGCCTCTGGTACTGTCTCTTTAAGAGCTGTCTGCTTGCAGACATAATTAGTTTGTATGGGGGACTGTGTCTTCTTGAGTACCACTGAGCTGCTGCCAATTCACTTCTATTTTGCAGTCACTAGGAGTGCAAAGGGAACCTATCTGAAAGATGTAACTGTTTGCCAGAAATTATTTAGAGTAATAATGAAATTACAGTTTGTCTAACCTGCTTTCTTTGCAGTCAGAACTGTGTCTGCTAGTTCCCCATTCTAGTTTTGAACTGCTGAACTGGACCAATCAGTGTGGGTAAGCTAGCTCTAAATGGTGCCTTGACCTAATCAGAACTTGGACTCATAATCTGAGCCAGCCACAAGAGGATTGTATGGGCAGTGACTCTGGGAGATGTAGTTTAGACTTCAGTGCCTTTTTGGACCAACAGCAGCAGTCTATTGTGAGTGACAGCCAATTCAGTCAAGAACTGGGAGGAACTCAAAGGAAGTGCCCGGTTTTGTCGGTTGGAATTTCAGTTGAGCTTTGGCAGTGAAGAAGGAAGGAGCCTGTGCTTTTTCAGTGTGCAGTTTTAGTCAAAAACGTGTGTAAGGCCCAGAGTTCCGGTCTGCAGCTTGTGTAACAGCTTGTTAGACTGAATCCGTCCTGTGAAAAAGAATCAAAGGATCTCTGAAGAGTAGAAACCAGGCTCACCCTGTAGAAGACTGGAGGAATTGCTGAAAATTGCACTCGGTCTGTCAGGAACTGAATCTGCTGTGTGTTCTCCGGGTATTGTGCAGTAATTGCGATCGGGATACAGATGCAGCCTGCCTGGTATAGTGCTTTCTTTTATATGATGTGTGAAGAGGTTTGTGTACCTCAAGTGAGCCCTGCTGACATTGAAGGACCCTATCTTATTTGGAGGTCGTGAGTATTAATTCAGGGTCGCTCCTGTTGAATTGCCACATTAAATCCAAATGGAATTACTGTACTGTTGACTGTTTAATTCTCCTTTTCTCTGTGTGAAAGGGCCCCTACCAGCTGCCACGGTTTGACTAGCCACTAGGGCTTGGGTACCCAGGGACAGTAACTGATAGGGATAGGCCTGTGCACAGAGCCATAGGTAGATTATTAGAGTGATAAGCTAATTAATCTGATTTCCCTGTCCTTGTTATATCCCCTAAATAAATCAGAGCTGCTTGTTTCAGCAAAGTTATACTGCCTGAGGTATTTGTTTATGTTAAAGTACTGTACTGTGATTGTTGCACTGTATCTCGTTTTCACAGGAGGTCCCAGTGCCTGAACCAGTCCTGGGGGTAAGTGTATACTGTGAAGGTAATTTGATATATTGTGTGGGCCACTAGTGGGAAGAAAGGGGTTGCAGTGTCCCAGAGGGCTGTGACCAAGTAAGTTTAACTATTGCAAACCCTGACCTCTGGGTGGAGGCACGCGCCATTGGATCCAGGCCCCTCAACCTGTTAGTGGCAAATCAGGCAGGGGTAGTAGCCCCTGGAATAGCGCCATCTAGGGGTTACACTAGTTTGAAGAGAGAAGAGACCAGTAGCTTTTAATCTATTCTGATAATCCAAATTTGTTAATCTGGGAATCATTTTGGTTACTCTCCTTTGAACTTGTTCAAGAATGGCTATATCTTTTTTTTTTATTTGGATTCCAAAAACGGGAGCTTTAGTCCAGATACGGTCTAATGTATGCCTTATACAATGGGATAAGGCATTGTTCAGTGTGGTTAATAAAAGTACATTTTATTTTCCTCAAAAGTCTATTGGTCATGCAAGCATTTTTAACACAGTGATCATTTGACGTGAGTTTATTATTAACATATATACCTAAGTCTTTCTCACAGTTTGATGAGTGAAGTGGAAGTCCATTTATACGATATATCATTTTGGGATTGTTTGCACCAAAATGTACTACTAAACATTTGTCTTGATTAAACTGCATATGATTATCATTTGCACAGAGTATTAATTTTCCCAAATCCTCCTTTAATGGAAATATTTTCTTGATTAACTTCCCCCCAGTTTAGTGTCATCTACAAATTTAACCATGAACTTTTTAGGCCCTGTTTGCTAAATCACTAATAAAGAGATTAAACAGTGTTGGTCCTAAGACCGACCCCTGTGGCACACCACTTGTCCACCTACCCAGATCAGACAAGGTGTCATTGATTCTAACTCTCTGAACAGTTTGTCAACCAGTTTAAATTCGGTTGACAATATCAGATGAAAACCTAAATTGTGCATTTTAGTAATGAGTTTTTCATGTGAGACTTTATCGAAAGCTCTACTAAAGTTCAAAAGAATTACATCGGAAGGGGTACCTACATCTAGTAGAGCACTTATATTATTGTAAAATGATATCAGGTTGGTGGTACAGGAATACTTGGGAGTAAACCCATGCTGGATTGAATCGTAAATTCCTAATTTTTTACAATCATGATCTATCAAAGACTTCATTACCCGTTCCATTAGTTTACCAGCCACTGAGGTCAGGCTAATTGGATGATAATTTTGCACAGAACCTCTATTGCCTTTTTTAAATATAGGGGTAACTATTGCTGAACGCCAATCATTTGGTACATTACTTTCTGTAAAATTTATTAAAGATAATTGACAATGATATAGAAATTTATAGAGGTTTCAATCAGAAACCATGGATGGATACCTTCTGGGCCTGGACTAGTATTTTTTTTAATTTTAATAGCCTGTAAAATGTCAGTTGGATAAAACCTGTGATAATATGCATGGTGAACTTTAGGTGTACTAATAGATGATTTTTGGGAAAAGACAGAACAAAGTATTTATTAAAAGAGATCGAGGTTTCTATATCAGATAAAGGAGAACCATTGTTATAATAGGACCGATGGTCCTTGATACACCTTTTGCCATTTATATAAGAAAAAGAGATTTATGACAGTCTTTTGTGTGAGCTAGTTTAAATTCCAGCTTGTTTTTTCCAATTTAATAGAATTATTTAGATTTTAACAAATAATCTATATTTATGCAATAGAGTAGTTTTATATGGAACAGAACTATTCTTTGAGTTTCCTAAAAGTTTAATTTTTGTTTTAATCTGATTTTAATTGTCCTGTTAAACAAGGGGAGTTTTTCTTTTGTTATTAAATTTCTTTTAGATGGAATAAAAGTATTCTCCAAATAATGTATAATATTTTAAAAAGTCCCAAGCTTGTTGTATTGATCAATTAAGATTAGATTCCCAATTTATTTTTTGTAAATATTTATTGATTTTGGAAAAATTTGCTTTATTATAATTTTTGTATAATGTAACTTCCTTTGTGTGGTTTTAATCTGTTGAATTTCAAAGGAATAGATGAATGATCACTGGTTCCAAGTGGATCCCAAATCTGAATTGCTAATTTGTTGCTCTATATTAGTAAATAATAAATCAGAATATTAGAACCTCCAGTGGGTTCGGTAACAAATTGTTGTATCCAGTACTAACTATCATATCTATTAATCTTTTCTTGGCATAGGACCATCCTGAAAATGAGTGCCAATTGATATGAGGGAAATTAAAGTCACCAAATAGTACAGTATCTTGGGATTCTGAGAAATGTGCAATCTCTTTAAATATACCAGTTGTATAATCAGAATCAGCAGATGGAGGTCGATAGATATTACCGATAGTTTTATAGGACTGCTCCTTCAATAAAATTTTAACTCAGATACTTTCCAGGAAAGGAGAACATACTTAAAAGAAGGAATGTCATTTGTATGTACATACAAAACCCCACCACCTTGCTTATCTAATCTATTTTTATGGTACAACTTGTAGCCTGGAATTTCTCTGGCCCAAATAGAGGATCACGTCCACAAGTTTGGTTACTCCCACCACACCTATATTTAAAGTTTTACATTTGGCTTCGAGTTCTGCTAATTTGACTTGGTTTAAAGATCTTGCATTCAAAGCTAGAAATTTACATTTAGTTGTAATGATATTTTGATGAGTATTTAGAGACTTGGGAATAGACCCATTCTCCCCCATTGTCTTTAGTTTAAACAGTGATTTATGATTGTAGTAATACTTTTCCACAGAAGTGTGCTACCCCTACGACTAAGATGCAAACCGTCCCAGCAAAACAAGGAAGAATGATCTGAAAATGATTCCCAATGGGTAATACGGGATATATCCTGCTTAAAACACCACTTTCTCAGCCATTCATTTAGGGCTTTGATTTTCTGCATCATAGTAGATGTTGCTTTTGGGACAGGTAAAATTTAGGATATACAAACACAACATCCCCTGTCTAGTAGCAGGTTACATAATGCCACATAGTCCTGTTGTAGCTGGTTAAATGAGGTGCCGTTTATATCATTAACACCAGCGTGTGTGGTAACCAGTGGATTTTCCCCTGCATTTTGTAGAATTTTAGGCATCATGGAAGTAATGTCAGATACCCTGGCCCCATGGAAGCTAGAACAGGTACAGTTGCTCTTATCATTATTGCATACAACCCTGTCTATGTGTTTAATGATTGAATCTCCCAGGACTAACACTTGTTTTGAAATAGTAGGGGTACAAGGGGCAGAAACAGTTGATTGTTTAATACACTCTGGAGTAATTGACTTAATAGGTAGTGATCTGGTAAGTTGAGACTTACTAGGACAAGTATTCAAGGGTACTGGCTCCTGATTGCAAAATGTTTTTAAGCTAGTATTATCAACAGGGGGTGATGCACAGGATAAATCCTGTGGCACCTCATTATTTGATACAGCCAATTGCTCAGACCCATTACGAGTTTCAATAAGGGCGCTATTGTAGATTTGACCACCCCTCCTTTTTTAAAGGGCTTGGTGACAATAGCCCAATCATCGTTATCACGAGGGGAAGGCAGATAGTCATCCACTTTATAAGAGGGGGCAGAAGCAAAGGGTATACTAGTACTAGATGTTACAATTGCCTTCTCATCAGGAGACATAGAAGTACTACCTAGAAGTGAAGGGGAATGTTCATTAAGATGAAGTTGTTAATCCATAAGTTCAATGTAGCTTTCCAGTTCTCTAATATCAGTAGAAACTGGTTTGATGTTAAGCAGGAACGCTATCTCTGCTTTAAGAGTAGTAATCAAATGACAATTAGTACATACATACATACTCACTCCCAAAGTTTCCCTCACTATACATTTAAGCATTGCATACACTTAAAGTTCTCTTTCCATTTTTATTGGTGTGTATCTACTGAGTAGAGGATATGCTGAAGTTTTCTTTTCCAAATTTGTCACAGTGTCAGCGGTTTCCGGGCCCAGCGGGCAGCAGACTGCAGCGTGAATCGTCGTGTTTCTCTGCGGCAGCTCCGTATTGCGCCACGCTCACCCAGCTCACTAGAGGGCAGATTTTAAGCCGAAAAACTGGAAGTAAGCGTCCGTCCACTTCCGGTTTCGGCGCAATGTAAAATATAAAATCTTTGCTAATTTCAGCAAGCTTCTACCAGCTAAAGGCTTAACAAGCCCTTAGAAGGGCAAGAACACCACCAAACAACAGTGCCCTTAAGCAGAGAGATGTATCTTTAGGGAAGGAGGTATACTAGCCTATTGCTAGTCCTCCTAATTCCCACAGTGCTCTGCTGTTCACTAAGGAAACAGTGTCAGGCAAATGGTACCACACAGTATAATAAAGTTTCAATTAAAAACAGTTGTATTCAAGGTATATCAGGTTATATTTGTGCACTGCACCACCTCTCACCAGAGGTTCGCTACTCCAACAGCAATGCCGCTATTAAACGCCCCGCTCACTAGAGGGGCAGGTTTTAAGCCGAAAAACCGGAAGTAAGCATCCATCCACTTCCAGTTTCGGCGCAGTGTAAAATATCAAATCTTTGCTAATTTCAGCAAGCTTCTACCAGCTGAAGGCTTAACAAGCCCTAGAAGGGCAAGAACACCACCAAACAACAGTGCCCTTAAGCAGAGAGATGTATCTTTAGGGAAGGAGGTATACTAGCCTATTGCTAGTCCTCCTAATTCCCACAGTGCTCTGCTGTTCACTAAGGAAACAGTGTCAGGCAAATGGTACCACACAGTATAATAAACAAGTTTCAATTAAAAACAGTTGTATTCAAGGTATATCAGGTTATATTTGTACACTGCACTACACCACCTCTCACCAGAGGTTCGCTACTTCAGCAGCAATGCCGCTATTGATGGAGTTGACCATGAGCGGGTCAGATGATGGTAGGGAGACTTCGTATGAAAGCTGTTCAGGCAGCTGGGCTGGGTCCGGTCCGCCGCCCTCCCCGGGGGGGGGTCTGACAATGGACAGTCCAATGCTCAGGGGGATGGGCGGTCCCCCCGAAAGCATAAAAGAAAAGAGTCCCATTCTCGGCACCATTCAGCCTCGAGTTCCTCTTTGACGTACAGGTCAAAGAGAAAAAGGCATCACTCGAGGTCACCCACTGGTATGTCTGCGTGTAGACGGTCAGTTGTTGGGGCCAGGCACCGGTCTCCACCTCTGTCGGAATTGCTGGTCTCTGTCTCCATTGTCCGAACTCTTCGACATCGGAGCCCCTCTCCGCCTTTCTGAGGAGCTTCCGATGAACAGTTTCACCAGTGGGCTGCTCTTATGGCGCAGTGGGCTCGAAGGTTGGACCAGTTGCTTGAGTTGATTACTCTGACGCCAGGGACCTTCAGCCCATTCGGCTCTGGGGGTATGGGTAGGGCGGTTGGGCCTTCCTAGTCGCATGGTGCCTTCTTTGGTGCCATCGACTCGACACTCCAGTGTTTATTCCCCTCACATGGCTGCAGCACAGGGGTCCACATCGATGCCTCTATTTCCTGCAATTTTTCCCTCTTTTTCCTCAAATTGCAGTTTTTTGATCTCTGGGACACTGTCAGCACTGCCGGTGGTGCTGCGGACTCGTTCAGCGCCATGGGCCCTGTCGGTGACGAGCACAGTGCCAAGGTCTCTGTCTGTGGCGTGCGCTGTACTGGGGGCTCTGTCGGTGCCATGCGCGGCGCTGGGAGCTCTGTCGGCACCAAGCATGCTGTCGGTGCCGTGTCGGGCACCGCTTCAGCAGGTGCCTCCCTCCTTTTTCTCAGTGCCAGGGGCTGGTGTGGTGCCAACTAGCCTTTGGGGGTCTTTGACTCCTATTCTTTCCTCTTCTGCTCTTCCTCCTAATTTTCACTCCTTTCCTGTCTATGCAGTCCCCCCTGAACTGTCAGGAGATGACTTTAAGCCTGACCCAGGTCTTTGTCTGGGTGATGATGTTGATGATACTGCCCTCGGAGCAGGAATCAATCCTTCTGCAGAGCCTGTGGTGGAAGACCTATCCTTTAAGGTTCTGCTCCAAAATTTAAACTCTACCCTTTCTCTCCAAGCTTCACAGATTGATCCTGGGAAGCTTTTATGACTCCAATGTCCCAGAGATCCCTATGGATTTAACCCCTCCGGTACAGCCCTCTTTCGAGACCCTTTCTCAGATGGTGTGGCAGAATCCGGCTCTCATCCTTTCCGTGGCTAAGTCCATCGATAGGAAGTATGCTTCTCCCAAGGATCGTCCTATTTTGGGCTCATAAGCCTTTGCTGATGCCATTGTGATCTTGGCAGAGAATGATAAGGCTGTCCTTCCTCAAGGATCTATGGCCCGACCAATAAACAAATAATCTCGTAAGATAGACACCCTAGTTAAGAGAGTTTTTGCTGCCTCAGCTCTGGGGATGCACACTGCCAGCTTCCAGGGCTATTTTTCTCAATATGAGTATGTCCTTTGGCATTCCCTCAAAAAAATGGTGAAAGCTCTGCCCGAATCGGAAGCTAGCTCAGAGTTGCTTCACACCATAACTAGGGGTATTAAATCCAATAAACAACAGGTTAAAGCTGCAAGGGATGCCTTCGATACTGCCTCCCGGGCGGCGGCTGGCATCTGCACCCACCACCACTGTTGACTGCGTACTTCGGGCTTCACAAATGACGCCCAGCAGTGAGTTATGGCCTTACCCTTTGATGGTATGTATCTGTTCAGGCCTCAGGTGGAGCAAGCACTGGAGGCCACGCAGAAAACTAGGTCTGCCATTAAGACAGCCAGACCTACACCCACTCCCTCCAGAGGAGGTGTGAACAAGCATCAGTTTCACAACTGTCAGTCCTTTCGGGGCAAAGGCAGGGGAGGTTTTAATAAAAACCACAACCCTCAACCACAAAAGAAAGCGCAACAGAAGGCACAAGGCCCCAAAGCGCCCAGTGCCACCTTCTGAGTTTCTGGCCCAAGTCCCACCTCAGCTGTCCGAGGGGGATTCCTCCTCAGCAGTGGGAGGACATCTGACTCAGTTCTACAATCAGTGGAAATCTATAACATCAAAATTATGATTACAAAATGTTCATGTCAGCCATGGCCTCTAGAATAGACCATTTACTGCCAGCTATTATTGACCCTGATCAAGTGGGCTTTATTAAGGGCAGACAGGCCCACGATGCCATAAGGTGTGCACATTTCTTAGTAGATTATGCTATAGAAAGACAAATCCCTTTAGTGCTACTGGGGTTAGATGCTGACAAGGCATTCGACCGGGTCAGTTGGTCTTTTTTATGGCAGACTCTGGAGCACTTTGGATTCCCAGAACAACTTATAAAACAATTACAAAATATTTATGCCTCCTCTAAAGCAAATGTTAAGGTGGAAGAAGCATTTCAGATACATTCCAACTCTCTAGGGGCACCCGCCAGGGATGCCCAATGTCCCCAATGTTGTTTGCTCTATATCTTGAACCCCTGGTCATTGCCATCAGATCTTCTCAGGACATAGAGAACATTGGGAGGTCGCCCGCACAAGATATGACTATTTGTGGATGATATTCTGCTCGCTGTTACCAAGCCTGAACAGTCCATCCCAGAGGTATGGAAACAGCTGCAAACATTTGGTAAGCTAGCAGGATATAAAATTAACAAATCAAAAACCGAGGTATTGACGTACAATTACCTCCCTCGCACTTCAAAAAAGACTTCCCCTTTAGGTGGCACAGACAAGAGATGAGATACTTGGGAATAAAGCTCACAAGAAACCCCATTCATGCAGAGCTCTCAAATCTTGAACCTTTAACCCTAAAATTGACAGAAGATCTATCTTGTTGGTCACGTCTCCCCCTATGCTTTTTGAATAGGATAGATACAATTAAGCAGAATGTATTCCCGCATATTGTTATTTCTTCAGACACTGCCCTTCACCCAGGCTAAAACATATTTCCAGGCATGGGACAGAATGATATCCAGCTTTATTTGGAAGGGAAAGTGTCCCAGAATTAGATATTCTGTTCTGCAACTGGCCAGAGAGAGAGAGAGAGAGGTGGCCTTAACCTCCCTGACCTCAAAAAGTATGCGATGGCAGCACAGTTAAGGGTAGTCCTACACTGGCTAAATAAACTGTATGAGGCACACTGGAAACAATTAGAAATAACCTCGGGAGACCTATACAACACTCAGGAGCTCCTTTTTGGTACACCCCCAAGTGCCAAGGGATAATGAATTATTCAAAGTTCACCAGGGAACCCTTAAAAATATGGCCTAAGGTCAGTAATGATTATTTTACATTCCCTGAAAAATTGTTCTTGGGAACGCTGAAGTATAATGCAAATTTGACAGCAGGTCCCTCAGGCCCCTATGTAGCTCAATGGCAGAGATATGGCATTTTATTCATTTTCCAGTTAGTGGGCAGAACAGATCTCCTTCCCTTTGTCTCCCTTCAGAAGGAATATCACTTGCCCCATAAATATTTTATGTCTTATTTACATCTTAAATCATACCTTCAGCCATATGAATGGTCACTTGCAGCCCTAAGTGAAAACCCTACCCAAATAATACAACTGTTACAAACTCATATCAGAGGAACAACCTCAGATCACCTGATTAGTAAGATATATAAGGCCTTAAATGAAAGACAGGGAGATTCGACCAACTCAATCAGGTTTAGATGGGAACAAGAACCGCAGGTATCAATCAGTGAGCAGGACTGGAATGACTCTGCTTTACCAACTATAAAAATCTTTTTCTCACCATACTGGCGTGAATACATGTGGAAACTCTGTTCTCATTTCTTCTGCACACCAGCCTTGCTGGCTAGTATGGGAGAATTGGGGGAGGGACAGTGTTGGAGAGAATGTGGGGATGATAGAGCAAACCAGAGCCATGTTCTTTGGTCATATCTTAAGCTACCCAAGTTTTGGAAGGAGATCCTCGAGGAGCTGAGTGCAATTTATGACACCACTGATTTATTCACTCCCACAATTATACTGACTTTTATTAAACCAAAAGGTGTGCGAACTGACAAAAACTTGCTGAAACAAATTTTAAAATTTATAACAGCAGCCCACAAAATGATCACTAGACTGTGATTTACAAATAAAATACCCACTAAAAAAGCCTGGATTGTTTTGTCCAGGGAGATATATGCCCTTGAACGACTCTTGGCCAAGATGATGGACAAAGTTCAAGAATTAGATGTACAATGGCAAAAGTGGATATCATACCAACTAAATCATTATGATGATTTTGTACCTTAAGCTATGTACTGAACATGTAATTTTGCTCTTCTTTTGCACTGAAAAGATACTCGGGGATATGATCTGTGATGCTCCTTGAATTTTAATGGGAATAAAGTCTGGGAGGGAAAGGGGAGGGCTCACCGTGCTATGCCTGATTTGATTTGAATGTATCACAGACTGAACTTAAAATGAGTAATTATGATTCTCTGGAAACTGAAGTAATAAGATGTTAATTTATTTTCCCCTAATATGACTGCTACAAGTATACATGTAATGTATTGTGATGTTATAAACTGGTATTAATAAGTGATGTATTGCTGCCTGTAAAATTGTTGCCTTTATAAATTAAATAAAAAGACTAAATTAAAAAAAAAAAAGAAATCTATAACATCAGACAAATGGGTCCTCCGGATAATCCGTGAGGGGTAGTCTCTCAATCTTTCAGAAACCCTCCGGATCACCCTCCCAAACGACAGTCCAGGCTGTCGGCAATACAGTCAGACCTTCTTGCTTCCGAGGTACAAGGCCTTCTGAAAAACAGGGCAGTAGAAATAGTTCCACTGGATCAACAAAACACAGGTTCTAGGGACATGGATATGTTGTTCATCCACACTGTCTGGCTTCACGGTGTCCCCGTCAGGTCAGCTGGCCGAGACACCCGTCGACGCGGTTGAGATTTTTCTCAACCCGTCGGACGGGCTGTCGACTGGTGAAGCTGACAACCCTTCTTCACCGGTTCCCCCGGTGGAGACCGAGGACCTGCCTGCACCTCCTGTGCCGGAGTCCCCAGTCAAGGCTCCCGAGCCAATGGAAGAGCGGGTGTCCCCCTCTCCTTCCGAGACCCGTCCTCGGAAACACCGAGGATCTCAGTCTCGGTCTTGGACCTCGTCTCGGTCCAGCCAATCCCGCCAACATTGGCAGTCTCGGCACCGAGCTAAGTGGTGGCGCCGCTCATCCTCGTCTTCCTCCTCGGAAGAGGAGAGGCTTCGACACAGATTGCGTCGACGCTATGAGGACTTAATGTGACAGCAGTTACTTTTGTCTGGGAACAAGCTGACACCATCGCCTTCCCCGGCCATCAAGTGGCTGTCACCCGAAAGGCCAAAACAACCCCTCGCTGTAGTCGAGGTGCCCAAGCCTGGGCCGATCGTTTGGCTGAAACCAGCTGCCCCACCGATTGTGGTGGAACCTCCGCCTCCACAACCGAAATTGGGGGCGCTGACCAAAGACTCTCGGTCAGGTCAGGGTCTGCCCCACAGGTTGTCGGTCACCCTCACTCCCGACCGTCCTCGGCAGGTGGAGGGTGGCTCAGGCCCCAGGCAGCTCTTCGTGGACTCCTCGGAGTCCGATGAAGACTCCTTCCTGTTTTCCACGCCCCTTGACCTGGAGTCCTCCGGGGGGCAGTCGATGGACGAGAGCCCATCATCGTTTATGGGTCTGCTTCAGCTCATCTCGGAGTCCATCGGGATGCAGCTCGAGCCCGTATCCAAGCGGGCCAAGTATCCCTTGACGGAGATACTGGACTGAGGGGATTCGCCCACGGAGGCCTTTCTGGTGGCTGAAGCCATTGTTGGCCCAGCCTTGGAGCTCTAGCAGCGGCCGGCTTACTGTCCTGCGCCTTTGGCCAGGATGGCCAGGAAGTATGCGGTCCCTACCGGCTCTTTGTCCGGTTTTCGGAGCACCCCTCTTCGGAGGGGTTAGTCACCGATAGCGTTTTCCGGCGTTCTGGGAACGCTAGGGATGTGGATAAGCCCCCCGACAAGGAGTCCAAAAGCTGGACTATGCCAGGTGCAAGGTGTATGCTGCGTCCTCCCTAGGCCTCCGCCAGGCCGGCTCAGCCGTGCTGATGGCACACTTCTCCCACGCCCTCATGGGCTCCCTGGATGAGGTGATCCCTCATCTCCTGGCTGACCTGCAGACCACAGTCAAGCAGGTACGGGATCAGGGAAGGGTGCTGGTGAAACAGCAGCTCCAAACAGCTCTGGACATTGGAGACTCCTGTGCCAGATCAGTAGCAGCTGCAGTGGCCATGCACTGCAGAGCATGGCTGAGGATATCCACCTTCACGGCGGATACCCAGCATAAATTGGCGGACGTCCCCTTCTTGGGGACTGACCTGTTCAGCCCTGGAGTGGAAGGCCACCTCCAGCGGATCGAAAAGTCCAGTGCTACCCTGGACTCGGTCACCTCCGCCCAGAAGGACAAGGGCCGTCATCAACAACATAAGTCATTTCGCCCTTCTGTGCCTGCGGCACGTCCTGCCCAAAAACACCAGCATCAGGGCCAGCAGGCTCACGCTTGGCATCCCAAAGCCAAGCCTGCAGCTTCCTCTCATAGGTCTCATAGGTTATTACAAGGCCAAGAAGACAAAGTCCATAACGGCCTGCCTAGTTAATATCCAGTTATATTTTGTTTAATCAGGTATTCGTCCAAGAAATTTTTAAAAATATTAATTGACGAACTCGGCACTATTTCCAATGGTAAGCCATTCCATATACTAGTTATCCTTTTACTAAACCAGTTTTTCCTAGCATTTGTACAAAAAGAGCTGATCCGGATTTGAAATGGGTGAGCTCTTGTATCGTATGGCTGCATCCTTAACTCCAATTCCAGTTTATGCCACAGGTCATCATCTGATAGTGCTCTGTATACCATGCACATATCACCTCGGAGCCTCCGGAATTCCAATGAATACAGTTTCAATTCTACCAGTCTCTGTTGGTAGGTTAACCCCTCAAGGCCTGTCACATGTCATGTTGCTTTCCTTTGTACCTGTTCCAGTGATTTTATTGTCCCTTTTTCCCCAGGTGACCAAAACTGGGCACAATATTCCAGATGCGGACGGACCAGCGCCTTATACAGAGGCATTACCACTGATCTGTCTCTACTTTTAATATGCTTGTTTATGCAATGTAGGAGACCACTAGATTTTCTGATAATGTGATTCAAACACCATGAAGTCTTGCTATATTATGACAATAGCAGTCAGCCACTGCAGCTGAACTGCCCCGGAGAGGAAGGAGTTAACTCCAGAAGATCTGGAGTTCTACAGCGCGAGGGCGCTGTGCCCAAAGCTCTATCTGGCAGTTTCAAATGAAACTGTCAGATTCTTTACTCCGCTTCACTGAACAGTCGCTCCGGAGATCAGCTCCTTCAGCTCGGTTCATTCTCGGTTCAAGAGAGTAGTTTTCGGTTCATTTGAACCGGCAAAAATCATTATTTTTACCGCATTTCGGTTCTAAAGCTCTATCTGGTAACCGTAAGTACAAAAATTCAAGTCTGTGTGGAAAATTAATTATCGGTTCGGTTTTGAACCGATCGCTTGGTTTTTTCTGCCTTTTAAAACTGTACTGTGGGTTTTAGAGTGCGGTTCCCGGTTCTTATCGGTTCTAAAAAAACCGAAATTATTACGTTTTTTTCAAATACCCGTGACACGGTTAGGAACCGATAAGGGTGTCTTGCCTGGCACTGCCATCAAAAGGGCAAGTTTTTGGTTAGGCTGGCATTATGTCTGAGAAACCCAAAAGAAAAACCGGGCCCACTGGGTTTCAACACTGTGATGTCTGTGGGGACGCCTTTGCCAAGGCTGACCCACACACCACTTGTGTCTATTGTCTGGGGGCTGACCACCTCCTGTCAGACTGCCAGGTGTGTAAAAATTTCCTGCAGCCACCCTGGAGAGAGATTGGGCGGCTCAGGGAGCAGAGGCCAAAAGTCCGCTGACCTGGATGGCCAGCCCGGTTCAGTACCCACTGGACCAGAGGGAGTGCCTCTGACCAGGGCGATACCGGGAAGGAAGACTGGTTCAGAGGAACCAGTCCCAAGTAAAAGACAAAGAAATCAGGAGGTTTGGAGTCCAGAATTGTGTCTCCAACTGCTGCAGAGATAGCTAAAGCCATTCAGATTGTCCAGTCACTGTCTCAGGGATCTGTAGAACCACCAACAGTTGGTAAAAGGTTGGTTCGTTCAGTCCCAGTGGTTCAGGATTTTGAAGTTGAGGATTTTTATGAACCACAGGAGGGGGAGGAGGAATTTGATCAATATATGTGTGGCTGGGAGGGTCTGGACGTGCCCATTGAACCGGGCATTTCTCCAGACAGACCTTTAGAATCTCCCCCTATTCTGTCTGAGTCCCCTTCTTTCTTTATTTTTTACAAAAAGGTTGCAGAAACCCTCCAGCTTCCTTTAGAGGAGGCTGTGGATGAGCAAGAGGAGCCTGATTATGTGGAAATGATGGATATTCCAGAGTCTAGGAGGTTGTCTATTCCTTTGCATAAGTCATTTAGGAAGCAAACAACAAAGATTTTAAAAATCCTCATTCTGTCCCTCCTGTAGATAAAAAAATGGACAGAAGGTATACTTTGTCAGGCTCGGATACAGACTTCCTTATTGAGCAGTGTAGTCATGTAGGTGTGGTACAAGCTGCAGCCTGTGACAAGGCTAATATTCCTCTGGCCTCACATCCTCCTGACAAGGATTCTAGGAAGATTGATGCCATGGCGAAGAAACAGTATATGGCAGCTTCTTTGGGACTCAGGCAGGCAAATTATATGGCTTATGTGGCTAGATATCAGAAATCTAGGTGGGACACAGTATTGCAGTTAGCCAAGCAGGCCCATGGCCAGCTGGCTAGTGAGTTGGAACAGGTGGCTGCTGATGGCATTGAAGCCTCTAAAGTTCAATTTCATACTGCTGTTGATGTTAATGATGTTTCCTCCAGGGTCATGGCCACTTCTGTAGCTTTCCGTAGGTTGGCATGGCTCAGATGCACTAATCTGTCCCAAGATACTCAGTCAAAGGCTATGGATTTTCCTGTAGTGGGAAATTCTCTGTTTGGGGAGCAAACAGAAAATTATATGAAAAAGATGGATGAATACAGAACTACCTACAAAAGTGCCCAGGCTAAGGAGAAGCATGCCATGCCACAAGGCATGCTCCCAGAGGTAGGGCACCCTTTTCCAGGCCTTTTACCAATTTCAAGCCTCCTCTGCTGTCTACGCAGAGGGTTTCTTCAGAGGCAGGGGTAGGCGTGGGCGCAAGTAGCCGTCTCCTCCCCTCAGCCTAAGGCTGCTGCTAAGCAGGCACCCTGATGGGGTGCCCAGGGCCGATTCTCCTGTACCAGTTGGGGGCAGGTTGGCCTATTTCAGCCAGAGCTGGCTGTCCCTAACTTCGGACAGATGGGTTCTGGAGGTAATAGGCCAGGGTCTGGTTCTCAGCTTCAAATATTTTCCAAAGATGAGAGCCAGGCATTTCCACCTACAAATCCTTCAGAAGCCCTTGCTTTGGAAGCAGAGGTTTCTTCTCTTCTGGTCTGCAAAGCAGTGAAAGGGTTCCTCCTTGCCATCAGGGCAAGGGCTTTATACAAGATACTTTCTTACCCCAAAAGACAGGAGAATGGCGGCCCATTCTGGATTTAAGATACTTGAACAAGCATCTGTTGAAACCAAAGTTCAAAATGTTAACTCTGGCAATGATATTGCCTTCCCTAAAACCAGGGGACTGGCTAGCTTCCTGGACCTCAAGGATGCCTATTTTCATGTTCTGATCAGGCCCTCCCACCAAAAGTACCTCAGGTTCGAACTGCCCTCAGGCCACTACCAGTTCAGGGCAATGCCCTTGGCCTTACCTCTCGCCAAGGGTATTCACAAAATGTCTCGCTGTAGTAGTGGCTCATTTAAGAAGGCAAGGGGTTGCTGTGTTTCCCTACCTGGACGACTGGCTCATTGTGGGTCAGTCTCCAGGTCAGGTGAAATCCCACTTGCAAGTCACCCAGCAGCTTCTCACTTCTCTGGGATTCCTGCTAAACTTACCAAAGTCAGTTCTGGAACCAGTTCAGGCCCCTAACTTTCATAGGCAGAATTGAACACAAGGTTAGCAGGGCCTTTCTTCCCTCGGAAAGGTGGACAGACTCATCGCCCTGGCATCCTCCTTTACCCTACGGGTCTCTCGACCAGCAAGGCATTTTCTGCAACTCCTCGGGCACATGGCTGCTTCCACAGCTGTTGTGCAGGGAGCAAGATTCCAGATGAGGGACATTCAGTTCCATTTGAGGGCCTATTGGTCTCAGAGGAAGGACCCCCTTACCAAATTGGTCCCAGTTACTCAAACCCTGATCCTGGCCTTACACTGGTGGCAGGATCAAAGCAATCTGAAACAAGGGGTTCCCTCATTCCATTTCTCCCTCCCTCACCCTCACCACGGATGCCTCCCTGTTAGGGTGGGGGCTCACCTGGCGACCTTACCACTCAGGGAGTGTGGTCTCCTCAGGAATCTCTGCTCCACATCAATCTTCTGGAGCTCAGAGCTGTCTTTTAGCTCTTGGTCTTTTCAGATTCTGTCCAGAACAAAGTGGTTCAAGTCAGGACAGACAATACCACCACAATGTGGTACATCAACAAGCAAAGGGGCACTCGGTCTTCAGCCTTGTGCACGAAGCAATGAAGTTGTGGTCTCTGGCTTATTCCCTGAACACCTCCCTGATAGCGGTTCATCTCCCAGGGAAGGACAATGTGCTGGCGGACGCCCTCAGCAGAATTTCTCAGGGCCATCACGAATGGGCTCTGAATCCACAAGTACTGGGGTCTGTCTTTTGCCAGTTGGGGCACTCCTCAGATAGATCTTTTCGTGCCCCAGACAACCACACCACCTCTTTTTTGCTGCAGGCCTCCAGTACTGGGCTCAGTCCTCTGGATGCCTTTCTGTTGGAGTGGAAAGGGAAGTTCCTGTATGCCTTCCCCCCCTTTCCTCTCCTTTTCAGGGTACTAGTGAAAATCAGATCTCAACCTTGCAGAGTGATTCTGATTGCCCCAGATTGGGCCAGACAGCCCTGGTACCCTCTGCTCCTGTCCCTGGCAGTCCACCCTGCCCTGAGCCTGCCCAGAGTTCACGACTTACTGGTCTGTGCACAGGAGAGAGTGTGGTATCCGGACCTCAAGTCCCTCCACCTCAAGGCTTGGCTCTTGAGGAGCTAGAATTTGCTGACTTACACCTTTCTCAAGGTGTCATGGATATTTTAAAGGCTTCTAGGAAGCCTTCCACTAGGGCCACTTATAATTCTAAGTGGAAGAGGTTTTCCATCTGGTGCTCTGAGAGGCAGATTATCCCAGAATCTGCTGATCTTCCCATTCTTCTGGAATATTTGGTCCATCTGATTCCTAAGCCTTAGACCAGCTACCCTGAAGGTTCATCTGGCAGCTGTCTCTGCTTTTGTGTCAGCAGGGAAGCCTGCCTCCTTTCTTCTCACCCTGTGTTCTCCAAGTTTTTAAAGGGTTACTTCACACTAACCCTCCTTTGGGAACCACTCCGCCTGGGACCTGAATATTTGCATTGCTCAGTTAATGCAACCCCACTTTGAGCCTCTGTCTTCAGCAGAACTCAAGTATTTAACTTGGAAAACCGTTTTCTAGTAGCTATCACCTCTGCCAGACGACAAGTGAGTTACAGGCCCTGTCAGTGGAAGAAGATTTTATCTCTTTCCACAGAGATAAGGTAGTCCTTAGGACTATTAGAAAGTTTTGCCTAAGGTGGTTTCTGATTTCCACCTGAATCAATCTATCTCCTCCCAGTATTTTTCACTGAGCATTCTTCCTCAGGTGAGAGGAGACTGCACAGCTTGGATGTCAAAAGGGCATTAAGTTACTATCTAGAGGGCACCAGAGGTCATAGGTTCGAATCCCTCCATTTCTTACCTATGGCGAGGTTGGCAAAGGGAAACCTGCCACTAAGAGAACAATTGCAAGGTGGATTGTCTCTTGTATCCAATTTTGTTATCAGAAACTGGGTAGAGTACCCCCCTCAGGATTGAGGCCCACTCCACCAGGGTACAGCTGCGTCTCTAGCGGCTGCTAGAGACATTCCTATTCTGGAGATTTGTCAGCTGCTACCTGGAAGACAGTTCACACCTTTACCAAGCATTATTCCCTGGATGTCCAGTCCAGGAGAGATGTCGGTTTGGCACAGCTGTGCTTCAGAGCCTATTTCCTAAGTAGGTTCTGACCTCCTCCATGGAGGTACTGCTGTGTAATCTGCTATTGTTATAATATAGCAAGACTTCATGGTGTTTGAAGAAAAATTACTCACCTTAGTAATTGCTTTTCTTCTCATGGAGTCTTGCTATATAACCACCCTCCCTCCTGCCCCTCTCAGAACTCCTACTTGGGTAGAGGTGGCAAATTGGTGCAAGCACTGTGTCATGCCATTTTAGTTTTCCCTAACCCTGTTTTCCTTTGGGTTAGGGATCTAGATGTTCATTTAGGTTATTTTTGTTGCCCCTTCTTGGACTTGGTCTTGGGGAGGGGGGTTCATATGTGCTTGTCAAGGGTGGTAAAACGAACCATAATACCATCAATCTTTGTTATTATGGTTCTGGGTGTTTCTTTGTTGTTTATATTGTTGTTATTACTACTAGTAGGTAGCCATAGGCTAGTGTAGTTTTTCCACACAGACTTTTTCCGTCCTTTGATGTTGGCTTCGTAAAGATCTGACAGTTTCATTTGAAACTGCCAGATAGAGCTTTGGGCACAGCGCCCTCGCGCTGTAGAACTCCAGATCTTCTGGAGTTAACTCCTTCCTCTCCGGGGCAGTTCAGCTGCAGTGGCTGACTGCTATTGTTATAATATAGCAAGACTCCATGAGAAGAAAAGCAATTACTAAGGTGAGTAATTTTTTCTTACAGTGTGTCTTAAAGCTCAGATCATTGGTAATATAAATCCCCAAGTCCTTTTCTTCTGATGTTTCCTGCTACACTACTCCATTTAGTGTATATTCATAATGGGTGTTATTTTTCCACAGGTGCATAACCCTACATTTATCTACGTTAAATGTGGATTTATTTATTATTGCCCAGTTTTCGATTTCTCTTAATGCTAGTTGTAAGGTACCCGAGTCCTCCTTAGAAGTTATCCGATACCCTATTCTTGTGTCGTCTGCAGACTTTGACAACCACACATTTGTTGAAGTTTGCATAGATGAAATGTATAAGTTGAAAAGGCAGGGGCCCAGAACTGAGCCCTGCGGCACCCCACAAGTCACTGTTACCCAGTCCGACAAGGATCCCTTCACTGATACTCTCTGCCTCCGATTTGTCAACCAGTTCTCAATCCGTAGGGAAATATTGGCATGTATACCCTGCTTAATTAGGGCCTCAATCAAGAGGCCATGTGTCTTATCAAATGCTTTTGAGTAATCCAAGAAAATAACATCCACTGCTACTCGGGTGCAAGTGCTTGATTCACTTTATCATAAAACTCCAACAAGTTTGTCTGACAGGACCTACCTTTTCTAAAACCATGCTGATTTTGGTCTACATCTCCTGACATAACCAACATATTGGTAATATGGGTTTTGATGATGGCTTCCAGGGTTTTTCCCAATATCGATGTCAGGCTAATGGGTCTATAATTTGATAGCTCCTGTCTTGACCCTTTCTTATATATTGGAATAATATCCGCCTGCCGCCATTCAACCAGGACTTCAGATTTATCTATAGAATGCTGAAATAAGTGGGCTACTGGGGGGCCAATACATCAGCCAGCTCCTTAAGCACCCTAGGGTGGAGGCCATCTGGTCCCTGTGCCTTATTCTGGTCTAGGGCTTTTAATCTATTTCTCACATCATTGACCTCGATTTTAAGGGGGAAAACCTATGTCCTCTAACAGGAAGCAGGGAGGAAAAGGCCCAGGAGGTCCCTCGGTCGGTCCCTCCTCCAAGCCTGCCCAGTGACAGGTTGAGGGGTGTCACCCCCAGCCTCGTCACTCCCCCCTGGGTTCCCCCCGTGGGGGGACGGCTCCGCCACTTTCTTTCCGCCTGGTCCGCTGTCACCACGGACCACTGGGTGTTGGAGGTGGTAGGAAAGGGCCTGCCTCTAGAGTTCAAGCAGGCCCCACCCTTCTGAGCCATCGCCCCTCGGGGGGTTATGGGGTCCTCAGCCTCTCTGTTGGCTCGCCAAGCCAACATTGCCCTGCTCCTCAAAAAAGAGGTGATCAGGAAGGTGGCGGATCCTCCACCAGACCCGGGGTTTGTGTCCTGGTACTTCCTGGTCCCGAAACGGACGGGGGGGCTGGCGCCCCATTCTAGACCTGCACACGACCTGAACAGGTTCCTAAGGTCTCGAACCTTCAGGATGGTCACTCTGGCTCAGATCCTTCCATCCTTGGAACGAGGTATGTGGTTCTATTCCCTGGACCTCCAGGATGCGTTCTTTTGCTTCCCAATCCGTCCGTCCCACCAGAGATTCCTCTGCTTCCGGGCAGAGGGATCCCTCTACAAGTTCTGGGCCATGCCCTTCGGCCTTTCCTTAGCTCCCAGGGTCTTCACCAAATGCATGGCAGTGGTGACAGCATTCCTGCGGCGCTGAAGGGTCCGGGTGTACCCCTGCCTGGACGACTGGCTGATTGCAGCCTCCTCCAGAATGGAAGTGGAGCGGTCCAGAGATCTGGCCCTCCAGGTTTGCTCTCAGGTTGGCCTCCTCATCAACGAGGCCAAGTCGGAACTCATGCCAAAGCAGGTGATACAATTCATTGGGGCAGAGCTCAACTCTCTACGGGCCAGAGCACAGCTCCTGGTGGACAGGGCCGAGGTTCTTTCCTCCCTTGCCCAATCATTTCAGGTTGGGCAATTGCACCCTGCCCAGGACTTCCTGTGCCTTCTGGGTCTCATGGTGGCCTGCACCAGCTTGGTCCATTGGGCCCATTGGTACATGCGTCCCCTTCAATGGCGGCTGGCCAGTCAATGGTCACAGCACTCCGATCCCTTGGATCAGTTAGTGACAGTGACCCAGGGGATGTGGAATGCCCTCTAGTGGTGGACCGTTCCAGCACATCTGCAGGAGGGCATCCCGTTTGTCCGCCCCGAGCCGACGGTTTCTCTATCGACCGATGCCTCTCTGATGGGTTGGGGTGCCCATCTGGGTGAGCACAGAGCGCACGGCCTCTGGTCCCCTTGGGAGTCCCGATGCCACATCAACCTGCTGGAGCTTCAAGCGGTTCATCTAGCCCTCACCGCCTTTGCTCTGTTTCTATGGGGTCAAGTGGTCCAGGTCCAGATGGACAATACCACGACCATGTACTACCTCAACCGCCAGGGCAGGATGCGCTCCATGCCTCTGTGCAGGGAGCTTTCCGCATTTGGTCACTCTTGCGCAGCCTGGAGGTGGATCTCCTTGCCATCCATGTGGCAGGAGCCTCCAACATTCTGGCCGATGCCCTAAGCCGGATAGGGGCTGTGTCCCACGATTGGTCTCTCCTGCCGGAGGTAGTACAAGATCTGTTCTCCCACTGGGGCGTGCCTCAGGTGGACCTGTTTGCCTCCAAGGAGAATGCGAAGCTGAGACCGTTTCATGCCCACCCCCCTCAGCAGGGCTCGCTGCAGGGGGATGCCTTCTCGAGGCCGTGGACCCTGGGCCTCTTCTACGCCTTTCCCCTATTTCCCTTGATCCACAATGTGCTTCTCAAGGCAAGGAGGGACAAGGCACAGGTGATTCTGGTAGCCCTAGACTGGCCCCTCCAGTTCTGTTATCCAGATCTCCTCGGTCTCAGCTGCAGGCTCCCGAGGTGGCTTCCAGCCCGCCCGGACCTGATCTCAGTCAATCAGGGGAAGGTATTCCATCCGGACCTTCAATCCCTGCACCTGACGGCCTAGTTCCTGAGCGGCTAGAGTTCCAGGCCTTGGGTCTTTCCGACGAGGTCCTCAGCGTTGTTGAGGTGTCCCGTCAGGAGTCGACCAGGAAATGCTATGCCTTTTAATGGAAGAGATTCTCCATTTGATGTCAGGGCAAAGGCCTGGACCCTTCCTCCTGTTCCTTGGCTAGCATTCTGGGACTACATGTGGTCCCTTTCTCAGCAAGGGCTTCGGTTGACGACCCTCAGGGTGCACCTGGCAGCCATCTCTGCTTACCGGGCGTGGGCCGGGAAGCGGTCGGTGGCACAGGAGAAGGTGGTCGGGTGCTTTTTCAAAGGCCTTGATCACATATCCTCTCTGGAGCAAGAACCTCCACCTCCATGGGATCTACTGCTGGTATTGGCCAAGCTCATGGGCAAGCCATTTGAACCAATGCACAGGTGTGACATCTCTCACCTGTTGTGGAAGACTGCTTTCTTGGTGGCTATCATGTCAGCCAGAAGGATGGGAGAGCTCCAGGCACTTTCCATCGAGTCTCCTTATCTGGTCTTCCACAGGGAGAAGGTTGTCCTGCGCTCCCACCAGAAATTCCTTCCGAAGGTGGTGTCGGAGTTTCACCGTAACCAGGTGTTGACTCTGCCAGTGTTCTACCCCAATCACACCTCGGAGGCCGAATATAGGCCCCATACTTTGGACCCTAGAAGAGCGCTCGCTTACTATAAGGAGCAAATGGCTGACGTTCAGGGAGAGGTTCGCCAGCTGTTTGTCACCTACGCTGAAGCCGCACCTGGCAGACCTGCAGCCAAGTGGACGATAGGCAGGTGGGTCACCTCCTGCATAGATCTCTACTATAGGTTGGCGGGCATGGAGCCTCCCAGAGGGATAAAAGCTAATTCTACCGGCCATACTGCTGCATAGGTGACTGCTTCCAGGGACGTCCCTATCCAGGAAATCTGCAGGGCTGCTACCTGGAAAGTCAGCACACACCTTCATCACCCACTACCACATCGACCTTGAGTCACACCAGGATGCTGGTTTTGGGGCTTCGGTTCTCCAGTCTTTATTTCCTAAGTAGGGGGTGTGCGCCTTGCCTCCCTCCTCCTAGAGAACTGCTAGAAGTCTGCCAGACAGTGTGGATGAACAACATATCCATGTCCCTAGAAATACAGGTTACTCACCTGTAACAGGAGTTCTAGGAATGGTATATGTTGTTCATACACATGACCCATCCGGCCTCCCCGGCTTCGACGCACAACCTGGCTCCCAGCAGGCTAGATCTGGCGTCATGGGGCGGAGCCAAGAGTTTTACCACCCGGGTGGGTGGGAGGAGCCAGCTTGAAGACCTTCCAGCAAGATTTAAAGCGGCAAGGAACAACATATACCATTCCTAGAACTCCTGTTACAGGTGAGTAACCTGTATTTTCTACTCCCATTACTTTCTGGTTCCAAAGAAAACTGGCAGCATGCGTCCCATTCTGGATCTCAGAAAACTAAACAAGTTCCTTCACAAGGAAAAGTTCAAGATGATATCACTGGGTACCCTGCTACCTTTGCTTCATCAACACAATTGGCTAGCCGCCCTGGACATGCAGGATGCCTACCAACATATTCTCATACACCCAAATCTCCAGCATTGGGTCAACACTATCAGTTCAGAGTCCTGCCCTTTGGGCTATCCTCGACGTCTCGAATTTTTACAAAGTGTTGTGCAATTCTCATGGTGCACCTCAGGAAAATCAGAATACAAGTGTTTCCATATCTGGACGACTGGCTCCTAGCAAGTCCCTCCAGACAAAAGACTCTAGAGGCCGTGGCCATGGCCTCAGACTTCCTCACGTCCATGGGAGTCCTGCTGAATCTCAACAAGTTGCAGTTGCAGCCCTCCCAGAAGCTCCTCTTCATAGGAACTCTTCTGAACACCTCCTATGCGAAAGCTTTTCTTCCAGAGGACAGAAGGAGCGATATCTTACAGATGGCCCGATACATCAGAGAATGCAGCTTGGTTTGAGCCATCTTGATGCAATGGATGCTGGGCCTCATGGCATCCTTGGTGTTCACTGTACCCTTATCTCATCTCCACATGAGAACCTCCCAGTGGATGCTCAGTACTCAGTGGTCCCCAACCACCCGCCCTCAGTCCTTTCTCATCAGGGTGACGGAACCTCTGAAGAGGTCGCTCACCTGGTGGTCCCAGGAGGACAATCATCTGGAAAGATATCCCTTTGCCCCTCTGGATCATCAGATCTCAGTTACCATGGATGCATCCCTGACGGGTTGAGGAGCCCACTACCAGGATCTCCACACTCAGGGTACGTGGACTCAGGGTGAGTCCCAACTCCCACATAAACATCCTGGAAATGAGAGCCATCCTCTATACAGTCCAAGCTTTGAAGGACATACTTTGTCACAAGAGCATTCTCCTTCAAGTGGACAACAAAGCAGTGATGTACTACATCAACAAACAGGGCGGCGCACACTCTTACCCTTTATGCAGGGAAGTGATGAGAGTGTGGGAGTGGTGCCTGGAACACAGGGTCTTGATTCAGGTGGTTTACCTGCCAGGAGTGCAAAACAAACTTGCAGACCGTCTCAGCAGAACAGAGACGGAGCCTCACGAGTGGTCTCTCGACTCAACCGTCATTCAGTCACTCTTCAAAGAATGGGGAACTCCAGACCTGGATCTTTTTGCATCCCCACTCAACACAAAACTGCCTCTCTTGTGCTCCAGAAATCCAGAACCTGGCATTTTTTGTCAGGATGCATTCAGGCTGCAGTGGACAAGATGCTTTTTATATGCCTTTCCGTCCCTTCCTCTAATTCAGAGGGTACTTCTCAAATTGGAGTCTCGGGGGCAGAGTGATTCTCAGTGCCCCGTTCTGGCCTCGGCAAATATGGTTTCTGCTACTCATCAGCCTATCAGAAAACCCCCTAAAGATGCTTCCCCTCCAGACGAACCTTCTGACCCAGGGTCCCGTGGTCCATCCCAGCCTGAGGTCGCTTCACCTTCACTCTTAGCTCCTGAAGAAATAGAGGTGAACAGGTTCAATGTCTCTCTTATAGTTTCCGATATCCTTTTGGCTGCACGTAAGCCAGCCACTAGAAAAATCTACATAGCCAAATGGAAGCGTTTCTTTATCTGGTGTGCAAAATCCTCTTGGAATCCTTTTTCCTGCCCATCGAATAAAGTCTTGGAGTACCTTTTAGACCTCTCAAATACAGCTCTGCAGTACTCTACAGTTAAAGTTCATCTTTGTGTCATTTCGGTATATCATGAGCCGGTACTTTCCATGTCACTGGCTCAGTTGCTGTGGTTAAAAGGCTTCTTAGGAGTATTCTGCATACTAGACCTCCTATCAGATGCCCAGTCGCAGCCTGGGACATTAGTCTTGTGCTAGACATGCTCACTCGTAAACCTTTCTCAGAGTTCCATCTAAACCAACCTTTAGTCCTTCCTACCTACTTTGCAAATTTCCAGAATGAAGGGGAGCGTACCTTTTATTCACTGGATGTTAAGAGAGCATTGCGGTTCTATCTAGATAGAACAAAAGAAATTCACAAAGCTCAACAACTATTTGTTTCCTTCAATGAGACCTGGCTGGGTCAACCTGTCGCTATCAGATGTATTGCAGCATGGCTGGTGGCTTGCCTTCGCCACTGCTATTCTATGGTACAGGTCAAGCTGGAAGGCAGAGTGTATGCTCACTTTACCAGTGCAGTCGTGGCATCTCTGGCAGAAATCCGCAACGTGCCCATCACAGATATTTGCAATGTGGCCACTTGGAGCTCCGTGCATACTTTCATTAAGCACTATGCCTTGGATGTCCATGCCAGACGACATCCGTCATCTGGCAGGACCATTTTTAACGGTCTTCTGTCCTAAGTATGTGAGCTCATCTCCTGCCGCCCATCTTGGGGGATTATTTAGCTTGGTACTCTCCCATTAATGTGAATGAGTGGTGGAGACTTTATGTTCAGGAAGATATGGAAATTACATACCTACCGTAATTCTTGATCTTCTTGGATGGAGTCTCCACCACTCATTCATATGCCCACCCACCATCCCCCGAGCTCACTTCTCTGTTTTTGGTCTTCACTCCCTCAATGGCTGGGCTGTGAAGACTTTATTGTTGACCCTTCTTACACGGGTCATTTGGACTATCTTATGTCCAATTTTTAGGTTAGTCCTTCTAGATTAGTTACACTGCACCTCCTCGGGGGAAAAAAGGTACTGAGTCGGCTGGAGGGTCGACACCGAGATAGTCTTTACCGCATGAGCTGAGGCTTGCGGTGCTGCTTCCTCATGGCTCCATCTCGGGCACTGGCCCTCTTGGAAAAAGTTTGCTCCCACTGGGTCCTAGCGTCTCTGGCGAACTCCCATTAGTGTGAATGAGTGGTGGAGACTCCGTCCAAGAAGATCAAGAATTACGGTAGGTACGTAATTTCCATTTTTGCTTCCACTGTGAATGAAGAGGACCTTTTTGTTTACTTTGTTGATGTCCTTCATGTACTTAAAGGTCTCAGTCATGTCCCTTCCCTCCTCTCCTCCAGGGAGTACATGTTTAGGTCCTCCAGCTTCTCCTCATATGTTCTGCCCTGCTGACATTTACAATTTTTGTCACCCTACTTTGGACCGCCTTTAGCAGGTTAATTTCCTTTTTCAGGTAGGGACACCAGTATTGCACACTATACTGCAGGTGTGGCCACAGCAGTGATCTGTACTGCGGCAGTATGACTTCTTTCTGCCTGCTAGTGATCCCACTGGTAATGCAGCCCAGCATTTTATTAGCTTTCACTGCCATCTTCTTGCAGTGTAAGGAGTGCCTCAAGTTACTAGTGATCATCACCCCCAGGTCTCTTTCTTCCTCAGATTTGGTTACCAGGCCACCCCGGCTGTACTCCATCCTCGGGTTCTTATCTCCCATGTTCATGATCTTGCACTTCTTTGGTTTGAACACACACTGCCATATTCCCAAACACTTCTCAAGGTTGGCCAGAGCTTCCTTTAGGTCCTGTATCCCTTCTGCTGTATTCACCATTCCACAGAGCTTTGTGTCCTCCACAAACAGGCAAATATTGCCTTTTGTACCATCTCCAGTGAATACATTAAACAACACCGGACCAAGCACTGAGCCTTGTGGGACCCTGCTGTTTTCCCTAGAAGCTGAGAGCTTCTTCCCACCACCACCCTCTAAGTCCTGTCCTTCAGCCAGTTTGCCACCCATCCAATGAATTTCTCCCCTACCCCTAGAGTCTCCATTTTTCTGATCAACCTCCTGTGGTCAAAGGCATTGCTGAAGTCCAGGTACAGGACATCAACTGTTTGGCCCCTGTCCACTGTTTTTGTCACCCAGTCAAAGAAATCAATCAGATTTGTTTGGCAGGATCTCCCAGCCATGAATCCATGTTATCTTTTGTCCTGGAGACTATTTTCCTCTGGGAAACCTACCAGCCTTTCTATAAGGATTGCTTCTATGAGCTTACCAATGATTGAGGTCATGCTGACTGGTCTGTATTTGCCTGGGTCATCTCTGGGTCCACTTTTGTGGAATGGCACCATGTGAGCCTTTCTCCAGTGCAGTGGCACCACTCCCGATTCCAGTGAATTATTGAACACATCTGCCAGGGGGGCCTGCTAGTTCCACTGCTAGTTCCCTCAAAATCCTAGGATGGATACCATCCAGGCCTGGGGATTTATCAACCTTGAAGGCCAGTAGTCCTTTCTTCACCCTGTCCTCATTGATCTTATCATTTGTGCACCCCCTTCCTCTTCCTTCCTGGTACCAGGCCATCCCTCTCCTTTGTATAGACCGAGCAGAAATACTCATTCAATATATCTGCCTTGTCTCCTCTATCTTCCCCATCCCGCCCCTCTCTTTAGGTGTACAGTAATGTCCTTCTTGTCCCTTTTCTCTGTTATATACTGAAAAAAGGCTCCCCCCTTTTTTAATCCTGTCTGCTAACTGCAGTTCTTTCCTGTCCCGGCCAGCAGGACTGCTTTCCCTGCCTCTTTGGCTTTTCTATTGTACTCCACCCTGTTCTCATCCCTCTGAGTACTCTGGAACTTCCTGTAAGTGGCCCTTTTATCCCTAGCTGCCTGGGCTACCTTTCTGCTAAACCAACTGGGTGCTTTGGCTCTAGAATTTTCCTCCCTTCAGCCTGGCACCCTCATTAGTGGCTGCCACTACCCCTTGTTTGATGATGGACCACTTCTGATCCTCCTCTATGCCTTCACAGAAGCTAGTCAGGTGTCACCTTAGCAGATCCCCCATCTTTCTGAAGTCTGCCCTTTTAAAGCCTAGGACCTTGGTCTTTGTGTTTGCCTTCTCCCTTCCCATGTCCAACCTGAACCATATCATATGGTGGTTGCTCCCTACCTGCCAAGGGCTTCTCAACCTGGATGTCCTATACATGGTCTCCATTTGTCAGTACCAAATGTCTCTCCCTGGTGGGTTCCATGACACATTGGGTCAGGAATTCGCTGTGCGCTGTATCCAACTGACTCCTGGCACATGTTGTTGCATGACTCTTCCAATCCACCTTCGACAGACTGAATTCCCCCACGTTCACCACCTCACCCTTGCCAGGAGCCACCCTGATTAAGGACGCCAACTCCCTGTCTCTTTCCTCCTCCCAGTTAGATGGTCTGTAAACCACCCCCAGCCTTATCTTCTTTCCCTTAGTTGATTGCAGCTGATCTCACAGTACTTCTGTCTTCCCCTTCTGTACAGTTTATACCCATGCATAGAGAGGTCCCAGTCATGGTTTGGCATAGCCCAGGTTTCTGCGACTGCCGCAGTATCCGTCTTCTCTGTTAACACTGCCTGCAGGTCATCCATATTGTTACCAAGGCTTCTTGCATTTAGGGACACCACCCTCCACCATGACTCTGTGCCTCTCTCTCCCTCTCTTAGCATGGTTGTCCTCCTTGCCCTCTGCTTCCTGCTCCCCTATGTCTCTTTAGTTCCACAGATAACTTTCCCTCTGTATGCCCCCGTGTCCTGTATCCAACATTCCCCCCCCAAAACCCCTCTCTGTCCCATACTCTAATCCCCATTTAGCCTGCTCGGATTGGGGATCAGGCCTGATGGCCCCCTCTTCCCGGAGACTCTGGGCATGAAGACCCAGTTGGCCCCCCACCATCAAATTGAATTAAGGCTCCCAGACATGTACTCTCCCAGCCTGTCCCTAAGCACCATGGACCCCCCCCCCCCCGCTAAGATGCATTTCTAGCTGATGCGCATAGGGTTTTTGTTATTCCAGGTCCCCTCCCACCCTGTTATGCAATCAAAACCCTTCCCCCACACCAATCCTGTAGCTAGCAATTAATATCCTCAGTCCTTCTGTTTCTTTCTCTACTGTCTCTAGGTACCAATAGCACTTCAGAGAAGGCTGTCAATCTAGCCACCCCCTACAGATCCTCCCCCACTGCCCTAAACCTCTCCTGCACTACTTCCACCTCCACTCCAGCTAGGTTGCTGGTACCTAGATGAATTACTGCAAGCGGTTCCTCCCTACCCCCTGCACAAGCTGACCTGTCATTGGTACACATGCTCTCCCATCATCCCTGGCATGCACACCACCTTCGTAGTTGTGTGCACCTCCCCTTCCCCTCCCAGCACATTCCCTTCTCTGTTGAGTCACCCAGAATTACAACTCTTCCTCCCCAGCCCCCTTCCCTTTCACCACCACCACCACCACTACCATACTACCTGGCTCTCGATTTAGTCTAGTTTAGTTTATTAGTCTAGGAATTAATACCTTTGAGCCAGGGCTCTTTTACAAAGGTTCCACGTCACAACGAACATTTAACAAAGCACGATACACATTACAGGTAAAACCAGACAGGAAAGTTACATCATAAATTTGCTATTAACAGTTTAAGGCAGTAACGTTTTTAAGTTTCATAGAAAAACAAGCTATAACAGGTTCAAGCGAGTAGACAATTTCGAGGCTAAGGAAACTTCCAGGGAGAGGGTGATCATTAGGCGATGATTTATCATCAATGTATTTATAATTACTGCAGATATTTTTGACGACTTTCATAGCTAATTTTTTAATAAATGACGCATGTCATTGAAGAGGGCTGACATGCACAATTCCTTAAAATCTGTTCCTATGAGATTATCTGTTGAATTATCATACTGGATTCTTACTGTGGATGCCTTAGGATGTTGCTATCACACGTTTCTGATGGTATGCAGCATAGCACTGTAGCAGCATATTGAGTTTTTTTGTGGCAGGCATGGCACAGAGCAGGTCCTGTGTTCTCATTTAGAAATGAAAGAAAACGAAAATAAAAATTTGTATATTGATCATTTTGCCTGAATAACATTATTGCTGAAAACAACTACACAGTGACTAGCTAATACTGCTGCTTTAAATGTATTCTAGTGGATAAACTACACCTGTCTGCATATAAATAAGGGTGTCATGCTATCTCGCGGTTCTGATGACAAATATAAATTACTAGGCCGATGGCCCTGTGGTTTATAAATGCCACCAGAACACCTTGATAGCTTTGCACCCTTATAATTGCTGATGAACGTTTTTAATGCTCGGATAACCATGTTGTAATTTTGAGTTACAACTGGGCGGTTGTAACCCGAGCTGTCAGTCAGGCTCACTTCAGTAACAGCGCATGCAGCAGTCCTACAACTGCTGCCTGTTTAAACAAATGAAGTTAAAAAATAATCATGTTGTGGATGTTGTCTATGTTCATGAGTTCAGCTTGTAATAAAAACAAGTTTAAAGGACAACTAAACACGACTCAGACTCTGATGCATGTAGTAAGTGCCAATTACCAGGTTGGTGTGCTTTAGATGTGACACATTGTGATCAGAAATGGGCAAGGCAAAGTTTATTATTTCTTCGGCGCCCATTTCCAGAGGCTCCAGTACATGCTGCTTCTATGGCTGTTTAGTAGCGGTTTCGCTTCAGTGACATCATCATGTCTGACGTCGGTGCCATTTTATGACTGGATTACAGTGCCGATTTTAAAATTGGGGAGAAGTTTGTTTACATTTTTTAAAAAGCACGAAAACACATAAAATTCTACCACCCGTGATGCAAGGAGCCCTGTAGTGTAAAATGTCAGCTCCTGCTCTGCCTCTCTATGATTTAGGTTTTTTAAATCGTAACCCCAGCAAAAAACGTGTTTAGTTGGCCTTTAAAGCGTGACTTTTCTTGTTTTTATTTATTCCAAGCTAAATGCCTAAACCAGTCATTTACTAAAAATTCTTATCAGCAATTGCAAAAAAAAAAAGTGTGGGTTGGTGTGTGTAACTTGTTTTACAAACCCTCGGAGTGGAATGCTGTTATAAACCCCTCAATCTTCATTCTCGGGGCTTATGTTGCACCCCATACCTCAGGTGCATATATTATGTACAGTTGAGTGTAGTTTATTCCTGACATAAAATGGTCTTAATAATTAAAAAAAGAAAAAGTAACTTTTTTTTTTTTTACTTGCTATACTTTTTGTCTCCTGGTTACCCAGTTTGCTCCTACTAGCAGCCCTCAATATCCCCTGTGGCTCCCTTCATCTGACTAACTGTCCCCATACTCAAGGACTGCAGTGCCCAAAGGCTTACCCCCTGTGGTGGAGCCCCCTGTGCCACCCCATGTTAACCCGGGAGAACCTGAGGTAGGGCTGCTAGTCGGCAAGTCCAGCAGGCTGTGTAGGGTCAGCAAGAAGAGGCAGCGTCATCCCTGTGGCTGGGGGTTATTACTTGGAGTTGCATCCTGCACCCCATGACATCAGTGGCATGTCAGGCGCATGCGGTCCCATGCAATCCCAGCCGCTGACGTCAGCCCACTCTCTCCTGGCTCTGGTGCTCAGCTACTGCCTGTAGTCAGCCAGGCGATGGCATGGCACCGGAGCCATACATCCCCCCTCCCCCAGAGGTGGAGAGTGTCCATGGAATGCTCAATCCACCTACCCCCCCCCAGCAGGCCCTCCTACACTCTGGGATAGTTCCCAAACCCAGGTTGTTGGCACTGCAAGCGGTAGCTCTACAGCTGCACTGGTGGGCCGATCCCCCCCAAAAAATAGTAAAATTTGAATGGTGTGGTAATATGAAAGTAATGCTCAATGTTGCTGTTGACACTGCCTCTTATTTGTCCTGCCTTTTATTCATAGGATTCATAGGAAGATACTTCGCTAAATGGACTTTCGTCCTATATGCTCGCCATGGTTATCTAGTTACTATTCTAATACATATTCCTGTCCCATATTGATTTAAACTCGGCCATAGATCTACTTGCCACAATCTCCAAGGGGAGTGCATTCCATGCATGTACCACCCTTTGGTTAAACCACCATGTAGTTCTCACTTTATTACATTTAGATGCTGTTAATTGCATTGGGTGGGATCTAGTTTTATATGTACAACTATTAAATGTTAGCCCTGTAACGTCCCACAAATCATTGTTTTGCCAAGCTCTATATACCAAGCACATGTCTCCTTGTTTTCTACGTTCCTCCAAGGAGTACAAATTCAAATCTCTCAGTCTGGTCCTGTAATCTCTACCCTGCATACCACAGATAACTCTTGTTGCCCTCCTTTGCACTCCCTCCAACAGAGAAATATCCTGTTTTTTGAATGGTGACCACACCTGCGCTCCATACTCCATAATCGGTCTCACAAGGGATACATACAAGGGCAGAACGACCCCCCCTACTTCTAGGGAGGTCGTTATTGTTGCTATTATTTAGACTCAGGGCTACTTGCCCGTTGCATTTGTTTCCTTCCTCTATAACCTGTATAATGTGTATTCACAGTGTTCTCGTTTTCCCTCTCACAGTCGTTCTCTCCTCTGTAACCAGTATAATGTTTAGGTATGTATTTATTTATTTATTTTATTTATTTATTGAAGATATGGGATAACACACCTTTGAGTCAAAGACTCCTTTACAAAGGTTCCACGTCATTAAAAACAGAGACATCGGGACAATAGCAACAACTAGACACAATAGTTACAGAAATGGTTACAAAATGATTACAGATAACACAGTAAAGCAGCTGGCGATACAGAGTTACAGAGTGCTGCCAAACATAGGTACATAGTGCAGACAGTAGCAGGTAACAAAACATACACTGCAGGGCGGTGGCGCCAGCCATGCCCTGGTGGTTATTTGCAGACCTAGGCTGGACTGAGGTGTCCATTGTCAAAATATTGACTTGCCCAGGGGCGGTTGGACCAGAGTTAAGTCCATAGTCGGGGGAGTGGGTAGGGCTAAATCAAGGGCAGTCACAGACTGAGTCATAGTAATTAGATCTCTTAGTTGGGACTTGAACTGACCAAGTTTGGGTTCTGTGAGGAGGGAGATTGGGAGTGAGTTAAGCCAGCTAGGGGCCAGGTACCTAAAAGTTCTTTGACCCGAAGTGGTCTTGCAGCAAGGTACCCTGAAGTGGGTTGTTGCCGATTGCCGAGTGAGGCAGGTGGACAATGGTGCCTGGAGTAGGGGGGAGAGAACAGGTGGGAGTAGCCCTGCTGTAATTTTTTTTAGCAAAGAGGCGGGTGTGATATTTGAGCCTCCCATCAAAGTTTAGCCAGTTGGTTAAAGCATAGAGGGTGCAGGTATGTGTGAGTCTGGAGCAGCCAGTAGCAAGTCTATAGGCCTTATTAAGGGCCAGCCTAATTTTGTTTAGGTACGTGTTGTCAGCTGCCCCATAGATGATGATTCTGTAGTCTATGAGTGATAGTACTGATGCAGAGACAGCTAGGTGGAGAACTTCTGGTGGGAGGCAGTGCTTGTACCAGTAGAGTAGGCCAATACGCACATTGACAGCGGTGCTTAATATTCGGATGTGGTCATGGTAGGTGAGCCCAGAGTCTAGGGTGATACCTAGGTATTTGAATGATGTAACCCACTCAAGAGGGTCATTTAGGGAGTTCAATATAAGCAGGGGTTGTCCTATATTCTTGTTTTGGGGGTGTGCAAACACCATGGATTTTGTTTTTTTTATAATTTAAGACTAGCCTATGTTGCACAAACCAGGATTCAGCTTTCGTTTAAGATTTTTGGAGTGCCGAGCGGAGGGCTGTGGGATCAGTGTGGGAGCTGTAGAGGATGGCATCGTCCACATACAGGAGCAGTTTCCCGGAGCAAACCATGGGCAAGGAGTGGAGGAACAGGGAGGAAAGTAGGTGGCCAAGAATAGAGCCCTGTGGGACCCCTGACTTGACTTGGAGTGGGGAGGACAGGGTATAGGCAATCCTGACTGTCTGGGTTCTCTCAGACAGATAGCTGGCAAACCAGCCAGTGGTCTCAGGGGACAGGCCTATTTGTGTGAGGGAATCCAGGAGTAGTGTGTGGTGCACCGTATCAAATGCCTTGGAAAGGTCTATAAAAACAGCACCAGCAGTGTGGCCAGTGTCCAGAGATGTGTGGAGGGCATTTGTAAATTCCAAGAGGGCTGTGGTGGTACTGTGGTTAGGGCAGAAGCCATGTTGCTCAGGACACAGGAGGCTATATTTGGAAAGGTAGTCTGTGAGCTGGGTGGCCACAATCTTCTCCAAGGTTTTGGTAGTTCCCAGGCAGGGTGCGGTCACCGCTTTTTAGGATAGGTGTGATGAGGGCAGATTTCCATTTAGAGGGAAACTGGCCCAGCGATAGGGAGCAGTTCAGGAGCATGGTGAGAGGTGGAGAACTTCATTAAAGGTGAGCCTAATCAGTTTAAGATGAAGTGTGTCACTGCTGAAACGTGATTTGTTGAGGGTCTTGAGTAGAAGAGGGGCAGCTTTGCGCTGAGATAGTGCTTTAAAGCAGAATGGGGGTGGAGAGAGAGCAAGGTGGTGCTGGGGTGGGGAGAGAGAAGTTGGGGAGAACACCAGTAAGGTCGGAGAAGGAGCCATTAAGTGTATTTGTAATCAGGGCAGGGTCTGTGGTGATAGACCCATTGGCCCTGAGTTGGGAGGGAGGTGCAGTGGAGGCTTTGCCACTGAGCTCTTTGAGTGAGTCCCAGAACTTGCGGCCCGAGCCCCATGTGGCAGTGAGCGAGGTTTGGTAGTACTCCGCCTTTGCCTTACGAATACTCCAGGTACATTTACTGCACACTTCTTGGTAGCGCTGCCTATCAGTGGGTTTATCAGAATCCAGCGCAGTGTGCCATAGATTGTCAGGTTCGCACATCTGGTCCAGCAGGGCTTGTGATAGCCAAGGTGTGTCAACTCCTTTAACCCTTTGTTTGCTTAGCGGTGCATACCAGTTGCAGGCAGAGTTGAAAGTGTCACGAAATGGTTGAGGACAGAATCAATGTTCAGTGCGGTTTTGATGGGGGACCAGTCACTAGCTAAGAGGCACTGTCTGAGGGACTGAAGTTTGCCAGGTTTGAGGTGGCATAGTAGGATAGTTTGGGGGGGGTTCTTAACCCTATATGACCAGTGACAGAGCACTGGGGACTGGTCACTCATGGCATTGGGTAGTACCCTGACCTGGGTTGCTTTGTGGGGTGCATTGGTGAGCACTAGATCAAGGAGGATGGCAGTACCAGTCTTCTGGTTGATTCTAGTGGCAGTGGTCACAAGTTGGGACAGGTCTTGAGAGGCTGCAGCATCCCTAATGGGAGCCGATGCGTCAGCTAACCAGTTAATATGAAAGTCCCCAAGGGCAATGATGTCAGCACAGTCAGGAAGTGTCTGGAGATGGGTGAGGACAGAGTGGAAAGCAGTCTTCTGATTTCGGAGAGGAATGTATATGGTGGAGAGGAACAGTGGAGCTCGGTTTGGTGCAAGAGTGACTTTCAGGGTGAGAGCTTGTGCCCCATGTTCGAAGGTTGGGAATGAGAGGGCGAGACACTGTAATGAGTCCTGGATGTACAGTGCACATCCACCCCCTTTTTTAGAGGTTCTGTCAGCACGGTATAGCGTAAAACCGGGAAGTGAGACTGCGGAGTCTGGGGTGCAGTTGTGAAGCCAAGTTTCAACTACCGAGATGACATCAGTGCGATTCTGGGCAACCCAGCTCTGGAAAGAATCAAATTTCTTGAGGAAGCTACATATATTAAGGGAGGCAACTATTAGATCCTTAGGAGTAGTAGTAACCGTGGGGGGGGGGGGTGTGGATGTCTCCTGAGAGGAGGAGCAGGAGGATGCGCAAGGATGCCAGTTTTAGTCGCTTCTTCAACAGCTTAGGCACCAGTAGGGAGGGGGACCAGCAGCTTATGGAGATGGGGATAGGTAGGTCCCGAAACGAGGGAGAGGCAAGGCAGAGTAGGGTCCACTGCCATACCATGTCCATGCCAGTAGGGGGAGATGTGGGTGGGGGGAGCATGGCCCATTGGAAGAGTGAGTAGGGTGGTACACTGGTGGGGGAAGGGCTAGGGTGAGAAGCCAGGTAAGAGGTGGTTCTGGCTCATCATGTTGGACATGTGGAGAATCCCTAGCAAAATGGGGGCTGAGTGTTAACAGTACAAGCCACATGTCAGAGCTGGTAGTAGAAAGCAGTGTCATAATGAGCACAAGGTATGGGGGGGGGGCTGAAAGATTTAAGAGCTTTAAAAAAAAAACTGAAAGAAATTAGCCTGACCCGTTGGCTTAGTGGTAGAGCTGCTGACTTTGGTGTCAAGGTTCCAGGGTTTGAGACCTACAAAAAGACAGTAGCAAAGTGTATGGGGAAAAAGGAGCTAACGTGGGGGCTATAGTAGTAAGAAAGTGAGGAGAAGTGGAGAGTAAACAGAGTGGTGTGAGGAAGGCAACAACAGGGGCTAGAAAGAGCACTGTAGTGACTCCTAGTGGTCAGAAAAAATATTAGCTGCAAATAGGAAGTGGAGGAGTGTAGATTAGGAGGGTGAACAGAGTGGTGCCAGGAAGGGCACTGCAGCAACTCCTAGTGGTCAGAAAATATAAGCTGCAAATGGGAAAGTGGACACTTAGAAATGTGTACCCACAGTGTTATCATTCTCTCTACCCCTGTTAATTTGCTAACACCATTGTCTGTATGTTATTTTTGTCCTCTATGTTATCTCACCATGACGAGGAGCCTTTGTAAAGGAGTGTCTGACTCAAAGGGTTGTAATTCTGATCTCGTTAATAAATAAATAATGCAGTCATGTGACTGATTGTAACCAATCAAAAGGCATGTTTGATCCAAGCTATTTTATAAATAAATTTATTTGTGTAACCCCTAGGTGGCACTATCCCAAGGGCTGCCACCCCTGCCCGCGTGACTAGTTGCAGGTTAAGGGGCCTGGGTACTGAAAATGGGTGCCTCCACCCGGAGGACAGGGTTTGTGGTAGCGTAGCTGGCCTGGGTACAGCCCTCCAGGACACTGTGGCCCCCTCTTTCCCCTCTAGTGGCCTAAACAATGAACAGAATACACAGGTACAATAGCCCTTAAACAACAGATATATCCCCACTCTGATTGCACTTACCACGAGGGCTGGTTCCACCTGTTCGGCCCTGGAGACCCCTGTAAAGTAAAGTTAAACACAGCAAACAATAGTACCACAGTGCTATTTGTACAGAAGCGCACCAAAGGCAGGTTAAGTGCAAAAAGATTCAGATCTGATTTTTTCAGGGGAAATGAACAAGGAAGGGGCGTAATCAGGCTGATTGGTTTAGATACTGATTCAATCAGGCTACAAGGCATGCACTTTAGAGTCCCTCAACACAGTCACACACACTCTGGGTACCCAATTGGTGAGGTAGGCTAGCCTGAAGCATTGCAGCTGGTTGGGGCCCTACGATGGAAAGAAAAGTCATGCACAAACAATAACCCACAATTTGTAATCCGGAGCCAAGAGGCTCAGTTCGTGATGATTAGACAAAACAATTAAATCAGATGACACACTTTGATTGAGCTGTTTTTGCAGGGAGCTACCCTGGTGTTTACTCATGCTACCTAGACAGGACACAGGATGAACAAAATGGAGACTGCAGGATGACTTACTGGTTTTCCAGGAGAAGCAGAGCCCACACGAATCACTGAGGTGTCGTTCCTGTTCGAGGTGTTGAGCAGGGGGCTGACCCCAGGCTGGTCTCTCGTTGATGGCTTTCTCTGCGGCGTGAGTAGTTGGCTGGGCCAGGTTGGCAGAGCCCAAGCCAGGTGGAGATGAATGCAGATTCAGTCTGGTAGGTGCTGGATGCAGCTTCCAGCAAGCGTGACACAAGCAGGCAGTGGGGAACCAAATCACGACCAACTAACAGCATTCAGCACACTTATAGTAACAGAAAAGCAATACCACAGTTTGGATGACAGTCCGGTTGCAATTACAGTGTCCCTGTGCAAACCATACATTCTGCGGTGGTTTCAGACATCCTGACAGGCCAGTCGCATGGAGCAAATCTTCGATCCTCTTCAGGCAATAAAGCAGTCACAATTCAGTAATTCTTGTCACAAACTGGTTCAGATTTAGTCTGGTTTGAATTCAGGCTAAAGGATTCCCTCATGAGGGACAAGTAGGCAGGCAGGCCAAACATAGCCTTTCCACGAGTTTCCCGCACGACTACGCAGGAGCAGCTGCTCAAATATCTCGAGCTGTTCACTCTCTCAACTCCATACTCAGACTGACTCTCTGTTGCAGGCAGCTTGGAACTTTCCCTCGTATCCAAAAGGTTTGATTAGTTGATTCTTCTGTCTGTCACAGCAAGGGCTGTCCCTACAGGTCCATTTAGGAGCCAAAGTGAAAAAACTATAATTCCTGCGGGGAGGCTCCGGAAATTCACTCCCACAAGACCCCTAGGGATAGATTCCATTTTAGGGTCCCAAAAAGATACTGATTGGTCCAAACTAGGCAGTCCAGAACCAAGATGGTGGTGATTTACAGAAATGTCCATGCTGCAAAGAAGGCAGATTAGACAAACTTCAATGTCATTATTACTAGAATAGATAATCAGCAAATAAGTACAGCTTCTAACAGAGCTCCCTCTGCGCAATTAGCGATGGCAGAATGGAGCAATTATCTGGCAGCCCAGGCGGTACTCGAGCTTAGGACACTCAGCCCCCACCCAGATTAATTATACACTGCGATATAGGCAGCTCTTAAAGAGACAGAACACAGAGACTATAAAGGCACTCACATGCAGTAGCTTTTAAACGGTTAAGACACAGGACACCAGCCTGGCAATGGGCATTTAGGCACACCCAAGAAAGACTTCCGGGAACCCCCATTTGTAGGGGGGGTTACATTTGTAATAAGTAAAACCTCATTCAAGACTGTTTTTTTTTTTTTTTTGTTTATATGCACTAATTGGTCAGTATTACTTGTCTGTTTGATCGCTTTACAATTTACAAACCAAACCTGCAACTGAGGTCACATGGCAAAAAAATTATTTATTATTCCTTTGATGCAAACAAATCTGGGACAAAAATGGAGAAACTGCACAGAAATGAAATCATGGAAAAGTTTGTCCATGGAACTATGAAACATTAATTCTTACAAAATGTATAGCACTAGACACAAAGAAGTATGCAATAAGCCATGAGAAATGTGTGGCTTGTGTTCTAATAACCCTCATGAGGCACCAACCAACAACCTTTTGAGTGGTCTAATGCACTTATAAAATGGGGAATTGGCTGATAAAGAAAGGGTATGTTTAAGGGTGAAAGAGAAGTCTTCATTTTCTGTAGTGACTGTATTGTGCTGCAAGAGAAAATAGTGCCTCTGAAAATGAAACATACATGGTACCTACCACTGAAGTACTGCTAAACAGTGTATACCTGCTACATATTTTGTTGTTGGATCTCTAATAAGGGTCAGAATTTTGCAAAGCAGTTTTGCTGTGTTGCATTTACAAGGTGTAAAACTACAATTGGTGCATTTACACTAGTCACTGTCAAGTAACTGTCTTTGGGTCCTTCAACTGCTGTCATTGCGTAGCTCCAACCCAGCTGTTCTGCAGCAGCAGCTTTTAGCTGGCTACTCACTCAAGGGGGAGAGACACACACACACAAAGTTGATTGTAAGAGACAGTAAAAGAGAGCTGTCCGAAAGGCTGGAAGTATAGAGAGATACTGACAGAGAAAGGATTCAGATTAGAGAGATTGTGAAAGGCAAGAATACTGAAAGAGAACTGTTGAGTTTTATGCGCCAGCTGAGTGTAGAAGAAGAAGAAACTTTATTTATAAAAAGGCGCCTTTCCAGAACCAAGGCACTTGTACACAATTCATTAAAATAATTCAGGAACAAATAATTAAAACCATAAATACACAAATTAAAACTCATAGCTGCAGCATTAAAATTCATTGTATTCCTGACTAAAAAGAAATGTCTTCAGTGCAACTTGAAAACTTTAGACGGTCAGGCAATCTTGCACCTGATGAGGTAGAGAATTCCACAGGGTTGAGGCCATAAAACTGAAAGACCTGGCCCCAGATGTCTTTAAATGAACCCTGGGAATCTCTAGCAATCCCTCTTCAGTGGATCGGAGAGAGTGGGAGGGACAGTAGGGATAAAGGAGCTCTTTCAGGTAACCAGGTCCCTGATCATGTAGGGCCTTATTGGTCAGCAAACCGATCTTGAAGGTGATCTGCCACCGTACTGGCAGCCAGTGAAGACCGCAAAGCACAGGCATTATATGACTGGTCCTAGATGAACCAGTCAATAGCCTGGCTGCCGTATTCTGCACGAGCTGCAGGCGGCAGATATCAACCCCCGGTAGCCCAAGGTAGAGGGAGTTGCAATAGTCAAGGCGGGAGGTAACGAAGGCGTGGACCAAAGTTGGAAGATCGTTGGGAGGAACCAGGTGCTTCACCCAGGTGATATTCCTCAGATGGTAAAAGGAAGTTTTGACAGCTGCCGACACCTGACTTTTTAGTGTCAAGTAATCATCAAACATAACACCAAGATTCCGCACCTGGTCTGAGGTAGTTAGCTGGACACCCCCCAAGCCAAAAACCTGAAGGAGATCCAGCCAACAAACTGCCTCCCGGCAACCTGGGTCCACAACCAACACCGCAGTCTAGTGCAGTGATTCTGTGTCCTGAATTTTGTGTGTCAGATTAGGGTGCAGAAAAAGTACCTCAGAATGGGTATGTGCTCTCCTATCCCACTGTCATGTGGTACAAGGTGACCAATAAAGTTGTTTGATTGTTAGACCCCTTCGTAAAGTCATGAAAACAGGCCGAACAAACTCTGGGCCTCTCTGGAAAGATGGAGGATTGGAATGTTAAGGCATTACCAGAGTTGGCCTGCCATTTTTATGATTCATTGAAATATTGCCCAAGTGTTTATTGTTTAAAAACTGTTGATTATATTAGTGTAAAAAAAGTGAAATTTTTAATACTCCTGGGGTGGTTCTGGATACATGATCCAACAATGATATGACGAACAGTTAAGTCTGTGCTAGTCTATGCCCGCTGTGCCTCCTACTTGGGCAGATGAACCTTGAGGTTTTGCTGGGAGTCAGACCTGGGACTTCAAGTCCTGAAAGCAGCAACTCTAACCATTCAACTAAAGGGAAGTTCCCCCTAGCTGGGAGATTAGAGTGCTCCATTCGCTTTCAAGTTTGCTATCTCATAGACAACCACTAGAGGTCTCTGCTGCTGTAGTTACTGCACACAGCTTTTATATATTGTTTTGTTTTGACTGTTATTCACAGTTTTCACACTTAGGTGGCACAGCTTTGCACAGACTTCCTATTCTCATGTAGAACACTACTCCCCCTCTTTTCATGGTAAAGCATCCCACCTCATCAGCACTGTTATATCTGTCCCCTCTACTTAGGCACATGCGCCACTGGCCCTTGCTGGGATAGCTCCCGTGTACTGAAGGCATCAGCTCTAATCTTTCAGCTATAGATAAATTTCCCTAGGTGGGAGGCTGGAGTACTCCATTTGCTTTCATACATGTTATCCCATTGACTACCACTAGAGGGTTTAAGTTGTTACTGTTCTTTGAACTTTTATTTACTGCGTTCACCACTAGAGGCCGCTGCTTTGCCCAGACTGCCTTTTTCTCATATAGAACACTGATCACTTCAGAGGAACATGTCAAGTCTGTCTATACCAGGATGGATAACATTGCTAAAGTAGTTATAGTTGTGTGATTTAACCAGTTTGGTCCTCCTCCATTTTTACGGTTAGGTCCAGAGGGCTCTTACCCAAGAACAGAAGAAGTGGGAAGCTGAGAAGAAAAAGGAACTGCAGGAGCTGTGTAGGACACTGGAAGAGGAGAACCAGAGGAACATTGTGGGTGTTCGAGGGGAGCTAAAGAAAGAGAAACGACACTCACTGGACTTACAAAGCAAAACTTTGGAACTACAAACAGTAAGAGTGTTTCTGATCATCTTGAACTTGTAGAGGCTTATTCAGAAGGAAATCTCTTATTTGGAACCTATCATAGAAACTTATAAGGACTTTGTAGAAGAGCAAAGCTGCTCTTTCGCCTCTATGCATTCAAATTCTAAAATCTCGTATTGCTTTTTATATAAATGTATTTTTTTTTACTCTCTGTCATCTGCACTGTCTTCCTCAGTTTGGCCGTCTCTCAGTAGGGTTGCTCATAGAAACATAGACTTTGATGGAAGTTAAGGACTGCTTGGCCCACCTAGTTTGCCCATTTCCCTACCTTTTGGATAAGCTACAGATCCTAGTTAACCAACAGCCTACTTCTTCCTGCCCCCCACAAGAATTGCCTTATGTCTGTCCCATGCATTCTTGAATTCCCCCACTGTTTTTGACCCCACAGCCTCAGGAAGGCCGTTCAATGCGTCCACCACCCTCTCTGTGAAAAATAATTTCTTCACATGACCCCTGAGCCATCCCCCTTCCTCTATCTTCAGATTGTGTCCCCTTGTTCTTTCACATCTCTTTTTCTGAAAGATGCTACCCTCTTGGGCTTTGTTGATTCCCTTGAGGTACTTGAAAGTTTCTATCATGTCCCCCCTCTCCCTCCTTTCCTCAAGGGTATACATGTCCTTGCAGAGATGGGGTCTCTAGAACTGAACGCAGTACTCCAGATGGGGTCTCACCGTACAGAGGGATAACAACTTCCGGATACCTCCATTTCTGATCTGATTTAGGACAGTCAGATATTAGGATAATCTGTATCTGAATCCAACATCAAGTCCTGGTCTCTAATCAGAAAGGGATTAGGATTTGATATCCTAAAATTCATCTGTCCTATTATCGATTCAGCCTATCTTGCAATAAATAATCCCCCCAAGCGCACAGTGCCCCCAGCCTCCACACAAACCATCTTGTTACCTACGATCGTCCTCCTCTCACCAAACCTACTGACAGTATTAATATTAAATAACAGTGAGATTGTGCCAGCTGTTTTTTTTTATTATAACCATATTTTCCTATAATAAACCACAAATTGCTTGTCACCCCCCCCCATACAAAAATCGTAACTATCCCTGACCCTGGCACCCTGGGTCTAGTTCAGTAAAGTAGCCCCCTCCCGAGACACCAACTAGCCCCACCTCCCTCCTACCCCTCCTGTAGCACACATAGCTGAATAATAAGAAGCAGGTCCCACAGTGGAGCTGCTTGCGCTTTTCTTCATTCTGGTAATATGAATGAAATGACGTCCTCCTGTATTAGTAACATCTGATTGGCCGACTACCCAAGTAGAGGAATTTCTCCAGTGTCCTAGCCAAATCACCCCTCTCCATTCACTAAAGAATACCACCAACAGCTGAACCTGATTAAGTGTGTTAGTTTACATCTTTACCCCCACTGGACAAAGCTGAAAATAGGCAGAATTGCCTAGCCTTCCTTTCCTAGTCCACAAAAGCCAAAGAAATAAGAGACACCCTGCAGAGGCCTTATTAATTTATAATATGATGGGGCACACAGCAAACTTAAAACATATGAATGTCTGAGATATCTGCAAGACCAACTTTGTTGGCACAAGCCAACTCTTGTTCTAGTTTTTTAGCACCTTTCATGCAAACTCTGTCCTAAACATAGTAACACAGCAGTGACATAAGGTCTGAAGGGACAGTAGGTCCATCAAGTGATGTCCACTTCCCCTGCTTCATAAGCAGGTATGAATAAGAATGCTACACCAACATGTCCTAATTTATAGCATTTTACAGTCCAGAAGTGAATACTACTGTCATTTCAGGTGCATGTAGTGGATACTTTATGGGCATCCATACACAACAAGCCTATGTCTGAATCGAGAGGTTTCCATGGCAACCAGGAACCTCAAGAGTAAAGTAAAGAGAGTTGCCATGGAAACATAGAAACATAGAATTTGTCAGCAGATAAGGACCGCTTGGCCCACCCAGTCTGCCCATTTTGTCCTTGCCTATACTTCCACAGCAGACCCTACCCAATCTCTGACTACTCTCACCCTCCCCCGCTTTCCTTCCAAAATTACTTTGTGCCTTTCCCATGCATGCTTGAAGTCCACCACCTCTCCCCCCCCCCCACTGTCTCCACTGGAAGACTGTTCCAGGGGCCCACCACTCTTTCAAATGAAGGAGTACTTCCTCATATCCCTCCTTAAGTTAACATAGAAACATAGAAATTGCTGGCAGATAAGGACTGCTTGGCCCACCTAGTCTACCCATTTTCCCTACCTACTGTAATACTACAGACCCTACTTGATCTCTGGCTTTACCCTCTTTTTCCTTACCGCTATGGTTTATTTATGTCTATCCCATGCATTTTTGAATTTCATTACTGTTTTTGCTTCCACCACCCTTTCTGTGAAGAAGTATTTCCTCATGTTTCCCCTGAGTCTACCCCCCAGCTTCATATCATAAGCCCTTGTTCTTGAGCATCTTTTTTTCTGAAAAATGCTTCCCTCGTCTACCTTATTTATACCGTTGAGGTATTTGAAAGTCTCTATCATATCCCCCCTTCCTCTTCTCCTCCAAGGTGTACCTATTGAGGTCCTTAAGCTTCTCTTCATAGGGCTTTTGGTGTGGACCCTGCACCATTTTGGTTGCCCTACTCTGGACCATCTCTACTCTGTCTACGTCCTTCTGAAGATGTGGTCTCCAGAACTGGACACAGTACTGAAGATGAGGTCTCACCAATGATTTGTACAGCGGTATCACCACCTCCTTCTTTCTGTTGGTGAATACCCCTCCCTATGAACCTCAACATCCCACTGGCTCTCCCCACTGCCCTGTCACACTGCTTGACCACTTTTAGGTCATCAGATATGATTACCCCAGATCCCGTTCCTGTTTCGTGGTTGTCAGCACCTCTCCACCCATCATGTACTCTGCCTCTCAATTTCTGTGCACCACGTGCATGATTTTGCACTTCTTCATGTTGAACTTTAGTTGCCACACTCTAGGCCACTCCTCAAGCTTACCTAGATTCTCTCCTCATTCTTTCCACACCCCCGGAGTGTCAATCCTGTTGCAGATCTTTGTGTCATCTACAAAAAGGCATACCTTCCCTTCTAACCCCTCTGCAATGATGCTAATAAAGAATTAAAGAGGACCAGCCCCAGTACTGATCTCTGTGGCACCCCATTGGTCACCCTCCCCTCCTCAGAGTGAACTCCATTTACTATCATGCTTTGTTGACTATCCCTCAACCAATTTCTAACTCAGTTTACCACCTTAGGACCCACTCCCAGGCTGCGCAGCTTGTTTACGAGTCTCCTATGTGGAGAGGTGTCAAAGGCCTTACTGAAATATAGGTAGGCCTACATCCACTGCTCCACCCTGATCTAATTCCCTGGTCACAGTTGGACAAATCTATCATATTTGTTTGACATGAGCTCCCTGTTGTGAACCCATGCTGCCTCGGATCGTATAAGCCACTGGAGTCAAGATATTCCATAATCCTTTCCTTCAGTAGTGACTCCATTAATTTCCCCCACCACCGAAGTCAGGCTGACTGGCCTGTAGTTTCCAGCCTCCTTCCTGCTCCAACTTTTGTGAAGTGGGACTACTTCTGCCCTCCAGTCCTCTGGAACCACTTCCGTCTCCAGCGAGTGGTTGAACAGGACTGTCAGTGGAGCTGCCAGCACCTGTCTAAGCTCCTTCAGTATCCTTGGATGTATCCCATCTGGCCCCATTGCCTTGTCCACTTTCAGTTTTGTGAATTCTTTCAGGGCTCTTTTCTCCATAAATGAACTGGTGTCAACCTCCCTTCCATTGATACTCCTATTGCTTATTTGTGGTCCCTCATCTTCCCCTTCTTCTGTGAATACGGAACAAAAATATTTGTTCAGGATTTCTGCTTTTTCTTTGTATCCATCCACACACTCCCCTCCTTCCCTTCTTAGTTTTACAATCCCTCCTCTGGTCCTGAAAAATGCCTTGTCCCCTTTTTAATTGCCCGGGCTATTTTCTGCGCCTTTGCACTCCTGACTGCTTTCCCCCTTCCAGCTTCATTGCATGCCCCCTTGTTCTTGTACTTTCTCTTTCTGAAAAATACTCCCCTCCTGTACCTTATTCACCCCTGTAAGGTACTTATAAGTCTCTATCATGTCCCCCTTATCTCTTCTAGGTAGTACATATTAACATTCTTCATGATGCAGCCCCTGCACCATTTTAGTTGCCATCCTCTGGACAGTCTCTACCTTGTCTATGTCCTTCCTGAGATGTGGTTTCTAGAACTGAACCCAGTACTCCAGGTGGGATCTCTGTAATGATCAATACACTGGTAACACCACCTCTTGCTTTCAGCTGGTGATTCTCTTCAGTATGCACCCCAGCATCTTGCTGGCCCTGCCAACTGCTTTGTCGCATTGGTTTCACCACCTTGAGGTTATCAGATATGATAACCCCAAGGTCCCTTTCCTGGTTAGTGATCATCAGTACCTCTTCCCCAATTTTATACAGTGCCCCCTTGGTTTCTGTGCTGTAGGTGCCTAATTTTGCACTTTTTTTGCATTAAAACCCAGCTGCCATACCCTCGACCACTCCAAGTTTTCTCAGGTCTCTACTCATTCATGCCACCCCCTCTTATCTAGCCTATTACAGATTTTGATGTCATCTGCAAAGAAGCGTACCTTCCCTTCCAGCTGTTTTGCAATGTTGCTTATGAAGGCACTGAAGAGGGATGGTCCCATTAGTGAGCACTGAGGTACCCCACTGGTCACTCTTCCCTCATTAGAGTGACAGCTGTTTACCACCACCCTCTGTCACCTGTCCATCAACCAGTTCCATATTCAGTCCGGTCCCACCCCTAAACTGCCCAGTTTCCTAATAAGTCTCCCATGTGGTACAATGTCAAAGGCCTTGCTGAAGTCTAAGGCCATGTCCACCACCCCACCCTAATTTTTTTCCATGGTCACGTAGTCGAAGAAATCGAACAGGTTCATCTGACATGACTTTCTCCCATGAATCTATGCTGACTCACTTCTTGTAACCTGCTGGATTCAAGGTACTCCACTAGCCTTTCTTTTAATAATGTCCCCATTAACTTCCCCACCAGTGACATTAAACTTATCAGCCTATAGTTGCCAACCTCCTCCCTGCGTCCACTTTCATGAAGCAGGACTACATCTGCCCTCCTCTAGTCTTCTGGAACCACTCTTGTTTCCAGTGGGTTGTTGAATAGGGCTGTCAGAGGTGCAGTCAGTACCTCGCTGAGCTCCCTTAGCACCGTTGGGTGTACGCCATCCGACCCCATAGCCTTATCCACTCTCAGATTCACAAGTCCTCTCAGGACTCTTTCTTGTGTGAATGGGCTTGTGTCCACTTCCCTCGTCTCAACATTCCTGATGCTTCTATGTGATCCATCTGTTTAGGATATCTGCTTTTTCATAATCCTCCTCTACACAGTCTCGCCCTGCCCTTCTTAACCTCATAATCCCTCCTATTGTCTACATCTTTTTGCTTCTGTATCTGAAAAAGATCTTGTCCCCTTTAGGTTCCCCACTATAGCTGTCCTCTCCTCTGTTTATGTCTTTGGGCCCCTCTCCACCTTCCCTGCTTCCCCTTGTTTTTCCTGGTACACCTCCCTATCTTCTTTCCACTGCGTCTCCTTGTATGTTCTGAATGCCTCCCCTTTTGCCTTTAGTTTTACAGCCACTTTCCTCAAGAAATATAGTGATCTTACTTCGAGGGGGTTCTTGCAGTGGGCAATAACCATAAGAACTGAGCCGCCAGGCGCTAGGACCACATGGAAAACTTCTAGCTATCAGTATTCTGTGCCGACGTCCGACGATGGTATAAAAGGGCGGTTCCCCAACCCATCCCCAGTTCTTTTCCTACCGTTGACCTACGCAGATAGGACCTCTGCAGACTCCTGCTTCTAGTCGACTGCTATTTTCATCATATTTTGACCACAATTTGTTATTTTCACAGTTTAACACCTTTCTTTCTTTCTTTTCTTCAAGTGCCTGTATGTCTTCTTCTCCAGTAACGTCTTCTGACTGGCAAACGAAGTGTGCCTATGGCAAGCAGATCCCTGCTAAGGACAGCCACTCCTCGTGCCTGCTCTGCCTAGGCCCTAACCATGAAACTGAGGCCTGGCAGCACTGCCAGGAATTTAACCAGGCCACGCAGAGACACCACTCAAAGACCCTTCAGGCTTTTCTTCTGTGGCAACAATGGAGAAGGAGCTCCAGGGCAAAAGCTCCTGTTCCTCCACAGCCTCTGGGGCATCACCTTCTTCTTCCCACAAAGAAGAAGTTGGCGGAAAGCCTGGCTTGCTGGGACAAGATGAGATCAGCCCGGCCGACTTCCCATTCCAGGTCACCGCACAAGTTGGTGGATGCTGCTGGATCTTCCTCCCGCGGGAGGTCGGTCCCTCCTTCACCGGCAGCCCTCACTCCTTTCTGGGCTGCCCGTGTCTTTGCCTCCCGTCTTCATCACCATTTCGGGGGAAGGCTCTACTGGGCTTCATACATCATCCCCAGCCCCAAAGTCCCTGAAGCTCAGGCCCCTTTTTCCAGCAGATTCTCAGCCAGGAGGCATGACCAGTTCTTTGGATAGCGGGTCTTGGCCATTGCCTATGTTGGTCCCACATTAAGGGACCGACGTCTCTAAGTGATGCCCGACATACGCTCGCCTCTCCCTCACGGGTGATGCCTCTGTCTCTGACGGGAGCTTCCTCTATTACGCAGGCTACACCTGTGCTGGCTGCTTTGCCTGCTGACCTGCATCAGCCCCCTTCTCCTCAGTTGTCACCGGCCACACTGGCATCGACCCTCGCGATGCCTTCACTGTCATCTGGTAAACCAGAGCCGATGCTGGTGACTCCTTTGGGAAAGCCATAACCAATGTCTGCTGAACCAACGCCAGGCCCTTTGAGATGGACAGCGGCTAGCCCTTCACCACAAGAACCGTCATCTGGTCACTCGGTTCCTCAGGGGCCACCTGTGAAGCCTCAGGGACCGACACCACCACCTTTGGAGTACACTGCCTTATTCTCAGCTTGGTGGGAGTTCATGCTGAACAAAGAACCCCAATAGAGGTCTCCTCCCCCTCCTCTGAGGGGAAATTCCCCCCCCCTCACTGGTCCGGGTTCTCCCTATCACTCCCTGGTCTCCCAGTGATAAGGAGGACCAGTGCAAGAAGGATCATCGTCCACTGACACTGGTCATGGACTCTGAACCGTCATGGGGGGATTCTTCCTCAGAGGAGGAGGAGGAGGACTCCAAGGATTCCTGGTTATCCTCCAAACTTGAAGAACCCAGGGATACCCCCAGAACCCCTCCAGATGACCCAGCTTTCCTAGATGTCATGAGGCACATTCGGTCCCTCATGGGCTGGGACTTGGAGGAACTAGACCCAGAACGCCAACGCCTGGCAACCTACCTCCATAAGAAGGACACTTTACCTATGGTCATACCTACCCTTATTGACTCATTCGAGGATGTTGACAGGGCCGCCTGGAATCACCCATCTTCCACCCCAGCCCTACCTAAGAAGGCGGACAAGCTTTACCATGCCCCCAGGGATAAGCCTTTTTATGGAGAGCATCCAGTGACTGACTCAGTGGTCATGAACGCGGCTCACGTCCATACTAAAAGACCCAGGCACCTCAGTACGCACCCTCCAGGTAAGGAGTCTAGACAGGTGGACTTCTTTGGTAAGAAGGTGGCACAAGGTCATAATGTCGCAGAGGAAACCGAGCATACAACAATGCCACACACAAAACAGCATGCGGCAAAATAAGTCTGGGACACAACGCTGACCCAACCACCATAGTGCACACCATTGGCAGCAATGCCAAACACTTTTTGATTATGCAGGGGACTCTGCCCCCCACACCCGCCCGACATGAAACCGCTTCGCCCCACGCCCCCCAACTAAAGTAACCAACTCAGATGGGGTGTGGTCCGAGGGGCAAAAGGCAAATTCAGGAGCGTGGCACTTCATTGTTTTTTTAAACCCCAAAAATATCAGGAGACTGGGAATCAAACACCGATCCCCAGGTCTCTACTTGCCAGGTGCTTGTGCCTTAGCCACTCCACCATGGGAGCAGTTTGACCATGCACAGTATTTCTGGCGTGTTCACTCCTTCCTTCCATTCCTATTGTGTGACAGGGGTAGCGATTATTTATTCACTTATTTATTTACGAGTTTAACCAGGAAGGCATACTGAGCAGTGTTGCTTGATTCCAGATGCGACCTGGGGGACAAGACCCAAGACAATTGCACAATCACAAGGTACAGTAGTTAAACAACACAATGATGGGGCCATCCACCATACAGACAATCGGAAGATAGATACAGGAAACATTACAGAGAAACACATCTGAGAACACAAAAATACAATTACATAGTTGGCACTAGCTAAAGCAAGAGCAGCTGGAGTAGAAGTGGGTGCTGAGTAGGAGATTGAGGTGGCTGGGGTTGGGTGAGTGTCTTATATCAGCTGGCAGAGCATTCCACAGCTGGGGGATATGGAATTTGAAAGCTGCCTGTCCTTTGGTTGTGTGCATGAAGGAGACGTGGAGGAGCCTGGGGTCCATGCTTCTGAGGGAGTAAGCAGGGGGAGGTTGTGGGGCGAGAATAGAGGCCAGGTAGGGGGGAAGGGAATGGCATCAAAATTTGGCTGTGGTCCTAGCACGGTGATAGTTTCCTATCGCTATTATACCCCTGTTGCTGTACTGTATTCCGTGCTTTAGACCACATGGTTATTCATGCGCTATTTTGGTAATGCTATATTCACCTGGTACCTAAGAAGGTCTATGCCTCAGCCACTTAGGCTGTCTGGTTATTGAACTTCCTAGCCCACATGGCCCAATACCAGAATGCCCTGTGGGACAAAGCTCTGGAATTGGTGCAGACCCTCCCAGAGCACCCTGCTAAGTCTCAGTTGACCCAACTTCTGAAGTCAGGGTCGGGCATTGGTAATCATGTCCTGAGGGCTCCTATGGTACTGCAAATGTGGCCGGATGGGCGGCGGCCACGGGCATATTTATTCATCGCCATTCTTGGCTTAGGGTTTCCTGCTTTGCCTCTGATGTGCAGGCCAAAATCCTTGATGCTCCCTTTAGGGGGTAAATTCTCTTTGGCGAGGATGTCCAGCACATTTTCTCCTGCCTGCAGGAATTGGGCCAGGCCCTAAAGTCAGTACATTCTTTATACTGTTTCAAGCCAAAGCCCCAACAGCATCAACTTTTTCGGCGGTACCAATGTCGGCAGTCCCGGGGACAGCAGCCCAGAGGAGCCTTCAAACATAATGCCCCCTCCCAGGCAACAGGAGCCTCTGCCCCTAGAGCCCCTAGGGCCTCTCCTGCCACCCTGCCCATCCCAGGTTCTTCAGCATGACTCCTTGCCCGACCCCCCCCCTCAGCAGAAGCTTTGGAGGAGGCAGTAGGGGGGGTGTCACTTCTCCCTTTACGTGGACTGATAGTGCAGAATCATGTCAGATCAGTGGTGCTTCAAATAGTAGAAAAAGGAGAGGAAGTAAGTTAACTTCCAAATGCTACTGCACTTATCCATGCCTTGTTTGTAACTACAAACTATAAGAAGCACACAGCTTACCTTGCTGTATCCAGATGGCTTTATTTATGAAAACCGGTGCAAGAAAAACATTGCAGTCTTAAAAGATGTTACATAAATAGGGGGACAGACATTCGAGTCTAAGCTACAAAACATATCACACACCGGCACTCACTGAGTGCTCCTACAGCCATTGCTTGCCAGCAGCAACACGCCCAATGCGTATGCTAATCGGCTGACGTTTCGCCGTAAGGCTTCTTCAGAGCTGACTGGCTCAAGTACACACATTCACTCTTATTCCGTTAGATTCATGCACATTTCATAAGATGGGAGTCACCCACACTTGCATACTAACAGATTTTTCACAAACTGTTCATGCGTTTCCTATCTAACATCCACACTATAAATAACATTGGAGTGGGAACTCCTCATTAATCCTCCTCAGAAGTAAAGTTTCTAATTTAAAAATCCAAAAAGACTCTCAGTTGGACAGCGTGTTTTGGAAGTCTCCTCCTCTTACTCCCAACTCCACTTTCTCAGTTCCTGCAAAGCAAAGGTTCACTGGTGACCCATGGTTAGCTGCAGCTGCACAGAAATGCCTAGCCACCGCACTTGTCTCTACTTTATTGCGAATTGCTGGCTATGTTCACAGATCCTTTCCCATAATGTCCGTTTCGTTTGGCCAACTTACCCTAAACCACACGGACATGTCAATAAGTAAATTACCACAGTAGTTGAACAGTTTATGCACGAGTCTATAGAGACTTTTTTCCCAGCTTGTGGATGTTTGAATTCTGCTGAATCAGTTGTATTGTGGCACTGTGCACAGTGCCCGAGGTGAAAGTTCCCTTTTGGGGGTGGGAGTAACTAAGTGCTATTGAGACTGTTTGCTTGTTCATGTAAACTATGCACAAGTTTATCTTTAATATTGGTACTTCTACGATATATCACCCGTACTGTTTTATTTTCAAAAGTAGCAGTGCTCTGCAAAACTCTCTAGTTTTTCTTTATAATATTCAGTATCTCTCCACTTAGATTATAGTATGTTGTAACAAAAGGGATTGGCTGTGTTGTATGATCTTTCCTTTTAGGTATCAGAAGGTTTTTTCTGTCTTGTGTGTTTGCTTTTTCCATCCCAAGTAGTACTTTTTCTGGTGGGTACCCTCTCTCTACAAATCTCTGTGCCATGCCCTTAGCGTGTTTTTGGAATTCTCCTTCCTTACTACATATACGTTTTACTCTGTACATTTGTCCCACTGGTATATTGTCTTGCAACGATTTTGGGTGGCTACTTGTATAGTGCAGCAAACTATTTTGATCAGTTTGTTTCCTAAACATTGTAGAGCAGATGTCATTGCTTTCTTTATAGATTATATCTAAACAATTGATAGATGTCTCGCTACTCTCCATCGTGAACTTTACATTTTCATTTGCCTGATTCATAAACTGATGAAGTAGGATTAACTCTTCCATGGAGCCCTCCCAAAACATGATACAATCATCTGAGTATCTTCTCCAAAATGTTGGGTACTGCTTGAAAAGTGCATTCTTATACAGAAAACTCTCCTCCCAGGTACCTACATACAGGCTTGCTAAATTAGGCGCAAAGGTTGTGCCCATCATGGTGCCATTGATTTGCTCATAGAATTTTATCTGATACAGAAAATAATTTGATTCCAACACCATCCTTGCCATCTGAAATAGAAAGTTTGTTTCGATATATTCCCTCCTGCCTTATCCCCGCCTCCTCACCTCTTCCCCTCCCCTCCCCACTCCCCCCTCCTTTTGACTTACAACCCTCCTACACCACCTTTCCCCTTTACTCCTGTCCCACACCACCTCTAGCTACTTTGACAATGCCAATATGGCTGCTTACCTTTTCCCCCATCATCCCCAAAGCTTAACACGGACCTATTATTGACATGTCTCACTATTCCCGGTGTATCCCCACCCTGCAACAACTTGATGTAATGTAATTTACTCTACTTTCAAGATGTACCTGAAACTAGCAAGTCTTGTACCTCATGTGCCATGTTAATGATGTTCATGATGCCTACCATTTTTTTTTTACTTTTTTCACTGTCATCTTAATTTGTACTTATTGTATTGTATTGTATTTGTATTGCTCTGTTTTGTCCCTGACTTGGAGCCTTGACTCAAAGGTATTAATCCCAGTCAAAATAAATAAAAAAATAAATAACAAATTCTGGTTTCTCTGAAACACTACATCGACTCAAATAATGGCGTAAAGCCTCTAACCCCTTCATGTGGTACATTTGTATAAAGACTCTCGATGTCGAAAGTTACCAGAATTGTACACGAATTAGCCTGTACCTCCATCAAGGAGCATATTATATCACTTCGTCTCTGACATATGATTGCAATTTATGGACCAGAGGCTGCAAATGACAAGCTATCAACTGTGAAAACGGCTCCATTACTGAACCTATGGCTGCTACAATCGGTCTGCTAGGAGGATTTTGAGGATTTTTATGAATTTTGGGTAACAAATATATGCACAGTTTGATTGGATTTGGTCTCCTTAAAAAATCACATTCTTGCTGTCATAAATGTCCTAATTGTTCTCCCTGTTTGATGAATTTGTTCACTCTTATTTTATTTGTTCTGTTGGATCCCCGTCGAGTTTCTTATAATATTTAACATCATTTAGTTGTCTTTCTATTTCCTTTTCATATTTCTGCTTTCCCCATTTTACAATCAATCCCCTTCCCCGTCCGCTGGTTTTATTAGTAAATCTGAATTCTTTTGTAATTGTTCTAGCGCATCACTTTCTTTCCTTGTCAGATTTTTATTTATTTATTTTTTAAGATCTTTCCTATCTAAGTATTACCTTTTTTTTTGTTTAATGTATTGATTGAGTGACAGTTCTCATATGACATTACTTGTCAATCGATCATAGACAATATATTCAACTGTATACAGGTAAATGCCAGGGAGGCAGTATAGTGCAGTGGTTTAAGGCTCTGAGCTGCAAATCTGGTGACATCCAGCAGGCCAGACCTGGGTTTGAATCCCACAGATTCCACTTGCATACTGTGCGACCCTGAGCAAGTCACTTAACTTCCCTGTGCTCCCAGGTCACACCTGTAAAAAAGCTTTCAGCTTAGTGTGTCTCACCTGGTTAAATAACTAAATAAAATAAATAAATAATATCATCAAGAAGAGCAGAATCCATCTTGTTATGTACCTACCATTATATAGGCTTTCTCTATCCATTACTGTCATTTTTTTGTTTTTTTCAACTCTAACAATACATACAAACAGTAATTAATAACAAGAACAAAGAATAAAAGAGAAATAAATAGAACACCCAACAAGCTGGTAAACTCCAGCAGTTAAATTGGTCTGTGTCTGTGTCTCATTTATCTCAGTATAGTTTGTATACGTGTAGATCCCCATTTCCGTTTGACCCCAGTCCAGGGAGCCCCCGACTATCCTTCAGCCCAACAGGCTTTAGTGTAGTATTCCACTGCCCTCAGTGACATCCTATCACCTACATTCAGTGTGCCTAGATATTCAGTCCAGGCCCTTTCAAATCTGTCCCCCCCCCGGCAGTAGGTTCGTTTGTCTACGGTAAGCATTTTTAGCTTGAGTTCTTTCCAGTGCTCCAAAGTGTGGCCCAGGGCTATAATCCAGACATTTTATATTTCCTGTCTGGCAACCACAAAGAGAATTCTATTCCACCTGGGGTACATAACCCATTCCCCATTTTCTTCTCCTTCCACTCCCAACAGTAGTGATTTCTGTGAGAATTCAAGGGGTTGCCCTCTCATAGCTGAGATTTCTCTTACTATTCCCTTGCAGTAGGAAACAATCAGTGGGCACTCCCAATAGTAGTGTTTGCATGTGCCCTGTGCTGCTTTGCACTTGCTAGACACAATCTATGTACCGTGGCAGGAGGACAGTACAATCTTTGTAGAAACTTAAAGTGTGCTTCCTTATATTTATTACATACTAGCAGGCCCCTGTGAGACTCCAGCATTAGTTGCCAATTAGTTTCACTGATGTCTCCTCCTATGTCCCTTTCCCACCACTGTTTGGCCAACTGTACAGGTGTCTGGAAAAATCTTCTATCTAATTTCACTGCTCTCCCAATGAGCCCTTTTTCATTCTGGAAGGCTCCCATTATTTCTCTTTCAGGTTCAGAAATCTGGTCCGAAGCTCTCTGAGGTCCAGCTAATTGCTTGTAATAGTCTCTTGCCTGAAAATATCTGTACAAGTGAGAGGCTGGGAGATTCAGTCCCCTCCTTCAGTTCTTGAAAGGAACACATGCCATTTCCTGTAGTTAAATTTGTCATACACCTTACCCCTTTAGTCTGCCGTAGTTTAAATCCTTCATCTTCCAATCCCGGTAGGAGGTCTGGATTCTCTGCAGTTGGTACCAGGAGTATATAGGGCTTATCTATACCTTGTCCCTTCCTGATTTTATCCCATGCTTTTAAACTTGCTACCACCATAGGGTTGGGTATTGTCAATCTACCATATTTTTTGAGGCCCTTCCTTCCCAGGTATCCTGAAACCCTCCCCGGCATCCCTTCTTCCTCTAGCTCCAGCCAGCTAGTTACTTCACTTCTATTTACTCAATTCTGGATATATCTATACTGTGTTGCCAGGAAGTATCCCACGACATCCGGAAAGTTAAGTCCCCCCGGGCTATAGGCGCTTTTAATCTTTTCAAGTTTATTCTTGGATGTTTGCCCCTCCATATAAAGACTGTAAATGCTTTTTCTAGTTTTTTGTATCCTGCTTCATTGGGCTAAATGGAAGCATCTACATAATATACAGCAATCTAGGAAGTACATTCATTTTTAAAAGGTTGATTCTTCCCATCCAGGATATTGTCAGCTCCTTCCACCTACCTGAATCCTGTAGAATTTCCTTAATCAGTGGCTTATAGTTCTCATCATGTAGAACCCCCAGATTATTTCCTGTTTTTATGCCCAAATATGTAAATGTTCTTTGCAATACTTTCAAACCTCACGCCTTCTTCTTTCCACTATCCCCCCCCACCCCCAAGAACATAATCTCCGATTTCTGAAGGTTAATTTTATAACCCGAGAATTTGGCAGATTGTTCTATTACTGACAGTACTCTTGGGGTCGATTTCTCTGGCTCAGTGAGGAACAGGAAAATATCATCTACATAGAGAGTTATAACATGTTTCCCACCATGTTTCCCTGTGACTCCCCTAATACTAAGATCACTTCTAATTCCAATTGCCAATGGCTCTATTGCTAGAGCAAACAACAGGAGTGACAGTGGACACCCCTATCTTGTCCTCTACAGTATACAATCCAAATTCTGGAGATGGTGCACCATTAAACAAAATCGGAGTCATCGGGGTTTTCTAGAAGGCACCCACCATTTTCACAAAACCCTCCCCATGTCCATATCTCTGCAAAATGTGCAAGAGATATTCCCATTCAATTCTATCCAACGCTTTCTCAGCGTCCATAGACAGGACACATGCCTCTCCCGGATGCTGAGTTCCCCATCAAATTACATTTAATATTCTTCTCAGATTGTGATATGACTGCCACCCTTGCACAAATCACGTTTGATCTGGGCTAACCAGCAGGGGGAGCACCTCCTCCAGCCTTCCAGCCAGCACCTTTGTCATTATTTCACAATCTTGATTTAAGAGGGAAATAGGTCGAAATGACCCACATTCCTCCAATCTTTACCAGGCTTAGGGAGTATTGTGATGAGGGCCTGGCAACATGTTCGAGGTATTCCCCAGTCCTCCCTGGCTTCTTCCATTATATTGCAAAGGGTACCTGCCACTTCCTCCTTCAGTAACTTATAATATTCTGCCCCAAACCCATCTGGACCAGCAGCCTTGCCAATCTTTAACTGTCATATTGCTTTCTTTACTTCTGCTGTAGTAATTTTTGCGCCTAACTTTTTCATGTGTTCCTCATTGAACTTCGGAATTTTAAGGTCCTTAAGAAACTTCTCTCTCTCTCCATACTTTTGCCCTGACATTCTGCCTGGTGTAAACTTTCATATTACTCCTTAAATCTGTTTCTTATTTCCGTTTCTTCTTTTAGCAGTCTCCCCGTCTTGTCACTGATTTGAATTATTCTATGGCTACTTTCCCCCCTTTCGTGAGCCTGACCAGTAGAGGCCCTGGCCTGTTTCCTCCATTCATATATCCTCTGCTTTGCAAAGAGGATTCTGGTGTTAACCTCCTTATCTAAATTTGCATTGAACACCTCCCTTGCCAGCCTCAGTTCCCCTCTTTTTTTCTTCCCCTCCTTCCCTAAGTATCTCCTTTTCTAACCTTTAGCTCCCTCTGTTTCTGTCTCCTTTCCCTTTTCCGCTTAGCTGTAAATCCTATTATGACTCCTCGCATATATGCTTTGATTGCTTCCCAGTACATGCCATCAACTTCTACCGTACCTTTATTCTGTTCCTCACCGATTTTCCATTGTTCTTTTGCAAACTCTCTAAAATCTTCCTTAAGCAACATATAGGCGGGGAACTGCCACCGAACCCTCTGATCATTAGCTTGGGTTAATTCTGTCTCCATCTCAACCATAGTAAGGTCCGACAAAAATATTGGACTGTGCCCCATTGCTCTTGTATGTTGGTATAAATCCCTCTGAATATAAATGTAGTCCAACCATGACCAAGAACCATGTGTGCTAGAGTAAAATGTATATTCTTTTAGCCCTGGGTTAGCTGTTCTCCATCCATCAATGAGGCCCAAGTCTGCCAGCTCGAGTAGCCACTGTTGGATCGCTCTTTCTGCCCTATCCCTATTTCCCAGATAATCCATTTTGGGGTCCGCCATGCAGTTAAAGTCTCCTCCAAGAATAAGATTTTGGAACTGCTCCTTAACTAGCACATCGAGCAGCTTCTGATAAAAGGCCTTATCGTGATCTGCTGGTGCATAAACATTCCCAAATATAAGCTGTTTGCCCGATAACTTCCCCACAACAAATATGTATCTCCCCTCTGTAGGGTCTCTTACCACACATTGGACCGTAAAGGGAAGATGCTTATGTAACTCCTAGGTGGCGCTATCCCAAGGGCTACTACCCCTGCCTGTATGACTATGGACAGGTTGAGGGGCCTAGGTCCTAGGGTGGGTGCCTCCACCCAGAGGTCAGGGTTTGTAGTGGTTAGACTAGCTTGGTCACAGCCCTCTGGGACACTGAGACCCCCTTTTATTCCCTCTAGTGGCTCACACAGTACACCAGAGTTACAGTCCCAATACCCCATGTATACACACTGTTCACTCATATAGATACCACTTACCCTCGAGACTGATTCTGCAGGATGTCTCTGAGGACTCCCTGTAAAATAAGGTTAAACAACATGCACAGCAAAACACAATACTGTTTCCATAAGTACCAACACCACAGACAGTATATAGTATAACAACAACAAATCTGATTTAATTAGGGGACAGTAACATGGGAGGGGGAAATCAGGTTAATTAGTGGCATTAAATCACAGTACTGTGCACACATACAGGGTTTGAAAAGTCACATTCTGGGTACCCAGGTTGGGGGGGGGCTAGCCAGGTCCGTTGCCCGGGGTTGGCCGGCAGGGGCAGATGGATAGGGCCCTGTAGGAGAAAATATATGCACAATACCCAGTTGTAATCTGGAGTCGGATGGCTCAGTCTGTGAAGCAGTGAAACAACAAGAATTAGATGACACACTTGTGATTGAAAACAGGCTGCAGGGGAATACCCCGATTTGTACTCACAGCACCCAAGCTGAGGACCAGATGGTGGATGTTCTTCTGGATTGCCAGAACAACAGGGCATGGAGACAAGGTCCTTGTGACTGGACCCCACTGCAGTTGATAGCAAACGGATTTAGTCCGAGACAAGCTGGGGTTTGCTTCCATCTTCAACACACAGCACACAGTACAGGGGATTGGAAATAGCGATTCCCCACAAGCACTGCGCACATTCATATGTAAAAGGAAAGTACTATACCAGGCAAGCTGCTCCTCGATCCCGATCGCAATTACTGCATAGTACCCGGGAGCACACACAGCAGCTTCAGTTCCTGACAGACTGAGCTCGATTCAGCAATTTCTCCAGTTTTCTACAGGGTGAGCCTGGTTTCCGCTCTTCAGACTTCCTTCTTTCTCCTCACAACTCAGATTCAGTCCGAACTGGCACTTGCAATGGCTGCAGGCCGAACCTCAGGGCCTCACACGCGCTTCCCGCGTGAAACTATACACCACAGAAGCAGAGAACTCCTTCTCTCTTCACTGTCACAATGGCTCTGATCTTTCCAGTCACAGAGCAGGGCATTTCCTTTAGCTCCACACCATTCTGTTGGTTGGTTTGGCTGTCACTCACAATAAGACTCCCTCTGTTGGTGGAAAAAGGCGCCAAGGTCAAAACTACATTTCCCAGAGTCACTGCCCATACAATCCCCTTGTGGCTGGCTCAAAATTAAGAGTCCAAGTTCTGATTCATCCACAGGCTCCATTTTAGGGCGCCCTTAACCCAACTGGACCAGCATAGCAGTTTAGGTCCACAATGGAGGGGCAACGCACACAGAGTCCCAGCTGCAATAAAGGCAGGTTAGACAAACTACAATTTTGCTAATGCTTTAAATTATTACAGGCAAACAGTTACAGCTTTCAGATGGGCTCCCTTTGCACTTCCAGCGACTGCAAAATGGAGCAATTACTCCACAGCTTGGGCGGGACTCGAGCATTAAATACACAGTCCCCCCATACAAACTAATTAAGTCTGCAAGCAGACAGCTCTTAAGGAGACAGTACATGGAGGCTCAAATAGCACTCACTTGCAACCACATTTAAGCAGCTCAGACGCCGAACACCACCCAGACTTGGAGCATTCAGACAAGCTCCTGGAAGACTTTTGGGAACCCCCATTTGTGGGGGAGGGGTTACACTTATTTATAAGAATTGCCACCCCTCTTTTGTGAGTATTGTATGTTGCTGTATGGCAGGCTCCAACCCACCCTCTCACCAATTTTTTATGCTCACAGTTGGACAAATGAGTTTCCTGCGACAAGGCCACTGACACATTCTTTCTTTTGAGAGCCACTAATATTTTTGCTCTCTTGGCAGGTGACATAAAGCCCCTTACATTCCACGAGACTATCTTGGTCCCATGGGCAGGCTTCTGCTTTGTACTAGCCATCTCCCCATATGTCACTTCCCTTTGATGCCCGCGTCACGGCATGGACACTATCCACACTTGTAATATGCAGAACACGAACCACTTGGAGACAAATATCACAAACAACAAAGATAAACACTATACTAATATTCCTAACTCTACTCCCCCCCCCCCAAACCGGAACCGTAAGTGAACTTTAAAACTTTTAAACTTTAATCCCCCACTCATTCCTTCCCTCCTCCCTAACCCCAACTGTCTCCCCCCCTTAGAACATACCATTGTATTAAGTATGATATCAAGCCCTTACTACACCATACTCCGGCTCTGCCCTTGCATTACAGTTATCCAAAGCATGCTTCTAGCAGTTCATTTTCCTTTTTTACTTTTCTTAATTTCCCTGCAAGTCTATTTTGTGCAGTATATTAGCTTTGTCAAAACGCATATCCTTTCCCCCAATCTTCATCCTTGTCCCCTCCCTTCAGTGATCACTGCTCACTCTCTTGTCCCCTGCATTTCGATTACATCATGTAATTACCCATCATTCCCTGTTAGTCCCTCATTACAATTGGATTCCACTTTTACACCAAATGAACCCACCCCCCTATTCCTCAAATATTCAAACACCATTAATGGTCTCATTTGTCTGAAACACACTTGAAAGTCTTTAGACCACTGTGATGAGGTTCTGCAGAGTGCCCCGTCCTGCACACATGTATTCAGCAGGCTGCTCCCACTGTAACAAACCGTGAGATCCCTCAGACCTGGCATGTTCGCGAGCCTCCTTGTGGTCCGTGCAAACCTCTACGGGCCTGTGCGGGTCTCCTTATCCCTGGTGCAATCTGCCCCTATTGGGGAAAAAAGTTCTGTCTAGTTCACACCTGGGAGGGTCAATCCGATGCCACAGACCACTTTTTAACTCATTTCATGCCCGTAAGTTCGATGTCCATAGTTTAGATCCTTAATGTACAAACCAGGCCTGTGTCAGCATTCCTAGTGGGGTTCAGTCCTGTAGCTCAGCATTTCAAATATGAAAAGGAAGGATGTGGGGAAAGAGAGAATTCAAAGCCAAAAAAAGCAGAACACATACTTTTAACATACAGTCTTTATCAGCACTTTATAGTCTTCTTTCTTGGTATATTCGATCAACGGACTCTCCATCCGCTTTACTGTGTACCTCCCACCTCATGGGCAACAGACAGTCACTCAAGTTTTCTTATTTTTTCCTATCCCAGTCATGAATAAAGGCTTGTAATTTCTCCACTTCTCAGAAGGAAAAGGTGGCCCCCTCCACTTTCACCTTGACAGCCGCAGGATTTATCATAAAGAACTCTAGTCCTCGTTTTCTCAAGCCATCCATATGTACATTAAATTGCTGTCTTTTTTTGTACTCTGAGTGACATGTCCTGGTGTAATGTTAGCTTGTGGCCTTTGTATGTCAATTATTTTTTATTTCTAAATGCTACCATCAGAGCTTGCCTATCCTGGTAATTATGTAGGCGAAAGATTACCTGGTATGGAAGTTGATCGTTTGGGGGTCGTGGGGCCAGGGCCCTATGCACTCTTTCAATTTTAAACTTCTTTTTCTCTATGTCCATACTGAGCAATTTTGGTAAAGTCTCCGAATAGAATTTCAGCAGGTTCCCGCCTTCCGCGCCCTCTGGCAATCCTCTGATACGGAGATTGCTTCTCCTGCTTTAGTTCTCCTGATAATCTAAAGCCTCTTTCAACTCTTCTACCTTCTTCTTCAGGCACTGCACCTTGTTTGGCACCTTCATATTTTGATTCTCAAGATCTGAGACTCTCTGCTCCACCTCGCTGAGCTGCCTCGTGTGCTGCTTTAATTCTTGGGCCAGCCCCTTAAGTGTGTGCTCCATGCTGTCCCAGCATGGCTTGAGGTCAGCCAGAATCTGCTCGGAGACCACTCTACTGATTGCTGTGACCTCAACTGCTGACAGGGAAATTGGGCCTTGTCCGCTCACTGCACCTCCCTCCTGATTCGCATTTTTCTTCGTGTTCTTGGCCATTTGCTGGGCTGATTTGCCTAAAGTAATGTATTTGTCCATCCCAGCAGTGTCTCAGGTATTTATTTGCAATAAAAAAATTTCAAGAAATTAAGTTTTTTTTGCACAATTTTGTCCCTTTAGTGCAGAGCTCTGGAGTAGTGCGACCAGTCACTTTAGCTGCTCATCAGCACCCCTCAAGTATTACCTTTTTAAGAGCGTTTAAGTCAGAGCTTTATTTGTTTTATAATTTGGCTTTTTTGGCAAAAATTCTTCCACCTCCTTGTCTACCATTGATGTAAAGGTATTCACTGCATGATTAGAATTAGTAGGGGGGACAGAATGCTGACTTTTTTCTCGAATGTGCCATATTAACTTGTTCAGTCATAGTGGGACTCGCAACTGATGGCCCTGGCTCATTCATTACTTGCCGTTGTAGATGTACCTGTTTAGGCCTATCAAAAAAGCAGCGTAAATGAAGCTGTCGATAGAATTTATATAAATCAACTCGCACTTGAAAGGGATTCACATTAACACTTGGAACATAAGATAAGCCTTTTTGCAATACTCTCTCTTGCTCTTTGTTTAAGGGAATGTCTGTTAAATTTATTATAGGTATTTGTTGCTCTGACTGGACCTCCTGGGCAGTCCCGATTGCTGCCAAGGCCTTCTCCCCCCCACTTCTTCCTCTTCCATTCCCCTTCCCTCTCCTCGTCCTGCGTTTGTATTGTCCATGCAATAGTGTTGTTGTAGGGGTTGGGATGGGGAATGTGACAGGGGTAATTTGGTTCCTTGTGAGGTCCCTTCCCTGACCTTGTCCTAAAAAACTTTTTGTATGTTCTGTTCTGCATCACTTTCAGGGGATGATTCAAAATTGTTTACTCTAAATTTTTGTGCTCCTCCCTTGTATCTGTAGGGTTCCTGTCTGGTTTTACATTGCCAATTATATACTTGTCCTCTGGCATAATCCTTATCATCTCATTCATGCTTCCAAAACTTGTATTCTTTTAACTCTTCATGAAATTTAAGTATTTGTGTCTCTATTTTTTTAAGCAGTAAGTCTGTAGCTGAATGTCCATATTAGTTTTAAACTGTTTTATGGTTACAATAGACTGGGAGCTTACCACGTGGGTACTTCCTTTCCTTTTTCTGCATACTCTCCCTAGCTACATGCACTAAACTGGTAATACTGAATGTATTGAGCTCCACATTGCTTGTGCTTGTGAAAGTTTAATTGTAGTTACTCAGAGGACCGCGTGGTAAGCTCCCAGTTTGTCTGTGACCCTTAAAACAGTTTGACGCTAATATGGCGGCCAACACAGCTTCAGACATTAACATGAATAATGTGATAAACACTAATTATGAGTTTCTCACATTCAGTGAGACTGAAGGGGCAGACATTGTGTTTGACCCGGCAACATGCGATAGATTGTTTGCACCAGTAGCCAGCTCGAGTGCGGCTTTGAAATGTGATGGGACAAGTTTGGAAAATCTTAAAAAGAAATTGATATGATGTCAAATGCATGCTTTTTCTCTGTCACATTATTGGAGAGAAAGGAAAATTCCAAGGGGCCTGAGAATCCAGATACCACCAGCATACGGGCTGGATGATCTTGTTCTTATGCAGGACTGGGAAAGAATATTGAATAAAGCTTCAAGCGATTTAATATTGAGCTTAATTAAAAAGGCCAGGAGACATATAGAGGCTGTACAAAAAGAGATCGAACAGATGGAAACAGAAATTAAACAGAGTATGGTAACACCAGAGACAGACTTGTTGCTTAAAAAAAAATAGAGACACAAATACTTAAATTTCAGGAAGAGTTAAAAGATTACAAATTTTGGAAGCATGAATGAGATGATAAGGATTATGCCAGAGGACAAGTATATAATTGGCAATGTAAAACCAGACGGGAACCCTATAGATACAAGGGAGAAGCACAACAATTTAGAGTAAACAATTCTGAATCATCCTCTGAAAGTGATGCAGAACAGACAAAATGTTTTTTTAGGACAAGGTGGGGGGACCTCACAAGGAACCAAATTACCCCTGTCACATTCCCCATCCCAACCCCTACAACAACACTATTACATGGACAATACAAACGCAGGACGAGGAGAGGGAAGGGGAAATGGAAGAGGAAGAAGCAGAGGCAGAAGGCCCTGGCAGCAATCAGGACCACCCAGGAGGTCCAGTTGGAACAACAAATACCTATAATAAATTTAATAGACACTCCCTTAAACAAGGAACATGAGACAGTATTGCAAAAAGGCTTATCTTATGTTCCAAGTGTTAATGTGAATCCCTTTCAAGTGCACGTTGATTTATATAAATTCTATCAACAACTTCATTTACGCTGCTTTTTGGATAGGCCTGAACAGGTACATCTACAACGGCAAGTAATGAATGAGCCAGGGCCATCAGTTTCAAGTCCCACTACAACTGAGCAAGTTAGACAGCGCATTTCAGAAAAAAGTCAGTATTCTATTCCTCCACTTATTCTAATCATGCAGTGAATACCTTTACATCAATGGTAGACAAGGAGGTGGAAGAATGTTTGTCAAAAAAGAAAAATTATAAAACAAGTAAAAACCTGACAAGGAAGGAAAGTGACACGCTGGAACAATTACAAAAGAATCCAGATTTACTAATAAAACCAGCGGACGGGGGGGGGGGGCGATTTGCAATATGGGAAAACAGAAATATGAAAAGGAAATGGAAAGACAACTAAATTATGTTAACCCTTAGGCTGCTGCCGACATGGTATCTTGTCCTAAAAACCTATGCATTCTAAATCTTCCGGCAGCCTAAGGGTTAAATATTATAAGAAACTTGACGGGGATCCAACATAACAAATAAAATAAGAGCTAATGAATTTATCAAACAGGGAGAATAATTAGAACATTTACGGCAGCATTAATGTGATTTTTTTAAGGAGACCAAATCCAGTCAAACCGTGCATATATTTGTTACCCAAAATTCATAAAAATCCTGAAAATCCTCCTGGCAGACCGACTGTAGCAGCCATAGGTTCAGTAATGGAGCCGTTTTCACAGTTGATAGCTTGTCATTTGCAGCCTCTGGTCCATAAATTGCAATCATATGTCAGAGACACCAATGATATAATATGCTCCCTGATGGAGGTACAGGCTAATTCATGTACGATTCTGGTAACTTTCGACATCGAGAGTCTTTATACAAATGTACCACATGAAGGGGGGTTGGAGGCTTTACGCCATTATTTGAGCCAATGTGGTGCTTCAGAGAAACCAGAAATAAACTTTCTAATTGAGATGGCAAGGATGGTGTTGGAATCAAATTATTTTCTGTAAGAGAGAACACTCTATGAGCAAATCAGTGGTACCGTGATGGGCACAACGTTTGAGCATAGTTTAGCAAGCCTGTATGTAGGTACCTGGGAAGAAAGTTTTCTGTATAAGAATGTACTTTTCAAGCAGTACACTAAATTTTGAAGAAGATACCGAGATGATTGTATCATGTTTTGGGAGGGCTCCATGGAAGAGTTAACCCTTCTTCACCAGTTTATGAATCAGGCAAATGAAAATGTAAAGTTCACGATGGAGAGTAGCGAGACATCTATCAATTTTTTAGACCTAACAATCTATAAAGAAGGCAATGACATCTGCACTACAATGTTTAGGAAACAAACTGATCAAAATAGTTTGCTGCACTATACGAGTAGCCACCCAAAATCGTTGCAAGACAATATACCAGTGGGACAAATGTACAGCAGTGACAGCACTAAACTGCACCAAAAGGGCAAAAGTTGCATTTTTTCCAAAACTGACCCCTCTTTCTTTTGCCAGTGGGTCCAAATGGATGCATCTATTGTATAACAATATCTAAAGGAAGGGAATGTGAGCTGTTCAAAATCTGCCACTGGTTATGTTTTGACCCAGTAGGTTCCTCTTTAGACCCACATTTTTTTATACCAATGGGTCCAGTCTGACCCATGTTTTAAACCCCTCAGCGCTGTCACTGATGTACAGAATAAAACATATATGTAGTAAGGAAGGAGAATTCCAAAAACACACTAAGGGCATGGCACTATTTGTAGAAAGAGGGTACCCACCAGAAAAAGTACTAAATGGGATGGGAAAAGCAAACACACAAGACAGAAAAAAGCTTCTGATACCTAAAAGGAAAGATCTTACGACACAGCCAATCACTTTTGTTACAACATACAATAATCAAAGTGGAGAGATATCGAATATTATAAAGAAAAACTGGAGTTTTTCAGAGCTGTGCTACTTTTGAAAATAAAACAATAAGAGTGACATATTGTAGAGGTACCAATATTAAAGGTAAACCTGTGCATAGTTTACATGAACAAGCAAACAGTCTCAATAGCACTTGGTTACCCCCACCCCCTAAAGGGAACTTTCACTGCGGGCACTGTGCACAGTGCCACAATGCAACTGATTCAGCAGAATTCAAACATCCACAATCTGGGAAAAAATTCTCTATAGACTCGTGCATAAACTGCTCAACTACTGGGGTAATTGACTTATTGACATGCCCTTGCGGTTTAGGGTTTGTCAGCCAAAACGAAATGGACATTATGGGAAAGGATCTGTGAACATAGTCAGCAATTCGCAATAAAGTAGAGACAAGTGCGGTGGCTAGGCATTTCTGTACAGCTGCAGCTAACCATGGGTCACCAGTGAACCTTTGCTTTGCAGGAATTGAGAAAGTGGAGTTGGGAGTAAGAGGAGGAGACTTCCAAAACAAGCTGTCCAACTGAGAGTCTTTTTGAATTTTTAAATTAGAAACTTTATTTCCAAGGGGGATTAATGAGGAATTACCACTCCAGTGTTACTTATAGTATGGATAACAGATAGGAAACACATAACCAGTTTGTGAAAAATCTGTTAGTGTGCAAGTGTGGGTGACTCCCATCTTATGAATATGCATGAATCTAACTGAATAAGAGTGAATGTGTGTGCCTGAGCCAATAAGTTCTGAGGAAACCACATGGCAAAGGTCAGCTGATTAGCATACGCGTTGAGCGTGTTGCTGCTAGCAAGCAATGGCTGCGGGAGCACTCAGTGAGTGCTGGCGTGTAATATGTTTTGTAGCTTAGACTCGAATGTTTGTACGCCTATTTATGTAGCATCTTTTAAGACTGCAACATTTTTCTTGCACCTGTTTTTATAAATAAAGCCATTTGGATACAGCGAGGTAAGCTGTGTGCTTCTTATAGTTTGTAGTTACAAACGGGGCATGGGTTAGTGCAGTAGCACTTGGAAGTTAACTTACTTCCTTTCCTTTTTCTGTGTACCCTCCCTAGCTACATGCACCAAACTGGTAATACTGAATGTAATGAGCTCCACATTGCTTGTGCTTGTAAATGCTTCAAATAGTAGAAAGGGGACATACTCTAGAATTTCAAGAGATACCCCCAGACAACCCTCTCTTGCACTCCCAGTATCTTCCAGATCATATTGCCCTTATCCAGGAGGAGATCCAGGAACTGCTAAGCAAAAAAGCCATAGAACCTGTTCCCCTAAATCAAAAGGGAAAGGGTTTCTATTCCCATTTCTTCCTGGTCCCAAAGAAGACCGGCAGTCTGAGACCGATTCTGGATCTCTGCCACCTGAATCTATTTATAGAATGCAAACTCTTCAGGATAGTTACCCTTCAGAGTCTTCTCCCCCTTCTTCATCAAGGAGATTGGCTCTGCTCCCTGGACATGCAGGATGCCTACCTCCAAATCTAGGTCTTCAGGCCCCACAGGAGGTTTCTATGCTTTTGCTTCCAGGGGAACCACTACCAGTTCAGGGCTCTTCCCTTCGGCCTTTCCTCGGCACCTCAGTTTTCACCAAGTGCCTTGCAGTAATGCCTGCAGCCCTCAGGAGACAGGGTCTTTATGTCTTTTCCTACCTCAACAATTGGCTCCTCACAGCCCCCGCCAGAGGCCAGCTGCTCTGGACAATGGAGATCACCTTCAATTTGTTTTGGGCACTGGGAATTACCCTGAACCTTCCCAAGTCCTCCCTCTGGCCAAGTCAAAGACTGCAGTTCATTGGTGCAATCTTGGATTCAGCTCAGGGCAAGGCCTTCCTGCCTCCAGACAGAGCAGACTGCCTGACAGCACAGGCCCAGTTGGTGTCTTCATTGTGCCAAGTTTCAGCCAGGCAGTTCCTCAGACTATTGGGGTACATGGTGGTGACCATTGTCACTGTTCCACTTGCATGCCTGCACATGAGGGTGCCTCAGTGGACCCTACGGGTTCAGTGGGACCAGTGCATGAATGGTTTGGAACAGGGGACCCCAGTATCCAGTCCTGTGTGGCAAACGCTGTCTTGGAGGATGAACCCCTCCAACCTTCTCATAGGGGTTCCCTTCTGTGCGGAATCTCCAAATCAGATTCTCATGACGGACGCGTCCTGTCTGGACTGGGGTGCCCACTTGGCACACCGGCAGACCCAAGGGACCTGGTCTCAGCAAGAGCAGCATCTCCATATCAACATGCTCAAGATTCGAGCAATCCTTCTTGCCTTTCAGGCCTTTCAGACTCATCTTCTCCCAGGCCCTCTCCTGATTCAGACTGACAACATGTCGGTAGCCTATTATCTCAACCCAGCAAGGGAGGACTCACTCGTACCCCCTGTGCAGAGAGGCCATGAGAGTTTGGTATTGGGCAATAGAACACGACCTGGTTCTAATGGCAGTTCATGTTCCAGGCATCCAAAATGTCCTGGCTGACAGTGTAAGCTGGTTCAGGTTGAAAACTTATGAGTGGGAGCTCCTGTTTTCCATGGTCAAGGATCTCTTCGACAGATAGGGTTGCGCCGAGTTGGACCTCTTTGCATCCACACTCAACACAAAACTGCCCAGTTTCTCCTTGCTAGATCCAGGGCCTGGTGTTTTCTGGCGAGATGCGTTGTCCCTCTCTTGGACAGGGAGGTTTCTGTGTGCCTTCCTTCCCTTCCCTTCCCTTTCCACTTCTGCAGAGTTCTTGTCAAGCTGCAATCAGAAGGGGTGGACATGATTTTGATAGCTCCCTACTGGCCACATCAGATATGATTCCCCTTGTTACAACAACTGGCAGTGGAACCTCCACTTTCCCTGCCCCTTTGCTCTGACCTGCTCTCACAGGACTAGGGTGCTCAGATCCACCCGGACCTCAAGTCTCTTTGTCTTCATGCGTGGCTCCTTCAGACTTAGCCATCGCATGCTTTGGGGTCTCCTCTAGGGTGGCTGATGTTCTGGTAGCCACCAAGAGGCCTTCCACCAGAGCCATTTACGCCATAAAGTGGAAGTGGTTCTCTATCTGGGCTACCGCCCGGCATTTGGATCCCTTCACTTGTCCAGTGACTCTCATCCTAGAGTACCTCCTTTTCCTTTGAGACTCCGGGCTGGGTTACTCCTCTATCAAAGCGCACCTTTCTGCCATCTCTGCATAACATGCACCCATTGATGGCAAAAATATTGCCCAACTGGATCTGTCCTGCACTTTTTTGTGGGGTATTCTCCATTTGAAACCTTCCATTAGGGACCCAGTCCCTCCACAGGATCTGTTGTTTATTTTGGAGAAGCTCCCTCTTCCTCCCTTTGAACCTGCCGCAAGTTGCGAACTACACTTTCTGTCATGGAAAGCGTTGTTTTTAGTTGCCATTACTTCAGTTTGGAGGATTTCCGACCTTCAGAATCTGATGTGTAAACGGCCTTACTTGGTTTTCCACAAAGACAGAGTATCTCTGCGGATCAGTCCTAAGTTTTTGCCTAAGGTGGTGTCTGAGTTTACTTTGAATCAGTCCATCCACCTGCCTGTTTATTTTCCTGAATATTCGAATCAGGGGGAGGCTTTACTTCACACTCTAGATGTTTACTGGGTGCTCCGTTTCTATCTGGACCGCACCTGCCCTTTCGGAAAATCCGACCAGTTGTTTGTTTCGTTTACCCCGGAAAGAAGGAGCTCCTGTTTCCAATGTTCATCTAAATGGTTAGCTAATTGCATTGTTTATTGCTACCGCAAGTACAGCAAGCCTTTGCCAGGCCAGGTCAAAGGTCACTCTACCAGCGGTATGGCTGCCTCCACTGCCTCCTTCAGAAATGTATCTGCTGCAAACATTTTGTGCAGCCGCCACTTGGAGTTCTGTCCATACTTTCATTAAGCATTACAGTTTGGACATCGTCTCCAGGCGCAGAGCTAGTTTTGATCTTGCAGCTTCCAGGGCCTCCTGTCGTAAAGCTCCTATGACCGCAATGTCCTTCTCCCAGTTGACTGAGTTAATTCTTCTGCTGCTTGGGATTCAGTCCTTATGGTTATTGCCTTCTGCAAGAGCTCCTTTTGAAGATCTACTGTTACAGCAAGTTCTTACGTAACTGTACTGTCTCTTTTTCCTCCTGTGTTTGCTTACTTCTTTGCACAGAAGTTTGTTTTCTTCACTTTGCCATCCCTTAATTTGGCCCACTGTTTTTCCACACCACCTAGACCCCCTCCCCAACTAGTTCACGTCTGAGGCATTCACCCATTATTTTAAAACTTGCCCTTCAGAAGTCCAGGACCCTCGTCCTTGTGTGGTTTGTCTCTGCTGCTGTCCTTATGCTAAATCACACTGCACAGTGATCGCTGGTAGGGGTGTAAAAGGGATGAACAGTATTTCCTGAATACACGAATAATGCACTATTTTTTAATTCGGATATGAATAATGAATAGTGGCACTATTATTTGTATTCTGGAAGTAATAAACAACAAAAAAGTAAAAAACAGCACCCCATCCTTCTCCTCACCCCAGCTGTTTAAAGAGCCACAACCCCCGTCCCCTCACCCACTCTCCCCCCAAGCACCCACAACTTAATGTTTACACAAGGATTCCATGGTAGGTGACCAGCATAACTTGCCAGATGCCATGGCCATCGTCATTTCTTGTAGCACCTTTGCGCTTTTCTATCTAGGTCCTAGCCAGAAAGAAATAATCCTGCCCTCCCCCCACCTCAGCAGTAGCACCCAACTCCCAACCTCCTCCCCCCAGCACCCACATTTCCTTATTTAGAAGCCCCCCCCGGCACAGGATGGCGACCGATACAACCTGTGCTCCTCCACAGCTGGCCACCTTCTTGTGAATGAAAGTGCTCCCACATTTACTCGCATACAGTAAAACAGCTGTGGCATCCCACCTGCAGTTCCACCGCCACTGCACTATACCACTCTAATCTCTACTGATATCAGTCACTCCCTTCTGTTTTCTGAATTTTAACTTGCCTCTACTTTCCTTTCCCAGCTACACTTTCTATCAGGCTATACTTTAACACCATATCCTAGATAGGGCATTACTTGCTTTCCCTTTAAATGGTTGCTATTTCAAGGTAAAGTTTCCCCTGTACCTTCTTGCCTTTTTACTGCTCCCTTTTGCTAAGTTTCCCCAGTGTTCTTCCTGTACTATACTATACTATACTGTACAGTACTGTACTACTACTTTACCCCAGATAGGGTGCCTCCTGTACTCCCACCTGTAGCTGCTATTTGCTTGCTTTTGTCCCTGCAATTACCCACTACCCCACCATCTGTAACTACCTATGCAGTTTAACAGTAAGTGTATTGAGATCATTAGAGTTCCTTACCTTCCTTGTCAGTCCAGCAGAGCCCCCTGCTTGCCTGCAGACCCCTGCCAATGCCTAAGATGCCAAAAACTCCTACATACGAACATGCAAACATGAAGAAGCCAGCAGAAGAAGGCCATTCGGTTTATCTAGTCTGCTGGTATTGCAGGGTCCTCAGCCTGTGGTACTGACCCTGCCCCCCCAACTCTGTTCCACTCATGCTCTGAGACACAAGTGTAACCCCCCTGCAAATGGGGGTTCCCAAAAGACTTCCAGGAGCTTGTTTGAATGCTCCAAGCCTGAATGGTGTTTGGCGTTAAGCCATTTATCAGTGAGTGTTTTTAGAACCTCTGGTACTGTCTCTTTAAGAGCTGTCTGCTTGCAGACATAATTAGTTTGTATGGGGGACTGTGTGTTTCTTTGATTGAGTACCACTCGAGCTGCTGCCAATTCACTCCATTTTGCAGTCACTAGGAGTGCAAAGGAACCTATCTGAAAGATGTAACTGTCTGTTTGCCAGAAACCATTTAGAGTAATAATGAAATTACAGTTTGTCTAACCTGCTTTCTTTGCAGTCAGAACTGTGTCTGCCTAGTTCCCCATTCTGGTTTTGAACTGCTGAACTGGACCAATCAGTGTGGGGTAAGCTAGCTCTAAAATGGTGCCTTGGACGAATCAGAACTTGGACTCATAATCTGAGCCAGCCACAAGAGGATTGTATGGGCAGTGACTCTGGAGATGTAGTTTAGACTTGGCGCTTTTGGACCAACAGGAGCAGTCTATTGTGAGTGACAGCCAATCCAGTCAAGAACTGGGAGGAACTCCAAAGGAAGTGCCCGGTTTTGTCTGTTGAGTTTCAGTTGAGCTCTGGCAGTGAAGAAGGAAGGAGCCCTGTGCTTTTCAGTGTGCAGTTTTAGTCGGGAAGCGTGTAAGGCCCAGAGTTCCAGTCTGCAGCTTGTGTAACTGCTTGTTAGGACTGAATCCATCCTGTGAAGAGAATCAAAGGATATCTGAAGAGTAGAAACCAGGCTCACCCTGTAGAAGACTGGAGAAATTGCTGAATTGCACTCGGTCTGTCAGGAACTGAATCTGCTGTGTGTTCTCCCGGTATTGTGCAGTAATTGCGATCGGGAGTAGAAGCAGCCTGCCTGGTATAGTACTTTCTGTTTTACCATATAAATGTGTGAAGAGGCTTGTGTACTCAAGTGAATCCTGCTGCCATTAAAGGACTTTTGCCTGTTACTGTTCACCATATAAATGTGTGAGGAGGCTTGGTTAGCTCAAGTGAATCCTGCTGCCATTAAAGGACTTTTGCCTGTTGCAGTTTGCCATATAATGTGTGAGGAGTCTCGTGGAGCTCAAGAGTAGTCCTTCTGACATTGAAGGACCCTATCTTGTTTGGAGGTCGTGAGTACTAATTCAGGGTCGCCCCTGTTGAATTGCCACATTGAATCCAAATGGAATCACTGTACTGCTGACTGTTTAAACTAATTTTCTTTTTCTCTGTGGGAAAGGGCCCCTACCAGCTGCCACGGTTTGGACTAGCCACTAGGGCTTGGGTACCCAGGGACAGTAACTGGTAGGGATAGGCCTGTGCACAGAGCCATGAAATGATGAGTAAAGTGATAAGCTAATTAACCTAATTCCCTGTCCTTGTTATATTCCCCTAAATAAATCCGAGCTGCTTGTTTCAGCAAAGTTATACTGCCTGAGGTATTTGTCTATGTTAAAGTATTGTACTGTGATTGTTGCACTGTATCTTATTTACAGGAGGTCCCAGTGCCTGAACCAGCCCTGGGGGTAAGTGTATACTGTGAAGGTAATTCTGATGTATTTGTGGGCCACTAGTGGGAAGAAAGGGGGGTTGCAGTGTCCCAGAGGGCTGTGACCAAGTAAGTTTAACTATTGCAAACCCTGACCTCTGGGTGGAGGCACCCGCCATTGGATCCAGGCCCCTCAACCTGTTAGTGGCAAATCAGGCAGGGGTAGTAGCCCCTGGGATAGCGCCATCTAGGGGTTACACAAGCATGATGGGACACATTGGGTGGATGGCCTAAATCCCTCCTGGAGGCTCACAATTGGTCTGGCCTCCATGTGTTCCTACCCACCTCCTGTTATGTGCTTGGAACCCAGACCTGTATTCCCTTGCCAAAAAAATGAAAAACTGAAAAGAAAATCATCAGTTAGCCCAAATGCAGTGTAATACGACCAAACCCTTTTCCTTCTGTTTGGTGTTGGTGCTAGCATTGCTCAATACTGTGCACCAAAAGCAGCTTCTTCCTGCTTTTAAAAAATCCCTCCAGGAGGCTTGCGGTTGGTCTGACCTCCTTGTGTCCAGCCCACTTCCTGTTAGGTGCTCCTACCCTGGACCCGTATTCCCTTGCCAAAAAGAAACTGAAAAGGCAGTCAGCAGAAAATTATCAACCTCGAGAGGCTTGTCTGAGTCAGTGCCATTGATTATAGGTACAGTACCTTATGCTACTGTGGTACACTTTGAAAACAAAATGCGACTGCCACGATTCTGAAACTAGTTAGAAACGAGATCACAGTAGCACAATGGCAGCTGCAGCCCAAGCAGAGTTACCGCTCACAGGCATTCCATGCAGTTCTGCTGTAGTATTGACGTCCTCAGTGCAGCAGAACAGCATCATGATGTTGCTACTGCAGCCCAACAAGGAAATTCTAGTACAGTATTGGATTTCTGTTGGTAATAGCGTTCCACCATACAGTATAGGGAGATTCAAACAGCACAGAGAGGGATTGCAGGGAGGTTTAGCACAGGGAGGTTAAGTGACCTTCTGTAGGTCACACCTTAAAGGTCACTGGCTGTTGTGTAATTCAGGCCTAGTCTGTATGCCCTAACTGTTTGGTCAGACAGCCTCCCAGCTAAATCAAGTCAGGAAAACCTTGCCTACGTTGTGAAATATTTTGGAAAAAAAATTAAAAACTTCAGTTTTAAAGTCTGAGTTGTACCTCTTTACACAACAGAGAATCCAAGAACTCGAGGCTCAGAATCGCAGTCTACAGAAGGAGAAGCAGGAAGCAGTCAATGAAGTTCGAACTTTACTTAATGAAGAAAAACAAGCAGAAATCAGTCGAGTGCAGGAGGAGCTGGAGCAGGTATACCGTAGCAGAGAGGGCATCATTTGTGTTTACTTTGGTTCTATTCACAGGCAGTCAGAGAGTCCTGCTTAACTTTGTTTTGGACTGATCAGCAGTAAAGTAGAACTAATGTGTTTCTGCCCTGGGCTACAATACGAACCTTTTTTTGGATAGGCCCACAGCACTGTACTTATGGTGCCATGCACTACACTTTTGTTCTTCGCTCAAAAACGTAAACTGGCCACATCAGCCACCTGAAAGTGACTCACACTAACCCAGGACAACATAGACTATACCTGGGGCCAGCAAAACAGTGTTAAAATTGACCCCTAGACAATCTGCATCACTATATGTACAAAATAGTCACCCAAGGTTTACTGCTGAATACTTTTTTCAGATTAAAGTTAGTCCTTGTAAATAATTAAGGGCTGCTGGTTAAAGGATCTAAAGCTCAGTATTTTATCCACAACCAAGACTCTAGTTGGGCAGTTATAGTGTCTCCAAAATTATAATGTTCTAGAATCATGTCTAATTCTGCTCAAGAAGGACTGCTGTAGGGCCAGTCTTCTGGCTGTGGCTGGTAGTGCACTACTACTTTGGAGAGACCCAGGTTCGATCCTCAATCCCGTCTGGCTGGCAGATTCTGGCCATGCTGCTAAGATGGCATGGAAGACCTCGAGGTGGGAGAGTTGTTGCTGCTTGCCTTGCAATACCTCCTATGTTCTTTAGGAAGCCTTAGGATGTAGGTGGTCATTGACCCCGGCTTCTCTTCCACAGTCTAGCATGTCCCAGACTGCAAGAGAGCTATAGATTTGTTGATGGCTGTCGACAGTAAGCTATATGTTTTGTTGTTCTGTCACCAGGAGAAGAATCGTGAGACAGAGCAATTAAAATCAAAAGTGCAGAATCTGGGAGAGGAGCTGCAGCACTTGCGGGCCGAGCGAAGTGAAGCATCCTTTAAGGAGAAAGAGGTGCAGGTTCAGATGAGCCACCTGGAGAGATCCATTGCAGTGGACATAAGTGTGGAATGTGAGCGGCTTTGGGACCTCCTCCAGAGCGCACATAGGAGATCGAAATCAGTGAGTCCATCACGAGCACAGCTGGGGTGAGTAATGAGAGCTGATGATGGTTGAAGTCTTTTGTAACATAAAGGGGCATATTCATTTCCAGTGGGCATCATAGTTGGCAAAGCCATGAAAAGCATTTTCAAATGAGATGTTGTGCTCACCTATAGATGGAAGCACTCCAGAGATATAGATGATTGAATCTGTTCAATTATAATACTACACTGCAGCCATTTGTAGAACACTGTGATATCATCGAGGAACAAGCTGTGCTTCACTCAGTGTAGTTAGGCAGAGCTTGTTCTTTGATGTCATCACAGTGTCATTACCAGCAGAATTCTGATCTTTTCCCCAAATTTAGCCCTGTGCGTAGTGCTGCACAATGGGCAGTATGTGTAACTCCTCCTGACAGCACTTCCTGTTGACTGTCCATCGTCAGATCTCTATTGATCAGCCACCTAGCAACCTTACTGGCCAGCTGACAAAACAACTGTCTTGGTCCTCTCAGGAAGTGCTCAGTTTAAAGGTTCTAAAATACGTACCATTTTTCATTGTAACACTTGCATTGGACTGGAGTTCTGAGAGGTTAAGTGACTTGCTGGAGTCACACAGAGAGCATTTGGGTCTAGTGGTGTTTGAATCTGCGATGACTAGGTTTGCTGGCAAAAAGCACCTAGCTTGACCTGAGCGTAGTTTTTTCTAGGTTTGCTTGAAAGGACAGAGCAAGGAGAAACATTAAGGGTTCTTTTGGCTAATCAGAGTTACTGCCTTGTTACTATTTTATTTTGTGCTTACAGGTTGTGCTTACAGGTTTTGTTACTGTTTTGTGCTTACAGGTTTTATAGTTTACTGCTTTATTTTTCTCTGTTTTTTGCAGGGCATATTTTCTGTTAAATTCTTGTGCAGGTTGTCTTGCTGAAAGGAATGAAAGCACGCACTGGGGTGGTGGGTCAGAGCTGTAGCTGATTATTTCTGGAGGGCACAGGCTTGGTCCTGCTCATCCTGCCCCTCACCTCACCCACCCCAAGTGCATAATTTCTTTTATACTAGGGGTTCTGACATCACTTCCCCAAAAGGGCAAAGGACATACACCTGTCATAACCTTAACAGCCCAGCATGCTGCGTAGGGGGTAAAAACACACACACGCTCACACACACTAACAAAAAAGAAAAAAAAATTAAATAGAAAGGGAGAGAGCCATGTGGGAAGTGATGCAATGCACTGACTGTGGGGCGGCAGTCTTCCGGGAGATGTTCTGGAGGCTGCGATGCTGCCCTATTTGCAGGGACCTCTCTGGTCTGAAGGAGGAGGTTGCCTGTCTCCAGGCTGACCTGGCGAGGATTCAGGAAACCTCCTCCCCCACCCAGGGACCACCAGGGCTGCCGCCTCAGAGGCTGAAAGAAAGAAGAGCGGTTGGACCACAGTGGGTTCAGGGAGGGTTAGGGTGGTGAAACAGAGGCACCAGTTGTACCTCTCTACAATTCATACGCCATTCTGGAGGCACTGCAGTGGAGACCAAGGAGGATGCTGGGAACCTCCACAAAGGAGACCCACAGGAGGGTGGCACAGGACCCCACACGGAAGAAAACAACTCCTGGTGGGGGACTCAGTCGTTAGGGGATAGAACTGGGGGAGGGAGGGGAGAGGGGGGTAAGGTGCCTGCCCGGCACCATGGCTTGGAGGGACAGGAAGAGAATCCTCAGGATTGCAGGTGCAGCTGCACGGGAGAGGGAGCGGGATGTCACTGTCCACCTTGGGACAAATTACCTGGCTGGGAATGGGATCAGAGCAGTGCAGGAGGAGATTGTGGAGCTATGGAGGGGCCTTAGACAAGTAGCATGCACAGTAACCTTCTTGGAGGTGCTGCATGTCTATGGCATGGGTCAGACTGGGGTACTCTGCACCATGGGATTCAATGAATGGTTGAAAAACTGGTGCGGTGCTCAGGGTTTCAAACAACATGAAGTCTTGCTATATTATGACATATGCAGTGAGTCCCAACCTTCAAACTGCTCCGGAGGTGAAAGAGTTAACTTTCCATGCCAGGCATGGAACGCTGAGCTCGAGCTCGGTTGAAAACTCTGTCTGTTCTTCAAACTCAAACCATCAGATTCTTTACTCTGCCTCACTGAACAGTCGCTCCGGAGATTTCTCCTTCTGCTCGGTTCATTTTGTCGGTTAAAGTATTATTTTCTCATTTTTTTGACTGAATTTAAATCACAACCGGTTGGTTCAAGCTCTGTCTGTGGTATTTGTGAGTACTAGATAGGTTTACATTATTTCTCTTCTGTGTGGAACTTGTAAACTGTTTATCGGTTCGCTTTTGAACCGATCAGGTTGGTTGAAATATTTTATTCTATCATTTAGAGTGTGGTTACCGGTTCTTATCGGTTCTTAAAAAAACAGAATTTCTTACGGTTTTTTCCACGACCCGTGACACGGTTGGGAACCGATAAGAGGGTCTTGCTTGGTGGATTGCCATAAACGGGCAAGTTTGGTTAGGACTGGCACTATGTCTGAGAAACCCAAAAGAAAAACCAGGCCCACTGGGTTTCAACACTGCAGTGTGTGTGGGGAAGCCTTTGCCAAGGCTGACCCCCACACCACCTGTGTTTATTGTCTGGGGTTTGACCACCTCAATACAGACTGCCAGATTTGTAAAAATTTTCTTGCAGCTACCTTGGAAAAGAGAGTTGGTAGGCTCAGGGAAAGGGAGGCCAAGAAGTCCGCTGACCCGGATGGCCAGCCCGGTTCGGTTCCAACCGAACCAGAGGGAGTGCCCTCTGACCAGGGAGAGACTTCCTCGGGCAAAAGGAGAGCCGACTCTGAGGGGTCAGTTCCAGCAAAAAGGACTAGAAAATCAGCTGGTGTGGAGCCAAAACTTTCCTCTCCAACCACTGAAGAGATAGCCAAAGCGATTCAAATTGTCCAGTCGCTTTCTCCAGTTCCGACCGAACCGGTGCCATCAGGTAAGCGCCCGATTCGGCCGGTTCCACCGGTTCAAGACTATGATTTAGATGAATATTATGAACCGGAGGAGGGGGAAGAGGAGTATGAGGAGAGTGAATGTGGATTTGAAAGTCTGGATGTGCCCATCGACCCGGACATCTCCCCAGACAGACCTTCAGGAGTGTCCCCTCCTAGGCTTTCTGAGTCCCCTTCTCATTTTATTTTCTATAAAAAGTGGCTGAAACCTCTAGCTCCCTATGGAGGAAGCTGTGGATGATCAAGAGGAGCCTGACTATGTGGAAATGATGGATATCCCAGAGTCTAGGAGGCTGTCTATTCCCTTGCATAAACTTTGGGAAACAGACTTTTAAAATTTTAAAACTCCTCACACTATACCTCCTGTGGATAAGAGAATGGACAAGAGGTACACATTGTCAGGCTCTGATACGGAGTTCCTTACACAACAGTGCAGCCATGTTAGGTAGTGCAGGCTGCAGCCTGTGACAAGGCAATATCCCCTTGGCCTCACACCCCGGACAAGGACTCCAGGAAGATTGATGCCATGGCAAAGAAACAGTACATGGCAGCATCCTTGGGACTCAGACAGGCAAATTATATGGCTTATGTTGCTAGATATCAGAAATCAGATGGGATACTGTTATGGTTTTGCAAAACAGGTCCCTGGCCAGCTTGCCAAGGAGCTGGAGCAGGTAGCTGCTGATGGTATTGAGGCATCCAAGGTGCAATTCCATGCTGCAGTGGACTCAAATGATGTGTCATCAAGAGTCATGGCTACATCTGTGTCTCTTCGCAGGATGGCTTGGCTCAGATGTACTAGCCTGTCACAGGATACCCAGACTAAGGCCATGGATTTTCCTGTTGTGGGTAATTCTCTGTTTGGGAGCAGACAGAGAATTACATGAAGAAAATGGATGAGTATAGGACCACCTATAGGAGTGCACAGGCCAAGGAAAGGCAGGCCACTCCTCAAAGGCAGCTTCCCAGGGGCAGGGGCAGGCCTTTTCATAGGCCTTTTTACCAAGCCCAGGCCTCCTCTTCTGCTTTTGCCCAGAGGGGGTTCTTTAGAGGGAGAGGCAGACGGGGTGCAAGCAGGCCTGCTTCCACCCCTCAGCCCAAAGCCCCTGCCAAGCAGGCACCCAAATGGGGTTGCCAAGGCCGATTCTCAACTACCTGTAGGGGGCAGGCTGGCTTACTTTGTCCAGGACTGGGAGTCTCTGACATCAGACAAGTGGGTCCTGGAAGTAGTAAGCCAGGGACTGGTTTTCAGCTTCAAAAAGTTTCCAAAGATGAGAACCAGATCCTTTCCACCTGCAAATCCTCCAGAGGCACTTGCCCTAGAGGCAGAGGTCTCTTCCCTCCTGGCTCTCAGAGCTGTGGAAAGGGTTCCACCCCATACCAGGGCAAAGGGTTGTACTCCAGGTACTTCCTTACCCCAAAAAGACAGGAGAATGGCGGCCCATCCTGGATCTCAGATACTTAAACAAGCACCTTTTAAAACCAAAATTTAAAATGGTGACTCTGGGAATTATTCTACCCTCTTTAAGGCCAGGGGACTGGCTAGCGTCCCTGGACCTCAAGGATGCCTACTTCCATATTCTCATCAGAAGCTCCCATCGAAAGTACCTCAGGTTCGAGCTGCCCTCAGGCCATTACCAGTTCAGAGCAATGCCCTTTGGCCTCACCTGTGCTCCAAGGGTATTCACAAAATGCCTGGCAGTAGCAGTTGTTATCCCTCTGTACAGACAGTTGGTGAGACCCCTAATAGTAGGCCAGTCCCCAGACCAGGTCAAGTTACACCTACAGATAACTCAGCAACTGCTCACCTCTCTAGGTTTCCTTCTGAATCTTTCCAAGTCAGTTCTAGAGCCTGTTCAGCTCCTCACCTTCATAGGCGCAGAACTGAACACAGAGAAAGCCAGAGCCTTCCTCCCTTTGGACAGGGCAAGGACCCTGGTCTCTCTGGCCTCCTCATTCACCCTGCAGGTGTCTCGACCAGCAAGGCATTTTCTACAGCTCCTGGGGCACATGGCTGCTGCTACAGCAGTGGTGCAGGGAGCAAGATTTCAGATGAGGGACATTCAGTTCCATTTGAGAGCCTTTTGGTCTCGAAGGAAAGACCCTCTAACCAAATTGATCCCAGTGACTCGAACCCTGATCCAGGCCCTACAGTGGTGGCAGGATCAGAGCAATCTCAGACAAGGGGTTCCTTTTGTCACTCAGTCTCACTCCCTAATCCTTACTATGGATGCATCCCTCTTAGGATGGGGAGCTCACATGGGCGACCTTACTACCCAGGGGTTGTGGTCCCCTCAGGAATCTCTGCTCCACATCAATCTGTTGGAACTCAGAGCAGTTTTTCTAGCACTTCAAGCTTTTTCCAAATCTGTTCAGAACAAAGTTGTACAGGTCAGAACAGACACCATCATCACAATGTGGTACATCAACAAGCAAGGGGGCACTCGGTCTACGGCCTTGTGCACCGAAGCAATGAAGTTGTGGTCTCTGGCTTACTCCCTGAACACCTCCCTTACGGCAGTTCACCTCCCAGGCAAGGACAATGTCCTGGCAGATGCTCTCAGCAGGATTTCCCAGGGCCATCACGAATGGTCACTGGGCCCCCTGGTCCTGGAGGTGGTGTTTGCCAGATGGGGCATCCCACAGATAGATCTTTTTGCAGCCCCAGACAATCACCAACTTCCCCTGTTTTGCTGCAGGCCCCCAGTGTTGGGCTCAGTCCCTCTGGATGCTTTAGTCCTCAATTGGGAAGGGAAGTTTCTCTATGCTTTTCCCCCCCTTCCCTCTGCTGTTCAGAGTGCTAGTCAAAATCAGATCTCAACCCTGCAAGATGATCCTGATTGCTCCAGATTGGCCCAGACAACCCTGGTATCCACTCCTGCTGTCCTTAGCAGTCCATCTTCCCCTCTGTCTTCCCAGGAATCACAACCTGTTAACCTGTGCTCAGGGAGGGTTTGGTACCAACCTCAAATCTCTCAATCTCAAGGCCTGGCTCTTGAAGAGTTAGAGTTTGCTGATTTACACCTCTCCCAAGGTGTAATGGATATCCTGAAGGCTTCTAGAAAACCTTCTACCAGGGCTACTTATAATTCCAAATGGAAGAGATTTTCCATATGGTGCTCTGGAAAGCATATTTCCCAGAATCTGCTGATTTACCCACAGTCCTGGATTACATGGTCCATCTAAATACCTTAGGCTGAAACCAGCTACCCTAAAAGTGCATCTGGCAGCTGTGTCTGCTTTATTTCAGCAGGTAATCCTCTTCTCTTCCGCTCACCCTGTATTCTCCAAGTTTTTCAAGGGATTGCTTCACATCAACCTCCATTCAGGGACCCTGCCCCTGCTTGGGACCTTAATGTTTGCATTGCTCAGCTTATGCAACCCCCTTTTGAGCCTTTGTCTTCAGCAGAACTTAAGTACTTGACTTGGAAAACTGTGTTTCTGGTGGCCATCACTTCTGCCAGACGTATAAGTGAATTGCAAGCTTTGTCAGTAGAGCCTGATTTTATCTCCTTTCATAGAGATAAGGTGGTCCTCAGGACTAACAGGAAGTTCTTGCCTAAGGTGGTTTCTGATTTCCACCTTAATCAATCTATGTCTCTTCCTGTGTACTTCACTGACCATTCCTCCTCTGGCGAGAGGAGGCTTCACAGTTTAGATGTCAAAAGAGCCCTTAGCTACTACATAGAGCGTACCGAGGGTCACAGGTTTGACTCCCTCCAACTATTCCTCACTTATGGCGAGGTTGGTAAGGGGAAACCTGCCACTAAGAGATCCATTGCCATGTGGATTGTCTCTTGTATCCAATTTTGTTATGAAAAACTGGGTAAGGTTCCTCCCTCAGGCCTGAGGGCTCACTCTACCAGAGGTACAGCTGCTTCCCTGGCTGCTGCCAGGGACATCCCTATTCTAGAGATATGTCAAGCAGCTACCTGGAAAACAGTTCATACTTTTACCAAGCATTACTCCCTGGATATCCAGGCTAGGAGTGATGCCCGGTTTGGCATGGCTGTGCTTCAGAGCCTATTTCCCAAGTAGGTTCTGTCCCTCCTCCATGGAGGTACTGCTTTGTAGTCTGCATATGTCATAATATAGCAAGACTTCATGTTGTTTGAAGAAAAAATTACTCACCTTAGTAATGTTGTTTCTTCTATTGGAGTCTTGCTATATTATAACCTCCCCCCTGCCTGCCCCTCTCAGAACCTCTGTTTTTGGGATGTGGGTGGGCAGTGCAGTGTTGGCACTTAGTAGGTGCCCACCTTGTTGTTTTCACCCTCCCTTTTTTGGGGGTGACTTGGTGTTGTGTTTTTCATTTTTGGGTCTCCTGACTTGAGTCTTTGTTTTGGGACCAAAAATGTGTTATTATGTTTAGTAGCCAGTTGGCTAGTATAGGTTTACAGCTTCCACAGGACCTCATTGAGTTTGGCTCAGAAGATCTGACGGTTTGAGTTTGAAGAACAACAGACAGAGTTTTCAACCGAGCTCGAGCTCAGCGTTCCATGCCTGGCATGGAAAGTTAACTCTTTCACCTCCGGAGCAGTTCGAAGGTTGGGACTCACTGCATATGTCATAATATAGCAGGACTCCAATAAAAGAAACAACATTACTAAGGTGAGTAATTTTTTCTTTGGCTTCATTGTGGACTGGGGGTCTACCTGGAGGGGATACAGGCGTATACTGGTGCTACAGTCTGCATCTGTCTGGGAGGGGAACCAGGATCCTAGGTGATCAGTTTAAATGTTTCATTGGCAAGCATTTAAACTAGCCAAGGGAGGAGGCACTGAAAAGGAGCAAAGAAATCCCCCCCCCCCTATAAAACAGGGTAGTTAGCGAGGTAAACACTAAGGTAAAGAAGTCGATAGGGAACAGGACAGGAGTAAATGGAGAAAAAGGCAAAGGCAGTAAGGACAGTGATGGGGCTAAATGGGGTAAAGCCATCAAAAAATGGAGGGTTATGAATACCAATGCCTGTAGTCTGGGTAACAAGCTCCTGAGCTAGTGGCCTTGATGGAAGAGGGATGCCTGGATATTGTGGCAGTCACAGAAACATGGTACACAGAGAACCATGACTGGGATGTCAGCATATCAGGGTACACAATCTATAGGAGGGACAGGGAGGGTAAAAAGAGGAGGAGGAGTAGCTCTCTACATAAGGGTAGGGATCAAAGCAACGGAACTAAGGGGTAAACAGGGAGGACAGGAGGCACTGTGGGTCACCCTGGAGACAGGAAATAGCACCACAGTCCACACTGGGGTTGTATACAGACCCCCATCTCAGGGGGAAGAAATGGACAAAGAAATGATAGAAGATATCCTTAGAATGGCAGAAAAAGGGGTAATATTGTGATGGGAGACCTGAATATGCCAGATGTTAACTAGAGCACCTTTGCTGCAGCCACATCCAAGAGCAGGGTCATTCTCGATGACCTACAGGGGGGCATGTCTCAGACAGCTAGTGTTGGAACCCACTTGGGAGGGAGCAGTCTTAGGACCTGGTACTCTCAAACGGGGATGGAGAGAGGATCTCAGGTTTAGAAGTCGGTAGCCATCTGGGAACAAACGACCACCAAACAGTGTGGTTCACGATAAACACAGTCGTAGAGTCAAGCCATACAAAAGCAAGGGTATTGGACTTTAGGAGGGCTGACTTTGGCAAAATGGGAAAGTGCCTTAGAAAAACACTAGCAAATGGACAAGAAGGAGGGGTGGAGTAACAGTGGACCTCAGGACTGGAGGATGGCTGACGTGGTACCTCTTCATAAGAGTGGCCCCAAGGATGAACCTGGTAGACCGGTAAGCCTCACATCCATTGTGGGTAAGCTGATGGAAACAATCCTGAAGGAGAGGCTGGTGTCCCATCTGGAAGCCAATGGGCTGCAGGACAGCAGATAGCATAGCTTTGTTACTGGTAGATCCTGCCAGACCAATCTGGTGGATTACTGTGACTTGGTAACCAGACAACTGGACAAGGGCCATGCAGTGGATGTCCCGAACCTGGACTTCAGTAAGGCATTCAACTCGGTGCCGCATGGGAGACTGGGAAGTAAGCTACAAGGTACAGGGGCCGGTGCGAAGATGGTGGGCTGGGTAGTGAACTGGCTACAAGGAAGGCAGCAGAGAGTGGTGGCGGGTGGGGAGTTATCATCCCCAAGGGTGGTGATGAGCGGAGTTCCGCAAGGCTTGGTGTTGGGACCAGTGTTGTTTGGGATATTAATTGCGGACATTTTGGTGGGCATCAAGAGCAAAATCAGTCTGTTTGCTGATGACACCAAGATGAGAGCAGTGGTGGATGACCTAAGGGGTTGGCAAAGGTTGCAGGAGGATCTGTCAAACCTGAAGACCTGGTCAAACACCTGGCAGTTGGAGTTCAATGCCAAAAAATGCATGGTGCTGCATTTTGGGGCTAAAAACTCAAAGAGGAGCTACCAAATGGGGGGTGAGCAGTTAGCTGTGACTGAGGAGGAGAAGGATCGGGGGATGCTCATTATGGGAGCAGAGAACAACTCAGCACAATGTAGAAAGGCAGCTGCAAAGGCCAACAGGATGCTGGGTTGCACTGCTAGAGGCATATCCTCAAGGAGTGGGGAGGTGATTCTGCTATTGTATAGATCACTGGTTAGACCACACCTGGAGTACTGCGTACAGTACTGGCGCCCGTACCTGAAGAGGGAAATTAAGTTACTGGAAGGGGTGAAGCACAGGGTGACAAAGATGATCAATGGTCTAGGGGCCTTACCCTATGTAAGCTGAGGAAATTGAACATGTACTCACTGGAGGAGAGGAGGGAGAGGAGAGATAAGATTGAAACCTTCAAGTACATGAAAGGAATAAACAAGTCATGTATGGAGGTTCTTTTCAAACTAAGGGAGGGGAGGGACACCCAAGGCCATGATATGAGATGGGGGGGGGAGGTTCAGGAGGGAGTTGAGAAGACACTTTTTTATGGAGAGGGTGGTGGCCGGGTGAAACGCGTTACCGGCAGAGGTGGTATCCAGTGGAACACTGAGCGGCTTCAAAAGGGGATGGGACAGGGCAAGAGGGAGGTTCAAGGGAGAGGGGGCAAGGGAGGGAGGGACAGCTGCTGAATAAGGGCTGCTAGCTGCACAATCGAGCAGACTTGGTAGACCTTAAGGCCTTTTTCTGCTGGCAACTTTCATATGTTCGTATGTTCATAATGGGGAAAAATCAAAACTGCCATCATAGAGACAACAAGCCTTTGTGTGAAGCAAATATACAGAACAAAACAAAGGAAAAAAACACTATGGTTCTCAAAAGAGGTGGTGGGGAAGGTTAGGGAGAAAAATATAGCATTCAGGAAGTATAAGGAAACACAGGAGGAGCAGGACAGAGAACTGCACCAGTTAAAGCAGAAGGAAGTCGGGAAGGCAGTCAGAATAGCAAAGGCCCAAACCGAGGAAAAGATAGCCAACTCAGTTAAGAAGGGGGATAAAACCTTTTACAGGTACATTAGGGAGCCTAAAAAGACCAAGGGAGGGATAGTGAGGCTTAATAAAGGGAAGGGTGGGGGTTGGCAGAGGATGACAGTGAAAAAAGCAGTGATACTGAATGGTTCCATGTTAAAATCGTGACTATAAAACCGTGACTTACAAAATAGCGTGGTTTTAATAGTGATTGTCTAAATAGCGAGCATACATAATCGTGACATCCCCAGATAGCGCCACATAATAATAGAAAGCAGGGGAGATCAGGAGAGGGATGTCACAGACCCACCAGCGCATATGGGTCCATGTTAGCAAGCAGCAAGAGTGAACAGGACTGAAGTACGTTACCTCTAACATTTCGCCTCTTCTAGGAAAATCTATTGAACCATTTGGGACCATTTTATGTAACAGATTACAAAAGAACAAAATCAGTCCTTATTCAGGCAGGCATTTCCCTAGTCTTCCAGTCCCTTCTGCCACTACCCCCCTGCCAAATCAAGCTGTCGGGGAACCAAATAGGATGAGACTGAGAGTGCTGGTGGCGTAAGATGTGGAGGCTGGTTTTCTGTTTTATCCCTGGAACCTGCTCACCGCCTGCATAGCCTTAGGCATTGCCCTGTCGGGCCACAGTGGCATGCAGCACACCTCTGTGGAGAAAGCAAACTCCCTGGCCCACGGCAGTCCCCCCTCCCCAAGTCCACTCCTGAATGCATGTTGCCATCGTGAGATTGGTGTGCTACCAGCTGGTCCACGGGGGGGGAAGGGAGGTCACTTTTAAAGATGTGGGACAGATATTCAGCAGTTAGTGCTGGGGTCTGTGACTGGTGCAGCCATCAGTCTGTTAGCATGGCTGCTGCTATAATAAGATGCACAGTTTGCATGGCTAATGGGTACTGGGATTGTGTGAGGAAGGAGTGTACCACTAGACTGCCAGGGAAATCATTATGTATGTACCTCACTAGCTATATACAAAAGTCTGAAATCATAATGAAATAATGAAAGTTACAGTACCTCTGTAGTTAGCAGCTACTTACACAACAAAAGCAGTGCAGTAAGAAACTGACAACGGGCATTTGGTTTTTAATACTACCTATTATACTTTATCCATGAGAGTCACTAATATTTGTCCATCGTGATTATTGCTATCACTATGGCAGTGATTGTCGCTGTTATGTCTTCCGCGCTGTTATTTCAAGTCGTGGAACATGCAGTTGCTGTGATTGACTTAAGATTTTTTAAATCGCCATTTTGTAGTCGCAATTTGCACGGGATACCATACTGAATGAATATTTCTGCTCAGTATTCACAAAAGAAAAGGATGGGGAGGTACCTAAACCAATCAGTGGAAGCACTCTGGATTGGGGAGGCGATACCAGTCCACTCACTGAAGAAAGGGTCCTGAAAGACCTCCTGACACTGAAGGTGGATAAAGCAATGGGGCCTGATGGGATTCACCCCAGAATTCTTAAAGAACTAAGGGGAGAACTAGTGACACCACTGACTACCCTTTTTAACAAATCATGGGAGGATGGTGTGGTACCTAGGACTGGAGGGGGCAGATGGGATTCCCCTTCACAAAAGTGGGAGCAAGGCAGAGGCAGGAAACTACAGACCTGTTAGTTTGACTTCAGTGGTAAGGAAAATGATGGAATCACTTCTGAAAGAAAGAATTGTTGAGTACCCAGAGGCTCATGGGGCACAGGACCCAAGGCAGCATGGATTCACAGCAGGAAGGTCATATCAGACTAATCTAATAGATTTCTTTGACTGGGTGACCAAAGTAGTAGACCAGGGAGGGGCTGTGGATGTGGCCTACCTAGACTTTAGCAAGGCATTTGACACAGTCCCACACAAAAGACTAATAAACAAGTTAGCCAGCCTGGGAGTTGGTCCCAAGGTGGTAACCTGGGTAAAAAACTGGCTGGACAACAGGACGCAGAGGGTAACAGCAAACAGAGTCCACTCTGAAGAAAGGGAGGGTTACTAGCGGGGTACCAGAGGGTTCAGTACTGGGACCGGTCCTCTTTAATGCCTTTATAGGTGATATTGCAGAGGGACTGGGAGGAAAAGTATACCTCTTTGCAGATGACGCAAAGATCTGCAACAGGGTTGATACACAAGGTGGGGGTGGAAAGGATGTGAAGGGACTTGGCAAAGTTGGAGGAATGGTCAAATGTATGGCAGCTTAGATTCAATGCAAAGAAGTGCAAAGTAATGCACTTGGGAAACAGAAACCCAAGGGAAGAGTACAATTGGGGGGCGGGGGGTATTAACAACAAAATGGAAAGGGACCTGGGGTAGTCACATCAGACAACCGAAGGTAGGCAAATAATGTGAGAAGGCAGTAAGGTGGCTGGGGAGATACTGGGATGCATAGGGAGAGGCATCACCAGTAGAAAACAGGAAGTTGTTATCCCTCTGTACAGACAGTTGGTGAGACCCCATCTGGAATACTGTGTGCAGTTCTGGAGACTCCATCTCTGCAAGGACATAGACAGGATGGATGCAGTCCAGAGGAAGGCAACCAAAAGGGTGCAGGGTCTACACCAGAAGCCATATTAAGTGAGACTAAAAGAGCTTAATATGTATACCCTCGAGGAAAGGAGGGAGGGGGGGACATGACAGAAACTTTCAAGTACCTCAAGGGAATCAACAAAGTCCAAGAGGGTAGCATCTTTCAGAAAAAGAGATGTGCAAGAACAAGGGGGCAGAATTTGAAGATAGAGGGGGATGGCTCAGGCAACATGAGGAAGTATTTTTTCACAGAGAGGGTGGTGGACACATGGAATGGCCTTCCTGAGGAGGTTGTGGGGTCAAAAACAGTGGGGGAATTTAAGAATGCATGGGACAGACATAAGGCAATTCTAGTAGGTGGTAGAAGGAAGTAGGCTGTTGGTTAACTAAGATGTGCAGCCTATCCACTAGGTAGGGAAATGGGCAGACTGAGTGGGCCATGCGGTCCTTATCTGCTGTCAGAGTCTGTTTCTGTGTTCCTATCTCCTGTTTTCCAAACCAGTGCTCTAACCAACGAGACCGCATTCTCTTGTGACTGTCTCATGATTTTTTTTCATTAAACAAATACTCTTTTGAAAGTTTCGGACCTCGATTTCTGATATAAGAAAAATGACATCAAATGTGATTTGTCCAAGATAGGTGTAACATAGACTTCAAAAGTGCCCTAATATGGAGACATCAGGTTACTTTATCAGACTTTTTGTGCTAGGAGCACTTGATTCATTTTATTTATTTATTTAATTTTTGTTGACCTGGAAAGGAGGACTAAACAGTTCTGCCTGTTTTCAGCCTCGTCCCGGGGGGAAGGGATACATATGTATGCCAACTGACATTAAACCAGATTAAGCTGTTGGTGGAATTTTTAGTGAATGGGGGGAATTTGGCCAGAACACCGGGGAAATTCCCCTACACACCTGCAGGGGGATCTGCTGGTCTGCAGTGAGTGCCTTCTGGATGGCACCTTGGAGGAGATGGAGGTCTCTGAGGTGGGGGAGTCGACCTCCTCCCCCATCCTTGAACAGCAAAAAGTTGATCTTACGAATGCGGATTTAGAAGTGAATTTGGATTTTCTAGAGGATTATACTTTTATTTCCATGGAGGATTTAACTGTACCAGAGAAAGAAGGTCATAGGCCATCTCTACTAGAGCAGCGAGATCTGAGTAGTAAAAGAGAATTTAAAGCTGTATTGAAGGAAGATTTACTTGTTGTACTACGAGAAGAGCTTCGTGCTAGAATACTGAAACTGGACCAGGATGAACATTTGCAGGGCGATGCCCTGAATAGGAAGAGCCAACGCCCAGCCAAGTATGACGCAGCACTAATTGTTCCATCAATAGTGGAAGTGCAACCTCCTACCACACCTCAGATAAATGCTCCCCTATCATAAATGCACCAATTGTGGCTGGCAGTACTAATATTAATGAGGATGTGTGCCTAGAGCCGGAGGGGGAGCAGGGTGGAATTGATACTAAAAATGGTGGTACACCAAAGGTATCAGTGTAGGCTGGGGTTGACACACAGACGCCGGTACCTCCAAAAACAGAAGACTCCGGTATACCACCTGATTCAGATATATACCAAACGACACCCCTTCATCAAGAAGGAGCCATGGTGTATTCTTTTACAGCAGAACGTGTGCCTAAACCCCAACGGAAAGCTGTATCTAAAGAAAAAGAGAGAAGCGCTTACATTGGCTAAATGGCATTTAGACTTTGTATCCCCAATGAGTGATTCTCATCCCAAAGAAAAGACCCAGGGTCTTGCTACGAATGTACCTACAACTGAAGCTATAAAAACAGCCTTTTCTTTACCGCAATCAAAAGATCCTTTATTTAAAAACTAGTCCCCAGGTGCAGCTTTACACTCAGCAGGATGGACACAAAAATCGTCTGGTGTCTGGATACCTGACCCTTCATGGGATGCCCTCATCACAGAACCTACCTACATCGTGTCCAGCACATCTTGCTCAGGCACCTGACCATCCCTTGGAAAAAATATTTTGGGTAGTGTTATACAGGATGACCAGTTAAATAGTAGTCCCAGTTATTGCTTTCCCACGGGGGACAAAGGAAGGACAAAAAACAAACACAGATACAGCTATTACAGAGAAGGATGCAGCATTTACTTTGGACCAAGATATTCCTCACTCGACGGAACAAAAGGATCCTAGGCCTTCTAAACCTCTGATGTCAGAACTGTTCCAAATAGCAAAAAAAAAAGGCAGCTCCCCGTAGGAATGCTGCTACAAAGGAGGTTTAGACACAAGACCCGACAGATACCACGTTGGGAAAGTATTATTAAAGGACTCTTTGAAATTTTCCCCTAGGGAAGTTTATGCCTTCAAAAGTAACTCGGGGGAAGACAATTATGATATTAGTTTTCGTTCTGCTTATTCGCTGGATTTATTTTGAGAAAGGTATTCACAGATTAAGTTCCCCCTCATGGACCCCCTTTTTAGTCATTCCTTTAACGAAACCCCTGATTAAATTTGTTACAGTCATGTTCAGGAATGAGGGGGTCCATGTGGAGGATATAATGTACTGGTTATCGCAGAAAAGTGAAGTTTTAAGTGCACCTGAGGCAATCCTGGATAGTGAGCTTTTTGGACGGGGGATGGAAATATAAGGTGAAATTACGATAGCATGAGACAGGCATTGAACATATTCCGAATTCTTTTATGTTAGGCCGTGATAGAGGGGTATGTTTTTACGCAGGCCAGCCTCGGGCCTGTTACACATGAGGGTCAAGGACACATTTATCTAGTATTTGTGATGTGCCTAGATGCAATAATGTGGAGAAGTGGGGCATAGTACGTTTCAGTGTGCTAGTCATACCAAGTGTGAACTGTGTGAAGAAGTAGGCCATGTTTTTTCAGGTTGTCCTTGGGCAGCAAAGAATAAGGCTTCAGTAATTAGCCCAGAGCCGCTAATACAACAAGCTCAGGATGCAGCGACCCCCCCCAACCAATGAGGACTTGCCTCCTGACGCCCCCTCAGGAAAAGGAGGAGAAGGACAGGGAACAGACACCTCTATCTGGATTAGACTTAATGGTACCTCCCCCCCATTGTTTTACAGCCAGTGTGTATGTAGACCATACGCACAGTGACAAAATGGAACAGGAACCCTCCATAGTTGAGGTAGCAGAAGTAGTCACTAGAAGAGCAACCAGGAGTATGAACCCCCCCCCCCAGCCTAGTGATCTCATTGTTTCAAAAAAAGCCTTTTTGGCCCTTGTGACGTGAGGGGAGGGTGGTAGTGAACAGCAAGACTTAGACATTCATCCCCCAGATACAGGGGATCCGGGGAAAGCCGAAGATGCGGAGGGTTATAAGACCAAGAAAAAGAAGAAATGAAAAAATAATCTTGTAACCTATGCCTATGCAAAACTTGAAGGTGGGATCAGTAAATGTCCACAGTATCTTAAATCCGAATAAAAGGCATTCTGTTTTTTAATATGTACGACAGCTCCAACTTACCTTATGTTTTCTTCAGGAAACATGGATGTATACTGTAGATCAGGAAAGAGCCTTTAGAACAAAACGAACAACTGGACCATCTTATTGGTCCTTTGGGATGGATCGAACGGATGGTCTTCGGATTATTATTGCATCTGCCACTTTCTCCTTGACTAAGTTAATTGATCTCATTCCGGGTAGGCTTTTAATTATAGATGGGTGTTTAGGAGAGGTTGAATACAGGTTCATAAATACCTACGGGCCTCAATCAAAAGCAGAGAGGGTAGATTTTTTCAATCCTTACAGGCTTATCTTGTTACAAACAAACATATTATTCTTGATGGGGATTTTAATTGTGAACTAAAGAATCCTACTGCCACATCAGGGAAAAATATATATTGCGACTCAAATGCCTTCCGCAAATGTATAGAGACAGCTGAGCTTCAGGAGTGTAAAAGTGCTGTCCAGATGAATCCTTGTTTTACATGTACTAGGGGAAAATATTTTTCTACCATTGATTATTTTTTTGTGTCACATGCATTACCCCCTCCTTGCCTTACGGTATATCCTGTGGAATTTTCGGATCACTGCTTTTTAATTAATTGATTTTCAGGGCAATACCCCCACGAAACCCCCCCAAAAAACGATGGAAAATGAATATTGCTACCCTGGATGATTCTGTAGTGCAAAAGAAGATGCTTAGGTTGTTATGGGCTAAAACATCAGTCAGTTTTCTTTACCAGGATATGGGTGATTGGTGGGAGGATACTAAATCAGAGATTACCAAATGGTTTCAAAATTATGAAAGAACAAAAGAAACGGACAGATTTTTTAGATATCTAACATTAAGACAGCAACTACAATATTTATTCACTATGGTAGCCACATCCAGATATGACTTTTCGGCACAAATTACTAAGGTTAAAAGTGATATGAAAATCTTCCAATATGATAGGGCCCAAACTAAGATCTATGCTGCAATGTGGTACACAGAAATCTCTGGTGGGGGATCCATATGAGGCATGTAAAACCAGGAAGGCAAAAATGGTGATGGAAGAACTTTGTGATGAGGAAGGTAACATAGTTACCTCCATCACTGGGATGACTGAAATCATTCAGAGACACATTCAGTCACAGCAGATGTCTCCATCTCATATCCCTCATTCACAGAATTTGAAGGAATGCTTTCAACAAGTACAGATACCCCAATTCCCAGAGGTGGCTCGGATGCTGGGAGAACCTATCTCTGTTTTAGAAGTGCAAACGGTAATTAAGAATTTAAAATCTGGAGCGTCTCTGGGGAAGGATGGTATTCCGTTTGAATTTTATAAAGTTTTCTTTAAAGAATTAAATAGTTGTCTCACTGTAGTGTTTAATGTTTTTCTTTTTAACAGAAGTATCTCTACCACATTCACTGAAGGCCTGATTATGTTTTTACACAAATCAGGGGATAAACGGCTGATACAGAATTGGAGATCCATTACCATATTGAACTCTAATTATAAGATCCACTCTCAAATACTGAATAATAGACTAAAAAAATTAGCGATCTTAGTTTTGTCACCAACGCAGTTTTGTGGTATCCCAGGAAGAAAGATTCACCAGGCTCTAACTGTAATTAGCGAAATAATAGAATTTTAAAATACAAAAGGTTTAAATCATTATATTATATCAGTAGACCAAAAAAAAGCTTTCGACAGAGTACATCATCCTTTCCTTTTCTTTTCCTTATAACAGTATGGAGTCCCTGAAGAATTTATAGAATGGTTGAAACTTTTATATGCCAATGCAACAGTACACCCAATAGTGTTAAATCATATAACCCAGACAGTGAAAGTCACAACAGGGGTACGACAGGGGTGTCCCCTCAGTCCTTTGCTCTATTTATTCTCTCTTGATCCATTACTGAAAACAATAAATAATTACTCCCTTTGGCGAGGAATATCTATGGATAAACTTGGGATGACCTCAGAATTATAGTTTATGCAGATGACCTTTGTTTATTTGTTTCAGATCCTTCCCAGGTCATGGTGTTTCATAAAGTAATGGAACAATTTGCAGCAGTATCTAACACGGAGTTGAATTTAAATAAGTGTAGAGGTTTGATTATAGGCCGTGAAAGTCCTAGGGAGAGTGTAGTCACTGGCATTTAAATATCTTATAACCCAATGACGATACTAGGTGTGGTTTTTGGACGACAGAATTTAGCACCCCATAATTGGGAAATAGCCCTACAGAATATAGAAAGGAATGTCCAGCGTTGGAAGGGGTGGAAATTAACAAAAAATCAAACGGATACAAATCAAAAAAATGTTTATCATACCCAGATTATTATACATAGGCAGGATTTTTCCCCCACCTATCCAGTCTGAAACCAAATTATACAATATTTATTTTCAAATGTTATGGGGTTCTCGACTTAATCCTATTAAACGAAGTTACACATATCTTTCTAGAGAAAAAGGAGGATTAGGAATGGTCGACCCTATTATTTTTTTTCTTTCTGTATTTTTTCCCAAACACTGAAATTAGGATTATTTCCTTCAAAGGAGGTAGATAGTGGATCAAGGTTAACATAGGTCACTGTTTTTCATCATGGAATCCTGGTCCACCCAGACCACATAGCAGCTTGAAGCTCCCGGATTTCTTTAAACCTACAGCTCAGAAAGTATTTAAGTGGAAAATAGACAGGAGTCTTATTGAAGTAAATTCATCAAAACAGTTATATGGCATTATTCTCTCTTCGGTTCATCCCAGTACCCCAGTATTTAAACAGTGCCCTTCAGAAGATAATGGGGTGGTATCAATAAACTGAACAATAAAAGGATCCCACATCATATGTGAGAAATGTTATGGTTATCTATGTATGGTAGATTGAATGTCAGGGGTTACTGGAAACATAAAAGCATATATGACAGGACTTGTCCCTATGTGAATTGTATAGGAAAGGAAGAGACAATGCAACTTTTTGTTTTTGATTGTTCCTTTGCCTCAGCATTATGGAAATATTTAGCATTTCAGTGGAAAATGCCGTGGCTGTGTAATTTATCATAGGATTGCTTTATATTGGGACTATATGTATCACCTCTTCTTAATTTTCATAAGGATACCGTGGCTATTTTTTTTGTATTTGAAAATATTATTTATGGCAAGCCAGGTACCAATGGGTTTTACATCAAAAACTAATGCCGTTTAATACTTTTGCAGTATTAGTAGTTCAGGCTATGAGGCAGTGTTTTTTAAAGATAAATTAATTCTGACTCCTTAAAAGTATTAAGATGTTGGAAAGGTTTTTTGATATTTATCAAATATAAATGAGTAAAGAGGGGAAAGGAGAAATTAGGTAGTTTATTCTTTAATATGTTTTGTGGTACTATAGGCTACAAATACATTTGTATTTATAAAAGCTCTGAATCCATTGTTCTGTTTTCTAGGGAAGGTATGACTATAATACTAAGTAGATCTCTGTTGGTTTTGTACACATTTTTGTTTTTCTGTTTTAGGGTGTGAAGTAACACTGTCTCTATTTTGTTTTTGATTTTACGAGTTTTCCTGTTTGATTATTTTTTGTGTGTGATTTAACACCATTTGTAAATATTTATTTTGATGTGAATACAATAAAAATCCCCTTGTTCTTTTTGAGACGTGCCATGGGATCTTTAGCATCCACCTGAACTACCACCAGAACAGGCAGATGGGACCTCCGTTTAACTTCTCATCCGAAAGACTGCACCTCAGGAGTGCAGCACCCTCCATGCTGCACTACAGTGTCAGTATTGGGATTTGACCCAAGTGCCTGGTGTGGGGATAGAACCCAGAGCCCTCTGAACTTATGGCCTTAAGGCGAGTGTGCAACCTGCTGAGCCAGTGACACTGCTAATTTTCAGCTGTAACATCATTATCTTTAGTCATTCAAGGTCATAACTATCCTTGACCCCGATAGATCTGTCTTTGTGAAACTCCAATCAACAGGGAACCTTTGAATTAACTGTGGCACTTCTGTCATCAGTTGACCAGTACAGTATCTCTTCCAGTTATTTATAATCCCTGAAGCATGTTGTGATTTGCTAATATTCAGCTTGAAACAGCAGTATTTGTTAGTCATCATAGTCTTTTCAGCAATAATTGTTTTCTGGCAAAAACATCAATATACCCATGTTTCTTTTAATTTTCTTTCATTCCTGAACTAACATACAGGATTTTGATGTTTTTAAAATTTCCCATTCCTGTGCCATGCCTACCATGAAAAAATTAAATATCTTGGTGTGGTACTGTACTGCTTACTAATAGAAATAAGTGGCAACACCATTGTAATACATCCAGGGTGGGATATTCAGACATGTGCCAGGCATGGGCACAAGCCTGGCGCAGCGCAGCTTGGACGCGTCAGGGCATGGCCTGGGTGATATTCAGCGGTGCTGCGCCATGGCTCAGCACCATTGAATATGGCTGGGGGCCACCCGCACTGCACATGGCACCATGGCACTGTGCCAGCGCAAGTGGCAGGAGAGGAGCAGGGGGCTGCGCCAACGCAAGTGCAGCTGCGCTAGGTGCAGCAAGAGCAATATTCAGAGGTGAGCATGCAAATGAGGCCATTATGAATGCAAGGTGCAAATGGGGCCATTTGCATATCATTATGGCTCCATTTGCATGCAGGTGCGCCAATCCCCCCACTCCCCAGCCCGATCGCGGGCTTAAGTAAAATAAATTATTCCCTGGTGGTCCAGTGGATCCGATCCCCAGTCCGATTGCGGGCTTCTGTTGTAAATAAATGCCCCGGTGGGCCATCAGCATCCCCCTCCCCACTCACCCACTCAGACCCACCACCCCACTCCCCCCCGGTCAGCGGCAGGCAGCAGCTCCCCACCCGCAAGCTGTCCGGCCACCCACCAACTGACGGTGTACAGTACGGCTGTACGCCCATTGGTCCACTGCATGGCTATGGGTGTGCGATCAGCTGTACAGCACAGTCCTGAAATGTGAATCATTCACATTTTGGGACTGTGCAGTACAGTACGTGTCTGCACGCCCATTGGCCCACGCAGTGGACCAATGGGCATACAGCCATACTGTACACTGTCAGTCGGCGGGTGGCTTGCGGGTGGGGAGCTGTCGCCCACTGCTGACCGGGTGGAGGAGCAGGGTGGCAGGTCTGAGTGGGCGAATGGGGAGGGGGGGTGCTGATGGCCCACCGGGGCATTTATTTACAACAGAAGCCCGCGATCGGTGTGGGGATTGGGTCCACTGGACCACCAGGGAATAACTTATTTCATTTAAGCCCATGATTTGGCTGGGGAGTGGGTCCACTGGACCACCAGGGAATATTTTATTTTACTTAAGCCCGCTGTCGGGCAGGGGAGCAGGTCCACTGGACCACCAGGGACAGTAAACATTAATTTGCCCATGATCTGGCATGAGGGTAGGGTCCACTGGACCACCAGGGGATATTGATACATTAATGCCTGCATTCGGGCAGGGGGGGCACGACACCCGGCCTGTGTCTGGGGTGGTCGGGTGGCCACCCACAGCTGGCGGTTGCCATGTTGTGCCCTGCAGTACGGCAGCTCACCTGTGGGTGGCCAGGACTTGCTCCTGCTTTTCAGGGGTGGATCTTTGCGCCCCCCCTGTGCAGCGCAAGGCCGGTTTGTGCCTGCATATGCGCTGCACATCCTGGGCTGAATATCGGGATAAGCTGGATATGCATGGGCACACCCCCTGCACTTGCACCGCATACATTACTGGTGCGCCCCCGCGCATCGGGAATTGTGCAGCGCAGCATCCCCTTTTGAATATCGTGCTGGGGCGCATCAGTGGGTTGCGCATGGCGCAACACTGTTGCGCCATGTGCAACCCCTTTGAATATCCCACCCCCCACAGTATAAATGTAGCTATACACATTTAATAGATTGACCTCAGTGGATGAGATTTTTAAAATTATGAGTGGCTGCCATCTTAACTGATATAATCATTAACTACAAAATTAGCTATAAAAGCTGTTTTACAAATATATGAGAAAATTAAAACTACACTGAGGGTGAAACAAAAATGTCAGAAATACCTTGTTGCTAAAGCAAGCACTCGCTCCTCCTCTTCCCATCCCTGCTTTAAAGTCTCCCTCTGGGGCTTCCTGAAATCGGCCTCCTCTTGCCACTGCACTTAACGAACCCCCTCAACCACTCCACTCTGACTGGCTGAGTCGTTAGCGAACTCCTTGCTTAAGGTGGCGGGTCCCTGTGCCTTATCCACTAGTGAAGCATGCTGCTACTAGCTGAATTGACTGTGATGGGTCCACTCTTGCTCTACTGCTCACTAATCATGTATATGCTACTGTTCTATCTACTGCTCTATCTCTAGGGGCGTTATTGCCCTGGTATGTTGATTACTGCCTTTACCATGCAGTTTATCATCCTACCACTTGCATTGTAAACCCTTGATGCTCTTGTATTACCTTGCTTTGTTGTTGCTCTTGACTATACCTTGTACCTGTCTTTGCCTGATGTGCCTGAATGTACCTTTGTAATTTCCCGGGTCGCACCTGAAAATAGGCACTTGGTTGTCTAGTGTGCTTACTTGGTAAGCAAAAGCAAAATAGATAAATTAAATGAAATTTTTCGCTGACAAACAAATACTGCAGCTTTAAATGCTTTTTTTAATTTTATTTACATTTTACCCCCTCTCAACACAGCTTCCCCATCCTCTGGTCAGACCCAGCCCCCCGCATCTCCAGTACTTTTTTCCGCACCCCCCACTGTGGTAAAGCCTCACCACAGCCAGGCATCATCCCCCACTCAGCTAAAGTCAGAGAGACACTGTCTGTGGTGTTGGAGCAGTTAGTTGCAAAGGACAGGGCAGGACATACTGGCTGTCATGCTGCACTGTAGAGAACAGGACAGGACACTCCTGTTGTCATATTGCACTGCAGAGAACAGGGCAGGACATGTTGGCTGTCATGCTGCACTGACATGCTGGCTGCCATGCTACACTACAGAGAACAGGGCAGGACACACTGGCTGCCATGCTGCACTGCAGAGAACAGGGCAGGACACGCTGGCTGTCATGCTACACTGCAGAGAACAGGGCAGGACACGCTGGCTGGCATGCTGCACTTCAGAGAACAGGGCAGGACACGCTGGCTGTCATGCAGCATTGCAGAGAATAGGGCAGGACACGCTGGTTGTGATGCTGCACTGCAGAGAACAGGGCAGGACACGCTGGCTGACATGCTGCACTGCAGAGAACAGAGCAGGACATGCTGGTTGTGATGCTACACTGCAGAGAACAGGGCAGGACACGCTGGTTGTGATGCTGCACTACAGAGAGCAGGGCAGGGCAGGACACGCTGGTTGTGATGCTGCACTGCAGAGGGCAGGGCAGGACACACTGTCTGCCATGCTGCATTGCAGAGAACAGGGCAGGACATGCTGGTTGTGATGCTGCACTGCAGAGAAAAGGGCAGCACACGCTGGCTGTCGTGCTGTACTGCAGAGAACAGGGCAGGACACACTGGCTGTCATGCTGCACTGCAGAGAACAGGGCAGGACACACTGGCTGTCATACTGCACTGCAGAGAACAGTTCAGGACACACTGGCTGTCATGCTGCACTGCATCGAACAGGGCAGGACACACTGGCTGTCATACTGCACTGCAGAGAACAGGGCAGGACACACTGGATGTCATGCTGCACGTTCTACCTCTCTGGTACGCAGCCAGTGAGGCCAAAGGCAGTCCCACTTCTCACCTGCAGGTGGTGCTCAGAGTGCGTAACACTCAGCACCCTCCTCTAGGGTTGGCACATGATGCCTCCGCATCAGACACCAGACCCCACCTGCCAGGGTGAGGAAGTCTGGACCAAGGACCACTCCCGGGTCTCCCACATTGTGGAACAGTGCTCCACCAGCCAACGTCAAGAGGCCAGGCAGCTTAAATGCCTTTTATCCCTCAAATTTCTGTTCAAAGGTGATAGGAAATGGTTTTTACACCTCTAGATGCCCTCTAGTTGTTCTTTTATTGGCTACCCACTATTCTGATATGTTTTTTAAGTTTTTTTGTTGTATTAATAATCTAATTTTGTTGCCTTTGTAAATACGTTGACTCCCTCTGTGCTCAGCAGTTGCTACTGTCTGTTTTCATGCTGCCTGAACATTCTATGACATCAGAAACACCCATCCCAGGCCATTCAGATGAATAGCATGGAATGGGAGTTTCTGATGTCATAGAATGTCTTAGAGATATGAAAATCAAGAGTAGTAGCTAGTGAGGAGAGTGGAACTCAATATAGATCTGAAGGCACCCCCAAGCTAAATTATTTATTTATCAAAAAATCATCAAAGCATTATGCAAAAAGTATTCCTAAAAGGAATGTTTCTGTCAGCACTCTAATAAAAAGAATAGCCCCAAACTAGTGTTATTTTGCTAATTCTTTTTCTTTTATTCTTTCTTTTTCAAGGCAGCATCAAAAACTTTTTAACCTTCTGACACAGGTATGTGTGTTTCAACTAGGTTTTATAAAGTCATGGCAAAGAAAAAAGTCACTGTACCAGTTATATGCATTTGTCATGCATGGTGTTTTTAGCTGCTCCTTTTCGTGGCTCAATTGCCTATTTCATTAGAGTCAGTCCCACTGCATGTGCAGGCACCTTTTTTCATTGTTTCAGTCCTCAATTTACAGGTTGTCCTTGCATTGAATGAATCAGGGTTTGCTCCTGCAAAGGAGCAGCTAAAAAGCTGGTACAGTGACTTTTTTCCTTGCCATGACTTTATACAACTTAGTTGAAATGGTTCTACAATGCCGGTTCAGTAACAGTTTTGGCGACCAGCATCTCAGCGATGGGATTTATGTCAACCGCAAGTTGTGGTAGACATAAATCCCATATGTCTCCCAGTCCTAATTTTCTACTGTGGGGTTTCACCCCCAAACCTCCCGTGCTTAGGATTATCAACTCCAGCTGGAGTTGATTCGGGGAGGGGGTGAAGGAACGGGAGACAATGTGCCCCTGTCTTGGGTGCACAGACACAGCGACCTGTCGGCAAGGTGTCAATTTTGCTGACAGTGAGGTATGTCACTGTGTTGGTGTCGCCATCGGGTCGGCATACCATTGAAACACACATGCCTGTGTCAGAAGGTTAAAAAGTTTTTGTTGCTGCCTTGAAAAAGAAAGAATAAAAGAAAATGAATTAGCAAAGTAACACTAGTTTGGGGCTATTCTTTTTATTAGAGTGCTGATAGAAACATTCAGTTTTAGGAATACTTTTTGCATCATTCACTACCCTGCTATTTAGCACCAAATAACCTTTCCTTTTCCCTTAAAGAGTAGAAGGGTGCAGCAGCTCAGCTATTTGCATTCCAGAAACTTTCTAATCATTGAAGCATATCAGAATACATAACTGGAATGGAAAGGAAGTTGGAAGGGGCAGTTAACTATGTAAAAATTATGTCCTATCTCCTTTGATTGCTTTCTTGTGACTGATGAAACAAGTTCTAGCCTGAGCCGATAGGGCTGTGAAGAGCTACCAAGTGACGAAAGTTACTCATGTGTGTAGAAATTATTCAACGCCCAGGTGTAACTTGGCCATATGTTGGCGGTGTTGCACCAGATTTTCAACATGGCCTTTTTGGACCCCTCCTCATGAACAGTGCCAGTGTAATTTTGTTCAATTGTCCCGAAAGGTGATTGCGCAAAGCAAACACGCTATTCTGTGCCACAGGTGCGAAAACATGTTTTGGGCAGGTTGTGGAAAATGACAGCTGTATTGTTTTGAAGGAGGTGTGCAAAAATGGAAATGTTAAAAATGTGGGGTGAAAATATTAAAAATTGGCGACGTTAGGAGTGTGAGTAGAAACTGCACAACGCACCCTTGTAACGCAGTCATTTTTTGAATTTTTCACCAAATTTGCAACAGGCTTTTGGGACCCCACCGAGTTGGTGGCACTGTCATTGCGGACTCGTCCCAAAAGGTGATTCTGCGCAGGACCGTGAAATCACCTTTCAGGACTGAGTAACAAAATGACAGTGACAGCTTTCAAGGTGGGGTCCCAAGAACCCCATGTTGAAAATATGGGCAAAAATTCCAAAAATGGTTGAGATATCAGCATAAGTTGAAAACCCCATTGAATGACTGTAGCATGCCACCTTTAATTCTTCAGTTCGCAGTTGGGCTTGAAGAGTGCAGATGTGTCCCAATTGGGGAGAAGATGACAAGCGCCGACCTCCGAGGTAAGTATGGGGTAAGGGGGAGTTGTGGGAGGTGAGTGCTCAGTGGGAGGGTGGGAGGGGAGAGGGACTACAGTGACGATGAGGGACTGTCTTCAGCTTCTCAGGGAAAACAACCAACAATGAGGGACCATTTTCTAATTTTCAGCAAAATGAAAACAAAAACATTTTGGCACACTAGGGTGGGCTGCTGATTGTACCACATGAATCACCGACATAGGGATTGGGCATCGATGTCTGGCATGAATTGGGCAGGGGCACTAGGAAAAAGGAACGGATGAGGACTGTTTTCTAACTTACAGAAAAACAAATCTGCACACTGGGGTGGGCTCCCAGTGTGCCACAAGATGTCGGGCATGACTTGGGAAAGGGGCACAGAATATACTGAATGGCATTTTGTCATTCACAACAGCAGTAGCACCCTCAAAACTGCACATCTTGAGTCGGTATTCATCGCATGATTACACGCCTTCAATGTGGAAGTAACAGCCAAAATAGTGGGGCTGTTATTCCGTGAGGCCGATCGTGGCAGAGGGTTTGGCTGCATTGGGCTTTCAGAAGGATACTCCATGTCCAATGGTGGAAGGGTTCTGCAATCGGCCATTTTCAGAGCTACAGAGCTCTCGCAAAATGGCTATAGGCTCCGCCCACAGCCCTAAAAACAGACAAAACAAATGAGACTCTTCTAATTCTAAAGTCATAGTAGCAGTAGGCAGCTTGCATTCTGTTTGATAATCACCATACAAGTTCAGGTTTGTGTAAAAAAAAGTTTAATAAAATAATAAGATAAGCCAGTGCGGTCTTAATTTATAAAACCATTAAACACGTGGAGAGATAATTAATGTAAACCCCTTCATTTGTTAAATGGTTATCAGGAGTAACAGGCTGCTGATGGCAGTCAACTGATAGTCAACGAAGATACCAAATTAGCATGGCAAGATAAGGCAATTTATTTGTTTGGCGCCCATCCAGAGCTCTGGGCGTGTACAGAAAAGCAGTTTAAGAGTCTCCCAACAGTGACACAAACAAGAGCATCTTAAAAATGCAGATGAACTTGAAAACAGGTCAGGGTACAAGTGGCAGCTAGAATAAACACCACTAAAAAATGTAAATGTTAAGCAGTCCCAAATGGTAAGCTAAATAAATGGGATTTAAGCAACCCTTTAAAGTGTTTCAGTAATGGGATTCTCTAATATAAACAGGAAGCGAACTGCACGTTGTGATTTGGAGCTCCTGTGTGGAGCGTCTTTCTGACATCATCCGAGATTGCCAGGTAGATGCATTTCTGAGCAGAATTGAGGTGGACGGACCGGAGCTGTGGCAGTTAGAACGAATGTGAATGTTAATCCGCAAAATAAATGCGCATTAAATCGCTTTAATTTTCCCTCAAGGAGATTATGAAAAGAATGCCGATGGTGTAAGAATAGCATATAAGGGAGGGAAAGAAAGCCTACGGGACTCGCGACTTGTGAACTCTGTTTAAAGAGAAATATATGTTAGAAATGCTCTGAGGGGAAGGGAGAGGGAAAAAAGGAAGAAAGAAAATGAGTATGTTTAGAAAATACAGATAGGTGTAGGAGGTGGAAGGGGGAGAGGGAAAAAATGATAGGTAAACTTCTGTACAAATAACTTGAGGTTCTTTTTGCTGAATGCTAAACCCTTTTAACAGCTTTATTCCTACGCTCCTTCTGTTCCTCTTTTTTATTTTTATTTCCTTTTTTCTCTCTGGAACATATGGAAACATATGCAAGAATGGCTGAGTGACTTGGCATGTCTAAAAAAGTTTGTCGGGCCAGAGAGTTCTCTAGTTATTTGCTCGAGAAAAGAACTCCTCGAAGTAAAAAACAAATACTCTATACCTCCCAATTGTCTGGGTCTGTGTTACTCTCTGAAGAAACGCCATTACAAACTGAAGGGAATCCAATCTTTCAAGAGCCCCTGATTTCTCCGCTCCCAGAAACGCTGACTGGTAAGGTTAAAATCAAATCTACATGTGCCGGTAAGATTTTACCTTTCTTGGAGCAACATATAATGTCACAATCACATGAAAATTTAGTGGAGATGCCAGAACAGCAAGAAGTACTAATGCAAAATTCAACCAAGAACTCAAGGCAGTTAAATGAGGGTGGGGAAGGGTGCTCAGAAACAAAAATTACAAAAGAAGATATTCCCTCAGTAAATAATGATTCTGTGGAAATGCAAAAAGGTAATGCAGAGAATGCAGTTAAAGACTCATTTACAAAAATTAAAAATGAGATGCTGGAAGCTATGACGCTTTTAAAAATGGAGGTTTTGGGCTCATTGGCAGAGATTAAAACTCATTAACTATGGTAGTCGCCTCTGTAAATGATCTGAGCACTAAACTTGAAACATTAACCATACAAACAGACACTGTAGAAAAACGAGCGTCTCAGACAGAGGACTGCATGAATTCTTGGATTAAAAAAAATAAAAGCTACTCGAAGCAATTAGAGTTGCTGCAAGAACGGGTGGCAGAACAGGAAGAAAGAGCTCGTCGGGCAAATCTATGATTGTTGAAAATACCTGAAGGTGCAAAAGGTAGTGGGGATCCTTTACTATTTTTTGAAAAAATGTTGACTCAGGCAATGAATCGAAAATATCCAGAACAAACAATTCATTTGGATTGTGCGCATAGAGCGGGTAGTCGTGGGGGCAATAATAATATGTTTCCTAGAACAGTATTTGTTAAACCCCACAGATTTTTGGACAAAGAAGCGATTTTGGCTAAAGCTTGCAGTGAGAAGGGTTTGACATTTGAAGCAATTAAATGTAATGCTTTCCCAGACGTGTCTTCTGAAACAGTTGCAAAGCGTAAGCTGTTCAACTCAGTCCAAGAAAAATTATATCATAAGGCCCTCCGCTTTACAATGAATTACCCAGCTAAGCTGCGCTTTGTATTTGAGGGAAAATTATGGACATTTGATGATCTGGATGAGGCAATGGCAGCATCTGATGAAAACTATGGCTGATATTACAATAAATAAAATAGGAATGGAATTATAGAACGGGGAGGAAAGAGGGAATGAAGAAATGATGGGGAAGAAAGAAAGGCTATATAATAATGGGGCTTAGTGATATAAAAAGGGCTCTGTTTGGGCAGGGGCAGAGAATGATAGGAAAATAGAGTGGAATAGGAAAAATGTGGATAATATGGAGTTTATATATATATGTATTTTTTTACTTCCTTCTTCTCCTGACCAGTTAGATCATAACTCCTAATACTTTCTCTATTTGGGGCACTTACTTCTTAAATTGAGGGTGTTAATATTATTATTAAGAAGAACAGATATGGGACTATAAAAAAAACACACAGCTGTCCTGCTTTAGTCTTGCTCAATTTGTATGCTCAGAGCACAGTGATGACCATGTATGGTCATCATGTATTTGGGGGGTTGGGGTCTGGAACATTTTTGATTCCAGTGATTTTGGTTTTCTTGGTGGGGGGGTCACGGACTAGGAATTTTTTCATAATAAAAGAAATATATAAAAAGTCAAATTATTTTAGATTTATACAATTTATGTGCTAAAAAATACTATTGGGCCTATTTGGTATAATTGGTGGGGGGGGGGTGGAGGGAAGGGTGCCCAATTAACATTATAAAGAAAAGATAATGAGCAACTCTATCCGGGTGTTGTCCTGGAATGTAAAAGTTCTAAAAAATAAAGTAAAAATAACACGCATAATAAAATATGTGCAAAAATAAAAAATAGATATAGCAACGCTACAGGAGACACATTTTTGGGGTAAAGAATCATCATGGTTTATGAATAGATGGGGGAATGGTATATTATCTAATTATACTAATAACTCAAGGGGCGTTGCTATATTGTTTAGTAAAATAAATCCATATCCAAAAATGATTAGTTCAGAAATTAATGATCAAGGAAGGTGGGTTATAGCAGAATTAAAAAAAACAACCTAAAAACAACAATGGCAGCTATTTACGCACCAAATGAGAATAGCCCTAATTTTTTCACACAGGTTTTTCCTGTCACTCTCTACATTCCCACCTCCATATATAATAGCAGGAGATTTTAATTTAGTACTGTATGCACAGACTAAAACATCCAAACTAGGTAAAGTGCATAGGTCTGCACGAATGATTGTTAAAAATACATGAGTGAGCTGGGGCTTGTGGATCCATGGAATAGTAAATATCCAGGGGAGAAGATTTTTTCTTATTATTCATCTGCACAACATTCATACTCAAAAATTGATTTCTATTTAATATCAGAAACGATTCTTTCTTTGGTTGGTGAGGTAAAATATATGGATATCTTGATTACGGATCATTCACCCTGTTTGCTAGATATAACAAATACTAAACCACAGATAAGTTTTAGGTACTGGAAACAGAACTATTCATTTATACGTATTTCTTATATTTCTCAAAAACTATGTATAGAAAGTCAGGAGTTTTTTAAGAATAATTTGGAGTCAGACACTTCAATTAATATAATATGGGACGCATATAAGGTATGGTTAAGAGGAAGGATAATCAAGCATGTTAAGAAAAAAAGCAGGTTTAATAATCAATAAGTTGCAGAAAGATATACAATCTTTACAATATATACATACCCAAACTTTAAATGACAGTATATTCAACAAGTTGATCCAGAAGAAAGATCAACTGAATAATATTTAATTAGATCAGGTTAATCAACAAATAATGCAAACAAAATCAAATTATTTACACTTGTCCAACAAGCCTCAGAAATTATTGGCATGGCAAACAAGGAGAGAGCAACAAAAAATATATATACATTGGCAATTAAAGACCAACAGGGTAGGTTAATTGAGGGTCCAGAGGAGATCAATGGTTGTTTCCTTGATTACTATAAAAATGTATATAAATCAGAAAGCTTTACCTATACAATAGAACAAATTAATCAATGCTTACAGGAATTACCACCACCACGTATACCCATTAAATTTCAAACTCAACTATCGGCAGATATTTCATATGAAGAAATTGAAGTGGCTATTGAACAACTACCTGTAAATAAATCTCCTGGCCCTGATGGGCTAGTAATTGAAATGTATAAACAATATAAAGATATATTAATCCCAGTGATGCTTATATTATTCAATTCATTTAATCAATCTAAAAAAATACCTAATTCTTTTTGTGAAGCAATCATTCATGTCTTTTTAAAGAAAGATAAGAACCCACTGAGCTGCTCCCCATACCATCCCATCTCCCTTTTGAATGTAGATTATAAAATGTTCACAAACATTATAGTGAAAAGATTAGAAATTATTATGCCAAGGGTTATAAATACTGATCAAATTGGATTCATTAAGGGAAGAACGATTAGAGAAAATATTAGGCAAACCATTAATATACTGTCCTTAGTTAAAGATGAAGAGGCAGTCTTTCTGGCACTAGATGCAGAAAAAGCATTTGATCAGGTGGAGTGGAAATATATGTTAAAAGTGATAGTGGAGATGGGGGGTTGGGGAGCAGCTCAGTGGGTGGCTTCAATGAATATATAAAAATCCAATGGCTATGGTTAAAACTAATAATAACTATTCACAAATGTTTACGCTTTTTCGGGGCACAAGACAAGGCTGCCCACTTTCTCCAATATTATTTACAATGGTAATAGAGACATTAGCAGATATAATAAGGGCAAACCCAGCTATTCAAACAGTCAGGATAAATAATATTATGTATAAATTAAGTATGGATGCAGATGACATATTACTCTATATCACTTCGCTACAAATATCTAAACAATATGGTTTATTATCTGGGTACAAGATTAACTGGGATAAAACGGTAATGATGCCAGTAGTTTCAAGTAAAGAAATAATATATCCAGAGATTAATCATATACAAAGGGATATAGAGATTAAATATCTAGGTATTAGAATTATGTATAACCATAAACAAACAATAGCAATCAATTATGAGTTCTTGATACTACAAATATCAGATGAATTAAACCATTGGAAATTGTCTCCCTTTAACACTGATCGGCCAGATAAATATAATAAAAATGAAGATTTTGCCTAAATTTATTTTCCTTTTTCAGTCTTTACCTCTAATGCCACCACAAACATACTTTCATCAACTAAAGAAAATAATAACAAAATTTATATGGAATAATTAGCCATCTAGGATTGCTTACTCCTATCTAATACAAGATAAAACTAGTGGAGGATTAGCCTTACCAGATATGTATAAATATTTTTTGACGGCACAAATAGGCCCGGTTTGGGAATAGATATATGAGAATAAAAACTCACCTAAATCAATAATATTTGAACTTAAAACACATCCGTATATGGATATGATGCAATTATTATATTCAGATTATAGTAAAAAAGGGAAAAATAGAGACTTAAGTCAGGCTACTGAAACCACAATAATGGCATGGAATAAAGCACATAGCCTATTGAGAGAAAAGAAAATAATCTCCCCATATACACCTATTAAGTTGAATTATAAATTCAAACCTTCAGTCACGGATCAAACTATTCAGAGCTGGTACGTGAGAGGTATCAAGCAAGTGAATCAGGTTATAGATAAAGATCAGATAAAAACATATACAACCCTTCAACAAGAATTTAACTTACCAGTTACGCATCATTTTCAGTATCCGCAATTATGACATTTTATACAGACATCTTATAAAAAACAAGATAAAAAATGGACATCATGTTTATTAAATACTTTAATGAACAGAAGGGAAAAAAACTAATTACAATTATATATAAAGCATTAGCGGAAACTATTCGACAAAGAACAACAGAAAATAATCAAAAAATGGGAAAAGGACTTGGGCATAAATATAACAGAATCCATATGGCAAAATACAATAAAATCATATACTTATTTTGTAAAAGCTAGTAAGCTTCAACAGATTCAAATTAATACATTCTTTGGAACTTACTATACTCCATCTAGATTAAACCATTTTAATTCAATTATTATGGATAAATGCCCCAGATGTACAACAACTACTGTTACATTGATTCATATGCTATATGCATGTCCATGCCTTTCAGATTTTTGGCATAAAGTTATGGGAAATATACAAAAAACATTAAATAAAGATATAGCCAATACAGCACAATTGGCACTGTTAATGATGCCATCTATTCCACTAAATGAAGAAGAGAGTATCATCTCAATATCAACAATAATTGCAAAGAAATGTATATTACTTAAGTGGAAAGATGGAAATCCTCCAAAAATTAAAACTTGGTTTGACTTTATGATAGAAATTATGAACTTGGAAAAAATTTACTATATTAAGGCTGGACAGAAAAAAAAATATGATAAAATATGGGCCTCATTCAGGAACAACATAGGAATGAGCAATAATGTTTAATATATATTTATTTATTTATTTACGAGTTTTACCAGGAAGGCATACTGAGCAACATGCTCGATTCCAGATGCAACCTGGGGGCCGAGACCCAATTGCAACATGAGATTTACATCAAAAAATATTTTTTTTACATACATGGTACAAAATGGAACAATAATCAACCTACTACAACATTTTGTGAGTGATTACAGACAGAGGTAAACATATATTGTGTAGAGAAAGTTGAAGTTGGAGGGAAGTCTACTTAAGACCTATTAAATTACAACATGAGTGTAGGGTTAGTTTAATTGAAACAGGAGCAGCTGGAGGAGAAATGCGCTGGGAGTAGGCTGTTGCGATGATAGGGGTTTGGAGCATGTCTTATGGGGGCAGGTAGGGCGTTCCAGATTTGTGGTATTCGGTAGTTAAAAGCGGCCTGGCCTTTTGCTGTACGCCTGAACAGGATGTGTAGCAGCCTAGGGTCTGTGCTGCTGAGGGAGTATGCAGGTGGAGGTTGTTTGGAGAGTGTAGAGGACAGGTAGGGTGGAAGGGAGAGGGACCAGTACTTGGCTGCGAACCTGGCGCAGTTTGTTAGTCTACGGTCATGAAGGGACGGCAGGGTTAGAGCGCTGTAAAGGTTGCAGTGGTGTGTAGATTGTGGGCAATCGAGGATAAAGTGACAGAAAGAGTGGAACAGTGTGTCGAGGCTGGCCAGGGCGGACGCATGGGTTATGGTATATACTATATCTCCGTAGTCGAGTATGGGCAGTATCATTTTTTGGACAATGGCGTGTCTTATCTGTGTGGGGAGGCTGCTTTTGTTTCGGTATAAAGCACCGAGTTTTGGGAGCAGCTTCTTGTGCAGGGATTTGATGTGAGAGGAGAAGTCTAGGTGTTGGTCAAGCCAGACACCTAAATACCTAAAAATAGTGCAATTCTCCAGGGGAGTCCCGTCCAAAGTTTTGAAAGGGGTGCAGTGGGATTGACGGGAGAGTCTTTGTTGGGAGCCAAATGTTTGGGATACAGTTTTTTTAGGGTTTAGGAATAACTGGTTGGACCTGAACCAGTGCTGGATGGCGTAGAAATCTTCCTGAAGGAGGGTTGCTACACTTGATGTTGTTGGGCCTGAAGCATAAAGGACAGTGTCATCCGCATACATCTGGATGGATGAGTGTTGGCAGGTTGATGGGAGGTCATTTAGAAAAACGGAAAAGAGTAGGGGACCTAGGACAGATCCTTGGGGGACAGCGGCAGAGACTGGTAGTGGGTTTGAGGTGTGTGCGGCAAGTTTGACAGTTTGGGTCCTGCCCACTAGATAGTCTTGGAACCAATTTGTGGCTGGTTTAGAGAGCCCTGCGTCAGTGAGTTTGGAGAGGAGTAGGGAGTGAGAGACGGTGTCAAAAGCCTTGGCTAGGTCAATAAAGATGGCCGTAGTGATGTGACCTTTGTCCATACTCGTGAGAATGTCTCCAGTGACGCGTAGCAGGGAGGTGATGGTGGAGTGGGATTTACGGAAGCCCGATTGGAATGGAGTGAAGAAAGAGGATGCTTCCGGGTATGGAGTGAGTTGGGACAGGACCAGTCGTTCCTGTAATTTGACCAGGATAGGGAGTAGGGAGATGGGTCTGTAGTTTCCTTGGGAGGAAGGATCGCCTCCTTTTGGCAGTGAGATAAAGGTGGCCTCCTTCCAGGCTGTAGGAGCTTGCCCAAGGAGAAGGAGAGGTTAAAAAGGGCGGCTAGAGGAGCGGCTATGGCTGGGGTGGATAGAAAGAGCATCTTTGCATCCATGGACGTCGGGCATTTGCCTTTGTTAGGGTTCAGGGCCCGTAAAGATCGGAAGACTTCTTCTTCTTGGGTTACTGGGTGGACTGAGAATGGCAGGACTGGGCGGGTAGGATTAGGGGGCATGAGCAGGGGGTTGAGGGGAGTGTAGTGGAGGGAGGACAGGAGATTATCTGCACAGCTGGAGAAGTGGGTGTTAAAGCTTCAGCTACGCCGATGGGATCGGAGATGAGGGAGCCCTGTACAGATAGTGTAGGGGTGGGGGTTGAGTGGGGGGATCAGGACTTAAGTGATTTCCAAAAATCAGTTGGATGATTTATGTTATTGCTAAAAGCCGAGAGGAAGTAGTTTTTTTTGGCTTGGTGGATGCTGTTAGTGCAAGCATTTAGTAGGGATCTATATGTAGTGAGGGACTCCTGTGTGCGCAGCTTCTTGTAGGCTTTCCAGGCGTGGTCCCTGGTGTGGTATAATTTGATTAAATTTGCCGTGATCCATGGGAGGTGTGTACCTCTAACTCTTTTCTTGCGTGGGGGGGCATGTTTGTCCCAGACTTTTAAGAAACTGGATTTGAAACCCTCTAAAGCGGTGTCAATGGGGGAAGCTCCAGAGATAAAGGACCAGTTTACATGTCCTAGGTCCAGCAGGAGGGATGCTACATTGAGGGAATTATAGGACCTGGTACGTAGAGTTTTGGGGGGGGGCGGTGGGCCGTGCACCTTCCTGATCAAGTAAATCATGTGATGATCACTTATGGAGTCAGGTAGTAGGCCTGCGTTTAGAATCCTGTGGGGGTGGGAGGTGAGAGCCCAATCCAATAAAGAGTGATTTTGTGATTTGTGGTTTAGTCTGGTGGGATTGGCAATGAGTTGGGTGAGGTTTAGGGCCTTAATTTTGGTCTTTAGGTGGGCTTTATCAGTCTCTAGCCAATTTGTGTTAAAATCACTGGTGGCGTGGAGCTTGCCCCCCCGCAGTCAAGGACTGTAAGGAGATCAAGTGGGAGAGGATGTCCTCGGGGGGGTGTGCAGGGAGGGCAGTATGAGCCTGCCACGTATATGGGGGTGGAGCATGGGAGTGAGAGTTTTATGAGTATGGAATCTATATTTCCAGGGAGTGAGGGGATGTCCACTATTGTGAACTGGCAATTATTGGCGATATACATAGCCGTGCCTCCGCCTCTCTTTTTGCCTGGCCGATCATGTCTAATTATTGTGTACCCTGGTATGGATACTTCGGCATCAGTGTGATGAGGTTTTAGCCAGGTTTTGGATATGACTAGTATGTCAGGGTGCTGTGTTAGAGCAATTGGTTGCAGCAGTGAGATTTTAGATAGCATGCTGCAAGTGTTTAGGTGTAGCCAGGTTTAAATTAAATATGCAGTTTGTGCTCCCTCCCTCTTCTCCCCCCCGCCACTCTTTTCTTCCCTTCAGTTATGATGATAAATTATGCCCTGCTTATGATAAATATGATGAAAAGTGAGATGGGCTAAAGATCTGAATTGTTGGGGAAAAACAAAAAAGAAAAAAGAAAAAAAAAAAGGAAGCGAACTGCATAAGATAGGCATAGCAACGCTGATGGCTCTGTCCCCTGATTATTTCAAACAGACACCTGGGGCCATGAGGAAACCCGCCTCCGAGGAATGGAGGGGGCCATTGGAAGTATGTTCAGTCAGAAGATCTTTAAGGTGGCCAGGGCCCAAATCATGCTGGAGTTTGTAGAGTAATAAACTTATCTCGAAGCTGATGCACCACCTCTCTGGCAGCCAATGCAGTTCCTGCAGAACCAGTGTTTGTTTATTTAGTTTTCTTTAACCAGGTAAGCACACTAGACAAAACAGATGCTTATTTTCAGGTGCAACCCGGGAGATTACAGGGGAAATAAGGAGACATGTTCAAACAGAGTAACACATAGCATCAGGTAAACAAAGCATACATTTCAGGGTAGTAAGGATTGTACATAAGTTCAGGAGACAATATACAGACATTTCAAAGGATTTTGACAGGGCGAACAATTTAAAATACATTCAGTAAAAAAATGTACAGGCAAACAGAAAAATGGGCAGGTATGGCTAGCCGGAGGAACCGGCAAAGGAACTCTGGAAAGTGCCAAACGGGAATGTCCAGAGACAAGAGTCCTGCTTGCAGGAGAGGTCATTAGTGTGATTAAGAGCAGTTGCGTACTGAGGAGAACTGTAAGTAATCCCAGAGGGAGTTTCGGAAGCCGGTGTGGGAGGGGGTAGAGCAGACCTGGATAGGTAGGGAGTTTCATATTCTGGGTGCACATTCGGCAAATGCCCCTTTCCCCATTTGCGTGTGGGTAGCAAGAACCATAAGAACTACTGAGTCATGGGACCTAAGGGAATATTAGGAAGAAGGAGGTTTGAGGAGCTTTGCCAGTACCAGGGGGTGGTGGTTCTAATGACATTGTCCATGAAACATCTCAGGATAAAGCTCTGATGGTTGCTTGGGGAGAGCCAGGTAAGTTTTTTGTACAGGTCACAATGGTGGGTGAGACGAGGGGCAGCAAGTGCGAAGTGGCAAAATGTTGTTATAGGCTACATCCCATTTTGAGAGGTGCAACTTAGCAGTTTGCGCAAATGTGATGAGCCAGTAACAGAGGGTAGGGAAGAACATACCTGAAAATAAGTTGTTAGATCACTGTCAACATGGGTTTACTAAATCAAGATCTTGTCAGACCAATTTATTACACTTCTATGAGGAAGTAAGTAAGCATCTTGATTTGGGGAAATCAGTTGATGTTGTACAGTTGGACTTTTCAAAAGCATTCGACAAACTGCCACATGATAAGTTAGTTGAATCCCTTTTCTCTTTTAACATAAATGAATATTTAGTTAATTGGATAGCAGATTGGTTACAGGAGAGAAAACAGAGAGTTCTGATAAGAGGAGAACTGTCTGATTGGCTTGATGTGTCGCGTGGGGTTCCACAGGGGTCGGTGTTAGGCCCCTGTCTGTTCAACTTATATATATATCAACTTTACAGTGTAACTTGGATAACATCTGGATGACTAAGTTTGCAGATGATTATAGGGTGGGGGCAGTTGTAAATTCAGATCTTGATAGTATCAGACTCCACAAAGCCCTCACATATATTGAGAGATGCACAGAAGAACATCAGCTCAAATTAAACGAGGATAAATGTATAGTGTTACATATGGGCAGAAATAATTTGGAATCTAAATACATTATAAACAACAAATACTTAAAACAGTCTATAAAGGAAAGGGACCTGGGTGTCATAAGTAATGATTTTGCCTTTAATGCCCAAAGTGACCAGATTGTAAAAAATGCAAACAAAGCCTTAAATTGTATTCTGAGACACACATCTAGTAGAAGCAGGGAGGTGTTGATCCCCCTTTATGGATCAATGGTGAGAACTCAGTTGGAGTACTGTTCTCAAGTCTGGAGTCCTTATACAGGGGGGATATGGATAGAGTGGAGCGGGTCCAGAGAAGGGTGACAAGCTCTGTAGCGGGATTGAAAGATAAGACATATGAGGACAGACTGGTCAATGTAAACTTATATTCTCTTGCTTATAGAAGATGGAGGGGAGATATGATTTTGGTTTATAGATCAATTAAAGATAGTAACCTTAGATTGGAATTAGGACTTGAATTATGTGAAAAAAACTACAATATGAGATCTCATGGTAAACAGTTAAAACAATTTAGGTGGAACTTATTGAAAAGAAGATATTGGTTTAGTCAACGAGTGGTTCCTCATTGGAACTCTCTTCCTCAAGAGATAGTAAGTAGTCCCTCTTTGGAAATATTCAAAAAAAGATTGGATACTTATAGTAAATGTTGGGTTACAGATTACTAAAATGGTCTTTCCCTCACAGCAAGCTATTTAAGGACGAAAGTCAAATCTTTTGCTTTGTGACTATTATGATACTATGATACCTCTGGCTAGGGCAAGGTGAGCAGTAGATGTGAGGTTGTTCTTCGCTCGGTAAGCCAGGCCTAACTTGCTATTTACTGCCCTACATATGTTTTGGATATGCTGAGCAAAGTCAAGCTGAGAGTCAAGGGTAACCCCCAAGTGCTTGATGGAGTCAACAACTTTCACAAAAGATCCATCGGTCCCATTAATGCTCAGAGGAGCAGGAGAAGTTTTTAATTTTGCCTGGGATCCAAAAAGCATGGTCTGTGTTTTTTAGAGGTTGGGGATGAGTTTGTTAGCTCTAAGCCAAGATTGGATGTTACTAAAATCAGCAGTAAGTTGGTGGTTAATGACACTGATGTCACAGGAGTGGGTAAGGATTACCAGATCGTCTGCATATAATGTGGTGTTACTGTGAGATGTCACAGATGGGAGATTATTAACAAATACAGAGAAAAGGAGGGGCCCTAGGATAGACCCCTGAGGGGCTCCAGAAGTTACCGGGGTGGGCTCCGGGTGGGCCTTATTGAAATTCATGAGTTGCTGTCTTCCCTGAAGGTAGTTGGAAAACCACCCAAGGACAGGGGCAGACAGGCCAAGTGACCGAAGTTGAGAGCATAGGAGTGCATGATCAACCAGGTCAAAGACCTTGGAAAGGTCTATGAAGATAGCACCAGAGAGCTTGCCTTGATCCATGGCAACCCTGATCTCAGAGGTAACTTTAACTAGGGCGGAGGAGGTGCTGTATCCCTTGGGGAAGCCATGCTGTGCTGGTGACAACAGCTCATGAGCCTGGATGTATTCCGTAAGTTTTGCTGCTACAACTTTTTTTCCAGAAGTTTGCTAATGGCTGATAAGATGGCTATAGGCTGGTAATTGTCAAGGCTTTTGGGATTACCTTGTATAAAAACTGGGACAACCCTAGTCACCTTACAGAGATCAGGAATAAGTCCCGAGATGAGCGACATGTCGAAGATGTGTGATACGGTAAGGCAATGAAAGGGGCACAAGATGTAGGTTTGGCTCCATATTATTGTGACCAGCACTAGAGTGCGGGGAGAGACCAGAGAGAAGTCTCTGCGTCTCCTTGACGGTCACCGACTTGAAACAGAATAATGGACGAGAAGGAGGCTCGGGCTGGGGGCTAAGTGGTACTACTTGATTATCGCATGCTGGGGCAGGGAATAAGAGAGGTATAGGCAGACAAATTAGAGAAGTGGGAGAATTGAAGGCATTCACAATAGTTAGGGCATTATTGCAGTTAGAACCATCTATAATCATATCAGTCACCACCTTTTGAGGAGCCGCTTACAATATTTTTGATATTCCTCCAGAAATTTCTAGGGTCTCTAGCTGAAGTTAGCAGAGCTGAATTACAGAATTCACTCTTAGCAGATCTAATGGCTTTCTTGCACTCATTTCTGAGTCGCCTATACTGCTAGAAGATAATCATGTCCTTTGAGGCCTTGAAACTGGCCCAGCATTTGTCCCTAGACTTCATGAGGGCAAGTAGACTACCATGGAGCCACTTAGTGACGGTGTCCCTTACCCTCCTTCTGATAAGAGGGCATGTTTGTCCTGCAGGACTGAAAAGATGGCAAAAAAGTTATTCAGGGCAGTGGGAGTGTCAGGAGCTTTTACCACAGTCGACCAGTCAGGGAGCCCCAGGTCTGCATGAAAGGACTCCAGATTAAAATTAGAGAAATCCCTCATCAGGAGCCTTTTACAAGGGATTTGGGGAGATCTTCCAGACACAGTATATGGGAGTATGATCCGAGATCTAATCAGGGAGGGCTCCAGAGCAGACAATTCTCTCGAGTCTGTTGGACATCACCCAGTCAAGGAGAGTACTTTTACCAACAATAATTGACAGCCTAGTGGGCTCCCAAATAAGTTGAGAGTGGGTGAGGCCAGCCAGCAGAGGCTCATACTGTCTAGCATTACCTCCTAGCCAGTTTAGATTAAAGTCACCTAAGATCATTAACTCATTACCATGGACCTTAGGGCTGACGGTATCAAGGAGGTAGGACAGCCCTTGCACACCGCTCTTAGGAGGATTATAAGTGCAGACTATATGCAGTTTTTTTGAGTTACCCAACAATAATACCTTATGAAGAAACTCATTCGGGGGCAGTGGAAGTTGTTGGTGAGGTATGATGGACAGGTTTAAGTGAACACAAAAGAACTCCAGAGAAAATGTACTGAGGCATGGGTTATCTTGGAGGATATTGGCCATACAGCCAAATTTTAAAGAAAACACAAATTGCACATGCCCCAATAATGCAAAGCATCATGGGAAGCATATGTAAATGCCCATGAATTAGTTTGGACTGGTTCAACTTTAAGCAGAATTGCATGGTGATCTTTCCAATAACGAAGGACAAGCCTTTTAACTGACAAAGAGATAATGGCCATATGGTGCCTCTTCTCCTTGAAAGGGACAATCCCCCACTATACAAACCTGTGGTGAGAAGTATGCCCGCAACCCCAACAGTGGGTCTGCCTTTTCCCCGAATGGTTCTCCAAAGGCAACCTACTTTGGGGCCTCACAATACAATCAGCAAAGGCTGAGAACAGCGGACACAGACACGTGTATCATTCTCATTTGGACTCATCAGTGTGCCATATATGTATCTCAGCCCAGTGAGATGGAGCCAGCCACCCTATAGGGGATCTTATTTGTTTGGGTCACAGGCAGCCCAAAGGAGAGAGAGAGAGAGAAGAATACAAAAGAACTCCAGAGAAAATGCTCTGGGGCATGGGCTGTCCTGGAGGATATTGGCCATACAGCCAAATTTTTTTGTTTTTTTGAGATTGAATAAACTTTATTCATTTTATACCAATTCAACACTTTTTAGCAGGCATACAACTTCCCAGCAAAACTTACATTGGTACAATGGCATAAGTCCTTAACAAAGCATGTATCAGAACATATATAACATTTTAACAGTTCTGCCATTCATTAAGTACATGAAAAGAAACATAATCGCCTCATGCCTTCCAGTCAACGGCTATCTACTCACCCCCTACCTTCCCCCCCAATCCATGATCCCCCCACCCCTACCCCCCAGAGCCATGTTCCCCATCTCCAGTGGTGCCATTTTCAGCTACTAGATAACACCACAACCCCTTTTATCTATAATACATGAAATAAAAGAGTCATCTGTGTGAGCTTCTCTGAGATGGGATATCTTAGGGTTTCTTATGGGGTAGCCATGTAGGATGTTACTGTTCACTTATCTGTTCTTCTCTTCTAATTTGGTTTCCTAAGAAGCAGGAGGGAGGGACCAGAATGTGAAAAGCTTCTCCCATCTGGATTTATACAGGAGGAGCTTACCCCGTAGGCTCGCAATTGCCTTTTCCATTCTTAAATTGTGTAGGAGTTCCTTTACCCACGCAAGGTAAGAAATCACATGCTGATCTTTCCAATAACGAAGGACAAGCCTGTTAACTGACAAAGAGATAATGGCCATATGGTGCCTCTTCTCATTGAAAGGGACAATCCCCCACTATACAAACCTGTGGTGAGAAGTATGCCTGCAACCCCAACAGTGGGTCTGCCTTTTCCCGAATGGTTCTCCAAAAGCAAGCTACTTTGGGGCAGTCCCATAATATATGGAGTGGCGTCCCAGGCTCCTGCTCGCACCTAAAGCACACTTGATTCTGTATCTTCCCCATTCCATACAATGTAGTTGGAGTATAATAGATATTATGCAGTATATAAAACTGTGTTAATCTTAGGTGGTCATTGGCAATATATAAGCGGACTCCATCCCAGATTTTATCCCATGAAAAATTGTCATGTGGGAAATTACACACCCAATAACTGGAGTGACCTGATACCTCCGGATTAAGTTTCCCATATAACAATAAAACCAACTGGGATACAGCGTGTGGTTGATTAACACATTCAAGAAGCTCCTGAAAAGGAGGCACCTGTTGTGTACTCCATATTCCTGAGCCAAACCATTTTATCAACGTGTGCCTAATTTGGAGCACAAAAGAGGAGTATTTGTTAGGAAACTGAAGGAAAGTTAATATTTCTGATGTTCCCCCTAGTTTACCATCAACTACCAAATCACAAACTTTGATTTGGGGATCAGAGCATTCTTTGGGAGCAGTAATTGTCTTATCACCTTAAAGTTGGGGTTATTAAACACTGGTTGTGATAGGTCCAGTTGGTTATTGTATTACATTGACTTACAGAACTGTGAATGGACCTTTAATGAGATATATAAAACCGAGCCTCTTAGATTATTGGGTACTTTGCCCGGGGCTATAAATAAAAGGCTCTCCGGAGATATTCCAGCTAATAAGTATTGTTCCAGCTGTAACCATATGGGAAGTTTGACAACACTGTCTATATCCGAAGGGATAGCCCTCCAATGCATATACTTAGCCATGTGACTAGCTAAGTAATAGTGGTATAAATTAGGGAGTTTTAAACCCCCCAATTGCTTTGGGGTGCTTAAACGATTATATGCCCTACGTGGGGGCTTGCCTCTCCATATGAATTGGGAGATTATACTGTGGAGTCTACGGAACCAGTTCAGGGGAAGATAAACATTCAACATATTAAGTGGATAGAATACCCTTGACAAAACATTCATTTTAATTACACTAACTCTCGCTTGAAGGGACAAGTGCATGGAATTCCACCTATTTAGATCCAATTGGATTTCCTATTCCTAAGTATTTAAGATGGGTACTCCAAGCCATGGATAATGGGGTAATGTCTTCCCTGGAAAGCAAGGGGTTCAAGGACATCACTTCTGATTTACTAATATTGTGTTTGTAGTTTGATACCTTGATGAACCTGTAGATTATCTGAAGGGCAGCTTGGATAGATTTGCACGGGTTAGTGACATGCAGAAGGATGTCATCCACATAAAGCGATAATTTTAAGTGAAACGTCCCTATCCTAATACCTTGCAACATTGGTGAGTCTTTTAACTGTCGTATCAACGGCTCCAGATATAGGTTAAATAATAATGGAGAAAGTGGGCAGCCTTGCCTGGTACCTGACTTTAAAGGGAAAGCCGAGGAAAAAAACTCCATTGCAGTAAACTTTCGCTTTAGGTTCAGAATATAATACTTTGACCCAGGAAATAAAAGGAGCAGGAAAACCCATTACAGTCAGGGCATCAAACAAATATATCCTATTGACCCTGTCAAATGCTTTCTCCGCATCCAGGGAGACCAGAGCCATTGGTTTATCTGCCTCCCTGTCCGCGGAGAAGACATGTGCCAACTTACGGATATGGTCCGATGAGACTCTGCCCTGCACAAACCCAATTTGTTCAGGGCTCAAGAGATCTATCCATACCTTGGACACCCTTGCAGCTAGTATTTTGGCAAATATCTTTATATCATAGTTCATTAATGAAATGGGACGAAAGTTCGTAACCCTATTCTTCTCCTTACCTGGTTTTGGCAATACCACTATAATAGCCTCCAAGAGTGTCGTATCTGTAATCCCCTTCTCACATATAAAATTAAACAGGCGAAGAAGAATAGGGCATAATTCCATCTCGAAAACCTTATAAAAATTAGATGGAAAACCATCCGGGCCCGGAGCGTTATCTCTAGTTAAAGATCTAATAGCATCTCTAATTTCTTGCTGAGAAATAGGGCGTGCCAAAAATTCCTGCTGGGCTACCTCCAGCGAAGGCAGTGATGAGGCTAACAGACAGTCCCGAATTTCATTAGGTGGGGGGTTAGGTTCAGGAGGACTATACAGTTGCATGTAATATTGTTCAAATTCTTTGGTAATTTGCCTGGGGGTGGTTAAGACAGTGTTATTAGATAGGAAAAACACAAAGGGAACCAAGCGGGATGCCTCTTGTTTTGTAAGCTTCATCACCAGAAGATGGCTGGCTTTATCCCCTTGTTCAATATATTTGGCTTGGGTTTTAAAGAGGGCATATTCCGCTCTTTCCCTCAAAATTTCCGCATAGTCATTCCGTAACACTACTAGACGCAACATTTCCTCATCTAGTGGAGGGTTTGATAATGAGGTTTCTAAGGCCTTAATTTCCTCTAAAAGGGCTTTAGCTTTTGCATCTTGTTTTCGCTTTTTGGTAGCCGAGATTCTAATAAATTCCCCCCACAAAACACATTTTAAGGCACACCATATTTTGTCAAAATCAGAAATAGATCCCTCATTTTGACCCATAAATTGCTTTATAAGATCTTTAATCTGGTTAACTATGTCCTCTTGGTTAAGAAGCTGAGAGTTTAACTTCCATATAGTGTATTTTTGACTACTTGGGGCTAAATTAGCTTCCAACCAGATTGGGGAATGGTCAGAAAGCACTCTGGGGGTAATCCCACTTCCCTGCAGGCCTGCAATTACCCTCTGATTAACCAAAAAGAAATCAATGCGGGAAAGGGACTTATGCACAGGGGAATAGAAGGTGTAAGCCCTTGTGCCCGGATTCAAAGCACACCAGGGGTCTGTTAAGCCGAAAACTTCCATAAGATCTCGCAGAGATCTTTGGGCTGGGGAGAGAGTAGATCCTATTGAGGAGGATCTATCCAGAGCAGAATCTATAGCTAGATTCCAGTCTCCTGCTAGAATTATGGGTAAACCACTGAAGGGAGCAAGGGTTAGTGATAAATTAACAAAGAATTCTGGGGAATCCTTATTCGGTCCGTATATCGTGCCTATAAGGACCTCCCTGCTTTCTAAAATCCCCCTCAGGAAGATAAACCTGCCTTGGGGGTCAACCACTTTTTCTAATTCAAGAAACTGAGTGCCCCTAGTAACCAGTATTGCCACTCCGCATTGGGTTGTGGATGTCCCTGCCGTATACACCGTCCCAATATTTCTCCTTTTTAGTAAGTTGTTTTCTGTTTCCAACATGTGCGTCTCCTATAAAAAAGGGACACGACAGTTCAACATCGCTAGATGCTTAATTATTTGAAGCCGCTTTACCCGAGACCTAGCACCTTTGACATTCCATGATATAACTTCCATACTAAAATGTAATATTTGGGGAGATCCACTAGGGTAACAGCTTGTGCCATTTGCACCTTTGAGAGTTGTAATAAAAAATGGCTCTGGCTCCTCCCCCCTTCCCCCTTTCCTTCCTCCTCCCATCCCTCCCACTCCACGCCCACCCAGATACAGTCTCAGGCTTGCCTCCCTTCCCCTTCCCCCTATCCCCCCATCTATAACCTACACTAATAAACTACCTTTATCCCCCAGTCCAGATGACTGATCTCCATCCTCATTTTCTGGCATGATGAAGACCATGCCACCAGAAGGGTTCATCCACACCCCATATCTGCCCCCCACTCAAGACCTGTACATTATCTTTTCCACTGTAACTTACAAAAACTCCTGTTACCCTACCAGGAAGAGTAAATAAACTAACAAGGGGTTCCATATTCTTGCTGCCTAAAAAACTTCTAAAAGGAAATTCTCAAATAACTTTTTTAACCCCCATTATGTAGTAAAATCCCAAAATGCCATCAATATAACAACAATCCTTATGATAAGGCCCTTTACCCAAGTAATATGGGTTAAAAATATTAGAGTTCCCCATCCTTTTCAAATGTCAGTGAGGCCAGATACCCCTTGACTAACTCTGGGGATCTCAGAACCATTTCAATTTAACTCTTAGCACTTAACTCAAGCTTGTAAAATATGTCCTTTTGGCTTATACAGACAACATTGCAGATCTATACAAGTCTCTTCTCTAAATAGGCATTACTTGTACTGCCAAATGGCCACTAGATGTCTCCAGAGTTTCATTTAAACAGATCAGGAAACGTGTTTGCAGGATTCAGTGGCTGTTTCTACAGTTTCAAACGAGTGCCATTTGCCTTCATGGAGTATTTGCAGAGTTGCTGGATACCTCACTTTGAACTTGATACTTGCAGAGATCAGCTTGGTGACCACAGGGTGAAGGAGAGACCGTTTCCGTCGCACTGTGTATGGTAAGTCCTGCGCCACTCTTATCCTCCTGCCCTCCCATTTAATCTCTTGTAAATCTTTAAGCTTGGACATTATATGCTGCTTGTCTAAAAGATTAAGTAACTTGAACAGGAAGGGCCTAGGAGGAGAGCCTGCAGGCGGCATAGCGCTTAAGGAATGATGTGCCCGCTCAATTATATAGCAGGCCCATTGGGAGAGGGCCCCGCTAATTTTTCACAAAGCTTCTGGGCAAATGCCACAGGTAAGGAACCCTCTTCCCCCCTCAGGCAATCCAAGCACCACAAGGTTATTTCGCCTCGATCTCCCCCTCGAGGTCTTCCAACTTTTGTTCTGTTTTTTTAAGCTTGTGCTTCAAATGTGCCATCTCTGGTTCTAGGCGCTGCCGCCAGTCGTCCAACGATGATATGCGAGCCTTATTATCCGAGGTCCGCTTAGTTAGCTGCTCGAGTGATGCCCTCATGCTTTTCATTTCCGAGGCTAGCACCAATAATGAATCTATTATGGGTGCTAGTTCCTCGAGAAATCTCTTTTCTGTGAGCACTTCTGGCTGTTGGGTGTAGGGGTTCGGGTCCTCCGCTTGCGCCTTAGCCCGCTTGGGCGTCTTTTCTTTGCTTGGGGTAGACGGTGGAGTGTGCTTCATTGCGGCCTTCTTCATCTCTGCCTCCATCGTCCACGGGTTTTCACCTGTTCGTCGGCTAAGCAGCACCGCGCTACTGTTACCCCTTTACCCGGTTTGTTATTAAAAGCTGGAGACGTCAAAATCAGGTAAAAGACACGTTTTGAGTAGGGTTGGCACCGGAGCTCACCGCGAGGGGACCTGATCAGGCAGCCATCACACCAGAAGTCCACCACAGCCAAATTTTAAAGAAAACACAAATGACACATACCCCAGTAACCAGGTTTGAATGATTTTTGTAGTAAACCAAGATCCCTTCACCTCGTTTCTTCCCAGGGCGGTCATGTCTAATGAGGTTGAGGCCAGAGAGAGCAGAAGTGGAGTCAGGGATTGCAGGCTTCAGCCACGTTATATAGACTTTGACGGCAGATAAGGACCACTTGGCCCACCTAGTCTGCCCATTTCCCTACCTACAGGATAAGCCGCAGATCCTAGTCAACCAACAGCCTATTTCTTCCCACCGCCCCCCCAGAATTGCTTTATGTCTGTCCCATGTATTCTTGAATTCTCCCACAGTTTTAGACCCCACAACCTCCTCAGGAAGGCTGTTCCATGCATCCACTACCCTCTCTGTGAAAAAACAATACTTCCTCACATTGCCCCTGAACCACCCCCCATCTTTAAATTGTGTTCCCTTGTTCTTGCATGTCTCTTTTTCTGAAAGATGCTACCCTCTTGGACTTTGTTGTTTCCACTGAGGTACCTAAACATTTCTATCATGTCGCCCCTCTCCCTCCTTTCCTCAAGGGTATACATATTAAGCTCTTTTAGTCTCTCTTCGTATGGCTTCTCTTGCAGACCCTGAACCATTCTAGTTGCCCTCCTCTGGACTGCCTCTATCCTGTCTATGTTCTTGCGGAGATGGGGTTTCCAGAACTGGATGCAGTACTCAAGATGGGGTCTCACCAACTGTCTGTACAGAGGGATAACAACTTCCTCTTTTCTGCTGGTGTTGCCTCTCCCTATGCATCCCAGTATACCCACAGCTCTCCCTACTGCCTTCTCACATTGCTTGCTAACCTTAAGGTCATCTGATATGATTACCCCAGGTCCCTTTCCTTTTTGTTTTTGTTGCTACCTCCCCCCACAATTGTGTAATCTTCCCTGGGTTTTGTTTCCAGGTGCATTATTTGCACTTCTTGCATTGAATCTAGCTGCCATACTTCCGACCATTCCTCCAACCTTGCCAAGTCCCTTCATCCTTTCCACGGCTCCTTGTGTATCAACCCTGTTGCAGATCTTTGCGTCATCTGCAAAGAGGCATACTTTTCCTTCCAGTCCCTCTGCAATGTCATTTAAAAGACATTAAAAAGGACTGAACCCAGTACTGAACCCTGTGTTACCTCACTAGTACTAGTACTCTTTCTTCAGAGTGGATTCCATTTACAATTACCTTTTGTGTCCTGTTGTCCAGCCAATGTTTTACCCAGGCTACCACCCTGGGACCCACTCCCAGGCTGGTTAATTTGACTATTAATCTTTTGTGTGGGACTGTGTCAGATGCCTTGCTAAAGTCTAGGTAGGCTATGTCCACAGCCCCTCCCTGGTCTACTACTTTGGTCACCCAGTCAAAGAAATCAATTAGATTTGTCTGACATGACCTTCCCACTGTGAACCCATGCTGCCTTGGGTCCTGTGCCCCACTGGCCTCTAGGTACTTAACAGTTCTTTCCTTCAGAAGTGATTCCATCACTTTTCCTACCACAGAGGTCAAACTGACAGGTCTGTAGTTTCCTGCCTCTGTCTTGGTCCCACTTTTGTGACGCGGAATCACATCTGTCTTCCTCCAGTCCTCAGGCACCGCACCATCCTCCCATGATTTGTTAAAAAGAGTAGTCAGTGGTTTCACTAGTTCTCCCCTTAATTCTTTTAGAATTCTGGGGTGAATTCCATCAGGCCCCATTGCTTTGTCCACCTTCAGTTTTAGGAGTTCTTTCAGAACCCTTTCTTCTGTGAAAGGACTGGGATCGATCCCCCTATCTAGTTTCTGTAATGCCAAGGATGTCAGGCTTATAGTGATCAGCCCAATCAGTAAGTTTGGCCAGATTGGGCAAGAGGCTGCGAATATTTAGGTGTGCCACTTTTAGCCCCTTACCAGATAGCCAACTAGAGGGAGTGGAGAAGATTTGGTGGGCAGGAGAAGATGGGAGGGCCAGGGTTTAACTCTATATTTTATTTTTATTTATTTAGTTTTTGTTGACCAGGTAAGATGCGCTAGCCATAGCAATGACTATTTTCAGGCACTATCCAGGAGACAACAGAGACAAAACAACTTATTAACATTTGATCAACAGGGGGGCGTGGCCAGCAGCCAAGTGTGCAGGGCATCTCCAGCGGAGCTCTGACTCCAGAGACTTAATTTTGTTTATAAAGTATAAAATACTTGCACTACGGGGAAAGTGACTTATATACTTGTGTAGAAGAAAACTTACAGAGCACAAAGATATAATCTGCTTGTCGCTATCAACTGTAGCATTGCAGAAATGGGCAGAAGCAATAAGACGGCGGCAGGAGGAGAAAGGACCAGCCCCAAAGACCCTAAGCCCGGTACCAGCAAGGACCTTAATGTGGGGTGGGGAGAGGAAACAACTCAACCATCAAATGCCGCACTACTTAGAGCAATCCAGAAATTGGATGATTTTGCTGGCCAATTTAAAAATTTGGATGCAAAAGTCAGAGTGTTGGAAGAAGATACCAAAACCGCAACGAAAACAGCCAACACTGCATTGACAGTTTCATCGGGCCTCATTAAAGAAAACGTCCTGCTGAGGCGGCGTCTGGAAAATTTGGAAAATCTATCGCGGGCAACTCACATAAGGATTCTGGGGTTACCTGAAGTCGTAGAGGGAGACGACTGCCTGGCTTTCCTAAATAACTTTTTTCGGGACGCTGTGCAGATTAAAGAAGAAATTCCAGTGATTAATGCCTACAGGATTACCCCTCGTGGTGCAAGGAGACGCACAGCTACCAACACGCTTCCACCCAGAATGCTACTTCTTATCTTGGGATCTGCTCAAATAAAGGACAGGATTATAAAACAAGCTAAAAGTATGGGAACAGTGGACTGGGATGGAAATAAAACACATATCTTCCCCGACCTGAGTTATGCAACTAGTCAAAGTCGGAAAAGTTTTGATGGCATTCGGGGACGACTTCGTCAACTGGGAGTCCAGCATGTGTTGCTAATGCCCGCAAGTTTACGAATCTTCTACGGCGGGAAAACATATCAGTTTGCTGATCCCCTTGAAACAGGCAAGCTGATGGATCGAACTGACAAAGAATTCAAAACCAAGGATAGCCATTGAGAGAGCTATTCGGGGGACAGTGAGTAAATAAAGGGGCCTTTATGGCTCTTTTGTTTCACCAACAAATTGGACTGAGGACTAAACTTGGTAATGATTTCTTTTAAACCATATAGATGGCTTCTTTTCATGGAGCCAATAACATTCTCAGCTGGGGCTAAAAAGATAACCCCATGAACTGTGACCAAAGGGATCAAAGCTTGGTCCGTTGTTATGAATCGCTTGCTATCACCTGCATTGTATTAGTTACATACTAACATATTAAAATGCCAGCAGAATAGGCCTAATGGTCTTTCACGTCTGCTCGTTTGGCCAGCCCCCATCCTGGGAGCTGACCTTGCTGCCCCCCTCGCCTTCTCTGGCGTCTCCCTTCCCAGTTCCGGATATTCTCGCTGCATTGGATTTTGCTTCCAGAACCCTTCCCCTGTACCTGTCCCACCCCCTCTTGAACCCCTCCACCGTCTCTGCCTCCACCAGCCCCTAGGCAGCGATTCCATGGTTCCACCACCTCTCAGTGAAGTAGCACCTTCTCCTTTCTCCTGAAACTTCACCCTCCAGCTTCCACCCATGCCCTCTAGTGGCCCCCTCCTCCTTCCTTCGAGGCACCCTGACTGTTCCTCCCCTATTTACCCCCTTCATGTACCTGAAGACCTCTATCATGTCCCCCCGGTCCCTTCTTTCATCCAATGTGTACATATTTAGCTCTTTGAGCCTCTCCTCATAGGTCCTGTCCCCCAAGCCCCAAATCATTTTGGTTGCCCTCCTCTGGACCCTCTCCAGGAGTTTAATGTCCATCTTTAAGTGTGGCCTCCAAAACTGCATGCAGTACTCGAGGTGTGGCCTCACCAAGCAGTTATACAGAGGGAGTATCACTTCCCTCCTTCTGGAGGTGATCCCCCTAGTGATGCATCTCAGCATCCTGTTGGCCTTGGCTGCTGCCCTTCTACAAGTCTCCGAGTTGTTCATCTTGACATTCACCACCACCCCCAGGTCTCTCTCAGCCATCGAGACTTTTAGCATCCCCCCCCCCCCAGGGTGTACACTTGGCCCGAGTTTCTGGCCCCCAGGTGCAGTACCTTGCATTTCCCTGCATTGAACCTCAGCTTCCACTTTCTAGACCATCTTTCCAGAGCCTCCATGTCCCCCTGTAGGGCCACCATCCCCTCCTCCCCATCCACCACTGCCCCCAATTTTGAGTCATCCGTAAAGATACTCATCTCACTCCTGATGCCTGTCCTTATGTCAGAGACGGAGGCGTTGAACAGGAGAGGCCCAAGGACTGATCCCTGTGGGACCTCACTAATGACCCTTCTTGGGGATGAGACTATCCCACCAACTACGACCCTCTGGGTCCGGTCCTGGAGCCAATTGCCTATCCATCTGATCATCTGGTTCCCCAACCCCATTTCTCCCAGCTCATCCAACAGGCCCACGTGAGGAACAGAGTCAAATGCCTTGCTGAAGTCTAGAAAGAGGAAGTCCACTGGTCTACCCAGGTCCAAGGCACTTGTCACCCAGTCATAGAACTCCACAAGGTTTGTCTGACACGATTTCCCCAGGATGAATCCATACTGTCTATCATCCAGGCACCCTGACTTTTCCAGGTCCCCCCCCAGCCACTCCTTGACAATGCCCTCCATCACCTTGCCCACCACCGATGTCAGGCTGACAGGCCTATAGTTCCCCTGCCACCTCCCTTGATCCCCTCTTGTGGATAGGCACTATATGTGCCTCCTTCCAGTCCTGGGGCACCCACCCTGTCCTCAGAGAGATGGTGAAAAGCTCCGCCAGGGGTTTCTCCAGGACATCCGCAAGTTCCTTCAGCACTCTGGTATGTAATTTATCCGGCCCGGTGCTTTCTCCGTCTTAAGGGACCTGAGGGCTTCCCTCACTCTCTCTGCTGTGATTTCCACTTCTGCTACCTCTTTTCCCTGCTTAGCCTTCCTCCTCCTCCTGCCAGTGATGCCTCCCCTCCCCCAGACCCGCTGATCGGTAAGGGTCCCCCTCAGTATCACTGTCTCCTCCATGTATGATGCAGCACCCCATTTTCCTTGGTGAAAACTGAGGTGAAGTACTCATTTAGTACCTCAGCCTGCTCCCCGGGTCTTGTGCCCATCTCTCCCTCTTTTAATCCTGCTAATCTGCCCCTTCACCCTTCGTTTTTCCCCAATGTTATCTAAAGAACCCCTTGTTCCCTCTCCTAATTTCTCTGGCCAGGTTCTGCTCCTTCCTTGCCTTAGCCGCCATCACCACCCTAGTGGCCCTTCTAGCCATCAGCTCGTACTCCCCTCGAACCCTTTCACTCCTTGAGCACTTGAATTGCCTATAGGCTGCCTTCTTTCTCCGCACCACCTCCTGGACCTCCCTGGTCCACCAGCACGGTTTTTGGGCCCTACCGCATTTTCATCTTACTCTTGCACAGGTGCTGGTAGCATCCTGCACCCCTCTCCTGATGATTTCCCACCTACTATCAGCGTCCATCTCTGACCCAATCCCATCCAAATGCTCCTTAAGGATCCTTCCCATTTTCTTAAAATCCGCCCCCCTGAAGTCAGTTACCTCTGTCTTTGCGCAGCCTTCTACCCCTCCTAGGTCCAGGCAGAACCAGACTGTGGCATGGTCACTCCCCACCAACGGGTCCCTTACCTCCAGGCCCCAATCTGGTCACTGTCTGCCAGGACCACATCCAGTACCCGCGCCTCCCTGGTCGGTTCCCCCACCTGCTGAGTTAGGAACGCGTCTTGAAAGACATCCAACAACCTCTGTTCCCTGGTCACTGAGGATGTCATAGTCTCCCAGTCTGTTCCTGGCATGTTTAAGTCCCCCAATACCACCACCCTTCCCCTGCCCAGTCTGCAGTGTCTCCCAACATCTGCCACCAGACTCTCCTCCAGCTCCTCCGCCAGTGCAGGGGGTCTATACACCACTCCTATTTTTACTCTCTTGCCCCCCCCTTGTTATCAAGGTGACCCAAATCACCTCCACAGTTCCCTCTGCTTCCTCTACCCCTCTATGCCAATGCAGTTTTTGACTATCATTGCTACCCCTCCTCCCCTTCCCTCCCCCCGTCCTTCCTGAACATAGTGTAACCCTCCAGGTTCAGGTCCCAGTCGTGTCCTGCGGTGGCCCAGGTCTCAGTGACTGCTGCCACATCCACCGCTCCCTCAGTTAGCATCGCCTGGAGCTCAGGCATTTTATTGCCCAAGCTCCTGGCATTTAGCAGGACTACCTTCCACCCTTTCCCTATACTTCCAGTTATTAGTTACTCAAGATAGTGTGGTAGAAGATTATGGGACAGTTTAAATAGTGCTTAATAGCACTGAATTCCCTTTTCTTTGTGCTGCATAAATGTTTCAGTATTAGATAATTGTTTAGCACCTTCTATTTTAAACGGTGTGCTTAAGTCAGAGTTAAATAAGTAAAATGATCTTTGGGGTTATTAAAGTTATAGCTGGCAAATACTGTATTCTTCTACTTAAGATGCTGTATGGGGATATATCTATCTAGTTAGATAGAAATAGAGATAGCATTTTATAAAGATGTGATGGTTAATCCCCAGCTCATGGCAGCACGTGGCCAATTTAGTTAAAATATTACTGGATCAGTGTTGCATGATTAATCCCCCAATTGTAGTATCAGTTAATAGGGGCTTTACTAGTTCCTTTTTTGTAAAAATACTGTTTAGCATAATCTCATGCTATTGTACCAGTTTGTAAGTCTGCCTATGAGAGGTTGTATTCCGTATTATGGATGCTATAAAAACAATGAACATAAAGTACAAAAAAACATTTGATCAACAGAGGAAGAAACAAATATAATACAGTAAAATACAATATAGTAAAAGCTTTGAGAGTAATAATACAAAATAGTCCGCAAAGAAACAAAAATACAAGTTAAATCAACATTAGCATGGAGTGAATAATAGAGAAAATACAATAAATAAAACCCTTATGCAGTAATCCAGGTAGAGAAAATTGTATTATAATAACAAATACCCAGAATTATAATTATAAATAAAGGATAAAGTAGAGACAGGAAATGACTGGGGTGGGGATGCAATAAAAAAGGGGAAGAGGATAGGATAGTATGAAAAGAAAGCAAAAATAGGGGGATAGGGACTTGGTATACTAAAGTGCAAGGAGATGACTAGAGGAGTGTACAGTGCTTACCTGTGGTGAAGGGGTGTAGGATCAGGAGAAAGATAAAGGGTCAGGGAGGTTTGAAGCAGAAGCATGAGCAGGAATCAGCAAGATGATCACAAAGCAATTTCTTGAGAGACATGGGATGGTGCTTTGGTGGAGTGGTGTTGAGGAATAAGCACAGGGGCATTAGCAGTCGAGCGAAGACCGTATTTGGATGGCTGGATGAGAAATAGTTGGTTACGGATGATGTTATCTATGACCGAGCCATACGCAAAGTCTCTAGATGCATTTGGAGAAAGCCACCCTAGTTCTGCGTATAGGAGGCAATGGTGTTTCATCCAGTCTGAGGAGGACGCGTACCTACAGATATTGTTGTAGGTGACATCCCACTTCCAGACAATAGTTTTACTCGATGAGGCATACACTACAACTCCATAGGTGAGTGACGGAAGGAGTATGCTACGGGCTATGGCAAGCCTAGCTGATGGTGTGAGCATATAGCTGGAACGATAGGCCATACCAAGTTTTATGTTGGCCAGCTTGCAGGATTGTTGTATATGGAGATCAAAAGTAAGAGTTGGGGCAGCCCGGCGGTGCTAAGGGCTGAGGCGCTGGACACCTTACCTCATACCACGCCGGCGACCCGTGTTCGGGAACGAGCACGGACCACCGGGTCGGCTGGGGAAGAGAAGGATAGAGCGCCCGATGGCTGCTCTCCTTCTTTGGGGGAAGGGGTAACCTGCAAGCTCTCGCCACGATACCACCACCTGGGGGAACTCGGGTGGAAGGTGCAGTAGAAGGAGGCTGCAGTATGGAATGGGGCAGATGTCAGCACAAGATCGGAGCAGGAGGTGCATCTCACCGCATCTCCTCGGTCATTGGGCCTCATTGCACGCCGACACTGGGAGAAAGAACAAGGGAAAATCACCCCATCTTGCCTAGGTGGCAACTCCTCACTGCGTGCCCTCGGAGCATCGGGGCAGACTCCGCTGAGCCGGTCCACCTCAAGAAAGTAACATAGTTGGGGAGTTAAGTGTGTCCCTCCTCACCCTACACCGAGGGGTTATCTGGGCATCAAAGGGATTGGCGGCACCGGGTACTCTAGGGGCAGACCCCGATGGGAAGAAGGTTCATGCAGCAGAGTGGAGAGAGGAGGCAGTAAGGCGCATAAAATACAGAGTAATAAAAAAAAAAAAAAGAAAGAGTTGGGTCGAGTGTGAGACCAAGGTATTTAAATGAAAGTACCACTCCAACAGAAGACCCATTTAGGGTAGTAACTTTGAAAGTGGATTGAGAGAGTTTGAGTTTGGCATTAGAACCAAATAGCGTGGCTTGAGTCTTAGATACATTCAAAAGAAGTTTGTGGCTGAAAAGCCACTGCTGAATCCATTGAAAATCAGTGGAAAGTCATTGGTTAACTTCAGTAATGTTTTTCGCACTAGCATAAAGGACAATATCATCAGCGTATAGCAGGGAGGCAGTCAGGAGGTAATATTGTTTGTTTATAAAAATGGAGAAAAGCAATGGACCAAGAATAGAACCTTGTGGCAGGTCAATATTTATGGTTGCAAAATCAGACAAGGTGGAGTTGAATTAACTTGCTGGGTGCAATCAGATAGTAGCTACCAAACCGTGCTGGGACATTTGGTGAGAAACCTAGGGATCTAAGAGGAGCAAGGAGGATAGGATAGTCGACCAGGTCAAACGCTTTTGTCATGTCTATGAAAATTGCTCCTGTTAGGAGACAGTGTCCATGGCCGATAGGGTATCAGATGTGAATTTGAGTAATGCAGTTGTGGTGCTATGTCCCTTATGGAAATCGTGCTGGGCAGTCATAAGAAGGTCATGTTTCTGAAGAAAGTCTACAGTTTGGGAGGCTACGAGCTTCTCAAGAATTTTGCTGAGGACTGACAATATCGCAATAGACCTATAGTTGGAGGAATTATTACGGTTATCCTTTTTGAAGACAGGTGTAATCCTGGCTGTCTTCCAGAGAGCAGGAACATAACTATGACACAGGGAGAGGGTAAAGATCCTAGCTAGAGGTGCAGCTATGTAAGGGGCAGCAAGTTTCAGCAGCTTAGGTTCAATATTGTCAGATCCAGCTGTGGAAAAGTCAAAGATGTTATTGAGTAGTCTAAGTACATCCTGAAGGGTGACAGACTTGAAATTAAATTTAGGCCCAGGGCATAGGATTGAGCATGTGAGTTAAGAGAAGGTGGTAAGGACGATGTATAATTTGTAAGGTCAGAGAACTGGGCATTGAAAAAGTTTGCAATAGTGGACAAATTGTTGCAGTGTACACCATTAAGAGACATGTCAGTTGGGGTTGGGGCCGGATTTGAACCTAGGAAGCTCTTTCTGTGGGACCAGAATTTTTTGGGGTCACCATAACATTTAGCTAGGAGATCTTTACAGTAGGTGCTCTTTGCCCTTTTAATATCCTTCTTGCAAGAATTTCTGAGTACCCTATAGGAATTGAGGTCAGCAGGCAGTCCTGTCTTTTTGTATCGGCGCCAACTTTTATCACACAGTCGTAGTTTTGAGAGACGGTCTGACTTAAGCCACTGGGTATGCTTGTTTTTTACATGATGGGTAATGAGGGGGCATGATTGTCCTGAATTACTAGAAAGTGATTTAGGAATAGGTCTACAGCGGTCTGAGGGTCATCCAGTTTAAAAAGAGGAGTCCAGTTGATAGAGGCTATATCCTGTAGGAAGGACTGGTGTTCAAGGTGTGCATAGTTTTGGAAGGTGATGAACTGAGGCTGTGACGGTGGGGGGGATGCCTGGTCTTACCTCAAATACAGAACGTGGGGGAATGATCTGTGATGGCATCTGCCAGTGTGCCACAGAATATAATATTTTCGGGGTGGTTGGTCATTATCCAGTCGAGCAGAGTAGTGGAGTTGGAGTGATGGGCAGTTCTAGTGGGATCGCTAATAACCTGGTAAAAGTTGAAACTTTGGATCTTGGATAGTAATGTAGGTTGGAAGTTACCCAGCCAGTTTATATTGAGATCAGCAAGTAAAAGAACTTCATTTCTACCTGATAGAAAAGAGGTTTGATTAAGCAGTTCATCAAGACCTTTGAAACCACTGGAAGGTGGGTTGTAAGCACAAACAATATGGAGTTTTGGAGCCTAGGTTGAGAAGAACGTGTAGAGCTTCGCTATGGACTAGGGGAGATGAGCAGATCAGGGTGAGATTGATGTTGTCCTTAAAGTAGACAGCTGTACTACCATCTCTTTTGGGGACAGGCCTGTCAACTCTCAAGAGGTTGTAGGAAGTTAGCGAGCAGCGGGAGTCTTGGATGGATGGTTTAAGCCATGTTTCAGTTAGACATACGTTATCAGGTTTATATAGGGTAATCCAGGATTCAAATTCAGCAAAATTGTGTAACAGGCTTCTGATGTTATGATGCACCACTGTAAGACCCTTGGCTTTCGTAAGGTGATATCCTGCATCATAGGTTGGTTCTGGGTTGGAATACACATCTCCAGAGAGCAGTAGGGCTAATAGGAGGAGATACCAGAGTGTATGATGCAGGAAAGGGCACGAGGTACTCAAATTAAAGGGGAAGAATTTTCACATATAGGAAACAAGATGGACCCAGGGCCTGTGCAATAAAAGTGGAGTAGGGTCACAGTGGAGAGGGGACAAAAGGAGAAGGTGAGAGAATTGGTAGTCATGGGGCAAGGAATGTGGGATAGCCGAGAGGGTGAGAGGGACAGACAGCAGGGATAAGTGGAGCAATGCAACTGAGGGCACAAAAAGGTGCAATGAGATTGAGAGCTTCATTGCTTAGTAACCTAAGAAAAGTCTGGTGTAGGGGGTGAGTGACCGGGGCACCCAAGTGGAAACAGAAGTGTGAGAAAGAGCCAACGGTGGTAAAAGAGAGTCCTGCAGCCAGTGATGTGGAGTCTGCGAGCCATGGTCGGAGTCACTATGCCCAGCCTGGGTGTTTTCCATAGTGTTTTCTCCTCATCCCGAGATGAATGCGCACTAGGAGGGCCAAGAAGAGGCATGTGCACACTGAGCATCTGTGGGACGCTGGCCTCCAGCTTGTGTCTCCCCCCTCCCTGGTGCCCTTGGCTTCACTGCCACCTATGGTCGCGTAGGTAGCAGTCTTTCAGCGAGGGTGGCGTCCCTTCCTCACCGGAGGAGAGCGCCTATAGGGGTGTTCAATCCTCCTCTCCCTGGTCGGCCCCCAGTGACGTAGACTTATTCCAGTACCCAGACCGCCGATGTTGCAAGCAGTAACGCTACTGCTGCGCTGACTGGCAAGAATGTAAACATTACATGAGAGCGGACTCAAGGGCATTCTAGATGAGAGGAGGCAGAGTATTGACACAGACACAGACATTGAGGGCTGATCAACTGAGAGCCACCGCTGCCTGAGAAGAAGTAAAGGAAGTACAGTAGAAGGTAATCTCTCCTCTGGAATTCCTACTATTGTTATAATTTAGGAGACGCACACGCCAATGGAACCATGGCCCCTCCCTTTGTGTCACTCGAAGCTGCTGGTTCTGCCCCCAGGCCTACACCAGGTGGTGGCCAGAACCCACCCCTCCCCGGGACAGGAGAGCTGTCCTCCAGAGGCTCACTCCTCTCACCACCAGCCAAGCCCTGGTGACCTGAGCTCACTCCAAAACCCGGGTCACTGGCATGGGAAAATGTAAGGTGCAAGGCGCCTTAGCCCTCGTCACCACCAAGCCTCCATCATGGGTTTCCTTCCCTAGGTGCATTACCTTGCATTTTTTGGCATTTAATTTCCACTGCAAAACTTGAGACAACCCCTCTAGCTTTTGTAAGTCGCTGCATTTCCTCTATTACTTCATCACTATCCACCCTCTCGCAGAGCATAGTGTCATCTGTGAAGAGAAACAATCTGCCCTGGATTCCCTCACCAGTATCGCTGATGAACATGTTGAAGAGGACTGGACCCATGACAGATCCCTGTGGTGCCCCGCTCATTGCCTCTCTCTCTGTCCTGATTTAACCCCGTGGCCCACTACCCTCTGCTGCCTCCTCTTTAGCCAGTTACCTACACAGTTTGCTATGACCTTAGTTGCTCCCAAAGCCTCCATGTTCTTCAGCAAGCATCTTTGAGGCACCAAGTAGAAAGCTTTGCTGAAGTCGAAGTAAAACAAATCCACAGCATGGCCCCTATCTAGTTCTCTCATCACCCAGTCAAAGAAAACTATTAGGTTAGTCTGACAAGACCTCCCGCCCACAAATCCTTCCTGTTTACTATCCTGGAGATCATTGCTCTCCAAGTAGTCCACAAGGTCCTCTTTGACCAGTGACTCCATCAGCTTCCCTACAATAGATGTAAGACTGATAGGTCTGTAGTTCCCTGACCCCCCATCCTCTTATGGAGCAAAACCATGTCTGCCACCTTCTAGTCTGTCAGAGCTAACCCCATTCTTAGTGAGCTGTTGAATAGACTTACCAAGGGTTCTGCCAGTTCCACTACCAGTTCCCTGAGCATCCTCATATGCAACCCATCTGGTCCTGGGGTCTTATCTATCTTTAGGACTGTCAGCCCTTTCAGGATCCTTTCGCTAGTAAATATTGGCTGCCTCATCTCTGAGACCCCCTCAGTGGCTGCTTTGATGCCATTTTTTGGCAAGTGCCCACCGTCCTCTCTAGTGAAATCTGAGCAAAAGTACTCATTGAAGATGGCTGCCTTTTGCCCGTCCTCCTCTATTACCCTACCCCCCCTTAGCTAGCATTTCTTTTCTCTCTCCTTTTTCACCTGCTATAACCGAAGAACTGTTTTTCTCTGCTCTTGACCTCCACTATAGTATGCTGCTCTGTGTATGCTTTTGTCTCCCTAATTGCCCTCTTTGCTCCCTATGTCTCAGTAAATATTCCTCCCATTCCTCCTCCCCTGCTTTTCTTTATATTTGTAGAAGGCCTTTTTCTAGGGATATGAATACAATGCACTTAACCGCATTTCTGGCAGTCTTCCTTTAATGGGTTAACTTGCTGGACATCTTTAAGCTAAGCTCTTCCCACCCACCTGGACGGTATACTCCTCAGTTCCGCCCTGTGATGTCAGATCTTCCTTTCTGCTGGAAATGTTAGGTCTCCTCCTTCTCAGCTTTGTGCATGATGCAGGCCTTTTCCAAGTGCACTATTGGCAAAATTAAAACTTTTCGAGTTTCACAGCATTTAGTGAGTATATTTCTTGGATCCGCTTAAGTCGCTCAACATATGTGATGGAACATGAGGATTCCAAGTCAGGTCCAGGTTTCAAGTTTTGTGTCTAGTGCAACCAGAAGATGTCACGGACGGATCCACACACTTTGTGCATTTATTGCGTGGGGGCAAAGCACAGCATCACCACCTGCAGCCTCTGCAAAACTGTACTTCCTTCATCCCTTGAAGACTGCTACACCTCTCTTCTACTCAGCCAGCCAGCTGAATGGGACAATCCAGTGAAGTCTAAGGATGCTCATATGGTGATCTCCTTGGCTGCAGGATTTGCGGTCCAACTTGCAGCGATGGAAGACGTGGCAGGGAAAGCTGCAGTGGGTGCCTCTTCGGTCTCAACACTGCTCCCGGCTGGGGCCAGTATCAAAGCATCATTCACAGGAACGTTTCACAACATGTGCAAGTCCCTCCTGACCTCTGGGGAGAGCCATTCCTACCATAGCAAGAAGAAGTTAAAGAGGTCCCGCCATCAGTTGTGGGACTGGGAAAGAGCACGCTGTTCCTGCTTCTGCGACTCTCTCGACTGCTCAACAGCTGTCGAGCACTCAGCTTTAGCTGAGCCCTCCTTGGTCGAGGGTTAGGCCAGTAGCTCCATGGTAACCCTATCAAGCTTGTTGGCTTTGACCCAGATTTATCTCGACCCAATCAACCCGTGGTCAGAAGGGATTGAAAAAGATTCGATCTCTCGGACCCTGGTCCTTTTGGCTCTCACTCAGCAGGGTCAGGAGCAGTAGGCAGGACCAGGTTGTCTCATCCAGGGAACTGTCTCCTTTTGAGGTCGAGCAGCACGGGCCAGTCTGTGTCATGTACACAGCCCCTCTATGTGCATCTCCACGCTGTCGACGGTGGTCGAGGTCTAAGTAGAGGTCAAGGGATTCCTCATACTCCTGATCTCGCTCATCTGTGTGACAGGGTTGAATAAGGCCCTATCCCATTTCTTATGCAGAAGGAGTTTAAATGCAAGGATCTGTTCTATCCTCTCCCTTTCTGTCTCTTGTCTGTTTGGTTCTGCAGCCAAATGTTCTCGTGAGACCTAGGAACTGATCACTGAAGGTCTCGTGATTTTCCGCCTCACTATCTCTCTACCTTCACTTGTTGTTTCTGTCTTTTCTTCCCCCTTGCATATCTGTGGTTATAAAAATACATGTGAATCTTTGTGTGAAACTGTAAGTGATACTGAGATCCCTTGGTTGAAAATGTATATAGTTATACTGTTGAAATTATTGCAAAATGCTATTTGGAATTTAGGGGCTTAACCAGAGATGCAGTTCGAGCTCCTCTCAGGCTTGTTTGCAAACTCTTTTGCAGAGCTGCCAGCAGGAAGCCAGTTTGGGGATACTGTTCTAGTTGCAATCCTGCTCTGCAAAGAAGTTGACAAGAACTGTGATACATTTTATGAGCAACAAGATGTATCCTTATCGAGCTCAGGATGTAGAAATTAAGTGCCGTGCTAAGACTGATTATAGAAAGAACAGCAATATTTTTGCTAGAGAGACTGAAACTTGGAATTAGAGATACCCTCAGACAAAGGACTTTGTTTTCTTAGTTTGTACTGCCTTTGTACATAGTTATACTGAACAATTTTTATTTTTAATTTTCTGTTCTTGATAATGATAAAACGCTACTTGTGAATTTTACAACTGCTCCTAGTCTTCCTATGCTTCCTGACCTGTGCCTCAGTGACAATCTGGGAGGTACTGCCTCAGGCACTCTTCATCCTCTTCATCATCCAACAAAGAGAGGCTCTGTCGCAAGATGAGGCAGCGCTATGAGAACCTGCTGTGGCAGCAGTGGGCCTTGACTGGACAAGGTAGGGCTCTAACTATGACCCTGGTGGTCTCCTGGTCACTACCAGTCCTACCCATTCTGGTCCTGCTGAGACAGATGTCTCCAACACCTGTCTCTCCACCTATCTGGGTGGAACCACCACTACAACAGCCGTTACAGGGAGCTCCTACCAAGGACTCACATCCGGCTACTGGCTTGCTGAGCCAGTTATCTGTGGAGATCACACACTCGGATGAATCCCGAGTGGTGTACGGCAATAAACGGCTGAGGGCCATATTTGAAAAGTCTTTGAATGACTCAGATGGGTCCTCGAGCACTCATGGGTTTGACTGTGAATCAGTCGAAGAACTTACTCCTAACCATGGGCCAGTGTCTTGTGGGGCTCTTCTCAGATTGATATCTGAGACCATGGAAATCCCTTTGGAACCAGTTCAGAAAAGGGCTAAATAACCCTTTACTGAAATCCTGGACAGGGACGAATCCCTGAGGGTCACCTTCCCGATGGCCGAGGCCATATTGGGACTTGCTCTAGAGCTTTGGCAGCACCCAGCATCCTGTGCCATACCCTCAGCCTGTATGGTCCACAAGTATGTGGTCCCTACTGGCACCTTGTCCGGTTTCTTGGCCCACCCCTCGGCTGAGGGATTGGTGGCCGATTCGGTCTTCAGGAAAACTGGCAATGTTGGGATCAGGGACAAGCCCCCTGACAAAGAGTCCAAAACACTTGACCACACAGTGAAAAAGGTGTATCCTGCAGCTTCCCTGGGTCTCCGTCAGGTGAGCTATACCCTAATGATGGCCAACTCTGGTCACTCCCTGATGGGAGTGCTAGACCATATCCTCCCTCACCTATCTGCTGCCATGAAGATGCTGGTGAAAATGGTCAGAGGCCAGGATCAAGAGCTGACTAAACACCAACTCCAGATGGCCTTGAATATTGGCGACCCTCGTACCTGTTCCATGGCTTTGCTATGTGTTGCGGGGCCTGGCTGCGAATTTCCACCTTCAAGGAGGATACCCAGCACAAACTGCCCAGTGTTCCCATCTTGGGCACCGACCTCTTTGGCCCAGGGTGGAGGGGCATCTCAGGAGGATTGAGAAGTCCAGTGCCACTCTGGTTTCTGTGACTTCTTCATGGAAGGACCAGAAAGGGCAGAAACAGAAAAAGAAGTCCTTTCAGTTTCGGCCCTTCCAGTCACAGCAGCCAAAACAGCAGCAGCCCCAGCAGGGTCAGTATCAAGCTTGAAGCCCCAAGACCAAGTTTGCCAGTCAGGGCCCCAAGAAGGATGGGGGTAGGGGTAGTGGTGCCCCACCATAGCTGCCCAGTGACAGGTTGGGGGGGCTACCTCCCGCCCATCTAGACCCTGCCTTAGCTCCCCATGGGGGGATATCTACCATATTATTACTTAAATAACTCCCAACATGGCAGCCATACATGAGGTAATTACCCTTTCACAGTAGTTATGTGACCAGTACCAAAGGCAGTCCTGTAATAACATAATAACTGGTAGGGTTGGATATCAACCAGAAATCAGGCACTTTATTCTCTGTGTCAACCTAGTATGACATGACACCTGGTTGATACAGAGAATGTCACAGCTAATCTATCGCCAGCGCAGGAAGCAGTTACACTGTCACACTACTGAAAGTAGCTGTGACAGCATTTGTTGCCTTAACCGTGTTCTCTCTTACTCTCTTTCTGTTATACATGCCTTCGCTCCTAGTTCTGGTTGATATCAGACTGTAACCGATACAATAAATAAAATATGGGTTACATGTGCAGTAATGCATGACAGGGTGTGTGATTATGAGTCAATAATCACATGCCTCTCAAGGGTGTTCTTAAGCACCAAGCATACCTCTCAACCTTTTGTCACTGAAATGAGGGACACAGACACTCAGAATGAGGGACAGTGAGGGACACTGACCCTCATAATGAGGGGCACATCCTCAAATGTGGACATACAAACTCAGAACACTGTACAGACCATTGTGTTTACTGGTACAAAGTTGATTTTTGATTTCGCATTTAGAATATTATACATTTCTGCTCTAAAGTCTGAATTTATAGCACACTCTGTGTTGGAGTAACTTTTTTCATGAGAGACGGATAAGGGACAGAGAAATTTTGAGGGGTAAAATGAGGGACGTCCCACACAACCAAGGGACAGTTGAGCGGTATTGAGCCGAGTGCCTTTAAACACCTGAGAGAGAAGTGTGAGTACTGACCATAATTTCACATCTCCGGAGTGTTTTACTGCACTTAATAAAATATGTCCTTTAAAAAAACAAAGAAAATAAGCCATAAATTCAAATAAACAGCTACTTTCTGTACATTGTTTTAAGTTATAAAAAAAAAGTCCCTTCCTTTACAGACCTGTTTCCCACAGTCGACTTCTGAGTTTGAGTGGGACCTACTGAAATAAATTGCTAGTTTCTCATAGGACTGTGACATGAGTGGGATGACTTGCAAAAAGTCTCTGGTTTCTGAGCCATAGCCTCTGAGACTAGTACGGTGAGCTTTGGACGACTAGAACTTAGCGAGTTCTTGGCCCAGTTTAAGCGCACTCGAGCAGTTCTCACTGTGAGCCTCATTTCACTTTTTGTTTTACTGTCAGCAAGTAACGGTATGCTTAATTTATTATTTGTTTTTTTACTTGAAAGAAATTGGTGCTAATTCAGATTATTTCTGGCCAGAGGGAGTGTATGGCTGTTGTAGGGAGCCATTGCTGTGAGATGGCTGGCTTCCTGGCTGGCACTACAGCCTGTGTAACTATGGGTTAATAGTTATATGGCTTCTAAGGAGGATACAGCACTCTGCACACACAAATCCACTCATGACACTGGAGCTCGGGAGCTGAGTACACAAAGTATCCTTTATTAAACCAACATCCAAAACGGGAATACAGCAGTGCCAGTGTAGCGAAAGGAAGTATCCCGCAATGCATTGAACTCCGCTGAGCTCCAGTGTCATGAGTGAATTTGTGTGCACAGAGTGCCGAGTCCTACTTAAAGGCCACTGATTGTGTGGACTTGCAAGCACTGATGCGTGGCCAGTGACCCTCTAGTTAGACTGTAATAATTACATGGGTTGGAGTGTTTCTCATCCAATCAGATAGGAAGATTTTTGTTATACATTTTGTAATGCACTTGTAAAGTGTGTTCTTTAAAAAAATGAAGAAAATAAGCTATAAATTCAAATAAACAACTACTTCTTACCCCAGGGGTCCTTTGGCATCAGTAACTTTTGCAGTTAGCGGAATAGCTAGCTCTGCCCTGGAGGTGGAATGTATGGTAATGAGTTTTATGAATTAGCCGATCAGATTGAAGCTATAGAATGTGCTGAGCAGAGAGAGGGAAGGAGACTTCAGAATTTTTTCTCTGCTGAACTGAGCAACACTGCCTCTGAGCTGCTCTCTCTCCTTACAAAAAAAAGTTGTTTTTCTTGATACTGGTAGCTATTTATTTGTTTTCTATATTTTTGAGTGTGCCAAGTATTTATTTATTTGTTTTAGCGGTTCCCCTCGGTTCCCAGGAACCGTATTTTTCTCCAGGTTCCGCAGTTCCCTTTTTATTTAAATTAAAAATTTTTTAGTTATCATGTCTAGTGTTTCTACGGTTCCCTTTACTTATTTTTGTTCATTTTAATCGCGGTTCTCTTTTTCTAGCGGGAACCGATGGTTTTACTTACTTTTTACCTCAGAAAAGTCATGCTTCTTTACCACAAGGGAACCGACCACTGGACCTTAGATTTAAATGGTTCAACATTCTATTTAGGGGTTTTCTGTAAATTGGGTATGTCAGAAACCCCAAAGAAAAGGACTGGACTCACAGTTTTAAAAATTGTTTAAGCTGCCATAGAATTTTAGCTAAAGCTAACACTCACGACCTATGTTTAAAGTGCTTAGGTCCAGATCATTACTGTGTTCTTTGCTTCAAATTCTGTTTAAAAACTTTAAGAAATACAGCAAAAAGGCTTAGATAAATGGCAGAAGAAGGGTCTTCATCTGGTCCCAAACACAGACCCAGGGCTACCGATGGGGGGCCTTTAAGAAATAAAAATAATACAGGTGCTGATGAGGCATCTTTAAAATCTAAGCCTTGTACAGGTGCTGATGAAGTGCCTTTGAAAACAACACAAAGCCTGGCACTGATGAAGTGTCTATTAAAAATAAGGCTAAAGGAGCTGATGAAGTTCCTAAATAAAAAAGTTTAAGAGGTACTGATGAAGTGCCTGGTTCTAAGAGAAAATCTGAACAAGTCACTGATGAAGTGGCTTCAAAAAAGATTTGTAAAGAAAAGAATCCCATTGCTCCTCCAGGTGGCGCTAAAGGTGAGGCTGCAGTGGGAAAGAAACACAAGTATAAACAAGACCCCTACTTTTCTGCGGCACATTGGGACCAAGTTCTGTAGCAAGATTACCATTTGCCGCAGAACTTCTGCGGCAGTGGTTTGTAATTTCTGTGGAAGTTCTGCTGCACCAATGAACCACCACATCACAGTGTCAGCTTATCGTCCTGACTGCACTTCCAAGGCAGTGGTTATAGCATCAGGATGGGGGAGAGCACAGAAACACTAGTTCCAAAATAACAGACTTGTAGAAATCTGGACGAATGACTCGTAGTGGCAAAGACCCCTCCTCTTATAGAAGAGGCTCTTTCCTTAACAAGAGATATTCTGCAATACTTGGGATTCATTATACAGTAAATCAAAAGAAATCCCATTTGGTACCAGCGCAGCTCCTTACCTCCATAGGAGCACAGTTGGACTCATTGCACAGCAAAGCCTTTCTTTCTGTGGAAAGGATTCAACATTTTCTGTCAGTGGCAAACTCGTTTTTCCTGAGCCAGCCCAGGCCAGCCAGACATTTCCTGCAGCTCCTGGGCCACATGGCATCCATGACAGCTGCGGTCCCAGAGGTCAGGTTCAGAATGCGGGACATTCAGCAGTACCTAAGGTTTTGCTGGTCCCAAAGCAAAAATTCCCTGTCCAAACTGGTCCCAGTCACAAAAGACTTTCTTTAGTTTCTGGACTGGTCGAAGGACACTGCCAACCTTTTGGTAGGAGTTCCCTTCCAGGTTTCCTCCCCTTCCAAAATCATCACTACAGATGCTTCTCTTCTTGGATGGGGAGCTCACATGGTTGACTGTTCTGTCAGTGGCTCCTGGACTCCACAAGAGTCATAGGTCCACATTAGTCTAATGGAACTCAGGGCCATTTATCTGGCTTTCAAAGCTTTTACTTTAAAGATAAAGGGACACATCATCCAAATTAGAACAGACAACACCACTGCTATGTTTTACATAAACAGGGCGGTGTCAGGTCCACCATCCTATACCTAGACGCCATGAGGATTTGGGGCCTAGCCTATTCCTTGGGAGTCAGTATGCCAGCCATACATCTCCCAGGAAAAGACAACACTCTGGTGGATGCCCTTAGTCGCATCAACCAGGGACACAGCGAATAGTGTCTGAACAAACAAGTGTTTGCCACAGTGTTAAGGAAGTGGGGCACACCAGAGGTGGATCTGTTCGCCTTTCACCTGAACCGTCAGTTTCCTCTGTCCTGTTGCAGGTCCCCAGCACTGGGAACTCTTCCAACAGATGCCTTAACTCTGGAGTGGACGGGAAAGTTCCTTTATGCCTTTCCTCCCTTTTCTCTGATTTTCAGAACTTTGTTAAAGCTCAAAAATCAACCTGCAACAATGATTCTGCTGGCACCAGATTGACCGAGGCAGGCATGGTATCCTCTGCTGGTGGCCATGTCCTGCAGCAAGCCTATTCATCTCCCTCTCAGCCACTCCCTCCTGTCTCTTCCCCAGACAGGGGTGTCATACCCAGATCTGAAACCTCTTCACCTCAAAGCCTGGCTGTTGAGGAGTTAGAGTTTCAGGACACTCAGTACTCTGAGCAAGTGCTGAAGATCCTGAAGATGTCCAAAAAGCCTAGTACAAAAAAGACTTACGCAGCCAAGTGGAAAAGATTTTCCATCTGATGCAAGCAGAAGCACATTAATCCTTTTAAGGCTTCGATTCCTAATATTTTGGATGACTTGATACACCTACAGGAGTCAGGTTTGAAGCCTTCCTCTCTGAAGCTTCATCTGGCCTCTGTTTCAGCTTATCTTTCAGCTTATCTCTGTGTGGGAAAAAACAAGTCTGTATTTTCACAACCTGTCTTTTTCAGAGGTCTCCTCCATGTTCAGCCACCAATCAGGGAGCCTGTTCCTCCTTGGAGCCTGACTCTCTGTATTGCCAAGCTTATGGAGCCACCGTTTGAACCCATGGCTGTGGGCCACATTAAATATGTGACTTGGAAAACTGCGTTTTTGGTGGTCATTACCTCTACTAGAAGAATCTCAGAGTTACAGGCCCTCTGCACTGAGCCCAACTACTTTATTCCCCACAGGGACAGGATTGAGCTCAGGACTGACATTAAGTTCTTGCCTAAGGAGGTCTCTGAGTTCCACATCAGTCAATCCATCACTTTGCCTGTGTTCTTTACAGAGAAATCCACTCAAGGGGAGCAGAAGGGCCCTGCTCTACTACTTGGAGCACACCAAGCAGTCCAGGGGCTGATCCACACAGCTGTTCCTCACCTGTGGGGAGGTAGGTAGGAGAAGGCCAGCCACTAAGAGAACTGTCTCGCTGGATAGTCTTCTGCATTCGGTTCTGTTATGACAAGGCTGGTAAGCAGCCCCCTGAGGGCCTCAGGACCCACTCTACTAGGGGTACTGCTGCATTGGTGGCAGCTGCTAGGGACATTCCCCTTCTGGAAGTCTGCAGAGCAGCAACTTGGAAGACTATGCACACTTTCACTAAGCATTATTGCTTAGATGTGCAGTCTAGATCTGATGCCAGGTTTAGCAAGGTGGTACTGCAGACCCTTTTTCCTAAATAGTTTCTCTACCCACTTCCCAACTGTACTGCTTTGTAGTCTGCAATAGTTACTGATGCTAAAGGACCCCTGGGGTAAGAAGAAAAAAATACTCACTGTAGTAATCTTCTTTCTCCCAAGGTGTCCTTTAGCATCAGTAAGCTCCCACCCTTCCTCCCCAGATAACCTCCAGAAAAAGGCTCTGACTTTTGCCTTAAATTATTATGTGTATTAAACTTTGGATTGCATTTTAAGCAAAGTTTTTATGGTTCTGGTTCTGGTTATTATATGTGTTTTTAAATCCTGTTGGTTATTTCCAGTGGGGCATCTGCCTATTCTGCCTTCGAAAAAATTCTGAAGACTCCTTCCCTCTCTCTGCTCAGCACATTCTATAGCTTCAATCTGATTGGCTAATTCGTAAAACTCTTTACCATACATTCCACCTCCAGGGTAGTGCTAGCTATCCTGCTAACTGCAATAGCTACTGATGCTAAAGGACACATTAGAAGAAAGAAGATTACTATGGTGAGTAATTTTTTTCTTTCTGTACATTGTTTTAAGTTACAAAACAGTCCTCATGTTCTGCAGACCTGTTTCCTACAGCCGACTTCCGAGTTTCAGCAGGACCAAATGAATTAAGTTGTTGTCAGTTTCCCGCTGCAGAGCCAACCTCGGAGCTCTGCCTCAGAAGACTGTCACGTAAGTGAGATGTCTAGCAAAATATCTACAGCTTCTGGGCTGTTGCCTCTGACACTGCTATGGTGAGCTTTGTACAGCTGGAACTTTGTGAGATTTCATCCTGGTTTTACTGCAGTCACTATGAGTCTCACTTTACTTTTTTTTTTTTACTGTCAACAGGTAATGGTAAGCCTTACTGTATTATTTATAATTTTACTTGAAAGAAATTGGTGCCAATTTGGATCATTTCTGGCCAGCAGGGTTGTATGAATATTTTAGGGAGCCACCGATGTGAGATGGCTGGCTTCCTGACTGGTACTACAACCCGTGTAATTATAGGCTATTAATTACAAGGGTTGGATTGCTTCTCAGCCAGTTAGACAGCACAATTTTTCTTACACATTTAAGTGTGATTACTCATTCTTTTACACACTGTCAATGTGTTTTGCCTTTTTAAACCACTCACGCTTCATTCTGGTAGTTTATGTAGCCAAACACACATCAGATGTATAATAAGCCTCGTATCACTGTCCTCTAAATATTTTTCTGTATTTTATGTTTGAATGTTATTTCTAAAGGAGGTTTGTTTCTGCCTACACAAGAAATGTTGAGAGGCTTTGAAACACTAACAAAAATGTAAAAACTTGTAGATTCCAGAGGGCAAATTTTGCAAAACAAAAAATAGATTGGTAAATAATTCTGATTGACTGAATGACTAAAACACTTGTGTAATGTGTGAAAATAACAGAGGAATACTTTCCCTGTAAATAACATGTATAAACGCCTTACCACTGCTGCCATAACAGAACTCCCCTTCTCCTCCTCCTCTGTAGGGGTCCTTCTCGCGTTTCATTAAACGTGGCGCTTCAGACGCTACACAGGGTAATCGAGGATCTGCAGCAGTACATCACGGGTCTATACCAGGAACTGGAGACACAGAGGCGCAGTGCCCTCCACCTACAGCGTGAAAAGGTAACACAAGAGCGAGAACAATGACAGGATTCAGAGGGATTAATGCTAACAGTACTTCAGTTTAATGCCTTTAGAATGCTGCAAGCTTTTTTTTTCACTTCATCAATTACTGAAATTAAATGAAAATTAAATTTGAACAAGGCATAAACAGGAAGATGGCATCCACCACTATCTTTAGTTTCCTGCTCAGAAATTCTGACAATATTTCTGAATTGGATGATGATGACCGTGTCAATTTTTCGTATACTGGGGGAGAATACAATGGGCCCCATTCTCAAAAGGATATGCATGGCGCAAAGTGACTTGCATCCAACATGAATGATGCAAGTAGCACTTTGCGCCAGTAGTTGCACCATGCGGGATTCTCAAAAGCAGCCTATGACAACACGCAGGCTGCTTGCGCCAAAGTGGACTTATGCCATCGTTGTGCCACAAACATGACTGCAACATGGCACAAGGGGATTTACGGCAGCTGCTGTTCTCTATTCACAAAGGGCGGCTGCCATGATGTCTCCTAATTTGGGATTCTCAAACAACCCCTGGAGGACAGCCGTCAAAGTACACTTACACCAGCTATGAGCTGGTGTAAGTGTACTTTGCTGCCCACCGGGGGTTGTGCCAATGTGCCACAAGTGAACCCTACAGCCCCCCCGTGATCACACATAAGCCTTCCCCCATTCCTGATCCCCAATAGTATTAATAATTAAGCCAGTGTGGACTATCACCCCCCCACAAGCTCTGATCCCTAATAGGATTAATGAATATGCCCTTGTGGGCTACCCCTGTCCTGATCCCGATATTCCTAACAATGAAGCCATTGTGGGCTAGTGGACCCCCAGCCCGATCCCGAACCGAAATATTGTAATGCAGTTTGTAAAATACAAAAAATATTGCATGCCCTGTAGCCCTGGTGGTCTAGTAACCCCCCACCTGGCAGTGCCAAACCCCCACTCCCCCCAACCCATACCCAGCCGGCGATTGTTACAGCCCACCTCTCACCACCATGGCCAGCCACTGACTGAGTTCCACATGAGCTCGTATTGTAAATAGTACATGCTCAGTGAATGACAGCAGCTGTCATTCACTGAGCGCAAATAGTACATGCTCAGTGAATGACAGCAGCTGTCATTCACTGAGTGTGTACTGTTTGCAGTACGCATTCTTGCATAGCTCAGTTGGCAGCTGGCCGTGGTGGTGAGATGTGGGCTGTTCCAGCTGCCAACTGGGTATGGGTCAGATAGGAGAGGGGTGGTCTTGCACTGCCAGGTGTGGGCAGGTGGAGGGCCACTAGACCACCAGGGCGACAGGGCATGCAATATTTTTTGTATTTTGCAAACTGCATTACAATATTCTGGGGATGAGAGCTGGGGGGGGGGCCGCTAGCCCACAAGGTTATATATATTAATACTATTGAGGATCGGGACTTGTGTGTGTGTGTGTGTGTGGGGGAGGGGGGCGATAGTCCACACGGGCTGAATTATTAATAATATTGGAGCTCAGGGCTGGAGGGGGTGCTTGTGCACTTGTACTGAGCAATGCCGCTGGCTTGTGGTAGTCTATTCAAGTGCACCCTCTGGTGCATGTCTGGTGTTGGCACAAACCGTTGGACTTATCTGCCGGAACCCTGCCTGATAGAGAATTGGGCACAGGGTCCTTGGTGCATTGACATTTGGCACAAGTTGCCTTTGGCACAACTTGTGCCATGCCTTTGAGAACTGACCCCCATATTCATTAATTGAAGTAGAACATTTATGGACAATGCCCATCATAATTTGACAGCCCATGCAAAGCTCTTCTATATGTGGAAGGACTGTGATAGGGTGGAGGCTGCACAGAGAAGGGTAAAGCATACAGTATGAATAAAGAAATACAAAATCACACATATCCCCATAATGCATTACACATACCCCCATAATGCATTGTGGGGTATGTGTAATTTTGTATTTTTTTTAAAGTTGGCTTTATTGCCAGTGCCCTTTGGGGTGACCCTTGCCTCAGTGCTTCTGCACTTAGATTTTTTGTCTTTTAGCCAGTATGAATAAAGACTGAGGGGCCTTAACATGTACACCCTGAATAGAAAGAGATGGGGGGAGAGAGATGGACAGACAGATAGATAGATAGATTGATCTGGAGGAAGGCAGATGTGATTCCCCTTCACAAAAGTGGGACCAAGACAGAGGCAGGAAACTACAGACCTCTCAGTTTGACCTCTGTGGTAGGGAAAGTGATGGAATCACTTCTGAAGGAAAGAATTGTTGAGTACCTAGAGACCAGTGGGGCACAGGACCCAAGGCAGCATGGGTTCACAGCAGGAAGGTCATGTCAGATGAATCTAATTGATTTCTTTGACTGGGTGACCAAAGTAGTAGACCAGGGAGGGGCTGTGGACATGGCCTACCTAGACTTTAACAAGGCATTTGGCACAGTCCCACACAAAAGATTAATAGTCAAATTAACCAGCCTGGGTGTGGGTCCCAGGGTGGTAGCCTGGTAAAACACTGGCTGGACAACAAGACACAGAAGGTAATTGTAAATGGAGTCCACTCTGAAGAAAGAGGGTTACTAGTGGGGTACTGCAGGGTTCAGTACTGGGTCCAGTCCTTTTAATGTCTTTATAAATGACATTGCAGAGGGACTGGAAGGAAAAATATGCCTCTTTGCAGATGACAGAAAGATCTGCAACAGGGTTGATACACAGGGCGTGGAAAGGATGAGAAAGGACTTGGCAAGGTTGGAGGAATGGTGGAAGTATGGCAGCTAGGATTCAATGCAAGAAGTGCAAAATAATGCACCTGGGAAACAAAACCCAGGGGAAGATTACATAATGGGGGTAGTAACAAAACAATAAAGGAAAGGGACCTGGGGTAATCATATCAGATGACCTTAAGGTTAGCAAGCAATGTGAGAGGCAGTAGGGAGAGCTGTGGGTATACTGGGATGCATAGGGAGAGGCATCAACAGCAGAAAACAGGAAGTTGTTGTGCCTTTGTACAGACAGTTGGTGAGACCCCATCTGGAGTATTGCGTCCAGTTCTGGAGACCCCATCTCCGCAAGGACATAGACAGGATAGAGGCAGTCCAGAGGAGGGCAACTAGAATGGTGCAGGGTCTGCAAGAGAAGCCATACGAGGAGAGACTAAAAGATCTTAATATGTATACCCTTGAGGAAAGGAGGGAGAGGGGGGACATGATAGAAATGTTTAAGTACCACAGTGGAATCAACAAAGTCCAAGAGGGTAGCATCTTTCAGAAAAAGGGACATGTAAGAACAAGGAGACACAATTTAAAGATAGAGTGGGGCAGTTCAGGGGCAATGTGAGGAAGTATTTTTTCACAGAGTGCAGTGGATGCATGGAACAGCCTTCCTGAGGAGGTTGTGGGGTCTAAAACTGTGGGAGAATTCAAGAATACATGGGACAGACATAAGGCAATTCTAGTGGGGGGTAGGAAGAAATAGGCTGTTGGTTGACTAGGATCTGCGGCTTATCCTGTAGGTAGGGAAATGGGCAGACTGGGTGGGCCAAGCGGTCCTTATCTGCCATCAAAGTCTATGTTTCTATGTTAGAGGCATGATTAAAACATACAGATACCTCCATGGGATTAACAGAGTGACAGTTCATTGAACTGTTGATCTTTAGTACAAACACAAAGGAGAACCCATTAAAGCTGGGTGGGAGAAGGTTCAGGAGGTGATGTCCGTACTTTTTCACAAAAAAAGAGTGTTGGACAAATGGAACAAACAGCCAAAGGTGGTGGTCTCCTCCAAAACAGTAAGTGGATTCAAACACGGGTGGGAGAGGTACAAGGGCCTGATAAGTATGGTAGGAAGTGGAATGGGGGAGGGGAAATGGGAAGATGGTCTTTAGGATCCTCACAAGTGTATGAGGTAAAGTTGGGTAGACTGGATGGGTACTGCTGTGTCTCTCGTATGTTTGTACAATAAACCGTGAGTTCACTTTCAATTTCTTGTTTTTGATTATTTGGGTGCTACAGTGTAGTTCGCTGTGCTATTTAGGTAGTGCTGGGTAGACAGGATGTGCCAGTGGGCCATTTTCTGCTGGGGAAGGCTCAGAAGGGACCTGAGGAAATATTATGTTACTGAAATGGTGTTGGAACCGTGAACAGTCTACCAGCCAAAGTGGTGGGTGCTAAAACCCTTGGTGGTTTCAAGCATGGTTGGGACAGAGTGAAGGGTACAGTGGTTGCTCAGGATGGCAGAAACTGGGAGGGCTAGGACCCTGGAGGGGACAGTAGGTCCTAGGGTTAAATAGGGAACTCCAGCAGACTGGATGAACTGTTGGTCTTTTTCTGCCATCATTATCTATGTTTCTATAAGGTATTTGGCTTACCTGTAGCTGGCAGTATTCCAGAGATCTAGATGGCTAAGTCTGCCTAGTATTGATACTACTCTGCTACCAGTTTTGGAACCTAGTGATGTCACTAAGGGTGAAGTTGTGTCCACGTACCTTGTTGCTAGTCACAGTTTCACCCTTCATGACACAACAAGATTCCAAAAATGGTGGCAGTGTTGTATCAAAATAGGGCAGAATGAGGCAGAACACAGCATTTGGGACCAACGGTGAGACTGAAAAGATGAGGATTAGCACCCTGCATTTGTCAGATTGTAATTTTTTAAATAACTGGAGGCGAGTTGTTGTCTAAGCGGGACTTGTATGGACTGGAAGGGGAGGGTGGTGGGGCTGAGAAAGGTATGTGTGTGGGGGGGTTAATATGTGCAGCACCAGAGTGTTTACTGTACAAAGGACCAGCTGAACTGTCCGGGAGGATGGGGGGTGGCCAGGGCGAATCTTCATTTCAAAGGGAGAATACTGCTCACCATTAGGCCATGGGGTGGGGGTCAAAAAGCGTTTAAAAACACAGGAGGAGACCCACTGCATCTCACTGCACTTTATAAACACTTGCAAAGGGACTGAGTGCACTTTAAGAAAGAGGCAGTGCAGTTCTCAGGGAGAGGGTTCTGGGACTGTGCTAATTGGGTCTGACTTACCAGTTGGACCAGTCAAAAAAAAATAAGCATTTAACCTGTGCGAGGATCACATATAGCAAGCATTTTCGGCTCCAAATCCAAAACAAGTAACGGGGAGGATAAGGGGTATCCTTGTCTGGTTTTACACATAAGCAGCAAAGGGGATGAGAAAGCTCCATTACTTATAACCATGGCTTATGGGGCGAATACAGTTTACTTATCCATTTTATAAAATGAGGCCTGAAACTACATTCTGCAAGGAAATATAGATATGTCCATTCTTCCCAAGCAAACGCTTTTTCTGCATCCAGTGTCAGAGCCGCTGTACATAGATAAATATATTTAACTAGTTCCATTATATGAAAACTTATTCCCTCTGAGGCAGCCATTTAGAATTAAGGTTACACTGTTTATTTAATTGTATATTTATATGTTGATTTATTTATTAATTTAAGTATGTATGTATTTATTTATTGATTTATGTGTGTATTTACTTAAAAAGTTTTACCAATAAAGGCATACTGAGTGGTGAACAGCTCCTTTCCAGATGCATCGGGGGGACAGATGCATTTTCTCCTTTTATGACACCCTAATCATACCCTCCTCCCAATTTCTAATCATGCAAGAAATGTGTTGATCTACCTGAAACTACCTTGCGCATCATCCTTCCTGCCCACCCCATCCCCACCACCCTTTTGACCAGCCCTATCTACCCCCCTTTTTTTTCAATCTCCCTTCCTATAACAAATGTCTCCTTTGCAGGTGTCATACTGTCTGATATTGCAACGGATTGTTACCATTACTACATCTAATCATGAACCCCTGTAATTAGATACAATCTTGTGTGTTACCTGTATAGCTGCACTAACTGTATGGTACTTGCACCGCTGCATTTTATACTGTTATTATATGTAATCTGTACCAACTGCTTTATTTGTGTGCTCATCACTTCTGTTTATGCTGTCCTTAACCTCTTGTATACCTTTGTTTCTGCACCTCAAACGGGGGTGTGCATTTTTGTACTATCTATTGTATGGACTATTTGTATACATGCTGTTTCTCTGCCACTATAGTGGCCTGGGTCGTGACTGAAAACGATCCTCTGGATCAGTGCACCTACCCAGTCACAAAAGACATAAATAAATAAATTAATTAATACATTGTTCAAATGTCTACAAGTGCTATATGGGATTGGTTTGAGCAGGCATCTGACATTGTCCACTGAGTGTCATCGATGAATAAAACATAACCTTGGCTTTGTGAATGCAATGCCCAATATCCTTCTCTAATTTGGTTGCTAGGATACAAGTCCACATGTTATAAACTATGTTTATAAGAGAGATGGTGCAGTAACTGCAGCATAGTACAGAAGGTTTATTTTATGTAAGAAATACATTTATTTTTCTTGAGATGGTTTCTTGATTATCATGTCTGTTTTTATGTGCTGTTTAAAATAATAAAACTCTAGTACTTAATTGTAAATGGCTGCCCCAGAAATGGCTGACATCCACCTTCCCCTGTCCCCCCAACCTATCTCCAGCTGTGGTCGTCCAGGTGTTGGTTATGTGACAGAATTTGGCACCTTTCTTTTCTAAAGGAGACAAGTGTCCACTGAAGCAGTCGGACTCCACCCGGTTGGTGGCTCTCCAGCTTCCCAGCCTCATTTCTGAACACAGGTTGCTGGTGTGGTGGAGCCACCTCTGCACTGACAGGCCAGTTAATTTTAAGCAGACTGTAAACAAAACATAGAAACATAGAAGTTGACAGCAGATAAGGACCGCAAGGCCTATCCAGTCTGCCCTTTTTTTCTACCTTATGAATGTACCATAGGCCTGTACTCTGTCAATGGCCTATTTATTCATACTCATCTGTATTGCTCCCTTATGCCTATCCTATGCCTGTTTGAAGCCCTGCACTGTATTCATATCCACTACTTCCTGAGGTAGGCCGTTCCGTGCATCCACCATCCTTTCTGTGAAAAAGAACTTCCTCACATTACCCCTTAATCGTCTTAGAAGTCTGTGACTGATTTATAGTTCTTACTCCATGGCAATATTTTACTTTTCTGACTACAGGAGCGAGATTTGAAACAACAACGAGAGCAACTGTCTCTAGAGAAGGAGGAGGCTCTGGATGCCCTGAAAGAACGGCTGATCCAGGTAAAAAGCTATCACAGTTAGATTTGTGGGGAGCTTAAGTGAGGTTTTGTAGGTCCGCAAGCCTCTGTCTGCATCTTCTGGTTTTGGTAGATAAACACTTGTCTATTGCAGTGTGTAGCAGTGATGGCAGACTGAGCTTCATGTAAAAGTTAGAGGGCGCTAATATTCCAGGTAGGGCCTCTATCTAGCAACATTTCCTACCACTTGAGCTTAAATTTCCCCATGCTTTCCTTTTTTTTTTTTAAGAAGCCTTTTCTCTTTCCTGGTTCTTCTTAACACCCCCCCTCCCAGCCTCATCACCGACCTTCTCACAAACATACCGGTTATTCATCACTTACCCAGGACCACAATGTTGTGGGTGGCCTGCCATGTCAGTATTACATGACCCTGTGGAGAGTGCTGGCGTAGGCCAGACCAGGATTTTTCCTCCATCCTCCTCATTTTCTTCTCAGGGGTGCCGGCATGAAGTGATGCAGCATGCATGCATATATTGCCATGCATATGTGCCAGAGGTCCAGCGTCTTTCTCTCCCCATTCTGTGCTCCCACCTGGTCTCCACCAGGGCAGGTCAAGTCAATGGAACAGTGTTCCTCCTCCCCCACCAGGAATGAGAGCAGTCCTTGGGATGCTCAGTTCATTCTCCCGTGGCTGGTCCCGATGGCCTGTGCTTGTTCCTGAATGTGTCTCACCTATGTTCCCTACAATTCCTATGGGGAAAGAAGCATATACAGTAAATCTTACATTAAGTGCTGCTGCTTTGCCCTGTACTGGTTAGCAGACACACTTACCCAGGAGTAACTGTATAAGCAATTATTATTTATTTATTTATTTGAATTTTGGTAACCGGGTGGGCCAATTGAGACAAGGTCCATTTTTCAGGGGCGACCCGGGGGAGGGGTAACAAGGGGAGCAAAAGGAAGTGTACGAAGACACTTAACAAGAATAAGTAAAAGGGGATTGTGAGCAGGCACTTCTTCAGCATTAACATATAAAGCAATTACAATTAAAAAAGTGCAAATAAACACTAGACAATAGATAATTAAAGTACAGACAAAATATTAAATCAAACATCAAGTTCACACTGGTGGGGGAGTTTCAGTCTCCTCCTAAAGTATAGTAGGTTGGAACTCAGCCTACAGCGCAGCAGAAGAGAATATGAGCCAGAGGGGGTGGGGAAGATAGTGGGGAGAGCAGGGGTGAGGGAGAAAGGGAGAAAAGTGGGAAGGCAGTAAAGGCATCGCAAATTAGTGACAGCTGCAAGTAGGAGGAGGAAAGAAGATTTCCTTGTAGAGTCTCTTAAAGTGAGGAAGAGAAGTGCAGGAGAGTAATTTGTGGCGGAGTTTGTTCCATTTTTGAGGTGCAGCAGCATGGAAGGCTCTCTTGCTTATGGCTAAGCGGGGTTTGGGTGTACTTAATATGGAGAGATGAGAGGATCTAAGTGTCCTAGAGAAGGATTTCAGTGAGAGGAGAGTGGAGAAGACGGGAGGAGAGGAGGGAAGGTGGATTAGTTTGAAGGCAGTACACAGTACTGGGAAATCCATTTTGGCCTCGAAGGATGGCCAATTCAATATGCGGAGGACATCGCAGTGGTGTGCCTAAGAGTGGGAGTGGGCTGCGAAGCGGGCAGCTCTGTGATAGGCCTGCTTAAGTTTGGCCTGGATAGGGGTCCTGGCCAAATGAGTGACGGGGCAGCAGAGAAGAGCCTGGGGAGAAGAGTAGTTGAGGCAATGGTGTTTCGAGCATGGTGTGAGAGATAGGGGGAAACACAGTATAATAGACCAAGTTTTTGGTTCGTTACCTTGATGATGTTTGTTGGTGTGATTCAAGGGATAGATTTATTTATTTATTTGTACATCGGTTTACAACCTTTGAGCCAGAGGCTCATTTCCAAAGGTACCTCGTCACATTGAGGACATACAGAGACAAATTTAGGTTACAGTATACAAGTCCACTTACTTAAAGTTACACAGAAGTGGTTTCATACATTTATACAATTTAGTAGCAGTTACAATGATACATCTGATCACATGCTGTGCATAACAGAGGCAGTGTGCAACGGGGGAGGGGGGGTGCAGTGGAGTGCCACCCAGTGGGCACTGTCAGGTGTGGAGAGATCGCGGCCATATTTAGTGACAGGAGCAGCTGCGAGTTTTAAACAGTTGGCTCCGAAGTGCAGTTTTAAAGTTGGAGATTGTGGGGGCATTGGAGATTGGAGCAGGGAGAGAGTTAAACCAGGATGGAGCTCTATAGCAGAAGGACCTCTGACCATGGGTGGTCCTGGATCTGGGGACCCGTAGAGTGGTCTTATTGGCAGTTTGGATTGCGATGGTGGATTGGGCGTGGTGGATGGAGGCTGTCACCCTGGGAGGGGATAGCCCAAGTAGGGCTTTTTTTGTGAAGAGGCAGGTTTGATAGCATAGCCGTTCATCTAGGTTAAGTAGTTTTGCCTCGTCATAGAGTAGACAAGTATGTGTGAGCCTAGAGGCACCAGTAATCAGCCTGCAGGCCTTATTTAGGGTGAGGCGAATTTTGTTGAGGGCGGTAGTGTCAGCGGCACCATAGACTGGCAGTCCATAGTCAACGAGGGACAGTACTGAAGACGTTACCGCAAGTCGGAGAGCATCAGGGGGGAGGCAGCTTTTGTAGTGGTAGAGGATGCCAAGCCGTGTACTAGCGGCGGATGCAAGGACATCAATGTGGGTATGGTAGGTGAGGGCTGAATCGAAAGTAACCCCAAGGTATTTGTATGAGCAGACTTGTTCAAGCGGTTGTTTGGTACTAGGGAGGATATGGAGTGGGAAGTTGCAAGCTTTGTTTTGGGGGTGGGCAAAATGCATTGTTTTGATTTTTTTGAGATTAATGATGAGTCTGTGCTCTTTAAACCAGACTTTGGCATCATTATAGGATTGTTGCAGGGTGTCCTGGAGGGAGATGGGATTGCGGTGGGTGGCAAAAATGACAGCATCGTCTGCATACATAAGAATTTTGCCAGAGCATGCACTGGGCAGGGTGTTTAGATAGAGTAAGAAGAGTAGGGGGCCCAGGATGGAGCCCTGGGGTACCCCTGAGCGGATGGGACGAGTTTCGGGGAGTGTCCCATTGACTTTTACACATTGGGAGCGGGCGGATAGATAGCTTGTGCACCAGGCGAGAGGGCCAGCAGAGAAACCAGTGTGGCAGAGGGCATCCAGCAAAAGAGGGTGGGAGACAGTGTCGAAGGCCTTAGAGAGGTCAATGAACACTGCACCAGCTAAGGAGCTGGCATCCAGGGAGGAATGTAGGAAATTGGAGAACTCAACTAGTGCAGTGCCGGTACTGTAACCAGCACTTAAACCATGGTGCTCTGGGCATAAGATGTTATGCTTAGTCAGATATTCAGTGATTTGAATGGCCACCATTTTTTCTAGGGCTTTGGGGGGGGGGATGGAGATTGGTTGGTATTTCCCGGCGGAGGACCTGTCACCCCCTTTATGAATGGGTGTGACTATGGCTGTTTTCCATGCTGTGGGGATTGCCCCAGGTAGAGGGATCGGTTAAGTAGGCTGGTGAGTGGTGCAAGGACCTCATCCAGCACCAGCCGGAGAATGCTGGGGTCCAGGGAGTTGCTGCCGGGACTATTGCTGTTTAATGCTTTTATTAGGAGAGGTCTAGCTTCCTGGGCAGATACCATGCATAGGTGGAAACTGGGGCGTTGGAGGACAGGGGGAGGTAGAGTTGGGGGAGTGTCAAAGAAGTTACTGGGGAGGACAGAGCTAAGGTCCGTAAAGGAGGTGTTGAGGCAGTTAGCTATGCAGGCAGGGTCGGTGGAAGTAGATCCATCAGTAGTGAGCTGGGACAGGGGAGGGGTGTGTGATTTCCCATTTAGTTGTTTAACATTGTCCCAGAAAGTCTGGGCACACCCCCAGGAGGAGGTGAGGGTAGCCTGGTAATGGTCAGCCTTGGTTTTACAGATGGCCCTTGTGCACCTGTTCCATGCAGCATTGTAGGCCTGTCTATCAGCCATCCGGCCTGTTTCAGTGGTGAGGTGCCAGAGGTTATCCCTATCTCTGATCATTTTTAGTAGAGCAGGTGTGACCCAAGGTGCATTACGTTTTTTAGATCGAATTCCTGTGAGGGGTGCAAAGAGGTCACAGGCCTTATTAAAGGTTTGGGAGAAAAAGGTGAGGGCAGTGTCTATGTCAGGTGCATGATGAATGGGGGACCAATTGATCTGGGCAAGAAATTGTTTGAGTTTTAACAGCCCACCAGGTCGGAGGCGCCTGCAGAGTGTGGTCAGGGCTGTGGATTTGGGAGTGGGGGCTGACTAATGGAATAGGATATGGGAGTGGTCACTCAGTGAATCTGGGAGGACCTGGATGTTATGAATTTTTGGGGGGCAGTTGGTAATAATTACGTCCAGAAGTGTACTGATTCCTCTCTTAGAGTTTACTCTAGTGGACTGGGAGATGAGTTGAGACAGGTCTAGGGCAGCGAAAGAATCTCAGGTAGTGGAAAAGAAGGCGCTGAGCCAGTTCACGTTAAGGTCCCCCACTAGGATTTGTTCCGCCTTGTGGTGGAGGGTGGCAAGATATTCTGTTAAAGATATCAGCGCCGGGTTCTGGTTCTTTGGGGATATAGAGGGCCCCTGGAGGGGTCAGGAGCAAGTTTGAGGGTAAGGGCCTGTGCTCCATTTACAAGAGCAGGGGCACGGGCGCTTGTCCGATGATTGTGTCCCTAGTATAGACTGCACAGCCACCCCTGCGTTTGTCTACTCGATCCTCCCGGTATAGGGTATAGCCTGGGAGGGAGACAAAGGAGTCAGGGGTGGATTTTGACAGCCAGGTTTCAACCAGAGCTATAATGTCTGGTTGATGTAGCATGGCCCAGCACTGGAGGGCATCTGTTCATGGAGGCTACACGGAGACCAGTGGACCCAGCTGGTGGGCTGGAGGGGGCAGGGCCTGGGTTTGGATGTATATTACCCGAGAGGAGTAGCAGGAGGAGCAAGGCTGTGACCAGGGGGTGGTGGTAAGTCAACTTCCGGGGGGGTGCGCTGGGATGGGGATGAGGCTGTAGAGGAACAAGGGATGGACAGGGTTCGAAGGGTCGGGAGGGCGAGGAGGAGTGGCAGCATCGATGGGCTAACACCCCTCACAGGATACAGCTCAAGGGAGGAGGTATCCTTTACCTCTTAAGGCGCTTCTCTGTTCCCCAGCTCCAGGAGGGAGCTTGTAGTGTCCCACTTCGGCGTCTGTGTGTCAGATGCACATCCAGAGTCAGTCCCAGGTATTTGAAGGAGCTCACTTCTTCTAGTGGCTCACCAGAGGAGGTGTGGATTACCAGAGGGGGTTGTGAAGTTATATCGAAGGCGGTGTAACGGAGCATCATGGTTTTAGTTTTTTTTTTAATTCAGGACTAACAGATTCTCCTTGTACCAGTATTCCAGCTTCTGGAAATCATATTGAAGGTCAGTCTTACTGGAGGAGACATTGGTGTTAGACCTATATAGAATGGTATAGTCTGCATATAGCTGGACCAAGGCCCCACCACAGTTCATAGGCAGCTCACTGATGAAGATGGAGAATAGAAGGGGCCCAAGGATTGACCCTTGAGGGACCCCATCAGTGATGGGAGATGAGGAGTGAACACCAGACCATTTAACACATTGTGACCTACCGGATAGGTAGTTAGAGAACCAGGTCAGAGAGGTGGAATCAAGGCCAAGACAGTGGTGCTTAGAGAGGAGGAGTGGGTGATTAACTAGATCAAAGGCCTTTGTAAGGTCAATAAAGACAGCCCCTATGGCCTGTCCAAGATCCATGGCCTGATACAAATCTGAGGTTACCTTCAGAAGGATGGATACAGTCCCGTGTGATTTTTAAAAGCCATGTTGGTGTTTGGTGAGGGCACTGGTTTGCTCGAGAAAAAGCAGAGTTGATTGTATATAATTCTTTCCTGTATCTTGGCGATAGGACAAAGGATAGATATAGGTCGGTAGTTCCCAAGGAGGTTTGTTGGGCCGGTTTTATGAACTGGGACAACGACTGCAGTTTTCCATTTGTCTGGGATAGATTGGGTTAGGAAGGATCTGTTAATGAACTGTGTGATCGGCCAAGTGAGCGCGGGGGCTCCATTTCTGAGGAATTTAGGTGGCAGGGAGTCAAATTCCGGAGAACTATTGGGGTTGAGGCCCGAGAGGAGTTTGAGGACTTCCATAGTTGAGGTGAGTTTTAAGTGAAAGAGTGGGTGAGAGGCTTCTAGAGGCAAGTGGAGAGGGGCAGATTGCGAAGTTGGTAAACCCACTTTGTACGCTTCTAAGTCGGTGAAGAAATTATTAAAACCGAAGGCTATCTCCAGAGGTGAATGTGTTAAGTTGCCATTCAGATTTATGGTATGGGGGGTGCTCCTCTTGTTGCCCTTGAGGAGGGCATTTATTTGAGTCCAAAAACTTTGAGGTTGGAGAGACTTGAACCTTGTATAGAAAGCATATACTGTAGACCCTCTTTGATTTGTTAGTTTTGGCCTTACATGTATACCTTAGATCTTACTTCGAGAAACAGCTCTTGCAGCAGGTTACACCATTAGGACTGAAGCCGGCAGGCGCCAGGACCCCACAGAAATTTTCTAGCTAGCAGTATTCAGCGGGGACCGCCCCCGATGTTAGGCATAGTACATTTGGAGGCGGTCCCCCATAATCCTCAGTTCTTTTCCCGCTGTCGACTCGCCAGCATCAACCTCTCGGTCTCTTTCTAGCTCACGACGACTACAGAACTTTCAGCGAATATTTTCTCCGCACATCTGATGTCCTCTATAACTCCATCTCTTGAGGGTCACCTTTTGAAGTGTGCCTGCAGAAAACAGATCCCTTTCAAGGATCCTCACTCTTCCTGTGTGCGTTGCCTAGGCCCGGACCACGACACCAAGGCCTGCACCTTTTGCCAGGGTTTCAATAGCCACACCAGGATCCACCATCAGAAGGCACTTCAGGCATATCTTCTTGAAGAAAAACTAAAAAGGATGGACCAAGAACCTTCCTCCAGGGGAGAATCTTCATCAAAATCCCACAAACACCAGGACAAGCACCGGGAGAAGGTGAGGTCTAGGTCCCCTACTCGGGCCTCAGACTCCCGTAGCTCCGGCTCCAGGTCGGACCGCTCTCCCTCCAGGGCTCGGTCGCAGCTCCCCCGGTTAAGGTCAGGTCTTCAGGCTGCTCTTCCTTGCTCCAGCCTCTTAAGACATCAAGGCCCTCGGCTTCCTCAACCCCATCCAAGGCCTCTTCGAAGTCTGCTGAGCACCATAAGTCATCTTCTTCTACCCAATGTTGGGACACCAACACCAGGTCGGTCTCCCAACCGCCCAGAGGTCCTGATCCGGCACCCAGAAAGACCAAGGACCTGATGTCCCTAAAACGGACGTCAGACCTGACGTCGGCTCACCACCCGATGTTGACCAAACATTCAAAATCGGCTTGGCGCTCACAGGAGCCAACGACACCTGCTAGACACCAGTCACCGGCCAGGCGTTCACCAGGTCCGAAGATGTCAGCCAGGGGACCGACGTCTGCAACTCTGGAGCGGAAGACCGCACCCCTGTCACCGGCGGATGCCGGTCGTAGGGAATCGACAGAGGAGGACACCCCACAGCCCGAAGACCAGGCGGGCGACACCGCGGATGCCGGGCTCCCACAGGAACCCTCCCCGGACCGGGAAACACCCGGGGACCCGATGCCGACCCCGGCGACAGACCACCGGCACCAGGCCCGTCGTCGGGCATGAACATCACAGAAGTAAAGGAGCTCTTTACTTTTTGGTGGGACACCATCAGGGAGGATGTGGTCCCCACCCGTCCTCCTCCTACTACTCCTCCTCCTCCTCCTACCCATTAACCTCCTATGCCCCCTCCTCCACCTAAGGGGCCAGTAGGATGACCACCATCCCCCAAGGAGCAGACTGCGCCTCCTAGGGGCAGATCTACAGACATGAGAATGCCTCCCTCCAGATCTCCTTCAGGGTCACCCAGCCCCAAATGACCCAGATGACGCCAGTATACTCTGTTGGGGGAGGATTCAAGATCGGACACTTCGGAATACTCCAGATCTCCTTCCGCTCAGCATCTCCTCTCCTGACCCACATGACCTCCCCAGGTCTCCACCGGATGGTCCCTCTTTCGCTGAGATTTTGAGGCACATCCAGGACAACATGGGGTTGGATGCTGAGAACCTTGACCCCGAATGACAATGCCTTGCCCGCTACCTTTGGCAAAAAGACCCAAAGCCTGTGGTAGTGCCACCCTTGGTGGACACCTTCGCAGACGTCACCAAGGCTGTGTGGAAGTGTCCGCACTCCACTCCCATGGTGCCGAAGAAGGCTGACCGCCTGTACAAGGCTCCTAGAGAAGACCAGTACTTGGCGAAGCAACCTCTGGCAGATTCCCTGGTCATCACAGCCTCACATGACCGGTCTCAAAGGCCCCAGCATATGAGCACTCAGCCACCGGACCAGGAATCCAAGCAATTGGATGCCCTGGGGAGGCGCACGTACGCAGCTGCTACATGTTCCATCAGGTCTCTGAAATACCTTACCCATATGGTACAGTTCCAGAACGCCCTGTGGGAACAGGGCCAGGACCTGGTTGAAAAGCTTCCCGATGGCGACCAGAAAACGGAGCTCCTCAACCTACTCCACACCGGTTCAGATGTGGGGACCCAAGTGCTTAGAGCCGCATACGATTCTGCGGACTCTTCGGCCAGAGCTCCAGCTTCAGGAGTTTGTCTCCGGAGACACTCCTGGCTCTGTGTCTCTGTCTTCACCCCGGGAGTACAGAAGAATATTCTAGATGTCCCGTACAATGGCGAGGTACTCTTTGGTGAATCCTCGGAGAAGGTCATCATCAAGCTCCAGGACGCAAGGAAGGCAGTCTGATCTGTACAGGCCATGTACAGATCCAGGCCTAGTTCCTTTCGTAGGAACCAGAGCCATTTTCACGGCCGGCTACAAAGGCAGCAGCAACATTCCGGCCAGCAGCAGAGGGGCACTTTTTCGCGCAAGGCCCAGGCCAAGTCGTCCCCAGGCAAAGGCCAACGTTACACAAAGTCGGCCCAGCCCGCAGGGACTAACGCTGCCACAGCATGACTTCTTCCCGGCCCCCGCCCCTCCTCTGGATTAACGGGCAAGGAAAGTCGGGGGTTGCATCGCTCGCCACTTTTTAGGGTGGTTATCGATCACCACCAACAGGTGGGTTCTCCAGTTGGTCAAGAAAGGCCATTGCATAGAGTTTCTAGATGACACACCTGCAAGACCTCCCCTGCTCTCTCGTTATTCGGGTCAGCATGCCCTGTTCATAATGCAGGAGGTGCTCGCACTTCTGGAAAAAGAAGCTATAGAGCACGTACCAAGGAACCAGAGGGGACTAGGATATTATTCCTCACCTTTTTCTGGTTCCAAAGAAAACAGGGGACCTCCATCCAATACTGGACCTCAGCGACCTCAACGTCTCGGTCTTGTACAAGCGCTTCCGCATGAGGACCCTCCTGGGTCTGATTCCTATGCTGAAGCAGGGCACTTTTCTAATGTCCCTGGACATGCAGGATGCCTACCTGCATATTCCTGTTGCTCAGGCGCACAGGAGGTTCCTGCGCTTTGAGTTTCAGGGTCGCCATTATCAGTTCCAAGCTCTTCCCTTCGGGCTGTCATCGGCACCTCAGGTGTTCACGAAGTGCATGGTGGTTGTAGCCGCATCTCTGAGGAGACAGGGCAACTACATGTTCCCCTACCTGGATGATTGGCTTCTCATGGTGCCCACCCGGGAGGCCCTGATGTCTGCCATTCACTGCACTCAGTCTCTGTTCGAGACGTTGGGCATTATCATCAATTACGAGAAGGCACGCCTGGTTCCGTCCCAGACTCTGCAATTCATAGGAGCAGTTCTGGACACCGTCCAAGGGAAAGCTTTCCTCCCCCCAGACAGAGTGGAACACATCAGATCCCTCATCAGGGACTTTTCGGCGAAGAAGACCGTTCCAGCCAGACTGGTCCTTTGCCTGCTCAGACACATGGCTGCGGCCATTGCAACAGTCCCGCTAGCCTGTCTCCACATGCGGGTAACCCAGTGGATGTTACGGGTACAATGGGACCAAAGGCAAGACCATCTGCAGCATCCAATCCGGATCACGAAGACTGTAATTCGAGATTGGCAATGGTGACTAGATTCAAGGAGCCTCTCGGTGGGAGTCCCCTTCATAGCGCCGTCCCCGACTGTGACACTCTCCACAGATGCCTCAGGGCTCAGTTGGGGAGCACACCTCGAAGGTGTCTGGTCTCAGGGCCTGTGGACAGCTCAGGAGTCCCATCTCCACATAAACATTCTGGAAATGAGGGCAGTTCTTTACGCCCTGCAGGCCTTCCAGTCGGAGATTCCACCGGGGTACACTTCTGTTACAAACAGACAATTCCGCGGTGATATATTACTTCAACAAACAAGGAGGCACCCATTCCTACCCGCTTTGCAGGGAGGCCATGAGAGTGTGGGATTGGGTCTTACAACACGGCGCAAACCTTATTGCCGTTCATGTTCCGTGAGTGGACAACATCATCGCAGACAGCCTGAGCTGCTCTCAGGCTAGAGTCCACGAATGGGAACTACTTTAGGAGGTGGTAGAGGATCTGTTTCGCAGATGGGGTACTCCAGAGCTAGACCTTTTCGCGTCCCCATCCAACGCAAAACTGCCCAATTTTTGCTCGCTAGATCCAGGGCCTGGAGTTTTCTGGTGAGACGCGTTGTCCCTCTCCTGGGTGGGCAGATTCCTCTATGCCTTTCCACCTTTTCTGTTGATCCAGAGAGTTCTTCCAAAACTTTGCAGGGAGTAAGCAACACTTATACTGATTGCGCCCTTTTGGCCCAGACAGATCTGGTTCCCTCTCTTGCATCAGCTATCCTGGGAACCTCCAGTGCCTCTACCAATCAGCTCCCATTTGCTGTCTCAGGAGGCGGGTTCCTTAGTTCATCCGGACCTACGTTCCCTGAACCTGCATGCTTGGCTCCTAGAGACATAGCCAAGATGTGACACGGGGTCTCGAAAGCGGTGGCAGACGTTCTCACTGCCAACAGGAAACCGGCTACCCACGCGACCTACGCCATGAAGTGGCGCAGGTTTTGCTTATGGGTTCGAGCGTGCAGCTTATCGCCTTTGGACTGCCCAGAGAAGCTGGTATTGGATTACCTGCTGTCCCTTTTCCACTCCAGTCTGGCTTACTCCTTGATTAAGGTACACCTCTGTGCCGTTTTAGCCTACCACGTCCCTATAGGCCAACGCACTATGGCTCAACTGGACACGACACGTGCCTTCTTGAGGGGTGTCCTCCACCTTAGGCCCCCGATTAAGGATCCAATCCCACCATGGGATCTACCCTTCGTCTTGGAGCAGTTCACGCTGCCACCTTTTGAACCAGACGCAGATTGAGAGCTACGTTTTCACTCTTGGAAAACGTTATTTTTAGTTGCCGTTACTTCAGCCAGAAGAATTTCTGAAATGCACGCACTTATGTGCAAAGAACCTTATTTGGTTTTCCACCAAGACAGGGTATCCCTAAGGACTAATCCTAAATTTCTGCCTAAGGTGGTCGCAGCTCTCACCCTTAATCAGGACATCAATCTACCAGTGTATTTCCCGAAATATTCTAATCGAGGAGAAGCCCTCCTGCACACTCTTGACGTGCATAGGTGTCTCAGATACTACCTGACCAGAAACAAACACCACCGAAAATCGGACCAACTTTTCGTCTCCTTTGCCCATAGGATGATGGGAGCTCCTGTTTCAAAGCAGTCACTGTCCAGGTGGCTTATTCAGTGCATTACGTTCTGTTACCAGAAGCACAGCAAACCCTTACCGGTCGTGGTTAAGGGTCATTCCACCAGAGGGGTGGCTACCTCTTTTGCAGCTTTAAGGAATGTGTCCACCTCAGCTATTTGTGCTGCAGCTACTTGGAGCTCCGTGCACACTTTCATCAGGCATTACAGCCTGGACATCGCATCGAGGCGAAGAGCAGGGTTCGGTCTAGCAGTCCTTCAGGGACTTCTGTCCTAGGCTCGATGTAATTCGAGGATTTCTACCTTTCCTCCTCCCGATGGTGTGTGATTACCAGTATTGCTTGGGAATCAGTCCTAATGGTGTAACCTGCTGCAAGAGCTGTTTCTCGAAGTAAGATAGTACATTTACATAAGAACTTACCATAACAGTAGATCTTCGAGAACAGCTCTTGCAGCAGTTACTTTCCCTCCCACCATCCCCGCTGGAGGTAGGTTGTAGTCACAGCATCCTTTTCATAGGATAAGGCATTTACTGCCGCTTTGATTGCCATTTGATGGCGGATCCTCGGTCTCCTCTTCTGATGTCATCCAGCGACCGGGAGTCTCCAGCAGGAGAACTGAGGATTATGGGGGACCGCCTCCATATGTACTATGCCCGACGTCGGGGGTGGGACCGATGTCGGAGGCGGTCCCCGCTGAATACTGCTAGCTAGAAAATTTCCATGGGGTCCTGGTGCCTGCCGGCTTCAGTCCTAATGGTGTAACCTGCTACAAGAGCTGTTCTTGAAGATCTACTGTTACGGTAAGTTCTTACGTAACTGTACTTTAATGGTATATAATCCAGTCTGATTGTAGACTGGATTTCTTAAATGACTTCCAAGCTTTGTCCCTGGAGCGCATTAGGTGCCTCAGGTCCTGAGAAAGCCAGGGGGAATAAGTACCTTTGGCATGCCTCAGTTTGTAGGGGGCATGGGAGTCTAGGATTGCATTAAAGGTGTTAATGAGGTGTTGCAGGGCCTGATTTATATTAGGAAGGGAGGTGATGGGGGACCAATTGACAGAAGCCAGGCTTTGCCGAAAAGCCATGTGGATGAAATTAGATAGATCCCTTGACTTAATAAGTTTAGGAGACATGTGAGAGAAGTTGTTTTTCCAAACACAGAAAGTGGGACAGTGGTCACTGAGCACATCAGGAAGTGTTCCTGCGATTTTGATATGGGACTTGTTGGTGAGCATTCGGTCCAGAAGACTGTGGTTTCCAGATTTTTGATTAAGCCTGGTTGGCTGATCAATTAGTTGCTCAAGTTTGGCATCCATGAGTGCATCTAGATATTGGGCATAATTTAGTCCCGTCCAATGAAGATTGAAATCACCACAGCATATGGTTTCATTAGTGGGGAGAGAGTCGAGACAGGAGAGAAGGTCTGAAATGGATGCCGAAGCAGTCCTGGGAGGTAGGTAAACACATCCTATGGTTAGGCATAAGACTCAACCAAGGGTAATTGAGATAAATAACTGCTCAATATTAGGGCTGAACCGTATATCATTAAGTTTACTAACATCCAGCTCAGTCTTGGTGCATATCAGTACACCCCCACCTCGCTTGGTAGGTCAATCCCGTCTAAAAGAGGAGGAGCCGGGTAGCGAGACCTCATGTGTTAGGACTGAAGATTTTAACCAGGTCTCGGTAATACAGAAGACATCTGGCTTGTAGTGAAGAGCCCAGGCCTCCAGTTCAGCCATTTTACGCCTGATGCTTTGCACATTCATATGGGCAATCTTGAGCCCTTTTAAGTTTGACCAGTAAGGCCATGAGATAAAGAGCTTTTGCTTAGCATTCATGTGGGGGCCAGGGTTCAGTTCAGTGTCACCTGACAAGAGGAGCAAACATAGCCTGGATCGAAAAGAGGGGGGACGGAGGAAGGGTGACTTATAAAAATGCCTGGGTCCATGAGACTAGCAGGGTTGTTTTTCCACGATGGGTGAAGGCAAAATACCGAAGGTATGGGGGGCCTGGTTAAAGGGAGAGGAGGGGGTTGGGGGATGAGAGCAGGGAGGGTGCCTGGTTAGGGGAAGAAGTAACCATGCTGGAAGGAAATGGTTTGAATAGATGGAGACAGGCCATAATGGAACTCAGAAGGTGTAGCTTCCTGGTCTGGAAAAAAAAATATGGCTACAGACGAGAGGTTGGAGGATTTACTAACACAAAGAAGCAAATGGTGGAAGAAGGTAGATGGGGCAGAGTTTTAGTGTATTTAATAGAGGTCGGGGATGCAGGTGGGTGGGTGGGCCAAAAAAATCAAGTAAGAGGACAAGCCCAATTTAGAAATGAGCAGCAGCTAAGTACAGAAGTCAGTGCAGTCCAATGAAGAGCTGCTCCCAGTGCCAAAATGTCCAGTTAGCGCCGAATGCAGCCGGAGTGCACCAGTGGGAGCAATGGCTTTGGAGCCTTTCAGTTAGGCAGGAGCCTACCTTGCTCAGATCTTTGGGCAGACAGGCTGGAAATGGTGACTGTGGCTGGCTGTGCAGGGAGCCACAGTCGTAGATGGTGAGCTTGCTCAAGGCACAGGAACTGGAAAGAGAGGGAGAGAGATTACAGATACAGTTAGTTATAGTGGAGATCAGGGCTGAGACAGTGGGTAGGATGAGAGCCGGGACTAAGGATTAGGTGGGACTACACAGGGGAGTAGGTGCTAAAAGGGGAAGAGAGAAAAGCAGGGAGAAATCAGTGGGGTGTCTGATCTGAGGAACCAGAAAGAGCTACTCAGACAGAGTCAGAACAGTGGAGGAGGGAGAGAGAGTGTGTGTGTGTGGGGGGGGGGTTGGGGGTGAAGAAAGAGGATCACAGAACATGCAGAAGAGAGGCAGTGAGGAACTCAGCACAATACATTACTGGCTAACTACAGAACCAACTAGCTGGGTACAATTAAACATTGTTAAAAAAAAATAGTAAATCCCATAATCTGTTAAAAAAATAGCAAATCACATAACAAATTATGCTGGATGCAGAGCCCTAGACTTCAAGGCAGGCAGTTGAAAAATCAAGTAAGAGGACAAGTCCAATTTAGAAATGAGCAGCAGCTAAGTACAGAAGTCTGTGCAGTCCACTGAAGAGCTGCTCCCAGTGCCAAAATGTCCAATTTGCGTCCCAATGCAGCTGGAGTGCGCCAATGGTAGCAACGGCTTTGGAGCCTTTCAGTTGGGTAGGAGCCTACCTTGTTCAGATCTTTGGGCAGACAGGCTGGAAATGGTGACTGTGGCTGGCCATGCAGGGAGCCACAGCCGTAGATGGTGAGCTTGCTCGAGGCACAGGAACTTGTTCAGATCTTGGGGCAGATGGGCTGGAAATGGTGACTGTGGCTGGCTGTGCAGGGAGCCATAGTCACAGGTGTTGAGCTTGCTCAAGGCACAGGAACTTTTTCAGATCTTTGCAGGGCTAGGCGTAGAAATAAACAAAGACAACTACCTCCTCTCAAGATAAGATAAGCCAAAGTAAGCATCTCAATAAAATAACTTTAAAAACATTGTTATTCAATGCTAGAAGTCTGACAAATAAAATGGATGAGCTTGTCTCACTGGTACTTAACCACGATATTGATTTAGTAAACATTACAGAGACCTGGATGGGCAACAGTGGATCATGGGATCTTAAAATGAATGGGTTCAGTACTTACATAAGCTGTCAACCAAATGAAAAAGGAGGGGGTGTTGCTGTTATGATAAAAGATAACCTACCCTCAATGGATATTTCCAGTAGCATAAAAAGCCCTGGTTCTGACACTGAGAGTGTATGGATTAAATTACAGATGAAGGCAGAAAACCCCTTACTAATAGCGGTATGTTGTTGCCCTCCAAATTGCCATATGACTACATATGAAGCCCTCTTGACAGAAATAGAGGTAGCAGGTGAACAAGGAGATCTTCTTGTTGTGGAGGATTTTAAACTGGGGGAAATAAACTGGAAAGAGGGATTGGCCAGCAGCTCTTGTGGGAATAAGCTCATTTCTATATGTGATAGAACTCAATTGATACATCACGTTAAAGAGCCCACTCGAGGAAACAACATTTTGGACATAGTTATGTGTACAGATTATGTAAAAATTGATCAGTGTACAGTAGGCCCCCCACTGGCTCAAGCAATCGCAGTTCAGTGGAATTCATATTAAGATATGACTCTGAAGAAATCTATGGAAAGACAACTATTCTGCAGTATAGTAAGGCCAATACTAAAAAAATCTTGGAAGAATTAGTGAAAATAAAATGGGATAGTGAACTAGAAAATAAAACAATTGAGGCTATGTGGACATTTATTAAAAACAGTATTTTAATGCTAACCAACAAGTACGTTGCATGAATAAAAAAGTATTCAAATAAAAAACACAAACCCAAGTGGCTGAACAAAAAAAATTAAAAAATTGCTAAATAAAAAGAATAAACTACGTAAAGCCCATTTAAAGAATAAAAGTAATGACACTTGGAGGGCCTTTACCTCTATGCAGAAAAAAAAAATGCAAAAATGTCATCAGAAAAACAAAAAGACAATATGAATTACTGCAGCAAAAGGGAAAAACATTGCCTGGTCCAGACCAAATTTCAGGCCACATGTTATATATTATAGCAGAGTATCTTACATACCCATTGAAATTACTTTTTGAAAAATCTACGGGGAGATACCTTCGGATTGGAAAACAGCCTGTGTGATACCAATCCATGAAAAGGGTTCCAAACAAGCCAGACAAAATTATAGACCCATTAGTCTCACGTCCACCATATGCAAAGTCTTGGAAACATTAATAAAAGACAATATGACAGAAACAATAGTCAGAATTGATCCTGCCCAACATGGATTTCGGCAGGGTAGAAGCACTACAACAAATCATTTATGTTTTAATGAAAATAAGCAATTTATTGGATAAATCAATACCTTGCGACATAGTTTATTTAAACTTCAGCAAGGCATTTGATTTGATGCCACAGTGAGCTCCCATTGAAAAACTATTCAAGCACAATTTAAATAAACATTTAGTTACCTGGATTTCAAACTGGTTGACAGATTGAACTCAGAAAGTTATCATAAATGGATATGTATCTGGCGAGGGCAGGGTCACTAGTGGGGTCCCACAGGGCTCTGTATTGGGACCATCTTTGTTTCAGATTTTTACATCGGATCTCACCAGTGACATAATAAATTGAACTGTAAAATTTGCAAATGATGCAAAATTGGGGGGCCCATGTGAGACACAATCTAATATACAGGACATTCAAAGAGACCTTGATAAGTACCGGCCCGGTGGCACTGAGGCGCTGGTCACCTTACCTCGCACCCGCCAGTGACCATGTTCGAGGGAATGAGCACGGGTCACGGGGTGACAGGGAGGAAGGATTGAGCATCCGTGGGACTGCTTTCGTCTTCTCCTCCGGGTGAAGGCTCATGACAGTCGGTAGCCTGATGATTGCTCCCTGGTGGAGGCTGGGGGACGCTGTGCTGTGCTTCAGGATAGAGTTGGGGCAGATGCCAGGAGGGAATGCATGTGGACGCGTTCGCGCTCCCCTCCACCAGCGTTAGTGCACGCCCTCAGCTCAGGGGAAGAAAAAGAGGAAAGGTCATCCTGGTCGGGTGGCTTGAGGGCCATCCATCTGGGTAGTTGTCAAATCTGGATCCGGACAGGGTGGGTGAGTTGGAGGCTCCCCACCACCCTTCTGTGAGGGGAAGCTGCAGGGGATACAGGCAATGTCCCAGAAGGAAGGAGCATGGGGTAGTCGGATTGCGGACGGAGTCCCAGGGGTTGCCAGGGTTGGGATGCAGACCAAGTATAAGAGAGAAAGAGATAGATTAAAAAAAAAAAAGAGAGACCTTGATAAGCTCATGGCATGGGTTAGCCTTAGGGATGTGAAATTAAGTATGGACAAATGCAGAATTGTCCATCTTGGAAAAAAGAACCCAAAAATGTTTATTGGTTAACCAAACTATAAACAAATCCAGAAAAATATTATGGTCAATCAGGAAAAACATAATCTCAAGGAGTGAAGAAGTTCTAATGTCACTGTACAGGGTTTTAAATAATTGATTAGCAGTTTTTTTCTTGGGACTATACTAACTGTACAGAAAGTATTTATATAGATTTTCTAGAAGTGCTGTGTTTGTTAAACACAGTGAGGTAAGAGCTATGCATTTTCACAAAGCTTTAGCATTTTTATGAGCAAAACGCTAATCAATTTTTAGAGTTAAATAAATTTCTGCTGTATAGAGCCTATGTGAGGCCACACATGGAATACACATCTCAGTTCTGGTGGAAGGAGAAACAAACATTTAGGAGGTAGTAAGTAAATGTGTACATACTACATATAATACACAGAGTTAACAAACTAGAACTGTGTGTTGTTATTAAACATAAAGAGTAGGAAAGTAAAGTATATTACCATGTCTACAAGAGTTATGAGGAAGCCAAAGTAATATACTAGGGAAAAAAATAAAAATGGAGGCTGTATACAACCCATCTGAGGACTTTCTTACCATCCTGTGTAATGAGGGAACCATAATTAAATGTTTGAACTGTTTTATGTATACAGAAAATTTAGGTGTATTACTTCATGGTTACCCCCTTAGGTATGAACACTGCAGTCCAGAACCCACCCCAAGACCACCCACCATTTTACATCAAAGCAGTGTCTATAAATGAAGCCAGATGTTATCTTAAGAAGCTACTGGGGAAAGCTAGATTTAGTGGGGACTCCTTGGACTTAAAGTTTGTTGCCCTTACCCTCGAGGAAATCCTCACATCTCTTACCAAAATAATCAACCTGTCACTCTCTCAGTCACAATTTCTATATCTTTGGAAATCAGCAGTGGTCACCTTGGTGAACAAGAGTGAGAATTACCTCCCAATCTCTATTCTTCCCCCAGTCTCTAAGGCTCTAGAGTGTATCACGGCTGACCAACTCGTAAAGTATCTGGATAACTACCACCTCCAATGTCCCCAACAGCATGGGTTCAGGTGTGGGCATAGTACCATCACTGTGCTCCTGGAGTTTACAGGCTTTATCAATAACTCTCTGGAACAAGGGATCTTGGTAGGGGCAACTTTCATAGATATCACCAAGGCCTTTGACACTGTCAACCATGATCTCCTCATCAGACAACTCTCCTCCATTGGTCTTTCCTCCGACACTACAAGCTGGTTCTCCAGTTACTTAAGCAGCTGAACGCAACAGGTAAAAATTGGTAACGCCCTTTCCGATAATAGGCCTGTACACTCTGGAGTCCCACAGGGATCTATTTTGGGTCCACTGCATTTTAGCATCTTCCTCAGTTCACTACCAGGGACTTGCTGCAGCCACATACTTCTATACACTGATGACGCTGTACTTTTTACCGGCAACATGGACCCTCACCTTCTCCGGGACCAACTTCAGCAGTCCTTTACATCTGCAGAGAAGTTGTTTCGGGATAATAAGCTCATCCTTAATTATAACAAGACTAAGACAGTGTTGTTTTCGACCTCCCAAAGCAGACACAAAACCTTCCCGCTTACCATCATTATTGACACCAGCTCCCCTCTTGAACTGGTTCGCCATTTCAAGTACCTGGGTATAACTATTGACTCTACCCTGTCTTTCACCCAGCACATCGACCAAACAGAAAAAGCTATTAACCAGTGCTTAGGAGTTCTCTACAGGAACAAACATAATCTCACTCCAGAAGCACTGAACATGGCCATCCACAGTTCTGTGGTCTCTCTCGCAGACTATGGTATTGTCATTTACGGTGTGGCTACAGACGTTGCCCTCCGACATATCAAAATGGCCTTAAATACAGTATGCCGCCTTCTTACTGGTGCTGCATGCTTAATACACACCTGCGATCTTTATGCCCAGATTAGCTGGTTACAATTTGACAGCAGGCTCAAATACTAATTGTGCCTGCTTGCAGAAAAAAAGTCACCTTGGGACCGCTACCCCCTGGTGTAGTGGCCCTTCTTTCCGCTGCACATAACCTATACAGTACCAGAAGCTCTGGGAAAGAGGCTTTCAGAATCCCATGGTGCCACACCGTCTTTGGACAATGTGCATTCGCATACAGAGCTCCACAGGGTTACAACTCCCTGCCTTCTGACATAACCAATGCTACTTTGCTGGGCTCCTTTAAGAAAAAACTCTGGCAGCATCTAATCTCACTGGCAACCTGTGACTGCTACCGCTAATTTGCCTTGACCTTGCTTCTACTATTTGCAATCTCTGTGATCTCTATTGATTAGTAAAATGTTACACTTCATGTCCATTTCTTGGGCCCTCAGTCAAGTTAACACTTTCATGGGCTTTCTACCCTTGCCTAAATTATTTATTTTCCCTCCTACCTCCGTCCACCTCCTCTTCCCTTTTTTTCTCCTCCGTCATTCCATACCACTTTCCTCCCTATCATCTTCATCATCACCCCACTACCTACACCACCTCTTCCTCCCTCCTTTCTCCCACCCTCCTCCCCCTTTATTCCACTATGATTACATAACTATTCTTCCCTTTCCCTCCCCCTGTCTATCCCCATCCTACCCCCACCTCTGCTTGCCTTCTCCATCCCCACACTTTCCTCCTCCCCTGTCCCTCTCTACTGGTATGATACCTTCCTTCTTTCTTTGACTCAGGCACAATCCAATTATTTGCCTTTGTTGTTATTTGTACAATTCTCCTTTTTAAACAAGCGTCCTCATGTTATGTTACTATTACCTAGTGAAACGTTAGCCTTTATTTTGACTCTGCACCCTGTACGTGCTTAGACTGTGTAACTATTGTTAGAATTTATGCCTGGAGACAGTTTTCAATTGTTTCTTACTGTATCTATATCTGTGGAACATATCTGTATTCTTATCTGTGTCATACTTGATGTGGAACCTATGAAAGAGCTTTCTGCTCAAAGGTGTTAATCTAAGATCTCAATAAATAAATAAATAAGGTGATAAAATCACTAATGGCTTCATTTGCGCAAAATGTATGGAGATGGGGCTACTCCTAAATAAGCCTGACTCTCTGAAAGAAAAGGTTAAGGGTCTTGAACTGCAGAATTACAGTCAATAAATTCCACACCTAAGGATAAGAGGAAAAGAAATCCTACCAGTAATCAAGAATTAGTGACAGAAAATGGTTCCCTAATCCCTCGCACTAGTGGGTGTAATCCTGAGGAGGACATTTGGTATAAGGTACCGAGTAACCCCAACAAAAAAGGTAGAAGGGCACTCTGTAACTCACAGTTACCCTTGACAAACAGGTGTGATGCTCTGGTTAACAATAATGAAATGGAGCAGTCACCAACCAAGTTAACTGAACAACTAGAAATGGAACAAAATCAAAACACAAAAAATGTACTTGTCATTGGGGACTCCATACTCAAGAGATGTGACACCACAATCTGTGGCAAAGATAAGATTAACAGAGAGGTCAGTTGCCTTCCTGGTGCAAAAGTAAATGACATTAGAGCGATTCTGCCTAATATAATGGGGATACAAGTGGGGATGGACAATCAGTAATAATGCATGTAGGAAAGGACCATGAAAAAGATATTGCTGACAAAATCATGGAAACTGCTCAATTTATTAAAAATAAGGTGAAAAGGGCAATAATCTCCTGTATTATTCCTATTCTTAAAGGACACCCCGTAAAGAACCATACTATTGAACGAATAAACATAAGAGTACAGAACAGATGTGCCAGGGAGGGTATTGAATGTATAAATGCATGGGTACCTTTCACAAAAAAACAGACCTCTTTGCTAAGGATGGACTCCATTTAAGCCCAAAAGGGACTTAAATATTGGCAAACTGTATCAATAACAAAATCAATGGAGTGACTTTAAACTACTAAAAAAGGGGGAAGGGAACCTAGCAACGAAATGTTCTGATGAAATTGTAACAATAAGTAATAATCAGGGACCGATTCGATTGATGTCAAGGTCACAGACAAATAGAGTACATCATTTACCTATTCTGTGCTTAAACGCATGTAGTATGAACTGTAAAATAAATGAACTAAGGGCAATAATTAATGACTCTACTGCTGACATAATAGTGATCACGAAACCTTGGTGAAGGGATGACATGGACATATGGGGAAATAATCTTGAAGGTTATACCTTGTAAAAACACAACAGAACAAATAGGAAGGGTGGAGGGGTGGTTATTTATATAACAAACAAAATTATGTCTGCTAATATCTCAAATAAAATAAAAACACAAGTAGACACAGAATCAGTCTGGGTGAAGATTAGTGGAGGTGTACTCCCGTCAATTATTATTGGGAATATATACACCGCCCACCAGATAGCCCTATTGAGACAACCACCCATCTGATGGAGGAGATAGTAAAAGCTAGGGAACTGGGGGAATCGATCATCATGGGAGATGTTAATATGAACAATATTAACTGGGAAGTAAATACTGCTACTGCAACAGCTAGTAAGTTACTGCTTGAGGAATGTCACAGAAATAATTTGACACAGCACATAAAAGAACCAACAAGAGGTGAAAATATTTTGGATTTGGTACGCTCTACAGATGATATCTCTATAGAAAATTGTACTACTGATACACCCCTTGGAAACAGTGATCATAATATAATAAGATACAAGATAAAATATGGTTTCTATCCACTTCAGGGGTGCACTGAAATATTCTTGTACAATAAAGCTGACATTACTGAAATTAGAAGTGCTTGACAACATATAAATTGGAACCATTTATTGAAAGAAAAAAATGCTGAAGAGATGTGGCAAATAATAAAAATCATTCTTAACCAACTGGCTATGAAACATATACTAAAGATTAAAAAAATGGTTACTAGTTCAAGAAAACCCAAATGGCTGAACAAGAGAATCAAACGTTTAATCAATAAAAGATAGACTGTATAAAATTCATCTCCTACACAAAACCAGTGCTGTAATTGCAGCCTTCAAAGAAATACAAAAGAAATTCAAAACATCCATTAAGAAAGCTAAAAGGGAATGCGAACAAAACATTGCAAAAATGTCAACGAAAGAAAATCCAAAAGAATTCTATGCTTATATTAATTCCCTAAAAAATAAAAAAAAGTTGGACCACTTACAAACAACGAGAGTGTTAATGATAAATCACACTTCAAGGGGGAGCTCTTGCAGCAGGTAATACCATTAGGACTAAGCTGCCAGGTGTTAGGACCCCACAGAAAACTTCTAGCTAGCAGTATGTGGTGGGGGGGGGGCCGCCCCCGATGTCGGCTCCGCCTTGATGTCAGACGTGGTATGGGGGAGGCGGTCCCCCAGCACCACCTCAGTTCTTTTCCCGCCGTCGACCCACTACTATCAGATCCACAAACGCCATTGTTGCAGTCGACCACCATTTTGCGCCTCGCGCAGTTTAATCATTAATTCAGTTCTTCATCCATTTTTCCTCAGATAAGGGCATGTCTTCATCGACCTCTCAGCGGCGAAAGTCGAAGTGCGTGTGTGGTAGGCAGATCCCAGTGAGAGACGGCCACTCTGCCTGATCTGCTTAGGCCCAAACCACCAGCCTAACGACTGCCCGTACTGCCAAAAGATTAATAGTAAAACCCACACCCACTGCCTCAAGATGCTCAAGGCCTACCTGCTGGAGCAAGAAGTGGCCACCATGCAGAGGACCCAATCAGGACAAAGTTCATCCTCCTCAGCCAGGGAGTCTCCCCTCAAGGAGAAAAGATCGGGTGGGAAACACCGTCACAGGGATAAGGAGAGAGCCAGGTTGGAGTCCCACCCAAAGTCCCCTCATAGGACCTCTGCTTCCTTCGCCTCCGGTGGGAGGTTGGAGTCGGTTCCCCCAGGTACCACAGCCATTTCAGGGGTTACACAGAAGAAGACTACCACCTCATCACACTCTAAAGGTAGAGGGTCTTCATCCCAGGGGTGTTCATCTACCCAAGTCCCCTTGGCACACCGACCCCACAAGACTTTGCATGGGTTGACCCAAGAGGGACAGGCGTCTGCTTTGGGCAACCCTTCTGAACCCACCGCCCGTAAGCACTCTGGATCATCCAACAGGCATAAAGGGTTGGACAACTCCACTAGACGCCAGACGAGGAAAGGGTGATGTCTGCTTCTGAAGGTAGGCAGACTACTGGCCACTCCGACTCTGCGTTGGAAATGGATCAGCGTCGCTGGCCAAAGAGCGATCATCAGCCCCAGTGACCAAGGCTCCAAAGGACAAGACACCAGGGCCTGTGGACACCCAACTGCCTCCCCTGCCTCCTCCTAAGGAACCCTATTCCAGACCACAAGGGGGCTCAGCTCCGCCAGACAAGACCCCGTCAGGCCAGAGGCACCAGCCAACAAGGTGCCCCAGGACCAGACGTTGGTACCAGAAGGACCACAGAGTCCGACACCTGGCCCTTCTAATGTACCAAACCTGATGCCTCTGCCTCCAGTCATCCCATTGGCAGAGGTGGGGGTGTTTTTCAATGCATGGTGGAACACCATTAAAGGGGACTTGCTCCCAAAGCCAAGGGACCCATCCCCAGTCTAGCCACGACCCAGGGAACAGTCGCCTAAGTGACCTCCCCGCTGACAGAGCATCTGCCGCCTGATGATGATGCTCAATGGACGCCCGGTTCAGGCGGCAAGAAAAGGTACCCATCGTCCATCCCATCTACTAGCGGATGCCCACCATCTTCCTTAGAAGAGGACGCCGGAGACTACTCCTTAGTGTACTCCGACGAGGATGAGCTACCCAAGCCTTCTCCGGATCCAAGAAAAGACTCACCAATGTCACCTCCAGATGATCCGTTCTTCTTGGACATTAGGAGGCACATCCAAGTCCTGTACCAGTGAGATACAGAAGAACTGGACCCTGAACAATGCCATCTGGCAAAATTCCTGGGGGCTACTGGCCCAAAACTCTTGGTGGTCCCCCCCCCATTGGTGGAGCCCTTCCAAGATGTCACAAAATTGACCTGGAAGCATCCAGCTACCACCATGGCAGTACCAAGAAAAACAGACAGGCTTTATAAAACACCTAAAAGGGAGCTTTTCTTAAGTGAGCAACCAAAAGCCGACTCTATCGTGCTCACAGCTGCACATGGCAGGGTACAGCAACTGAGGCACATGAGCACCCAGCCCCCATATCCAGAGTCCAAAAAACTGGACCACAAGGTATATTCATCAAGTCACTGAACTTCCTTACCCAGATGGTTACATACTAACAGTCACTGTGGGCAAAAGCGATGGATCTGGCCACGGCTCAGCCAGACTCAGAGGGCAAGGCAGAGCTGCTAGCTGTCATCCAGTCGGCCATGGATGTGGACAAACACGTGCAGAGGCGCTCTTACGACTCTGCAGACATGGCAGCAAGGGCAGCAGCAACAGGTGTCTGCATGAGGAGGCATGCCTGGCTGAGAGTTTCTGGTTTCTGCCAGGATTTACAGGATGCCATCATGGATGCTCCCTTTCAGGGACCCATCCTCTTTGGTCAGGAAACAGAGAAATTCATAACAGGACTGCAAGACTCTGGCAAGGCTTTGTCTGACATCCATCGTATGTATAGGTCAGAAATGCAGGCAGCCTAGCGCCATCCCTTTCGGACAAAACAGGGACAGAAGGGAAGAAACCAGCCACAGCACAAGGGAGGCTTTAAAAGAAGAGGCCCCCCGTTCCTTCAGGTGCCCAGGGCCCAAAAATCCCAAGGCACCCAGACCTCCCATGCCCACCCCCTCCACAATGGCATGACTCCCTACCGACCCCCCCTCCTGTGGAGGAAGTGCAGGGGAGGTGGTAGGAGGGAGAGTCTCCCTTTACCAATCTGGATGGTCCAGTATCACGTCAGATCAATGGGTCCTCCAGATAGTGTAGAGGGGATACGCTCTGGAATTTACCCAGATTCCACCGGAAAGTCCACCCATCCCCTCCCACTGCTCCCTCCCCCCACACGGCTCTCCTGCGGGCAGAGATACAGGCCTTATTAGAAAAAGAGCTATCCAGGAGGTCCCCTATACCCAAAGAGGCAAGGGGTATTACTCCCACATCTTCCTAGTCCTGAAGAAGACAGGAGACCTCCATCCCATTCTGGATCTGAGCCAGCTGAACACCTTCATCAAATACAAAAGGTTCAGAATGGTGACCTTAGCGAGCCTGTTGCCCATGCTCCATCACGGAGACTGGCTTTGCTCCATGGATATGAAGGATGCTTATATGCACATAAAGATCCTGCGATCCCAGAGGAAGTACCTTCGCTTCACCTTCCAGGGAGGGCAATACTAGTTCAGGGCACATCCATTCGGCCTGTCATCAGCACCAAGGGTTTTCACCAAGTGCCTGGCAGTAGTGGCAGTGGCCCTCTGGAGAAAGGGTCACTCTGTCTACCCCACCTGGATGATTGGCTTCTCACAACTTCGTCAGAAGACCAGTTAAGCAGGATGATGGAGGAGACGTTCAGTCTATTCCGGACCTTGGGCATTACTTTAAATCTGCCCAAGTCATACCCGTGGCCTGCTCAAAGGCTACAGTACATACAGTCTAGGAGCAGTTCTGGACACCATCCAAGGGAAAGCCTTTTTTCCCCACAGACTGGGCAACCAGGCTAAGGGAAGTCACTCACAGGGTGATGGACACGGATCAGGTCCCAGCGAGATTGATTCTGCAGCTTCTAGGTCATATGGCCATAGCCATATCCACAGTTCCCCTCGCACATTTGAATATGAGGATCCTGCAGTGGCATCTCAGAGTACAACAGGACCAAGGCATGGATGAACTCGAAGAGCCCATCCGATTCTCCAAGGTGGTCTGTCAGTCCCTGATTTGGTGGGGCACCCCAGCCCATTTGGACAAAGGGGCTCAATTCCAGTGACTCAACCCACATTAGATCCTGACTATGAATGCCTTAGAACTGGGATGGGGAGCACATCTTGCTTCTCATAAGACGAGGGTTTCCTAGAATACAATGGAACGGTCTCTCCACATAAACATTTTTGAGATGAGAGCCATACTGTATGCCCTACAAGCCTTCCAAGTGGTACTCCTTCTTGGGCCCCTTCTGGTATAGTCGGACAATACCCCAGTAGTCTTCCATCTCAACAAGCAAGGGGGCACACACTCTTATCCCCTATGCAGAGAGGCAATGAGAGTATGGACCTGGGCTGTGAATCACAGCCTGGATCTCATGGCAATCCATGTTCCAGAGATCCACAGTGTACTCGCAGACAGTCTAAGTTGCTCTCAGTCTCAGAGCTATGAATGGGAACTACAGCAAGAAGTTGCAGATGACCTCTTCGAAAGGTGTGGTTGACCAGAGCTGGACCTCTTTGCATCCCCACACAATGCCAGACTGCCCAAATTCTGCTCATCAGATCCAAGGCCTGGTGTTTTTTGGCAAGGCACATTGTCCCTCTTTTGGACAGGGAGGTTTCTATATGCCTTCCCTCCCTTTCCTCTTCTTCAGAGGATCCTGCTCAAGTTGAAGGCAGAGGGTGCCTGAATAATCCTGATCGCAGCCTTCTGGCCTCGACAGATTTGTTCCCGCTGTTACAACGGCTGGCATCGGAACCACTGGTTCTGTTGCCCCTGTCCACTCACTTGCTCTCCCAGGTGCAAGGGATGCTGGTCCATCTGTCCCTCTGGTCCCTGCATTTGCATGTATGGCTCCTGCCGACTTAGCTAAGGATAGATCTGTAGTATCCTTAAGAGTGGCAGAGGTGCTCGTGGCAATGAGAAAACCCTCTACCAGGGCAACATATGCCATGAAGTGGAAGTGCTTCTGTTTGTGGGCATTTCCCCACTATCTGGATCCCCTCACTTGTCCGGTGGAATCTGTGCTGGAGTATCTTCTCTCCTTATTGGACTTGGGCATTAACTACTTATCCATTAAGGTGCATCTCTGTGCACTGTCAGCTTATCATGCACCACTGAATGGGAAGACTCTGGCACAGTTGGACCTATGCAAGACCTTTCTAAGGGGTATTTTGTATATTAAACCTCCCAGGAGAGACTCCGTGCTGCCTTGGGACCTCCTGTTTGTTTTAGAGAAGCTAACCTTGCCCCCCCCCCCTTTGAACCAGCCGCAAGTTGCAAGCTACACCTTCTCTCTTGGAAGGCATTATTTTTAGTTGCTATTACTTCAGCTCTGAGGATTTCTGAGCTACAGGCTCTGATGTGTAAAGAGCCTTATCTTATTTTTCACAGGGACAGGGTAGCCCTGCATACAAACCCTAAGTTTCTTCCAAAGGTAGTGTCTGAGTTCACATTGAACCAAGACATTCAACTACCAGTTTATTATCCAGAGTACTCAAACAGAGGGGAGGCCTTGTTACATACTCTGGATGTACATAGGATTCTTCATTACTATCTGGCCCAGACCAGTTCCTCCAGAAAGACAGGCCAGCTGTTTGTCTCATTTGCCCAAAGAAAGGTTGGGGCACCAGTGATGAAGCAGGTGCTAACTAAGTGGCTTGTGAATTCTATTAAGTCCTTTTAGCAGCAGTACAACAGACCCTTACCGGTACCAGTTACGGGTCACTCCACCAGAGGGATAACGACATCCTTTGCTTCTCTTAGAAACATTTCCTCAGCGAACCTCTGTGCGGCCGCTACTTGGAGTTCAGTGCACACTTTTATTAGGCACTACAGTCTGGACGTTGCTTCCAGAAGGGGAGCAGGTTTCAGCCTAGCGGTCCTTCAGGGACTCCTCTCCTAATTGTCCATAACTCTGCACTACTGTCCTCCACCATTCTGACCTGGGTCTCTTCTTGGGACTCAGTCCTAATGGTATTATCTGCTGCAAGAGATCCCCCTCGAAGTGAGATAGTACAGTTACGTAAGAACTTACTGTAACAGTAGATCTTTGAGGGGAGCTCTTGCAGCAGGTGGCTTTCCCACCCACCTGCCCCCGGGGACTAATATAACTATTTTTTCTTTGGGGGTAGGAGAGCCTCCTCAGTTCTCCATCTGTTTTCAGCTGGGTCTCCAGCAGGAGAACTGGGGTGGTGCTGGGGGACTGCCCCCTTATACCATGTCTGACGTCAGGGCGGCGCCAACATTGGGGAAGGTCCCCTGCCATAGACTGCTAGCTAGAAGTTTTCTGTTGGGTCCTAATGCCTGGCGGTTTAGTCCTAATGGTGTTACCTACTGCAAGAGCTGCTCTCGAAGATCTACTGTTACGTAAGTTCTTACGTAACTGTACTTTCTCAGATGGCATATCATTTCAATAAATACTTCTGTGAAGTATTTCAAACAGGGTTAAAACCAACAATGACAGGTTCACTACCTATGAACCAAAAAATTAACATCACAGAAAGTGAAATACAGGAGAAAATAAAAAATCTGAAACCAAACTCCTCACCTGGTCCTAATAATATTTCGGCAAAATAGTTGCAAAAAACTTCTGACTTGATAATCTTACCCTTAAAAATCCTTTTTGAGAGTCTATTAACACAGGTGTAATACCGACGGACTGGAGAATGGCGCATGTTGTGCCTATATTTAAGAAGGGCGATAGGGGAGGTGTCCAAAATTATAGACCTATAAGCCTCACTAGTATTCTAGTATTGTTGGTAAGTTGTTAGAGAGTATAATGAAATATAATTTAAATTCATCATTGAACAATTGGGATACTGTACAACATGGTTTTAAAAAGGGAGAAGCTGCACTACCAACCTCCTCTGTTTTTATGAGAAAATTAGCCGGACATTAGATAAGAACGTCCCCTATGACATCATATACTTAGATTTTGCCAAGGCATTTGATCTCACCCCACACTGGGCAACAATCAAAAACTTGAAAACATAAATATGAATCCAATAATAGTGAAATGGATTATGGAATGGTTAAGTGGGAGGAGATATAGGGTGGTGGTTAATGGTTTTCTTTCCAAAGAAGGTGAGGTTGCAAGTGGGGTGCCCCAGGGATCAGTCCTGGGACCGATCCTTTTCCAGATATTCATTACAGATCTTACAGCAAAACTAAATTTCTGGGTCATCAAATATGCTAATGATATTAAGATAGGTGAGCCTTGAAAGACAATATGGAAGCTGAAATTATTTTATTTTATTTACTTATTAGCTTTTGGTAACTGGGTAAGTACATTAGGCAATAATCCTGCCTATTTTCTTTTTTTTTTTTTTACTTTCTTTCTTTATCCCTCCTTACTACCTCCGGAGCCCCCTCCTTCCGTCCGCTCATGTCTCCCCTCGCCTACCTTGGGGATCTGCCCCCTAGAGTGCCTATCCTCCTCTCCTTGCACAGTGGGGTCTGTCCTGCAGGTGGTCCGGGTGGACTTAGGGCGACCTTCATCTAGGGCTTGCCGGAGGGGTTTTTCCGTTTTCTCCCCTTACGTCCCCTACCCCTGGGACGTCGAGCGCTTGGGGACGTCGTCCCGAGAGATGGCGTGCTAGCACGCCGCCAGAGCCCTCATCGTCGGCGGCGTCCCCCTCCCGACTCCGCTAGGCGGAGCCGCCTCCATCCCCACCGTCGGTGCTTCCACCGGCTATGAGGGTGATGAGAACGAGAGCGCTCATGGCTCCCACCCCTGAGGGAGGAGAGCATCCGCTGGGACGCCAATCCTCCTCTCCCTGCCGACCTCCGGCCACCCGAAAGTTGCTCCTGAACCTGGTCGCCGCGTAGCGCGAGGTGTGGCATCCAGTGCCTCAACCCTCAGCGCCACCGGGCCGGCCTAATCCTGCCTATTTTCAAGCATGACCCGGGAGAGTACAGTTTACAAACAGTGAACTCAACTCAAAAGAGGTACAAACAGTTTACAATTACAGGCTTCCAACATACAGGGTGAATACAAACTTAGAAGAAATCACATAATAATTAACTTAATCATGGAATTAACAGTGCTGACCCAATACAATAGGACTTAAAAGAAATAGCGAACTGGGTAAGCAAGTGGCACATGAAGCTAAATATGAGCAAATGTAAAGTTCTGCATTTAGGGAGGGGGAAATTGGGGTATAGCTATACTTTAAATGGTATACCACTAGTAGAAGCAATGAATGAAAAGGACTTGGTTATACTTATGTCAAGTGACCTAAGTTTCTCTAAACAAACTTCTGATGCTTCACTAAAAGCCAACAAAATAATAGGAACAATAAAGAGGAATATTGTGTCAAGGGACAAGGATGTACTAGTTCCCCTATACAGAGCTTATGTAAGACCCCATCTTCAGCATGTCTTTCCAGTATGGAATCCATACAAAAAAGGAGACAGGAATAATATAGAAAAAATACACAGAAGATTTCTCCAAATAATAAACGGGCATAGAGATATGAAATATGAAGAACACCTAGCATCCCTTGATTTGATGTCACTAGAAATAAGATGTATTAGGGGAGATATTCTCCTTATGTATGACATCATACAGAACCCAATATTAATGGTTGAACTAGATATCGACTGCAAATCAGGAAATATGGATACTCGAGGACACCCACTTCAAATCAGGGAAAAACCATTCAAGTCAGAAAAAAGAAAGTACTTCGGGGAGATCACGTGATGCTTCTGTAGGAAGTGCAGCACTCAGGCCGAGCTCCCGCTCCAGCTTCGGTAAACAACGCCTAAATTACCTGTCCATCGCTGATCCCTGTTTACTTGTTGGTGGAAGTTGATCCAGAAGGTGCCAGGAGTGACTGGTAAACTCCGTTTTACCGCGTTATTAAGCAAAGAAATAATATGAGTTTATCCTCGCATTGGGGCCTACTGAAAGAATGAAAGCGGAGATGTGCCAGGCTTTGCCTAAGCACACACCTCCACAAACCCCGGAGAGAGGCTCAAAGTGCTCGAAAGGCACATCGGGCGTCTCACCTAAACCTGCTACCTCCAGTACTACCGCGCTAACACAGACACCTCTCTCCGAGCAAAAATTCATGGAAGAGATACAGTCCTTCAAGGAGGCTCTAAAGGAAATTACTAGTGAGCTAAGAATAACCAGAGGTGAATTAACAGAAACTAATCAAGCCATTTCGGACGTAGCAGCCCGCACCGCATCCCTTGAAAGTGGGAAGGAAAGGATGGAACCAGAAATGACGGCTATAAGACAGCGCCTACATAAAACTGAAGCAAAATTGGAAGATTTAGAAGGCCGTAGCCGTAGGAACAATTTAATCATCTTTGGTCTCCCGGAAGATGCAGAGGGCTCTACACCCATTTTATTCCTTCAAAAGCTTCTCACAAAAATCGTTGGCCCTTTGCCTAATAATACAACTTACATTATAGAGAGGGCGCACCGTTCATTACGCCCTAAGCCTGTTGCTGGTAAACCCCCAAGACCACTGATCATTAAGTTCCTGAACTTCCTGGACAAATCATACATTCTTGGTCAAGTTAAAAGTCTACAAAAAGTGTTATGGGAAGATCACCCGCTGAGATTTGCTCAAGATCTGCCGGCCATGGTAAGACAGCGAAGATCAGAGTACCATCCCCTGGTTTCAAGACTAATAGCTGCAGGGATTAAGTACAAAATGCAATACCCAACGCGTCTATCTGTGCAACATGAGGGAAAATGGGTTTCCTATGAAACTGTACAAGCCAACACAGCATTAAAATCTTTATTCCCCGATCTCTTTACCCTCCACTGAGGCTGCTGGATGAGAGCCTTGTAACTACTTCACTTCTTTTTGGTTCTACTTCGTTTACTTTGCAAAGATGGGGTTCCTGTTGTTTAAAGGAGTTCACTTCTGCTAACTGGCTACAAGAGGGCATCAAAGACTGTGTTTCCTGAAATGAAGATGCGATGGTTACTTCTAAAAGCATTAATCAGCCACTTCGTTGCTTGCCTGAGGACAGTTGCCTAGTTATATCTTGATTAGTTAATAAATCTGACTTGAGATTGGAGGATATATGTTGGGGCAAGTCCCCCCCCCCTTTCTCTCACCCTTCTCTTCCTCCGTGGATATTGATTTTTGACACAGTCTTGATCACCTCCTCCCTTCTCTCCATGAAGAAGCCATGTGATACCATCATCTCCTGTACTTTAATTATAGAAAGGAGGTCGGCTCCACCTGGCATAGGACTTGGTTCTAAATTGTGAAGGGTCTGTACTTTTACATCCATGACTGTAAATATTAGAGTTTCTGATCTAAGAACAACCCCTCCCTCCCCCTTTTTTCTCCTTCTCTTATTTAATTTTTCTGTCATTAGGCGAACCTGATAATCCAGTGAACTGATGGTTAAACTAAGTAATCAAGATAATGTATATGTATAATTGCTATGTAGTTTAGAGAATGGGCCGGGGTGGGGGGCAAGGTCAGGAGACTACTGCAATCCATTCAGCGCACCATGTTCTGGTACAGGATGGGGGGGATACCATAGTAGGGGGTACAATCTGGTGTCTTAGGGTTGCAGTTATCATGTTTTGGGGAGTATATAGTATCAAGGACCAGGTGTTTAGACGGGGCAATAAGTATACTGGTTACCCTACTATGAGACTAGGGAAATGGTTAAGGGTAGTGGGGAAAAGATTTAATGGATCTTACTGTTTATTCACAATATGTTGTGCCTTTTCAATGTCCATATATGTTAGGGTATTTTTTTATATTAGTAGGAGGGATAATTAGAAGGGATAGTTGGGTGGAGGGGGATGTTGCCATCGGGAATTGGGAACTTACATTGAGAGAAGGGAATGGGAAAAGGGATAAATTCCATTCACCACTGGGTAAGGATATTGTGGGTTGCAGGGTCGGTGATACCTATAGATATGGGGAAAGTTCTTTTCAAAGGATACTTCATGAATTCTTTTATCTACTCATGGCTATGTCTCTAAAGTTTTGCTCATGGAATGTCAAAGGTGCTCAGTCTCCCACTAAATGAGCTAAGATTCTCTTGCACCTCTCGAAGATCAATATCGATGTAGCTTTCCTTCAAGAAACACATCTACCCACAGCACAGATCGGTTATTTTAAACGTTCATGGGTAGGTACTGTGTTGGGGGCGGGGTTCGATAGTCGCAAATGGGGCGTAGCTGTGTTGATTGCACGACGGATATCCTTCAAATTACTAGATTCGATTATTGGTCCCCACGGTAGATATATATTAATTAATGCGATTCTGTTCCATACAGAATTGATAATGGGCTCGATTTATGGACCAGTGGGAGATGAGCCACAATTTTTTTACAAACTTATCGACTAAACTAGCTCCGTGGTCTAAATTTCCTATGCTTATTGGAGGGGACTGGAACCTAGTTTTTAATAACCTAGTGGACAGATCCAATTCTAGAGGTTCCCCCCTTACCCCCGCACAATTGGCATTGAGGGAACTGATGGATTCCCTTGGTCTCGTCGATCCATGGAGAACTCTCCATCCCTCATTAAAAGACTTTTCATTCCACTCCCTGCTGCATAACACATTTTTGAGAATGATTACTTTTTGTTGGGGACTGAGCACTTATCAGGGGTCCAAGCTTGTGAATACTTAGCAAAAGTAATCTCGGATCACCACCCAATTTTACTACAATGGATGCTACCTAATTCGATGATCCACGACAAAACTTGGAGGTTTAATTCCCAACTTTTAAAATCAGAACACTTAAGGGGGAAGCTTAGTATTATAGATAAATTCTATGAGTTTAATACCCCTTCCATGCCAAAATTGGATATACTATGGGGCGCTATGAAATGCTCATTAAGAGGAGAGGCTATCCGTATAGCTTCAATAAGGAAAAAGAAAATCTCCTCTGAATCTTTCTTATTATTACAACAAATTAGAGCACTAGAACGAGGCCTTACGCCCCATTCTAAACCTGAGGACTTAGAAAAGTTAGAAAGTCTTCGCTTTCAATATAATATCCTTCTCAGTGATAGAGTCGAGCACCTCCTTTTGCGTTCTAAAATTACCTACTTTGATCAAGGAGACAAGGCTGGGAAATTACTCGCCATGAGACTTAGAGCTCAGATGGCCGATAGGTTTATTGTAGCTGCTGCAGATGCCTCAGGCACTCTACATAATCCCCCAGGGATATTGCCTCCTCCTCCTTCCAGGACTACTATCAGAAGCTCTACTCATGTTCCCTTATGGCCTTTAATCACACCTCACTGGACCATTTTCTTCAAGACATAGAGCTTCCACAACTGTCCCAGAATCAAATTTCTATTTTACAAGCCCCTCTAACTCTAAATGAGGTCTATCAAGCTATTGATGCTCTACCGGCAGATAAGGCGCCAGGCCCTGACGGCTACACATCCAATTTTTATAAAGCATTTAAAGTCCAAATAGGCCCTAAACTCCTTGAATTCTACAACTACGTTTACAAAAGTGGCCTTTCAGATCACAACTTTACTTCTGCTACCATTGTGGTTCTATTAAAGCCAGATAAAGATCCCACAATGCTGTCAAGCTACCGTCCAATATCTCTTATGAATGTAGATTTGAAGATCTTAGCAAAAATCCTAGCTAGCCGATTAGCCCAAGTATGGCAATCATTGCTAAGTCCCGAACAAGTGGGTTTTGTGGCTGGACGCCTGTCGGCAGATCACCTACGGAAAATTTCCCATCTCCTTTCTGCGTCCAGGGACTCGGTTATACCATCAGCTTTGGTGTCTCTGGACACAGAAAAAGCCTTTGATCGGGTGTCGTGGGACTATTTATTTCATCTACTCCCGAAATAGCTCATTCCAATACAGTTTATAAGATGGATTAAAGTCCTTTATTCCTCCCCGTCAGCCCATATTTTTTGGAATGGTGTGTTCTCTTCTCCCTTTACATTACATCAGGGCACCCGCCAAGGTTGCCCGCTCTCTCCTTATCTGTTTAATTTATTTTTAGAACCCCTCATCAGAAAATTGAACACTTCTGCCTCGGTAACGGGAATTAATATCAACCATCTCCAATACAAAATATCAGTGTATGCTGATGACATTTTTCTTCACATAACATATCCATCGAAATCTATACCAGCTTCACTGGATATCATTCAGGAATTTGGTCGCTTATCCAATTATAAGTTAAACTTGTCTAAGACTGAGGTTATGCCTTTAAACAACTGGACCTTAAAAGCTGACATCCAACATCTTGGGCTTACATGGATAAAAGACAAATTGAAATATCTGGGTATTTATTTATCACTATCTAATTCCAAAATGAAGCAGTATAATTTTGATCAGTTAATAGCCCATATTAAAATCGACCTGAACCGCTGGGCAATGCTTCCCATTTCCCTATGGGGGCGAATCAACATTATTAAAATGAATATTTTGCCTCAGCTGTTATATCCCCTCCAATTATGTCACCAATATCTGCCTAAGACTTGGTTTACTCATGTACACGGTATTATATCTAATTTTATCTGGAAGCATAAATCTCCACGTAGGGTGTTATCCAAATTACAGAGACCAAAAGAGTTAGGGGGCTTACAAATCCCTAATATATATCTTTACTACCTCGCCACTAATTGTTTAGTTGTCTCACAATGGCTGACCTCTGTTTTGACTCCCAGCTCGGAAACTTATGTCCCACTGTGGTTGCAGATAGAGAAATCGCTCTGTGCCTCAGCTGGAATGGATATAAGGGCATTACCATACCTTCCTTTTAATAAGGTCCCTGGACAGCTTAAAAGCACCCCCATTATGAGAACCCTGTGCATCCACAAACAATTGAATTATACTATAAGGGATACTATGGAGAAAGACACCTCACAGTGTATTCTGGGTAACCCTAACTTTAAAATTGGGGGGAAGATTATTACTCAAAGGTTTTGGGCGGAGGGATCAGGGAAAAAGGTCATAGACCTAACAGAGAACCACAGATTACTAACCTTTTCAGAGATAATGGCTAAATATAATGTGCCTGTAACTTTTTGTTTTGTTTTAAGTATCTCCAAATTTCCCAGGTCCTAATAAGGCATTTCGGTAGTGGGTTATGGGATCACTATCTGTCTGGACCCATACTCCGTACGTTGCAAATAAGGCCTAACTCTCATTTAATTTCATACTATTATAAAGAGTTGCGAAAAAAAGTTACAGACCTAGATGGCACTCCCCATTACATATGGGACAGGACCCTCCCCCAACTACCGAGGGTCCCCGTCAGTGGGCACAAATTTGGAAAAGGCTGTATAAGGATGTTAGGTGGGATGGGTATAGACTGCTCCAATTTCCAGATAATACAGGATTTATATTATACTCCTGTAAAACTTTGTAAAATGGGTAAGCTCCAGGTAGACTTGTGCACCAGATGTGGGAAGCAGCGGGGCACATTGCTCCACATTTTATGGGAATGTGACAAAGCCTTCCCTCTCTGGGAAAGTATTAGTTCTAGACTTAACCCACTGCTGGGATTACAAAATGCCTTCCAACCATAAATTTGTATTTTGGGAGATTCGAGTAATACCCTTATTGGAAACTAAAGGAAACATATGATGTTAATTTCCTTATGTGCTAAGAAAGTGATATTGCGTCACTGGCTAGATCAACAGATTCCCACATACATAGAATGGCATCGAGAAATTCTCTTTGCTCCGCAAGCAGAATATACCATAGCAAGTTATTCTAGAAATAGTAAAAAATACCAGAGGATTTGGGCCCCACTACATACCTTGTTATGTAATTAATATCCCTCGTATTGGTACTGGGGAATTTGCCTTAAAATACCTGGATAAAGCTGGTAGTAGGTGGCTGTCCTCACTGGCTCTTGCTACTTCCCCTTGGTTTATGTCTTCCTTTTCTTTTTCCTTCTTTTCTCTTCTCTCCCTCTCCTGATTGTAAGGGAATGGAGGGGGGGGGAAGGGTGGAGTGAGGGCAGAGAGGAGAGGGTGGTGGTTTATTTGTTTAGTGTTTATTGGTCCCTTTTTACTTTTTCTCTTCGACAGATCTTTATACACCATTAAGTTCTGCTCAGCAGCATAACTTATGTTGTTGCTGTGGTGTATCATGTCATGTTATGTAATAGTGTTTTGGTTTGGTTGTTATATGGTAAGCTTAATAAAGCTTACTAAATATGAAAAAAAAAAGAAAGTACTTTGCATCAAGAGTAGTGAATGCTTGGAACTTTCTACCTCTTGACATCATTATTAGTAAAATCAAGTCTGAATTTAAGAGAAAATTGGATAACTACATACTTTCAGGAGGCAAACTAAAGTATTTTCTAAAAACATTGGTAATGAAGCTATCATGAGCAACCGCCTTTAAGCTCCAGACATTTCCTAGTATGAATCCTAGTATGCCCCTGTAGTAAATCAGAAAGAAATAACTGGAAAATGTACAAAGAAGGGTCACAAAAAGTAGAACACACCTAAGGAACAAAACATAAGAAGAACAGCTAGAATATTTACACATGATGACTCTTGAAATGAAAAGAATGTGGGGTGACTTGCTATTGATGTTTGACATCATAAATGACCCTTACCTTATGGTTGAAATGAGCATAGATTGTAAGATCTCCTCTATGGAAATCAGAGGACACCCACTGCAGATACAGGGTAGGGCTTTCAAAACTGATAAACACAAATATTTCTATAAACTAAGGATTGTCAGTTTGTGGAACAGATTACCTATACAGATAATAGTCAGTAAAACAAAAAAAGTGTTTAAGATTAAACTTGATAAATATATACTGGCCGGTGGTAAACTCTGCTATTATGAAAATTATAAACTACTATAGGAGCATTTATGGGCATCTCACCTTTTGGCTCCTCAACATCCTTAGCATGAACCTAAAGACCAGTAATTAAAATTATGTTATCAGAATACCGTGGGTCAGCATTCCCGAAAGGGACAACAGCAATAAATGCGCACTGTAATACCATTTTTATAGAAATATTTTCCACAGGAGGAGGGAGGGTAAAAGGTAAATATGCGGATGCTTTGTTCCCAGTGGAGGGTGCAACAACATATTGCACTTAGTGTAGCTCCCGGTAGTAATTAGGCACTAATGTACTTGGCAACATGGCTAACCACATATCACTGACCCCCCCACCAGTGTCCAGCGGCGTGTATGCCCACAAGTGAAGGTGGGTGGGAAGACAAGCAGGAAGAAGTCCACTCTTGTCAAATTACTGCACCAGTGCTCCTCCAAACCAACCCAGTCCTCAGCACACTGCCCCCCCCCCGAGATTGTCCCTCATGCCTGAAACATGCCCCCCTTGTGATGACATCATCCCCCCGGCCATTGTCAATCCAGAGCCAAAAAGATGATGGACTACTTAGGGATTCTGGAAGTGGAAGCTGGCAGCAAGAGGTGAGTCCTGTGTGCAGTGGGGGGAATTTGGGAACCTGAAGGGCTGGGGTGCTGGGGGGACATGTCAGGTGGTATACAAAAACACCACTATTTTATTAGTAATTCATTACCCTTAAAAAGAAGAAGAAGAGCATACCATTTAAGTTGCCCTATTTCCATTACCATTAACTTGCTGAAGTTGTATCATGCACGCATGCTTATTGTTTTATCTTGACAATGTACTATTTGTACGATTTATTATTGTGAAAACTGTGTTTGTATATGTATTGTGCTTTGCACCTTGGTCATCCCTTAAAATGGGCATGTGTACTCGGTGGACTTACCTGGTTAACAAAAACAAGCATGCACTTAGAAAACACTGACTCTTTCACTTAAATTGTAGTTTCATAAAGTGTATCCTATACTGGGTATCACATAACAATGCACACAGAATATAGTACCGGTGTAACACAGAGAGTGTAATACATAATGTAATACACAATAATAAGTCTCATATGAAGAGAGACTAAAGGAGCTTAATATGTATAGCCTCGAGGAAAGGAGGGAGAGGGGGGACATGATAGAAACGTTCAAGTACCTCAAGGGAATCAACAAAGTCCAAGAGGTAGCATCTTTCAAAAAAGAGGTGTGCAAGGACAAGGAGGCCAATTTGAAGATGGGGAAGGGCTCAGAGGTAATGTAGGGAAGTATTTTTTCACAGAGAGGGTTGTGGATGCATGGAACGGCCTTCCGGAGAAGGTTGTGGAGTCAAAAACAGTGATTGAATTCAAGCATGCATGGGACAGCCATAAGGCAATTCTAGGGGGTAGGGGTAGAAAGAAGTAGGCTGCTGGTTAACTAGGATCTGCAGCTTATCTATTAGGTAGGGAAATGGGCAGACTGGGTGGGCCAAGCGGTCCTTATCTGCCGTCAAATTCTATGTTTCTATAGAGTGTAACACAGGTGTGTAAAAAATCAAGTTCCAGGACTATAAATACAACATTTAAAAGCATCCGTATTTGTTAGTCGGTAGTTCCTTGAGGAACGTGGTCTTTCCATCGGCTTTAAAAGAGGTCTTGGTTAGACCCCTGTTAAAGAAGTCCTCGTTGAACCCTGACTGCCTCGGCAACTACAGACCGGTCTCTAACTTCCCATTCTTAGGAAAGGTTATAGAAAAGGTTGTGGCCATCCAGCTTGAGTGTCGCCTTGCCTCCTCCACCAATGAGGTTTTTCAGTCTGGATTTAGGGCCGGCACAGCACGGACGCCTTGGTGAAGGTGCTGAATGACCTCCTGATTGCTTGAGACAGGAAAGAATTTACCATCCTGATCCTCCTGGATATCACAGTGGCATTTGATATGGTGGACCATGAGGTTCTGCTCGACTGACTGTGGTATTGGTGTGGCCTATCCGGTACAGTCATCCAATGGTTTAGGTCATACCTGACAGGCAGGGTGTAAAGGGTGGTAATGGGACTTGCCTCATCTAACCTGAAGCCCCTGACCTGTGGAGTTCCACAGGGATCGCTCTTGTTGCCCTTGTTGTTCACTGTATACAATGCTGCCATTGGGGGACATTATCAAGTGATATGGGCTGGGTTTTCATTGTTACGCTGATGATACCCAGCTATACCTGTCCTGTGCACTGGGTAGCCAGATGACAGATTCCGTGCTTTACAGCTTCCTGGCCAAAATCCAGACTTGGATGTCTCATAACTGGTTAAAGCTCAACCCAGATAAGACTGAGGTGCTGGTGGTGGACCCGGGTCATGGTGATGGGGATGGGACACGGTGGAATCCCCCAGTCTTGTTCTTGGGGGGGTACCTCTGGCCCCATCCAAGCAGGTCAAGGATCTGGGCATGATCCTCGACAATGGCCTAACATTCGATGATCAGGAGTCGGCCGTTGTCAAGAGTGGATTTTATCATCTGAGGAATATTGCCCAGATCCGACACTTTCTACCACCTGAGGACCAGACCTCACTGGTACATGCTTTTGTCACATCTAGACTGGACTACTGCAATGTCCTCTATCTGGGGCTTTCTTGAGGTAACCTCCGATGGCTGCAGCTAGTGCAGAATGCGGCGGCTCAACTATTGTCGGGCGTACAAAGGTTCGATCATATTACGCCCATCCTCCATGAACTGCAGTGGCTGACAGTTAGAAGGAGGATTATCTTCAAGGTTGGATTACTGACCTATAAGGCCCTACATGATTGGGGACCAGTCTACCTGCAAGATCTCCTCATGTCTCATTGCCTGTGTTGGACTCTCCATTCTACGGAGGGTCACCTCCTCAGTGTTCCTAGGGTGAGGCTTAGGAACTCCGGTGATCGAGCCTTTTCAGTGGCCGCGCCCACCCTTTGGAACTCTCTCCCTCAACAACTTCGGGAGGCACCCTCGGTGGAATCCTTTAAAAAGGGATTAAAAGCCTTGTTATTTCACCAGGCATTTAGTGTTTTTTAATTACTGTGTTATATGGAAGTTGGTTCTCTTTGTATTTTGTTGTATGTTTGTATTAGATTCGTGTATTGTTAATGTTTTACTATGCTTTTAAATTGTATTGTAAAGTGCTCCGAGTCCCCGGAGAGGGGCACTATATAAATAAAATATCTATCTATCTATCTATCTATCTATCTATCTATCTATCTATCTATCTATCTATCTAAAATATGTCATCTTATTGTTTTTTTAGCAATAATTATTTCTGATTTAATTAGGGTCACTCACCATTAATTTATACAAAGTGGGTGAGAATAACACCTTACAGATAAATGATTTATTTCTATGGCTTGAAGACCTAAAATTATGCTAAATCATTTATCATCATTCTAGGTGGGCCATCACCATTTATCATCACTTGAGGTTGGTCGTAAAGGAGGTCTTAACCAAATGGAGAGCAGCTTGAACAGTGTCTGATAACATCACAGTGACCTCTGCTGTACTCAGAACAGCTATGAAATCAAACAGAAACAGTTTATTCTTAATTAAAAGAACTGATCTGAAAGCTCTACACTTTAAAATGCCTTGTATAAATTGGACACATAATGGCCTCTCTCAGAATATGACATTTCTCACTCAAGTAATACTCAGGTATTCATAACTTTCTGCAGTATGCCCTTTAGCTAAAACTGCCCGGAAAGAATAGAACACATACAAATGATGCAACTCTTTGCACGTGACAACTTTTCAAATGCTGCCCTGTACTAACTGCCAGTGTTCTAAAACCCACCAGATTTCAGTCTCTGCCTGAACAGCCTGGTTGCTCAGAGTTTCGATCTCTACTCATTCCTGTGACATGATGAAACTTATAAATATACATAAGTATCCTTTTATTTCATTTGCTGCCTTGTACTCAATGTTTTATGTAGTTAAACCTAGTTTTAGCGTTGTTTATTTTTGTCGGTTCCTCACGTCTAGGGATAACCGATGGGGAACCGAGTTAGTTTTTCCCTGTTTTGGGGCTCTCTGACTAAAGAACCTTGCTATTTTACTCTAAATTTAATTTCAAATATTTGTTTTTGTAACTGATTTACCGGTTACTGAACTGCTAATCCCGGTTCATTTTCTTCTTTGGTTCCGGTTCACTATCGGTTCCGGAATCCACCGCAACCGCTAAACTTTTACCTAAATTTAAAAATCATTTAGCGGTTCACTTTTTTATCGGTTTCTGATAAAAATGTCAGAGAAACCAAAGAAGAAAACCGGTGAACCTGGTTTTAAGAATTGTTGTGATTGTGGGGAAGTGTTTGCTAAGGCAGACAAACGTAATTTGTGTGTGGCTTGCCTGGGGTATGAGCATCTTAAGGAAGAGTATGACATGTAAAACCTTCCCAGAAAAAACAGTGGAGAAATGCCTGGAACGGCTAAAGAAAAAACTTCCTCCACCTAGGGGTCCCTCTGTCTCAGACCAGCCAATACCCTCTTCTGCTGTGGGTGAAATCACTACAATTGTTGCCTCTACCCCGAGACGGTTACAAGGGCACTAAGAGGCTTGCTGAACCGTCAGACTCCCGGTTCCCTCAAAAAAGACAAAAAAACTGAAGCACACAGAACCCCCAACTAGTAAAAAGGGGACTTCTGTGAGCGCTCTGACTCTGCCTTTTCCTCAAGAAATTGCTCAGGCATTCAGAGTGATGCAGGTCTTACAAGGCCTTATTCCCACTGATCAGCAGCCACCTGCCCAGGCACCCACTGGACAGGCTGGCAGCGCAGACAGATCATCCTTTATAGAGGAGGACTATAGTGAATGTGAGGAGGAGGGTGAACCAATTGAACCTGGGGTATCCTCTGGGCAAGAGTTTGGCTCGCCTCCTAGAACCTCTAAGGGTTATTCCTCACATTTTACATTTGTAAGGAAGGTGACTGGTGCCTTGGACATCACCACAAGGGAGGAGATAGAGAATGAAGAAGAGGTGGAATACCTTGAAATGATGGGGTTAACCCCACAAGAGCACTCCTCCTGCCTATTAATAAATTCTTTAAAAAGGATGCCTTGAAGTTATTACAGACTCCTAATTCTATCCCTCCTTTTGATAAAGAGGATGGCTAAGAAATACCAGATGGAAAGGGAGGGGACAGAAATTCTGTTTACCCACCATGACCACCAGGGGCCTGTGATAAAGCTAAGGTCCCTCTGGCTTCACACTCACCAGATAAGAACTCCAGGAAGATTGACAATATGGCAAAGAAGGGGTACTTGTCAGCTTCTTTGGCCATAAGACAAGCAAACTTCCAGGCCTACGCTGCCCAGTACCAGAAGTCCTTGTGGCAGTCTGTGTTGGCCATGGCACAAAAAGCCCATTCACCTTTGTCTGATGACCTGGCAGAAACTGCCAGATTTGGCTTAGAGGCAGCCAAATACCAGTTCTAGATGGCTGCTGACACTAACGACACTACAGCCAAATGGATGGCAAACACTGTTGCCCAGAGGAGATTTGCCTGGCTAAGAGCAACAAATCTCACTCAGGATACACAGTCAAAGGCTCTTGACTTTTCTTCGGAAGGGAATGCACTTTTTGGTGAGTCAACAGTAGCTTATATAAAGAAGGTGGATGAATATAAGGCCACATACAGGAGCAACTCTGCTAAAGAGAAAGCTTCCCCATCCACCAGACCCTATGGAAGGGGAGGCAGGGGCAGGTCCTTTCACTCAAGGCCCTTTTTCCAGCTGGTGGCTGCACCCCAATACCAGCAGTACCCACAGCAAGGGTACTTCAGAGGTAGGGGCAGAAGGGGTTCTAGGTGGGGGTCCCAAACCCAGCCTCAGTCCCAGACAAAGCAAACACCCTAACATGTCTCCACAGGCTGCCTCCTCTCTACTTGTTGGAGGCAGACTGTCTCACTTCCTCCAGGCTTGGCAAGGCATTACCACAGACAAGTGGGTTCTGGAGGTTGTGTGTCAGGGACTGTCTCTGAATTTCAAATCCCTTCCTCTACTGAAAACCAGGGTGTTCAGTTCACCCTCCATTGCAGAAAAGAAGCTGTTGTAGGCAGAGGTTCGAAACCTGCTGCTGTCAAAGACAGTAGAACCTGTCCCAGTTCAGCAGAGTGGAAGGGTTTTTTACTCCAGGTACTTTCTCACCATAAAGAAAAATGGTGAGTGGTGGCCTATTCTGGACCTCAGGTCCCTGAACAAGCATCTGAAAAAAAACAAAGTTCAAAATGGTAACTCTGGCATTGATCCTGCCAACATTCCAATAAGGAGATTGGTTGGCATCACTGGACCTAAAAGATGCCTATTTCCACATCCCCTTAAGGGAGTCTCTCAGAAAATATCTTGGGTTCAGACTTCCATCAGGACATTACCAGTTTTCAACCCTGCCTTTTGGCCTAACATCAGCCCCAAGGGTGTTCACAAAGTGCCTGGCAGCAGTCGTGGCACACGTTTGAAGACAGAGTGTCATGGTGTTTCCATACCTGGACAACTGGCTGGTGGTGGGAAAATCACCAGATCATGTCAGACAATATTTGCAGATCACTCAAGGGCTCCTCAAGTCCCTCAGTTTTCTAATAAATCATAAAAAATCAGTTTGTCTGCCTGCGCAGGTGCTGCGGTTCATAGGAGCAGAGATCAACACCTTGCAGGGCAGGGCCCACCAGCCTCCAGACAAGGTAAGAAGTATCCAGATGATTGCAAACTCAATCAGTCTGCACAAGCCAAAGACTGCAAGGTAGTTTCTGCAGTTCCTGGGTCACATGGCTGCGGCCACAGGCACAGTCCTGGGATCCAGGTTCCAAGTGAGAGATATCCAGTTCCACCTAAGGGCACACTGGTGCCAAAGAAGAGATCCTCTGTCAAAGCCGATTCCTACACATAGAAAGGTAATGTAGTACAAAGGTTCATACAAAGGTGTATGGGAGCTAAGAAGGCCACATAGCCCACAGCTGCTCCCTTCCAAAGCCCTTAATAGGTAATTTTACCCTTATTCATTATATATTTATGACTTTATAAGATTTATAAGACTATACTTTTTTACAATTTGGCCCCCCAGAATATGAAATAAACTTCACAATGACCTTGTTAATACTACCAACTTTGAGATATTTAAAACCAAACTAGATTCATGGTTAGAAACTGTTAGCAAACAATGATCCACAGTATTGTGGGAGATACTCTCGATGGGCACCATGCCTTCTTGTATCTCACCTAACCAAGTGTAACCCTTAGATGGCGCTATCCCACGGGCTACTACCCCTGCCTGATTTGCCACTAACAGGTTGAGAGGCCTGGATCCGATGGCGGGTGCCTCCACCCAGAGGTCAGGGTTTGCAGTAGTTAAACTAACTTGGTCACAGCCCTCTGGGACACTACAACCCCCCTTTCTTCCCACTAGTGGCCCACACAGTATATCAGAATTACCCTCACAGTATACGCTTACCCCCAGGACTGGTTCAGGCACTGGGACCCCTGTAAAATAAGATACAGTGCAACAATCACAGTACAATACTTTAACATAGACAAATACCTCCAGGCAGTATAACTTTGCTGAAACAAGCAGCTCTGATTTATTTAGGGGATATAACAAGGATAGGGAAATCAGGTTAATTAGCTTATCACTTTACTCATCTACCTATGGCTCTGTGCACAGGCCTATCCCTACCAGTTACTGTCCCTGGGTACCCAAGCCCTAGTGGCTAGTCCAAACCGTGGCAGCTGGTAGGGGCCCTTTCACACAGAGAAAAGAAAAATTAGTTAAACAGTCAGCAATACAGTAATTCCATTTGGATTCAATGTGGCAATTCAACAGGGAGCGACCCTGAATTAGTACTCACGACCTCCAAACAAGATAGGGTCCTTCAATGTCAGCAGGGCTACTCTTGAGCTCCATGAGACTCCTCACACATTTATATGGTAAACAGTAACAGGCAAAAGTCCTTTAATGGCAGCAGGATTCACTTGAGCTACACAAGCCTCCTCACACATATATATGGTAAACAGTAACAGGCAAAAGTCCTTTAATGGCAGCAAGTTCACTTGAGCTACACAAGCCTCCTCACACATTTATATGGTAAAAAGAAAGTACTATACCAGGCAGGCTGCTTCTCTATCCCGATCGCAATTACTGCACAATACCCCGGAGAACACACAGCAGATTCAGCTCCTGACAGACCGAGCGCAATTCAGCAATTTCTCCAGTCTTCTACAAGGTGAGTCTGGTTTCTACTCTTCAGATATCCTTTGATTCTCTTCACAGGACGGATTCAGTCCTAACAAGCAGTTACACAAGCTGTAGAGCGGAACTCGGGGCCTTACGCGTTTCCCAACTAAAACTGCACACGAAAAGCAAGGGCTCCTTCCCTCTTCACTGCCAGAGCTCAACTGAACCTCCAGCAGACAAAACCGGGCACTTCTTTGAGTTCCTCCCAGTTCTTGGCTGGATTGGCTGTCACCCACAATAGACTGCCCTGTTGGTCCAAAAAGGCGCCAAAGTCAAACTACATCTCCCAGAGTCACTGCCCATACAATCTTGTGGCTGGCTCAGATTCTGAGTCCAAGTTCTCAGTTCGTCAAGGCACCATTTTAGAGCTACCTTAACCCACACTGATTGGTCCAGTTCAGCAGTTCAAAACTAGAATGGGGAACTAGGCAAACACAGTTCTGACTGCAAAGAAAACAGGTTAGACAAACTGTATTTTCATTATTACTCTAAATGATTTCTGGCAAACAGTTACATCTTTCAGATAGGTTCCTTTGCACTCCTAGTGACTGCAAAATGGAGTGAACTAGCAGCAGCTCGAGTGGTACTCAAGCAGAGAAACACACAGTCCCCCCATACAAACTAATTATGTCTGCAAGCAGACAGCTCTTAAAGAGACAGTACCAGAGACTCTAAAAACACTCACAGATAAATGGCTTAAACGACAAACACCATTCAGGCTTGGAGCATTCAAGCAAGCTCCTGGAAGTCTTTTGGGAACCCCCATTTGCAGGGGGGTTACACAAGTAATACCAAGTAATATTTATCTAGCTGGGTTTTAAATTGATGCTTTGATTTAGAACAAATGAGTGGCAAATGAAGCTCATTCCATGGGGCCACCACCCTCTGTGTGAAGAAGGCCTTCCTTCTATTAGTGTTGTATTTAAAGTGCCTAAGCTGAAGTGGGTGCCCACTAGTGCCTTTAGTATTATTATTTTTGAATTGGAGATTTAGCTCGCCTAATAAATAGTCGTCTCTCATAATGTTGTAGCAGAGTAGTAAATCCCCCCTAACTCTTCTTGTTTCCAGGGACATAAGCCTCAACTGTTCTAGACATCTTTCATAAGGCATATCTTTAATATAATGAACCAATTTAGTGGTATGTCTGAACTCTCTCTATGTCCGTTACAGATCCCTTCGTTATGGGACCCCACACGGGGGTCCCATAATCCAAAATAGGCCTGACATAAGCCCTATCTGTACAAGGGCATGACCACCTCCTTGCTACGGCTCTTAAAGTTTCTCTTAATGTTCTGTAAAACTTGCTTAGCTTTTATAATCTGCTTATTAACATGAGAGCTATATGTCAGTTTGTGGTCTATAAGAATTCCCAGGTCTTTCTCTTCCACAGATTTACATAGCATTTTACCATTTATATGATAATTATACAAACTGTTATGAGTCCCCAAATGAATTACACAGCACTTATCCACATTAAACATCATACCTCTATTTACTGCCCAGTCCCACATAACATCCAGATCCTCCTGCAGGCCTGAGGCCCCTTCCGGATCTGTAACTATTCTAGCTAGTTTAGTGACATCAGCATACTTGCTAATCCAACTACCACAATCCCTACCCATGGAGGACATAAAGACCCTAAAAAGCACAGGGCCCAGCACAGACCCCCTGGGAGACCCCACTATTAACAATGACCCTGTCTTAATAATACCCATTTATGCACACCCTTTGGGTTCTTCCACACAACCAGGCCCCAATCCAGCGCACCACTCTGTGGTCTATGTCTGCATTAATGAAACAACGAAGGACGTGGTGATGGGGGACCTTATCAAAAGCTTTTGCCAAATCTAAATAAATGCAGTCCACATCCTGCCTATTATCGAATGCTTCAGAAATCTTTTCATAAAAACACAACAAATTAGTCACACATGACCTTCCCACCACAAACCCATGCTGCTCGCTATCCACCTGTCCAGTCTCCATGAGGTCGGCATCTATGATGTCTTTTAAGATGGATTCCATAAGCTTACCTGGGACTTAGGTCAAACTAATGGGCCTATAATTGGTACAGTTTGCCCTATCTCCTTTCTTATGTATAGGCACCACACTCACCTCCAACCAATCACCAGGCACAGCTCCGCTCACAGGTGACTCCCTAAACAATATGGCCAGAGGCAGCACTATATTAGGGGAGAGTAACTTCAGCATCCTATTAGAAATATTATCAGGCCCTGCAGAGTTCGTATTTTTTAGGGACTTAACCTTTTTCAATATTATGTCAGCAGTAATGTTTATGGGTTTCACATCATTTGGCTTAATATTGATTAAACTTTGCTGTTTGCAAAAAAATACCATACCAAAATAGTCATTAAATATGTTTGCTGCTTCAACAGGGTCTGTGACTATCTCACTTCCCTTTTTTATAGAGCACAGATTGTGACTAGATTTCCTTAGGGAGTTTACATAACTATAGAACTGTTGCATATTATCTTTGCTAGCTGTAGATGCCAAGCTGACTTTCATTTTTATGTTGCTTGCACGCATGTGCAAGAAACATAGTGCCATCATCGGAGATTTCGGAGGTGTGTCACCTCCTCCTCCAATTCAGTCAGTAAGCTGGCAGGCGCGGCCTATGTAAGCCAATGCATTTTGGAGCTGTCTATGACACGCTCCAAAATGCAGTTCACCCAGATTGAAAGGGAGCTACGCTTCAGTGAGCACCGATAGCGTAGCTCCCCACCACCAGGCGTCGCGCCCCGCATGTCCTGTTGTAGCGGCCAGGTGCCCAATCCCCCCGGCTGAGCTGCTATCGTCTCCCCGTAGCTGGTGCCACACTGAGGCCCACCGGCGTGGCAATCAGTTATTGTGACAGCGGTGCCCAATCCCGTCGGCTGAACACCCCGCCCCGTCCTTGTGCCATGCTGGGGCCCACCCCAGCATCGCAAACAGTCCTACATCTTTTTTTGTTTAAACCTGTAAAACAAAAAGCGGTCCTGCGACACGCGTCTCCGCCCCCAACCCGCACCCACCCTGCGCACCCAGCCTCCCCCCCCCCCACCCCATACTTACCTCCGGACTCCGGTAGCGGCGATCTTCGGTGGACCGGGAACACGTCTGCACTCTTCAACACCGACCGCGAACTGAGGAAATGCCGGTAAGCTGTATAATGGGCTAGATAGGAGGGGTTCAACTTTATTGCATATATCAGGCATTTTTGGGAATTTTTGCACCAGATTTTCAACATGGGGTTTTTAGGACCCCTTCTCATGAATGATGTCACTGTCATGGCGTTATTCGGGCCTGAAGGGTGATTTCGGCGCGGTGACTGCGAAATCACCGCCGAGCCTGAACACTGCCATGACAGACATCATTCATGAGAAGGTCCCAAAAACCCATGTTGAAAATTTGGTCAAAAATTCCAAACAATGACTGTTTTCGAGCATGCGTTGTGCAGTTCCTACGCAGGCTCGTAAAGTTCGCTAATTTCAATATTTTCACTCCAGATTTTCAACATTGCCATTTTGCCACACCTTCTTATGAATAGTATAGCTGTCATTTTCATCTCACCCAAAATGTGCTTCGCCCTTGTAGCGCCAGAATGGCGCAGTCAATGTCGTGAAATCAATGTACAGGACAAATTAAGAAAATCACAGTGACACTGTTCATGAGCAGAGGTCTTAAAATGGCTATGTTGAAAATTTGGTGAAAAAATTCCTAAAAATGACTGTTTTACGAGCGTGCGTTGCGCAGTTCCTACGCAGGCTCGTAAGTTCACAAGTTTTCAATATTTTCACTCCAGATTTTCAACATTGCCATTTTACCACACCTCCTCATGAGCAGTACAGTTGTCATTTTTCACATCCTGCCCAAAACGTGTTTCCGCCCGTGTAGCGCACAATGGCGCAGTCGGTGTGCAAACTCAATGTATGGGACACATTAACAAAATCACACTGACACTGTTCATAACCAGAGGTCTTAAAATGGCTATGTTGAACATTTCGTGAAAAATTTCCTAACAATGACTGTTTTACGAGCGTGCGTTGCGCAGCTCCTACACACGCTCGTAAGTTCGCAAATTTTCAATATTTGCACTCCAATGACTTCCAGATACCTAAACAGCACATAGAAGCAAGCAGCATTCGGCATTGACAAATGCTTGTTTTCTTACTCTTTCTTATCAGTTTCTTACATTTAGCCTGTACCATTTTGTATTCCCTCCACACTAGGAGGTCCCTATTATTGCTTTTATATAAATTAAACAAATACTGCCTCTTTTTTAAGAGCTTTTGTATGCCTTTGCTTAACCACTTAGGTTTTTTAACCCTAGTGTTATATACTTTTATCTTTTTTAAATGTTTATCACACAAGGTAAACAGTTTATGCTTAAATATATTCCACATGTCCTCAACGGATTTGTTTTTTAGAATACTACCCCACTATATTTGTTGAAGTTCCGCATTAATTTTATCAATACCAGTGGGAGCGAACTTATAAACTTCTCTGTATCCCTTAGAGATGGGAATATACTGGGCCAGTATAAAAGCTATCCTACAATGGTCACTATTCCCGGGGGGGGGCGGGGGTTGAACAAGATGTGACATTGATTTCTTTTGTAGACAATACAGGTCTAATATATTTTTTCCCCTTGTGGGGGTTTCAACATTTTGGGTCATGTCTACTTCCTGACATAAATCCAAGAATTCTAGACTCAGAGGGGACCCTGCCTTGAGATCCCGCTGGTTTATATCCCCATAATTCAGGTCTCCAGCTAGCAGTACCCTCCCAATTTCACAAGCTGCTTTTATTTCATTGTTTATTTCTCGAGAGGTTTCAGTAGAGATTGCAGGGGGCCTATAGCATACCCCTATAATGAGGTGAGATACGTATTGGTACCTGTTTCTATCCTTATCCAGATGATCTCAGGTCCCGTCCCCACATTTTTTTTTATTTTCTCTGAAACATTAGTTGACTTCAGGGTGCTTGATATATATGCAGCTACCCTTCCCCCTTGTTGCCCTTCCTGTCCAGATGATAAAGGAATAATGCCTGACAGGGTGGGTGTTATGCTGGGATAACATCCCACCTTGGGTGGTTGGGCCCGGGGCCACCGGCAGGCGTCTAACTCCCGAGAAGGAATATTATCCAGCATAACACCATCCACTGAGTGCATTATTCCTATTATACAATGGCTTGTTGTTTTATAATAAAAAAAAATTTAAAGAATGTTTTTGTTAATGTATAAAAATATTTTTGTTTCTTAAGAGGAGGAGGACATCCTCCTCCAAATGCTCCAAATCCAACAAACAGTCAGCAGGGATGTTATGCCAGGATAACATCCCTGCTGTGACAGCCAGCTGACCAATCAGAAGCCAGTATTCTTTCTTGCCATTGTATAATACAGGTTATACCCAGGGACATGTCGTCTCCAGGTATCGCCACCAGTCCACCAGGTCTCAGTGATGAATGCCATCTGTATACCCCTATTTAGTTCTGTCTGCAGTTCTTCCATTTTATTATTTAGGCTTCTAGCATTTATCAATAAACATCAGATCTTACTTCAAGGAGAAGCTCTTGCAGCAGGTTCAAACAATGTGGACTAGCGCCACCTGGTGGCGGTTCCGGCAACTTTTTCTCTAGCAGTACCGACGTGAGGAATGCCTCCCTCTGACGTCGGCTCCACGCCCGATGATGCCCTATATAAAGGAGGAGTTCCCCATGTGCTCCGGTTCTTTCCTGCCGCACGGTCAGGGATAGTCCAGCATTTCGGCTAGTACCGATTGCTCTTCTCCACCGGTCAGATTTCTCTCAAATTTTGGAATTCGACATCTATGTCATCTCACTTAAACAAGTGCACTTGTGGGAGACAGAGTCCTGTGAAAGACGGACATTCCACATGTCTCTACTGCCTTGGGCCCGACCATCGCACCTACGCCTGCCCTCATTGCCAGGCCTTCAATTCACAGACATGAATCTGACACCAAAACTCACTTGCAGCCTTTCTCGCTGAGACAAAACTTGCCGCCATGGAACAGGCCTCTTCATCAGGGGAATCCGATTCTCAGCCCACCCACAAGCACCACAAAAAACATTGGGAGCAGGACAGAGGGAGATCCCACTTGAAGCATTGGTCCTCGGGATCGAAGTCCGGATCATCAGGCCATGACTCCCACCTCACAACGGTCAAGCCTACTCTACTCTCACTTCTCTCCAGCCCTTTAAGGTCTCTCAGCCTTGTGACAAGCACAAGGGCTCAGGTAAGGGCTCCTCCCACTTGGCTTCCTCCTCCAAAGCTGATTCCCGGGAGTTGAGCAAGACCTCAGGGTCTATGGCCGGCAGGGCCTCCTCCTTCCCACCAAAACACAAGGCCTCGGACTGACGCCAGCCTCCGGCTGCTGACCGGCATTCGGCTGAGAAATCCTCGAACCAAAAGCCCAACCATCATACATCCCGAGAAAAGGAATGACGTCCATCGGGTCACAGGGAGAAGTGGACGCTGGACCCTCGACCACCCACAACCACCTTGGAACCGATCCCGGTTAAGGTTATTCCGCCGCCAGTCATTGTGAAACCGACGCCGGTTCACCCAACTCTGGTCCTGTCCCCGACGCCCGACATTAGTTTGGAAACCCCTTCTTCATGGTCGCCAGTCCATCTGACGCCGGACTCCAATGATGGTGTTGCTGACGCCACTCCCAACGTCCCCCATTAGGCCGACGCCGGTCGCAAGGGTTCAGACCCGACACCAGCTCCCCCGGACGATGGGGCATGCACCAGTACGGGCTTGAGCGCTCCTCAACCTGACTCTCCCAAGTTGCATCTCTCCCAGGTTAAGAAGCTTTTTTCCCCACTGGTGGGACACAGTTAAAAAGGGCCTTCCAGCTGGGGCGCCTCCACCCACTCCAGAGCCGGTTCCTGACCGAGTTGAATCGGGTGGGGGAGGGGATGACGTGCCTCTGCCTAAGAAGTACGATAAAAAATCCAAGAGGGACCGTTCATACAGTTCCTCCCATTCCCCTTCTCCTCCTCTGGACAAGAAGCCGAAAGGGAAGAGGCGTAGCCCCTCTCCCTCTTCCCCTACCACCTCCTATGTAGACTCTGATACCTCCTCAGTCTGCTCGGAGCCAGACACTGGGGGCATGGAGGGCTTTCCAAAATCCCCTCCAGATGACCCCAGTTTTATGGAGGTAATGAGGCACATCCAAGCCAACATGGGCTGGGACACTGAGGCCCTGGATCCCGAGCGCTTGCGGCTGGCTTAAGTACCTCTGTCAAAAAGATCCAAAGCCGGCAGTCATCCCTCCCATAGTCGACACATTTGCTGATGTCATCCACGCAACCTGGAAGTGCCCTTATTCCTCCCCTGTTGTGCCAAAGAAGGCTCACCAGCTCTACTGGGTGCCTGTGGACCATTCCTTTTTGGCTGAACCACCCGCTGCGGACTCAGTGGTGATTTTGGCAGCTCATGATCGTTCCCAGAGGCCCAAACACCTGAGCACCCAGCCGCCTGATAGAGAATCAAAGCAGCTGGATTCCATGGGCTGTAAGGTGTACTCTGTTGCCACCTGTAGCATAAGGAGTCTCAACTTCTTAACCCACATGGTCCAATTCCAGAATGCCCTTTGGGAACAAGGTTTGGACATAATGCAGAGCCTGCCTGATTGTCCTTAGTGGACTGAGCTAGCTAAGCTACTGCAGACTGGCTCAGATGTGGGTACCCACGTTCTGCGTTTGGCCTATGACTCTGCGGACACCTCCTCCAGGGCGGCCACCACTGGCATCTGCCTCCGATGCCATGCTTGGCTTCGGGTATCTGGGTTCGATACAGATGTTCAAGTCAATCTTCTGAATACTCCCTTCAGAGGCTCTGTGCTCTTCAGCGAGGACATGGAGCGTATTATCACCAGGCTGCAGGACTCTGGAAAGGCCGTCCGTTCCGTGCAGTCCATGTACCGCCTGAAGCAGGGGTGACCAGAAAGCCTCATTTTCGTGGCCGTGGGGAACACCAATTGCTGCAACCTCGTTTTTAGCAGTATACTCAACGAGGTGGTTTTGGTCTTAGAGGTGGAGCCGCGGGCGCCTCGGCATCCGTCGCTAGACCTCCCAGAGCAGCCGCTGCCACCGTCCCTCCCCCACCCAATACCTGACTACTCAGGTGACCCTCCTTCTCTGGTAATTCCACCAGGGGAGCTGGTAGGAGGACGCTTTTCATTCTAAGTGGATGCATGGGCTCAGGTGACCTCCAACCACTGGGTTCTAGAACTCATGGAGTTCGGGCACTCCATAGAGTTCACATCTGTTCCTCCGGACAGACCACCCCCCCATCCTGGTACTCCAAGAAACACAGAGCCCTGATCAGACAGGAGATATCCTCCCTTCTAGAAAAAAGGGTCATCGAGCCGATTCCAGTGGCAGAATCAGGAAAGGGGTTCTTCTCCCACTTCTTCCTAGTTCTGAAGAAGTCGGGAAATCTCAGACCCATTCTGGACCTCAGCGATCTCAATCAGTGGGTCTCCTACAAGAGATTCAGGATGGTTTCTCTCCCCACTCTCCTCCCTCTTATATTGGCAGGAGACTGGCTAGCATCCCTAGACTTGCAGGACACTACTTGGCATCCCAATTATCAGAAGCCATCAGAGAGTCCTCAGGTTCAGATTCGAGGATGAGGACTATCAATTCCGAGTCCTCCCTTTCGGCCTTTCCTCGGTCCCAAGGATCTTCATGAAGTGCTTGGCAGTTGTAGCCGCAGCGCTTTGAAGACGAGGCCACTTTGTGTTTCCGTACCTGGATGACTGGCTCTTTTTGGCCCATTCCAGGCCCCGCCTGTCGGGGACTCTCAGGGATTCCATCTCTGTTTCAGAGTCTCGGAATCACCATCAACAGGGACAAGTCCAATCTGTCTCCATCCCAGGTACTCCAGTTTATAGGAGCTTCTCTGAATACCACTCTTGGGAAGGTTCTTCTTCCCTGCGATAGAATGGGTCGCATTCGTACCATCATGTCCCAGGTCTCTTCCGCCTCGGAGGTGCGGGCTCGCCTGCTTCTCAGATTGCTGGGACACGTGGCAGCTGTCATAGTGTCAGTCCCTCTGCCCGTCTCCGCATGCAGACCATTCAGTGGTCCCTGAGGGTTCAGTGGGACCAGACGTCAGGCAATCTGGATGCCTTGGTCAGAATATCAGAGCCAATCCACCGAGAGCTTTACTGGTGGATGTCATCCAAAAATCTCCTAAAGGGCATTCCATTTCAATTGGGGGCACCTGCCCAGTCCCTAACAACAGATGCATCATTCCTGGGATGGGGGGTACATTTGGGGATCCATCGCACACAGGGGATTTGGTCTCACCTAGAAGCGAATCTGCACATCACTGTCCTGGAAATGAGAGCAGTGCTCTATGTCCTCCAAGCCTTGGTATCGGTCCTATCACTGGGCCATCTTTTGGTGCAGACAGACAACACCTCAGTGATGTTTTACATCAACAAACAAGGCGGCACTCATTCCTACCCCCTTTGCAGGGAAGCAGTGCGGGTGTGGGATTGGGCCCTGGAACACCATCTGTTTCTGACAGTAGTTCATGTTCTTGGGCTTCAGAATGTGCTAGCAGACACGCTCAGCAGGACAAGATCGCAAGCTCATGAGTGGGAATTTCGTCAGGACATAGCAGATCGCATCTTCGCCTGTGGAGGACACCAGAGGTGGATCTTTTCGCGTCTCAATACAATGCAAAACTGTCCAGTTTTGCTTGCTAGGTCCAGAGCCTGGTGCTTCTTGGCAAGATGCATTATCCCTCTGCTGGAGTGGGAGGTTCCTTTATGCATTCCCTCCCTTCCCTCTTCTTCAAAAGGTCCTCCTCAAGGCCCAGTTGGAGTCTTCCACTGTTATTCTGATTGCCCCGATGTGGCCGCACCAGATTTGGTCTACATTACTACAGTGTCTAGCAGCAGAACCTCTGATGCCTGTTCCTCTATCCTCACACCATTTGTCACAGGACAACGGGTCCCTGTTACACCCGAACCTGCATTCTCTTCACCTGCATGCCTGGCTCCTCAGGACTTAGCCAAGGTCCGTTTTGGGGTGTCCGATCAGGTTGCCCAGGTGTTGGTCAAGGCTAGGAAACCTGCCACCAAGGCCACTTACGCTATAAAATGGAAGCGGTTTTGCATTTGGGCCACAGCGAAGCAGGTGGATGTGTTGGTCTGTCCGGTTAACACCATCCTGGAATAGTTGCTCTTTCTTTTCGAGAAAGGCCTTAGTTACTCCTCCATCAAGGTACACCTGGCTGCCATCTCCGTTTACCATTCTTTCGTGTCGGGCAAGATGGTGACTCAGATGGAGGTTTCCAAAGCTTTTTTACGTGGCATTCTGCATATCTGACCTCCCATCTGGGGCTCTGTTCCTCCTTGGTATCTCCTGTTCGTCCTGGAGAAGCTGTCTCTTCCCTCCTTCAAACCGGCTATGAGTGCTGAGCTTCTTTTTCTTTCCTGAAAAACGCTGCTTTTGGTAGCTGTTACTTTGGCCAGGCACATCTCAGAGCTGCAAGCCCTCATGTGTAGGGAACCCTATCTGGTCTTTCACAAGGACAGGGTTGCACAAATCCAAAGTTTTTGCCGAAAGTGGTCTCAGAGCTCACTTTAAACCAATCGGTTCAGCTTCCGGTTTATTACATGGAGCATTCTAATAGGGGAGAGGCCCTTCTCCATTCCCTGGACATCCACAGGGCTCTCAGGTGCTACTTGACTAGAACCAAGGAGATCAGGCAGTCTGATCAGTTATTCGTATCCTTTTCCTCTCGGTCTGCAGGTCACCCAGTCACTAAACAGATGCTTTCATGCTGGTTGGTCCACTGCATCTCCTATTGCTACGAGACACACAATAAGTCGACTTCGGGGCCGATTGAAGCTCACTCTACAAGGGCTATTGGTACTTCGTTTGCCACACTAAAAAGAGTTCCAACAGTAAATATTTGCGCCGCCGCTACCTGGAACTCCGTGCACACCTTTGTCAGGCACTACAGCCTGGACATTATTTCCAGACGCAGAGCAGGGTTTGGCCTTGCAGTCCTGCAGGGCCTGATTTCCTGAGGGTTCTCCCCTCTGTCTTTCCTGTTTTTCTGTTCTCCCCCTCCCAAGTGGTTGTCATAAGTTTATACTGCTTGGGATTCAGTCCTCATTGTTTGAACCTGCTGCAAGAGCTTCTCCTCGAAGTAAGATAGTACAGTTACGTAAGAACTTACCGTAACAGTAGATCTTCGAGAAAAGCTCTTGCAGCAGGTATATTTCCCCACCTTCCTTCCCCCAGGGATTAGGTCCTTTCCCAAGTTGGCATAGTTTCTCTTGAAAGGTTGTCCGTTGACAATCAGTTGTCATTACTGACCTGCCGGTTTCCTTGCCTGACGAGGGGCATCCAAGAACTGGAGCACGTGGGGATCTCCTCCTTTATATATGGTGTCGTTGGGAGTGGAGCCGACGTTGGCGGGGGGCATTCCCCTCATCGGTACTGCTAAAGAAAAAGTTGCCGGAACCGCTGCCAGGTGGCGCCAGTCCTCACTGTTTAAACCTGCTGCAAGAACTTCTCTCGAAGATCTACTGTTACAGTAAGTTCTTGCATAACTGTACTATATCATTACTTGGTTTTGGTTTATGCTTTAGTAGAGGTTTAACTGGTTTGTCTACTGGGTACCCCCTCCTCGTATCTAGTTTAAAGCATGCTGAACAGTTTCTTTCATTGCAGTAGCCAATGTACAAATTCCGGAATTATTAAGGTGAAGTCTGTCCTTTTTATACATCAGTCCGTTTCCAAAACAAGAGTCCCACAGGTTAATGAATTTTACACCCCTTTTACTACAGCCATGTATTAGTCTGCTGTTTACCCTCTGTATGGTGTGATTCTTTTCTGGATCACAACCATACAGTGGGAGAATACCGGAGATAATGGGAGTCTGTCCTCTCTCCTGTATAAAGTCTATACAATCCAGTAACTTCATGACAATATCCTTTTCGTGGTTCCTACCTATATTACTACTACCAACATGCAATACTGTAGTTTGTGAACCTGGTGCTTGGTGCATTATCCTGTAACAAAAACTCTGGTTCAAGCTCTTCAGTGGTAGAAGGAGGAACCCAACCTAAGGAAGAGAGTTCCTTTCTAGAAAGAGAGAGAGCCCCCATCAGTGGTTCTTACAACAGATTCATCCCTACTGGAGTGGGGCGCCCACCTAGGGGACCACACAGCCCAGGGTACTTGGTCGGTTGCAGAGTCACTCCAGCACATAAATTTGCTGGAACTCAGAGCAGTGTTTCTGGCACTAAAAGCCTTCTCAACACTGGTGCAGGGAAAGGTGGTACAGGTGAGAATAGACAATACCACCACAATGTGTTACATAAACAAGCAGAGAGGGACAAGGTCAGATCCTCTCTGCACAGAAGCCATGAAAATCTGGAGCCTGGCATACTCTCTGGGAGTTTTCTTATAGGCAATCCATCTGTCAGGGAAAGACAATACCCTGGCAGATGCTCTGTGTCAAATCAGCCAGACCCATCACGAATAGACCCTGAACAGGCAAGTGGTGCAAGTGCTTTTCAGGAGGTGGAGCACCCCGAAGGTAGCCCTGTTCCTGTCCCACCAGAAACACCACTTACCACAATACTGTTGCAGGCCACCAGACAGGGGAACATCCCCTCTGGATGCTCTGGCTCCAGATTGGTCACTGAAGCATCTATATGCTTTTTATCCCTTCCCTCTGGTATACAGAGTACTGCTCAAGCTCAGGTCCCTGTCAGCATCAATGATCTTGATAGTCCCAGACTGGCCTAGGCAACCATGGTTCTCCCTTCTGTTATCCATGTCGGTAGCTGAGCCAGTACACCTCCCTCGGAGGCACAATCTGTTAACCTCCAACCAAGGGACACTCCTGTATCCGAATCTCAGGTCTCTCAATCTCAAGGCTTGGCTGTTGAAGACCTAGAATATACAGGTTTACACCTCTCGGAAACTATTTTAGACATTCTGAGAGGTTACAGGAAGCCCTCCACTAAGAAAGCCTATGCTTCAAAATGAAAGCAGTTTTCTGTTTGGTGCTCAGCCAGGGAGTTGGTACCAACACAGGTTGGGGTTCCAGCTGTTCTTGATTACCTCTCATATTTGCACTCCCTAGGGTTGCATCCCAGTACCCTCAAGGTCCACCTGATTGCTGCATCTGCTTACATTTCTGCTAGAAGGAATGTGTCAATAGCTTCAGACCCTATCTTTAAGAGGTTCTTCAATGGTTTGGCCCATTTGCACCCCCCTCATAGGGAACCGGTGCCAGCATGGGACCTTAATGTGTGCATAGCCAAATTCATGGGACCTCCTTTTGAGCCCATGTCCTCTGCTCATCTAAAATATGTCACTTGGAAAACAGTTTTCCTAGTTGCAATGACTTCTGCAAGAAGAATCAGTGAGCTTCAGACTCTGCACGGAACAGGACTACATCTCATTCCACAGGGATAAGGTGGTCCTGCGAACAAACAGGAAATTTCTCCCCAAATTGGTCTCTGATTTCCATCTGAACCAAACCATTGTCTTTTTCACTGAGCATTCAACCTCTGGTGAACAAAGACTTCACAGTCTGGATGTCAAAAGATCTCACAGCTACTATCTGACAGCCACTAAGGACCATAGGCAGGACAGAAAACAGCTGATCTTACTTCAAGAAGAAGCTCCTCCAGTAGGTAACACAAGTAGGACTGACACCACCAGGTGACGATTATCGGCAAATTCTTTCTTTAGCAGTACCGACATGGAACGCCCCCTCCGAAGTCGGCTCCACCCTCAACATCACCCTATATCAAGGGGGAGTTCCCCACGTGCTCCAGCTCTTTCCCGCTGCATGGTCTGGGTTAGTTCACCTTTGGTTACCGCTCATCAGTACCAACTGCTCTCCTACCATTCTACACTGTTTTTCTGTGGATTTTCTTTGCCTATGTCATCATCCTCTAAGGGGCATATTAACAAGTGCTCCTGCAGCCGGTATATCCTCTCGAAGGACGGCCATTCCACTTGTCTTTTCTGCCTGTGACCCGACCACGACACCAGTGCCTGTCCCCACTGTCAGGTCTTCAATTCATGGACATGCATCAGGCAACAAAAGTCCCTTTCTGCCTTTTTAGTGGAGCCCAAATTGGCCACCATGGAACACAGCTCATCCTCTGGGGAATTGGAGCAATCATCCGCCCACAAGAAGCACCACAAACATCGGGAACACCAGGAGCGAGAGAGGTCTCAATCTAGGCCCAGGTCCTCAGGCTCGAAGTTTGGGTCATCGGGGCATGATTCCCACCTTATGGCCCTTAAGCCATCTACTGCCGGGTCTGTGGCGACTAAGTCCTCTGGAACCACTCTCCAACCTCTAAAGATGTACCCGCCCGCCGAGAAAGCTTCCTCGGTGGGCACAGGTAAGTCCTCCTCCTCCCTCTCGGCCTCTGCGGCTGACTTCTGGGAGTTGAGAAAGGCCTCCGGGTCTTCAGGCAGCAGGGCGTCATCTCTGCTGCCCAAGTCTAAGGACTCTGACCGTTGTCCGCCTCTGGCGACTGACCGTTCGGTTGAGAAGTCCTCCAAGCACCATAAACACTCCGACCGCCCAAGGCTCACGCCACGGGGGGGGGGGGGCGTCTGTCAAATTCAGGGTACAGACCAATGCCCACTTGCCACTTCTAAGGCCTCCACCCCTCTTCCGGTGAAGGCTATTCCGCTGCCTGTTAAAGTGGTCCCAACGCCGGTTATACCAGCTCCACGTCATGTCAGTTCTGGGACCCCCTTTCCGCAGCAGATGCCGGTCCACCTGACATTGGAGCCCGATGACAGGGCAACTGATGCCCCTCCGTCATTGCCTCAGAGACCGACGTCAGTGCCCCCGGACACCAGCAACAGTGCTTTGGACCCGACGCTGCCGCCCTCTGACAATTGGGCTGGCACCGACTCTGGTACACCTCCTCCTCCAGCGCCTGGTTCCCCAAAATTGAACCTTTCACAGGTCAAGGAGCTTTTTTCCCCACTGGTGGGACACTGTAAAACATGATCTCTCAGTGGGTGTGCTTCCTCCCATGCCTCAGCCCACCCCGGTTCCGCATACTCCAGGGGGCCCCGATCCAGACCAGGCACCGGTCTCGAAGCCTTCAGATCATGAGGCAGGGGAGGAGCCTTCAGCACGTAAGAAGCACAAAGATTAGAGACGCAGGAGGACCAGGTCCAGGAGTTCCTCCTGCTCTCCCTCTCCAGACAAGAGGCGCAAGAGGAGATGACACAGATCCCCATCCTCTTCCTCCTCAGATTCCTATGTTGACTCCGACACTTCTCTGCCCAACTCAAATGTCAAAACTGATTTAGGGGACCCAGAAGGGCATCCCAAATCCCCTCCTGATGACCCCAGCTTTATGGAGGTGATGAGGCACATCCAAGCAAACATGGGTTGGGGCACTGAGGCTCTGGACCCCGAGCGATTGCGGTTGGCTAAATATCTCCACCAGAAACACCCTAAGCCAGTGGTCATCCCTCCCACGGTAGACACCTTTGAGGATGTCACCTACACTACCTGGAAGCATCCTCACTCCTCCTTTGCTGTGCCCAAGAAGGCTCACCAGTTCTATCAGGCCCCTAAGGATCACCCCTTCTTGGCCAAACTATGTGCAGCTGACTCAGTGGTGATTTCGGCGGCTCTTGACTGTTTGCAGAGGCCCAAGCACCTGAGCACCCAGCCGCCTGACAGGGATTCTAAGCAGCTGGATTCCATAGGACACAAGGTGTACTCTGCTGCCACCTGCAGTATCAGGAGTCTCAACTTCCTGACACATATGGTCTAATTCTAGAACACCCTCTGGGAACAGGGAATGGACATTGTGCAAAGCATACCCGATTGCCCTCAGTGGGCTGAGCTTGCCAAAATGCTTCAGACCGGCTCAGATGTGGGTACTCACATTCTGAGGTCGGCCTATGACTCTGCAGACACCTCTTCAAGGGCGGCCGCTACTGTCATTTGCCTCTGACGCCATGTTTGGCTTCGGATCTCTGGGTTCGATCCAGATGTGCAAGCAAACATTCTGGGTGCTCCCTTTAAGTGCTCCGTGCTCTTCGGGGAAGACACGGAGAGGATTATCACAAAACTACAGGACTCTGGTAAGGCCATCTGAACCGTGCAGTCTATGTACTACCTGAAACAGGGGCAACCTCACAAGCCCCATTTTTGTGGTCATGGAGGACATCAGCCTCAGCAGCCTCGCTACCAGTCCCATCCACAGTGAGGTGGCTTTAGTCATAGGGGCCGGGCCAGGGGTTCCTCTGCCACCTCCCCTCCTAAAAGTCTAAATCAGCAGTTGCCCTCGGTGAAGCAGGCACTGGAGGCCACTCAGAAAACCAGGACTACCATTAAAACCACTAAGCCAGCTCCTGCTGCCCCTCAGAGGGGCAGGAACTGCTGACAGTTTCATAACAGGCAGTCCTTTTGAGGTAAGGGCCGAGGAGCCTTTAACAGGAACCATACCCCTCAGCTGCAAAAGAAAATGCAGGAAAAGGCACAGGCCCCAAAAACACCCAGTGCCACCCTCTGAAGACCCGGCCCAGGTCCCACCTCAGCTGCCCGAGGTGGATACCGCTACTGCAGTAGGAGATCGTCTGACTCAGTTTTACAGCCAGTGGAAATCCATTACAGCTGACAAATGGGTCTTCAGGATTATTTGAGAGGGATACTCTCTTAATTTCGCAGAGATCCCTCCAGATCCTCCACCCAAGCGGCAGCCCGACCTGTCTACCACTCAGTCAGACCTTCTTACTTCCGAGATTCAGGGCCTTCTGAAAAACAGGGAGTAGAAGTGGTTCTGCAGGCAGAATGGAAGATGGGGTTCCACTCCTATTACTTCCTAGTTCCAAAGAAAACAAGTGGCATGCACTCAATTGTCAGTCTAAGGAAGCTGAACAAATATCTGTTCAAAGAAATGTTCAAGATGATCTCTCTGGGAACATTACTGCCATTAATTCATCAGTATGACTGGTTGGCATCCCTGGACATGCAGGACGCCTACCAGCACGTTCCGGTGCACCCACGCCACCACAAATACCTCCACTTTGTGGCTCTGGGTTGACACTACCAGTTCAGAGTCCTGCCCTTTGGGCTCTCCTCGGCACCACAAGTCTTTACAAAGTGCTTTGCAGTACTCACAGTACATTTCAGAAAACTCAGCATTCAAGTGTACCTAAACCTGGACGATTGGCTCCTAGCGAGCCTATCCAGACAGGAGACACAGGAAGCAGTCTCCACAGCATCCAAATTCCTCACCTCTATGGGGTGCTTCTGAACCTGGAAAAGTCACAGCTTCAGCCCTCCCAACAGCTTCTCTTCATAGGAGCCCTTCTGGACGCCTCCAGGGCAAGGGCCTTCCTTCCAGAGGACAGGAGAAATGACATTCTCCAGATGGCTCACTTCATCAGGGAGCACAACTTGGTTTGAGCTCTCTCGATGCACCGGATGCTAGGTCTCATGACATCTTTCATATTCACGGTGCCTCTAGCCCGCCCACACATGAGAACCACACAGTGGATGCTCAGCACTCAGTGGTCACTGACCACACACCCGCAGTCCTACCACATTAAGGTGACAGAGCCTCTGACGAGGTCACTTGCATTGTGAACTCGGGAAGACAGGCTTCTCCAAGGTGTACCCTTTGCCAGTATCACGTCATTACATTGCAAACATTTTGTCGCAAACACTTCATCGCAAACAACTTCAGCGTAAGAAACAATTTACCGCGTGACATCATATCGCAAACTCACTGAAGCTTAATAAAAGAAAAGTGCTACAGGAACCTAATAAGTAGATTCTGGAGACACCAGCCACAGCAAAGCACATTATCCTTAGACACTGCAGGGAGCAGCAACCCCTAGACATCATAGAATAGCTCACAAAGCTGCACAATGGCAACCTTAACATACTACCAGCTCCCCAGGTAGAGGCATGCAGCGTACCACAATCGAGAAGGCACCAAAACAGGACAGCAGAGCTCAGTGCAGTACAGTCTGCAGTCACTGTATCAGCCAAGTACCTGTTCAGCCCCAGAGGAAACCAGCAGTTAGTATACTTGGAGGATGTATCTAGGGGAGGCAAACTCTGACACCAACCAAGATCTATGATAGCCTTATCTTGTACCCATTTGTTTGTTTGCTTATGTTCTTGCAATGAACAGTATATTAGTTACATTAATATGGACATGGGAGACATTCTGTTCTAATTAAATGTTGGCAGTAACGTTTGTGATTTGACTATTTCCAGCTTCCTCTGAAGAGAAACCTAGCCATGTATGTACCCATCAGCCTATGAAGCAAGCTGCACCAGTAAAAATAAAATCCAACTTTGGAATACTTAGCTGTCACTCATGCTTCATATTATGTTTTTTCTTCACATTGAGCAGAATGCAAGTGTTTAAAATGCTAAAGGGGAAAAAAGCAGAAATGTCATCCTAATCACTAGTGAGTCAGTCTACGAATTAATATACGCTGAACTGTCATGCGCTATAGAGTCTATGCGCTGCAATGTATTGCACTTTAATTACCGCGCGGTAATTAACCGGGATGAAAAGTTTTGCGATGAAAAGACATGGAACCCCCTTTGCCCCACTAGAACCCCAGATCACCATCACCACGGATGCATCTCTGATCGGTTGGGGAGCTCACTGCCAGGACCTCTACACTCAAGGAGCATGGAGTCGGGAGGAGTCCCATCTACACACAAATGTCTTGGAGATGAGAGCTGTCCTGTACGCTGTCCAAGCTCTGAAGGATGTCCTCCGTCGCAAATTAATCCTCCTTCAGATGGCGAACAAGGCTGTAATGTATTATGTCAACAAGCAGGGTAGGTGCACTCTTACCTTCTGTGCAGAGAAGCCATGAGAGTGTGGCAGTGGTGCCTCAAGCACAGTACTCTGATCCAGGCAGTCTACCTGCCAGGAGTCCAGAGCGATCTGGCAGATTGCCTCAGCAGAACAGAGGCGGATCCGCACGAATGGTCGTTCACCCCAGACGTCGTGCAATTGCTATTCGACGAGCAGGGCAGTCCGGACCTGAACCTTTTTGTGTCCCCACTCAACACAAAACTGCCTCTATTCTGCTCCAGAAATCCAGAACCTGGCATTTTCTGTCAGGATGCATTCAGACTGCGGTGAACAAGACACTTTATGTATGCATTTCCTCATCTTCCATTAATTCAGAAGGTGCTGCTCAAGTTGGAGGCACGGGGGGAGCAGGATGATTCTCATTGCTCCATACTGGCCTCAACAAATATGGTTCCCATTGGTCAACAGATTGTCGGAAGTCCCTCCGAGGCAACTTCCTCTGCAAACAGACCTCTTAACACAGGGACCTGTGGTCCATCCTAACCTGTGCTCCCTTCATCTCCATGCCTGGCTCCTGAGGAGATAGAAGTGGGTAGGTTTAATGTTTCTCAAAGAATCTCAGAAATCCTCTTAGCTGCATGTAAGCCATCCACTAGGAAGATTTACACAGCAAAGTGGAAACATTTTTCCATTTGGTGTGCAAATTCCGTCCTGGACCCCTTTGTTTGCCCACCGAGTAAAGTGTTGGAGTACCTCCTAGACCTGTCAAATGCAGGACTGCAGTACTGGACAGTAAAGGTACACCACTTCATGATTTCTGCCTACCTTGAGCCAGTGCAGAATATGTTGCTGGCTCAGTTGCCACTAGTCAGGAGATTCCTTAAAGGAATCCTGCATACTAGGCCCCCGGTCAGGGGGCAGAGGCCACGTGGGATATCAGCCCCATGCTAGGCATGCTCACCTGTAAGCCCTTTTGAGTCTGTAGTAACCTGCAACTTGAAGTTTCTGACTTGGAAGGCTGCCTTCCTAGTGGCCATTACCTCTGCTTGCAGAGTCTCTGAAATACATCCTTGGTCACAGACCCCCCCACACGGTATTTCACAAGGACAAGGTGGTTCTCAGAACTCACCCTAAATTCTTACCCAAGGTGGTCTTGAAGTTTCACCATAACCAGCCCTTGGTCCTTCCAACCTATTTTGCCAACTTCCAGAATGAAGGGGAACGCACCCTTCATTCCCTGGATGTCAAGAGGGTTTTGCAATTCTGCATCATCAGAATGAAAGAGATCCACAAATCCAAACAACCCTTTGTATCATTCAGCATGGCCCAGCTGGGTCAGCCTGCTGCCATCGGATGCATTTCAGCATGGTTGGTGGCATGCCTTTGCCACTGCTACTCGATGGCACAGGTCAAGTTGGAAGGCCGGGTTTATGCCCACTCTACCAGAGCAGTTGCGGCATCCCTGGCAGAGATTCGGAACGTGCCCCTCACAGATATTTGTAACACGGCCACTTGGAGCTCCATGCACATTTTTGTGAAGCAGTATGCTCTGGATGTCCATGCTATACAGCACCCTTCTTTTGACAGGACAATCCTTAATGGACTTCTGTCCTGAGTGAGCTCCTTTTTCCTGCCGCCCTACTCGGTGGGGGGGGGGGGGATTGATTTCAGCTCAGTACTCTCCCATTAGGGTGAATGAGTGGTGGAGACTTTTAGTCCAGGAAGATATGAAAATTACGCACCTACTGTAATTCTTGATCTTCCTGGACGAAGTCTCCACCACTCATTCACATGCCCACCCACCATCCCCTGAGCTCACTCACTCTGTTCTGGTCTTCACTCCCTCGTTGGCATAGGCTGTGAAGACACTGTTGAGTTGACCCTTCTTACATGGGTCATACGGACTATCTTATGTCTGGATTAGGTTAGTTTCCTAGGTTAGTTTACGCTGCACCTCCTCGGTCAAAAAGGTACTGAGGCGGTTGGAGGGTCGACACCTGAGATAGCCTATACAGGTGCAAGCCAGCCTCGCGGTGCCACGCATGCACTGCCCTATCTCGGCGCCGTCCCTCCTGAAGATTTTTGGCTCCTGCTGGGTCCTAGTGCCTCTGGCATAGACCTGTTAGTGTAAATGAGTGGTGGAGACTTTGTTCAAGAAGATCAACAATTACAGTAGGTACATAATTTTCATTTCTATGCTATTCATCTGAATGGCCTGGAATGGAGTTATTGATGTCATAGAATGTTCAGGCAGTATGAAAAGAGCAGCAACTGCTGAGGACAGAGGGATTCAGGGTAGTTATAAAGGCAACAAAATTACATTATTTAACGCAAAATGTCAAAAACATATCACAATACTGGGAAGACAATAAAAGAACAACTGGAGGGCATCTAGATGTGTAGAAACGGTAGCACCCATGTAGAGCGCTTATTATTGAGTGCTGCACATTTGAGCGACTTAATAATAGCGCTCTACAAGAAAGCGAGTGCTGCAATACCTCGCTATATCCTGTATAGCGAGTAGAGGAAGGAGCTGTACTCACTATACAGGATATAGCATCCTTTGTGGCCGATTCCCGCCGAGCTGCTTGCATAGCGTAGTGGTGTACACCACTGCTTGCAATGCAAGCAGGCCCAGGTTCAGGTCCAGCTACAGGCAGGGCATTTTTATTTTGCACAATCCGGTAACTTGCCCCATGGTCTGCACCCCCCTCAGAGTTCGTTATTTAAGTTTGGGGAGTGCAGGGGCACAGGAGGCGCAGCCCCCCTTATAAAAAAAAGATTCCTGTGTGATTTCATTAAGTATTGTACTGACTGTCGCTATTTGCAACAGTCAGTACAATATCTGTCGCCCTTTTGACTATGGGCTCAAGTTTGCTCACTCTAGGTGATAGGTGATCTTTGAGACTCACCTTTATCACATAAAACTTTAAAAACTGATCTTACTTCGAGAGGAAGCTCTTGCAGCAGGTAACACGTGTAGGACTGACACCACCTGGCGGCAGATCTCGGCAATTCTTTTCTCTAGCAGTACTGACGTGGGACTGCCCACCCAACGTCGGCTCCACCCCCGACGTCACCCAGTATAAAGGCAGGTGGCGGTCCCCACGTGCTCCAGTTCTTTCCTGCTGCGGCGACGCGTTAGTCAACTCTTGGCTCTCTAACAGTTCCTCAGCTTAGAACCTTTTTTCTACTGTCTCGCTTCAGCAATCTTTATGACGTATGTCCTCTCCACCGACCGGGCACTGTAATAAGTGCTCTTGCGGGAAGCAGATCCCTTCCAAGAACGGACATTCAGCCTGCCTTTTTTGCCTAGGCCCAGATCACGACACCAGCGCCTGTACCCACTGCCAGGCCTTCAACAGCTGGACCATGACTCGGAGACAGAAGTCTCTTCAGGCTTACCTAGCCCAACAGTGTTTGGCCCAGATGCAGCGGGAGACACCTGCCAGGAGGAAATCTCATTCCCCCCTCTCCAAAGAAGAAACACAGAAAGGAGAAGCACCACCACAGAGACTGGTATCGCTCACCCTCCAGGCCCAGGTCTTCCAGCTCCCAGTCTGCTGGTCACTCTGGCTCCTCCAGTCATGAGGCCTAGCTTACCTCTCTCAAGCCTCCTGCCTCAGCTTCTCTTGCTAAGGGGTCTTCCCTTCAACCTATAAAAATGAGGCCCCTGGACTCCGGTTCAGCAGCGGCAAAAAGGCCCTCGGACTCTGGCTCCTTGGTGCCTAAGAGGCCCTCTGAGGCTGGCTCCACAGCGGCTGAAGCTAAGTCGTCCCCTCAATCGGCCTCGGCCGATCCCCAGGAGTCCAGACAATCTGCGGGTCACTCCTCTTCCAGGGCTTCATCCCTGCCTCCTAAGTACAAGTCCGACCGGCGTCTGTCCATGGATTCCAACTGATGCCCCTTGGAGAAAGCCTGAAAATCTGCTGACAGGCCGGTCAAGGCTTCTTCACGCTCTGACCGCCCCCACCCTTCCCTGGATAAGGGACGTCTGTCGGACAAGGCTTCTGACCTGACGCCGGAGAATTGTCCTTCAGTGCCTACTCCGGTGCCAGATAAGCCACCCACCATACCACTACCACTACCATCGTTGGTCCCCCCAACATCCCCTGTCAGTAGCCCCGACACCTCTCCTAGGGATTGTATCGATGCCTCTCCGAGGGACTGTACGCCGGTCCATCCAACGTCGGAACCTGCTGATGGTACTACCAAACTACCACTGACATCGCCTATTAGACTGACGCCAGATCCAACTGATGCCAGTTCAGTAGAAGGCAGACCGACATCACCCCCAAAACCTGGGTCTCCAAAGCTGGGCATGTCTCAGGTGAAGGAACTTTTCACCTATTGGTGGGAGACTGTCAAACAGGATTTGGTTTCCCCTCCTGTTCCCACGCCTAATAAGCCTACTCCCATCACCCTGGAGCCAGATGCTCAGGTCACCCCTGTTCCATCTGGAAAAGAGGAGGATAAAACCCCCACTAGCCCCAGGAAGCACAAGGATAAGTGCAGGAGGACCAGATCTCCTTCCTCCTCCTGCTCTCCTTCACCCAGAAGACCCAGACATAAAAACAGGAGACAGTGTTCTTCCTCCTCTTCTTCAGAAGACTGTGGAGAATCCAAATCTTCCTACCCTGGTTCTGACCCTGATCTGCTTCTGGCTGATACAGAGGACCAGCCAAAATCTCCGCCCGATGACCCCAGCTTTATGGAGGTCATGAGGCACATACAGGAGAACATGGGATGGGATGGGATACAGAGACCTTGGACCCCGAATGCTTGTGTCTGGCAAAGTATTTGCGCCAGAGGGACTCCAATTCTGTGGTTATCCTCCATTAGTGGATACCTTCCAAGACATCACCCTTGCCACTTGGAATCATCCACACGCTTCCTCTGCGGTGCCCAAAAAGGCAAATTGCCTGTACAAGGCCCCAAGGACCACTCTTATCTGGCCAAACATTCCACAGCTGATTCCATGGTTATATTGGCTGCACACGATCGTTCGCAGAGGTCTAAGCACCTACATACCCAGCCGCCGACAGGGAGTCTAAGCAGCTGGATTCTTTAGGGTGTAGGGTGTACTTGTCTGCCACCTGCAGCATTCATAGCCTCAATGTTTTGACGCACATGGTCCAGTTCCAGAGCACCCTTTGGGACCAAGGACTGGACATCCTGCAAGGCATGCCCGACTGCCCTCAAAAGGCAGAGCTTACTGAACTTTTGCAGACTGGCTTGGATGTGGGTACTCACGTCCTCCGAGCAGCGTATGACTCTGCGGACACCTCAGCGAGGGTGGCTGCTACTGGTATTTGTCTTTGGCACCATTCCTGGCTCCTGGTCTCAGGGTTCGACCCAGAAGTGCAGACTACCCTTCTGGACACCCCTTTCAGAGGCTCTGTGCTCTTCGACGAAGACACCAAGAGAGTCATAGTTAAACTGCAGGACTCCGGAAAGGTCATCCATTCCATGCCGTCTATGTATCACCTGAAACAGGAGCATTTTCGCCGGCCCTGCTTTCATGGCATAGGGGGACATCAGCCTCAGCAGTCCTGTGTTCAGTTTCACATGCAGCGGGGAGGCTTTGGTCAAAGAGGTGGGTCCAGAGGTGCTGCCTCAACCTCCTCTAGACAGGCTAGACCTTCACCCGCCACCCTCCCTCCCCCTCCGTCAACCTATCTAAACAACCCTCCTCTTCCAGACATGTCGTCAGGAGAGCTGGTGGGAGGTCGTTTTTCTCTTTACGCCCAGGCCTGGAGAGAAGTGACCTCTGACCAGTGGGTCCTCGATGGTGTGGAGTTCGGGCACTCCATAGAGTTCGAGTCTTTTCCCCTGGACAGACCTCCGCCCCCTTCCCACTATCTGAGAGACCACAGAGCTCCTATCAGACAGGAGATCCAGGCTGTCTTGACCAAGGATGCTATAGAATACGTCCCAGAGGCAGAGGTAGACTCTGGTTTCTACTCCCGCGTCTTTCAGGTTCCCAAGAAGTCGGGGGACTTAAGGCCCATTCTGGATCTCAGCAATCTCAATCAGTGGGTCTCTTATCGGTGATTCCGAATGGTCTCTCTTCCAAATCTCCTTCCCTTCCTTTCAGCTGGGGATTGGACAGCTTCCCTGGACATGCAGGATGCATATCTGCACATACCCATCTGCAGAAATCATTGGAGATTCCTGAGATTCAGGTTCAAAGGTCGGTCCTACCAATTCAAGGTCCTCCCCTTCGGCCTTTCCTCTGCCCCCAGGGTCTTCACAAAATGCCTTACCATTGTTGCAGTGGCACTGCACAGAAACAGATATTTCCTGTTTTCCTATCTAGACGATTGACTTCTGTTGGTACCATCCAGGTCTCATCTTTGGGAGACCATGCTGGACACTCTTCCTCTGTCGGTGCCTGGGAATCCCAATGAACCCAGAAAAGTCTCAGCTCCTACCCTCCCAGTGTCTGCAATTCATAGTAGCCCTACTGGATACCTCTTAGGGGAAGGCCTTCCTACCTTCCGTCAGAGCAGAGTGCCTCAGGGCACTAGCAATCCAAGCTTGATCAGCTTTTGTCGTCTCGGCCAGATCCATTCTTTGGCTTCTGGAACACATGGCGGCTGCCATAGATTTGGTCCCCTTTGCCAGGCTGTGCATGTGCACCATTCAGTGGATGCTTCATGTTCAGCAGGACCAAACCAGGGACGATTTGAATTTGCCCATCAGGATCACAGAACCAATTCATCAAGAACTCCGCTGGTGGGGGTCCCCTCAGAATCTCTGCAGAGGTCTCCCTTTCCAGCCAGACACACCTACCTAGACTCTCACTACAGATGCGTCTGGGACAGGATGGGAGGGCTCATCTGGGGATCCACAGGACTCAAGGGCTGTGGTCCCCATTAGAGGAGAACCTGCACATCAGTGTGCTTGAGCTATGAGCTGTCCTGTACTCTCTTCAGGCACTCAGTCCATTCCTTCCTCCCGGCCACCTTCGGGTTCAGATGGACAACACCTCCGTGGTGTTCTATGTCAACAAGCAGGGAGGCACACACTCTTATCCCTATGTCGGGAAGCCATGAGAGTATGAGACTGGGCGATGGAGTATCAGCTCAGTTTATCGGCAGTCCATGTTCCAGGTTCTCTGAACGTGGTCACAGATGCTCTCAGCCAAGCCAAACCATTAACTCACGAGTGGTCCCTGCTACAGTCAGTAGCAGACACCGTGTTCACCAGATGGGGGATGCCAGATTTGGACCTGTTTGCATCTCAATGCAATGCAAAACTGCCCAATTTCTGCTCGCTTGGTCCCGAGCCTGGAGATTTCTGGCAAGACGCATTGTCCCTAGTCTGGAAAGAGAGGATCCTTTATGCATTTCCTCCCTTCCCCTTATTGCAGCGGGTTCTGCTCAAAGCCCAATCAAAGAGGGTGGTCATGATCCTGATAACCCCTCTGTGGCCCAGACAGATTTGGTTCCCACTGCTCAGGCATCTGACAGTGGAGCCACCACGGCCCCTTCCACTCTCAGGTCAGCTACTCTCTCAGCAAAAGGGAACTTTGGTCCATCCCAACCTACATTCCCTCCACCTGCATGCATGGCTCCTCAGCACCTAACGAAGCTCAGATTTGGAGTATCAGATGAGGTAGCTCAAATCTTAGTTGAGGCATGGAGGCCCACTACCAAGGCTACTTACACTATGAAATGGAAACGCTTTTGTCAGTGGGCCACAGCCAGGAGACTGGACCCTCTGGTATGTCCGGTCAGCTCTATCCTACAATACCTGTTATCCCTGTCAGAGTCAGGTCTCAGTTACTTCTCCATAAAAGTACACCTGGCCGCTGTTTCTGCCTATCATCACTGCATCCATGGGACTTACTGTTTGTTCTGGAAAGGCTTACAGTCCCCCCATTTGAACCGGCTATAAGTTGTGAGCTTTGTTACCTCTCTTGGAAGACGTTGCTTTTGGTAGCAGTCACCTCTGCTAGACGCATTTCTGAGTTTCATGCTTTGATGTGTAGAGAACCTTATCTGATTTTTCACAAGGATAGGGTGGATCTCTGCACCAATCCAAAATTCCTTCCTAAAGTAGTCTTGGAACTTACTCTTAATCAGTTGATTCAGCTTCCAGTTTATTACCTGGAACACTCCAACTGGGGTGAGGCGCTTCTGCACACCTTAAATGTGCATAGAGTTTTTCGTTGTTACCTGTCTAGAACCAAGGAGGCCAGGCAATTGGATCAGCTTTTTGTGTCCTTTGCGGACATGTCATGGGGCGCTCAGTTACCAAACAAATGCTTTTGTGTTGGTTGGTCAACTGCATATCCTTCTGTTATGAGAAGAGTGGGAAAACCCTTCCGGGTGCAGTCAGGGCACATTCCACCAGAGCAGTTGCTACTTCTTTCACAGCACTGAAGTGAGTGTCGGTGGCTGACATTTGTGCTGCCGCCACTTGGCACTCTGTTCACACATTCATCAGGCACTGTAGCCTGGATATAATTTCCAGGCATCGAGCAGGGCTTGGCCTTGCAGTTCTCCAGGGCCTTATCTCATGAGAGGTCTCTCTCCCTATCTGTGCCTGCCTCTCCTTTCCCTCTCCCAAGGGTTGTCTTAAGCTTTATACTGCTTGGGAGCATGTCTGTCTGTTACTTCCCCTTTCCAAGGGTTGTCTTAAGTTTTATACTGCTTGGGAATCTGTCCTACATGTGTTACCTGCTGCAAGAGCTTCCTCTCGAAGTAAGATAATACAGTTATGTAAGAACTTACCATAACAGTAGATTTTCTTGAGAAGCTATTGCAGGAGGTATGATTTTCCCTTCCTCCTTCCCCCAGGAGAAAGTCTCTCTGTTCGGACCCAACCTTCATGTTTGTCAGTTGTGGGCTTAGTTGTTTGCCCTTGTTTTTTCTCTGTGGAGTTTGTTCTATCCACAGCTGCCCACTTTCGGCCTGTCTTTGGCGTACAAGAACTGGAACACGTGGGGACCGCCACCTGCTTTTATACTGGGTGACATCAGGGATGGAGCCGACGTCATGTGGGACATCAGTACTGCTGGAGAAAAGAGTTGCAGAGATCTGCTGCCAGGTGGCGTCAGTCCTACATGTGTTACCTACTGCAAGAGCTTCTCTCGAAGATCTACTGTTACAGTAAGTTCTTACATAACTGTACTTTTCCTATCACCTTTAAAGAAGTTGTGTAGTTACAGGAGAAAATTTAGAAGAGCAACTTTTGAACACATTTTAGCTTGTTATAAATTTTCTATATTTAGATTACTTTTTGTCTTTGTAACTATGCTTATTAATAGGGAAATAGAAACACTGAAGTCGAGGCAGGTGCAGTATTCTGTATGTGTTAATGTTTATACTTAAGAAGGCAAAGATAAAATCTTGATATAGAAAATATGGGAAGTAGAAGTTGAAATGTTTCTACAAATTATGTATTTCTCCCACCGTTATTGGCGAAGCACACACTTCCGTGCCAGTGACCCGAGTTCGGGAGCAGACTCAGATTATACAGAGCAGCAGGCTGGGCTGGGGAACAGTGCTTCCCAGCCAGGGAGGGGATGGCATTGCAGCTGGCATCACAGCAACCCCTGTGGCAGACCAGGGAGCTTGCTCCCACCGGAAGGGTGAAGGTTGCATAACTATTTTTACCTCAGTACTGTGAGCACGCATCAAAGACGTCTTTGTGATGCGTGCTCACAGTACTGAGAAAAAAATAATTATACAGCAGTTTCCAGCGCTCATTTTTACAGAAAACACCATCCCAGGGGTTCATATAGTTGTCCTTTACCAGGACATGCATACATTTCATACTGTTTACTTTTTTATCAAATGAGTGCTAATACACAGCCTACTAACTGCAGGAAGTGGGGCTGTGAAACAACTGTGATTTAAAAGTCATGACAGGATGTTTTCTTCACCCATTTTCGATGGGGGCTACCGGAGGACCAGGGCACTTGTTCCACTGTATGTAAACTTTTAATGGGGACTTCTGTAAAGTGCACATTGTGCACTTAAATATATGGGGTTGCCACTTCAGTGTCCATGCTTTCACTAGGTGGTGAGGCATGGATGTTATCACAGGAGTCAGAATTTCTGCAATGCAGGGTTGAACATAAGAAATATGGCGCTGTTCTTCAGGTGTTGTAACTAGTTAAAAAAATGATATATAGGGGCACTAGCACCAGGGGTTCAGGTAATATATTTTCAGTGGAAGTGTAAAACTTCGACGAGTCAAAATCTGGATGTCATTCCAATATTATGGAAGTCAAAATACTTCCTGGATCTCCCATTTTGGAAGTCTGTATTCTAGAAAGGACCAGTTTATGGATGATAATATAAAATTTCTTTCAGAAAAATCCATAAGTTCTGACTTCAGTGCCTGCAATTTTGGAAGGCATCTAATTTTTTGCTTTACGTTTGGAAGTCAATGACTTCCTCCCCTTTATTTTGGAAGTTTTTGCCCTATTTTTGTAAGTCAAATATTCCCAGAATAGAGTTAACTGAAACCCTGACTAGCACCACCAGTTTTCCCTTTGTGGTAACATATGTGCTGGTAAGGCTCACATATTTACAACGTGAGTCTTCATGGTATGGAGTCCCTTTAAGGGGTCTGGATAGATGACTCCTGTGGGGATTTGTTGCTCAAAGATATTGTTTTTTGATTATAGGTTGCATAGTGCATCCACCCAGGAAAACATTAAGTAGACCAGATTACAAGCTATTACTAACTCCTTGGAAACAGTAGCCAACCCTCTGTGGTCCTCACAGGTACAAACACCCCAACAAAATACAAACAGCAGTAGTAAAGGGCATGCCTTCCCTAGGACATGCCCCTTATTAAAGGTCATTGTGTTGGAAGGGTTCTTCCCAACTCCCATTTGGTGACCAGTCAGGTCTTTGATGATATCCGCAAGGTGACTGAGATACATGCTTGTGTCCCTTGCTCCTCCCTTCCTGCAAGTATACACCTAGGGCTAATGTACATATTTCAATGAGGGGAGAGCATTGCCATCTGCTGTCTATACTGCTTTGCAAGTAAGGCAAAAAATGCCATACTGGGAACAAATGATTCTCTGCTTGGGGATGCTGAACACTGGCAAACTGGGGCCTAAGGAGCATCCAGTCAAGGCTGGGGCCCCATGGTAGGTGGGGACCCTAAGTCAGGGCTTTGTTGGCCTATGCCTTAATCTAATCAAATATGAAACGTGTCACTCTACTAATAAATTACTCAACACAATTGACAATTGCCCTGCCACATTTTTTGCCTTACTTGCAAAGCAGTATAGACACCAGGTGGCAATGCTCTCCCCTCATTGAAATATGCACATTAGCCCCAGGTGCATACTTGCAGGAAGGGAGGAGCAAGGGACACAAGTAAAAAGGGATTTATTGGGGCTCAGAAAAGAGGTCCTAAGGAAAGGAAAAAGACTGAAGTAAATAATGAGACAGCCTCCCCTAACAGGCTGTTCTTCACATGTTCATCTAGACACAGCCAAACATATTTAGTGTGCCACGTCCCCAGAACCAGTACAGTGCCCTGCCTGACTTTACTGTCTGAGCACTACCCCTTGGTACCAATAAATGTTCTCCTAGTCCTAGGGAACTCCTGTGGAAGCCTGGAGGGATGAGAGGGGCTAGCAGAGACCATCGGAGGTGTGGAGAGCAAAGGTAAGCCCCACTCTTGGGGTAGGAGTTTTCAACAGTTAAATTCTATACTACCATCTCTAAAAATTGTCAGGCTGCTACGGAAATAATTAGTCTTTATTTACTTGTTTTTATTTGCCAGGTAAGTGCATTAGGTATAAAGATGCCTATTTTCAGATGTTACCTGGAAGAGTACAATACAATTAAAACCGTGGCAACATGATAATAGGAAACCATGGTAATACAGCAATACAAGACAGGGCAACATGATTGTAGCTGATAAAATTGACAACTACAAGTTAGTTGGTCTGGTTCCAGAAATTACAGACGCTTTGACCATTCAGTAACCTCTTGTTTTTAATCCAGGACCACATTAATGAGATCAGTAATTTACAAAGGAGTCAGTTAAAGGATTCTGGGAGCGGTGAGAACCAGTCCCTCCGCCAGCAGCTCAGGGAGAAAGACAGCGAGCTCAGGGCAATCCAGAGGAACATGACAAAATGGAAAGATGAAACTGCCTGCAAGCTGGCCCGGCAAGTTTGAGGAGGAACTCAGCACAGAGTTAGAAAAGTAAGAGAATCAATCCACAAACCTGATTTTTCTGTGACCTTTCAAATCTTTGTCTCAGTCCACGTTGTCACTGACATTCATTTACTGCTGGGTTACACATGCTTACCTACTAGGGGTCAACACACTCCAAAGCTGTGATATTAGAACCAGTGACTCCACCACATTTTCAGTCAGTTACCTTAGAATCTTCAGTATTAGTGTGCTGGGTGAGCATAGCTAGGAGCCCTCCTGCTTGAAGACTTTCTTCAAAACCATTGTTGTTTTTCCCCACTGTACAGTACTAGTAACTCTTAGCAGGGAATCCTGTTTGTTTTTACAGCCAGAAGCTGTACATTTAAATCATGCCTGTTGTTCATTTGCTTAATTGGCACCTGCTTTAACACCAGATTCCTGTCAGAGGCTGAGTGTTTTGCCATTCTGCCTCAATTCTGTCAGAATTCTTCAAAGGGTATAAGATAAGTGTTAAAGGTCTTGCTATTGTGGGCTGACTTCAGTGTGGTGCCTAGGTAAACCTTCCCTCCCTCCTCTGCTTTGTCTACTTGGGTTTTCTTCTCTGCATAGGCTTATCAGATTGGGTCCTTTTTTTCCCTTTTGTGTGAGGTTTTGGTGCCCCACTGGGGTCCTTTAACCTTTTAGGTGTTTAAATTGTATGTTTTTTTTAAACTATTTTTCTCTTTCAGCATTTTGCAGGCATGTTGGGATGCAATTTGCAGCATTTTTTCCCATGTTATTTAATTTTTGGAGGGTTTTAGATTATTTTGGTTATAACTGATTCATATGTACAAAGATTTTGATACAAGTACCCAGAAAATAGACACAAGTGTGTGAAAATTGACATACATGTGCACAAATTGATGAAGTATGCAAAAAATAGATGTACATGCACAAAGTTAGTGTAAGTGTACAGATATTGATACAATTCCGCAAGGCAATTACTGAAAGACTCTATAGCCTCTGGCGCAGACTTCTTTTTTTACAGTTTTTGCAATAGAGTATAAAGGAAGGTGCCATGGTGTTCCATGGCTCCTTTTTGGTTAATAAACAAACTGTTTAATGCCATATTGGTCCTAGTAAGAACAAATCCAGAACAAATTATTTGATACATTTTATTGGACCAACAAGGATGTTACAAAAAAACAAATAGCTTTAGCTTTTGGACCAACAAGTCCTTTTCGGAAGCTTAATGAGTTATTTAGAAAATCCCATATTATCAACACTTAGAACATGCAGAAAAAAACAGAAATAATTCTCACTGGTTTAAAACAAGCCTTCAGAACATAATTAGAGTGACATCAGAGAGCTTGAATATCTTAAGTATGCTTTCAGGCGAACCAAACATAAAGGTCAAAGGTTGTCCAGAGATAACAGCAGGCAGAGAGTTCAACCCACATATATTATACCATGTATCAGTCTAATGAATAACAAACACTAAGGCCCTGTATACACTAGAAAGCTTAAAACGGTTTAACTGCCTTAAACCGTTTTAAGCTCCTGGAAAACGGTTTGCGTTCACACTGTAACACGGTTAAAATCATGTTACAACCGTGTTCTAAAACCATGCTAAAACCCTGCTAAAGAGGTGGTCTTTAACACGGTTTTAGCTAAACACGGTTGCCTTAATCCGTGTTAACAGCAGTGTGTATGCAAACCGTGCTGTAACATGGATTAAGGCAACCTGTCCTGTGGGAAAATATTTTTTTTAAACAACAGGATTAAAAAAAAAAGTGATACCGGTATTGCCTAGTAGCCCTTGAAGCACTGGTTTCGATGATGTACTTTTTTCCCCAATCGCTTTCGGTTCCCGTTCACGGGTATCCCATCATGCATAGCGGCACACTGCGGTACCCATAATGCTTACACTTGGTGCCGCAGTCATGCCTGGGAACCCGCTTCTCCTAGCACGGTTGTCAGAATGCAATGTGGACGCTCTGACAACCGTGCTAGGTACCGATTTATAAAACTATTTTAATAACGTTTTATAAACGGTTGCCAGTGTGTACAGGGCCTAAGATTCTCTACTCACTAAATTATGTCAGTGAATAAACCTCCCAAAGACACATACTTCAAGAGTGAGGTAAGATTACACCAATAGAAGCCAGCTTCAACTCTGCTCAGAACTCTGTTAGTTTGTGAATATGGCCTATGACAATAAAATGACCCTGGAGAAAACACTTGCATGCCAAAGTGTAACATATTAGCAAGTAAAAAATAAAAACTAAGCCCCAAAAATGACAACAGAAATTATTTTTACATGGCATATAGAAGGATAAAAGTGATGTTTACCCAAAGTGCATAAGTGTATCACTCTGATGAAAGTACAATTGACTGGAGATATATTCCCAACATACTCTCAAGCAGCTGTTATGTTCTAGAAACCTTAAGGCCTTCAGTGTTGTAACAAGATTTTATACATGATAATACCAAAAGAGGAAAAGGGATCAGGCGATGAATTATCGACCAGTGAGTCTGACGTCAGTGGTGGGGACAATAATAGAGGCTACCGTCGGCGAAGCTATGAAGGGCATCATGATTAGTAAGGGACACGTGGATAAGTATCAGCATGGATTTGTCTCTGGCAGGTCTTGTGAGACTAATCTGATTACCTTTTATGAACACATAAATAAATGGGTAGATGAGGGGAAAAGTCCGGATGTGGTATTGCTGGATTTTAGTCTGGCTTTTGAGACTGTCCCCCATATAAAGATTATTGAGAAATTGATTAGTGTGGGTATTGATACCTGTATTGTTAAATGGGTTGATCAGTGGCTAAGAAATAGAAAACAACAAATTAGGATTCAGGGTTGCTTGTCAGAACCTCAGGGAATGGGAAGTGGTGTTCCCCAAGGGTCGGTGCTGGGACCATTGCTATTTGGCATATTTATAAGTGATTTGGATATAGATAGTGGTAATAATAATAATAATAAAATGGTGAGGTTTGCTGATGATGTGAAAATAGGAGGGGTAGTAGATACATTTGATGATAGGTTAACTTTTGGAAGAGATTTAATACGTATTTTGGAATGGGCTGAATAAAATGGAATGAAATTGAATAATGATACATACATTTTAATGCATTTGGGAAGGAGGAATATACAACAAAATTATTACTTGAAGGATACAAAATTGAAGGTATCTACATGCGAGAAAGATCTGGGAGCCTATATCCAAAATAACTTAAAAAGTGGTATTCATAGCAGAAACGTATCGAACAAGGCCATGTATTTAGTAAATAGTATAAGATGGGTTTCCATTCTAGGGGTAGGGAGGTGCTGATGCCGTTGTATAGGACTTTGGTTAGGCCCTTGTTGGACTATTGTTCGACTGTATGGAGTCCCTTCTTAGTGAAGGATGTTAAGATGGTGGAAAGACCACAAAGGTCCTTCAAAAAATTGATATCGGGATGTGAAGGCTTGAATTATAAGGAGAGATTGGAGAGGTTGGGTTCGTGGTCCTTGAAAGATAGGAGATGGAGGGGGGATTTATTGTTTTTGTAGAAAAGTTTAAAAGATGATAGTATGAAGATGGAGATGGGATTGAAATTTAAATATCAATTGTATCAATTGAGGGGACATGATAGTTGAAGGAAACAATATTTAGGACACAAATAAGAAGAAATGGATTTAAATGTAGGGTAATTAGGATGTGGAATAGATTACATCAGGTAGTTGTGGATGCAGAAAATGTGGGAATATTTAAGGTGAGACTGGACAAGTATTTCAATGAAACTGGTGACTGGTGTTACCACCATTGAATTGTGGGGAAATCTTAGATGAGCTTTGCCTTCTTGACTTTCCTATATTCCAGTATGAAATCCAGTATGAAATTGTCAGTGTAAGTGCCAGATACAAAGAAGTACTAGTGAAGGACCCCCAAGAAATTGAGACTATGCAGTCTGATATGTGCAGATTTCAATAAATTGTCAGTGTTTAATTGAAATAATACATATATAGACACAGTCCAAGGAAGCTAAACAAAAATTCCTAGGAATTAACTCCCCCCCAAGGAAAATAACTAAGTAACTACTTAAAATGAAATGTATGTACATGAATCCTAATACACCATCAATTGCACCAATCACTACAATAGTTATCCAAAAAGGAATTACACCTGTCATGAACCCCCAAGTAAAGAAGAAATCACAGGCAGTAAAGAAGTTCTAAACAGTAACAATTTAATAAATAAGAAAAAGAAACAATCTGATTTACCCCGTGGCCGTAATAAGAAACTGGACAATTATATCCGTTGCTTTCACCAGAGAGTGACTGGTGAAATTCTTAAAAGGCAGAAACAAGTCTGCTACAACCTCTCTCTCCATTGAAACGCAGGGCTATAAAAACACTGAAATCAAACCACAATATTGTCATAAAAAAGGCTAACAAAGGTTCTGCAGTGGTGATACTGGACCGAGAAGACTACATTAAAGTAGCCAACAGACAGCTAAGTGACCATACCTACTACAGAGAACTGGAAAGTGATCCCACAACAGAATATAAAAGAGAACTACAAGGATTGGTTAAATCATTTCCAGACCATGTCCATGACAGAATAAGTGCCCCCATCCCTGCTGAACCCAAGCCTGGGACATTCTACATGCTACCTAAAATACATAAACCTGGGAACCCAGGAAGACCCATAGTCTCTGGTAATGTAACTCTGACAGAGGGGATCTCAGGTTTTGTAGAAGCTATTTTAAAACAGCTGGTTATATAAAGGGATAGTTACATTCAGGACACTACTCACTTCCTGCATAAACTTTCTGGTTTTAAGGACTTACCACCTGATACCCTTTTAGCCACGATGGAAGTAACATCCCTCTACACTAATATACCGCAAACAGATGGCATTTTCAGCCTGCCTTAAATACATGTATGAGAAAGGATTGGACCACAACATCAAACCTGACGTCATGGGGGAACTTACTAAATTCATTCTGACACATTACAACATCAGCTTTAATGGGAAACATGTTCAAATATGGGAACAGCAATGGGCACCAGGAAGGCTCCACAGTATGCTAATCTCTTTATGGCCAATTTGGAGGAGGACTTTTTAAGGCACTGTACACACAAACCACTCGCTTACTTCTGTTACATTGATGACTTGTTTATAATTTGGACAGGGGGCATTGACACACTTAAGGATTTTTATCAGGGTCTTAATAATCTCCACCCAGCCATTAAGCTTTCCCTGGAATAGTCTGCCACCAGTGTTCATTTTCTGGATACCACTGTCGCCATCAAGGATGCATCCCTACATACATGTATTTACGGGAAACCAACAGACAGACAGAGATACTTACACAGGAAAAGTAATCACCTGAGTCACACAAAAAAATCTGTCAAAGGACCACTACTAACAGAGTACCCTTAGTAGTCACGTGTCATCCTGATCTTGAACTTCTACGTAAGATTATTTAGGACCTAGACCCAATAATCAGTGAGGATGAAACCCTTAGTTGTATTTTTCAGTAACTGCCACTACTATCTTTTAAACAACCACCGAATTTAGCCAACCAGATTATTAGGAGTAAACTTGAACCTGGACAGAGTGCCATGACATCATATGGCACACAACCCTGTAATAAACACAGATGTAAAACTTGTGAGCACATTTCCACTTCAGACTGTGTGGTTACCTCACAAAACAGTCAGTTCAGGATATTAGGTAATTATACATGTACATCAAGCAATGTTTATCTTATTCAATGCAGGAAATGACCTCGCACAGGGTATGTGGGGGAGACGAAACAACAGCTTTGCACTAGAATGAATTCACACAGGTATGTTATTAATAGGAAGATGACTGACAAACCAGTAGCACAACACTTCTCTCAGGATGACCACTGAATCTCAGATATGTCTGTGATGGTCTTGAAATGACATTTCAACAGTACACAACAGAGATGAGCATGTGAGATCAGACTTATATTACTTCTTAATACGGTGGAAGATGGCTTGAACATTGATGCTGGATATATGACACATTACACGTAAACTTACATGGACCTTTTCTTCAAAGGATGGACATACATATTTTTAGGTTTTCAGCGAGCCTTGGACCTTGACTCTTATACAGTCCCTCTTAACTGGTTATCTACAGGTTGGCCTCTCACTTTACAATTGTGTGAATATGGGTGTGTGTATGTGTATGTGTGTGGGTTTGTGTATATGTTTATATGTGTGTGTTGAGGGAGAGAAGAAGTGTGGCACATTTAATTTTTTAATATGGGTATTTGAGGTGGGTGGTTATGTGGGTATAGTGGATGTGAATATTGTGGTGCTATTGAGGTAAACTTACGTTCAGGTACATGACATTATGGTGTCATAGTGGCTAGGACTCTGGGCTCATATTGTAGTGGATATTTACTTCCTTCTGGTAGTTCTGTAGTTTGAGTATATACTGATCTTACTACGAGGAGAAGCTCTTGCAGCAGGTTATAACAATGAGGACTGTTGCCACCTGGTGGCAGTTCCGGCAACTTTTTCTCTAGCAGTACCGACGTGAGGAACATCCCCCGCTGACGTCAGCTCCACCCCCGGCAATGCCGTATATAAAGGAGGAGTTCCCCACGTGCTTCAGTTCTTTCCCGCCACACAGTCAGGGTTAGTTCAGCATTTCGGCTAGTACCAATTGCTCTTTTCCATTGGTTAGATTCCTCTCAAACTTTGGATTTCAACATCTATGTCATCTCACTTAAACAAGTGCGCTTGTGGGCAACAGATTCCCGAGAAAGATGGACATTCCACGTGTCTCTACTGCCTTGGGCCCGACCATCGCACTGATGTTTGCCCTCATTGCCAGGCCTTCAATTCTCGGACGTGAATACGGCGCCAAAAGTCACTCGCAGCCTTTCTTGCAGAGACAAAACTTGCCGCCATGTAACGGGCCTCTTCATGGGGGGAATCCGATTCTCAGCCCACCCACAAGCACCACAAAAAACATCGGGAGCAGGACAGAGGGAGATCCCACTCAAAGCATCAGTCCTCGGGATCGAAGTCCGGATCGTCAGGCCATGACTCCCACCTCATGATGGTCAAGCCTTCGGTGGTGGGCTCTACTCTCGCTTCTCTCCAGCCCTTGAAGGTTTCTCAGCCTTCTGACAAGCACAAAGGCTCAGGTAAGGGCTCCTCCCGCTCGGCTCCCTCCTCCAAAGCTGACTTCCAGGAGTCGAGCAAGGCTCAGGGTCTACGGCTGGCAGGGCCTCCTCCTTGCCGACAAAACACAAGGCCTCGGACTGACACCAGCCTCTGGCTGCTGACCAGCATTTGGCCAAGAAATCCTCGAGCCAAAAGCCTGACCATCGTCTGTGCCAAGAAAAGGAACGATGTCCATCGGGTCACAGGGAGAAGCGGGCGCCGGACCCTCGTCCGCCCGCAACCCCCTCGGCCCCGATCCCAGCGAAGGTTATTCTGCCACTGGTCATTGTGAAACTGATGCTGGTTCGCCCAATGCCGGTGCTGTCCCCGACGCCCGACGTCAGTTCGGAAACCCCTTCTCCACAGTCGCCGGTTTGCCTGACGCTGGACCCCGACGATGGTGGTGCTGACACCGCCCCAGCATCCCCCCTTAGGTGGATGCTGGTCGACAAGGTTTCGGACCCGACACCAGCCCCCCCCGGACGACTGGGCCGGAACCAGTATGGGCTCGGGCGCTCCTCAGCCTGACTCTCCTAAGCTGCATCAATCCCAGGTTAAGGAGCTTTTTTTCCCACTGGTGGGACACAATTAAAAAGGACCTTCCAGCTGGGGCACCTCCACCCACTCCAGAGCCGGTTCCTGACCGAGTTGGACTGGGTGGGGGAAGGGACGACGTGCCTCCGCCTATGAAGCATGATAAAAAAATCCAAGAGGGACCGTTCATACAGTTCCTCCTGTTCCCCTTCTCCTCCTCCAGACAAGAGGCCAAAAGGGAAGAGGTGTAGCCCCTCTCCCTCTTCCCCTACCACCTCCTACATAGACTCTGATACCTCCTCAGTCTACTCGGAGCCAGACACTGGGGACACGTAGGGCTTTCCCAAATCTCCTCCAGATGACCCCAGTCTTATGGAGGTAATGAGGCACATCCAGGCCAACATGGGCTGGGACACTGAGACCCTGGACCCCGAGCGCTTGCGGCTGGCTATGTACCTCCGCCAAAAAGATCCAAAGCCGGCGGTCATCCCTTCCATGGTCGACACCTTTGCTGATGTCACCCACATGACCTGGAAGTGCCCATATTCCTCCCTGCTGTGCCAAAGAAGGCTCACCGGCTCTACTGGATGCCTACGGACCATTCATTTTTGGCCGAACCACCCGCTGTGGACTCAGTGGTGATTTCAGCAGCTCATGATCGTTTGCAGAGGCCCAAACACCTGAGCACCCAGCCGCCTGATAGGGAATTGAAGCAGCTGGATTCCATGGGCCATAAGGTGTACTCTGCTGCCACCTGTAGCATAAGGAGTTTTAACTTCTTAACCCACATGGTCTAATTCCAGAACGCCCTTTGGGAACAAGGTTTGGACATAGTGCAGAGCCTGCCTGATTGTCCTCAATGGACTGAGCAAGCCAAGCTACTGCAGACCGGCTCAGACATGGGTACCCACATTCTGCGTTCGGCCTGTGACTCTGCGGAGACTTCCTCCAGGGCAGCCGCCACTGGCATCTGCCTCCGACGCCATGCTTGGCTTCGGGTATCTGGGTTCGATCCAGATGTTCAAGTCAATTTTCTGGATGCTCCCTTCAGAGGCTCCGTGCTCTTCGGTGAGGACACAGAGCGTATTATCACCAGGCTGCAGGACTCTGGAAAGGCCATCCGTTCTGTGTACTTCATGTACCGCCAGAAGCAGGGGTGAGCCAGAAAGCCTCATTTTCGTGGCCGTGGGGGACACCAGTCACAGCAACCTCATTTTCAGCAGCATGTTCAACAAGGTGGCTTTGTTCATAGAGGCAGAGCCAGAGACACCTCGGCATCTGCCTCTAGACCTCCCAGAGCAGCCACTGCCACCCTCCCTCCCCCACCCAATGCCTGACTACTCAGGCGACCCTCCTCTTCTGGTAATTCCACCAGGGGAGCCGGTAGGAGTACGCTTTTCACTGTACGTGGATGCATGGGCTCAGGTGACCTCTGACCATTGGGTTCTAGAACTCGTGGAGTTCGGGCACTCCATAGAGTTCACATCTGTTCCTCTGGACAGACCTCCATCCCCTATCCCGGTACCCCAAGAAACACAGAGCCCTGATCAGACAGGAGATATCCTCCCTTCTAGAAAAAAGGGCCATTGAGTCGATTCCACTGGCCGAATCAGGAAAGGGGTTCTTCTCCCACTTCTTCCTAGTTCCGAAGAAGTTGGGAGATCTCAGACCCATTCTGGATCTCAGCGATCTCAATCAGTGGGTCTCCTAAAAGAGATTCAGGATGGTTTCTCTCCCCACTCTCCTCCCTCTCATTTTGGCAGGAGACTGGCTAGCATCCCTAGACATGCAGAATGCCTACTTGCACATCCCAATTATCAGAAGCCATCGGAGAGTCCTCAGGTTCAGATTCGAGAATGAGGACTATCAATTCCGAGTCCCCCCCTTTTGGTCTTTCCTTGGCCCCAAGGGTCTTCACGAAGTGCTTGGCAGTCGTATGCAGCGCTCAAGATGAGGCCACTTCCTTTGCTCCGTTACCTGGATGACTGGTTCTTCCTGCCCATTCCAGGCCCCATCTGTCGGAGACTCTCAGGGATTCATCTCTCTGTTTCAGAGTCTCGGAATCACCATCAACAGGAACAAGTCCAATCTGTCTCCATCCCGGATACTCCAGTTTATAGGAGCTTCTCTGGATACTACTCTTGGGAAGATTTTTCTTTCCTGCAACAGAGCGGGTCGCATTCGTACCATCATGTCCCAGGTCTCTTCAGCCTCGGAGGTGCCAGCTTGCCTGCACCTCAGATTGCTGGGACATATGGCAGCTGCCATAGTGTCAGTCCCTCTGGCCCGTCTCCATATGTGGACCATTCAGTGGTCCCTGAGGGTTCAGTGGGATAAGACGTCAGACGATCTGGATGCCTGCCTTGGTCAGAATATCAGAGCCAATCCGCCAAGAGCTTCACTGGTGGATGTTGTCTGAAAATTTCCTAAAGGGCATTCCGTTTCAATTGGGGGTGCCTGCCCAGTTCCTAGCAATGGATGCATCATCCCTGGGATGGGGCACATTTGGGGAACCATCATACACAGGGTACTTGGTCTCTCCTAGAAGCGAATCTGCACATCAATGTCCTGGAAATGAGAGCAGTGCTCTATGCCCTTCAAGCCTTGGTATCGATCCTATCACTGGGCCAACTTTTGGTGCAGACAGACAACACCTCGGTGATGTTTTACATCAACAAACAAGGCAGCACTTATTCCTACCCCCTTTGCAGGGAAGCAATGCGAGTATGGGATTGGGTCCTGGAACATCACCTGTTTCTGACAGCAGTTCATTTTCCCAGGCTTCAGAGTGTGCTAGCAGACACTCTCAGCAGGACAAGGTCGCAAACTCATGAGTGGAAATTGCGTCAAGATGTGGCAGATCGCATCTTCCGCCTGTGGGGGACACTAGAGGTGGATCTTTTCGCGTCTCAATACAATGCAAAACTGCCCAGTTTTTGCTCGCTAGGTCCAGAGCCTGGTGCTTCCTGGCAAGACGCGTTATCCCTCTGCTGGAGCGGGAGGTTCCTTTATGCATTCCCTCCCTTCCCTCTTCTTCAGAAGGTCCTCCTCAAGGCACAGTCGGAGTCTTCCACCATTATTATGATTGCCCCGATGTGGCATCGCCAGATTTGGTTTCCATTACTACAGTGTCTAGTGGCAGAATCTCCAATGCCTCTTCCTCTATCCTCACACCTTTTGTCGCAGGACAATGGGTCCCTGTTACACCCGAACCTGTGTTCTCTTCACCTGCACGTTGTTGTGGAAATTTCCTACTTGTTATACAGAGACAAAGAAACAGTCTTGTGCAGAGTTCAAACCATTTATTCACGTATGCATACGGAGAGCCAGCTCCCCAGGTTGTTATTGGCTAGCTCCAATTACAATAGTAAGCCTCCTTCTCTTATACACTTGCCTAGCCACATAACAGTGTCATGGCACAACTTCATTGGACAGTAAACTTCATATAATACTGCTGTTAGTTGCTGATTGGTTATGCTAATACTATGTTAAATACAATACTGCTGCCACTTACTGACTGGTTATGCTAATTATTATGGTAACTTACTTTAGCCACATCATCTATAAGGCATGCATACATTACTACAAGGAAATGCTTGCTTATGGAATTTTCCACCATCCACTAAGGACATGCTTTGCTATGGAATTTTCCACTATCCACCATTTCATGATTGTTTCAGTTCTGCAGCCATTTTGTGGTGCTTTCTGCACAGGTACATTGTGCAGCATTAGGTCTGTTATAAAATTTTCCTCTACAACGCCTGACTCCTCAGGACTTAGTCAAGGTCCGTTTTGGGGTGTCCGATCAGGTTGCCCAGGTGTTGGTCGAGGCTAGGAAACCTGCCACCAGGGCCACTTACGCTATGAAATGGAAACGGTTTTGCATTTGGGCCATGGCGAAGCAGGTGGACGTGTTGGTCTGTCCGGTTGACACAGTCCTGGAATACTTGCTGTTTCTTTTCGAGAAAGACCTTAGTTACTCCTCCATCAAGGTACACCTGGCTGCCATCTCCGCTTACCATTCTTTTGTGTCGGGTAAGACGGTGGCTTAGATGAAGGTTTTCAAAGCTTTTTTTGTGCAGCATTCTGCATATCAGACCTCCCATCTGGGACCCTGTTCTTCCTTGGGATCTCCTGTTCGTCCTGGGGAAGCTCTCTCTTCCCCTCCCTTCAAACTGGCTATGAGCGCGGAGCTTCGTTTTCTTTCCTGGAAAATGTTGCTTTTGGTGGCTGTTACTTCGGCCAGGCACATTTCAGAACTGCAAGCCCTCATGTGTAGGGAACCCTATCTGGTCTTTCACAAGGACAGGGTTGATTTGAGCACAAATCCGAAGTTTTTGCTGAAAGTGGTCTCAGAGCTCACTTTAAACCATTTGGTTCAGCTTCCAGTTTATTACCTGGAACATTCCAACAGGGGAGAGGCCCTTCTCCATTCTCTGTACATTCACAGGGCTCTCAGGTGCTACTTGGCTAGAACCAAAGAGATCAGGCAGTCTGATCAGTTTGTATCTTTTGCACCTTGGTCTGCAGGTCGCTCGGTCACCAAACAGACGCTTTTGCGCTGGTTGGTCCATTGCATCTCCTATTGTCATGAGACGCACAATAAGTCAACTTCCGGGCCGATTAAAGCTCACTCTATGAGGGCTATTGCTACTTCATTCTCCGCACTAAAAAGAGTTCCGATGGCAGATATTTGTGCTGCCGCTACCTGGAGCTCCATGCACACCTTTGTCAGGCACTATAGCCTGGACTTTATTTCCAAACGCAGAACAGGGTTTGGCCTTGCGGTCATGCAGGGCCTGGTTTCCTGAGGGTTCTCTCCTCTGTTTTTCCCTGTTTCCTGTTCTTCCCCCTCCCAAGGGGTTGTTATAAGTTTATACTGCTTGGGACCCAGTCCTCATTGTTAGAACCTGCTGCAGGAGCTTCTCCTCAAAGTAAGAGAGTACAGTTGCGTGAGAACTTACCGTAACAGTAGATCTTCAAGAGAAGCTCTTGCAGCAGGTATATTTCCCGCCCTCCTTCCCTCAGGGATCAGGTTGGCATCATTTCTCTTAAAAGGTTGTCCATTGACAATCAGTTATCGTTACTGACCTGCTGGTTGCCTTGCCTGATGGGGGGGGGGGGGCGTCCAAGAACTGGAGCACATGGGGAACTCCTCCCTTATATAGGGCATCATCGGGGGTGGAGCCGACGTCAGCAGGGGCATTCCCCATGTCGGTACTGCTAGAGAAAAAGTTGCTGGAACTGCCACCAGGTGGCGACAGTCCTCATTGTTAGAACCTGCTGCAAGAGCTTCTCTCGAAGATCAGCTGTTACGGTAAGTTCTTACGTAACTGTACTTTATGTTTTTACATTCTGTATTTATTAGGACGCATTGTCTCATTTACAGTACTTGGGGGTCCATGGCAGGTGTAATTCCTTTTTGGGTAACTGTTGTAGTGATTGGTGCAATTGATGGTGTATTACGATTCATGTACATATATTTCATTTTAAGTAATTACTTTCCCTTGGGGGAAGGATTTAATTCCTAGGAGTTTTTGTTTAGATTCCTTGGACTGTTTCTGTATATGTATTATTTCAATTACACACTGACAATTTATTGAAATCTGTACATATCAGACTGCATAGTCTCAATTTCTTGGAGGTACTTCACTAGTACTTTTTTGTATCTAGCACTTACACTGACAATTGATATCATGTATAAAATAAAGGATAGTGTATGGGCAACAGTGAACAACAACACTGTTGTTCACTTCGAGAGGTTGTCATGACAACCAGGAAAACCTCGAGGCCGAGGAGGGTTCCGGTGGCATGAAAACCTCAAGAATAAACCAGTGTTGTGATTCACTGTCGCCCATACACCTGTCTTTATAGTGTATGTGCAAAGTAACAACAAAACAACTCGTGGATTTTTTCGGTCACGCCAGTGATGTCGGGAACCCTGCCGAGACTGTGTCAGTGACAACTGAGCTCTTATTCCGTCCACATTTTAAATTAAATAATTTGGCTCTGCTGTGTGCCGGCTAACAAAACAAAATGGCACTTACTTTTAAATTAAGATGTGCTCCGGTGCCTACGCTGAAGTGCCGTGGCCATTTTGAAGACAAATACCGAGCGCGACTTGCACATGCGCAAACGTGGGAAGAGCTGTTGTACCATCGATGTGACGTACCCACGATGGTACAACAACATCGTGACATCACATCGATGGTACAACAAGATTAGGGAATGCTAGATTTTCAAGCAATACAGCATTCTAACATACACTATATCTTGTTACAACAATGAAGGCCTTAAGGTTTCTGGAACATGATAGCTGGTTGAGAGTATGTTGGCAGTATACAGTATCTCCAGCCAGTTGTACTTTCATCAGTGTGATACACTTATTCACTTTGGGTAAACCTTACTTTCATCCTTCTATATGCCATGTAAAGATAATTTATGTTGTTGTTGTAATTTTTGGGGCTTATTAATTATTTTTTAATTGCTAATATGTTACATTTTGGGATGCAAGTGTTTTCTCCAGGGTCATTTTATTGTCATAGGCCATATTCACAAACTAACAGAGTTTTGAGCAAAGTTGAAGCTGACTTCTACTGCTGTAATCTTACCTCACTCTTGAAGTATGTGTCTTTGGGAAGTTTTTTCACTTGACATATAATTTAGTGAGTAGAGAATGTTAGTGTTTTGTTATTCATTAGACTGATACATGGTATAATATATGTGGGTTGAACTCTCTGCCTGCTGTTATCTCTGGACAACCTTTGACCTTTAAGTTTGGTTCAGCTGAAAGCACACGTAAGATATTCAAGCTCTCTAATGTCACTTTAATTATGTTCTGAAGGCCTGTTTTAAACCAGTGAGAATTATTTCTGTTTTTTTCTTGCATGTTCTAAATGTTAATAATGTGAGATTTTCTAAATAACTGTCATTAAGCTTCCGAAGAAGGACTTGTTTGTCTGAAAGCTAAAGCTATTTGTTCTTTTTGTAACATCCTTGTTGGTCCAATAAAAGGTATCAAACCATTTGTTCTGGATTTTTGTTTAATAAGAAAAGGCAAAGCATGTCTCAAGGCCCGGAGACAGTCTCTGTATGGTTTATTCTGTCAGTTTTGTACTAGCAAGACCAGTGCTAATTTCTTGGCACCTTGTCCCCAGACCTCTTGTGGCCCAGGTGAGGGTACATCTGGTTTCACATTTGGCAGTGGCAATAGTTACACATGTCCCTCCTTAGTTATCTCAGTGACCTCTTCTACAAGGAAGATCAAGCTTCTTGGGGTGCAGAAGAACATGCCTTCTAAACCGGACTCACAGCAGACCCTTCCTTCTGGGGGCTCAGGATAGAACCATCCACATGTATCAGGACATCCATCTCAGAACTTGGGCAGAAAGGAAGATCTTACTTCGAGAGGGCTCTTGCAGTAGGTATTCACATATAGGACTAAGCTGCCAGGTGTCAGGACTCCACAGAAAAATTTCTAGCTAACAGACTCTGGCGGGGTCCACCCCCACGTCAGGTGACCGGCGTCATACGATGTCATTATAAAGGGGCGGTCCCCCACACCAACCTTCCACTTCTTTCCTGCCGTTGGCTTGTGAAAGTTCCTCATGATAGAACAGTGCTCATCAGTCATTCGTCGGTCTCTAAGTTTTGAAACTTTTTGACCTATTTTCTCTAATTTTCGATATTTTTTAAACAATTGCTGTGTATGTCATCCCCGACGCCCTCCGAATTGCATAAAAAGGAGTGCGACTCATGTGGTTTCCAACTTCCACACAAGGACGGCCACTCCTTGTGCTTCTTCTGTCTGGGCACCCTGTGGAGAAGTGCCAGCACTGCCAGAAGTTCAACTCCGGTACCCGCAAGAGAAGGCAGCAATCCCTGGAAGCCCATATTCTTAAGAAGAAAATGGCTTCCATGGAAAAAAGAGTTAAAAAAAGCTTAGGCAGGCATCTACTTCCCCCAAAGGTCATAAGAAAAAGCATGACAAGGAGAAGCACTGGAAGCGGGAATCGGCTTCCACAGCAGCCATGACTTTGGCTGGAGTCGCGACATTCAAGATAACATCCCCTCTGGGGTATCACTCCACCACGGCCATCTTGGTGGTTACCAAAGGGAGCCTCCGGAGCAAAGGAGGCCTCCGCTCCCGTGAAGACCGCTTCTTCCTCACGGCCTCCCGGTCAGAGTGGGTCCGGTAAGTCAGACATCGGTTCCACCGACGCATGCCCGGACAAGGCTGCTAAGCCCCTTACCCCTTCAGGGGAGTGCCCAGCCAAAACACCTTCCAACAAGGCCACAGCCCCTTCGCGACCTTCCTTGGGTAGGGAGTCCGATAAGTTGGACGCCGGCTCCTCCGACATCCACCCGGATTCGGCTGATAAATCGGATGTCCACTCCACCGATGCCTGCCTGGCCAAGAAGCCTGTGCCAGATCCCATCGAACAGTCTGACGCCACAGGCTCTCCGCAACATCTCACCACATTGCCCTCTGAGGTCCCTGCATCCGCTCGACTGACCACCGGGGATTATAACCCTTCTTCCCCGGTCGTCACAGAGGACATTGAGACGCTGCTGTCAGGGCTCCCTCCTCCTGTGCCGGCCCCCCGATGCCAGATCCTCAGACACCGGCTGACCTGATGCTATCCAGTGTCCCTTTAACTGATGGAAGGGCCATCCCTCTGTCAGGACCATCAGACCTGCTCAACAGTATACCCATGTCGGACCCGACGCCCACGGGGCTAATGTTTCCACCGTCTAGCCCGCCAGCAGGGCCTCTGCCAGGTCCCTCTGCTCCGTCGGAGCCCCTGGCACCAGGGTACCCAACACCGCAATATCTGGTGCTGCAATACCTGGCCCCTCAGTATCTGGCACCTCAATACCCGATGCCGGGCTACCTGCTATCGGGTTACGGATACTTCTTTAACAGATACCCTCAATATCCGTATCGCCCACCTCCTTCACCTCTGCTGCCCACTCTTCAGCCACCGGCAGATCTGAAGGAGACCTCGGCCTCCTGGTGGGCTGATGCCAAGGCTCAGCTCACCAGGGAGGTCGAGAGTCGTCTCTCGACGCCAGACCCGACACCGGATCCCCTACGTCGGAGATGGGAGACTCCCTCCCCCCTACCCGACACCAGAGGAGAGCCCTCTGGTGCCCGAGGCGGGGAGGATACATGCCCCAGGGAACTCCCCAGAGGGGGGATGTCCCTCCCCCTCCTAGGCAGGAGTCTTCTTCCTCTTCGTCATCTTCGATCACGGACTCGGAGTCCGGCCACTTTGACCTCGAAGATGAGCCCCATACTCTGGAACACCGTAGGCTGAGGGATCCTCCGAAGTCTCTTCCGGAGGACCCTTGTTTTCTGGAGTTACTGAGGAAAATCCAGGAAGTTCATCAGTGGCAATCAGTGGAGCCAGACCCACAGCGTAAAAAACTTGCTGCTCATCTGGATCTGCCTGAGACCGCTCCTACACTGATCCCACCCTGGATAGAGCCTCACGCAGATCTTGTCTCCACTATTTGGAAACAAACATCTGCGTTAGCCCCCCTTCCGAGGAAGGCAGACAGGCTATACCAGGCTCCAGAGGGTGTAGACTTTCTTAGCCTTCTCCCCAAGGCGGATTTGGTCATCATCAGCGCTGCTCACTGCCGCTCCGCCAGTCCAAAACACCTCAGCTTGTCTCTGCCTGATAAGGAATCCTGGCTTCTGGACCAGTACAGGAAGAAGATCTATTTCTCTTCTACCCTAGGCATCAGGGCCCTTAACTATGTGGCACATATGGGGGATTTCCAGAAGACCATCCTTAGCCAGGTGGAAGCTAAATTGGACTCCCTTCCTGAGTCCCAGACTAAGCAGGAAGTGGGGGACCTCATCTGTTCCACTCGTTCGGCCTGTCTGCACATGCTATGAGCCACTTATGATGCGGTGGACACAGCTAGAAGGAGCTCGGACTTCGCCGTAGGCCTTCATTGTCATGCCTGGCTCCGTGTGTCAGGTTTGGTCCCTGAAGTGCAATCCGCTATTCAGGATGCTACCTTCAGGGGTTCGGTGCTGTTTGGGGGTGATGTCAAGGACATCATTGCCGAACTGCAGGAGAAGGGTACTGCACTCAAGTCTGTTCGGACTATGTACAGGCCCCCTCAAGGGCAGTGGAGTCCTTTTCATTGCCAAAACTGACAGACAAAAGCCACAGGGCAAATGTGCCAACAAACGTCGGGCCCCTCCAGCAACCAAGACACCCCCCAGTAAAAAACCCATGGGAGCTTTGGCTGCTGCGCTGCCCCACACCTCCTGACTCCTTTCCTCCCCCATTGCCTCTGGAGGTTCCAGCGGAACTGGTGGGGGGGGAGATTTTCCTCCCATCTGCCAGGCTGGGAGAGGATAACATCAGACGCTTGGGTGCTCCAGTTGATAGCGGCAGGGCACTCAAAAGAATTTCTGCAGAAACCACTCCGAAGACCACCCCTCCAGTTGTCCTACTCCCCGCAGCATCTTCCTCTGGTCCTAGAGGAAATCATCTCCCTTTTCTCGAAGGCAGCAATAGAACAAGTTCCCACCCACGTTTGCGGAACAGGTTACTATTCCCATTTCTTCCTAGTTCCAAAGAAGACTGGAGATCTGAGGGCCCATCCTAGACCTCAGCTCCCTGAACATGTTCGTGGAGTACAAACGCTTCAGAATGCTCTCATTGCAGAGCCTTCCGCTACTACTTCAGCCGGGACAGTGGCTATGCACTTTGGACATGCAGGATGCTTACCTGCATTTCCCCATATGCCCTTCCCATTGCAAATTCCTTTGGTTTTATTTTCAGGGGGACCACTACCAATTCAAGGCCTGCCATTTGGTTTTTCCTCGGCCCCCTGAGTGTTCACCAAATGCCTGTCAGTGGTAGCGGCCCACCTGCATACCCAGGGGGTTCAGGTATTCCCGTACCTGGACAATTGACTGCTGGCAGCCTCGTCCAGGGAGGAACTCCTGCATTCCCTTTCCCTTAACTTGCAGGTTTTTACCAGCCTGGGTATCACCATCAGCCAGGCCAAGTCCCACTTGGCCACATACCAATGCCTCCAATTTATAGGGGTGATTCTGGACACGACCAACGACAAAGCCTTCTTGCCTCTGGACAGGGTAGACACCCTTCAGATCCAGGCTTGTCTTCTGTCCAGTCACAGGAGGGTCGGAGCCAGGTCAGTCGTCCACCTCCACAGGCTGCTGCCATTCTGACTGTCCCGTTCGCTTGGCTACATATGAGGATCTCTCAGTGGACGCTTCGATCACAATGAGACCAAACCAGGGACAATCTAGACCAAGAGGTACTAGTATCAGATCCCATGATCAGGGACTTGCAATGGTGGATGGTTCAAGAGAACCTGTGCCTAGGAGTTCATTTCTGCATCAATCCGCCCTCCCAGACGTTGATGACGGACATGTCAGGAGAAGGCTGGGGTGCCCATCTGGGGTCTCACAGGACTCAGGGCAGCTAGTCCAAGTTCAAACAAAACCTGTACATAAATATGCTCAAACTCAGAGCAGTTCTTTATGCCCTTCAGGCTTTACTCGCCTTCATCCTTCCCGGTCACCTCCTCATTCAATCAGAAAACATGTGCATAGTCTGGTACCTCAACAAGCAGGGAGGAACACGTTCCTACCCTCTGTGCCGGGAAGCGATGAGAGTCTGGCATTGGGCAGCCCAACACAACTTTCACTTTACTGTAGTTCATGTTCCGGGAGTGGAAAATACACTGACAGACCAACTCAGTCAGTCCTCAGCCAGGTCCCACGAATGGGAGCTGGATCAAGAAGTCATAAATGACAACTTTCAGCGATGGGGAACACCTCAGATAGACCTCTTCACCTCTCCCCAAAATGTAAAACTTCCCGCCTTCCGCTCCCTTGCTCCAAGACAAGACATTTTTTGGCAGGACAGATTCATCTATGCCTTACCTCCCATTCCCTTAATCCTGAGGGTCCTGAACAAACTCAGATCGGAGGGAGCTCGAATGATTCTCATTGCTCCCTTCTGGCCCAGGCAAGTTTGGTTCTCTCTTCTGCAACAGTTTTCAGAGGAACCTCCACTTCTTCTTCCTCTTCCTCTGTCATGGCAGTTGTTGACCCAGGATCAGGGGACCCTTGTTCATCCAGGTCTCAGATCCCTTCATCTCCATCCGTGGCTCCTGCAGACGTAGCTAAAGCCTGCTTTGGAGTCTCTCCTCTAGTAGTGGACATTTTGGTGGAGGCCAGGAAGCCTTCCAAGAGGTCCACCTGCGACATGAAGTGGAAATGATTTTCTATTTGGGCAAACTCAAAAGACTTCGAGCCTTTCTCATGCCCAGTCAATAAAGTCCTGGACTGCATGCGTCACCTCTTCGATCTGGGTCTCAGCCATTCCTTGTTGAAAGTCCACATGGCAGCTATCTCAGCCTACCATATTCCCTTTGGAGACAGGACTTTTGCTCAGTTGGAAGTCTTTAAAACTTTCCTCAGAGGAGTTCTCCATTTGAAACCCCCATCCGCACTCCTGCCCCTCCTTGGGACTTGAATTTCACCCTGGAGAAGCTTACTCTGCCTCCCTTCGACCCAGCAGCTGCAGCTGATTTGAAGCTCCTTTCTTGAAAGATACTCTTCTTGGTGGCCATTACTTCTGCTTGGTGCATTTCCAAGCTTCAGGCCTTGATGTGCACAATTCCGTACTTGATTTTCCACAAGGAATGTATGGCTCTACGTACCAACCCTAAGTTTCTCCCAAAGGTGGTGGCTGAATCTACGCTGTATCAATCCATGGAGCTACCCACTTTCTTTACTCAACATTCCAATCAAGGGGAGTACCTCTTGCATAGTTTGGGTGTTCACAGAATCCTGAGATACTACACTACTCGGACTGAGGATCTCAGGAAGATTGATAAGCTTTTTGTCTCTTTTGCCCACAAAAGAGAAGGCAACGCTGTTTCTAAGCAATGCCTATCAAAATGGTTGGCACATTGTGTCACTTTCTGTTACGACAAGTGCTACAAGACCCTTCCGGGTCAAGTCAGAGGTCACTCCACCAGAGGAGTAGCTGTCTCTGCGGCTTATTTTAAGAATGTGTCAGCGGCAGACATCTGTGCAGCCGCAACTTGGACTTCTGTCCATACCTTCATGAAACACTACAGTTTGGACATTGCCTCTCGCCGTAGAGCAGACTTCGAGTTGGCTGTCCTACAAGATCTCCTTTCATGAGACCCTTTCAGCCCTAAGATTCAGTGCTATAAATGACATTCCTCCTCCCGAGTGCTTTTCCTTGTTCCAGACTGCTTGGGACTCAGTCCTTTATCTGAATACCTACTGCAAGAGCCCTCTCGAAGTAAGACAGTACAGTTATGTAAGAACTTACTGTAACAGTAGATCTTCGAGAGAGGCTCTTGCAGTAGGTATTGCCTTCCCGCCCTCCATCTCCCTAAATTTTGTTTGCTTCATTTCCATGGGGGGAATATCCTCTTCTCTCTCATCTTGCCTCTTTTGGCCTTTGGCGGAAAAGAACTGGAAGGCAGGCGTGAGGGACCTCCCCTTTATACCGACGTCATATGACGCCAGTCACCTAACGGGGTGGTCCCCTGCCAGAGACTGCTAGCTAACAATGTTTCTGTGGGGTCCTGACACCTGGCAGCTTAGTCCTATATGTGAATACCTACTGCAAGATCCTTTCTTGAAGATCTACTGTTACGTTAAGTTCTTATGTAACTGTACTTTCATCCAGATTTGAATGCATCCCCAGACCAGTCCAAGCAAGGGACCACCCTCGAGCCAAATGATCTGGAACATTCCCAAGGCAGTACGAATCCTACAGACCCTCAGGATCCAGAGAACCCATAGGATTCTGGAGACGATAAAGAAGAAGGCAAATGGGTAAAAGAGACTCAGTCTTCCTCATTCCCATCTTTGTTTGATGCAAAGCATATTTTCTTACTGGGTTGAGGAGACTTGCTGGATTTTGAAGCTACTAGAGACACGGTCTATGACTCTGCTAAATGTTAATCCCATCTTGCCCTTCACAGGGTTGTTCCCAAGTGCTTCCCTGAATTTGAACATTTTGTGCAGATAGTTAAAGATGAATGGGATAATGTGGACAAGACAAAGCAGTCGTCTAAGTCTCGAGAAAAACGCTATCTATTCCTTGACTTGGTAAAAAACTTAGGAGGCTCTTCTGTGGTTAAACATATAATTCTTCCAGTACAAGGCTACAAGGCACAGCAGTGTTTTCAGACCCTAATGCTAAGCATCTGGAGGCAGCCTGTAAATGTGCATGCTCTGCATCAGGTTTTGGATTGTGGGTCGCTTCATCCTCAGCATTGGTGGATGGGCACTGTATGAATGGTCAATGGCAATAGTAGATGAGGTTCCAAAGGATTCTTCAGTCAGAGACCTCCTTCTTGGGTGCATTTGGCAGCTCTTTTTTTTTTAGGGGACTCCATGGTATATCTCTCCCAAGCCTCAGCGAGAGGCTACATTGAAGCTGTGGCGATCCTTAGACTGGTTTGGCTGAGACATTGATCAGCAGATCACACCTCCAAGTCTCACTTACTTAGTGGGATTTCATAGGTGGCATGCTGTTTGACCCCACACTTAGAAGAGATTCTTAAGGATTTTATGGGGAAAATGTTCTTTGCTGAATTCCATGTCTCAGAACCTAATAGTGGTCTCAGAGGGCAGGGTTTTCAATGTGGCTGAGACTCCCATGGCAGTTTTCATTCCTTTCAAGGATATGGAAACTGTCATCGAGGCACAGGTGAGGAAGCACAGGAAAACCAGGAGCAGTTTCAAATTTCACAAATAGCGTTTTATTATTAGTAATAACAGCAAAATAAAAAAAATATTCGTAATTATTTACAAAGGTAGTACAGACAGAGAAAACAACATCCTCCTTCTGAGTGTGTCTTCTCAATTTCTAATCTTGGTCTCTCATGCTCCTTGTCTCTCTAGCAAAAGCACTGCTTCTCTTTTTATAACCAGTCTTTGCAGGGAGCTCATTAAGAGACAGTGTTTTTTCACAGAATGTTCTTGTAAGTTTACAGAATGTTCTTGTCAGTTGCAGTGCAGGTGCAGCAAAAAGAACATAGTGACCCAGAACTGACCTCTTGTTTACAGCTCTGCAAAAGGCTTAAAAATTAAATCTCAGGTTAACCCCTTGAGTTCCAAATAGCTTTGCAGTCATTTCAACAGTATAACTATACGCAGTTTTTAACAAAAGATCCCAGTTTCACATACAGTTTTACACAGAGATTCAGAGATATATTTTTATAACTGCAGATATGTAAGGAGGAAGAAAAGACAGAAATAGCAAGGGAAGGCAGATAGATAGCGTGAGGTGGATAATCGCGAGACTGTCAGAGTGATCAGTTCCCAGGTCTCACAAGAAAATTTGGTTGTGCAACCAGACAGACAAGAGACAGAAAAGAAGAGTACAGAACAGATCCTTATGTTTAACTCTTTCTGCATAACAAATGGGGCAGAGCCTTATTCAGCCCTGTCCCATACCCCCCCCCCTTTAAGAGGAAACCTGTTTTACCAAAATGGGTTTCCAAAACTTTCTTTTACTTCTTCTGGCATTAGCTTATAACCTTTACAGTTCAGTGCTTATGCAGTATGGCAAACAGTGAAGTTTAAACTCACACATTTTTGTTTTTTCATCCTTCGGAATTCTCAATTCCTGATCCATATTTTGACAGAAAATCTTTCCCAGATTTGTGCATCACTTTAAATTTAAATGGCTGTACTGCCAGGTAGCACCGTGTGATTCTAGAATTTTTATCCTTCATTTGGTTAAGCCAGCAGAGAGAATTGTGATCTGTCACAAGTACAAAGTTAGCTCCTAGTAAGTAAAACTTTAGAGACTCCATGGCCCACTTTGCCACAAGGTATTCCTTTTCAATGCTGGAGCACCTTTTCCCCGTGTCGTGCAATTTCCTATTTGTGTATAGAATAGGATGTTCTGTCCCATCTATATTTTGACTCAGGACTACATCTATGCCTACCTGTCTGCAACAAAAATAGTTTCTCAGAGTCTGGGCTTCTTAAACTAGGGGCTGAGCATAATGCAGCCTTAATGTCCCCAAAAGCCTTGTCACACTCTGGGGTCCATTTCACATTATTCAGGAACCATTTCTTTGTGAGTTCAGTGAGGGGACTAGCTAACTCAGCAAAGCTGAGGACAAACCTCCGATAATAACCAGCCAGCCCTAAAAATGACCTGACATGCTTCTTAGTTTGGGACCAGGGCTGTTAGCTGCACCTTCTATCTTGGAAATCTCTGGCTTGACTTCTCCATTTCCCAAAACATGACCCAAATATCTGGTTTCCTGCATGCCCAGTGCACACTTGGTAGGATTAATTGTCAGACCTGCCTTTTTGATCGCTTGGATAACTGCTCATAGGTGTTCCAGGTGGCTTTTCCAGTCTGGACTGTACACCACAACATCATCCAGGCATGCAGCACAATAACCAGTGTGAGTGGATAAAATGACATCCATGTACCTCTGGAAAGTAGCGGGTGCACCATGTAAACCAAATGGCATGGTGGTGAACTGATAGAATCCTATAGAAGTGACAAATGCAGTTTTGTCTCTGTATTCTTTAGCTAGGGGAATTTGCCAGTAACCCTTGGTGAGATTGAGGGTACTGATATACTTGGCACTCCCCAGTCTGTCCACCAAATCATCTATTCTGGGCATAGGATAACTGTCAAATTCTGATACTTGATTAAGTTTCCTAAAATCAAGGCAGATTCTTACACCCCCTTCTTTTTTGTTTGCAGTCACCACTGGTGATGACCAAGCACTTCTCAACTCTTCTGTGATACCCCATTCTTTCCTTTTTTGTATTTCCTAATGTAACCCCCCTGTTACCCGGGGTTACAAGAATCCCAGTTAGACCTAGTGGTAGGCAGGGAAGGCAGCTAGTGAAACTCCAGTTAAATGGATTTCACACTGTCTCACTCTGTTCTCAGTCTCAGCTGAGACTGAGGGATGACATCATTTTAGAACTGTCGCAACTGCATAAGCCACACTGGAATGTTGGAGCTAGGGAAGTTAGGCTAGAATGTTAGGGAATTTGAAGTCAGTCTGTTGCAGTCTGTAGTAGATGAAGGAGGTGCTCTGCTGAAGCAGGCCCTCAGAGTCCTAAGCTCTGTCAAAGAGCTATTTTTTTGTATAGGTGTGTGTTCTCACATGAAGAGGAACACAAGAAGAGCCAAGTGAAGTGGTAGAGACCGCTTTCAGGGGTTCAGGGCCCCATCCCTGTGGGGATGGGGGGGGAATCAGCCTGCTTCCAGGGGCAACTCTCCTGGTCCAGCTAGGGAAAAAGAAGCTGCCTGAGTTAAGTTCGTGCTGAGGCACCAGAAGTTCTGGACAAGATTTCTTTGAAGAGAAAACGCCTGTGGAGCACCTGCAACCAAGGGGTGAGTTCACTCTGCTAAAGGGCCAATGTGTTTTCACCTGAAACAAAATGAAACTAAAGTGACTGTTACTGTGGGGTCAGGAAAAGACAGCCAAGTACAGTTTGGAAGATGTGGGGATTGGACTGCTTAACTCTATGGGGGGTCTAGAGCAATGGACACAGCCACTTATTAAGTATGTTCAAGTTCAGCACAAATGGGATGTAAAGACAGTAGACTGAATGTGAATACATTTAAAGAGAATTTACACAGCAAAGTGTTTTCAAGAATGAGGCGTTACAGTCCAGAGAAATGGCCGGCTATGAATTATGGGAGTGAGAGATGGGAGACCCCCCCCCCATCAGTAGTAACCAAATTCACCTCTACGGGTTTGCTTTGGGACACCTGTTGCTTTCTCTCAGGTACTTGGCCAGTGCCTGAGGAAAGTACCCAGATGTGGGATTGATGAGGAAGATTCCCTGATGGAGCCAGAAGTGCTCATATGTGGTTTAGGGAGCCATTAGTAAATGTTTCTATGCTATGTGGAAAGTGTCCAAATGGCTGGCATGATTTCCGAGCCATGGAAGGAAGGTAGTCCAAGTGGCTGGCAAGGGAGCCGAGCCAGGGAAACCCAGAGCAGAGTACAAGTTCGGGCTGTGTGCCCAGTGTGTTTCAGAGCCTGAGGGCTAAAGTGAATGAGGATGTGTTCTGATCTCCATAAATCTGCATTACCAGGAGTATAGCCCCGTGGGGTCCATCTATGCTTTATTATTCTGTTGGATGTGAATAAAAGCCACACTTTAGACTCCCACTTCTGGTATTGGACATTACAGTTATTGCTTCCTGTGTCCAGAGTTACTTGGGTGCCCCTGTTGCAGAGTAGCCAAACCTAGCCAATGTGCCGAGTGACATATTTCTCCCCGAACCCAGCCCACCAGGTACTGCTGTCAAGATGGAAACGGCATACCTGGGTGGGGGTTGCACTTAACCATGCCTGCTCCTAACCGTTCTGCTGCTCTGTATGTCTTTTGTCTGATAGGGCGAGCATTCCTTCTCACATTACATGCTCGACCCCTTTTGCTCGGTCTGGTACTGTGGTAAAAGTACTGTTAAATGTCTTTAGCAAGTTACAAATTTCTACAGTTTGTTCGAAGGTTAAGGAAACATTCACCTTGACAGCATCAGCAGTTACAGTTTGTTCTAGTCTGTCATACGCTACATCAGTGTCGGGGGGGGGGGGAGCATGGCCTAGCTACAGAGCAATATGGACGCTTAAACCTAGAGCTCTGGCTTAATCCACTGAATATCCCCTCCTTCTCACATTAAAACCTGTACTTTTTAAAATAAACTAAAGAATCCAGAAGTCCAGATGCCTACTACTGCTAAACCTGCAAAGAAACAGGCGAAACTACCTTTTAACAGGTCAAAAACTCAGACGTCTGGGAGAGGCCTACTGTTTTCTCTTGCTTCAGTGAAGCACTGGGACTTGTCAGAGGATTCCCCAACCACCTCGGCCGTCCAGTGGCGACGGGACCCTGCATGGAGATGGCAGATAACTATCAGGCAATCGAGCGACTAATTCAAGACCCCGAACATGACTTAGGGACCCACATGGAGATGGGCTTTGAGAATGTTACATTGCAGCTGCAACATCTTCAACAGACTGTTAATACAGTCTCTGATACAATAGACGCCCATGAAACTTGATTAGGAGAGTTAGAGGCCCGGGTGAGCTCTCAGCAAGATATCAGTAATACTATGCACACTGACTTACAAAATGCATTAAAAGAGATTGAGAAGCTGAAACAAAATATTGATGACCATGAAAATCTGGAAAGACGCTGTAACGTCAGGATCATTGGCCTACCTGAGTCCGTGGAGGGGTGCGACTGTGTCGCTTACATACAGACATGACTGAGGCAGGCGTTGAAACTTCCACCCGAGGTACTGCTGGAGATTCAACGGGCACATAGATCTCCAGGGGCCAAGCCTTCCCCTGATCAGAGGCCCCGCCATGTAATAATAAAATTCCTTCATTACCCGGACCGGCAAAAAGTCCTAGAAAATGCCAGGAAGCAAGGTCCTTTGATGGTGCAACAGTCCTGGGTGAGCATTTTTCCAGACTATTCATACCAACTTCAACAGCAAGGCAAGCATACGCAGAGGTTAAAAGAAAGTTGCATGCCCTGAATTGCCAGTTTTCCCTTGTTTACCCAGCCCGACCGATCATGCAACCTCAGGGTGCGAATTAGCACTCGTTTTCATCCCCAGAGGCGGCCCTGGCATTTGTGGTGGAACTCGAAGAGGAGAAGAGGCTGCGGAATTATCATGGTAATTAATTGATCAGTCTTTTTGGACTAATGGAATACATGTTCAACGGCTCGAGGATCGGGGCTTTAAGATATGGGACCCGGGGGCTGGCTAAGGCAGTGATTAGTTCTGTGATCCGAAACACCGAATGGTGGCCTATTATGCCTGGATCTAGAGGTTGATAGCCCAGCTCCTATTAAGTTTCTATTTACTCGCTGCTCCTTGTGTATAGAAGTTTGGACACTTGGACTTCGGGCCAGGGACACTGACTTCAAGAATTTCTCTGTATAAAAGTATAAATGTGCAAATACTGCCTTTAGGATGTAGTCTTTGCAGGATGTTCATTTATTACAGGTAGACAGGATAATAACAAAGCGCAATGGATGGAGAGACTTACAAAGGCCCTTTTCGGGCACTGCTTTAAGGCCTACATCCTAGCAGTCTGGGACATGCTTGGTTGGGAAGGGAAGAGTAGACCCAAGAGAGAGAAATTGACCCCGAGATTTGTAACACCAGCTGGTGGCCTATAATGGCAGAATCTGGGGTCTCTCGATATGGTGGTTAATAGGGATCTATTTACCAGCCTATCCTTCCAAAGATTACATGGGGCTCTTTAACCCAAGGACGTATTTGTGGATGGGAACTCCTATCCCTGTTATATCATTTGGACATACCACATTCAGCAAAGTACAGGCTATTTTCCTTTGGGCATAATGCTTTTGGAATTGATTTATATAACTCATTTCTGAGTAAACCAATTAAAAGGAATATATACAGTAGGGTGACTAGTTGATGATGCAGGTAGAGGGCTTAATTGAATATCTAAAATTGATGGCCTTGGTTTGGCCGCTTTCCTCCCCTACGCTCTGGGGAACCTGAACTCAAAGGAAGGTTTATGGGGGCATGAAGGTTTGGGGGATCCTTTTCACATATTAAACGTGGATGTCAGAGCAATTTTTGCAAATCTGTTTCAAGCCTTTAGATGGATGAGTCCCCTCCCCTGTTACTCAGTTGGGGACGGGACTCCTCAGGCAGGGACCTCCTGGAGCATGCTAGAACCCAGATCCCCGGGGGCAGGGGGGAGTGAATATACTTTTCTCCATCTATTACCTTTTTCCCCTTTATATTTTTGTTTTTTCTTTTCCCTGGCATTCATTATTTGTTAATGGGGGTGGGGTTAGGTTTTAACCCTCCCATATAGTTATAAAGTGGGAGGGAGGTTATCGGTGGATTAATAGCTCACTCCACGAAAGGTAGTGGAATGTGTAATATGGAGGGTGTGGAGGGGAAGGAGGGGGGAGTAGTTGGAAGGAGGGAAGTTTGGTTGGGGATACAACCTCTCCCGTTGGAGGGGCTTTACAGAAGTTATGGGAGGGGGGTTTTGTTGAATTGGAGGGAAAGACTTGGGGATGTTCTGTTTACAGTTTTACTAATGCACAGAGTTAATTATTATGTTTTTAGGATTATTTTTTTTTATTTATTTTTTATTTAGTTTTTGTTGACCGGGTAAGTGCACGAGACAAATCCTGCCTGTTTTCAGGCACGACCCGGGGGAGGGGGATACAGATGAATGCCAACTGACCTTGAACCAGATTAAGCTGTTACAACAGAAGGGCGGAAATACAGTAATCACAGAAGATTTAAGGATCAGATAAGCTTTTTGGCATGGAATGTTAATGGACTTAAAACTGTTGTTAAGAGGAAAAAAGTTTGGTCATTAATCAGAAAACTGAAGGGAGACATTAATTTTCTGCAGGAAATTCATATGGATAAACAGGAAGCTCTACGATTAGCAGAGTCGTGGGGTGGCTCGTTCTTGGTATCCCACTTTACATCTAAGGTGAGAGGGGTGGCCATCTGGATTTGTCCAGGCCTCCCTCACAGGGTTCATTCGATCCTTTCAGACCCACAGGGTAGATATGTTCTAGCAGAAGTGGAGGTGGGGTCTGTATATGGACCAAATTTTGACTCCTCAGATTTCTTTATCCATTTGGGGGTGACGCTGGTCCCCTATCTTGAGAATATTATCTCAGCAGGAGATTTTAATACATATTTAGACCCAAATCTTGATCACTCAAGAGGGAAAATGGGACCCCAGTACAGTGGCCCTTAAAACTTTGGTGCAGAGTGGGGACCTTTGGGAGGCCTGGCGGCATTGTCACCTGGGGGATAGGGAATATTCTTTTTATTCACATGCTCATGGGATATACACGAGACTGGATTTTATGTTCCTTCCCTCTGAAATTTTAGGAGAGGTTATAGAAGCCTCATATGGACCGATGTCTGTTTCGGACCATGCCCCTCTTAGAGTGACCCTTTGTTTGCCAGAGAGCTGTCCCATGGAAGCCCAATGGAGGATGGACCCAGCTCTTTTACTACATCCTCAATATTTAGCCCAGATTAAAGACAGAATAGAGGAAGACATAAGGCTAAACCCGCCGGAAGATACTGGTGTAAGTAATGTATGGGAATGCCTTAAGGTTTTCATTCGGGGTGAAACTATTTCATACGCCGCTTTAAAAAAAGACCTTGAACCAGGAAGAGGCAAGTCTAGAAAATAACATAGCGGAGCTGGAAAGATGAAATATGAGAGCTCATTCAGCTCAACTAACTAAAAAATTGAAGATGTTAAAAGGACAACTTTGCCAATTATCCTCTAGGAGACTAGAGCGTAATTTAATAATTACAAAATCACATGGCTGTTTTGATGTTGATAGAGAGGGGAAGTGGTTAGCGAGTTTAATTAAGGGCAGGAAGGCAGAAAGGTCTATCCTTTCAATAGAAAATATCCCTGGAAATCTTACATATAACCAACAAGAAATAAATAATGCTTTTAAAGTATTTTATTCCTCCTTATATACTACTGAATTTCCAGCAGGAGCTAATATAGACTCTTTTTTGAACATAGTCCAGTTACCTTCCCTTACCCCACATGAGGTGGCAGGGGCAGACTCACCACTATTGTTCTTCGAGGTTAGAAGGGCAGTGTGGAAAGCCAACACAGGCAAGGCACCTGCCCTGATGGAATCCCGATAGAATTCTATAAGATCATGTGGGTTCTCTCTGGGCCCTCTTATGTATCGGATGATCAAGGAAACCCTGGAAACAGGGGTGCTTCCTCCTTCTCTTCTTATGGCTACAATTACTGTTCTGCCTAAACCACGGAAAGATCCCACCAAGTGTGGATCCTATCAACCAATTTCCTTGCTCAATTCTGATTATAAGGTTATAACTAAGATACTAGCCTACAGATTGGAGCAATATTTTCCAAAACTAGTACATTCAGATAAGGGGAGGTTTGTGAAGGGCAGACAGGCAAAGCATAACCTGAGAAGAACAATAAATATTATGCATTTGTAGCAGGGGAAAGGAGAAGGAGGGTTTATTAGCGTTAGACGGAGAGAAAGCCTTCGATTGGGTCGAATGGCCATTTATGATGGCAGTTTTGGTTAAATTTGGGTTTGGAGAGGGAATTATGAGGTGGATTCAGGCTTTATCTAAGAACCCTATGGCCCAAATTTTAACAAATAATATGGTATCGTCCCCATTTGTCCTTACCCGAGGAACGAGACAGGGTTGCCCCCTCTCCCCTTTACTATATGTCCTTATGATTGAAGCATTAGCTGGAGCAATTCAACAAGAGGGACTGATTGAAGGGTTGGCATGGAGGAGGGAAAACAATGTGATATCTCTCTGCGCAGATGATATTCTCCTTTTTCTCAAAAATCCTGTTCAGGCACTGCCAGCATTAATTAATATCTTTCAAATATATGGACCTATGTCTGGCCATAAGATAAGCTGGTCAAAATGTGAGTGGATGCCCATGAGAAAGATTAAGACCTCTATAACCTTGGGTTCGGTGGTGACACCCCCCTTCACTTCAATTAAATACCTAGGAGTAATAATAACTGGCAAAGTATCTCTTATGGCTAGAACTAATCTCCTTCCAGTGATGCAGAAAATAACAATGCATTAACTGGAGGGCTCTACCTTTGACACTAATTGGATGGGTCAATCTAGTGAAAATGAGTGTACTTCCGCAGTTTTTTTATATTTTTCAGACTCTCCCAATAGGTATACCTAACAAATATATTAGAGCCTTAGAGGGAGCCATAACCCAGAAGTTATGGCAAGGTAAATGAGCTAGGATAAAAAAGGAGTTACTCTGGTTGCCAGTGGGTGGTGGTGGGGGGGTTAGGATTACCAAGTGTTAAACATTATTATCTTGCCGCACAATTGGCACATGTTCAGGATTTGGTGAGGGAGAAGTAATCATGTCCAGGATGGGTAAACATGGAGAACTCGATGCCAGGTTCACTATACAACTATACTATGGTACGGTACCTTTATGATGGAAGATTTGATAGGCTTCCCAATCCATGCTCGAACACTACCTTCAGGGTCTGGAGAGAGAAGCACGCCATATTCTCCAACATCCATATACTTTTTCCCCGGATATGGAATTGGGAGCCCTGCTGAGGGAGGGGGGCTGGTATTTCAGTCCAGGACCATCAGATACTTAAAAGATGGAAAAAACAGGGGTTACATACTGTGGGTCAAATATGGGAAGGTGGGGAGGCTGTCCCTTTTAGAATACTACCAAGAAGGTATACCCTTAAGGCATCCCATTTCTTCCTCTGGGCTAGAATTTAGGGTGAGGTAAGGACCAGGTGGGTGCAAGGAAAAACATTCTCCCGTTCTCCATTAGAGGAATTGTTTATAGGCCGAAAGGATGGCAAATCTTTTAAACCCTTGAGCAGTTGTTATAGACTGTTGATGGGGGCAATTCAAGATCCATTAGGGAGTCTGATATCCAAATGGGAGCATGATATGCTACCAGATGGGCTGGCAGGAGGGGAATGGCTAAAAAGTTTTAAGAACCTGTTGAAGTGTTTGGTCAGTAATAAACTTCGGGCCATCCAATACAGTATATTTGCTTGGGCCTACTTCACCCCAGAGCTGACAAAAAAAAATAGACCCAAATGCCTCAGATATATGTCCGAGGTGTGAGATCCATGTTGGGTCATTCTTTCATATGATTTGGAACTGTCCCAAGATCCAGATCTTCTGGAAGGGTATATTGGCTCTTTTAGCACAAATTTTGGGTTACCCCCTGGGGTTAGATCCCATTGAGAACCTCCTGGGGCTCCCTATGGGGTATGGAGACACTAACCGACCAAATTTGGGTCTGCATAGACTGGGGATTGTGGTGGGCCTCCGAAATATTGTAATGTGTTGGATGACTAAAGAAGCTCCCTCAGTAACAAGTTAGCTAAGCTCGCTGTTGGAATGTATGAAACTGGAAAAAATGCAATATAAAGTAAGAGAACAAGGATAAATATATGAAAATCTGGGGCCAAATGAGTGGGCATTGCAACAAGATTGGTTTCCCTTGTTTTGAGATCACTCTGTACCAACTAAATAAAATCCTCCTTGAGAATATGTTTTTCCTGTCATTGACATAAGTTATATCTGATCAACTGTAAGGAAAAAAGCTATACCCTTCTGTTTAAACAAATGGATTTTATTCTGAGTTTGAAAAATAAAGTTTTTAAAAAAAAGCTACATCAGTGTCTTCTTTATCAGTTTCTGGTAAAACCAGCAAAACAACTGTTGGTGTTTTTTTTCAACCCATTTGTTGAGGAGGTTAGTATGGTATATCTTAGTAGGATTTTTCCTATCAGGGATCTCAGTCTCATAGTTAACTGTGCCAGCACGTCTAAGCACTTTATATGGCCCATGCAACTTCATTAACAGTTTATTTTCTGTAGTGGGTAACAGTAGCAAGATCTTTCACCTGGCTCAAAAACCTTTTCTTTTATCCCATGGTCATGATACTGTAGAACTTGAAATTTTCACTGTAAAATAATTGTCACTATTTTCGCTGAAGTACCAACTTGCATGAAAATAAATTTGCGCTAACTAGCACTTTTAGTATTTTTTTCCATTATAGTGAATGTGGTGATTGTGACTTGGTGCTAAAATAAATTCACGCAATTATGGTTGCATTTGTGTTTGCACTAAATTTACTTTGCGTGAAAATAACTAGTTCTACAGTATACCTTCTGCTGGTTTGGGGCCTCTTCCTTACTACTATGGGTGATTTCAACATATTTTGCCAGCTTCAGGAAATGTCAAGCAGTAGACCAGACCTTAGATCATCTATTCGGCACAAGGGTAGCAATTACGGTTTCTTCCAAGAAAAAAGAACAGGGATTCTACTCCCATTTATTCATAGTCCACAAGAAATTGGGAAGATTCTATCTTATACTGGATCTCTCCAGTCTGAAACAGTTTGTGAGACCTGTCCAGTTTGAGATGGAGGTAGTTTCATTTTAACCTGAGGTATATGAGTGCAGGGATTCAGCAAAGCAATTTTCTGGCCTCAACTGAAGTCTCAGACACTTTTATGATTTGGGAGTTGCACCAGACATTTCTCTGGTTTGCCATCCGATATCAGCACTTTCAGTATCAAGCTGTCCCCTTCAGGTTAGCCTGTGCCCTGAGAGTACTTAAAAAAAGTCCTAATAGTCATGGCGGTTCTCCTTTGGTGGGATGTACACCACATTTATCCCTACCTGGATGATTTGATCGGGGCAGATTCGGAGCAGTCGGGTCATTGTTCAGTCTGCATTACCGTAAAGATCCTGCAGAAACACCGTTTAATAGTGAACTGGAAGAAGGGCTTCCTCCAGCCTTTTCAGTCTCTGGAGCATCTCAGAACATGCTTTCAGACAAATCTGACAGAAGTGTTTGTTTTTCAGAGCAGAATAAGTAACCACATTGAACAGCTTTGGCAAGTTAGGATGCACACGTTTGTGTCAGCCGAAAGGTGTCGCCTGATTTTAGATTTATTGACATCTACCATAGAGATGATTCCTTAAGTCATACTGTACATGAGACCTCTCCAGGTCTTTCTGGCATCTAATTGATCACTATCATCAGAACAGTACCAAGCCCCAATCTGGAAACCAAGGTCAGTGTGCCAGTTGTTGCAGTGGTGGGAGAACCCTGAAAATCTGTTAAAGGGGTCTCCATTAGCCCCATTGTAAAAGCTTATTCTGACCACCAAAGCAAACCTGATGGACTGGGATGTGGTGCTGGACCGGGTCCTGGTCCAGTTGATGTGTTTCATGAAACAGTTAAGCCTCCAAAAGTTCTCAAGACCAGAGCTGTCTTATTGGGGTTGAGGCAGTTTCGAGGAAAGAGTTCAGCAAAAAGCACTGAAAATTCATTCCAACAACGTGGTGATCATCGCTTATGTCAACAGGGAAGGCAGCACAAGAAGTGAGAGGATGCTGACAGAAGCATTCATTTCTTTGCTGGGCAGAAGTCAGTCTGGAGTCCCTGTCAGTGATTCATTTGGCTGGACATCTCGGTTCCCAGATGAACTGGCTCAGTCACCAATAAATTTATCCAGTGGAATGGTCTCTGAATTAAGAAATATTTTAGGGTCTTTGTTGCAGATTCTGGTATCCGGAGATGGACCTCTTTGCTTCCCAAAGCAATGTTCCGGTGAAGAGATTTTACAGTTGGTACTTTAAAGATGTCCAGTTGTGGAAGTAACAGGCACTCTGTCCCAACCGTGGTTTTTAGCAAGGCTGTTGATCTCACATGTGGTTTACCATGGTACTTGGACCTGGTCAATCTGGTGGTTCAAGAGTCCTTCTGACTCCTTTAGCTGTTCAGTCTTTTGTTTCAAGGTCCCAGTCTTTATCCCATCCAGCTCCACTTCTACTGGCAGCTTGGCTCCTGAGAGACAGAGATTCTCAGACTAGAATATTCTAAGAGAGTTGTGGATACTCTGATGTTATCAGGGAACCAGTCTACTTCAGTGGCCTATGATAGAGTGTGGTCAATTTTTTCTTGTTGGGGCAAACAGGCAGGTATTAGAACTAGGAAGACATCTGTTCCAGAGATTTTAGATTTCCTTCAAGAGGTGGCAGACAAGGATCTGGCCCACAGTACAGTGGGAGTACAAGCCTCAGCACTGGGCGCAGTGTATGGCCCTTGTGCAGGGTGCCCCTGAGGCTCTTACTCTGACATTAGTCATTTTTAGGGCTCCCCGCAGAACCAAACTAGTCTATAGCTCTCCAGTCCCTTCTTGGGATGTTAATGCGGTTCTCCATGCACCCTGCAATCTTCCATTTAAGCCTCTGTCGCAAGTTTCAGAGGACAGCCTGTCCTTTAAGAACTGCTTTCTAGTTATTATTTGCTCTGCTAGGTGAAGAGGAGAGTTGCAGGCAGTTTCATGCAAGGAATCATATTTGTTTTTTCATCATAATAGGGTAAGTTCCTTCTTTCCTTCCTAAGGTTCCTACTGAGTTTCATGTTAACCAAGAAGTAAGCCTCCCTTTCTTTTGTTTAAAGCCGGTGAATGCTATGAACAGTTGTACAAGCTATATATTTGAGAGTGGTTAAAACATACGTTATGCGGACACAGTCTTTTCAGAAATCTGATAACCTTTTTATACAATTAGGAGTAGCTAAAAGGGCCACAAAGCTTCCAAACAACCATGGCTAGATGGGTTAGAACATGTATCGCAATGGCTTATGTGACAGCAAAATTGAAACCACCAGCTTTGATCAAAGCATACTGAACCAGGGCTATGGCAGCCTCTTAGGCAGAAAGGGCAGAGGCCTGAGTGACTTCTGTTGCATCTTCACCAGGGAGAAGGATGAACCAGTGCTTTCAGGAGGGAAAAGAGGAGCAGGGGGAGGGGAACACAGATGTAGTGATAGAGGAGGATAGAGTGAGGGAGGGGCTGCTGGTATTGAAGGTGGACAAATCTCCAGGCCCGAACAGAGTACATCCAAGGGTACTAAAGGAACTGGCTAAAGAGCTGGCAGGGCCACTGGCAAACATATTTAGTAGTTCACTAGAGTCAGGCGTGGTACCGCAGGACTGGAGAACAGCACATGTAGTGCCCCTCCACAAAAGCAGTCCAAGGATGACCCAGGGAATTACAGCCCAGTCAGTCTGACCTCCATTGTGGGCAAGCTCAGGGAGACCATACCAAAGGAAAGGTTGGTGGAATATCTAGAGGAGCATGGTCTCTTGGATGTGAGGCAGCATTGGTTCATGGGAGGAGATCGTGTCAAACGAATCTGATTGACTTCTTTGACTGTGTCACTAAGACAGTAGACAGGAGCCAAGCGGTAGACATCCCTATCTTGATTTCAGCAAAACCTTTGACTCTGTGCCCCACAAAAGGTTGATCAGGAAGTTGGTGGATCTCGGGGTTGGGGAAAAGATGGCCAGATGGGTGGAAAACTGGCTGAGGGACAGGACCCAGAGGGTGGTTGTAGGGGGAGAGTTATCTAGCACCAGAGAGGTGTAACCAGTGGTGTCCCACAGGGCTCCATGCTGAGGCTGGTGTTGTTCAGTGTCTTCATCAATGACATTGGGGATGGCATTAAGGGCAAAATCTGCCTATTCACGGATGACACCAAACTCTGCGGGAGAGTGGACACAGGTGAAGGTATAAAGGACCTACAGGAAGATCTGGAAAAGCTGGGGAGGTGGTCCAGGATCTGGCAGCTTGACTTCAATGCCAAGAGATGCAAAGTTATACGTATTGGAGCCAAGAATCCCATGACAGAGTACTATCTGGGTAGAGTCTGAGTATCTGCATCAGAGGAGGAGAAGGACCTGGGAGTGATGATCACTAGTGATCTGAAGCACTCCATGCAGTGCAAAAAAGCAACAGCAAAGGCAAACAAGATGCTAGTATGCATATCTAGGGGGATCAGTAGTAGGAGAGAGGCGGTTTTACTGCCCTTGTACAGGGCACTGGTAAGGCCGCATCTAGAGTATGGAGTTCAGTACTGGTGCCCACACCTCAAAAAGGACATTAACCTACTGGAGAAGGTCCAGAGGAGGGCTACAAAGATGATAGCGGGTCAGCAGGGTAAGGCAGCATACGAGGAGAGGTTAAGGGCACTGAACACGTACTCCCTGGAAGACAGGAGAAAGAGAGGGGACATCACTGGGACTTTCAAGTACTTGAAAGGGATAAATAAGGTTGATAAGGAGAGTCTCTTTAAGGTGAGTGGCAACCATAACACGAGGAGGCATAGTCTTAAGCTGGAGGGTGGGAAGTTTAGGAGGGAGATCAGGAAGCACTTCTTCACAGAGAGGGTGGTGGACACTTGGAATGCACTACCGGAAGAGGTCATCTCGTTGAAGACAGTGGGCAGCTTTAAGAGAGGCCGGGTTAGGCATCGGGGGAGGTAAGGATCATGGGTAGGGAGGATGGGAGGAGTGGGGAGGGAGGGCAGGGACATTAACTCAAGCTATGGATCCTGCAAGATGAGCAGACATGATTGACCAAATGGCCTTCTGCTGGCTTCTTTGTATGTTCAAGGCAGGAACCTGGTATTCCTTGCACACATTCACAAAGCTTTATAGATTGGACACTCAGAGTTCCTCTTATGCAGCTTTCAGTGCAAGGTGCTTCAAGTGTTAATAAAGCGATAGGCAGCTAAAACTGGAGGAATATTCTCTTCCTTCTGAATGCATTTGATGGGTACTGCTGATTAAATTCTAGCAGTAAATGAATGCTGAATGAGACAACGTGGAACAACGTAGGAAGAAATTTTTTTTTTTTTATCTTACCATCGTTTCTTTTCTGTTAGTTCCTACATTATCACTGGGGCCCACCTAGAGTTTATGGAAAATATTCTACAACCAACATTTAATCAGATTTCATAACATTTCTTACCACGCAAGCTGATGTTATTTGTTTCAGGAGCATATTATTTAATGCAATGTTCTTTGATTTAGAGATTCTCTGGAGGGAGTTCAGTATTCAAGCTGCCAATGCAAAGATTATGTTTGGAGAAGTTGGAGACACTATAATTTATTAAATCAGATACTGTGAATGACAGAATGATGATATCAACACATTCCTAGAATCATTGACTCATGCCGGCAGAAAAGGACCATTCTGCCCATCGGGTCTGCCCGGAAGAGATACCTCCCCACCCTTTTACCTCCAACCCCGCTGCCCTCCCTCGCCTCCCCTTCCTAGTCCTATGTAGTTATCCCATGCTCTTTTTAATTTCTTCAGCGTATCCACCTCCATCACCCAGTCCGGCAACCTGTTCCATAGTTGTACAACCCTCTCTGAGAAGTAACACCCCTTCATGCCCCCCTAAATCTGCCCCCCAGCTTAAAAGCATGACTTCTGGTGGTTTTGTTTTCACTAAGTCTGAAGATGCTAGCTCCCTTAACCTTATTTATTCCCTTTCATGTATTTCAAGGTTTTCACCATGTTCCCCCTATCCCTTCTCATCTCCAGCGTATACAGACCAAGCTCCTTCAGCCTCTCCTTGTACGGCCTCCCTTGCATCCCCTGGATCATCTTGGTCACCCTTCTCTGTACCCTCTCCAGCCTATCCTTGTCACCCTGCAAATGGGGCCTCCAGAATTGAACCCTATACTCCAGCTGTCGTCTGACCAATGTTTTGTATAGTGGCATGAGCACCTCCCCTCCTAGTACTTGTGAAGCCCCTCCCAGTGCATGCCAACACTCTTGCTGCCTTTCCAGCTGCTCATTCACAGTGACTTCTAACCTTTAATGTGTCCGTGATCCAAATCCCCAGGTCCTTTTCTTCTTCTGTGACCTGCAGTGTCTCCCCCCTCCCCCCGAGGCAGTAAGTGGCCCTTGGGTTGTTCTGCCCTATGTGCATTAGTTTGCACTTTTTTGCATTGAATTGCAGTTGCCACTTTTCCATCCGCTCCCTCAGCCTGGCTAGAGCCTGCCTAATCCTCCCCCCGGAGCATCCACTCTGTTATATATCTTCGTGTCGTCCGCAAACAAACACTCCTTTCCATTTAGACCCTTTGCTAAGTGCCTCACATACAAATTAAACAGTATGGGTCCCAACCCTGACCCCTGAGATACCCCACTCAATACCCCTAGTTCCCTGGAGTGCTTCTCATTGACCACTACCCTCTGGGTCCTCCCACCTAGCCAATCCTCCACCCACTTTGTAAGCCTAGCTCCCACACCCAGACTGCTCAACTTGCTTACCAACCTTCTATGGGGGACCGAGTCGAACTCCTTCCTGAAATCCAGATAGGCCACATCCACTGCTTCCCCCGATTGTATACCTCTGTAACCCCCTCGAAGAATTTGATCAGGTTGGTCTGACAAGACCTATCACCTGTGAACCCATGTTGGCTGTCATCAATTAGTCCCTCCTCCTCTAGGTACCTCACCAGTCTCTCCTTTATGAGAGTTTCCATCAGCTTGTCTACCACCAAGGTGAGACTGACTGGGCGATAGTTGCCAGGCTCATCCCCCCCTCTCGTATAGCAGTACCCCCTCCACCTTCTTCCAGTCTCCCGGAACCATCCCTGACTCCAGGGATAGATTAAACAGTTTGGTCAGAGGTCCCACCAGCTCCACCCTTAGCTCCCAAAGCACCCTTGGATGTACTTGATCAGGTCCCGTAGCCTTGTCCGTTTTTATTTTCCCCATCTCCTCCAACACCCTCATCACTATGAAGGGACTTGTGTTCACCTCCTTACCCTCCCTCCTCTTTTTACTTAGTACAGGCCCTTTCCCTTCCTTCTCAGTTGCGGAAATGGATGCAAAGTATTTATTGAGGAGGGTTGCCGACTCCTCGACTCCTTCAGCTATTATACCCCCTTCCCTCTAAGTCTTGGAATCTCCTGCCTGTTTTTCCTCCTATCACTCTTACTTGGTATTACTACTTACTTGATATGAAAGAACAGAAGATGGCCAGAACCCATCGAGACTGTTCCCCACACTATGTGGGACATTATTTATCTATTATCCCTCAACCAAACATCTAATAAAGACAGTGACACTAGTTGCCTCTACCAATTCTTGTGGCAAGATGTTCCATACAATGGATGCTCTTATTGGAAAAAAGTTTCCCCTTTTGCTGGTTTTATAAGTTTTTACTTCAAGCTGTTTATTATGCAGTCTCGGAACATGTCTCCTTTTGGAGAGTGTTAGACCATATTTTCCATTAGATCTGGTGAATTTATTAAATTAAAAACCATAAGCATATCACCTCTTAATCTTCTAGTTTGAAGAGAGAAACCAGTAGCTTTTAATCTGTTCTTATAATCCAAGTTTGTTAATCTTGGAATCATTCTAGTTACTCTCCTTTGAACCTGTTCATGAATTGCTATGTCTTTTATTTGGTTTGGATTCCAGAAAGAGGAGCCATAGTCTAGATACGGTCTAATGTATGCCCTATACAATGGAATAAGGCATTGTTCAGTGTGATTAACAAAAGTGCGTTTTATTTGCCTTAAAAGTCTGTTGGTCATGCAAGCAGTTCTAACACAGTGATCATTTGATGTAAGTTTATTATTAACATATATCCTAAATCTTTTCCACAATTTGATGAGTGACGGTAGTCCGTTTATATGATATATCGTTTTGGATTATTTACACGAAATGCACTACTGAACATTTGTCTTGATTAAACTGCATATGATTTTCATTTGCCCAAAGTGTTAATTTTTCCAAATCCTTCTTTAATGCAGAAATATTTTCTTGATTATTAACCTTGCCCCCCAATTTAGTATCGTCTACAAATTTAACCATGAAGTTATTTGGCCCTGTTTGTAAATCACTGATAAAGAGATTAAACAATGTTGGTCCCAAGACCGACCCCTGTGATACACCACTTGTCACACTACCCGAATCAGACAAGATATCATTAATTCTGACTCACTGAGAATGATTTGTCAACCAGTTTAAAGTCCAGTTGACAATATCAGGTGACAAACCTAGATTGTGCATTTTAGTAATGAGTTTTTCATGTGAGACTTTATCGAAAGCTCTACTAAAGTCCAAAAGAAGTACATCAGTAGGGATACCCACATCTAGTAGAGTACTTATATTATTGTAAAAATATATCAGATTGGTGGTGCAGGAATACTTGGGAGTAAACCCATGCTGATTTGAATCATAAATTCCTAATTTTTTACAATCTTTATCTATTAGAGACTTCATTACTCATTCCATTAATTTACCAGCCACTGAGGTCAGGCTAATTCACATACCTATAGAATCTTTTGTCTCCCCTTTTCACCTCCCTAGCTATTTTCTCCTCCGTGCTTGCTTTTGCCTTCCTAATTGTGCTTCCCGCTTCCCTGAGTTTATCCTTATAGACATCCCTTTCCTCCAACCCCTGTGACCTTTTGTAGGCTTGAAATGCCTTTCTCTTCTTTTTGACAGCCTCTCTAACTCCTGCTGTGAACCACAGGGGTTTTCTTCTCCTTTTGTGTTTGCTAATTTTTCGGGTTGCATTGCTCCATGGCCTTGAGAATTCTGCCCTTTATTGCTCCCCACAGCTGCTCTACCTCCTCAAGCTCTTTTATCCCTGCAAGCTTTCTCCTTAAGGTGCCCCTCATTGTCTCAAAATTTGCCCTCCTGAAGTCAAGCACCCAGGTGGTTGACCTGCCTGATTCTGCCCCTGCCTGGATAGAGAACCTGACCATCCGCTGATCACTGTCCCCCAAGTTTCCACAACTTTAACCTCCCCCACTCTGTCCCTGTTTGTTAAAACAACATCTAGTGTAGCCTCCCTCTAGTAGGTCCTTTAACTAGCTGGCTTAGAAATGCATCTTGCATGTATTCCAGTAAGCCCCTGCTCCTTTCTGTTGTGGCCGATGGAATTTGCCAGTCTACATCGGATAGGCTCAGGTCCCCCCCCAATAGGATTTCCCCTTTCCTGGATTTTTCCTGTATGTCCCTAGCCAATCCCCAATCCACTTCCTTACCCTGATGTAGTGGTTTGTAGACCACCCCTATCCTTATTGCCCCCCCCTTACTATGCAAGGTAACCCAAAGGATCTCAGCGGATCCCTTCTCCTCCCTACTCTCCACTGCAACTATCCCCTCCTGCACATGCAGTGATATGCCCCCTCCTTTTTTCCCCCTGTCTATCCCTCCTAAAAAGATTGTACCCATGCAATTCCACCTCCCAGCTATGGCCATCCATCCACCATGTTTCTGTTACTGCAATTAGGTCTGGGTCGTCCACCCCCACCACCACCTCTAAGTCTGCCATTTTATTCCCTAGGCTCCTGCTGTTGGCTAGTATTCCCATCCACCCTCCCGCCCCTATAATACCCTTTCCTCCTGCTGTCCCTTGTCTCTCGCATTGAGAGAGTGCAGGCTGGGTTGTCCCCGCTAGGCCAAGGATCTTCTTCCCTCCTCGTGCCACACTCCCCCTTTCTAGTTTCTGTAAGTTAGGGCTGTGATTTTTCTTTATCTTTTAAGGAATATACAAGTTAACCTTGGCATAGGTATCTTGATGTATGGTTCTTACAGATTTGCCTGTATGGCCGAAGATTCAGCCAGGGATTCCATGATAATGTCACTGCTTTGAAGTGTGTCGGCCTGCAGTAGGTGAACACATCTAACCCAGCAGTGAATGAATGCCCAGTGACAACGTTGTAACTAATAGAAAAATAAATTACAGTTAGTCTGATATAATGTCTTCTATTTCATATTTACAAATCTTTCTATGACTACAAGTTGTAGCTTTTAGTTTTGTTGAAGATACAAAGGAAGACAACTACATTTCAGATGATACCTTTTATTGCTCTAATTACCAAAATTATTTTCAGACTAGCTTTCTCAAGTTATGCTCGCTTCAGCGGGTCATTGAAAAACAGAGCTGAACCTCATACGAAATCTACAGGTGAGATGTTGATTATAATCAGACACAGACTAGCCTGTTTGCGTATTAAAGCCTGATAGAGTCACTGCAGAGTGATTATAAGTAGGGTGAGAGTTTTGCAGCGTACCCACCCATGTAACCTCAATATGCTAAAGTTAGGAGTGCTTCCACTGACCTGATGAAGAGAGTATAACTCGAAATACAAGTCTTAAAAAATATTTTAGTCCAATAAATGGTATCACCTGCAATGTTTGTGTTCTTTTTTTTTTTTTTTTTTAAATATTTGAATCCTCCAGCCCTTTCCCCAGGTGCTGCTGACCAGCCATCTACCTCCTTCCTCCTCCTCCTTCTGATATTCCAGCAGGGCGGGTCTTGGTGTCTCGGGCAGGGTTTAATTCAACCTCGGTCCTATCATCCATTTTCCAACTTATTTTTCATCCCCCTGAGACTATGGCAAACGTGGTCACACATATGTGTGGAGGCACACATGCGTAGCGGAACCACCAGACCCATTCCACCTGCCCTGTGTACTGCCAGCCTTCCAAGCATTGGCACTACCGCTGGACCTCTACCCAATGGCAGTCAAGGATGGCCTGCCTTCCCAAACCAGGAGAGGAGAGCTGCTAGATGGTCACTCATTCTTCTTCTATCAGTCCCCCCGGCCAGCCCCAGTGACCCAAGCTTGTTCCAAACTCCGGTTGCTGGCGTGGGAGAGGTAAGATGCTTTGCAGTGCCTCAGCCCTGTGCACCACTGGGCAGGCCTCTTTTATTTTTTCTTAAATGCGCCAGTGCCATGGATCATTCTCTGTGCTCATTGCCGCAGCCTTTTAATACAAGTGGCAGTGTTCCCTTACACCTGCTCATCGGTTGACCAGAAGCTGTATCTAAGTTCAGTACCCACAAGCCCTCATAGTGCTGACACCATCTACTGACTCTGGACAAGTACAGATATGTATAACCTTTTGTCAAAAATTGCAGTGAGTTCTGGATACTAGCCACATTTTTCCTGCTGTTTTGTAAATGGCACTGCCCCCTCCTATATCCTTCTACCAGTCAGCTAGCTGGCAAATGAATCTGCATAGTCAAATGTCCTATTTTGTTCCTGAGGAACAAGCAAGGACCTCTCTGAGCGACATGGGTTTCGACAGTACCAGCTATCATTCTGACCTGCCCGAGGCATTTACCCCTCTCCCACGTTTTCTCCCATGATTCCTCCATCCACTTGCCTGCCAGGTGGCACCGTGCCCAGACATGATGGCCTCACAGACACACAGTTACCCTGGGGCAGAGGTTCAACTCTCCATGACACTGCCACAGTGTCAAAATAGCTGTGAAAGTGTGTCACCTCCCTCTCTGGTGGAGGATGCACTACTGCTTGCAGCACTCTTCAGCCGTGGCTGTCTGATTGCAGACAACTAAGATATTCTCCTGAATGAGGGTCTTCTGTATGTGATTGTGACATGCTGCCTCTGGGTCATCCAGCGGCTCCATCTATGTAGGCTACGCAATGGCCTAACTCAGAATATGCCATTTACCTGTCTGAGTCAGGGAGTAGGATCATAATCCACAAGTGGTGAAACCATGGGCAAGTTGTGAAATTCCTGTCCCCTCACAAGGGATGATAAAAGGCAAATTGTGAGTCAAACCAGTGTGTCCAATTTATATAATTCATTTTACATTTTAAAGCTTTGAATTAGCTATTTTTTACAAAGATGTAATTGTGTTTGATTTCACTGCGAGCACAGCAGAGGATGTTGTGATATCATCAGGCATTGTGCAAGCTGATCTTGCATTGGCTAACGGCTCCTTTGTAACCTATCCAAAGGGAACATAAATGCTGATTGAGATAAATGATTTATCTTCATTTTGGATATGTCAGCAGTGAAAATAAGCCATTTTCAGGAGCTTTGAGGTTCCCCACAAATTGTATAAATGGGACTTTTTAAGCAGTTTTGTCTTCTATATTAAACTAGGCTGGCCAGAAACCATTTATTTTTCTGTTTTTCCCACTTACAGACCTCCAATCAGCGTGCATAGTTAATTGTGTATACAGTTTCAGAACTTAAAAAGCATGCACTGTTGATCAGTTTCTGCTTTTATTTGTAATGTTGGCAGAGCGACTTTATCCTAAACTGTGCCTCTTTATTAATTATTATTATTTTTATTTATGAGCAGTGGCTCTTTATTTTCTACAGATGCAGGTCTGAGTTGTTAAAACAAAGGTAACCATGTTAGTAGTAGTCATTGCAGCATCTGTAGTCATCTGGTCCTTGAATGTGTAGATACCGTATGCATGCCATGGCGAGCAGACAAGCTGCTTTTGAGACCTTAACCCAGCTGCTTACTGCTAGTAAGAGTTTAACCAACTGTAGGTTTGAAAATCAGTCTCCTGGTTGCTGAGTAAGGGGCCAAGCTGTTACTAAAAGGTCAAATGTTAGCTGTTCAAAATGTAAATACTGAAACAAAGCTTGTTGTAAATGTCAGTGGGGCATACACATCTCTCTCTCTACATATCGACACCCAAATGCGGGGACATTACTTGCTCTAAATGGGAAAGCGGTAGACAGTCATAAGGGTTGTGAGTGATGCAGGGTCCTTCGTTATGACATGCTGAACACACGCACGCTTACCAAAACCGCTACACCCAACATATTTACTGTCGGAAACACATTAAACTGGATATGTGGGAGAGGGATACCAGGAAGTACTTTTTCACAGTGAGGGTGGTGGAAGGGTAGACTAAGCTGGCAGAGGAGGTGGTCTATGTGTGATATCAGTGGGGGATTCAAATAGGGTGGGAAAGATACAGAAGCTTGGTAAAGGCCACACCAGAAAGGAGGTGGGAAGGAGGGAGTGAGGAGCCGCTAGGGCTCTCACATTCAGCATTAGTTACTGTGGGTAGGAATGAGCAGACACAGTTATTAAAAATTCCCAGAATAAAAGCTGTTAGGGAGAGGGAAACAGGTTCACCTGTGACCTTTTCACAAATATTTCTGACTTCATACCATAGTACAGTTATTTTTGGACAAGACCAAAACATGTGGGCTAAGCCAGAATTGTCTTCTGTGCATCTCCAACAACTACTGTCATTTTTAAGGTTCATCGCATGTAGTTTAATTGGAGAGGGACAACAGTAATGTAAAACCTTATACAGTATGAATCAGTTTGCCTTGAATTCCTATGGGCTATTTCCCAAGTACTATCCCAGACCTCCTGTGGAATGGTTACATTAAGTTCTTCCTCCCATTTTATTCTATCATGAGAGAAGATTGAGGGTGTGGCAGATCTACTGACTAGCAGCATATAGATCAGGCTCACTGCTTTTCTTAATTGTCCTTTTCTGATAAACTGGTCCCAGTCTTGGTTGTTGGGAAGTGAGAAGTTTGGGCACAGGCTATTGTTACGTGATGAGTCTCTAAGTTGCAAATAATAATAGAATTTGTTTCTATGTAATCTGAATTTATCTCTAAGTTCTGCAAAACAAAGAAGTTTAAAAGATATAGTATCCAAAACATCCTTGAGATGTGTTAAACCAGCTTTAGCCCATTCTTGAGTGACTGCTGTGGCACCATTAAAGGTGACAGTGGGATTCTGCCACATTGGCATGAATATTTCCCAATTTGGGTTTAAGTATTTGTTAACTCTTTTAAGAGCTTTAACTGATTCTCTGATGCAAGGATTATCTTTCAGTTTGTGTGGGATGGGGATGTATAAAAAAGTCAGTCAGTTTATCAGGGGCTAGAAAATGAGAATCTTCCTGGACATAAAGTCTTCACCACTCATTCACACTAATGGGACTACGTCGGAAGTGCTAGGACCCAGCCGGAGCCAAAAATCTTCAGGAGGACCAGTGCTGAGGTAGGGCTGTGAGGAATTGGCACCATGAGCCCGGATCACACTGTATAGTATACCTTGGTGTCGTCCCTCCAACCACCTCAATTCCTTTTTTCCCCGTCATCGAGTGCACTTCAGTGACTACGTCGCTCGCCCTCTGGGAGTCAAAACTTCATGTCTATACAACACAACTTAGAGTTTCAGTATTGATTAGTTTTTGTTATTTTTGTTTTCAGTTAAAGAAAAATAAGTAAATAAGTAAGCCCTTCTTCGACGAAATTGACCATGAGTGGGGCAGGTAATGGTAGGGAGACTTCACATGAAAGCTGTGTTGTCAGCAGGGCTGGGTCTGGTCCACCACCCTCTATGAGGGGGGTCTGACTACAGGCAGTCCGGTGCTCAGGGAGATGGGCGGTCTTCCGGAAAGCACAAAAAGAAGTGGTCCCATTCTCGATCTTTGTCGAGGACTCGGCACTCCTCAGCCTCGAGTTCTTCTTCGGCCTCCCGGTCGAAAAGAAACGGTACTGCTTGAGATCGCCTTCTGGTATGTCTGCGTGTTGATCATTGTTTACCAGCAGCAGGGGCCCAACTCTGTCTCCTCCGGCTTCTGTTTCTGGTGACTGGCATCCTTGACTTTGGAGTCCCTCCCCGCCCCTGGGGGGGTCCTTCGGTGAGCAGTTTCACCATTGGGCCGCTCTTATGGAGCAGTGGATTCAGCAGTTGTCCCGGCTGCCTGGGCCAGTGAGTCCGTCACCGGGGCCTTTGGGCCTTTCGATTTCGGACATGCAGGCAGGGCTGTTGGGGCTTCCTGGTCATGCTGCACCTTCTTCAGTGCCACTGACACCACCCTCTGGTGTTTTTCCCCCTCATAGGGTTGTGACACAGGGGTCTACACCGGTACCTTTATCTCCTGCTGAATTTCTCAGAGTTTCCTCAGCGAGTCGGGGATTGGGAACTTCTGGTTTGGCACTGCCGGCCCCTTCAGTTCCACGCTTGGCACCGTGTCATGTGCAGGCGCCGCCTGTGTTCTTGGCGCCGCCTTCTGTCACAGTACTGGGAGCACCTGCAGTGCCGCATGCGACACCTGGGTTCTCGACTCTGATTCGCACTGCTCCTCCTCCTCTTTTTCCTCCCTTTCCTATCTATACTGTCCCTTCAGGATTAGTAGGAGATGATATTGAGCCTGATCCTGATCTTCGATTGGAGGACGACTTTGACGATGACTTCTCCCTAGGAGTGGTGAATAAACCTTCTCTTACAGCAGAGCCTCTGGTCGAGAACCTTTCCTTTAAGTCTCTGCTTAGAAACGTGAATACCACTCTCTCTCCAGACTTCAGAGATCGATCCTGGGAAATTGCTGCATCTGCAGTACTCGTACGTTCTGGATATTCATGTGGAGTTGACTCCCCCTGTGCAACCCTCTTTTGAGATTCTCTCACAAATGGTGTGGGATAATCCGGCGCTTACTCCCTCTGTGGTTAAGTCTATAGATAGGAAATATGTCCCTCCCAAGGATCGGCCCATTCTGGCCTCGCAAGCCTTTGCTGATGCCATAGTTGTCCTGACAGAGAATGACGAGGCCATTCTTCCACAAGAATCTACGGTATGTCCGATAAACAAGGAATCTCGTAAAATCGACACTTTGGGAAAGTGAGTCTTTGCTACTTCCACTCTAGGCCTGCGCATTGCTAGCTACCAGGGTTATTTCTCTCAGTACGAGTATACACTCTGGCATTCACTCAAGGCCACGGTAGACATTGTCCCAGATTCGTAAGTTAACACAGATCTTCTTCAGACCATTACCAGATGCATTGAATCCAATAACCAGCAGCTCAAAGCTGCCATGGATAACTTTGACACTGCCTCCAGAGCAGCAGCGGCCGGTATATGTACCTGACGCCACTCTTGGTTGCTCACATCGGGATTCATAAATGATGCCCAGCAGAGAGTTATGGCTTTGTCTTTTGATGGTACGTATCTGTTTGGTCCTCAGGTTGAGCAGGCGCTAGAGGCCACACAGAAAGCTACAATGACTATCAAAATGGCCAGACCGCCATCCACAGCCCCTCAAAGGGGTGGGAACCGGTGTCAGTTTCATAACTTCATTCTTTTGCAGTAAAGGTGGAGGGGGCTTCAACAGAAACCAGACCCCTCAGCCACAAAAGAAAATGCAGCAGAAGGCACTGGGCCCCAAAGCGCCTAGTGCCACCCTCTGAGATTCCAGCCCAAGTCCCACCTCAGCTGTCCGAAGGGGACTCTTCCTTGGCAGTAGGGGGGCATCTGACTCAGTTTTACAGCCAGTGTAAGTCAGTTACATCAGACAGATGGGTACTAAGGATAATCCGCGAGGGGTACTCTCTAAATCTTTCAGAAACTCCTCTGGATCACCCACTCAAACGACAGCCCAAGCTGTCCATCTCTCAGTCAGATCTTCTTGCTTCCATGATTCAAGGCCTTCTGAACAACAGGGCAGTAGAAGTGGTCCCGCTGGATCAGCGAAACACAGGTTTCTACTCCCACTACTTCCTAGTTCTAAAGAAAACAGGTGGCATGCGCCCAATTCTCGCTCTCAGGAAGTTAAACAAATTCCTTTACAAGGAAAAGTTCAAGATGATATCACTCGGTACATTCTTACCTCTGATTCATCAAAATGATTGGCTGGCCTCCCTGGACATGCAGGATGCCTATCAGCATGTTCTCATACACCCAAACCACCTCAGAAATACCTCAGATTTGTGGCATTGGGTCAACACTACCAGTTCAAAGTCCTGCCCTTTGGGCTATCCTCAGCTCCTTGAGTCTTTACAAAGTGCTTTGCAGTTTTCGCAGTGCATCTCAGGAAGCTCGGAATTCAGGTTTTTCCATATCTGGACAATTGGCTCCTAGCAAATCGCTCCAGACAAGAGACTCTGGAAGCTGTGACTATGGCTTCCAAATTCCTCATGTCCATGGGAGTCCTGCTAAATTTGGGAAAGTCACAGCCCTTCCAATGGCTCCTCTTCACAGGAGCCCTTCTGGATACTTATAGTGCAAAAGCCTTCTTCCGGAGGACAGAAGGAACAACATCCTTCGGATGGCTCACTTCATCAGAGAGAATGACTCGGTTTGGGCACTCTTGATGCAATGGATGCTGCATCTCATGGCATCCTCAGTGTTCACTGTGCCTCTGGCTCATCTTCACATGTGGACTACTCAGTGGATGCTCACCGCTCAGTGCTCGCCGACCACACACCCACAGTCCTGTCACATCAAGGTGACGGAACCCCTGAGACGGCCACTCACCTGGTGGACTCAGGAAAACAACCCTCTGGAAGGTTATCCCTTTGCCCCTCTAGAATCCCAGATTTCCATCACCATGGATGCATCCTTACTGGGATGGGGAGCTCACTGCCAGGATCTCCACACCCAGGGTCGATGGAGCCAAATGAGTCTTAGCTTCACATAAATGTTCTAGAAATGAGAGTCGTCCTGTATGCAGTCTGAGCCTTGAAGGACATACTCTGTCACAAGATCGTTCTTCTTCAAACAGACAACAAAGCAGTGATGTACTACATCAACAAACAGGGCGGAGCACACTCTTACCCCTTATGCAGGGAAGCGATGAGAGTGTGGGAGTGGTGCCTGGAGCACAAAGCTCTGATCCAGGCAGTCTACCTGCCAGAAGTGCAAAACAATCTGGCGGATTGTCTCAGCAGAACAGAGACAGACCCTCATGAGTGGTCTCTCAACACAAACGTCTTGCAATCACTCTTCATAGAGTGGGGAACCCCAGACCTGGACCTTTTTGCATCCCAACTCAATGCAAAACTGCCTCTCTTCTGCTCCAGAAATCCAGAACCTGGCTTTTTTTAGTCAGGATGCATTCAGACTGCGGTGGACAAGATGCTTTCTATATGCATTTCCTCCTCTTCCCCTAGTTCAGAGGGTGTTGCTTAATCTGGAGGCACGGGGGGGGGGGGCAGAATGATCCTCATCGCCCCATTCTGGCCTCATCAAATCTGGTTTCTATTAATCAACAGATTGTCAGAAACTTCTCTGAGACAGCTTCCACTTCATACGAACCTGCTGACCCAGGACCCTGTGGTCCATCCCAATCTGAAGTCCCTTCACCTCCATGCCTGGCTCTTGAAGAGATAGAGGTGAATAAGTTTAACATTTCACGTAGGGTCTCAGACATTCTGTTAGTGGCACGCAAGCCAGCTATCCGAAAAACTTACATGGCTAAGTGGAAGCGGTTCTCCATCTGGTGTGCAAAATCCTCCCGGAATCCTTTTTCCTGCCCACCAGACAAAGTCCTAGAGTATCTTTTAGATCTCTCAAACACAGGCCTGCTATACTCAACTATGAAGGTTCACCTTTGCACGATCTCAGTGTACCATGAGCTCATACACTCCTTGTCTCTGGCTCAGCTACCTGTGGTCAAGAGGTTTCTTAAGGGCATACTGCATACCAGCCACCTGGGACATTAACCTTGTGCTAGTCACGTTTACCCATAAACCTTTCGAGCCCCTAGCTACTTATGAGCTAAAGTTTCTAACTTGGAAGACCACCTTCCTTGTTGCCATTACCTCTGCTCGCAGAGTGTCTGGAATACATGCTTTGGTCACAGACCCTCTGTGTACTATATTTCACAAAGACAAGGTGGTTCTTAGGACCCACCCTAAGTTTCTCCATAAGGTTTTTATTTATTTTATTTATTTATTTATGACTTTGTTAACCGGGTAGGTGCACTGATCCCAGGGATCGATTTCAGGCATGACCCGGGCCACGTAAGGCAGCACAGAGTAGAAACATCAGAATAACAAGAACATAACAAGGGCAGGTAATACATAGTGAAAGGTTACAGTTGTTTCTTTTGGTAATACATGGGGGCAGTAGTTGAGGGACAGCAAATAACAAAGCAAAGTAATGCTCATGGTGGTACAGTTTCAGTAAATAAGAGAAACCTATTTGGCCCTACCCCTGGAACCTATTGGGGGGGGGGGCTAGTCCTTAAAGCAGTGGCAGGTGGATGCCAACAGGCGCCAGTCTTTGAGGCTAGTCTTGAACTGGCGGTGAGTGTTTATGGTGCGCAGTTCAGTGGGCAGCTTGTTTCATAGTGTGGGGGCTGCTTCAGACATGGCTGTAGCGCTCATGTTCGTGGCTATCTTGGGGATTTTCAAGGAGGGGATACTGGAGGAGCATAGGCAGCGGTGTGAGGTTTGGACTGTGAGAAGGGGAGCAAGAGGGGATTTCTGGCCAATACAGATGGCAGAATCAATAAAACTGTACAGTGCAAGGTCGAAGCGGGCTAGTAGTGGGAGCCACCCCAGTGTAGTGTAGAGTATACAGTGGTGTGTAGAGAAAGGGGCCAACAGGGAGAAGCAGCAGGCACTGTTGTATGCTTCTGATAGTTTTGCCATGGTGGATGCAGAGGTCCTGGAATAGATGGGAGAGCAGAAGCCCAGGATATGTAGCAGGTTTCCCTGGATGATGGCATGGCGGGCCTCAGGGGTAAGGTATTGCTGGTATCTGTAGGCAACCCCTAGTTTTTGGTGAAATCTTAGAACCAGGGAGTTTATGTGCTCTGTAAAGGAAAGGGAAGGGTCAAGCACAACTCCTAGATATTCGAAATGTTTGACATCCTCTAGGGCATGGCCTTCAGGGGACGTGATGATTAGGGGTGGGTTAGATTTGCATTTCGTTAGGAAGGGCTTAGATCCAAACAACATTGTTCCTGTTTTTTTGGTATTTACCAGAAGGAGGTTGTCAGAGAACCAGTTGTGGGCTGCAGTGTAGTTTTGTGAGAGGGCTGCAGAGATGAGGGTAGGAGACTTTCCACTGGAGAAGAGCACGAGGTCATCAGCGTAAAGGACTGAGTGACAGTTGAGACTATCTGCTGGAAGGGAGTTAATGAATAAAGAGAAAAGGAGGGGTCCCAGGATACATTAAGGTGGGGGGGATGATGGCAGGGGAGATGAGTCTAAGGAAGACAGAGGATAAGCCATCTGTTCCAGGGGAGCTGTGGTTTGGGAGGCTCTTTAGGAGTTTAGCTATGTCAGTGTATGAGAGTATTTCAAAGAAAAAGGGGGGGGAGATGGAGGTTGAGAGGTAGGCCCAGCAGATGATGTTGTAGGGGCATGCAGGGGGACAGGATATTTTTGCAGGTCGTTTGGGAGTTAGCTCAGGTACATAGTGAGGTTGAAGAATTTGTCATTGAGGGCCTTGGCCACTTCTTGGGGATCAGTAGTGAGGCCAGCATTAGTGTGTAGCTGTGGGACAGGGTTACTGGAGGGGGGTTTAGTAGCGAGCCAGTGGATGCCCAGAATTGTTTAGAGTCCCCGAGGTTAGTTTGCTGGAGATTGCGAAAATGTGTCTGTTTGAGAGCTTTGGCCAGGTGTTTGCAAAGGTTCCTCTGATGCCTGTAATCATCCCGTAGGGTAGGGGATGGGGATGCTTTATAGGTTAACCAGGCACGGTCCCTGTCATTCATGAGGGTAAGGAGGTCTTTCATGAACCATCGTGAGTAGCCACCCCTCACCCTTTTGGTGGTGACTAAAAAATGCTTGTCCTGTAGAGTCAGGAGAGCTTGAGTGAGCAAGGATGCTGCCTGGGTCACATTTGGTTCTGAGAAAATGGCAGACCAGTCCAGTGTCCGTGCCTCAGAGAGAAGGATGGAGGTGTTTGGGTTTCTGAAATTGCAGAAAGACAGGTATTTGGGCTGGGGCCATTTAAGTCTGGATGACCAGAGAAGGTACGTGGGGGAGTGATCGTTAATGGAGTCAGCCATGGTACCAGCATGCAACACAGTCCTCCTGGTTAGTTACAATCCAATCCAGGAGTGTCTGTGTGCTGTTGCGAGGGTTCTGCCTTGTGGGAAGGTTAATAGTTTGGGCCAGGTTGTATTGTTTTAGGAGGGAGGCATAGTCAGGCTGGTGGGAACTGAGCCAGTATAGATTGAGATCACCCAAGAGAATTGAGTCCCTGTGTGTGGAGATATGGAGCCCAGGCCAGAGAGGAAGCTGTTTAGACCCTCTGTTCCAGCTGTAGGGGGATTGTAGCAGCATCCGATGTAGAGTTCTTTGCTAGTTCCCAGGGTGAGTTTGGTGAGGAGCCATTCATTGGGAGAAGCTGGGTCAGAGGGGAGAACTATGTTGGCTGATAGGGGTTCCTTGACGAACAGAGCTACTCCAGCCCCCTTTTTTTGCCAGTCTATCCAGGCGCTGGGAGGAGTACCCAGCTAGTTGGTAGGTGGCATCAGTAATGTGAGGTTTTAGCCATGTCTCGGAGAGTCCCAGTACATGGGATTTGTATAGCTCAACCCATGCTTCCGGGTCCTGGTATTTAGAGGGGAGACTGCATACATTTATATGGGTGATTTTTAGCCCTGGGGTGTTTGTCCAGGTGCTGTCTGAGGGGACTATGTGGGAATTAGGGGGGGCCAGGGTAGCTCTCAGTGTCTCCTGCATGGAGTAGGAAGGATAGGAATGGGATGCAGGTGCAGGAGGGAATGGCAATAGAGCAGGATATGGAGGCCAGGTAGTGACCAAGTAAGTGATGTTCTGTGTTTAAGGAGAGGGTGACATGACCTGGGAGGGAGAGTTCCCACGAGAGGAGGAGTGTAGGGTGTACTGGGGGGGAGTGGGATTCCGAGAGGTAGGCAAGGTACATTTGGTCCTGGGCCAGTGCTGAGGCACATCCGTCAGCACCAGGGCACATGCTAGGAAGATAGCAAACAGTGTGAGCTGGGGCAGGTTCATGGTGACAGCGGACATTGGTAGAGAGGAGGTGAAAATTTGGAGTCCAAAATGCAGATCCAGGACACATTTGCATTAGGTTGTCTCAGAATTCCATCTGAGTCAGCCCTTGGTCCTTCCAGCCTACTTCGGGAACTTCTAGAATGAGGGGGAGTGTACCCTGCATTTTCTGGATGTGAAGAGAGCTTTGCAGTTCTATTTAGACAGAACTAAAGAATGTGAAGAGAGCTTTGCGGTTCTTTTTAGACAGAACTAAAGAAATCCACACGTCAAAACAACTATTTGTCTCCTTCAGCACAGCCTGGCTGGGTCAACCTCTTGCTGTCAGATGCATTTCAGCATGGCTAGTAGCATGCCTTTGCCAATGCTACTCCATGACACAGGTTAAGCTAGAAGGCAGAGTCTACGCACATTCTACCAGAGCAGTTGCAGCATCTCTGGCAGAAATCCAAAACGTGCCCATCGCGGACATCTGCAGTGTGTCCACTTGGAGCTCTGTGTCCACTTGGAGCTCCGTGTACACTTTTGTAAAGCATTACACTTTGGATGTCCATGCCAGGCAGCATCAATCCTTTGGCAAGACGATCCTTAATGGACTTCTGTCCTAAGTGAGCTCCTTTCTCCTGCCACCCATCTCGGGGGATTATTTCAGCTCAGTACGCTCCCATTAGTGTGAATGAGTGGTGGAGACGTTATGTCCAGGAAGATATGAAAATTACTCACCTACCGTAATTCTTGATCTTCTTGGACGAAGTCTCCACCACTCATTCACCCGCCCACCCTCCATCCCCTGAGCTCACTTATCTGGTTTTGGTCTTCACTCCCTTGATGGCTGGGCTGTGAAGACTCTGTTGTGTTGATCCTTCTTATACGGGTCATTTGGACTATCTTATGTCCGACATAGGTTAGTTTCACTAGGTTAGTTTACACTGCACCTTCTTGGTAAAAAAGGCACTGAGGCAGTTGGAGGGTCGACGCCAAGGTAGCCTATATGGCACAAGCCGAGCTTGCGGTGCTGCTTCCTCATGGCCCTACCTTGGCGCCGGCTCTCCTGAAGATTTTTGACTCTCGCTGGGTCCTAGCACCTCCAGCGTAGTCCCATTAGTGTGAATGAGTGGTGGAGACTTCGTCCAAGAAGATCAAGAAGTACAGTAGGTATGTAATTTTCATTTCCAGAGGTACCCAGAATGAAAGTTGGCTCATTTTATTTATTTTTCTGACTTTTCAGCCCTCCTCACCTCGCTCGCCTCCGCCAGCATTCAGCCTGGATTGCCTCCCCAGGGCGGGACCATTGGGGGGGGGGCTCCTCACCGTAACCCTCTGAGCAGTGCCATATCGTTAGTCCAGCAGTTGTGGGAGTCTCCAGGCTCAGGTTTGTTGGGGGGGGTGTTCTGCGATCAGCCACGGGTCTGTTTTTGTCCCTCTGTGGTGGGAGGTGTGGCATGCAATGACTCAGGGGTGCACGCACCCATGTCTGGCACACCTCCTGGAACTGCTAAGCCTTGCCTGCGCTGACCCCCAACCTCTGCTAGGAGTCAGTCACCGACCATATGCTTCCCCCCACCCCTCCCCCCGGAGGAGGAGAGTATTCTGTCAGATGCTCAATCCTCCTCCTCCTCTCCCTGCCATCCCTCGCCACTCCCGAGTCCACATCCAAAACCTCGGTCGCTTTATGGCAAGCCGAACTATCCGCAGCCGGGCGGGTCAAAGTAGGCTCATTTTACTGTTCTCATTTTCTAGATGTTTTAGGGTATTATCAAGAGTGAAGACTTCTTGGTATGTCTACCAAAAGGGTAGATTAAAACCTCCTTTCAGAACTGGTAACCTTAGCTTAGCCATACTAAAACGTGGAGTTTGAGCATCCCACAAGGACATTTTTAACTAATCGATCTAGTTTTTTTAGATACTGATTTACTCATTAAAATTGGAATGTTTTGAAAAAGGTATACAATTTTGGGGCAGTTACCATCTTTATAGTCTAATTTTACCCCATAGAGATGCATCAAGTTTTTTCCATTTTTCGAAGTCTAATTCAATACCCTTAAGAATAGGTGGCAGATTCAGTTCCAAGAGTTTATTTATATTGGTTGAAATGTCTAAATTTAAGTATGTTATTTTGCTCTTAATCCAATTCCTGTCAATTACTTTATGGAGATTATTAGTGATAATTTGAGACATATTGTTTTGAATGGCTTGTGTCTTGTTGCAATTAATTGTTAAATTGGAAATCTGAGCAAAATTAAGTAACAGTTCTTTTAATCTAATAATAGTGTCCACTGGTCTAGATAAAGTTAATAATATATCATCAGCAAAGGCAAATATTTTATGTTTCTCATGGCCTATGCTGATTCCATTAATACCTGTATTAAGATTTATTGCCCTAATTAAAGGTTCAGAAGCTAAAATAAAATGGTAGGGAGAAAGAGAACATCCTTGTCTCATTCTGCGTTTAATTTGAAAGGGCTCTGAAAGTAATCCATTAGTAAGGACTTGAGCTGAGGGGGACGTGAAGTAATCTTGACCCAACTGGTAAAATTATACCCACATCCAAAAGCATCTAGAAACATGTGTGAGGGAAACCAGAGAAGCTGTGGATATCACCTGCAGCTCTATGTTTTAAAAGTTATTCTGAGAAACTGGAAAAGTCTAAGCCCAGCCCCTTCAATTCAAAAGTGGTATGACCAAATAAGTGTGTGTGTGTGTGTGTGTGTGTGTGTGTGTATGTATGTATATATATATATATATATATATATATATATATATATATATATATATATATATATATATACATGCACATGAGGCCAATATAGGCTGCACTTGTGCATGGGGAAATGGGTGGGTTGTAACCCCTAGGCTGCCGACAGAATTAGAATGTATAGGAATTCTGGACTGGTATATCAGTCTGCGGCACAGCAAGGGTTTTAAAGGACTCATAAATAGGGGTATCCAAATCTGGCCAACAAAAACACAGTGCTGTAGGTTAGAGGCTTACCTACATAATGCTGTGCTCCTTTTGCCTCGAAATGTTGTTAATCTATAGTTGCTACGATTCACAGGTCTCCATAACATGTAAACAAACCAACCTGCTCGCTATTCAAACATGCTGCTTCAGTAGCTGCCTTAAATGGCCACTACATGCTTACGCGATGACGTCAGTGGAGCGACAGTGCTCTGGAGTGTTAATACAGTCTGTATGGGGACCTTAGTAATTAACCATTGAAATAACATGAAAAACGCACTTCTGCTTCAGATACTTTACTGTGCAGGTGTGAAAAGGTTGTCACACCTGCACAATAACGGATTTGAAGGAGAAGCGTTTGTTAATGTTATTTCAATAGTTAATTACTAAGATCCCCATACACACTGTATGAACACTCCAAAGCACTGTCGCTCCACTGACATCATCACATAAGCACGTAGTGGCCATTTTAGGCAGCTACTGAAACGGCAGGTTTGAATAGTGATCAGAGAGTTTGTTTACATCTTATGGAGACCTATGAATCCTAGCAACCACAGATTAACAACATTTCATGGAAAAAGGAACACAGCATTATGCAGGTAAGCATCTAACCTACAGTGCTGTGTTTTTGTTGGCCAGATTTGGATACCCCTATTTATGAGTCCTTTAAGGGGCAAAACCCCCAGTCATCATCAGGGTGAAGGTCGCTGGTACCCCAGCCCCGTACCACATATTCTTCCACATGCCACTGGATCCTACCAGCATGGTGGAGGGGAGAACAGCTTCCCTAGGAGCACCTTCCATGGAAGGCACACCATGGGGGAGAGTGCATGTGGGAAAGGTCAGTGGTCATTAGATTTGGACGACCGCCAATGGGCTTGAAAAGGGGATTGATGTGTGGCTGGCTGAGGTATAAAAATCTCTATAGAAAAAATATCACTCCACCGAACTGGAGGCCTTTGTAAGGGTGAAGAATTTGGGCGTTGTTTTGGATAACGAGCTGACACTTGATGCTCAGGTGTCAGCTGTTGTCTGAACTGGGTTTTACCATCTCCAGAACATCGGCCAAATTAAGTCCCTTATCCCCCCAATGACCTGGCCACACTGGTACATGCTTTCATCACCTCGAGGTTTGACTACTGTAACGCACTCTACCTCAGGGTCAGAGGAGGTGCTATGCGGCTCCTGCAGCTTTTGCAGAATGCTGCGGCCCAATTGATGACTGATCATTCGAGATTCAGTCATATTACACTGGTGCTGTGTGAAATGCATTGGCTGCTGGTGCATCACCTTTAAAGTAGGTCTTTTGACCTATAAGGCCCTACATGGGTTAGGTCTGGGCCATCTAAAGGAGCTCCTGCATCCCTATACCCTGTCTTACTCCATCAGGTCAGCTAGAGAGGCCCTCCTGGAGGTCCCCCAGGCAAGGCTAAAATCTTTCGGGGACCGGACATTAGTAGCAAATCTGGTCCTCTCGAACTCTCTGCCGGGGTACCTCTGGGAGGCACCTTCTGTAGAGATCTTTAAAAAGTGTTTGAAGACCTTCTTGTTTGAGCAGGCCTTTGGGACCGGATGTAATTACTCATATAGCTATTGGGACCATCGAACAATTCAGATATTAGTCTGTCTTAGATTTTTTTTTTTTTATATATACTCTCTTTTATGCACCCGGTCCCTGGCGGCGGTGCCTCCTGTTGGCTCCCCCAGCCCAGTCCCCCACTCGCAACCTGACCTTGTCCAGCTGCCCCAAGGCTTTTGTACCCCGTGGCAGGGCGGCGGGGATCCCTCCACCCACCGTAACTCCGGATTCAGTGCTAGGAGGTTGGATGCCCAATCTCGGGGGCGGCGCCTGCGGGGGCCGACTGTCATACTGCGGCGCCAGTACCCTGATTTTCCACCTGAGTTTGTTTGTCCCATAGGTGAGGCATGCAATGACACTGCAAGGAGCGAATGTGCACACTCCCATGTGCGCTTCTCCGAACATCTGCCTCGCCTATCCCCTTCTTGTGCAGTGATTTGGTGCACCAGTGCCCAGCCTCCGCTAGGCGCCAGTCATGCAGCTACCCACTGGTGTCCCCCCACTCTGAAGAGGGAGAGCAGTCCTACAGATGCTCGATTCCTTCTCCCCCCTACCAACCCCGGCAGCCCATGCCCGAACACGGTCGCCGGCCTATGAAGGTAAGGCGCCCAGCGCCTCAAACCTCAGCGCCACCGGGCTGACCACTGTTTTAGCTTTATAGTGGATCTGTGGAAATTTGATGTATCTTATGCTGACTGTTTTGTACTATTTTTGTATTTTGCTGTAAGGGTGCCCTGAGTCTGTGGGGTTTGTTGCCCCATATAAATAAACTCTATGACTACTGCTATTAGACTCTACCAGTAGTGTGGGGCAGCACATAATCCATGTGGAATACATAAAAGCATCATGTGTGCGAAAATGAGGGATAAATATGCCTGATGTAGGACAGCTGTATGATATGGGGGGTCATGCAACACAGCTCTAAAGCGATACTTCCACAGGTTAATTTCAGCCTATATTTAAAGGGAAACATGCATGTCCCAAAGCCTTAGAAGTTTCGCATAAGTACAGTTTTCAGTTTTAGTGGCTTCTTATGGTTTTGTACTTTATCTGGTTGATCCTGCTGTCCCTCCTGCCAGCATTTTGAACTAAGCACCACTAGAGGCACATCCCACAACTTCCTGCAGCTGTCCCGATTCTGACATATGAGCTAGGGAGCAGCCACGGGAATGTGTATAGTATGATGCAATGGATGGAGCTATTACTAGCTCTAGTTACTCTATGTACAGGTCTGGGTGCTATACCGTGACCAAGTATAGATCAACAGTCGACTGTTGATCTATACTTGCTCATGGTATATCACACATGTACATCTCAAGCTTGGGCTATTAATAGTGGCGGTCAGTTCAATTACATGTTGGTACTGACAGTTCTACTTTAACACATCAGTATTTACAAATGAAGAGGAAGGGAAGGGACCAAAATTAGGGGGTAGAAACACACATGGGGGGAGGAGGAGGACACCAGTCCATTTACAGAGGAGAGATTACTAAAGGAACTCTCAAAACTAAAAGTAGACAAGGCAATGGGACCAGATGGGATGCATCACAGAACAGTGAAAGAACTCGGGGAGGTACTAGGGGCACCACTGACAGCCCTATATTTTTCTTCTGTCAAGGTGTTTATCCTCCCTCGGTGGGCCACAACTATCCATCTCCCAACCTACCGGACTCCGGGGTCATTCGGGATCTTGAATGCTGTGCGTGTCCCAGCAGACCCTGGAATCTGACCCAGAGGATTCATTCTGCTGTGGCCTCCGAATTTTCCTCGTATTTTCTCCCCATTTACCCAGGCCTCCAGACGGAGAGGCGCGTGTGCGTGGAGGTGCGCATGCACCCTCTTGCTCCAGTAACGGCCTCTTCCTCCCACCCTATTGGCCTAGCACCCTGGCTCCCTTGGCTTGTGCTGCCCCCTGGCCTCCGCCATGAGGTAGCCAAGAGCTGAAGGAAGCTCAGATCCCTCCCCGAAGAGTAGAGCTGCCTGTCGGCAGCTCAGTCCTGCACCGCGCCCTCCCCCCGCGCCAACCTCTCATAGCCCATGCTCGTTTCCGAACACGGGTCACCAACGCCTCAGCCCTCTACGCCACTGGGCCGGCCACTGACTGCCCTATTTAACAAATCACTGGAGGAAGAAGTGGTGCTAGAGGACTAGAGGAGAGCTAATGTGGTACCACTACACAAAAGTGGGAGCAAGGTGGAAGTTGGAAATTACAGGCCGGTCAGCTTGACCTCAGTGGTGGGGAAAGTCATGGAATCCATGTTAAAGGAAATGATTGTGGCATATCTGGAGGCTAGTGAGGCACAAGACCCAAGGCAACATGGATTCACAGCTGGGAGATCTTATCAAACAAATCTGATAGATTTATTTGACTGGGTAACCAAGGTGGTGGATCAGGGCGGGATGTAGACATGGCCTACCAAGATTTTAGCAAGGCATTTGACACCGTCCCACACAGGAGGCTAGTAAACAAGTTGTGCAGTCTGGGAGTAGGTCCCAAGGTGGTACAATGGGTCAAAAATTGGCTGAGCAACAGGACACAGAGGGTCATGGTGAACAGAGTTTAATCCCAGGAGAGGGAGGTGACCAGAGGGGTGCCACAGGGTTCAAGTTCTGGGGCTGGTCCTCATCAATGTCTTCATTAGTGACACTGCAGAGGGCCTGGAAGGGAAGGTGTGTCTCTTTGTAGAAGACACCACGATCTGCAATAGCATAGACACTCCAGATAGGGTGGAAGAAATGAGAAGAGACCTAGGCAAATTGGAGAAGTGGTCAAGAGAGTGGCAGCTTAAATTCAATGCAAAGAAGTGCAAAGTCGTGCCACAGGAATCCTGGAGAGGAATACATAATGGGGGGGGGGTACTAGATACTAGCAACAACAAAACTGGAAAGGGACCTAGGGTACACATAACAGATGGCCTGAAGGAGGTCAAGCAATGTGAAAAGGAGGTGGGGAGGGCCGGAGAGATTCTGGGGTGCATAGGGAGGGACATCACCAGTAGAAAACAGGAGGTGGTGATGTCACTGTACGGACAATTGGTTAGGCCACATCTGGAATACTGTGTTCAGTTCTGGAGACTGCATCTCCAGAAGGACATTGACAGAATAGAGGCGGTCTAGAGAAGGGCAACAGAAATGGTGAAAGGATTGTACCAGAAAACGTATGAGAAAAGACTGAAAGACCTCAATATATATACCCTGGAGGAAAGGAGGGAGAGGGGGAATATTATAGAGACATTCAAGTAGGTCAGGGGAATCAACAAGGTCCAGGAGGGCAGCATCTTTCAAAAAAGAGATGTGCAAGAACAAGGGGTCACAATATGTGGCTAGAGGGGGAGGGGGGAGACTCTGGGGAAATGTCAGGAAGTGTTGTTTCACAGAAAGGGTGGTGGATGCATGGAACAGTCTCCCAGCAGAGGTCGTACAGGCTAAAATGATTGGTGAGTTCAAGAATGCATGGGATAGACAGAAGGCAACCCTAGTGGTAGGAAAGAGAGGGTAAGCTGCTGATCATTTAGGATCAGGAGTTACAGTAAGTAGGTAGGGAAGTGGGCAGACTAGGTGGATCAGGCAGTCCTTATCGGCCATCAAAATCTATGTTTCTAACATTTTTATTTAATTATAAACACAATGATAGCCTCTTTTATGCGAAACACCTATTTTATTAGAGGGTCCAGGGGGTCAGTAACAGCAGCTTATATATAGATAGATATATGTATATGTGTGTGTGTGTGTGTGTGTGTGTGTGTAGATAGTTGGATCTTTTCCCCATAGAAACCACTATCACGTATTTCCCTGTATACCTCACCAATTACCTCCCGATTAAAGCTTTATCCCTCCCAATTATAGCTGTATACATTCAGAGGGATACGTGTATACCTCCAGAGGTATACAGCTCTGTACCTCTCAATTAAGGCTGCAACTGCATACTGTGGGGGAAAAAACTCCCCCACCCCCAGTCCAAGAGCATTAAGATTCTAAAAACCAAAATAATTTTTAGGCAACCTTCTCCCCCACCACTTGGTGTGTCCCAAACCTAAACAAAAGCAGTAGGAGGCCGACTGCAGGGTACATGACAGACACTCATCTCCCCTAATTCTTACCAACAACCTTTTCCCTCGAAGGTCCAGCTGTCTCATTGACTGCCATGCACTCCATGCTTCTACCATCATCCAAGACTCCAGGTCAGTGTACTTCACCAGTAGAGATGGGTCGAAGCTGGCTATATTTGCTCCGTGAATTAATCCATGAATTTAGTGCAATTCGCGAAGTGCGGATCGATCCACGAAGTGCAGAATTTGGCTACGAATGGCAGAATTCCGTCATTTGTGGGTGAAATTCTGCACTTCACAGGTGGAATTCTGCTGTTTGCAAGGCAAACTTGATGATTTCAAGCGAAATCGAAGTTGCTGAGGGTAGGGAAAACTTCACAAAACTCCGCGAATGTGTATTTTGGCCACTTCGTGTCAACTTGGCTGGCAAATTCAAACTTCGGCACATCTCTATCCACTGGCTCCATGAACCCTGATGACATACACCACTCCCCGAGCACAAACCATCCTCTTGACTTCAAACTGCTGCACACAGTCACAGTCCACGATCCAAAGGCTGACTAGCCCAGACACACACCCTTTTATAGGAGAACCCTGCACTATGGAAACACATGGAGCCAGGGACAAGGCAAACCCAAAAATGGCCCCAACCATGGCTCACCAGAACACCGGCCTAACCCCACACAGCCAGTAAAATAAAACAAAAACTGCCATGTGTTATATAAAACAAATGATGGGTATGTGTGGCATACAAAGCCATATACCCATCTCAGGGGCAAATTAGATAATAAAGTCACTTGCCCATCAGGCTCGTGGCCTTATTATCTAATTAACCCCCTCTGTTTGTATATTTACTTGTATACCACACATACTCATCATTTACTTTCTCTTTATATATAATTATTACAAACAATAATATACATTATTAAATTAAGATAAATTTACAGTACTAATAAAGAATGCTATTAGTGGATTGGATGTTTAGCACTTGGGTGGAAGATATAGTTAAAAGGTACTTCTGTGCTCTCAATACACTCGCCAATGTGGTGTCCAATTATCTCACAGTCCATAGCAGCCTAAAAGTACAATGGAGTTTGAGCACACACATGGCATGCTAAGAAAGATTTAAAAGCAAACACAGAAACTTAGAAACCACTAACCAGAGGCACTTTTAAATGCATATTTTGGCTGCAGCCAGAACAGAGTTAGAGAATTCATTGACATTGATAATTATTTAAAGAACATTAAATTATCCCCCAGAAGAAGCCAGATGTGGCAAAACATTACGATAATAAAATGAGATTACCATAAATGCAGATGGATTTTTTATAATTACTTGGGAGGACCCCCCCCCCTTTTTTTTTGTTCCATGTCCACTTATCACCACTTAACTAAAACAACTGGATGTAAAACTACCTTCGATCTTTAAATAACCCCCACTTTCTGCTGTCCAATCATTAAATAACCCCTACTTCCTACTGTCCAATCATTAAATAACCCCCACTTCCTACTGTCCAATCGTTAAACAACCCCCACTTCCTACTGTCCAGTTATTAATTAACCCCCACTTCCTACTGCCTAGTCATTAAATTACCCCCACCTCCTACTGTCCAGTCATTAAATTACCCCCACCTCCTACTGTCCAGTCATTAAATTACCCCCACCTCCTACTGCCCAGTCATTAAATTACCCCCACCTCCTACTGTCCAGTCATTAAATAACCCCCACTTCCTACTGTCCGGTCATTAAATAACCCCCACTTCCTACTGTTAGCATCCTCCCAAATCCCCCATCAGTGTGAAACTATTCCCTAACCCGCCCCCACTATGATTAGGGGAGTTGGGGTTGGGACGCTAGCAGTGGGAGGTGGGGTGGGTAAGGGAGTAGTTTTACAGATGTATGGGGACTGCTGCATAGAACCTGGCATTCTGTGGGCTGGATTCCCCATGCCCCCAACCCCTGTAATCTCGAAAAGGACCAATTTTTTTCTACATTTAGAGCTTGCAAAAGGACAGAAGTAGGAAAGAAACGCTGTTAGTGGCCTGGCTGGGGTTTGAACCCAGGCAGCTTGAAATACTGTCCCGATGCTCTACCAGCTGTGTCACCAGGACAACTGGAAACTCAGTACTCCAAGAGATACCAGTTCTTTTTCAAATGCACAACCTGGAGCTACACAAATGTTAATTACATTGAACTCACAAGGGTGTGATGGTCATATACAGTATAGGGAATGCAAAGAGAACTGAGACGGAATAAGTACCCCACGTGGAATTTGAACTTAGGCCACTAGAAATACAATTTACCTGAACTACTAGACACGGGCACAGCTGGAAACTTGGGACCCTAAGAGACACCAACTCTTTCTCAGTCAAATGCACACCTTGGAGCTGTGCTACACAAATTCTAATTACATTTAATCCACAAGGGTGCAGTACTAACACGCAGATATAAGAAAAGAGTAAGTGCCCCAGCTGGGAATTGAACACAAGCTGCTCAGAATGCTGTTCATAGCACTACCAGGAGAACTGGAAACTTGAAATTCCCAGAGGCACCAACTCCTTTTCAAATGCACAACTTATGAGCTACACAATTATTTTTCAATGCAAGTTTTATCTCTTGTTGGCCCCTTTCACACCAGTCTGTCCAGCCCCGTCACCCACTTTCCCCAAGACTTACCTGCTCTGAGATTGCCCATACATTTCCCCCTCTCCACCTTGGTGGCGTGAGGGAGGGAGGGGAAGGCTGTCCCACCCTCCAGAGACACATATCCAGATTGGAGCAGGGCCTGGTAAATGGTGCGGGGTGTGCAGGGGATCAGTGGACCAACCTACAGTCAGGGGAGTTTTTCTGCCTGCATGTAACGGTGTAAACTTGCGTGGGCATACCTCTGCACGCACACAAGGTGGTGCTGTGGGTGGCCCTCTCCTGGCAAGGCTCTCAGCTGTGCTACTACCTTGCCTCCACCAGGCGGCAGCTTCCTTGCAGGATCTTCCCTCCCTTGGGTGACCCTCTTATGTCCCAAGATTGTTCCCAAACCCAGGTTATCGGTGCTGCAAGCAGTAATGCTACCGTTGCACCAGCAGGTTGGCATGAGTTATGGCCATGAGGCTGATTGGACTTGTAAACAAAACTATGAAAAATGTAAATGACATTTAATCCACAATGGTGCATATACAGTGGTGTGTGCTTGAATCAAGCACCGGACACTGCAGGGTTTTGCAGACGTCTGCAGGAACTGGTGCAATTCAGTGGCAGTTAATCCCTTTTGTCCTATAGGAATCTGTGACATTGTTACCAGTGAAGTTGATCTGGGATGATGCCACTGTATATGTAATAAAAACAGACTGCAGTGAGATGGAAATAAATGTAGTAGCAGGATTTAAACACTGACTGCTCGTAGTACCATTTTGCTGCACTACCAGTTGTGCCACCAGGGCAACTGGAAATCTGGGACTCCCAGAGACACCAATTATTTCTCAGACGCACACCCTGGAGCTATGCAAATGTAATTACATTGAACCCACAAGGGTGTGATGTTCATATACAGTATAGGGAATACAAAGAGAAATGAGAAAGCAGTTAAGTGGCCCAACTGGAGTTTGAACTTAAACTGCTCAAAATACAGTTTCCCTGCAGTACCAGCTGCACCACGAGGACAGCTGGAAACCTGGGACTCCCCAAGACACCAGTTCTTTCTCAAACACACAAACTGGAGCTACACAAATGGAATTATATTTACATATGAACATGCGAACATATGAAATTGCCAGCAGAAACAGGCCATAATGGCCTCTCGAGTCTACTCGAATGTGCAGCTCAGTTAATTCCCAGGAGCTGCTTCCCCCCCCCAACTCCTCCTAGAATCCACCCCCACCACCCCGTTCCCCTCCCCTAACTGCCTCCCAGTAGATCCTCCTTCAGTCCTTATTCTCTTTGTCTACCCTATCCCCCTTTGAAACTGGCCACTGTCTTTGCTGCTACAACCTCCTCTGGCAACTCATTCCACCCTTCGTCTCCCTATCAGTGAAAAAGTGCCTCCTTATTTCCTTCTTGAATCTACTACCCTTATTGTACCCTCCTTTCTTAAGTTAAAGATGCCCTCTGTAACAACCCTATTTATTTCCTTTAGGTACTTGAAGGTTTCAGTCATATCCCCCCCCACCCCATCCGCCAGGGAGAACATGTTCAGCTCCCTTCGTCTCTCCTCATATATTCTGTCCCCCATGCCTATGATCATTTTGGTTGCCCTCCGCTGGACCCCCTCCAGTAGTTTGATATCCTTCTTCAGGTAAGGGCACCAGAACTGAACACCATATTCCAGGTGTGATCTCACCAGTGACCTGTACAGTGGCAGAATAACTTTCTCTCTAGAGATAATTCCCCTGGCTATGCAACCCAGCATTTTGTTTGCTTTGGTACTGCCTTTCGGCACTGTGCTGTGTGTCTCATATCACCCCTGACCATTACTTGCAGGTCCTTTTCCTCCTCTGTTACTTTCAGCTGTATTCCCCCCTGCCAGTAACAGGCCTTTGGGTTTCTGGCTCCCATGTGCATAACCTTGCACTTCTGAGCATTAAAGCCCAACTGCCAGATGCCTGACCATTTCGTCAGCCTAGCCAGGTCTTCCCTTAAATCCTGCTTCCCCTCCTCCATGTCCACTCTCCCACAGAGCTTCGTATCATCTGCAAAAAGGCAGATTTTGCTCTTGACCCCTCTGCAATGTCACTTATAAATATATTGAACAGTGCAGGACCGAGCCCTGAGCCATGTGGTACCCCACTGGTTACAGGCCAAGGTTTGGACAGTTCCCTCCCTACCACCACTTTCTGGTTCCTGTCTCTTAGCCAGCTCTTCATCCACCCCAGCATTTTGTCCCCTAAACCCAGGTCCTTCAGTTTGTTGGTCAGCCTACCATGTGGCACTGAGTAGAACACCTTGCTGAAGTCCAGGTACAGCACGTCCACCACCTGCTCCTATCAAGAGATCTTGTCACCCAGTCGAAGAAGTCTATCATGTTGGTTTGACATGACCTCCCCGACAAACCCATATTGCCTGTTGTTCTGGAGGCCATTTTCTTTAAGGAAAGACACCAGCCTTTCTTTTAGAATGGCCTCCATTAATTTACCCACTATGGAGACTAGGCTAACTGGCCTGTAGTTACCTGGCTCATCCCTGGTTCCACTCTTGGGAAGGGGTACCACATGAGCTGTCCTCCAGTCCTGTGACACACATCCCTTCTCCAATGAGGCATTAAATAGGTCTGCTAGTGGGGCTGCCAGCACCCCGGCCAGTCGTATCCCATCTGGGCCAGGTGCTTTGTCCACCCACAATTCCTTTAGCCCTCTTAAGACCCTGTCTACCCCAGCCTCCCCCTCATACTCCTTCCCCCACTCAGTGTTCCCCCCAATCTTCCCTGTGCCATAGGAACATCTGCTTCCTTGATGAAGACTGAGCAAAAGTACTCATTTAATGCCTCTGCTTGCTCTTCCCTTTTTTTTGCCCATCCTCCCTCCATCTGAATCCTAACTATCCCGTCCCTTTTGCTTCTTTTCTCCTTGATGTACCAGAAGAAGTCCTTCTCCCCTTCCTTAATCCCCTGCACCAGTCTTAGTTCTTTCTCAGCTTTGGCTGCCTGGACCTCTCTCTCCATGCCTCCTGAGATTTCACAACGTATACTGTATCTCTCTGTCCTCCTCCCTCGAGGTACGCTTGTATTTCAGGAAGGCTGCCCTCTTTTCCTTTACCTTTTCAGCCACCTTCCTGCTATACTAGCTAGGTCTCTTGGTTTTGGAATTCTTTTTATGGGCCTTTGTACAGGTGTCGGTGGCCTTGATTATCCCCATCTTAATGATGGTCCATTTCTGGTCCTCATCCATCTCTGGTTGGAGCTTTGCCAGGTGCTCCTGTACCATGCTCCCCATCCTATCGAAGTCTGCCCTCCTAAAGTCCAGGACTTTCGTTTTTGACATGGTTGCCTCCTTCCCCATGCAGATGGAAAACCACACTGTGCGGCAGTCACTACCTGCAAGGGGTTCTCTCACTTCCACATCCCGGACGTGCACCCCATCTGAAAGCACTAGGTCTAGTATGGCCTCCTCCCATGTTAGCTCTGTGACTCCCTGTGTCAGGAAACAGTCCTGGATAGCATCCAGGAGGACCTCTTCCCTGCTACAGGAAGTAGCTGGGGTGCTCCAGTCCACAGAGGTGTAATGTGCATATGCAACCCCCTTGTTCCTTGGGGTTAACAAGAATCCCATTTAGAATCAGTGGTAGGCAGGGAAGGCAGCTAGTGATTTGCCAGTAAATGGATTTCACTCTGTCCCTCTCTGCTGCTGGTCTCAGCTGGGAGCTGGAGAGGTGATGTCACTTTAGAACTCTCGCAGCAGCATAAGCCACACAGCAGTTGTTGTGAGTGGGGAATTTAGAATTCTGAGTCAGTCTTGTTCCAGAGCTCAGTGTGAGCAGTAGTCTGTAGTGGCAGCTCTGACAGAGAACTGCAGTGTTCCAGTTTTTCTCACCGTAGTGGAGTACAGCATTTTCCAGCTTTAGTGAAGTGGTGGAAACTGTCTCCAGGGATTTCCTGTTCTTCATCCCAGGAGGGATGGAGCAGGCTGCCAGGTTGTCAGGGGCAATCCCCTGATCCTACCAGGACATTGTGAAGCTGCTTTTTGGTCAAGATCTGTGAGTAACTGTTGTTTCTAAGTTTGCCCAGGAGTACCTGCTTTTGATTTAAGGGTGAATTTCTCTGACAAAGGGACCCTGTCACCATGGAAGTTTAAAAGTTGGCTGACCACAGTGGAGTCCAGTCTGTGACCATCCATGTGAGCAGAACTTTTACCTTTGACACCCCTGAGGTGTTTTGCTGATGTTAAGTGTGAAATACATTTCTTGAAAGCATCAACAGTAACTTTTGGTATCATGTGAGGTGTATTTTCCAGAGGGTGGTTGAGTATGAACCTGGAAGCAAAAGATGGGAGACCCTCCCCACCCAATCTGGAGTGACCGGTTTAGCACTCCAGGTTCTGAAGGGCACCTGTGTTTTCTGTCAGTGCATGTGGCTAATGCCTGAAGAAACGTCTACGCCAGTGAGTGGGTTTTTCTCCAGCTGAGCCTTTAGTGCTCCAGTGTGGTCAGTGTGCCACAATTAATCTTATGCTACATGGGAAGTGTTCAAATGCTGGCCGTATGTGCCAAGTCCAGAAGAATGTGTGTGTTCACCTGTGGCTAGTCCACATTTTCTACAGTAATCCTATGCCATATGGGACTTCCAAGTACTGACCGTGTGTGCCTAGTTGAGGGAATTTGCTTGGTGTGTTTTACCGGTGGCTAGTTCCACAATTTCTACAGTCATCCTATGCTATATGTGAAATTTGGAGTTCTGTACCTCAGATGTCTGCATTTACAGTGTGTGTAAACCCTTGGGGGTCCATATTTGCTTTGTGTGTTCCTACTTTGTTATGGAATAAAGCCACACTCTAGAATCCCAACCTGGTATGGGCATTTAAGTTACTGCTTCCGTGTGGAGTTACTTGGGTACCCCTGACCAGAAGTGCAAACCTAGCATACCCTTGAGCAAAAGTTTTCTCCCCAGGACCTGGGTTTTGGCCATGGTATTTGTCACACCAGTTGTGTGCCTTGTAGCCACATTTGGTTTGTTTCTATAATGTCTACTCCATCTGCATATCCCTCCTTGTCTATGGTGGCACTTTGTAACCCCACCCCTCTCTTTTCCCCTAGACTGTGAGAGGTGTGCCAGCTCGTTAAATAAGTGGCCAGTGGGGGGGTTACACATATATGTATGAAATACAAAACAGAGAAGTGAGAAGGAAACAAGTGCCCCAGCTGGGATTTGAACCAAGGTTGCTCAGAATACCATTCCACTGTGCTACCCCCTTCTAATGTGGGTGAAACCACTCCTGTTGTTGCCTCTACCCCTGAGATGGGTGACAAAGGCACTAAGAGGATTGCTGAACTGGCTGACTCCCTGGTTCCCTCAAAAAAGACTAAAAAACTGAAGCACACTGAACCCCTAACTAGTAAAAAGGGGACTTCTGTGCCTGCTCTGACATTGCCTTCTCCCCAAGAAATTGCTCGGGCATTCAAGGTGACACAGGCCATACAAGGCCTTGTACCCACTGACCAGCAGCCACCTGTCCAAGCTCCTGTAGGATAGACTGGCAGCACTGGGAGATCTTCCTTTATGGAGGAGGAGGAGGTGGTTTATAGTGAGTGTGAGGAGGAGGAAGGGGAACCTGTCAAGCCTGAGTTATCCTCTGAGCACGAGTTTGGCTCTCCTTCTAGAACCTCTGAGGAATATTCCTCACATTTTACCTTTGTCAGGAAGATAGCTGATGCCCTGGACATCTCCACAAAGGAGGAGGTAGAAGATGAAGAAGAGGTGGAATTCCATAAAATGATGGGGTTAATCCCCACAAGAGCACTCCTCCTGCTTGTCAACAAATTCTTTAAAAATGATGCTCTGAAACTCTTGCAGACCCCTTACTATATCCCCCTCTTGACAAGAGGATGGATAAAAAGTATCAAATGGGAAGGGAAGGGAAGGGAAGGGGCAGAGTTCCTGTTTACCCACCCTGACCATCGGGGGTGGTACAGGCGGCTGCCTGTGATAAGGCTAGGGTCCCTCTGGCTTCACACCCACCAGACAAGGACTCTAGAAAGATTGACAGCATGGCGAAGATGGGATATTTGTCAGCTTCTTTGGCCATATGACAGGCAAACTTCCAGGCCTACGCTGCCCAGCACCAGAAGTCCTTGTGGCAGTCGGGATTAGCCATGGCACAGAAAGCCCCCTCACCCTCTCTCTGATGACCTGGCAGAAACTGCCAGGTTTGGTTTAGAGGGGGCTAAATACCAATTCCAGATGGCTGCTAACACAAACAACACTGCAGCCAAATGGATGGTGAACACTGTTGCTCAGAGGAGATTTGCCTGGCTAAGAGTCACAAATCTATCTCAGGATACCCAGTCAAAGTCTCTTGATTTTCCCCTGGAGGGAAATGCACCTTTTGAGGAGTCAACAGTGGCTTACATAAAAAAGGTGGATGAATATAAGGCCACATATAGAAGCAATTCTGCTAAAGAGAAAGCTTCGCCATCCACCAAACCATGTGGAAGGGAGGCAGGGGCAGGTCCTTTCATACCAGGCCCTTTTTCCAACCAGTGGCTATACCCCAGTACCAGCAGTTCCCACAGCAGGGGTACTTCAGGGGTTGGGGTAGAAGGGGTTCTAGGCGGTAGTCCCAAGCCCAGCCTCAGCCCCAGACAAAGCAAACACCCTGACATGTTTACACAGGTTGCCTCCTCCATGCCTTTCGGAGGCAGACTGTCTCACTTCCTCCAGGCTTGATTAAACATCACCACAGACAAGTGGGTCCTGTGGGTAGTGAGTCAGGGACTGTCTCTGAATTTCAAACCCCTTCCTCTTCAAAAAAACAGGGTTTTCTGTCGACCCTCCCTTGCAGAAAAGAAGCTGTTGGAGACAGAGGTTCGAAACCTACTGCTGCTAAGAGCAGTGGAAGCTGTCCCAATCCAGCAGAGAGGAAGGAGTTTCTACTCCATGTATTTCCTCACCACAAAGAAAAACTGGGAGTAGCAGCCTATCTTGGACCTCAGGGCCCTAAACAAGCACCTGAAAAAGCCAAAGTTCAAAATGGTAACTCTGGCATTGATACTGACAACACTCCAGAAAGGAAACTGGTTGGCATCTCTGGACCTAAAAGATGCTTGTTTCCACATCCCCATAAGAGAGTCCTGCAGAAAATGCTTCAGGTTCAGACTCCCATCAGGCCATTACCAGTTTTCAACCATGCCCTTTGGCCTCACTTTGGCCCCAAGGGTATTCACAAAGTGCCTATCAGCGGTTGTGGCACACCTTCGAAGACAGGGTGTCACAGTATTCCTATATCTGGACGAGAGCTGGTGGTAGGAAAATCACAAGACCAGGTCAGAAAACACCTGTGGAGGGCCTACCTGCCTCTTGACAGGGTGAGAAGTCTCATGTTGATTGCAAACTCATTCAGCCTGCACAAGCACAAAATTGCAAGGCAGTTTCTACAGCTACTGGGCCATATGGCTGCAGCCACAGGCACAGTCCTAGGTTCCAGGTTCCAAATGAGGGACATTCAGTTCCACCTAAGCACGCACTGGTGCCAGAGAAGAGATCCCCTCTCAAAGCATATCCCAGTAACAAAGACCTTGTTACAAACACTTCAGTGGTGGAAAGAGGAATCCAACCTAAGGGAAGGGGTTCTTTTCCAACAAGAGTCCCCATTAGTTGTTCTCACAACAGATGCATCTGTCCTGGGGTGGAGCGCCCATTTAGGGGACCACACAACCCAGGGCACTTGGTCAAGTGCAGAGTCACTCCAGCACATAAACTTGCTGGAACTCAGAGCAGTGTTTCTGGCACTAAAAGCTTTCACAGCACTGGTGCAGGGAACTGTGGTGCAAGTCAGAACAGACAATACCACCTATTACATAAACAAGCAGGGAGGCACCAGGTCATGTCTTCTCTGCACAGAAGCCATGAAAATCTGGACCCTGGCTTACTTATTGGGAGTTTCCCTACAGAGAATGCATCTACCAGGAAAGGACAATACCCTGGCAGATGCCCTGAGTCAAATCAACCAGGCCCATTACGAATGGACTCCGAACAGGCAAGTGGTGCAAGTAATCTTCAGGAGGTGGGGCACTCCAGAGATAGACCTGTTTGCATCCCACCAGAACCACCACCTGCCCCAATACTGTTGCAGGCCACTAGATTGGGGTACACTCCCTCTGGATGCCCTGGCCCTGGATTGGTCAGGGAAGTACCTGTGTGTCTTTCCTCCATTATCACAGGTATTCAGGGTATTGCTCAAGCTCAGGTCCCACTCAGCATCACTAATCTTGATAGCTCTGGAGTGGCCCAGGCAGCCATGGTACTCTCTTCTGCTCTCCATGTCTGTAGCCGAGCCAATACATCTCCCTCGGAGGCACAGCCTGTTAACCTCAGCAAAGCGACCCTTCTGTAGCCGAATCTCAGGTCTGTCAACCTCAAAGCCTGGCTCTTGAAGACTTAGAATATGCTGGTTTACACCTCTCCGAAGCTGTCTTGGACATCTTGAGAGGGTACAGGAAGCCTTCCACTAAGAAAACCTATGCCTAAAACTGGAAAAGGTTTTCTGTTTGTTGCTCAGCCAGGGACTTGGTGCCAGTAAAGGCTGGGGTTCCAGCTGTTCTTGATTACCTCTGCTACTTACATTCCCTAGGACTGCAGTCCAGCACCCTGAAGGTTCACCTGGCACCAATACCTGCTTATACTTCTGCTGGGGGAGAAGTGACAATGGCTTCAGAACCCATTTTTAGGAGGTTCTTCAAGGGCTTGGTCCATCTGCATCCCCCTCATAGGGAACCGGTGCCAGCATGGGACCTCAGTGTGTGCACAGCTAAGCTCATGGGACCTCCTTTTGAGCCCATGTCCTCAGCTCACCTAAAATATGTCACATGGAAAGCAGTTTTCCTAGTGGCAATGACCTCTGCAAAAAGAATTGTTGAGCTTCAGGCTCTCTGCATTGAACAGGACTACATTTCATTTCATAGGGATAAGGAATTCCTGAGGACAAACAAAAAATTCCTCCCTAAGGTGGTCTCTGATTTCCACCTTAACTAATCTATTACCCTCGCTGTCTTTTTCACTGAGCATTCTACCTCTGGTGAAAGAAGACTTCACAGTCTGGATGTCTAAAGAGCTCTTGGTTACTATATGACAGCTACTGAAGACCATAGGCAGGACAAAAAACAGCTGTTCTTGACTTATGGGGATGTGGAAAAGGGTAACCCAGTGTCAAAAAGGTCAGTTTCTCGGTGGATAGTCCGGTGTATCCAATTCTGTTACACTAAAGCTGGTAGGGAACCCTCAACAGGATTGAGGGCCCACTCCACAAGAGGGACAGCTGCTACCTTAGCAGCTGCCAGAGATGTTCCATTGGTTGACATCTGTAAAGCAGCTACTGGGAAAACAGTACACACCTTTATGAAGCACTACAACCTTGATATTCAATCCAGGGGTGATGCTAGGTTTGGCACAGCAGTTCTGCAAAGTCTGTTTCCAAAATAAAGTTCTGCACCCACCTCCAGAGGTACTGCTTTGTAGGCTGCAGAAAGTTATGAATACCTGAGTATTACTGGGGTTAGAAGAAAAAATTGCTTACCATAGTAATCTTGTTTCTTCTCAGTGATACTCAGGTATTCATAACTTCCCACCCGGACTCCTCTTCCAGAACCTTTAGCCTCTGCACTCCTGCATACTGTGCTTTCAGGGGTATACATGCCACTTTCTGGCACAATTCTGATAAACAGGGTTCATGTTGTGTTCCCCCTTTTTCAGGTGACTCTGACTTATTTGGGGGGTATCTGTTGTGTTTTTCCCCTCCAGTTGGAGGGTTTTTATTTAAGGGATTATGGGTTTAATCCTTACTGTTATTATTGATTATTACTGATTATTAATACTATCCAGTATTTATAGTTCCAGGGGCCTGCCTTTCCAGGTGTTTAGGAAATCTGAGGAGATTTTGAACATTGGCAGTTAGTATGGGGCAACATTTGAAAAGTTGTCACGTGCAAAGAGTTCCATCATTTGCATGTGTTCTACTCTCTCTGGGCAATTCAAGCTAAAGAGCTTACTGCAGAAAGTTATAAATACCTGAGTATCACTGGGAAGAAACAAGATTACTATGGTAAGTAATTTTTTCTGCTTGTACACCTGCACCCAGCCTTCCAAGAGGTGGCCATGGTGGCAGCCAAGCAGTGAGTATACTTTTTTTTTTAATAGAAGCACGGAGGAGTATCTTTAATGTTATAAAAGTTACTCCTCTTGCATTTTTAGGGTGAACTGTGAACTGAAGGAGACACTTACTACCATAAGAATGCAACCCAGCGTTCCTGTAAATAGTATAACTTGGCTCATTAACAATATACATTTTTCTAAATTATTAAGTTTGCCTTTTTTTTTTTTTTTAAATAAAAAACCTGAGGCCAGCTCCATGGCGCTGAACAGTGGAGGATCATTTTGGCACACTGGTGACCCGGGTTCATGCCCCTGAGCCCAAGACGTCTGTAGTTGTAGCTAGCAGGGTGGGTTCAGGGTGTCTGTTTGGATGCTTTCCTTCCAGAGTGGGTGGTTGCGCTGCTTCTGCCTTGTAGTGACACCTGGAGGCAACATTTGTAACACCCTTATTGATGTGTGTGACCACGTGTCGCTGCGTGTTTCCAGCCCAGGGCTGCCATGTGCGAGCATGCTCCTGATGGGGGAGGTGTGAGGGCTCGGGGCACTATGGGGGGAAAAGCCTTCTTCTGCGGCAACATGATGGGAATATCCTATAGTGGCCATGCCTTTGTTGCATGTGACCAGGCTGTCTCCTCCCCCAGCATCAAACCATCTATTGTGATCTGTTCTCGCCCTCCATGTATGCTGATGTTTTTCCTGGTTGGAATGAATGGACCTTGCTGGGGGCAGGGGTAACCAAGGTTGTATGGATGTGTCAGGGTTAGTGACTGTATCTTAGAGGCTGCAATCACAGTAGCAGGGTCTTGGGTGAGAAGCCAGCCAAAAACACAACCAGAAGTATGCACAATAAAGAGGAATAAATCGAGTAACCAAATAAAAAGCCCTTCTCACCCCCTTTCTGTAAGTGGTACATTCCACTTTTTCAAATCTTACGTTTAAGGACTCATAGCTCTAAGAGAGTCTCTCATGCATGGAGATTGTCAGCATTAATGGTTAAATTCATGCTGATGATTTACGATTGTAAATTAGTTGTCTGTATATGAAGGGCCCCATTATTTCCTGTTAGAAAGCATGCTACAAAGTGTCTGAACATGCTCGCCAATTTGGGATTCACAGATCAGAATTTTCCATCTCTAAACTCTCTCAACTCCAAAATGACTTGCTAGTGTGTGTGCATGGTTGTTGCATGCACATGTGGAACAGTTCTTTGGGGGGAGCTCTGATGGGGCACAGATCATTCAAACCAAATCTAAACACCTCGTGTTCAGTGGGTGTACATATTTCAGGGTCCTGCCACTGCACAGCTCCTGTGTGGATATTAGAATCGATTTTTAGCTTGCTGTGCAACTTCCCCAGTTCTAAACACACCTCACTAGCACTTTTTTACATTTGTAAAGCAGCCGTGCATAATAGCTATGACAATTTTTACCTATACTTTTTATTCTTTTTTAGATTGCCCTTTATCTTCTGAGTAGTATAATTCCCCTTTTTCAACATTTTGAGTCTGTTTGACCTCTTTTTTTTACATTTGAAATAATAAAAAGAGTTCTCCTTTTAATCTGGCTCGGACGAGATTTTCAGGAGTATTCTCTTGTGTTTGAACACCTGTTGCTTAACATCACAATAGCGTGCAGCAGGCAGTGCTCCCTGACCTTATAGGACAGTATGTGTACAAAAACAGCTGAGAATACAGATTAAAACTTGGTCTCAGCCACATTAAAAGGAGTGTTCCTGTTATTATTTCAAATGTGAGAAAAGTGCTAAAGCAGACTCAAAATGGAGAAATAAAGGTATCATACAAGTTAGGAGATAAGGGGCAATCTAAAATAGAATAAAAAAGTTGAGGTCAGAATGTTCATCGTTATCATGCACTGCTGCTTTAAATGTTGTACACTGAGAGCTTTAAAAAAATGTCGGACCTGTTACTAACAGCATTACGCTGGCAAGGGCACAAAACGCACTTGTTCAATATATGTGTGATGGCCTCGGACTGATGCACAGGAGTCTGATTTTTAGTCAAGTAGCTTCTTACCCATTAACCATCCTAGTTTTATTTCTAATATTTCTGTTGTACATAATGGGATGTCAAACCTGAATTCAGAGGTAGTTATTCAGAGGGCAGAAGAATATGTGCAGCTAAATGAAAAGTACAGAGAACATTATTTGGTGAGTATAAAACAGTTAACAAGAATGGACTGCTTACTGCAACATTGGCTTGGTGATAACCCTGTAGTTGCTGTTTCAGCTGAGCAGAGCAACAGACTATAAAATAAGTAGATTAGAAAAAATATATAAATTTAAACGGGCTCTTGCTGTGGCATACACAGAGCAGTGATCTCTCAACAGTCATTGATGTCTAAGCATGGTTCTTGTTGACCCTGACCATGGATCGAGTGTTCAGCCTGTAGGGAGCTCATCCCTCAAGCTGTCAGGTAGGGGGGCATTTGTCTCCAGATGTTCCATGGTCCCACTTTATTAAAGCATGTCCTCAGCAACTCTCTCCTTGAGACTGAAACTCTTAAACAGGTCAGGGACTGTATACAGTAGGTACATCATGGCAGGGAACTTCAGGCCCTGGCAGCATATCCATCGTGCACATCTGTCCTGAACTAGGTCAACATTCTCTGTACAGTGCTCACTCTAGGTCTCTCCCATAGGTGATATTATTTAGCACACTGTATAAGTACTTGTTTTCCACCTTAAGCTGCATACAAACATTGGAGTCCCTGGTATAGATGTTTAGTACAAATAGTGCTCTTGGGGTTTTACTGAAAAATCTTTACATCAAAAATGGCTTGCTTTGTGTTCTTCCCTTGGCAAAATGCATTAGGTCAGTTTATTTTGAAACCAAGTAGTGTCTATTTATCTTATTTTAACCTAGGAGGCCATTTTATTTTAAGGTTAAGCAGAGGATGGGTCGGACTTCTAATGGAAGTGTTGAAAATGATGGGAGTTACTTCCAAAACTGAGCTTCTCAATAAGCTCTGTTTCTAGGGGCATGGACATACAAATATGTGAAAGTACCATCAGGAAAAGGCCCAAAGGGTCTATCAAGTCTGCCCGAGTGTGCAGCTCACAGTATCCTTTTACTGCAGCTGCCCCCTCCAGTCCATCATCCCCTTCCTTACTCCTGCCTCTGTTCTTATCTGTATGGTACTTTGACTCTGTCCTATCCTCTTTTAAAGCTGTCCACTGTCCCCAACATAATCAAGCTTTCCGATAGTTTGTTCCAACTTTCCACCTCCCTTTCTGTAAAGTAATGCCTCGTCATTTCCCTCCTGAATCTTCCCCATTCTAACTTCAGACTGTGCCCTCTCATGACCCTCCCTCACTTTAAGCAGAATAATCCCCATCTTAGCCCCGATTATGCCTTTCAAGTATTTTAAGGTCTCTGTCATGTCCCCCTTCTCCCTTCTATCCTCCAGGGAATACATGTTGAGCTGCCTCAATCTCTCCTCATAGGGTAAATCTCCCAGACCCTGGATCATCTTAGTCACCCTACATTGCACCCTTTCTAGTAATCTGATGTCCTTTTTTTAGGTATGGGCACCAGAATTGTACACTGTACTCCAAGTGTGGTCTTACCAGTGATCTGTACAGTGGCTTGATGACCCCTTCCTTCCTAGAGGTAATTCCCCTGGCTATGCAGCCCAGCATTTGATTGGCCCTAGCTTCTGCCCTCCGGCACTGTGCTGATACTGTCGTATCTCCTGTGACTATTACCCCAGGTCTTTCTCTTCCTCAGAAACAGACACCTGCACGCCCCCCAGCCAGTTGGTAGTCTTGGGATTTCTAGTTCCATGGTGCATGACCTTGCAATTCTTAGCGTTAAACCCCAACTGCCATTCCCCTGACCACTGTGCGAGTTCTGCCAGATCTTCCCTGAGCTCTTGCCTCCCTTCCTCACTGATCACTGTCACACGTATATTAGTATCGTCAGCGAACAGGCTGATTTTACTCTTTATACCGTCGGCTATGTCCCTGATAAAGATGTTAAATGAAATGAGGCCTAGCACTGAGCCCTGTGGAACCCCACTGGTCATGGGCCTTGGTTTGGAGCTTCCCTCCTTACAATTACCCTCTGCTGTCTGTTCTGCAGCCAGGTAGTAACCCAACCCACTCGCTTCTTACCAACCCCCAGGCTCCTCAGCTTGCCCAGCAACCTCTTGTGGGGCACTGGGTCAAAGGCCTTACTGAAGTCTATGTACAGGACATCCACAGCATGGCCCCTATCAACCACCCTTGTGACCCAATCAAAGAAGTCAATTAGGCTTGTCTGACAGGATCTACCCGAGACAACCCTGTGCTACTTTTCATCCCGGAGACCATTTTCCTCCAGAAATATTATCAATCTCTCCTTGAGAATGGTCTCCATTAACTTCCCCATGATGGATGTCAAGCTTTCTGATCTATAGTTACCTGGCTTGTCCTTAGGTCCATTCCTGTGAAGGGGAACCACACAGGCCATCCTCCAGTCCCTGGGCATGTATCCTGTCTCCAATGAGGTGTTAAACAGGTCTGCCAGTGTGCCAGCCAGTACCTCTGCCAACTCCTTCAGGACTCTTTGATGTACTCCGTCCGGTCCCAGGGCTTTGTCCATCGTCGGGGCTTTCAGTCATTTTAGAACTCTATCTGCCTGGATGACCCCATCCGTCACTTCTGCACCCCCTTTGCCCACCCCTCCTTTCCATTGTGGTATCGGCCCATCCTTTTCATTAGTAAACACAGAACGGACGTACTCATTGAGAGCTTCTGCCTGATCTTCCCCATTATCTGCTCAACCCACTTCCCTCTTGATGTGGACAATCTCATCCTTACAGCTCCTCTTCTCTTGTATGTATTTGAAGAAATTCTTTTCCCCTCTCCCTGATCCCTTGCGCCAGTCTCAGCTCCCTTGCAGCTTTAGCTGCCATGACCACCCTACTCACTTCCCTGGATTTCTTCGTATACTCCCCCTTGTCCTCTTCCCACCCAGTCTTTTTGTAGCTATTGAATGCCAACCTCTTCTCCCTCCCCTTCTCTGCCACCTTCCAGCTGAGCCAGCTTGGTTTTTTAGACCCGGACTGCTTGCTCTGGGTCTTGGCACATGTGTCAGTTGCCTCCGTTAGGCCTTTCCTATGATGGCTCACTTCTGTTCTGCATCCATCCCTGGGCGGACTGCAACAAGATGCCCCTCCAGGATGCTGGCCATCCCGATGAAATCTGCCTTCCTGAAATCTACCACTCTCGTTCCTGGTCCTGGCTACCTCCTTGCCTGTGTGAAGGGAGAATCACACTGTGCAGTGATCGCTACCTGCTAGGGGGTCCTGCAGAATGACATCCTGGACCTGGTTACTGTTAGATAACACAAGATCCAGTATGTTACCCTCCCTGGTGGTCTCTGTCACACTCTGCACTAGGTAGCTGTCCTGTATAGTCTCCAGCATTACCTGTTCTTTTGTGTTAGAGCTAGCTGTGGTGCTCCAGTCAACCACAAGCAGATTGAAGTCACCCACTATGACAGTGCTCCCCGCCGCTGATCTTTCGGATTTGCTCCCCCAACTCCCTGTCAATGTCCTCATTCTGTGAGGGCAGTCTGTACACCACACCCAATCTAATCTTCCTTACCCTGGGGTTTTGGAGCTGAACCTATAAGGTTTCCAGCTTTCCCTCTTCCCCTTCCTCCCTGGTACACAGTATCCCTTCCCTCACATAGAGAGCTACCCCTTCCCCTTTCCCTCCCTGTCTATCTTTCTGGTACACCTTGTGTCCGGGGATTGTGAGGTCCCAGTCATGGTATTTTGTTGCCCAAGTTTCAGTGACAGCCGCAATATCCACCTCCCCCTCTGCCATCATTGCCTGGAACTTTGCTACCATGTCCCCTGCCACTCCTTTCCCAGTCCCCCACCCTTGCTCCTGCCCACTGTATGACTTCCTTCCCTCCCTCCCTCCCTCCCTCCTGTTTTCCTGGGGAGGGGCCTTTCAATCTTCCCTTTATTTGGTGATTGCCACTTGCATCCCCCTGCTGGCTTCCCCCTTCTCAGTTTAAATAAATGGTGGTCCTGATGTATTCTTCTAGCCTCTGCTTCAGGATGCCTGAGCCTTCCTTACTCAGGTGCAGCCCATCCTGTGCATAGAGTTCTTTCCTATCTCATGTGCTTCCCCACCCACCAATTAACCCGAATCCCATGGTTTCACACCAACCACCCAACCATTTATGGAACTCCACGACTCTCTGTTTCCTAGCGGAGCTCGCCTTAAGTACTGGGAGAACCTCAGAGAACGCTACTGATCTCTCCACCTGCATGCAGATTCTTCCCACCTCTTTGAGCCTGTCTTGTACCTCCTCTACCATTTATGCTGAGGTGCACCACTATGTGAGTTTTTTTTTTTTTTTTACACTTTCCTTTTTATCCCCCCCCCCCAGTTCCACTACTTCAGACATCTGTTCATCCCTATGGGTCCCTCCCACAGAATCTGCCCCTAGACTGCCAGACTTACTCCTTTATCCCTCCTACCTTACTCCTTCTCCTTGGAGTGCTTGCACAATGGGGTCTGTCCTGCGGGTAGGCGATCCGAGGTGGAATGGTTGTTATCTTGGCCCGAGAGGGGGTATTTTCTGTTTTCTCCCCCTTAGTCCCTCCTTCCCCTGAGGGCGTTGGTACATAGGATGAACATCCAATCCTGCGGCTTGCAGATGCACGCCGCAGTCAAGTGCATCTGCACACAATGTTCTCCCCTTCCTGACTCTCAAAGAGACGCCTGTGCACCGATGCCCCTGCTTCCAGCAGCACCAGTGCATTGGGTGTGCAAGACACCCCAGGATCCTACCCCTGGAGGAGGAGAGCATCCACTGGGACGCTCAATCCTCCTCCCCCCCCTCCGACCCCCAGTGACCCGAGTCCGTTCCCGAACCTGGGTCGAGGTGTGGCATCCAGCGCCTCAACCCTCAGCACCACTGGGCCAGCCCACTATGTGAGCTTAATCCCATCCTTTCCCAACACACTTTGGAATGAATTGTCCAACCATCCCTGCTGTCATTCCTGGCATACACTCCACCCAAGCATGACTTTTTCTTGCTCCCTTCCTCCCATCTGACTCCCTTCAATATGGAATCTCCCAGGATGACTACCCTTTCACCATCCACCTGCCCTATCCCCTTGTTGCCCCCCCTTGGATCTCTGAACTACGGGGTCTGCTCCCCCGCTGCCAGCCACCCTCTCTTCTTGCTTTCCTGCCCTCATTTCTCCCTCCTCTGATCTCCCCCTCCTGCCACTTTATGTTTCCTATCCTGCCTATCCTCTTCACCACTTTTGTATTCGCCTCTCCCCTCTGCACCACTCTTAAGCATGTCCTCTACTCCCCCATTTGCCATAGTCTCTTCTCTGTCTTTGCACCTTAGTGGAACCTTACCATCACTGCCTCCTTCCCTGCCCTCCCAGCTCCTCCCTTGTGCCTTCCTTCGTAGAATGATCACTTCTCTCTGCGTCTTACCACAAGTTTCCTTTCCTTCATATTCAAAAGGTCACCTCTCTAACTTCCCCAAATCGCCAGTACTGGAAAACCTGTTGCTAGCCCTCACTCCCCTGCCTAAACCCTCCCCCACTGGCCTGTCTTGATTCTCCATTCCCTGGTCCTGTCTCTCTTTCATCCTCCCTTTTCCCCTTTTCCTTACCTCCTGCCACATTCCCAACCCCGCACACCCTGGACTTTGGGGAGCTGATACTCCTGGCACCTTTTTCTCCATTCCCCACTCTGCCCTATACCCAGCTTGCATTGTATTTGGCTGATCCCTTCTTACCTCTGAAGGCCCCCTCTGTTGCCCCCCTGCACTTCTTATTCCTAAATCCTAAGTTGGCCTAGTTGTCTACACAGTGGACACCCCATTTGCCTCCACAGAGTCTCCATGAATATGGCTGCCCCACATTCACACTGCAGCTCACTACCATGCCTGTATCCTAGTGCTCCCTCATCCATGCATCCCCTCTTCTCCATTCCTCCCCCTGCTGCCACTGTATGCCCCAGTTCCCTTGTGTCAACATTGTCTTTGGACCTTTTTTCTGCTTCCTCCTTGTGGCCCCCCTTGTTCACTACTGTCCAGCATGGCCTGCTGCCTCCCCTGCTGACGCCCTGCAGATGCTACTGTAGATGCTACACTCCTGCTTCATGGCACTCATGTGTTGGGGTCACTCGTGAGGGATGGCTTGCTCCCCACCTGGAACTGTATAGTGACTCCAGCTGCCCGATTGGCCTGGCCGAGTCACATGACACTGCTCCTTCTTTCCAGAAAGACCCTCCCTCACCAGCCGTCCTCCCTCCTCCCAGGCCCATTCCCCAGCTCAAAAACACTTTTTTAAAGCATCAGTCAACATCCCCAAGTCAGCGTTCTGTTGCATCCCCAGCCACAACCAAGGAAAAGGAGTATATTTCCCTGAGTCACTCCGTTCCTCTGCCATGGTGTCTGCGCTCTTCTGGGCTGAAACTACCAAAATGGCTCCTTTTTAAAACACTGACTCCGGTCGCCTGATTGGCCTGACCGAGTCACGTGATGCCGCTCCATCTCCCAGAAAGACCCTCCCTCCCCAGCCATCCTCCCTCCTCCCAGACCTGTTCCCCAGCTCAAAAACACTTTTTAAAAACATCAATCAGCACACCCAGGTCAGCGTTCTGCTGCATCTCCAGCCAAAACCAAGAAAAAGAAATGTACTGCCCTGAGTCACTCTGTTTCTCCTCCATGGCATCTGTGCTCCTCTGGACTGAAACTACCAAAATGGCCCCTTTTTAAAATGCTGACTCCTTCCGCCCGATTGGCCTGGCTGAGTCATGACGCCGCTCCTTTTTCCCAAAAAGATCCTCCCTCACCAGCCGTCCTCCCAGGCCCATTCCCCAGCTCAAAAGCACTTTTTAAAAACATCAATCAACACCCCCAGGTCAGCATTCTGCTGCATCCCCCAGCCACAACCAAGAAAAAGAGATGTACTTCCCTGAGTCACTCCGTTCCTCCTCTGTGGTGTCTACGCTCCTCTGGGGACATGGTTTACTATCCACACTTCGGGCAGAATTCCTTTCCCCTTTAAATCTGGCCAGAAGGTCTTCAAGCTGGTTCCTCCCACCCACCGACCCGGAAGTATCCCCCTCAGCACTGCTCCATGATGCCAGACCTTTCTTTCCGTAGAAAGAGACAGGTTCCCTCTATTGCGCTCTGCGTTTGGTGTAGGCCCTATCTTTTTTGTACTTCCTTGCATTTTGGTCTTCATCTTTGCTTTTTTTTCCTCATTGCCTCATGGATTCTGCTGATTCTAATTCAGGCCCCGGGTCTGAGAAAAGCTCATGTGATCAGAAGATGTCTTGAACGGATTCACATGCTACATGTGTGTATTGCCTGGGACAGAATCACGATCCTCAGGCTTGTGGCCTTTGCTGCACCCTGCATCCCTCTATGCTGGAGGATTGCTATGCGCATCTCCTCTTGGGCCATCTGGATGAACAGGATCGCCATATCCAGTCCAGGTATGCCTGTCGGGTGGTTTCCGCAGCTGTGGCTGTGCGAAACAAATGGCTGCCTTTGAGGAGGCAGCGGCCCAGTCTGCTGCGGACTCTTCTTCTGTGTCTGCCCTGGTTCCCTTGGGCCTTGGCATCTCGTTTACTGGGGAGTGTCAGGACTTGTATCAATCCCTTCCGACCCTCGGGGAGGGCCCTTCCAGTGGGTCGAAATTGTCTAAGCGGGACTTCAAAGGCAAGTCCAAAAAGTCCCGCCGCAGGTCATGGGACTGTGAGCGCTCTAGGGCCTCCAGTTGCCACGTCTCTGCTGGCTGGACAGTTATCGAGCTTTCAATTTCAGCGTGTGCCTCTGTCCAGGCTGCTGGCCCCACGGTGTCCCCATCGGGCTTGTCGGCCGAGACATGGGTCAATCAGCCGGTGGAGATTTTTCTCGACCCATTGTTGTCAGATGAAGGGGATACCTCCCTTTCCAGGACTCTGGCCCTGCCTTTCCTCTCCTCTCCTCTCCCAGGATGGGTCAAGTCAACAAACTGAACCGGACCCTTCCCCTCGGGAGCTCGACCATTCAGGGGACCCCAGCCATCAGTCGTCATTTCCAGCTTCTCTTTTCGCCATCCAGTTCCCCGGCAGGTGAAGTCACGGTCGAGATCTGGCTTGCGGTCGAGCAGCTCCCGACGAGATTGTCAGTCTTGCTTTCAGCACCTGGGCCAGCAGCACCACCACTACTCCTCTTCTTCCTCCTCCTCCTCTAGGCAGGATCAACTCCACCACAAACTGCATCATCACTGTGAGGAACTTCTGTGGCAGTAGCTCCTTCTGGGCATGGGTTTCGGCCGGTGCCAGCTCCCATCCCTGCACTCCCTTGGTTGCCACCCCCTCGGCTCAAGCTGACTTCTGCAGCTTGACCTATCCTGGCCTCTCCACTCATTAGGGTGGAACCCCCACCTCAACAGCCAAAGGAGGATCTTCTTCCTAAAGATGCCTGTGTAACCCCTGAGCTCGCTTGTCAGCTGTTGGTGACTGTGACTCACACCCATGAGCCCCACAAAGTCAATGGGGATACAAGGTCTAGGCCAGTCTTCGACAAGTCCACAGACTCGGAGGACTCATCCATGCATTCTCACACGACTCCCAGCTTTGACCCTGAGTTGGGCGAGGATCTGTCGGCGGATCATGGTCCTGTGTCCTTCGGGGCCATGCCGCTGGAGACTGTTCAAAAGTAGGCTAAATACCCCCTTACCAAGGATCCTTGACAGGGATGACTTCCCCAGGGTTGCATTCCCTGTTGCAGAGGCTATTCTTGGCCCTGCAATGGAACTGTGGCAATATCCTGCTTCCTGCCCCATGCCATCGGCTCGTATGGCCCGCAAGTACGCGGTTCCCATGGGCTCATTCTCTCCAGATTCATGGACTAGCCTTTGGCTGAAGGGCTGGTTGCCAACTCCATCTTTCGATATACTGGCCATGTTGGGGATGTCAAAAGCCTTTCGACAAGGATTCCAAGAAATCGGATCATGTGGGTAAGAAAGTTTATACAGCATCATCTCTTGGCCTTTGGCAGACTAGTTTGGCCCTCATAATGGCCCATTTTGCTTTGCTGGGCACTCTTAGTCAGGGCCGTCCTTGGCTTCCAGCTGACCTACAGCTGCTGGTCAAGCTAGTCCAGGATCAAGGCCATACTGCTGTGAAACAACAGCTTCAGATGACCATGGACATTGATGACTCTTGTGCCAGGTCCATGGCCTCGACAGTGGCTATGTCCCACAGGGCATGGCTTCAGATCTTGACCTTTATGGCTGATACCCAGCACAAGCTGGTGGATGTTCCCTTTTTGGGTACCAGCTTGTTTGGACCAAGGGCTGCCACGCTGGATTCTATCACCTCCATGCAGAAAGACATTAAGGGATTGAAGTCTAAGAAAAAACCATTTAAGTTTTGGCCCTATTCTGCTCCTGCAGCCAAAGTGCCTCAGCCCCCTGCCGGGCAACAGCAGGCTTGGCATTCTTGGCCCAAGTCCATGACTTCCGTCAGGAAACCTGGCAGGTATGGGACAGCTGCTTCCACAGCTAGCCCCACAGCTTTCTCCAAGCCTGCCAAGTGACAGGTTGGGGGCTGCCCCCTCCATGCCCACCCTGCTGTCCCTGTGACTGACCCCCCCCCATGGGGGGCAGACTCTGCCACTTTGCTTCTGCCTGATCCAATACCACCACAGACTGGTGTGTGCTCAAAGTGGTTAGCCAGGGTCTGCCTCTAGAGTTCAGTGCTCTCCCACCAAGCTGAGCCTACACCTCTTGGGAGAGCATGGTGTGCACAGGCATGCTGTTCACCCTTCTGGAGAACATTGCCCAGTTCCTCCTGAAGGAGGCAGTGGTTCGTGTCCCGGACCCTCAGCTGATCTGGGGTTTGTCCCCAGATACGTTCTGGTTCCAAAGCAGATGGGGGGGCTGGTGCCCCATACTGGATCTGCATGACCTCAATAAATTCCTGCAGTCATGCTCCTTCAGGATGGTCACTCTGAATCAGATATTCCTGTCCCTGGAGCAGGACATGTGGTTCTGCTCTTTGGACCTTCAAGATGCTTTCTTCCATGTCCCCGTCCATCCGTCCCGCGCCAGTGGTTCCTGCAGTTCCTTTTGAAAGGGATTGAGTACGAGTTCCGCGCCATGCCATTTGGCCTCTCCTCAGCCTCCTGGGTCTTCACCAAATGCATCACAGTGGTGGCAGCCTTCCTGCGGTGCAGAGGAGTCCAGGTGTACAAATACCTGGATGACTGGCTGATCACAGGCTCCTCCAAGACGGAGGTGGAGCGGTCCAGGGACTCAATCCTCCAGACCTGCATGGCCCTCAGCCTCTTAGTCAATGAGACCAAGTCAGAACTCGTCCCTTTGCTGGTGATTCACTTAATCTGGGCGGAGTTTAACTCTCTTTGGGCTTGTGCCCGGTTCCAGGTGGACAGGGCGGAGGATCTTTCCTCCTTTGCTTGCTCATTTCAGGTTGGACAATTGCACCCTACCTGGGACTTTCAGCGTCTCCTGGGGTACATGGTGGTCTGCATCAGCGTGGTCTGTTGACCCCACTGGAGAATGCACCCCCTACAGTGCGGGCTGGCCCATCAGTGGTCTCAGTGCTATGATCACCGCAACAATCTGGTCTCGGTAACTCAACAGATGTGGGATGCCATCCAGTGGTAGTTGGTCCTGGACCATCTCCAGGAAGGGGTCGCATTTGTCCACCTGGAGCTGATGGTCACTCTCACAACTGGCACCTCTCTGCTGGGCTGCCTACCTGGGGGACTATGGAGTCCACGGGCTCTGGACCCCCGAGGAATCCTGATTGCATATCAACCTGCTGGAGCTCCTGGCAGTGCACCTGTCACTGACAGCATTCGCTCCGCACCTTCAGGGTTAGGTCATCCAGATCCAGACGGACATAACACAATGACCTTATACTACCTCAACAAGCAGGGTGAGATGCATTCCCTCCCATTGGGCCAGGAAGCTCTCCATATCTGGACCCTCATTCACAGCCTCAGCGCCGACCCTCTGGCCTTTCATGTGACCAGCATGTCCATATCCAACCAACTGGTGGACACTCTCAAGCAGAGTGGGTGAGGCATCTCCCGAGTGGTCTCTTCACCAGGAGGTAGTGAAGCTGAGGTTGTTTTGTGCCTGCCCCCCCTTCAGTGAGGGACGCTGCTGGGGGATGGCTTCGAGAGGCCCTGGACCATAGGCCTCTTGTATACCTTCCCTCCCTTTCCTCTGATCCACAAGGTGTTGCTCAAAGCTCAGAGGGATAAGGCGCGGATGATCCTGGTGGCTCCAGACTGGCCGCACCAGTCCTGGTACCCCAATCTCCTCAGTCTCAGCAGCAGACCTCCATGGTGTCTGCCTCTTCACCCTGATCTGCTCTCATGCTCTCAGGGGAAGATCCTCCACCTGGACCTTCAGTCCCTGCACCTTACAGAATGGTTCCTGAGCAGCTAGAGTTCTAGGCTTTGTGTTTCTCCAAGATCCTCCATGTAGTTGAGGCCTCTTGAAAGGAGTCGACTTGATAGTGGTATGCCTTTAAGTGGAAAAGGTTTTCCATTTGGTGCCAGGACAAGGAGCTTGACACCTTGTCCTGCCCACTGGCTAGCATCTTGGATTACCTGTGGTCCCTCTCTCAGTTGGGCCTTCAGTTGATGACCCTCAATGTGCACCTGGCAGCCATCTCTGCATATCAGGCACGGGCTGGTGTGACGATGGTGGTGCAGGAAAAGGTGGTCAGGTGCTTCTTCAAAGGCCTTGACCACATTTCCCCACCGGTGCATGAACTCCCACCACCTTGGGACTTGTTGCTGGTGTCGGCAGTGCTCACGGGCAAGCCATTCAAACTGATGCACAGGTGTGAGATGTCACACCTGTCATGGAAGATTGCCTTCATGGTAGCTATCACCTCCGTCAGAAGGATTAGCAAGCTCCAGGCGCTCTCAGTGGAGTCTCCTTACCCGGTCTTCCACAGGAACAAGGTTGTCTTCTGCCCCAACCTGAAGTTCCTCCTGAAGGTTGTTTCACAGTTTCACCTTAACCAGGTGATTAATCTCCTGGTTTACTTTACCAAGCCAGCCTCGGAGGCCGAGCACAGGCTCCACATGTTGGACCTGCGGTGAGCACTCACCTACTATAAGGAGTGTATGGCTGGCATTCAGGGAGAGGTTCGCCAGCTGTTTGTCACCTATGCTGAAGCTGCACCTGGCAGTCTGGCAGCTAAGCAGATGATTGACAAGTGGATAGTCTCCTGCATCGACCTTTGCTATAGGTTGGCTGTTAGGGAGCCTCCTATAGGGCTTAGGGCTCATTCCACCAGACAGACCTCTGCCTCAGTGGCTGCTTCCAGTAAAGTCCCTATCCAGGAGATCTGCAGGGCTGCTACCTGGAAGTCAGCACACACCTTCATATCACACTACCGCATCAACCTTGAGTCACATCAGAATGCCGGTTTTAGGTCCTCGATTTTCCAATCTCTGTTTCCTTAATAGGGGGTGTGTGCCTTGCCCCCTCTTCCCGGAGAACTGCTAGGAGTCTGCCAGAAATGTGGATTGTACACCATATCCATGCCCCTAGAAAAACAAGTTACTCAACTGTAACTGTAGTTCTAGGAGTGGAATATGGTGTACATCTACACAACCCACCCGACACTCCCTGGCAAGTGGTACACTGGATCTTGCGTCCAGTGGGTAAGATCTGATGTCACAGGGTGGTGGGCAGTGAGCTCACAATTGAAAGCATCTGCTGTTTGCCCTAAATGCATCCCTAGCATGGCACAAACAACATGCACCAAGCCCTTTTTCTGACTCATCTAGGGCATTTTGGGGGATGGCCTTCCACACTCCTTACAACAGTCAAAAAATGTCAAAACGTTCAAAATATTGCTGATTTTCTCAAAAACGTTTATTTAATGCTTGAAAAGAGCAAGAGTATGGCATTTTATCTAGCGCCTAAGATCCAATAAGACAGTAATCATGCTATTTTGTCAGTGAAAAACAGTGTTTGAGTCCGGCAGTTTTTTTTTTGTTTTTTTTATACTCCTCCCCTGCACCTGGCCAGCCTCTCCTTCGGGCCCCCACACGAACTCCCCACCGCGGCTACTCTCCAACCCTTACCGCCCCATATCGGAGCCAGCCCGAAGTACCCAGGCGGGTCTCTTACTTCCATAGGAGAATGGCCCTGGCGGCCAGCCAATGATCCTGGGGTGCTGCTGGGATGGCATATGGAGGTCCGGGAGCCCGATGGTGAAGGTTCTGGAGGGCCTTCACCCAATCAGCCTGGCGCCATTTTTCCACTTTGCTCCCCTGAGAAGCGACGTGCCACTGACGTCAAGGCATCGCTGACATCTGTCGCTCCCCTAGTGTATTGGGGCCAATGTACTGCCGTACTCCCAGCCTCCGCTAGGAGTCAGCAGGTGCCGAGCCACGTATCCACCCTCCCCCCGGAAAAGGCGAGCTGTCGTCGGACGCTCATTTCCTTCTCCCCCGGCCAGCCCTACAGCAACCCGAGTCCGTTCCCGAACCCGGGTCGCTGGCGTCGCAAGCGGAAATCCAACCACTGCGCCGGAGGGCCAGCCATCTGGCAGTTTAATGAAAGGGTGTCTATGTTTATCTTCCAATTCATGCAGCTTTTTGAAAGGCCAGTGTGGATCTTCTTTCCATACAGAATGGAGTAGACCCCCCACTCAGTTATTTGTTTCCTCTGGCTACTGGCTTCTTTTTCCTGCTTCTGTATAGGAGTACAGCTGTTGACATAATTTTTAAACCCCAGTACTGCACATAGATCACCTCAAGCCCCCAACAAAGCCACAAGGGATAAAACCCTACAGTTTGCTGGATTGAGGGGGAAGGGTATTTAATGTATTGTTAGTTCTAGGGGCATGAATATGGTTCACTTATCCACATTCTGACAGTTCTACTAGAATGCGGTGAGTGACTGGAATGTCTTTAAGCTAAGCTCCTCCCACCACCAAGGTGAATATATGCCCCTGACTCCACCCCGTGACATTAGATCTTTCATTCTGCTGGAAGAACAGCTCACTTCCTTTGTGCTCCATTTAGGATGTTTCTCCACCATTGGCAAATTTTTCCTTTTGAAGTTTTCAACGTTATTTGAATGTAGTTTCACGGTTCTTCCAACTCTGTCTCTGGACCAAAGATGGATCACAAGAAATCAGGATTTAAATTCTGTGTTCAGTACCATCAGAAGGTGTCAATCACTGATCTGCACGATACGTGCGTGTACTGCCTGAATGGGCAACACGACGTGGTCAGGTGCAGCTGATACTTATCCATGCTTCCGGAGTCCCTTGTGGACAAAAGCTCCAGCTCCAGCTGGGTCAGCCTTCAGAAGAGAGTCTGAAGGATTACCCTAAGGGCCACAAAAAGGCCTTGGCTGCAGCTGGGTCTGCTGGTCAGCTTGCAGTCCTTGAGGTGGAAGCAGCGGCTGCCATGGTGGGCACCTCCTCAATCTCTGTGCTGTTCCCACCCAGGGCCAGCATTGGAGGGACTTTCATGGACCAGTTCTGTGACATGTACAGATCCCTCCAGACCATGGGGGAGAGCCCTGCCCTTCGTGGTTCTAAAACTAAATCTAAACACTGCTGTCACTGGTTGTGGGATGGGGGTTTCATATTAATTGATTTGGTAGGGATTAAGTTATATAGTGTGGGATTATTATTGTGTTTATAATGTGCTGGGGTAGCCGAATGATGGTCAGGCAGTATTTCCCCACCAGGCTCAGGGAACTGCGCCCTTTTGATTGCCCCTATCTTCCAGTAGAGGTCTATAAGCATTGTCAATCTCTTGGGATTGTTAGGAGGAGTAGGAAGGGGCGGGGAACTGGGCCGGGTAAGGGAACGGAAAAGGGGGGACGGATTGGGGTGGCGTGAACCAGGCGACACCCTGGGGAGAAATGGTGCCAGGACAGGGGTAGTCCATGTCTTGTTCCCATACCCAAGGGCCCAGCAGTTAATGCTGGTCAGGAGTCGAGGTTCTCCTCAGCATCTCATCCAACTTGGGCGGTGTTATGTAATGCCAGGTCCATCAAAAACAAGACAGCTATTATAGCTGATCTTGTTGAAATGGTGGATCTGGCATGCATCACCGAGACCTGGCTGGATGAAAATGCTGGCCCAATTTTGGCTTCTGCAGTTCCAGCTGGGTTCTCGGTGATTCACCGCCCAAGGTTGGATCGTAGGGGTGGGGATGTAGCCATCTTTTTTAAGACCAAACTGAGCCTCGTGGAGGTTCCAGTAGGAATTACTAGATCCTTTGAGTGTATCATGGGAGAGGGTGTAGGTTGCAGGACATCCTCATTTATCCTCCACCAGGTAATGGGAGTTTATTCCTGCAGGAGTTTGCGGACTTCATCGTCAACACGGTATTGGAGTCTCCCAGATGGATTATTCTGGGGGACTTTAATGCCTGGGTCGACGATGAACTCTCACAGTTTGGTCAAAATCTCCTCCAGCTAATGACAATGCTGGGCCTCACACAGGTTTTTTACCTCCTCTACCCATATAGAAGGTCACGCACTGGATCTACTGATCTTACTTCGAGAGGATTCCTTCAGTAGGTCATCACATATAGGACTGATGCCACCTGGCGTCGGGCAGCATGGCAGACTTTTCTAACAATACCTAACGGGGGACTGCCCACCCAACGTCACGTGACCGACGTCAGCGTGACTGTATATAGTGGGCGATCCCCATGACCGCCCTCCAGTTCTTTCCCCGCCATCGCCTTGTGGCAGTCGCATTGCAGACTTCCATTAGTGATCGTCGTGAAAATTTCTTGTGCGTTATTTCCTCGCCTTTTTGTGTCTTTATTTCTTAATGTGTTCACCTAAGAAGAAGTGCTCGTCTTGTGGCACGCAGATCTCACACAAAGACGGTTACCTCAAGTGTGTCCTCTGTTTAGGCCTGGACCATCCTGATTCCTCCTGCCCTGAGTGCCAGACCTTCAATCAGACCACAAAGAAAAGGAGACAGCAGGCTTTGGAGGCCCATCTTATAAAAGCCCGCCTGGCTTCCCTTGAAAAGAAGATGGACCGGATGAGAGAGAGTCCTCGGCTGAAAAATCTTCTCCTTCCAAGAAGCATAAGGAGAAATCCAGGGAGTGGGAGCACCCCGTGGACAACTCGCAGCCCTCAATGAGCAAGGCCCAGCCGCCGGCCAGAAAATGAGATGGTAAGTTTGGTAAGACAGTAGTGGGTCAGCCAGTCATTGGCTCCTCCTCCGACCACAGCGCCACAGCCGATAAGTCGGCCCCCAGCTCTTCTGGGGATCACGCGGTGGCTGGTAAGTCGAATGCCCAGGCTGTGGGTTCTCGCCCAGCACCAGTCGATAAGCCAGTCAAGGGCTCCTCCCCCGCCTGACTCCACCCACTAAGATGGCTGTCCCTGACGGTCACACGGGTGCGGTCCCCCGTCGGGGCCTAATGGTGCCTCACCCAACATCTGGTGGAACCAGAGGGAGAAAGCCCCTCTCCCTCCTCTTCCTATGCCCGTACCCTCCCCCTCTCCTTCGGGTACTTCTGGCGATGATAGTGGTGAACCCCTCAACATTGTCGATGCTACGGGGTCATCTCCACGTTCCTCTCTCGAGGTCAAGGAGAAGGAGGCTCCTATTCAGCCAGCAGGCCTTATCTTGGAGGCCCCACCTCCACCTTCGGGTCGAGATTCCGTCGCCCCCTGTGACGCCAGACATCCCGACGACAGTCCCACATCCTGAACCTTTCGACCGGCCTCAGTCTCTGGCCCTGCTGCCGGATCAGATCCCGCCACCAGGGTCCCTTCGTCTGGTCCCAACGCCAGCCCCTTCAATGCCGGATCCCCGTCTGGCACTGGATCGGGTGGTGCCGGTTCTGACGTAGATTCCCCTGATGTGGGCTGTCCCGACGCCAGACCCCCAGCCTATATATACTACGGTGGGTCCACGTGGGTAACCCCGATGCTGATCTAGGCCCTGAATTGTCCCGAATTAACCGCAGGGATTTCCTGGGGACCACTACCCGGCTGGTCCCCCTCCAGACTGGAATCATTTTGGACAGTTTTACCCTGGGTTTAATCCCTACTCTGCTCGTCAGGGATTCCAGGGTTATTACCCTCCACTGGTAATTCCACCTCCCCCCCCCAGCCTCTGCCAACTCCACCCCCCCTCCTCCTCCAGTTGCTCCAGATTTCAAGACCCTAATTCAGTCTTGGTGGCAGGGGGCCCGGTAGGAGTTGGTCTTGGACCTGGAGACTAGGCTCCCACTCCCACGGTCTCCCAGGTCCCCATCCCCGAGCAATTCCTTCATTGCTACTGTCCATTTCTCGGCGAAGACTCATCAGGACGTTCCCCTTCCCGATACCTGACACCATCCTGTCGAGGAGGTGGACGATGACGATAGCTCAGAGGGGGCTGATGATTCTTCAGAGGAGGTCTGAGAGGAGCCTGAGGGCCTGAAAGGCAAGGTTTCCCCGAAATCTCCACCAGAGGACCCTGCCTTTTTGGACCTTCTAAGGTCCATGAAGGATTACTTTGACTGGGAGTCTAAGGATCAGGACCCTATGAGACAGAGGCTCGCGGAACACCTCGACATAGAGTCTCTGTCCCCGGTCCCCATTCCTCCTTGGATTGCACCTAACCAAGACCTCACCACTACCATCTGACAGATGCCTCATTCTCTCCCAGCTGTCCCCAAATGTGCAGACAGACTTTACTGGGCGCCGAAGAATGCCCCGTTCCTGAAGGCACATCCCAAGGCTGACTCTGTGGTCATCTCTGCGGCTCATGACTGCTCTTCAGCGCCAAAGCACATGAGCACCTCTCCTCTGGACAAAGAGTCGAGGCAGATGGATCAGTTCGGGAGAAAGATTTATTCATCGGCCACATAAGCCCTCCGGTCCCTTAACTATGTGTCTCACATGGTGTCCCACCAAAAAGCTGCCTTGGCCAGGCTAGAAGCACAAGTCCAGTCCATGGACCCCTCACCCTTAAAGGAGTAACTTGCCAAGGATCTTCACCTCTCCAAAGTCTTGTGTAGGCAAGCCTTATGTGCCACTTATGACTCCGTTGATTCAGTGGCACATACCTCGGCAACTGCCGTTGCCGTTAGACGGCACTCCTGGCTTCGCCTCTCTGGACTTGCCAAGGAGGTCCAGTCGGTGATTCAGGATGCCCCCCCTTTAGGGGTTCAGTGCTCTTTGTTGGGGACACCAAGGACATTATCCCAGACCTACAGGACAGGGGCTTTGCCCTTAGGGCTGTGAGGTCAATGTACTGATCGGGCTCTCAGCAGCAGCATCCCTTTTGGAAAAGGATCTGGAGGCAGAGAAAGAATGCCCTGGCACAGCCAGGGGAAGCATAAGGCCATGGGTACAGCCACCTCTCCTGCCTCCAAAAATCAGAGATGTTCAGGGGGTCCTCCCACTGAGTGCCCCACCACTTCTTGTCCCCACTGCCTCCTCAGTCTCTTGACAGGGAGCAGGTGGCGGGGGAGGTTCACCCGCCATACGCAGGAGTGGAGGGCGATCACCTCCAACGAATGGGTCCTGCAGCTACTGTCCGTCGGACACACCATAGAGTTTCTGGAAATTTTCCCAGAGACTCCACCAAAGAAGTCCTCCTACTCACAAGACCAGGCCCTCCTCATTCACGAAGAGGTAAACTTGCTCTTGCTCAAGGAAGCAATAGACCACGTTCCCCTCTGGCAAAAGGGAAAGGGGTTTTACTCCCACTTTTTCCTGGTTCCAAAAAAGTCGGGACTTTAGACCCATACTCGACTTAGGCCAGCTAAATCAGTTTGTTGAGTACAAAAAATTTCTGATGCTGTCCCTCCAGAGCCTCCTTCCACTGCTTATGGAGAACCACTGGCGCTGTGCTCTGGATATGCAGGATGTCTGCCTGCACATCCCTATCTTCATCAGCCACCACCAGTTCCTGCGCTTTCTGTTCCAGGGGGAGCACTTTCAGTTTCGCGCGCTCCCTTTTGGTCTGTCTTCGGCACCACAGGACTTTACCAAGTGCCTGGTGGTGGTCGCGACCTTTTTGTGTCACAGGTGTATTGCAGTTTTCCCTTACTTGGATGACTGGCTGATTTCAGCCCCGTCCAGGGATTCTTTGCTAGAGGCTCTTTCCTTCACCCTGGACCTCTTCAACAGACTAGGGATCACAGTCAGCATTCCCAAGTCCTCCTTCATCCCTGCCCAGAGACTACAGTTTATTGGGGCAGTCTTGGATATGGTCCAGTACAGAGCCTTTCTTCCTCCAGACAGGGTGGAGACCCTTCTCTGTCAGGCCTCCAAAGTGGCTTCTCTCAGGACCATCCTGGCTCAGGAGGTCCTGCTCCTTCTGGGCCTGATGGCGGCCTCCATCAGAACTGTTCCCCTGGCAAGGCTTCACATGAGAGTCACTCAGTAGTCCTTGCGGGTGCAGTGGGATCAGCTACTGGACAACCTGGGCCATTTGGTACTGGTCTCCTCAGCAGTTCAGAAAGAGTTGCATTGGTGGATGGATTCTCGCAGTCTTTCCTTGGGGCTTCCCTTCCGGAGCCCAGCACCCTTAGCTTCCCTCACCTCGGATGCCTTGAACATGGGGTGGGGAGCACATCTAGGGGAACACCAAGACCAGGGACTATGGTCCAGCTTGGAGACTTCTTTGCATATTAATGTTCTGGAGATGAGGGTGGTACTGTACGCTCTACAGGCCTTCCTGTCCCTCCCTCCCTCCCAAGGGATCACTGCTAATCCAAATGGACAACATGTCAGTGGTTTGGTATATCAACAAACAAGGAGGAACCTGGTCGTCCCCCCTGTGCCAGGAAGCGACGTGGGTGTGGAACTGGGCAGTTCAGCACCATCTGGTCCTAGTGGCCGTGCACATTCCGGGCATTTTAAACATCCTGGCAGACAGTCTCAGCAGGTCTCGGACCCTAGCTCACGAGTGGGAACTGCATTAGGAAGTGGCGGAATCCATCTTCCTACATTGGGGGCATCCAGAAATCGACCTCTTCACCTCCGACTCCAATGCAAAACTTCCCAGCTTTTGCTCACTCATTCCAGGGCACGGTGCTTTTTGGAATGACGCATTGTCTCTCTCTTGGACAAGGAAATTTTTATACGCCTTCCCTCCATTTCCCATTCTACAAAGGGTCCTTCTCAAACTTCAGGCGGAGAGGGAAAAGATGATTCTCATCGCTCCTCTCTGATCGGGACAGATCTGGTTCCTGCTGCTGCAACAGCTCTACAGGGAACCACCAGTTCCACTTCCAGTGACTCACGACCTCCTGACTCAGGATCAAGGTCGATTGTTACATCCGGGGCTCAGGACCCTGCATCTTCATGCATGGCTCCTGCAGACATAGCGATCTCTTGCTTCGGGGTCTCCTCCCGGGTTGCACAAGTCCTCACTGAGGCCAGAAAACCCTCTACTCATTCCACTTATGCCATGAAGTGGACACCGTTTTCCATCTGGGCAACCGCTAAGGGTTGGAACCCCTTCTCTGGTTCTGCCCTGCAAGTCATGGAATACCTCCTTCACTTGTCAGACTCCAGTTTTTTGCACTCTTCCTTGAAGGTCCACATTTCAGCTATCTCAGCATACCACAAGCTCGTGGATGGTAAACCCGTGGCTCAGTTGGAGGTCTCAAAAACTTTTCTGAAAGGGATTCTCCATGTGAAACCCCCCATCTGCAGCTCAACTCCTCCCTGGGACTTGAACTTCATCTTGGAAAAGCTCACCCTTCCTCCTTTCAAGCCGGCTGTGAGCTGTGATTTGCACTTCCTTCCCTGAAAGGCACTGTTTCTCATGGCCATCACATCAGCCCGAAGGATTTTGGAGCTTCACGCTCTAGTCTGCAAGGAGCCCTATCTGATTTTCCATAAGGATCAGGTGGTCCTCAGAACGCATCCGAAGTTTCTTCCCAAGGTGGGGTCAGAAGCCATGCTGAATCAATCAGTAGAGCTTCCTGTGTATTACCCGTCCCCCTCTAACAGAGGTGAGGCACTCCTTCATATGATGGGTGTTCATCGGATTCTTGGGTGTTACACTCACCGGACCAAAGAATTCCGTACCTGCGACCAGCTGTTCGTTTCCTTTGCTGCTAGATGGAAGGGCAAACCGGTTTCTAAGCAGGGCGTGTCCAAATGGTTAGGCAACTGCATTAGGTTCTGTTACCAGAAGTACAAAAAAACTGTGCCGGGTCCAATTAGAGGTCATTCTACTAGGGGTATGGCCACCTCTGCGGCCTTCTTGCGTAACATTTCTGCAGCCAATATTTGTGCCGCTGTTACTTGGAGTTCTGTCCATACCTTTACCAAACCTTACTGTCTGGACATTGCTTCTAGGTGGAGGGCTGGCTTTGGCCTAGCTGTCTTGCAGGGCCTTCTGTCCTCGGCTGGGTCCATTCTGGATTCCATTTTTTTCTGTTGGAGTTAGTTCTCCTCCTCCCTAGTTTCTCTCGGTCTCTCCTTGGAAAGACTGCTTGGGACTCTGTCCTATATGTGATGACTTACGGAAGGAACCTTCTCAAAGTAAGATAGTACAGTTACATACAGGAACTTACTATAACAGTAGATCTTCAAGAGAGGTTCCTTCATATTTTTCCCTCCCTCCTTCCCCTCATTTGTGTTTTGCAGGGACTCCAAATCCTGTTTGCTCCTGCTGTCAGGCCTCTTCCTGGTTCCGGCGGGAGAACTGGAGGGTGGGCGTGGGGACCGCCCACTATATACAGTCACGCTGACATCAGTCACATGATGTCAGATGGGCGCTTCCCTATCAGGTATTGCTAGAAAAGTCTGCCATGTGGCCAGACGCCAGGTGGCACCAGTCCTATATGTGATGACCTACTGAAGGAACCTCTCTCGAAGATCTACTGTTACGGTAAGTTCCTACATAACTGTACTTTCCTCCTGGGGATGGAGATTTCTGACTTGGGGGTGGAACCAGTCAATTGGTCTGACCATAATACCATAGGGTTCAGTTTTGGGGCCACCCCAAGTAGACCTACCCCTTTGGAGATGGTCCGGTACCGCCCTTTAAGGGGAGTTACCTCAGATGGTCTGTCAGCGGTACTTGACCTATCGGGATTGCTGAGTGAAAGCACAAGTCCGGGGGGTCTAGTACTAGCCTGTTATAAGGCAATGGGAGACACCATGGCCTTGATTGCTGCTGTTCGGGTTTGACCACTTACTCTTCGCCCAAGGAACCCTTGGAATGATGGGTCCTTGGAAGAGTTGAGTTGGTCAAAGGCTGGAGAGAGCATAGCGGAAATCCGGCCTTGCTGCTGACAGGCTTAGATTGATGGAACATTATGAGGGCTATCAATCAGAAATCTCCCGTAAGAAAGCAGAGTTCCTGTCCAGGGAGATTTCTGCTGCGCAAAATTGACCAGCTCAACTCTTTCGAACCATCGACAGATTGTGCAATCCAATCTGTCTTCAGTTCGGAAGAGCATTTTCATAAAATAAGTGTGATGAGCTAGCTCGGTTTTTCGCAGATTAGGTTACCAGCATCAGAGCCGGAATTGGCATGGCTCCCTCTATGAGGGGTTTGCGAAGGTCGGTGGGAGGTGGTGAGCACCCGGTCTGTCTGGACTGATTTCAGCTGACCGGAATTCATGAACATTGTGAAGATCGTCCAGACTTTGCGCCCAAAATGTTGTAGTTTGGATCCGGGCCATACTCACCTATTAGTAGGTTGTGTAGATGTTATCTGCCCGATCCTAGCTGAAACTGTTTGGAGATCCTTGGAGAGGAGTCTTTCCTGACCCTAAATGAAATGATAGAGCCACTCTTAAAACCCTCCTTGAATCCCGACGATCCAGCAAACTACCGACTTGTCCCTAACCTTCCTTTTGTGGGGAAGGTTATTGAGAAGGTAAATAGATACATAGACTGTGTCAGCTGATGAGGGCCTATGGCCCACCCAATCTGCCCTTTTGAGCTTGTAAGTTTACTTTATGTTTTCCTAGAAGTCTGCTGCCCCTTAACCCTAACCTCCAGAATTCATTTATGTCTATCCCATGCATTCTTAAATCCCGTGATTGTTTCAGCCCCAACCACTTCCTCTGGCAGAGTGTTCCACTTGTCCACCACCCGTTCTGTGAAGAAATTCTTCCTCACGTTTCCTCTGAATCGTCCTCCCTTCAACTTCATCCCATGCCCTCTAGTCCTGGAACATCTTTTTCGCTTAAAAATAGTGTATTCCTGCACCCTGTTCCTCCCTGTAAGATTCTTGTATGTCTCTATCATATCCCCTCTCTCCCTCCTGTCCTCCAGGGAGTACATATTCAATTCCTTCAACCTTTCCTCATAGGACTTGTGATGCAATCCATGTACCATCTTTGTTGCCCTCCTCTGAACCTTCTCTACCCTATATCCTTATGTAAGTAAGGTCTCCAGAACTGTACACTGTACTCAGGTGGGGCCTCACTAGTGTCTTGTATAGTGGAATTATGACTTCCCTTTTCCTGCTGGTGATGCCCCTGCCTATGCATCCCAGCATCCTGTTTGCTTTACCTGCTGCCTTGTCACACTGTTTTCCCTACCTTGTGGTCATCAGAGATGATAACCCCAAGATCCCTTTCCTGCTTGGTGCATGCTATATCCTCACCCCCCCAACTGATATATTGTGCCAGGGTTTTTGTGCCCTATATACATTATCTTGCACTTCTTTGCATTGAATTTCAACTGCCAAACCCCTGACCATTCTTCAAGTTTCTGCAGAGCTTTGTGTCATCAGCAAACAGGGAAATTCTGCCTTCTAGGTCCTGCACAATGTCACTGATGAAGATGTTGAATAGGACCGGTCCCAGCACTGATCCCTGTGGTACCCCACTGGTCACTCTTCCCTCTGTGGAGTGACAGCCATTTACCACCACCCTCTGTGTCCTGCTGCTCAGCCAGTTACCTACCCACTGCACTACTGTCCTGCCCACATCTATATTCCCCAGTTTGTGTAATATTCTTCTATGTGGCACAGTTTAAAAGGCCTTGCTGAAGTCCAGATAGGCCATGTCCACTGCCCTCCCCGGTCCATCTCCCTAGTCACCCAGCCAAACAATTCAACGAGGTGGGTCTGACATGACCTCCCCCTGGTGAAATCATGCTGCCTTGGGTCCTGTAGTCCATTGACAACCAGATGTTCCACCAATCTCTCCTTCAGTAGTGCTTCCATGATTTTCCCCACTACCGAGGTGAGGCTGACTGGTCTGTAGTTCCCGCTTCCTCTTTGTTCCCACTTTTGTATAAGGGGACTACATCTGCTGTCCTCCAGTCTTTGGGTATCTCCCTGTTTCCAGTGATCGGCTAAACAAGATTGCCAGAGGTTCAGCCTCCACCTCTCTTAGTTGTTTAAGGACCCTGGGTGCACCCATCTGGCCCCATTGCTTTATCAACTCTTATTACTTCCAGTTCCTTCAGGACCCTTTCATGTAAAGGACTTGTGTCCATTTCTGCACCATTCCACCCTTGTACTCCCTTCAGACCCATTACCTCCTCTTCCTCAGTAAAGACTTAGCAGAAATACCTGTTCAATATGTCAGCTTTACTGTTGTCATCCTTCACGCGGCCCCCGTCCTCCCCCGTCAGTCTCACTATCCCTCCCTTTGCCTTTCTTTTTTCACTTAGGTACCTGTAAAAGGTTTTGTCCCCTCTACCCACTGATTTTGCAATGTGGTCTTCAGTCTGAGCTTTGGCTTCCCTTACTGACCTCCCTGCCTCCCTTTGCTTCTCTTGGTACTTCTCCCTATCCCCTTCTGCCTGTGTCTTTTTGTATTGCCTGAATGCAGTCTTTTTGGCTTTCACTTTCTCTGCTACCTCCTTGGAAAACCATAATGGCCTCCTCTTCCTTTTCCCCTTGCTAACCTACTTAATGCATAATTCTGTTGTTCTTGCAATCCCCATTTTAAATACTGCCCACTGTTCCTCAACCCCTAATTCCTGCCCCATTCCCCTTAATGCCTCTTTCAGGTGGTTGTGTTGCAGCTGGATGATCACCTTGCGACTCACAATGTCTATGAAGTTCTTTAGTCTGGTTTTAGGAAGAGGCATAGCACTGAAATAGCCCTGTTCGGGTACTTAATAACCTCCTAAAGGCGAGAGATCAAAAGGCTTGTACCATCTTGGTCCTTCTCGATCTCTCAGCAGCTTTTAATACTGTGGGCCATGGGGTGCTCTTGGAGACCCTGCGGTTCCTTTGTGGACTGTCGGGTACAGTCCTCGAATGGTTTCAATCTTTCCTCGTAGGTAGGTCTCAGAGGGTAGTCACTGGAATTTATTCCTCTGACACCCTCTCCTTATCCTGCGGGGTGCCGCAGGGCTCCATATTGGTACCCATGCTGTTTGCAGTTTATATGCTGCCATTAGGAGATATCATCAGATGATACGGCTTGAGTTTTCACTGTTATGCAGATGATACTCAGCTGTATATGTCCTTTATGCCCAGACAGGTTGATGCAGTTTCTATGCTAAATAGTTGCCTCTCCGAGATCAAAGACTGGATGAATTCGAGTTGGCTGAGATTGAATCTGGATGAGACTGAGGTGTTGGTTGTGGACCCGGGTTGCCTGGGGCTGGGTTCTGGAGCTGGACACATGTCAGGCCTATAGTTTGATGGTGTCCAGCTCACTACCTCAGACCAGGTGCGTAAGCTGAACGTTATTTTTGACGATGGTCTGACCCTGAAATTTCAGGTGTCAGCTGTGGTTAAATCCGCATTTTACCATCTGAGAAATATCACCTAGGTGAAACACCTGGTTCCTCCGGGTAACCTTCCAACACTGGTCCATGCCTTCATTACTACCTGTCTTGATTATTGCAATGCCCTCTACCTTGGGTTGATATCCACCACCTGTAGCTAGTGCAGAATGCTGCAGCCAGGCTGTTGACTGGCACTTCCAGGGCCAGTCATATTATGCCTGTGCTGTGCAAGCTGCACTGGCTGCCAGTTCAGTGGCGGATCACCTATAAGGTATACTTCAAACAACATGAAGTCTTGCTGTATTCTGACATATTGCAGTTAGCCCCAGCTCTTGAACTGCTCTGGAGAGGAAAGAGTTAAATTATATGCAGAGCATAGAACATTGAGCTGGAGCTCGGTTCAAACCTCTTTCTGCTGCACTTTGAAGTGTAACTGTCAGATTCTTTACTCCGCCTAACTGAACGGTCGCTCCGGAGATTTCTCCTCTGTTCTCGGTTCTCGGTCGGTTTTTCCATTGATACTCTATGTTTTTCAGTTCAAATCCCTGTCTGTGGTACAGTAAGTACGTAGGTAGTGGACTTTAGTAGAAAAACTTGTGGAAGTTGTAATTTGATTTTTCAACCGGTTCGGCTGAACCGGTTGCTTTGTAGAGTGTATTTGTGAGTGATTTCTTCCTAGAAGTTTATTGTTGTACCAGTCCTTATCGGTTTTAAAAAAAAACGTGTTTTGTGTTTTTAAAATACCTGTGACACGGTTAGAAACCGATAAGGATGTCTTGTCTGGCTTAAGCCGAGTAAAGGGTAAGTTTTGATTTAGGATGGCCACGTCTGAGAAACCCAGAAAGAAAACCGGGCCCACTTGGTTTCAACACTGCAGTGTGTGTGGGGAGGCCTTTGCTAAGGCTGATCCCCACACCATTTCAGGGTTTTAAATAATTGATTAGCAGTTTTTTTGTTGGGACAATACTAACTGTACAGAAAGCATTAATGTAGGTTTTCTATAAGTGTTATGTTTGTTAAACACAGTGAGGCAAGTGCTATGCATTTTCACAATGTTTTAGAACTTTTATGAGCAAAACGCTAATCAATTTTTAGAGTTAAATAAAACCCTGCATTTGTGTTTATTGTCTGGGTTTTGACCACCTCGATTCAGAATTCCAAACTTGCAAAAATTTCCTTAAAGCCACTCTGGACAAAAGATTGGGCAGGGTTAGGGAAAGGGAGGCCGAGAAGTCCGCTGACCTGGATGGCCAGCCCAGTTTTCTTACCGAACCAGAAGAAGTGCCCTCTGGCTAGGGCGAGACTCCCTTGGGCAAAAGGAGAGCCGATTCCGAGGGGTTGGTCCCATCTAAAAGAAAAGACAATTGGCCGGTTCGGATCCAGAACTGCATCATCCGACCGCTGAGGAAACTGCCCGAGTGATTCGCATAGTGGAATCGCTTTGTCCGGTTCCGATCAATCCGGTGCCTTCTGGCAGGCGTTCGGTTCGGTCAGTTCCTCCAGTTCAAGATCATGCCCCTGAAGATTTTTACGAACTGGATCTAGAGGGGGAACGATGACTGTGATGATGATGAAGGTGATGATGATTGAATAGAAGGTCTGGATGAGCCCATAGAATCGGACATCTCCCCAGACAGGCCTGCTGGTGTTTCCCCTCCTAGGCTTTCTGAGTCCCCTTCCCACTTTATGTTCTTCAGAAAAGTGGCAGAAACCCTCCTGCTCCCTTTGGAGGAAGCTGTTGAGGAACAAGGAGCCTGACTTTGTGGCGATGATGGACATCCCAGAGTCCAAGAGGCTGTCTATTCCCCTTCACAAATCCTTTGGGAAACAGACACAAAAGTTGTTAAAAACTCTGAATTCATTACCTCCTGTGGACAGATGGATGGACAAGAGGTACATGCTGTCAGGCTCGGGCACGGAGTACTTGTACCAGCAATGCAGCCATGTTGGGGTTGTGCAGGTTGCAGCCTGTGATAAGGCTAACATACCCTTGGCTTCACACCTCCCAGAGAAAGACTCCAGGAAGCTGGATGCCATGGCAAAGAAACAGTACATGGCATCCTCCTTGGGACTCAGGTAGGCTAATTACATGGCCTGTACAGCCAGGTACCGGAAGTCCAGGTTGGACACTGTACTGGCACTGGTTAAACAGGCCTCCCCCCAGCTTGCCAAGGAGCTGGAGGAGGTGGCTGCTGATGGGATTGAGGCATAAAAAATCCAGTTTCATGCTGCTGTGGACTCCAATGATGTGTCATCAAGAGTCATGGCTACATCTGTGGCTCTTCGGAGACTAGCTTGGCTCAGATGTACTAGCCTATCACAGGATGCCCAGGCTAAGGCTATGGATTTCCCTGTGGTTAATAATTCTCTGTTTGGGGAGCAGACAGAGAATTATATGAAGAAGATGGATGAGTACAGGACCACCTACAGGAGTGCACAGGCCAAGGAAAGGCAGTCAACTCCTCTGAGGCAGCAAGCTAGGGGCAGGGGCAGGCCTTTTCATAGGCCGTTCTACCAAGCGCAGGCCTCCTCTCCTTTTTCTCAGAGGGGGTTCTTCAGAGGGAGAGGCAGAAGGGGGATGAGCAGGGCTGCATCCACCTCTCAGCCTAAGGCTCCTGCCAAGCAGACACTCTGATATGTCAGCCTGGGTCGACTCCCCAATTCCTGTAGGAGGCAGACTGGCTTACTACTTCCAGGACTGGAAATCTGTTACCTCAGACAAGTGGGTCTTGGAGGTAGTAAGCCAGGGACTGGCTCTCAGCTTCAAAAAGTGTCCAAAACTGAGAGCCAGCTCTTTTCCTCCTGCAAACATCTCCGAAACCATTGCCCTAGAGGCTGAGGTTTCATCTCTTCTGGCCTTAATAGCCATAGAGAGAGTTCCTACAACCCACAGGGGCAAAGGTCTGTACTCCAGGTACTTCCTTACCCCAAAGAAAACAGGAGAGTGGCAGCCCATCCTAGACTTAAGATACCTGAGCAAACATCTATTAAAACCAAAATTCAAAATGGTAACTCTGGGAATAATTCTTCCCTCTCTAACGCCAGGGGACTGGCTAGCCTCCCTGGACCTAAATGATGCCTACTTTCACATTCCCATTAGGTGCTCCCACAGAAAGTACCTCAGGTTCAAACTGCCTTCAGGCCATTACCAGTTCAAAGCAATGCCCTTCGGTCTAACATCAGCTCCAAGGGTGTTCACAGAATGCCTAGCAGTAGTAGTGGCATTCTTAAGGAGAAAAAATATCTCCATATTCCCATACCTGGACGACTGGCTCATAGTGGGTAAGTCTCCAGATCAAGTCAAGTCGGATTTGAAAGTGACCCAGCAAGTGCTCACTTCTCTAGATTTCCTTCTCAGTCTTTCCAAGTCAGTTCTCGAGCCAGTGCAACTTTTGACCTTCATAGGGGTAGAACTGGACACTGTCAAAGCAAGAGCATTTCCCCCCCTTCATAAGGGTAAAGGCCATCATTGAACTGGCTTCTTCTTTCCGCCTTCTGGTTTCTCGACCAGCAAGGCACTTCCTTCAGCTTCTGAGCCACATGGCAGCTTCCACTGCAGTGGTCCAAGGGGCTAGATTTCAGATGAGGGACATTCAGTTTCACCTGGGGGCCTTTTGGTCTCAGAAAAAAGATCCTCTAACCAAACTTATTCCAGTGACTCAGACTCTGATCCAGGCTCTTCAATGGTGGCGGGATCAGGACAATCTCAGGCAAGGAGTCCCATTCATCACTCAGTCTCATTCTGTGGTTCTGACCACAGATGCTTCTCTCCTGGGGTGGGGAGCTCACCTGGGGACTCTGACAGCCCAGACAATGTGGTCCACTCAGGAGTCTCTTCTTCACGTCAATCTCCTGGAACTCAGGGCAGTTTACTTGGCCCTGCAAGCCTTCTCACAATTGGTACAGAACAAGGTGGTGCAGGTCAGGACTGACAACACCACCACCATGTGGTACATCAACAAGCAGGGAGGCACTCGGTCTACGGCCTTGTGCATGGAAGCCATGAAGGTATGGTCCCTGGCCTTTTCCCTACAGACTTCTCTAGTAGCAGTCCACCTTCCAGGAAAGGACAATGTGCTAGCAGATTCATTGTGCAGGATTTCCCAGGGTCATCACAAATGGTCCCTGGATCCCTTGGTGGTAAATGTGATCTTTTCAAGGTGGGGCACTCCAGAGATAGATCTCTTTGCAGCCCCAGACAATCGCCAACTTTGTTTCTTCTGTTGCAGACCCCCCGTCTTGGGCTCAGTCCCTCTGGATGCTCTGATTCTGGACTGGGAAGGGAAATTTCTGTATGCCTTCCCTCCATTTCCTCTACTGTTCAAGGTTCTGGTCAAGATAAGGTCACAACCCTGCAAAGTGATTCTGATTGCTCCAGACTGGGTCAGACAGCCATGGTATCCCTTGTTGCTGTCCCTAACAGTCCATCTTCCCCTGTCTCTTCCCAGGAATTACAACCCGTTAACATGCTCTCAGGGGAGGATTTGGTACCCCAATCTTAGGTCCCTAAATCTCAAGGCATGGCTCTTGAAGAGTTAGAGTATACAGATTTACATCTGTCCCAAGGGGTTCTGGATATTCTCGAACCATCTCGAAAGTCTGGCACCAGAAAAACTTAAAACTCCAAATGGAAATGATTCAGCATTTGGTGCTCCAAGAAGCATATATCCCCAGAAACTGCTAAATTGTCTACAGTTCTGGCTTATATGGTTCATCTTAATAGCCTAGGCCTCAGACCAGCTACTCTCAAAGTACACTTGTCAGCTGTTTCTGCTTTCCTGTCAGTGGGAAAGCCTTCCTCACTGTCATCTCGCCCTGTATTCTGTAAATTTTTCAAGGGATTGCTTCATACCAATCCCCCCCTTTAGGGACCATACTCCTGCCTGGGACCTCAATGTTTGCATTGCTCAGCTTATGCAACCCCCTTTTGAACCTTTGTCTTCAGCAGAACTGAAGTACTTGACTTGTAAGACTATGTTTCTGGTAGCTGTTACCTCTGCCAGATGTATCAGTGAATTACAAGCTCTGTCAGTGGAGCATGATTTTATCTCATTCCATAGGGATAAGGTGGTCCTTAGAACCAATAGGAGATTCTTACCTAAAGTGGTTTCAGATTTTCATTTGAACCAATCCATGTCGCTCCCTGTATTCTTCACTGGTCATTCTTCTTCAGGAGAGAGAAGACTGCACAGTCTGGACGTTAAAAGGGCTCTTAGTTACTATATTGAATGTACTTGGGCACTCAGATTGGATTCCCTTCAGCTGTTCCTTACTTAGGGGGAAGTGGTTAAGGGCAAACCTGCCACTAAAAGAACTATTGCCAGGTGGATTTTCTCTTGTATACAATTCTGCTATCAGAAGCTAGACAAAATACCACCCTCAGGCCTGAGGGCTCATTCGACTAGGGGTACAGCTGCTTCCCTGGCTGCTGCTAGGGATATTTTGTTGTTAGAGATATGCAAAGCAGCCACCTGGAAAACAGTCCATACATTCACCAAGCATTACTCTCTGGATATCCCGGCTAGGAGTGATGCTCGGTTTGGTACAGCAGTACTGCAGAACTTGTTCCAAAAGTAGGTTCGAATCCCTCCTCCATGGAGGTACTGCTTGGTAGTCTGCAATATGTCAGAATACAGCAAGGCTTCATGTTGTTTGAAGAAAAAATTACTCACCTTAGTAATTGTGTTTCTTCTAATGGAGTCTTGCTGTATTCTGACCTCCCTTCCTGCCTGCCCTCTGGGAACCTGGGTTTTGGGAAGTGGGCTGGTAGGTGCAGTGTTGCACCCTAGGAATGCATTTGGACACTCCTTCTTTTTAGAGAGAAGGAGTGGGGTTATGTGTCTTTATTTCAATAGTCATAAGTTGTTCACTACCTGGTTTTTAGTTTTTGGATTTCTCGACTTGAGTCTTTTGGGGGTCCAAAATATTTGGTTGCCGTGTGGCTAATAAAAATTTTACAGTTTCCACATAGTGGGTTAGTTAGTTAGTATTAGATCATAAGAATCTGACGGTAACACTTCAAAGTGCAGCAGACAGAGGTCTGAACTGAGCTTGAGCTCAACGTTCTATGCTCTGCATTGAATTTAACTCTTTCCTCTCCGGAGCAGTTCAAGAGCTGGGGCTAACTGCAATATGTCAGAATACAGCAAGACCCCATTAGAAGAAACACAGTTACTAAGGTGAGTAATTTTTTTCTTGCTTACCTTTAAGGCCCTATATGAACAGGGACTCGACTATCTGAAAGATCTCCTGACTCCCTACTCCCCAAGTTGTCCTCTATAATCCGCCGATGAGGGATTGCTAGAGATTCCCAGGATTCGTCTAAAAACTTATGGGTCTCACGCTTTTTCATTTGCAGCACCAACCCTGTGGAACTCTCCGTCTCGTCAGTTAAGAGAATGCCTGACCATCAATAGTTTTAAAACTATGTTAAAAATGTATCTTTTCTCTCAGGCTTATCCAGACTGATTTTATATATTTATACTGTTGATGTTTTTATATGATTGTACAGCGCCTTGATTTTGAAAGGCGCTTAACAAATAAAGTATTGATTGAATAATTGACTGATTGCCCTCCTGGTCCCTTGACTTGCCTGACTGCTCAATGGCTGTCAAGTGCCCCTTGGCCGAGGTGCTGGTCAGGCAGGTCAAAGGCTCTTTGGCTCCTCTGTCGAACCAGTTGACCTTGGCTCCAGTCGACAAAGTCATCAAGATTCTGCTCGACCTGGTCAGCTGGTTGTCTGATGAGGCCGAGGAGTCAGCCTTGCAGAACTTGGTGTTCCTGGTCCTTACTCAGGAGGATGTGGCCCAGTCGGTAACCCCAGTCGAATCCTCCAGAGACCAGCCTCCACCTGTGGTCAGGTCTTCGACGTCCTTGTTACTAAATGTTGATAGGTGTATTATCTACAGCCAACCTCAAGAAGACCATTCTCACTGTTCAGCAGGTGGTCAATGGTCAAGGTCATGGTTGAGGTTGTGTTCGAGGCGTTTGCACTGTCAGTCCCAATTTATCGGGGAGCACCACCATCGACTCTCTTCATCTTCCTCATCCTGGGGTGAGGAGAAGCACTGGCAGAAGATGTGCTGGTTCTGTGAGGAGTTCCTCTGGCAGCAGTGTGCCATGGCAGGGCAGGGCTCTACTCCAGGATCTCCAGTCCCCTGGCAGCAACCAGTGGTTGCCCCACTGGTCAAGGTTCGGCAAGTGCTCTCCACACCTGTTTCTCTGCTAATTACGGTGGAGTCACCACCTCAATAGCTGCTAGTTGGCATTCCGACCAAGGAGGCAGGCTGTTTGACTCCCCACTTGTTATGCCGGTTGCCAGTTTGGATTACCCCTAGTGAGGATTCCCAGAAGCTCCATGGCGAACAACGGCCGAGGGCCGTCTTTGAGGAGTCATTGGATGACTCGTATTAGGAGTCCATGGCCTCCTCAGGGACTCAGCTTTTTGGGCGGGGCCTTGGTCAAGGAGCTTTCCACCAATCTTGGGCCAGTGTCCTTCAGTGGACTGTTTCGACTTATCTCAGAGTCCACGTCGATCCCATTAGAGCCAGTCCAGAAGAGAGCCAAGTATCCTCTCATGGGCATTTTAGACCAGGGTGAATCTCCAGGGTTTGCCTTCCTGGTGGCTGAGGCCATCTTGGAATCAGCCCTGGAGCTCTGGCAGCATCCAGGATCCTGCACAGCACCCTCGGTCTGCATGGTCTACAAGTACGTGGTCCCTACGGACACCCTTTCAGGGTTTTTGGACCACCCTTCGACTGAAGGTTTGGTCATGGATTCAGTGATCTGTAAGTCTGGACACCAGGGAAACATGGGCAAGCCTCTGGACAAGGAATCCTGTAAGACTGACCGTGCCGAAAAAAAGGTGTAAACACTTTAGCTACTCTGGGTCTCCATCAGACTAACTATGCCACCATGATGGCTAATTATGATCATTCCCTGATGGGAATCTTTGATGCAGTCCTGCCCCACCTCCATCCAGAGTAGTGTGTGGTGGTGGAACTTATCAGAGGCCACAGTCAGTCACTGGCTAAACACCACCTCCAGACAGCATTGGACATAGACAACTCTTGCACCCATGTGGTGGCAGCGGGTGGATCCATGCTTTGCAGGGGTGGTTCTGTTTGTCCACCTGTACAGCAGACACCCAACAGAAATTGGCTGATATCCTTTTCCTGGGCACTGATCTCTTTGGCACTGGGTTGGAAGGGCATCTCACTAGAACTGAGAAATCCAACGCCACCCTTGACTCTGTGACTTCATCCCAGAAGGACTATAAAAAGAAGCAGAGGAAAAGTACAGTTACGTAAGAATTTACCGTAACAGTAGATCTTCGAGAACAGCTCTTGCAGCAGGTTACACCATTAGGACTGAAGCCGACAGGCGTCAGGACCCCACAGAAATTGTCTAGCTAGCAGTCTTCAGCGGTGACCGCCTCCGATGTCGGTCCCACCCCCGACGTTAGGCGTAGTACGTAAGGAGGCGGTCCCGCCAGAATCCCCAGTTCTCCCGCCGGTGACTCCCGGCCGCTTGATGACATCAGAATAGGAGACCGAGGATCCACCATCAGATGGCCAAGACTAAAAACAAATAGTTCTATCCCAGAAGATGGATGTTAGGCTATAACCTACCTCCTCCAAGGGGGAAAGGTGGGCGGGAAGGTACCTGCTGCAAGAGCTGTTCTCAAAGATCCACTGTTACGGTAAGTTCTTACGTAACTGTACTGTCTTCTTCGAGATACTGTTCTTGCAGCAGGTTACACCATTAGGACTGATTCCCAAGCAGTAGCGACAATCTAACACCATCGGGAGGAGGGAGAACAGAGATTATCACCCTGCTCGAGCCTAGGACAGAAGTCCCTGAAGGATGGCTAGGCCGAAACCTGCCCTTCGCCTTGAAGCGATGTCCAGGCTGTAATGCCTAATAAAGGTATGCACTGAGCTCCAGGTAGCTGCAGCACAAATAGCTGAAGTGGAAACATTCTTCAGTGCTGCAAAGGAGGTGGCCACTCCTCTAGTAGAATAGCCCTTGACCACGCCAGGCAAGGGTTTGCTGCGCTTGTCATAACAGAAAGAGATACATTGAATGAGCCAACGTGAAAGGGTCTGCTTCGAAACAGGGGCCCCTTTCATCCTGTCAGCAAAGGATACAAACAGCTGATCTGCTTTTCGGTACTGTTTGGTTCTGGTCAGGTAATATCTGAGACACCTGTGAACATCCAGGGTGTGAAGCAGTGCTTCTCCTCGATTGGTGTGCTTGGGAAAGTACACTGGTAAGTCGATATCCTGATTAAGGGTAAGGGCTGACACCACCTTAGGCAGAAACTTAGAATTTGTCCTCAGGGACACCCTATCCTGGTGAAAAACTAAATAGGGCTCTTTGCACATGAGCGCATGTAATTCGGAGATTCTTCTCGCCGAAGTAACTGCAACTAAAAACAACGTTTTCCACGACAGAAAACGTAGCTCGCAATCACGGCTGGCTCAAAAGGTGGCAGCGTAAGCTGCTCCAGGACAAAGGGCAAGTCCCACGGAGGAACCGGGTCCTTGATAGGTGGCCTAAGGTGGAGGACCCCCCTTAAAAAGGCACGAGTAGTGTCCAATTGAGCCACCATACGATGGCCGATGGGGGCATGATAAGCCGAAATTGCACACAAGTGCACCTTAATCGAGGAGTAAGCTAGTCCGGACTGAAAATGTGAAAGCAGGTATTCAAGGACCAGCTTCTTGGGACATTCTAAGGGTGAGAAACCGCGTGTTTGAGCCTATAAGCAAAACCTGCACTACTTCATAGCGTATGTTGCGTGGGTTGCTGGCTTTCTAGTAGCGGAAAGTACTTCCGCCACTTCCTGCGAGACCCCGTGTCGCATCATGGCTATGTCTCTAGGAGCCAGGCATGTAGGTTCAATGAACGTAAGTCCGGGTGGACTAGTGAACCTTTCTCCTGAGGCATCAGATGGGAGCTGATTGGCAAAGGAAGCGGAGGTTCCTGGGGTAGCCGATGTAGAAGCGGGAACCATATTTGTCTGGGCCAGAAAGGCGCTACCAAGATAAGCTTCGCGTGCTCCCTGTGAAGTTTGAGAAGAACTCTCTGGATCAACGGGAAAGGAGGGAAGGCATAGAGGAATCTGCCCGCCCAGGAGAGGGACAATGCATCTCACCAGAAAACACCAGGCCCTGGATCTAGCGAGCAAAAACTGGGCAGTTTTGTGTTGAATGGGAATGCAAATAGATCTAATTCTGGAGTGCCCCATCTGTGGAACAGATCCTCTGCCATCTCTTGTAGAAGTTCCCACTCATGGACTCTGGCCTGGGAATGACTCGGGCTGTCTGCAACGGTATTGTCCACCCCGGGGATGTGAACTGCAATTAGGTTTGCGCCGTGTCATATTACCCATTCCCACACTCTCATGGCCTCCCTGCAAAGAGGGTAGGAGTGTGTGCCTCCTTGTTTGTTGAGGTAATACATCACCGCAGTATTGTCTGTTTGCAACAGGAGGGTACTCCATGGAATCTCCGACTGGAAGGCTTGTAGGGCATAAAGGACTGCCCTCATCTCCAATATGTTGATGTGGAGATGATATTCCTGGGTTGTCCATGTTCCCTGAGACCTCGCCCCGTCCAAGTGCGCTTCCCACCCCAGCCCTGAGGCGTCTGTGGAGAGAGTTATCGTTGGGGATGGCACTGTGAAGGGAACCCCCACGGAGAGGGTTCCCTGATCTAGCCACCATTGCCAGTCCCGAACCATGGCCTTCGTGATTCGGACTGGCTGCTGCAGATGGTCTTGCCTTTGATCCCACTGCACCCTTAACATCCACTGGGTTACCCGCATGTGGAGTCTTGCCATCGGGACTGTAGGAATGGCCGAATGGCCGCAGCCATGTGTCCGAGCAGGCAAATGACCAGTCTGGCTGGGACGGTCTTCTTCGCTGACAGGTCCTTTATGAGGGATCGAATGCGTTCCACTCTGTCTTTGGGAAGGAAGGCTTTCCCCTTGATGGTGTCCAGAACTGCCCCTATGACCTGCAGTTTCTGGGATGGTACCAGGAGAGACTTCTCTTAGTTGATGAGTATGCCCAGAGACTGAAAAAGGGCCTGGGTACATTGGATGGCTATCAGAAGTGCCTCCTTGGAAGGGGCCATGAGAAGCCAATCGTCCAGGTACGGGAACACATAGTGGCCCTGTCTCCTCAGAGACGCTGCCACAACTGCCATGCACTTGGTAAAAACCCAAGGTGCTGATGACAGTCCGAAGGGAAGTGCCCGGAACTGGTAGTGGCAGCCGAGAAACTCGAGCGCTAGATCCTCCTGTGCGCCTGAGCGATAGGAATATGCAGGTAAGCATCCTGCATGTCCAGGGATGCCAAGAAAGCGTCTTTCTTCAGCATGGGGATTAGTCCCGGAAGGGTCACCATGCGGAAGCGCTTGTAGATGACCGACAGATTGAGGTCGCTGAGGTCCAAGATTGGACGGAGGTCCCCTGTTTTCTTGGGAACCAGGAAGAAGTGCGAATAGTATCCTGCTCCTCTTTGGTTCCCTGGAATGTGCTCCAAAGCTTCCTTCTCTAGAAGCGTGAGCACCTCCTGCTGAATAAGCAGGGCGTGCTGAACCGAATAGCAGGAAAGCAGAGGAGGCCTTGTGGGTGGGTTGTCTACAAACTCTATATAATGGCCTCTTTCGACCAAGTGTAGCACCCACCTGTAGGTGCTCATCGACCGCCACCCTGGCAGGTGGTTCGCGATGCGACCCCTGACCTTCATTTCCCGTTGATCCTGAGGGGGGGCGGGGGCCAGGAAGGAGTCATGCTGTGGCAGCATTGGATCCTGCAGGTTGGGCCGACTTTGTGGCTCGTTGGCCTCTGCCTGAGGATGTCTTGGCCTGGGCTTTTCGGGTGAAGGAGCCCCTCTGTTGCTGGCCAGAGCGCCTTTGGATCCGGCTGCGAAAGCGACTTTGGTTCTTGTGAAAGGAACTAAGCCGAGACCTGTACATGGCGTGGACAGATCTAATCGCCTTCCCGGCTTCCTGCAGTTTGGTGATCACCTTCTCCGAGGCTTCACCAAACAGAACTTTGCCATGATAAGGGGCGTCCATGATGTTCTTCTGGACGTCCGGGGTAAACCCGGAGACACGGAACCATGAGTGTCTCCGGAGACACATGCCTGAGGCTGCAACTCTGGCCGAAGAGTCCGCAGAATCATATGCGTCTCTAAGCACCTGGGTCCCCACGTCCGAACCCGTACGGAGGAGTTGCAACAGCTCCTTCTTCTGGCCACCGTCTGGCAATTTTTCTGCTAGGTCCTGTCCCTGCTCCCACAATGCGTTCTGGAACTGAACCATGTGGGTGAGGTAGTTCAACGACCTAATGATGCAAGTCGCGGCCGCGTACGTGCGCCTGCCCAGGACGTCCAGCTGCTTGGACTCTGGGTCCGGTGGCTGCGTGCTCAAGTGTTGCGGTTTCTGAGACCGGTCATGTGAGGCTGTAATGACCAGGGAGTCGGCCAGAGGATGGTTCGCCAGGTACTGGTCCTCCCTTGGGGCCTTGTACAGGTGGTCAGCCTTCTTCGGCATTGCCGGGGTCGAATGTGGACACTTCCACACAGCCTTGGTGACGTCCACGAAGGTGTCCACCAAGGGTGGCACTACCACAGGCTTGGGGTCTTTTTGCTGAAGGTAGCGGGCAAGGGGTAGTCTTTCAGGATCAAGCTCTTCAGCGTCCCACCCCATGTTCTCCTGAATATGCCTCATTATCTCGGAGAATGAAGGGTCATCCGGAGGGGACCTGGGAAGGTCGCGTGGGTCCGGAGAGGGGACGTTGATTGGAGAAGGAGATCTGGAGCACTCAGAGATGTCAGATCTGGAATCCTCCATGGATGGGGTGTACCGACGCCTTCTTGGTCTCTTGGGGCTGGGTGACCCTGAAGTGGATCTTGACGGAGGCCTTCTCCTCGCTGAAGATCTGCCCCTAGGAGGTGATGCTGGCTCCTTTGGGGACGATGCCCGTCCTGCTGACCCCCTGGGTGGAGGAGGGGGTGCAGGCATTGGGGGGGGCAGCAGGCGCAGGAGGAGGTTGCGTGGTGACCACATCCTTCTTGATGGTGTCCCACCAGAAGGTGAAGAGCTCCTTCACCTCTGCCAGATTTAGGCCTGACGACAGACCGGGCACCGGTGGCCTGTCGTCAGGGCCGGGTGTCGGGTCCCCGGGGGTCTCTGGTTCCAGAGAGGGATCCCTCGGGAGCCCAACGGGACTGGGGTCGCCCGCCTGGTCTTCGGGCTGGGTAGAGTCCTCCTCCTCCTCCGACACCTTCTGACCGACATCAGTAAGCGGTGGTGTGGTCCTCCTTTCTGCGATATCCGATACCGGTCCCCCCGGCGGCATCCTCGGGGGCGAATGCCTGACCGGCGATAGGTGATGAACAGTTGCCGGTTCCTTGAAATGCCTATGTATCTTGGCCGTCCGCTTCAGAGAGGTCAGCTCCTTAGTCTTGCGCTGGGGTGGCGGCGATTGGGAGACAGACCTGACGTCGGAGGCCGGATGACGGGAGGAAGACTTGTGGGGCTCCCCAGACCTGGACAAGGCCTTATCCAGAGTGGATGAAGATGCAGGCCTGGAGGTCTTGACAAGCTGCAGAGAGGAGGAACCACTAGCTGATCTGACAAGAACCGGGGGAGGCTGACAGTGGGCCCTCAACGGAGAGCGATGTGACCTGGAGTTGGAGCTGCGGGAGTCCAAGGCCCTGGAAGCGGATCTGGGTCTCTCCTTCTCCTGATGCTTTTCACGGTGCCTATGGGACTTCCCTGAATACTCCCCTTTGGAGGAAGGGTCTCGATCCATTGCTTTGAGTCTCTTCTCGAGGAGGAAGGCTTGGAGGGCCTTCTGGCAGCGGATCCTTGTACAGCTGTTAAAGCCCTGGCAGGAGCAGCAGGCCTGGGTGTCGTGGTCTGGGCACAGGCAGCAAAAGCAGGCTGAGTGAGGATACTTAAAAGGAATCTGTTTGCCGCAGGCACACTTCGATGAATGGCCCTCCAGAGAAGTTGGAGAGGACATGAGACAAAATCTGTTGAAAAAGAACTGTTGAAATTCTCCTAGTTGTCGCGCGCTAGAAACTGACCGAGAGGCCGATGCTGCGAAGTCGATGGCGGGAAAAGAACTGGGGATTCTGGCAGGATGTCGGGGGTGGGACCGACATCGGAGGCGGTCCCCGCTGAAGACTGCTAGCTAGAAAATTTCTGTGGGGTCCTGACGCCTGACGGCTTCAGTCCTAATGGTGTAACCTGCTGCAAGAGCTGTATCTCGAAGAAGATCAGACTTTCCAGTACCGGTCCTTTCAGATACAGCCTCCCCGGCAGCAGCCCTGGCGGGGCAGTTACAGGCCTGGCACCCTAATCAGAAGTTCGGGGGGCCCAGGGTACTAAAAAGGGGAGCAGGGATAGTGATGCCTCTCTGGCAGTAGCTGCTGGTGTCCTTGCAAAAGCTGCCCAGTGACAGGTTGTGGGGTGCCATCCCACCACCTGTCCTGTCCCCGAGTACTCTCCCCATCGGAGGCTAGCTACATCACTGCTTGCCACACTGGTCCACTATCCCAACAAACAAAGTAAGTGTTGAATGTAGTGGGCAGAGGACTGTCTCTTGACTATGAGTCTCTTCCATCCTACCACCTCCATGTGCCTTGAGAGGCTGGGGTGTCTTAAGACTTAAGGTCTTAAGACATGCTGTCTGCCCTCAGGGAGAGCATCACTCAGTTCCTTACAAAACGGGAAATAGCCTGTAGTCCTGGATACCCTGGCCAGTCAAGGTTACCTGTCCAGGTACTTCCTAGTCCCAAAACAGACAGGAGGCTGGCACCCCAAAGTGGAGCTACACGATTTCAGCTGGTACATGTGGAAACGCAAGTTTTAGGGATGTGGATATAGTGCACTTATCCACACTGTGGCCACACTGTGGTAGTCTTCCTTTCCCCTTTAAATCTAGCCAAAACATTGACCACCATAAAGATGGCTGCTTAAATCTATTAGTTTCTCTCTCTCTCTCTCTCCCCCCTCAAACTATCCTTCACAATCCGAGTATCGAAAGATGCATCTCAGCTACATGGATTAATGAACCTGTTGCTTTCATCAATAAGAACACTCACTATCTCCTTTGAATGGGAGCTGCAGCTGCTTTAGGAGCCATTCAGTGACAACCGCTCTTGTCAGTCATCTCAGTGGGACCCTTCAACTATGGTGCTTCCCGCCACCATCACGTCTTCACCCTCTCACAAAACGGACAGTCTACAAGAAATAAGAGGCATGTTGAACCAACTACTGATAGACATTGGTGACCTAAAAACTTCCAATTGTATTATAAACGCAGACATTGTCTCAATCTCTCAATGGCTCTCAAATACTGAATGGGAAAATAGATACCCAGCACTCAACAATGCACCACCTCAAAGCCCACATCCAAGAACAAGAGAGGGCCCTCAAAACCCTCTGGGACCATTTGGAGAACTTACAGAACTGAAGCAGACACAATATCTTTAGTCCATAGGCTTCCCTGAGGGAGTGACTGTACCACAGTTGCCTTTCTGCAGTAAGCTCTGCCTATTCTTCTCAAGCAACAATGGTTGGGACCCCTAGAAACTGAGTGGGCTTACCTGTCTCTGGCACCTGCACCCAAACTGGGCCAACAGCCCCAGCCTATCCTGGCTAAATTTCTTAGATTTCAAGTCAGAGAGCAAATCTGTACCTTGGCCCACGAGAGCGGGCCCCTGGTGTGGCAAGGACATAGAATACAAATATGCCCCAATTACTCCCCGGCGCTCTAGGACTGCCGATGGGCCTTCACCAATGCCAGGCATGCTTTCATAGATCTGAATATTCAAGACAACCTGCAGTATCCAGCCACCCTGAAGATCATCCGCAATGGGGTCTTGCACTCATTCTACTCCCCGGAATCAGCCGAACAATTCATCAGATGCTCCTGGCCATCAGTGAAATTGCCTACTACTGCGGAGCCAACAGATATGGACATGGCCCAGTCACAGTCCCCACACAACCTGAAGGCCTTTACAGACCCCACTCAGGCCTTCATGACTCAACACGATGATGACCCTTGGATAATGCAGACCCAGAAGCGTGGCAGGGGGAATAACATAAAGCAAGGCTGCAATCAATAAAAATCCAGACACACACACAGCATTGCAATAGCAGCCACAATGAACAGCATGACCTCTGTTCACACAGCTCGGGTAGGCTCCAGGCAAGCAACAGATTTGTACCCCTATGAAAGACTTCTGCTTCACCACCTCCTTGTCCTGGACTTTGCACTATTTTTCCACCCAAGGAACCCTCCCCACACTGTGCATCAGAACCTCCAACCTGCAGAGAAGATTCTTCTTCCTGCCACTGGATCTTCCAACTCTGAAGATCGCCAGGCCCGAACCTACGCAGTCATGGCCGCTGCTTCTCGAACACTGCCATCCTCCTCGAATGCGGGCTGAATAAACAAATAAATACTGCTTGTAAAATGTCTGTGTATATGTATATATACTGTATATATATATATATATATGTCCTGTACAGCAGACGCTGATTTGTGTACTTTCTCCCCTCCTATTATGACCAAGAAGAACCTGCAAACAATCATGACTCTGGATCAATTAAGACAATGCCTGTCTTAAAGAGGTAACACACTACCTTAAGAATACAGTGTTAAAAGGGTATCTGTTACTCCCGATATAATGTTATTGCCCCCTCAAATTTCTGTGTACACTCTGCCCCTTTCTGCTTGTTCTTTTCTACCACTACACTTTCACTTTCTGAGGTTCGGGTACCTGTGTTTCTGAGAGAAAAGTAAACACTTGTTCCCCAACTTTATTGCAGGCTCCTTACATATCATCTGTCTCTTTAATTTCATACACCCTGCAAGTGCTCCTCCTATCAGTCTGCAATTTTAATCTTCTTGCAGCTCTCTGACAGGAGCTCCCCGGAGTGCCTGACATAGCTGGGCCTTCAAGCCCACAAAATATAGTGACACAGCATTGTCCCACATCTATGCTCACACAATGTGTGCTCTCTGAATAACAGTCATGCTTACAGGGGGCATACTTCCTCCTCCACCTGCCCTTCTACCTGCCAAACACTGCTGCACCCCTTCGGGAGACCTGACACCCTCCACGTACCTAGCATACCTCTATTCATCACAGGTCTCCACCCCATGCTACACACAGGCACTTTTTAGCAGCATGAAAGGTTCTACTCAACATGCAAAAATGTTTACAGCAGCTAAATTTCCTCCCTAATAAGTTTAGGCTACGCTAGTATACCCTCACTCCCTCATTGTCACTTCTCAACTAAATGAGGAATACCCTCCCTTTTACTGCACTTAATTTCGATTGATAGTTTTCCCCTGTCCAAAGATATACCTTTGTCAAAAGAGTGCAACCTCTCCCTGTGCTCCTCACACCCCCTACCTGCAGCAGCCTACCCTTGCCTCTTAAAACTGATTTTGCTACAGCAGTTCATTGACCCTCTTAGTTTCCCTGCTTATTCTCTATATCTTGAAAGCTTCCCTTTTAACTCTCTCCCACGGATAAGTCTGGGGGGGGGGAATTTTGAGGATGTTTAAAGCTCGTTCCGGTCCTATCCCTGCCACTTAGATGGAGTTCTTGCCACTTTGTGGCTTAAAGGGATTTGGTCCTCATGGACGTTCAACATACGAAATTTGCCAGCAGATAAAGGCCTAGAGGTCTATCAAGTCTGCTCGAATGTGCAACTAGCACCCCTTATTCTGCAGCTGCCCCTCCCTTCCACCCTTCCCCTTCATTAACCCTCCCCCTTGTACTGTCCCATCCCCTTTTGAAGCAGTCCACTGTTCTACTGCATACCACTTCTGCAGGTAACGCATTCCACCCAGCCACCACCCTCTCTGTAAAAAAGTGTCTCCTCATCTCCCTCCTGAACCTTCCTCCCTCCAGTCTCATATCATGGCCCCTGGTGGCCCTCCCCTTCCTTACTTTGAACAGCCCATCTTGTTTATTCCTTTCATGTATTTAAAGGTTTCAATCATGTCACCCCGTCCCTCCTCTCCTCCAGTGAGTACATGTTCAACTCCTTCAACGTCCTCTCGTATGATAAGTCCCCCAGCCCCTTGATCATCTTTGTCGCCCTGCACTGCAGCCCCTCCAGTAACTTAATGTCCCTCTTCAGATACGGGCCAGTACTGCACGCAGTACTCCAGGTGTGGTCTAACTAGTGACCCATACAGTGGCAGAATCACCTCCTTCCTCCTTGAGGATATACCCCTTGCAATACAACCCAGCATTTTGTTGGCCTTTGCAGCTGCCTTCCTACATTGTGCCAAGTTGTTCATTGACCCTGTAATGAGCAAATCCCAGATCCTTCTCCTCCTCTTGTCTGGGCTAGCTGCACTTCCCCCAGCTGGTAACTCCTCCTTGGGTTTTTCATCCCAAAATGCAGCACCTTGCACTTTTTCGCATTAAAGCCCAGTTGCCAGGTGTCTGACCAGGTTTCAAGCTTTGCCAGAGCATCTTGCAACCCCTGCCACCCCCCTAGGTCATCCACCAACGCGCCTACCTTGGTATCATCAGCAAACAGACTGATCTTGCTCTTGATGTCCAGTGATATGTCTCCAATGAATATCCCAAACAACACTGGTCCCAACACCGAGCCCTGTGGAACACCGCTCGTCACTGCCCTTGGGTGTCAGAGCTCCCCACCCACCACCACCCTCTGTTGCCTTCCCTGAAGCCAGTTTCCTACCCATCTCACCAGCTTTGCACCTGCCCCTGTGCCTACTAACTTCCTTCCCAGCCTTCCATGTGGCAATCGAGTTGAACGCCTTTACTGAAGTCCAGATACAGGACATCCACTGCATGGCCCCTGTCCAGTTGCCTAGTTACCTCAGCCACAGAACTCTACCAGGTTGGTTTGGCAGGATCTGCCCCATATGAAGCCATGCTGTCTGCTGTCCTGTAGTCCTTTGGCCTCTAGGAGGGCCACCAGCCCTCCTTCAGGATAGTCTCCATTAGCTTACCCACCATGGATGTGAGGCTCACTAGTCTGTAGTTTCCTCCTGTTCATCCTTGGGGCCACTCTTGTGGAGGGGCACCACATGAGCCATCCTCCAGTCCTGAGGCACACACCTCGGATGTAGTGAGGCATTAAATAGGTTCGCTAAAGGTCCTGCAAGGACCTCTGCCAGCTCCTTCAGTACCCTGGGGTGGATGCCATCTGGGCCTGGCGCCTTGTCCACCCTCAGTGCCTTCAAACCCCTCTGAACTCTGCCTCCATGATTTCCCATCTGTCACCACTTCCCCTGCTTCTGCCATTTCTCCCACCTTGGGTGTCACCCCTCTTCTCTTTAGTAATTACTGAGCAGAAGTACTCATTTAGTGCTTCCGCCTTATCGCACCCTCCTCCTAATCCTTACTATGGGTCCTTACAGCCCTTTTCTCCCTGATGTACTTAAAGAAGTCCTTCTCCCCCTTCTTAATGCCTTGTGCCAGCCTGAGTTCCGTAGATGCTTTGGCTCCCTTTACTGCCCTTGTCACCTCCTTCTCGATTCTGTCAAGTACTTCTCTCTGTCCTCCCCTCACTGTTTCTTGTACTTCCTAAAGGCAGCTCTTTTCCTCCTTACCTTTCCATGACCTCCTTGCTCAACCAGCTCTGTTTCTTAGCTCCTAGCTTCTTGCTCTGGGCTTTGCAGCAGGTTTTGGTTGCCTCCACTATCCCCAGCTTTATGAGCTCCATCTCTGGTTAGTATCCATACTGGATTGAATTCTGGCCAGGTACCCTTTTACCACTTCCCCATCCTCCCAAAGTCGGCCCTCCTGCAGTCCAGCACTCTTGTGCCAGATTCCACCTTCCTCGCCCATATCCAGTGTGAGCTATACTGAGTGGTGGTCACTCCTGACAGCGGTTCCTCCACTGTAAGTGCTCTCTCAAAGTCCCCATTTGCCAGCACAAGGTCAAGGGTATTCCTCAACCTGGTTGGTTCACTGACCATTTGCAGCAGGAAGCTGTCCTGAAGGCATCCAGCAGTACCTGCTCCTTCTGTTCCTGGTTGTTGGGGTGCTCCAGTCCACTCCTGGCATGTTGAAGTCCCCCACAATCACCACACTACCCCTTCTCGCAGGTCCTCCCTGACCACTAGTTCCCTGTCTAACTCCTCCATCTGAGATGGTGGCCTGTACACCACTCCCATTCTAAGAATCCTATTCTTGGAATCCTGGATTTGCACCCAAAGTGACTCTGTACTACCCTCCTCCCTTCCTCCTTACACACTTCAGTCCTTCCTTCACATATAGTGCCACCCCTCCTTTCCCTGTCACCCTGTCCCTCTAGAAATAACCTGTACCTGGTACAGACCGTCCCAGTCATTATATTGGTGGCTCATGTTTCCGTGATGGCTGCAATGTCCACCTCTCCTCTGCCAAGGTTCTAGAATTTTGAAGCCCTCCCAAGGCTCCTAGCATTATGGGTAACCCACCTTACAATTCCTTTTCCCCCCTCTCCCATCTTGCCTCCTTACTAGCATCACCATTAGTACTTTTGCCATTTGTCCTTTGTCACTGTTATGGGGTAAGCTCATATGATTTCCCAACCTGTGGTCTCTGCATATCTCTTCCCCAACCGCCACCCCCACTCCTAGTTTAAATTCAACTTCCTCTATATACTCTTCCATCCTCTGTTTCAACACTTTCTTTCCCTCCTCACTCAAGTGTAGTCTGTCCTTGGCATAGAGACTACTGTCCTCCCAGATCCCTCCCCACCCCCCCAACAGCCCATACCCTTTAGCACAACACCAAGTTCTTAGCCATCTGTTAAATTCCTCTATTCTCAGCTTTATTGTTGTGCTTGCCTTGGGCACTGGAAGCATCTCGGAAAAAGTTACTGATCTTCCTGCCCCCTCACATAATTGTGCTAGTTCCTCAAACCTCCTCTGGACTATATCTACTGTCTTGTCAGCCAGGTCGTTTGTCCCAAGATGTATAATTAAATGAGGCTTGTCCCTACCCCTTCTAGCATATTTCAGAACAGATTGTCCCACCTTTCGCTGTCATTCCTGGCACGGCCTCCACCCAAATGCGACATGCCTCCCCCTTGCTGCCCCACCTGACTCCTCTTAGTATTGAGTCCCCAGCACTAAGATTCCACCCGCTGCCTCCCTGCTTGCTTCCATTCATCTCCTCTCTCATTTCAAGCCCTCTTCTCTCCTGCACATTACTTCCCCTTTTACCCTGTTGCACTTCTCCCAGCAGAACTTCCCCCACTCCAGTTTGTCCAGGCATTTGTCAATTACCTCTAATTTCATCATCTCCCTCCTCCACCTTCTTCCCTCTCTAGCAGTGCAAAACTATTTTCGAAGACCCTTCACAAATGTCCGCTCCCTCTCTTCATAGTAACCTGTTCTCTCCTTTCCACTCCATGACTTTTGCCACTTCTTGCCTCCCTCACAAGTCCCTATCTCCTCCTTCCATTTGTCTTTTGTCTCCTGACCTGGTTTCCCCAGCAATTGTTCTTCCTGGCCTGGGCCCTTTTGTCTCTGCTTCCCTTCTTCTGACCCTCTCCTCACCACTGTTGGCTTAAATCGCCCTCCCTCTTCTCCCCTTCTTCCTCCCTCCAGTATTGGGCTAAACCCACCCCCAATCTGCCTTGCCTGTCTTAGTTCCTCCTGCAGACCCTCAATCTCCTTTCTAAGTTTTTCTATGTGGTTGCACACTAAACATCCTCCCACACTCCAGGCAATTTTTAGAAAGATTGGTGCACTGCAGCTGTTGCAGCCTACCACCCTACCCATTGCTGTCGTTGCCCACCAGCAACCCCCCACCCTTCCAGATGCAGGATACCAAACACTCCCCCAAGTCTCCCCTCTCCCCCTCTATCAGTGCAAAACATTCTTTTCTTTATTTCCCTTACCCCCTTTGTTGCACACGTTTAGATATATTGAGCAACTGCCTTTTATATTCCTATCCTTCCTATCCACACTCAAAAAGAGACTTTAAGTAGCCATTGCACAACCTTCTTTAAACTCCTACTCCTCCTTTCCCCAATGCAATATCAATGCAAAGAAGTAATAATGAAAGCTCCTAGATTTGCATTTACTTCCCTTCCACTGAGATAGCAGTCACCTCTTCACTTACTGCTGTTCCTTTCCTGGATGTCTGCTTCTGCTATGACAGGTGCATATCCTTTGCCCATTTGAGGAAGTGATGTCAGAACCCCTGGTATAAAGGAAATAATGGACCAGGGTGGTGGGTGAGGGTTTGGGGTGGGACCAGCCCAAGTCTTCCAGAAACAATCAGGTAGCTGAGGCCTCTAGTCAGACCATTAGCACCCTTCCCCCACTCTGCACTAAAACTTTGCAGCTAGTGAAGCCAGCAACAATGAATCACAATTCTACTCAAAGCCCCACAAATAGGTTTGCTACCCAAAGAAACAGGACTCCAATTCAAACAGCTTTACCAACAACACATCAAAATAGGCTTGGAATTAGAAGATAAAGGTCTCCAATTCAAAGAAACAGACCCAGTTAAATCACACCAATTATGTTTTAAAACAGAAGAAATAGGCCTCTACAAATGCAGCCTGCCACACAGTGAATCAAACAATTGAGCCCACTTATAGCTACCAAAACAGGTTTCAAAATTCCAACAGCCCCAAACAATACCCTGCTAGCCCCTTAGTAGTAAGAAAGAAAAGATATAACCTTCTATCAAGTAGAATCCACAAGAAACAATGTAAAAACAACAAGAAGCTACTGTACTGTAGATCTCATCCTGTCCCCCTTCTAGTCCCCTCAAAAGGCTATAACCAGATGTTATGTTATTTGTTAGATAGTTTTGTGTTGAATGTTAAGTTTACCATGTATGTTAGCAATGCACGTAATGTGCTCTGGAATATACATCCTGGATGCTTATTTATAGTATTATGGTTCGGTCTCCTTGCAGTTTCAGCTGTGTGCCCCACATTACTTAACATCCCACTACCCTGGAATAATCAAACGCTACCTGCACTGGCCCATATAGCTAGCACATATGCATTTATGAACACCTGCATTAATATGTCTAATGGCTGACCTACAGTGTATTTCATGGAACAGTAAGGGGCTTAACTCCCTAGTTAAGAGGAAAAAAATGCTTGCTTGTATTAAAATGCTGCATGCACAAGTAGCCTTTCTGCAGGAGACCAAACGATCCTCCACAGAAGCCACCAAACTTAAAAGGGAATGGGTTGATCAGGAAGTTCATATCACTGCCTCTTCAGCAAAATGTGGTGTTTCCATCCTGTTGCACAAATCCTTATAGTGATCCTGTACTGCAGGTAATGCTGACACTGATGGCAGATTGGGCATGACTAAGTTTGACTCCCAGGGTGGTCCTCTAATGCTTGTTAATGTGTGTGCCCCTAATTCTGACCAGCCCCTATATTTTTCCAACCTATTCAAAAAAAATCTCTCAGTTTAACAACCCACATGCCCCTTTACTTATAAGGGGTGATGTTAACCTCACCCTTGATCTGTCTACGGACTGCTCCCGTACCCATCATGAGCCTAACCACAAAGCTGCAGCGGTCCTCCATGCTATATTGCAGGAATTTTCCTTGCCAGACATCTGGAGACTTCACTACCCCAATGTTAAGGATTTTACATTTCACTCACATGTCCATCACTCATTTAGCCACATTGTCCTGTGGCTTACCTCTCCCCTACTAACACAGAACACTACAGCGGCTCATATACACCCTATGATTAAATCTGACCATGCCCCAATTTCGCTCACTCTCCTCTGCACCCCCCCCCATATCCATGCTTCTCATCTTGGAGATTAGACCCTTTCCTTCTCAAAGAAACTTACTTTATCACTTATATAAAACAAGAAATACAACTATTCCTCCACACCAGTGGTAATGGGTCAGTACAAGATGATATTCTGTGGGCACCCTCAGAGATTACATAAGGGACCGTATAATAGGCTATGACAAGATGATATTCTAGGGGCACCCTCAGAGATTACATAAGGGACCGTATAATAGGCTATGCCACCCACAGATGGCAAACAAGAGAATACGAGGCAAAGTTGCTGGAGGCCAAGCTCAAAACTTGAGAGTGTCATAGGCAGTGGGTGTATTGATGGACACGGACACAGTGATGAGGAGGCAAGGCTTCAGACTGCCAAGCCAAGACGTTTATTCATAAAAAATCAAAACAAAATAAGCAGCTTTATAGTGGATTTTAAACGAGAAAGACATCAAAAATATATAAACAAAATACACTAAGCACTCTTGTTTCCAAAGGCAATACAAGCAGAAGCTGCCCTGGAACCAAATAGAGTCCAGGTCTGAAAAGGTGCAGACCTTCTTACTTTGGGTCAGTACCTAGTTGATCCCACATGAATCTGAAGGGGTTACCACAATGAGCTCCCTTTTATACCAGGGAACCATCGGGTGACCACCTTTAGTTCTGCCCCCTGAACACCTTGCATAAGCAAAGCCTTTACGAGACACATTTATTTACTTTTACATACAGGGAAAGTCTCTGTATCTTTATTCAAGTACATACATATCCCTAAAATGCAATAATTCCCAATATTAACACAAAAACAGCTTATTGCCTGAGTTAGCCCCTCCCCTTACCTGAGTGAACAGGGGTCCGGCTGCCTCCTAAGGACATAGCTGGAGCAGCAGGAACACTGAGCACCACAGAGAACTTTCCAGAATGGGGAACAGTTAAGGTAAACCTTTAGCCTTTACAACATTCCCAGCTTTCTATTGTAACTGAGACACAGGAATGCCAAAAGGAAATGAAACGCTTTATGGAACTGGTAGAAATTCTAAAATTGTGTACACTTTGTCTAGCAGTTCCTCATGAGTTTTATTTCAGTATTTCCTGCTTTGCAACCTTTCTACTCAGTGCTCAGCATAGCAAGCTACTGCAATTCTTCTGTGCTACTGTGAGGGAACACTAAGGAAAAACACAAAACACTATTGCAACACCATTTTGCGGCATAAAAAAAGAAGCTTTTTTATAAACTATAAAACAAATATAACTGTTAGTCAAACACGATAACTGGGTGTGTTTGCAGGTCTTAGTCTCTAAATAAGATGGTTCAGGATTGGACCACAGTTTCCATAGTGTTTACTCTTTTTGCTACGTTTTAGCAATACCTGAAAACTGCTTAAACAACATTGTATGTTTGTAAAAATGCACTGCGAGGGTTTTCTACCTCTCGCTAGTGCGATTCTGATGCCCCTGCTTTTACAATCCTATTCAAGCGCAAAGGCAGACTCAAGCTAACAGAGATTCTAGCTGCTCTGTACCAGCTTACAAACAGTATCCTCTGTTGTGGGGGCAGGGGGGTCAAGTACTGGATCTCCGAGTGCCTGCCCAAGGTGGAAATAAGAATAAAGGGATAGCGGAGACCTTTTCCCAGGTGGGGAAATGAAAGCATGGAGAAAGGAAAGGATAGAAATGAGGGACAAAAGGTGCTACTGCAGTAGGCTTAATACACTAGAAATAGGCAGGATTTCGGGAAGGGGCGTACACAGCACTCTTTCACAGAGAACAGCAACCGAAACATAACCCCTCAGGAGTCCCCTCAGAACTGATTAAAACATGCGTGGAACTTTATTCACTTTACACATGCAAAGTCAAATTGGTTCTTCTTTGCACAAATCATAAATACTGGGGGAGAAGTCCAGTAAGATCCTGGCATGTAGATTGCACAAGCAGCAAGCTGATCATCATATAGCAGGCCTCCGTAGCCCTACAGGACAAACCTGCACTGCTATGGTACCGATTAAAAAGATCACAAAACAGTTTTATGAAGTTTACTCCTCACGAGTTCAGCCCACCCCTGAACAACTGGCTGCATTTCTAAATCCTCTAGATCTACCCCTCCTAACTCCATTCCAACAACAACTAGAACAGTGTATCTCTAAAGAAGAGATCACTGCAGTGATAACAGCTTTAAAAAAGAACAAATCCCCTTGAGGAGACGAATTCCCACTGACTTCTGTTAAACCTTCCTAAATACCCTATCACCCCTCCTCCGAATGAACCTTCACCCTTGCAGTAAAACACCAGTATCTATCTGCTTCAGCTAAAGAAGCCACTATTGCCATCCTTACAAAAAAAGGAAATGATCCCCTTTCACCAGGTAGTTACAGGTCGATATCTCTAATGCAGACGTCTACCCCGTGATGCCCCTCATGCAAAACTGGCCATAGCTGTCACTTTAGTGGCCAAACGACTACTTCTCTGGACATGGCAGACCACTGATATTCCCTCTATGTGGATATGGTTACTTGGAATTGGCCAACTTGCAACTTTTGAAAGACTGTCTCACACTGCCCTCTCACAGCTACTCACATACCATGAAACTTGGGCTCCCTACTTAACATACTTGGAGAATTTCTCCATAGACCCACCTCCTTAACTTGTCTGGTAGTGCCAAAAGCCCCACAATATGTTTATATCTCATTACTGTGTATCTAAGCTGTAGTCAGTGGCAGTGGGCCCCATGCTTCTTTAAGTTTTTATTTTTACTGGTCTGTTTCCAAATCTAAATTGATGTCCCACTACTTTACCCTCTTCATCCAAAGCTCTTGCAAGCCAAATATGGCTTTTTTTAGTGTGGTTTATTGTTGTTTTGACCCACTTTACAGAATGGAGTTTGTATCTAGAACTTCTGTTTTCAGGGATTTCGGTGACATCATGGAGCCGCCAGCAGGGACCTAAGAGAACAGTTCCTCACCCCCAGCGTTAAGACCATATTTTAAATAGTTATAACCCCACCAAAAATGGAAAAATGGCCACACCAGGGTGCTTTAAGGATCGCCATAGAAGCTCGAGGGCTCAAACAAATCCTAAGGATGGCGAGAGATCAACCCAGATGGCACCAATAGCGAGTAGGAGCTCTTCTCCAGTGAGCATGGCCAATACTGAAGAAGAACAAGACCAACTCTCCAGAAACCGATTCGAACAGCTCTTCAATGAAATAAAGGAAATGGGAGCTGAGAATAAACAAAAATTTAGGTCTTTGCACCAAAAACTAACAGGCTTGGAAAATCAACTGGAAGCAGCTGAAAACAGAGTTAGAGTTGTGGAGGAGGGAGCAACGCAGACTGCCCTCATAATTCAAGCATTGGCCAAACAAACAGAACGCTTGAATGAAAAATGTATAGACCTGGAGAGTAGGTCGAGGAGGGACAACTTTAAGGCTATATGGCCTGCCTGAAGGTACTGAGACTGGGCTAATGACAGAGTTTCTATCGGATCTGCTTATGGATGCCCTGCAACTGCCTGGGGGATATAAGTTAGGTCTGGAAAGGGTCCATCGAGCTCTACAGCCAAAGCCGACAGACCCTAATATGAGACCCAGATCGATCATTATGAAATTCAATAGCTACAAAATTAAAGAGGACATTCTGGCTAGAACACGGAAATTGAAAGAAGTAAAATACCTGACAACCAGACTCTTTGTTTTTAATCAAGACTTCCCTCCGGAGATACAGCACCTAAGGGTCCAGTATGTGGATGTCATTAAAAAATTAAAAGCGAAAGGGATCCGTTTCCACACACGTTATCCGGCCCGGATGCAAATTGTTTGGCCCGAGGGGCAGAAGACCTATGATTTGGCCGAGGAAGCACAGCAGGCCTTGCTGGAGAAGGGCTTTATGGAGCCAGGAGAAACCCCGAGAAAAAACTACAGTTCCCAGCAACTCTCTGCAGGACGCTCTGATTGGATGGTAGCAACCAATAGCAGAAAGAGGGGTTGCGATGAGCGCACATCATCGATTGCTTCCCTTCAAGCATATCAACAACAGATAAACAAGATGCAGGGGACCCGAAGAGACAGAAATAAATACACTTGGGGCTGAACTGGTAGGAAGGCTCTCCTTTCCTTTGAAAATATGCCTTACAGCACTTGCTGGAAATTTTTATCGGGGTCTCTCCTGTTAGCTCGTGAGATGACTAATTTACCCCGGAAAAAGAGCTGGTAAATAGACTGTAATGAGGGCACAATATATGGGGATTTAAATAAGATGTACACTTTCTTTTCCAGCTGTATTTGCCTTGCTCCAGTTTTCTTGAAGTGGACAAAAAACTTATTGGGTAGAAAAATGATATCGTGGACAACTGAGGACATTGGTATTAAGGCTGTGGAAGGACTTTCTTAAAAAAGAGAAGCATTTTGTTTTTTTTTTTGAATATTAAGCCCTTGCTGGAGTAGTAAGCCAACAGGGTAATTGGTAGATACAGATATGAAAGTTAATATCTGAACAGCTGATTAGGTTGTGCGATTGTAGAATCTTTTGGTATTGAATGGGGCATGAATCAAACAAAGAGGGTTATAGAAGGGCTCTTTCAATGCCGGAATGCCTGAGATGGGCTCAATTTGAGGGTAGGAAACAGAGAGTTCTCTATTTGCAAGATAAACTGAGTGACTTTTTACAGTGGGGAATAACTACAAAACAAAAGTACGCTACGAAATGGTTTAGATATTCGGGGGGGGGGAGTGTCTGGGAGATTTATTTCTTTTTCACCCATGGTCTCTTGTTCCCAAGGTTTCTTGCTGCTGATGGCGGACAATAATTTTTGATTACCTGGCAAGGACGTCATGTGCAGTAATGCTTATTGAAGCCCAAGACGTGGACCTATTGGGCTTTCGAAGGGTACTGCCTGAAGGGGTGGTGAAACAAAATCTCTCGGTCTGTCACTCTTGAGTAAAGAGTGCTGGAGATAGAACTCTCCAAAAAAGGAGAAGTTCCACATGATGGAAGTACAAAAAGGTTTAAAACAGTTGTATATTTTGTTGGTTGTGTTGCTTAACATGGTTGTGATTGCTACAGTTTATGACATGCTTTGGGATCTAAAAGGGAGTACAGAATTAACAGAAAATAAAAATGAGAGAAGTAGGGATGAACATGGAAGAACTACAAAGGATTTTTACAAGGGATGTAGGGAAAAGGATAAATATGGATAAGACAAATGTAACAGTGGTATCTTATAATGTGAATGGACTTACACATCCTATTAAGCAGAGTAGAGTAATGACACATATTCGCTGAATGGAGGCTTCCTTTATTCTCTTGCAAGAGACACATCTAAGTATAGGGGAGCACTCTAAACTGAAAAAATATGGATATCGACTAGTGGTAAATTCCTCATATAAAAGGGGTCGTAGAAAAGGTACGCAGTATTAATTCCCAATAAAACTATATTTGAATGTAAAGATACCTTGGTGGATAGAGAGGGTAGATTTGCAGGTGTTAAGGGGGTATATAACAGAGCCATGATCACCTTGGTGTCCACATATATACCACTGGGGTCAGAAATATAGGTCTATAGGGACATCATACTAAGAGTAATGGAATGGGCAGAAGGATACTTGAAAGTAGGAGGAGATCTCAACATTAGATTAAATGTGGCTAAAGATTCAACAACTCAAGTATTCTGAAAGGAGAATGGGATGGCAAAGAAGGTGTCAGGACTATTGGGAGAGAAGGGGTTATTGGATGTCTGGCGGACAATCCATAAAGATAGTAAGCAATATACCTTTTTTTCACAAGCTTACCAGTCCTACTCTAGACTTGACTATTTTTTAGCTCCTAGGGACTCTCTTGGTATATTCAGGGACTCCTGGCTGGGCGATATCACTTTATCTGACCACGCCCCCATATTTTTTAAAGTAGCTTTGGGACCAATGAAACATGCCACCTTTTGGAGGTTGAATACATCTTTGTTGCAAGATAAGGATATTCAAACCACAATCAAAACCACAATAGAACAGGCCATAAAAGATAATGATACACCGGAGATAAAACCAGGTATATTATAAGACACGACAAAGGCTATTATTAGAGGTAAATTTATAGCAATTTCCACTCATTTAAAGAGAAAAAGGGAGGAAAGGGCAACATTCTTAAAAGATCAGATAGCACTCCTAGAAAAAGAACAACAACAGAAAATAGAGGGGGAAAGAGAGAAGAGATTAGCCCAATATAAAAAAGAGTTTTTGGGAATACTATACTACCAAATAGAACAAAAATGATTATACTTAAGGCAAAGGTATTACGAGGGAGGGCCAAGGGCATTGAGACTCCTAACAAGTAGAGTACGATGAAAGAGGGGTAAGGGTGAGTATAACTCGCATTATAGATTTAGATGATAATACAAATTTGAAATATCGAATAGAAGAGATTGCTGAGGTGTTTATAATCTTCTACCAGAAATTGTACACACAGGGGGGCCTCTCCTACGGAGCAAGAAGTAAAGAAATTTCTGGATCCTTTAAAGCTACCGCAAGTCACCAGGGAGGCCCAGGAGAGGTTTTCAGCTCCAGTAACTCTTGGAGAATTACAGTTAGCTATCACTAGACTAAAGGCAGGTAAATGTCTGGGGACTGACAGTCTCTCTAATGAATTTTATAAACAATTCAGAAATGATATACCAGACATACTCCTGAAGGCCTTTAACTGGGTGTGGACTAAAGGGGGGAGGGTTGCCACCTCGTGGACCAAGCCATCATATTGGTGATTCCTAAACCGGCCAGGGACCCAGCATTGTGTGCTTCTTATAGGCCCATATCCATATTAAATATGGACTATAAACTCCTAACCAGTATTTTGGCCAAACGAATTGAGCAAATACTCCCCTCCCTTATCCGTTTAGATCGGACTGGTTTTGTCCCTGGTAGACAAACAATGGATAATATCAGATGTTCGGTGAATATAATAGAGCACGTACAAAATAGGACTACTCCAACTTACTTGATGTGCCTAGATGCAGAGAAGGCCTTTGATCAAGTGTCCTGGAATTTTTTGCAGGGTACCCTGGCCAGTTTTGGGTTCCCTCTTCCTTTCATCGATTTTATTTTTAAGCTATATGCTAAAGCAAGAGCCCATATCAGGGCCAATGGACATTTGTCCAAGGCTTTTGAGTTGGAAAGGGGTACGAGACAGGGGTGCCCATTGTCTCCCCTACTTTTTGCACTATATATAGAGCCCTTAGTTCAAAGTATTCATTTAAATCAGAATATTAGGGTAATAGAGTTGGGAGGACAGGAACACAAACTAACCTTATATGCAGACGATGTCTTACTCTACCTTGCAGACCCAGAGAAGTCCTTACCAGAGGTCTTCATACAAAAAGAAGCTTTCTCAAAACTATCTGGATATAAGCTAAATTGGACTAAAACTGAGTTACTGACCCTAAACTCGCAAATACCCCTGGGATTTCAGCATAAATACCCTATGAAATTGCAAGGTGGTTAAATATTTGGGGATATATCTTAGTGTAAACACATCGTAACTTTTTGTTAATAACTACCCACTTCTGATTAAAATATAAAAGGGGACTTGCATAAATGGAATGTACTACCTTTTCCTTTTTACTCTAGACTATAAATTATTAAAACTAATATAGTGCCTCGATTAATGTACCTTTTTCAGAGCGTACCCTGTATTATCCCATGCCAAGAAATAGGAGCCTGGCAGAAATTTCTTATGACTTTTTTATGGGCAGGACGTAAACCTAGAGTGTCAGGCAAAACACTCTGTCTGGCCAAAAAAGATGGTGGTAGAGCTTGCCCAAACATAAAGGATTATTGGACAGCTGTACAGATGAAGATAGCATTACTATGGGCGCATAGACAATATACAGCTCATTGGAAGCAGATAGAATTACAATTTAACACAGAGTATACACCCACAAGGTTGATGTTTTCTCATAAAGGTAAGGGTTTCAAACATCAGAGACTACTGTCTGCAGTGAATACCACCCTACAAGGATGGTACGCAGGACATGGTAGGGGTTATACAACTAGACATAGCTGGAAGTATACATGGTGGATAGGGGACAACAGTTTTAAACCAGCTACTGAACACCAGTGGTTTCAGAGACAGGCAGAGAAAAGGTTAAGTTCAGCATGGCAGTTAATGCAGGCAAATACTTTAATGCCTTTTGAGAGTTTGGTGAGAAAATTTGGATGGAAACAATCAGATATAATACATTACTTTCAAATAAGGGACTGGGTTAGTAAAAAAAAACTTAGAAATACGGAATTATTGGAGGACCCTAGGCCCTTCCCTGAGGCATATGAAACAATCTGGGCCTCCTCTAGTGGTAAAGGGGCCATTACTAAGTTATACTGGAAATTGGTAGCAGATGGAGCCCGTACTTTGCAGGCAAGTTAACATAAATGGGCACAGGATGCCAGAGTCCGATATCATGATTACTTGTGGCAGAAAATATATCTAAGTAGCTGGACGGTAACATCCTCACGAAACTGGAAGGATTTTGCCTGGATAGTTAAACACAGGCATTGTTTAACACCACTATGACAGGCCAAAATGGGAATTATAACTGAAAGTAAATGTTGGAGAGGTTGCAGAGACCTAAGAGCAGACATGACACATATATTCTGGTCTTGCCCCCTCCTCATAGAATACTGGCGAAAAATAGAAGAACACGTAACAAATTTGTTTGGGGGAGAGACAAAGTAGGGCCCAGAACATGCAATGCTGGGGATCATACCACAAGGAATCCTAGGCAAGAAAGGTCAATACTTATGGGCCATACTGAATATAGTGGCCCTTAAAGCCATCACGAGGCGATGGCTACAAACGGATCCTCCAAGATGTATGGAATGGGTGAATCTTATAGAAAGAATACAAATTATGGAAAGATTGACATATAAAATTAGCCAAAGAACAGATCAATTTATAAATAGATGGACTCGATGGGACCTTTACAAGTAACAAATAAGTTAATTTCTTATAGATAATGCTATCTAAGTTTCCATGGGAGCCAACATACTGGAGATACCCTCCCACCCCCAGTAGAAGGTCCATTTACCTGAAGATACATAAAATAAATCCTCGTTTTTCATCTTTTTTTTCCTATGCCTACTTTAAATAATTCTGTGCATAAACAGAAATGAGAACAATAATTAACTCCGTCTTGTTTGATGAAAAGCATGTCACAAGTAGCTTTTAGAGTGTTCTTATTGTTATATTTGGTACCTATACCTAAGATGTCTTTGTTTTCTGGACTAAATAACATGGTAAAGTAAACCGTAGGTAACTGCATAGAGAATAGGTGAAGGATCGCTGTAAATAATATCTTTCACCTCTATAATAGACATGTAAAGTAAACTTGGGTAACCACAGTTTAACTACTTTGAACATCAGTGTTATGTAATGAGGTATGAAATGTATATTTTCATTGTTAATGTAATATTTTCAAGCCTATAAGTCAATAAACAAGTATAAAAAAATAGAACTTCTTTTTTCATGTCAGAGTTATTGATAATTTGTATGTTCTTGTTTCTGTTTGTTTCAGTAAAAAGTTTAATTTTAAATTTAGCTGGAAAATCTTCAGGCTAAGCTCCTGCCACCCACCCAGGTGTTATCCTCCTCAGCTCTTCACTGTGATGTCAGATCTTCCTTTCTGCTGGAAGAGTCAGGTTTCCTTCTTCACAGCACTGTGCATGTGATGTAGGCCAAGGTTTCTAATAATTTTCAAGCATTTTTCAAGTTGCTTTTTCTTCGGTCCTGTCCCAGATTCAACAGATGCATCGCCTGCAATCAAAACATTTTCAGAATGGGCCTGCATGCCTCGTGCATCTACTGCCTTGGGCAGACCACAACCCTCAGGCTTATGGACTTCACAAAACTTTGTTGCCTTCTGCACTTGAATATCAGTACGCCCACCTCCCTCTCGGTCAATCAAATGAATGGGACCTCCTCGGTCTGCTCTAGGGATGTCCACAAAGCAGTATCTGCGGCTGTGAGTTCAGCTTCCCAGCTCATGGCCTTAGAAGAGGTGGTGGCACAGGCCATGGCAGTTTGTTTGTTGGTGCCCGCGCTGCTCCAGTTTGTGCCAGTGTTGGGGCTTCTTTTGCCAGTACCTTTCATGATATGCGCTAGTCCTTGAAGACCCATAGGGAGGGCCCTTCCGGGGTGACAAGTCAAGAAAACTAAGAGAACCCACTGTCGATTGTGGGACTGGTTGTGGGACCAGGAATGAGCACTCGTCCCACTCCCACGCTCCTCGACCGCCAACAGCTGTGGAGCTCTCGGCCTCGGCCAAGCATTCCCTTGGTTGAAGGTCAAGCCACTAGCACTATGGTGCCCCTGTCGGGCTTGTTGACTTTGGCACAGACTGACCAGCTGGTCAAGATTTTTTTTGACCAGGCTGACCCATTGTCGGAAGAAATTGAGCATGACTCGATCACTAGGACTGTGGTCTTTTCAGCTGTTTCTCAGGAGGGGCAGGAGAAGCCAGCTGAGCAGACTGCCTCCTCCTAAGGAGTCCAGTGGAAGGACCTAGTATGTGTCTCATACACGGCCCCTCTTCCCACATCTCTTGCCATCGAGACTCTGTCTGTCGGTCGAGGTTGAGGTCCCTGTCTCGGTCTTGGGAATCTTTGCATTCCGAGCTTGGCCTTTGGCCAGGAAGCTCCATCACTGCTCCTCTTCATCCTCGGATGGAGAGAGGCTCCATCATAAGGTACATCGGTACAGTGAAGAGCTGATGTTGCAGCAGTAGGTCTTTGGCCATGGTTGGCTTCTTCCTCAGACCCCAGCACTTCCCTGGTCTGCACCGTCCTATTGAGTCCAGTCATGCCTCTACGCTGGCTTCTCTACAATTCCATGGCTGTCCATACAAAATCACCCATTTAGATGAGTCTAAGGTGGTTCATGGGGAAAAACAGCCAACGGTGGTATTTCAGGAGTCTTCAGACTCTGAAAGGTCCTCTATGCAGTCATCCAGGACCCTGGACTTCGACCATGAGTTGGTCAAAGAGCTCTCTACTGAGCATGGACCATTCTCCTTCAGGGCTGTACTTCAGCTGATCTTCAAATCAAAAGAGATTCTCTTGGAGCTGGTCCAGAAGTGGGCCAAGTACCTCCTTATGGAGATCCTTGACTGAGATGATTCCCTAGGGATTCCTTTCTCTGTGACAGAGGCTATTTTGGATCCTGTGCTGGAGCATTGTAAGCATGTGGGTTATGCATGGTGCCATCAGCCTGGATGGTCTGCAAGTACACAGTTCTGACCAGTTCTCTTCCCAGTTTTGTGGACTGTCCCTCAACCAAGGGATTGGTGGTGGATTCTGTCTTTCACAAGTTGGGAAATGTCGGGGACGTGAACAAGACCCCCCCCCCCGACATGGAGTCCAGAAAGCTGGACCATGCAGTTAAAAATGTCTATGCTGCATCCTTCCTGGGTCTCCATCAGGTGAGTACCGCCTTGAAGACTGCCATCTTCAGACACACCCTCATGGGTGTCCTGGACTATGTCCTTCCCCGCCTTCCTGTGAACCTACAGTTGGCAGTCAAGATTGTCAGAAACCAGGGTCACTCAATAGCCAAGCACCAGCTTCAGACAACCTTGGACATTGGAGATTCCACCCGGTCTGTGGCAGTGGTGGTCACTATTCACCATAGAGCCTAGCTACGGATTTACATCTTTACAGCGGATATCCAGCACAGACTGGCCAATGTCCTTTTCTTGGGCACCGACTTATTTGGTCTGGGGGTGGATGGACACCTCACTAGGACTGAGAAGTCCAGTGCCACCCTGGAATCTGTGACATCCTCGCAGAAGGACCCCAAAGGATAGAAGCCAAAGAAAACCTCTTCAGTCTTGGTCCTTTCTGTCCCCACAGCTCAAGCCTCAGCAGCCCCAGCCAGGTCAATCCCAGGTCTGGCAGCCTATGTCCAAGTTCACCTGCTAAGGCTTCAAGAAACCCAGAGGCTGGGGTGCCACAAATCCTCCTCCAAGGCTGCTCAGTAATGGGTTGGGGGTGTCTATCTTCCGCCCATCAGGTCCCTGCCTCAGCTTCCTGTGCAGGGTCAGCTTTGCCATTTTTGCCATGCCTGGTCTACCATCACTTCAGACAACTGGGTAATAGAAGTTATGGGACACAGATTGCCTCTTGACTTTGAAGCGATCCCGCCCTACCAAGCCCATGCTCCACGAGAGTCTGTGGCATCACAGGGCATGCTGTCTGCCCTCAGGGAGGACATCGCTCAGCTCCTAGAGAAAGGAGCCATAGCCTGTATCCCAGATGCCATGACTGACCAAGGCTTTGTGCCTAGGTATTTCCGGGTTCCCAAACGGATGGAGGGTTGGCACCCCATACTGGATCTTCACAATCTGAACCAGTTCCTGAGGAGGCGTAAGTTCCGGATGGTCACTCTAAATGAGGTAATACCATATCTGGAGCATGGCATGTGGTTCTGCTCTTTTTGGACTTCCTGGATGCCTTCTTCCACATTCCAGTCTGTCCGTCCCACTGGCAGTACCTTCAGTTCTGCACAGAAGTGGTTTGTTACAAGTTCCAGGTCATGCCTTTCGGCATCTCATCTGCCCACAGTGTCTTCATCAAGTGCATCATGGCAGTGGTAGCCTTTCTGAGGCACTGAGGGTTCGGGTCTATCCATACCTGGATGACTGGCTGATTGCCAGATTGTCTTGGGAGGCAGTGTAGCAGTCCAGGGACCTGGCCCTCCAGACTTGCTGGGCCTTGGGTCTTCTGATCAACCCAGTCAAGTTGGATCTCAAACCCTTGCAGGTCATCCACTTTATTGGGGCAGAGCTTGACTCCCTTGGGGCCAAGGCCCAACTCCCAGTGGACCGGGCAGCAGCTCTTACCTCCTTTGCCCAATCATTTCAGGTTAGGCGTTTATGCCCTGCTCAGGACTTCCTGCAGCTGCCGGGGTACATGGTATTCTGCACCAGTGTGGTCTGGTGGGCCCACTGGCAGATGTGCCACCTGCAGTGGGAGCTGGCCCATCAGTGGTCTCAGTGCTTAGGTCACTTGGACCAGCCAGTCATGGTGATTCAGTTGATATCGGATGCCATTCAGTAGTGGCTAGTCCCAGAACATCTAGAGGAAGGAGTCCTGCTCATCTGCCCAGACCTAACTGCCATTCTAATGACCGACATGACTCCGGTGGGATGGGAGCGCACCTGGGAGCCCACAGGCTCTAGATCCCCAGGGAGTCTCATTGCCACATCAACCTGCTGGAGCTCTATGCAGTGCACCTTTCTCTGATGGAATTCACTCTATTTGTCCAGGGTCAGGTCATTCAGGTCCAGATGGATAATACCACAACCATTTACTACCTGAACAGGCAGGGCGGAACCCACTCCTTCAGTTGTGTTGGGAAGCCCTCCACACTGGGACACTCCTTGGTTGTGTCAGGAGGTCCACTGCACCTGGACTCTTGTGTGCAGCTTGGGTGCCGATCTCCTGGCGATTCATGAAGCTGGAGCTTCCAACCAGCTTGCGGATGCCCTCAGCTGTCTGGGCGAGGTGCCTCACAAGTGGTCTCTGCATCAGGAGGTGGTGGATCAGCTGTTCTCCCAGTGGGGCACTCACTGCCTCTCTATGGGACACTGTTGGGAGATGCCTCTCGCAAGGCCTTGGATTCAACGCCTCCTTCGTCTTCCTCCTTTCCTTGATCCACAGAGTGCTGCTTGTGGTCGGGGTGTGTGTGTAGGATAACACAGACAATAACAAATTGGTGCAACACACTGCAGTGTGGCTTTATTTTCTTAAAAAGTCAGGATAAAATAATTAACTCCAAAATAAATCAAGCAAAATTCTTTATAGAATTGCAGGCAATTCACTATCCTTATTGACCACAGGAGATAACCGTAGCAATGGTATATCCTTCTTCAATACATCAGTTTGCAGCAGCAGACTATGCAAGTCTTTCCTCTGCACTTGGTCAGCACCTACTAACCCACTGATCTACTGATCTTTCTCTCCTGTGGAAATGGACTATCCCTATGTTGGTCAAAGGGCATTGGCAATAAGCCAAGTTTCAAAGAAATACAAAATCACACAGACCCCGTAATACAGAACATCATGGATGTATATGCAAATCACCATGACATTTTATTCTGGTTCTGCTTCAAGCAGGAATGCATGGTGCCAAAAATTTATTTTAGGCAGGCTGCACTTTATTTCTTTTTTTTTTTTTGGTATTATTTTCTCTCCTCCAGAGCTCCGGCTACGAACCCCGCCCTCCGTTGTTCCCCCAGCGCCATCCCCGGACATCAGACCCTCCCTTGTGCACCCTGGTGACTTACCCTTTCTCGCAGGGTGGTGGAGCGACTCAACCCACCCCAACGGATCTACAGCCGAGAGGCGCCTGGGAATGGCCTGGGGAACAACTTTGTGCTGCCGGGCTTCGCTTTTTTCACTGTTTTCTCCCAGCGGGTCATGGTGTGCAATGACGCCAGTGACTGGGTGCACACGATCCTGCATGCCCCAATCAAGCATCTGCCACAACCCGCCCCCCAAGCTTGCAGCGCTACGCACACGACCCCCAGCCTCCGCTTAGGGTCAGGCAAGCCCCGGCCGCCCAGTCCCTCCCCGAGATGGAGAGCAGTCCCTGGACGCCAATCCATCTCCTCCCCGCCGACTCCACTGCAACCCATGCCCGCTCGGTCGATACGGATCGCCAGGCGTGGCGCGAGGTGTGGCGACCAACGCCAACCTCAGCGCCACCTGCGGGTCGCATGCGACTTTATTTCTGACTGCACTTAATAACAACAGTGTTAAACAACAGCAGTTTCTTTTTATCTAGCACTCTTAACTATATCAAACCCCTTCCCTTGCAGGGTTTGTAGGGCACTGTTTTCAGACAACATGAAGTTTAATTTTACAAAGCACCTTGCACTTCATCAGTGCACTGCCAGCACTTATAGTCTGAAAGTACTTTAAGCACTTTATCTTTCTTCATATGAAGCACATGTAGTTCTTTATTAAACAGCCAGCAAGCTTGGCATTTTATGAAGGTATACATGTTTATTCAGGTTCCAGCCTTCTTCCTATATACAGTCAGCTACTGTATTTGCTCTTAGCCATACCTGTTATTTCCTTAGAAAGGCATGTGGCTTCTGGTGAGGGACTGAATGTTGAATAAGAAACAAAGAAAGGAAGAACAGAGATTTAGGGAGGATACAAAAAGACTACCATAGGCTGCCAACTTACTGCATGTTAGAAAAAGAACAGGATCATTTTCTAGAGGTACTGTTGCAACAGAGTATATAGAAGGAAGGGGAGAAGATAGAAAAATGTCCCTAACTGCTACACCCAATTTCCTAGGTAGAGCACAACTCTACTGCACACCCCTATGATTAAGAGGAAACCATGGGTAAGCAAACAACTGGTTTTCTGGACTACCAACCTCTTTCAGCAACCTAAGGGGTTGGTTGGAGCTTCTACCCACCCTCTACAGAAGCTTCATCCCAGGGTCCCTGAAATAACGTAAGCATCAGTATTGCCTATATGCTATGTAATAGCCTTTTCAATAGCAATACTCTTAATACAATTACCCTGGGGCTTGCGTAGTACTAAAAATCATCATAGTACCATATGCAGTCTATCGTTTGCTATTTCATTGCTGTACCTCAGCACAATGATATGAAAAAAAAAATCTTCATTTCTATGCTGTTCGTCATATTTCTTAACCAAAAATCTGGACGACTGTAAATTCTAGTACCATAGGAAGAATTTCTCTGGGGTGAGTAATTACCCGCTCCAACCCCACCTGACATGTTGGCTTTAAGCAGGGGCCAGTCCTAGGTTCAATCCCTCTACATTAACTCGCTATGTCTCTTGATTCATTCATTTTCCTTTCTACTGATCCAGACACCTGAGGGTAGATGCTCTAGGAGTTACCCCAACACAGGTCCCAATCCTTTTTAAATATCTGTGCTTATTTCAGCTGTCTGTTACCATCTAGTACCTTGTGACCTGTGTGGGAGTTTTCCCTTTTTCCAAGGGTGCCATTTTGCTTTCTTTAATGACCTCTACCCTTTGGGACACTCTTTCCACACCCTGGGTACTAGTTTCTCTGCTGTCCCCAGAAGGCACCTCTGTCTGGTTGTACATAGGCTGCCACCTCTCTGTACATTCCTGGCCAGTAATAATACAGGGTTAATCGAGCTAATACCCCACCATGGCTCAGATACCCACAGGAACTGGAGTGTGCAACCTCCATCACCTGTTGCCTGTATGCCTCAGGCACCACTACCTGGGCATCCACTCATTTTGTACAGGGTTGGGCCTCGTGGGACAGAACACCCTTCTGCAGTTCATACCACCATAATTGTTTTGCCCCCACTCCACCATTAACCTGTACAACCTCCTTGACCTTAATATACTGTAACAATTCGGCAACATTAGCATCTTAAGCCTGCAGTATACCCCAGTCAATACTTTTAATAGATTTAGCTGTATCAATACAAGAAAAGTCCCTTCAGCCTCATAGGCTTCTTTCTTGCTTGCTTGGAGTCTCCAACCCCAGCACAGTATAATTAGGCACAGACTTACCTGGGGTCTCACATTCAAGTTCCATACTTGTGTCTCCAACCTCCAACAGGTAACATCCGGGAAACATGGGCAGCAATGGAATATCTTGCCCAGTCAATGGGTTCCTCCTCCAGCTGAGCCCATGTACCATTTTTGTCTGATTCCTCATCAAAACTTTCCGCTTGGGACCTCTCCAGTAGCACCTCTCTGTGGAGTCAGTCTGCCTCCAGCCATTGCCCACTCATCCACCGGATCATCCTCATCAGGGTTTCCACCATCCGGGCATCATCCTGTCCTTCTGGTCCACCTTGACCACTCCGTAGTTCCTCATCCATGTCACATCCAGCAGGCACCGTCCTCATCTCAGCAGTCTCATGCACCTCTGCCAGTTATCCTGGGCATCAGGGCTGGTACCAACTGACTGGAATCCCCATTATTCTGGACTTCCAGTCAGAATCCCACTTCTAAAACCATATGTGGCTGGGTGTGGGTGAAGGATAACGCAGGCAGCAGCAGATTGGTGCAATATACTGCAGTGTGGCTTTATTTTCTTAAAAGTCAGGATAAAATAATTAACTCCAAAATAAATCAAGCAGAATTCTTTACAGAATTGCAGGTAATTCACTATCCTTAGTGACCACAGGAATAACCTTAAGCAATGGTATATCTCTTCTTCAATACATCAGTTTGCAGCAACAGACTATGCAAGTCTTTCCTCTGCACTTGGTCAGCACCTACTAACCCACTGATCTACTGATCTATCTCTCCTGTGGAAATGAACTATCCCCTGTGTTGGTCTTGTGTATTTGGGTAATGGGGACCCCAAATAAAAAAAACAAAACAAGTTAAAGACAAAGAACCCCAGTGCAAAAGCACTGAAGCAAGGGTTGCCCTAAAGGGCATTGGCAATAAGCCAAGTTTCAAAGAAATACAAAATCACACAGACCCCCATAATACAGAACATCATGGGATGTATATGCAAATCACCATGTATTCAAGTCTTTCCTCCGAACATGGTCAGCACCTTTTTCCCCCCGCATAAATACATAATAGACAGAAGGTACAAGGCATCCAACAAATTCATTGGGAAAAATACTTACAGTAAAGATAAGACATTAATAGCCATACAGACATCTGTATCAGATTTCATACAACACTATCAGAAGGTTAAGTGTGGTGATTTCAGAACATGAAAGGAGATATATCCAGCATGTTCCTATTAGGAAATAATCATGATCTGTATTTTGGGTGATTTAATAAAGTTGTCAAAAGGAGACCACATAAGTTCATAGATAATCATTTTGCTGTTATAACAGTGGTGGACTTTCTCTAATCTGTGATGTAATATCATAGAGTTGAGCCATGTTTTATAATCCGGAGGATCCTTGTCCTTCCACCACATCCAAATCTCTTTGTACGCTATTAATAGACATGCTCTCACCCAGTTTTGTGTGTGAGTATTAAGCACATTCAATGGGCCCCCTACTCCTAATAACATCCAAGATGGATTTTTTTGTGTTTGACAACCTTCCATGGTGGAGACAGAGGTCAAAATTTGTCTCCACCATTTACACAGCATGGGACATGAGACCAACATGTGTTTCAAAGTGCCTGAGAGTCAACATCCTCTGGGGCATAAGTGGGAACATTGTGGATTCATTAAATTAAGTCTATGTGGGGTATAATATAACCAGTGTATAATATTAAAGTAAATTTGTTGGGAGTTTGGTTGATTTAATGCCTGTATTTGTGAGATTAATCATATACCTCCATTGTTTATTATTGATTTTTCTTATTAATTTTTGTTTCCCATTTTCCTTCAAAGCCTTTGTAGAATAAGTAATATTATTCATCATGTAGTTATATATCATAGTGATGGATTTTTTTCAATGGTACTGGACAGCACTTTAGCTTAGTTCTTCATATTTCTTATTGTTAATTGCATTTTATATTACAAAATATATAACGTCATAATTGTAAATATCCATAAAACTGTTTATATTGGATATTATAAGTGGCTTTGAGAGAGTTAAAATCTCTTATTTGCTGATGATCCATAATTTGATCAACTTCTTTGATGCCAGATTCGTACCGAGTTTTGAATATCTTATCGCTTAGAGATGGCGGAAAAAAATCCATTTAAATATATTGGAGAGTGTCTAGTATAAATTGTATCTAATTTAGTTATTGTACACATTTGATCCCAGATCCAACAAAATATTCTGGAAGGTAGTAATGCAGTGGAAAAACTAGGTCTTTGTGGTCCGCTTAAAATCCAGTATTTCAAACTAATTACAGGTATGCCACTTTCTTCTATTTTCAGCGCAATGTCCTTAACTACAGGTTTATAAATATCTTTAAGGACCGACAGGCTGGCTGCATAATAATATAGCTTGAAGTTTGGTAGACCCAGACCAACTTCTTCTTTAGATAAAAATAATTTATCCATCTTCAAGTAAGGACACCTTCCTTTCCATAGAGATGTTTGATAGAAGCCTTGAAATTTTTAAAGGAGGATTCCAGTAATTGTATAGATAAGGTTTGAAATAGAAATAAGTATTTAGGATGAATATTCATCTTTATGGCATTGACTCTGCCAATCAATGTAATGGGAAGTGTTTCCCATGTTTTTGAGTTTCCTTGTACTGTTTTGGTTAATGGGGTGAAATTCAGATTATATATAGTCTTGAGTTCATAGTCCAAGATGATGCCAGATATTTTATCTGTTTAATTTACATCCTATTGGTGGAGTAAATGGATTAGAAGGATACTTGGATTCTAATAGTTCTGTTTTCTCCCAATTAATTTTGCATCCCGAGATATTACCGAATTTGCTGGTAATGTTCACTATATGAAGTTAGCTATGGTTCATATAACTGATGTGCAATAACGCATCCTCTACGTATAAGCTAATTATATGTTCCACTTCATCGATTTTAATTCCCCTTATGTTTTCACTGTATCTAATGCTTATAGCTAAGCGTCCAATGGCCAATGCAAACATAAGGGGAGATGATGGGCATCCTTGTCTTGTACCTCAAGTCAGTTGTATAGCTTCTGATAAATTTTTGTTCATTTTGATCCTCACCACCAGGTCAGAATACAGGGCATCGACCCATGCCCGAAATGTTGGTCCAAATCCAAATTTGAGTCAAATAAGTTTCAAGTATCTCCATTCTATTCTGTTGAATGCCTTCTCTGCATCAATAGACATTAGTGAACAATCTGAATTCTTCATTTTATCAATGATATTAATGGTTCTTCTAATGCTCGTTTTTATATTCTGACCCTTAATAAATCCATTTTGATCTGTACTAATGATATCCGAGAGAACCATTCTAACCTGGTGGTGAGGACCTTAGCCAATATCTTGGCATCAGAATTAATCAATGAAATCGGTTTATATGATCTGGGTAATTCTAAATTTTTATCTTTCTTTTTAAATAATTGGATGCTTACTTCCTTAAAAGATTGTGGAAGTTTATTAGTTTCTTCTGTGTTCTTGAATACCTCTTTTAAATTTGTCAGCCAGAATTATAGCATATTTTTTATAAAAATCAATTGGGATGCCGTCAGGTCCCAGGTCTTTATTTGGTGCTAATGATTTAATAATGCTTAAAATTTCTTGAGTGGTAATAATAGCTTCTAAAACTTTCTGTTTCTCCTTTATTTTAGGAATATTTAATTTCTCTAAATATTGTGTAATATCTTGTTCCTTGCCCCTATATTCTGACTTATACAGTTGTTCAAAGTATTTCTTAAAGATGTTATTAATTTCAAAGGGATCATTACAAATATGTCCTTCCTGTGATCTAATAGAATGTATATTATTTTCTTCCTGTTGTTTCTTAAGTTGCCAAACAAAGATTTTATCAGGCTTGTCCCCCAACATATAATATTTATATTTGATGTAAAGTAATTGACGTTCCACTTCTTCAGTAGATAGTTTGTTATATTCATTTTTATAGAGTAGTAATTTTTGATATGCCTTTGGATGAAAAGTGTTTTTATGTGTCATTTCAATATGTATAATTGCAACCTCCAAATCTTTCATTTTCTTTTCTTATTGGAGGAGTAAGCTATAATAATTCCGATGAAAAACTATGGAGCCTCTTTAAGAAATCAGACATTAATTTACTTGAAAAGGTCCAGCGTAAATATACTAAACATATCAAGGGATTATTTAATGACCCTTATGAATTTAGGCTTGCATCGCTGAATCTGATGTCACTAGTGGTTCGTCGTGAGCGGGGTGATCTCTTGTTTATGTACGATGTTATGCAAGACCCTTTCTTAATTGCCTAGCTGGGATTTGAGTTCAAACAGAACCCATATATTACAAGAGGCCATCCACTTCAATTATATGGTAAAACATTTAATCTGATAGCAAGGAAATTGTTTTTCTCCCTACATGTAATAAAACCTTGAAACTCCTTGCCCAAGGATGTTGTTGTTAGCAGCTCCAAACATATGTTTAAATATCGCCTTGATAAGTACATACTATCTGGTAAATTTATTGGTTATTATTAGTATCTTTAAAGAGCATCATGGGCACAAAAGCCCCCTAGCGCTTACAGACCTTAGTATGAAAGGCTTTAAAACTTTCCCAAATGATAATCTTAGAATGGTCGGGATCATTATTATTTAGAAAATATTGTGAAATTTCTTATGTTTTTTCCAAATTATTATCACTGAGAAAATGGGGATCGAATCTGAAAACTGGGATTGTTGGATTTTAAGAAAAACCTATTGTCATAAAAAGTGGATCATTGTCAGATATTATAATTCTGTATTCGATTCTTTTGACCTTATATTTAATTGATTCTGATATAAAAAAGTGGTCCAACTTAGAATAGTTTTGGTGGATATGACAGAAAAAAGAATATTGTCTGGTCGTTAAATTTAAGTTCTGCCATACATGTATCAGATTGTAATCGGTGCAAAACTGAATAACTTTCCTTGTGGCAGAAGTGAGTTTTTCATATTTTATGGAGGATTTATCTAATTTTGGATTTATAACCAAATTAAGATCATCTCCTAAAATATAAGGGGTGGGAATGAGGTTAGCTCTAGGAATACTTCATTATAGAAATCCGGAGAATTTTCATTAGGACCATATATGTTTATTATTGTAAATATTTTTCCATATTTTTCATTTGAACTATAAAAGATCTGCCTTCTTTGTCCACCAATAACCTTATAATATCTATACCAGAGCCCTTCTTTACAAAGATGGCTACACCTCTGGAGTTATTATGATGGAGGGGTTAATACCTTTGCCCCATCATTTGCTAAAAAAGGTAAATGCTTCATTAGAGAGTTGGGTTTCTTGTAACATAACACACTTAATTTTATTTCTAAATAATTAAATGCTTTTTTTGCTTTTACCCTGTCAAGTATACCTTTTACATTCCAGGTAGCAAACTGTATAACGTTATTCATTGCTTAATTTGTTAAAATGTTCCCTTATAGTCTTCTGAAGATTGATCTTTTTTCAGCCAACCATATTTCCTGTTTATAATGGTTGTATAGTATGTTTTCCTTTGATAATTTTATCTCTGTTCCCTTTATGTACTTTCTTTTATTTTTGAGATGCAATGTATGAAATCCATTTGCAATCAACTTAAAAGCATAGGAGCCGTGTACCCCCCCCCCAAGTGCAACCTTGAATATGCTGTACTTTTAAACGTGACCCTCCACTCCCATCCCCAACCCCCAGAGACCGCAGACAGTTACCTTTACTTTTACATAAATAGGGTATTGAGTACCACAGCTGTGGGTCTCTTGTTACCCATCCCCTTTCATCGTCCAACATGGTGGCCATCAACAGGCTTTACTGAGCAGGCGCTTGATGGCACTTCTGAAGTGTGACTTAAAGTACATATTTATTCAACTGATTTTTCTTTTCTCCTTTGTTATTGGCTATTTTCAGCCCCTCCCTCCCTCTCTCTGATTCTTCTCACCTTATTACCTTCAATACTGATGATCAACATTCTAAAAGAGTAAGTAAATAGATTTCCCGGAGTATAGCATTTCTATGTGCCCAGCTCCCCTTTCTGTTTGATGATGTCTCTTTGTTTCTTTCCTTTTTCTCTTCTCCCTCTGCTCCCCTCCCCCTCCTCCTTTCGCTCTCCTTTCTACCATATAGCAAAGGACAACCATTGTCCATATTGTCCCGGCTAATTAACAGTAATGGTATTAATTACTTTTTATGTCAGAGCAGGTATTGGGTGGCTTTTCCCTTCCCCATCCTCCTCCCTTCTACCTCCCCCTCATTCCAAGAGATTCCCATGAGTAGTTATCAAAGAAGAAATATACAAAAACACAGAATATTTTATTTATTTATCCGCTAGGGCGCCCATATATTTAAAAAGTCCCAAAAATCACATCTAAGGGGAAGAAGGAAGAGAGAGGAAAAGAAAAAAAATTCACAGATTTCTTCATGTCTTCGTGTCTTCTTTTCTTGCCATCTTCTAACTGGCTATATGCTGCAGTTCAGTATTTCATTACCGGGGGGTGGGGGGGAAAGGAACCTCCCCTCTTTTTTTATACTTTGTTTTGGCATTATACAAAAGCTGGACTGGGATGTACTATCTTTTCTTATCTATGTCGTATTGTATTGTTCAATGTCTGTTTGTTGGGCTGGCCACCCACTTTGTATATTTGTTTATTTTGTCTTGTCTTATGTCTATATCTAATCTTCCAGTGCATCCCAGAAATGCTTAAAAATAAAGTGCCCATACCTTGCATGCAGTTTAACACTGTAGTTCTATAGGTAAGGAGCCAGTATCAATTGTTAGTAAAACAAAAGTTAAACCGCGTATGGATAGAAGTTAACTTCAAAACATAACAGGCTCCCCTTGTATTTATTGTACATGCTTGTATTTATCCAGTAAAAAGAAGCATCTCTGTTTAATGTTTCAGAGCACTAAGATAAAGGTGTCCTGAAGGCACCCGTTGTGCTCTAATTCTAATTTAAAAACATACTCGTATCCTACAGTCTATAAAAGTAATTTCAGACCCTTTTTATGTTGCCCCTGCTTAGCTTATTCAGTTCAGGAGCTGTAATGAAGGGTTATTCAGGAGAAATTGAATAAACGTAGTATGATAGTGCGAGCACCAGTAATATGATTACCGCACGAACGCTCACACTATCGCAAAGGAGTTTTAGTCCGTAAAACCATTGAATGAAATGAAAGAGTAATAAAAACCATTAGGACATGTTTCTCATACCCCCAACAGGTAGAATCATCGAGTTTTTGATGTTTTCTGGCATTTCAAAAAACGAAAGTAATTCTCCAGTTGCTCCAGACGGAGCCAAGCAGCCTTAAGGCTCCTCCTCCAGTTGCAGCAGTTTCTCTAAGAGCCAACCGGCTGAAATCTTCCTTCTTTTGTGCTGCAGTCAGGAGGGGCAGTGCTTCTAGACCCCATTTGTGATATTAAAAAGCCTTAAAAGAATGTAATCACTATTTAAATAGTCCGTATGTTGTTATGCTTTAGAACTGCATTTTCTTTGTAATTAAAAATCATTGATGCTTTATTTAAAAACATTCTGTAAAAAATTAATCTAGGGGCTGAGTTATTATGTCACATAGATACATTGATACATAGACAGTGTCGGCAGATAAGGGCCTATGGCCCATCCAGTCTGCCCATTTGGGCTTGTAAGTTCAGTTTATGTTTTCCTAGAAGTCTGTTGCCCCTTACCCCTGACTTCCAGAATTCCTCTATGTCTATCCCATGCATTCTTAAATCCAGTGATTGTTTCAGCCCCCACCACTTCCTCTGGCAGGGTGTTCCACTTGTCCACCACCTGTTCTGTGAAGAAATTCTTCCTCACATTTCCTCTGAATTGTCCTCCCTCCAACTTCTTCCCATGCCCTCTAGTCCTGGAACATCTTTTTTGCTTAAAAATAGTGTATTCCTGCATCCTGTTCCTCCCTGTAAGATACTTGTATGTCTCTATCATATCCCCTCTCTCCCTCCTCTCCTCCAGGGAGTACATGTTCAGTTCCTTCAACCTGTCTTCATAGGACTTGTGATGCAATCCATGCCCCATCTTTGTTGCCCTCCTCTGAACCTTCTCTACCCTGTCTCTGTCCTTACGTAGGTAAGGTCTCCAGAACTGTACACTGTACTCCAGATGGGACCTCACTAGTGTCTTGTATAGTGGAATTATGACCTCCCTTTTCCTGCTGGTGGTGCCCCTGCCTATGTATCCCAGCATCCTATTTGCTTTACCTGCTGCCTTGTCACACTGTTTCCCTACCTTGAGGTCATCAGAGATGATAACCCCAAGATCCCTTTCCTGTTTAGTGCATGCTATATCCTCACCCCCAACTGATATATTGTGCCAGGTTTTTGTGCCCCATATGCATTATCTTGCACTTCTTTGCATTGAATTTCAACTGCCAAACCCCCGACCATTCTTCAAGTTTCTGCAGAACCCTTCTCATTCTGTCTACACCCTCTGGTGTGTCTACTCTGTTACAGAGCTTTGTGTCATCAGCGAACAGTGAAATTCTGCCTTCTAGGTCCTGCGTAATGTCACTGATGAAGATGTTGAATAGGACTGGTCCCAGCACTGATCCCTGGGGTACCCCACTGGTCACTCTTCCCTCTCTGGAGTGATAGCCATTTACGACCACCCTCTGTGTCCTGCCACCCAGCCAGTTACCTACCCACCACACTACTGTCCTGCCCACACCCATATTCCCCAGTTTGTGTATTAGTCTTCTATGTGGCACAGTGTCAAAGGCCTTGCTGAAGTTGAGATAGGCCATGTCCACTGCCCTCCCCTGATCCACCTCCCTAGTCACCCAGTCAAAAAATTCAACGAGGTTGGTCTGACATGACCTCCCCTGGTGAGAACCATGCTGCTTGGGTCCTGTAGTCCATTGACAACCAGATACTCCACCAATCTCTCCTTCAGTAGTGCTTCCATGATCTTCCCCACTACCGAGGTGAGGCTGACTGGTCTTTAGTTCCCCGCTTCCTCTTTGTTCCCACTTTTGTATAAGGGGACTACATCTGCTGTCCTCCAGTCTTTGGGTACCTCCCCTGTTTCCAGTGAGTTTGCCCTGTTTCACATGTCTGTAATCTGTATAAAACCTGTTTGCTTAGAGAAGTTATTCAGTGAGTAGGAGGATGTGAAACTGACAACATCCTGAAGTAAGCTAGCTATTTCTAGTTGTACATACTTGTGTTATTTTGATTCTGTTTTATTTTGCTGCCTCAAAGTCCACTTTCTAGTTATAAATAATAAATCTAAGCTTTATTTTGCTGCTAATTTCGTCTCAGTGTTCCATAATTTCCCACAACATCTCACAGGGGGGCTACAGTTACCCCTGCTCCCCTTGTGGGTGAAGGTCGAGAGAGGGCAAGGCGCCCTCCCCCCGAGCATTTTGGTCGTCGCATCCCCCCTCCAGCAGTTACCCCAACTCCCCTCATGGGTGAAGGTCGAGAGAGGGCAAGGCGCCCTCCCCTCGAGCATTTTGGTCGCTGCATCCCACCTCTAGCAGTTACCCCAGCTCCCCTCGGGGTGAAGGTCCAAAGAGGGCAGGACGCCCTTCCCCCGAGCATTTTGGTCGCTGCATCCCCCCTCCAGCAATTACCCCAGCTCCCCTCATGGGTGAAGGTCGAGAGAGGCAAGGCACCCTCCCCGAGCATTTTTGGTAGTCATCCCCCTCCAGCAGTTACCCCTGCTCCCTTGTGGGTGATGGTCGAGAGAGACGGCCCTCCCCAAGCATTTTAGTCGTCGCATCCCCTCCAGCAGTTACTCCCTCCCTGGGTGAAGGTTGAGAGGGCAAGGCGCCCTCCTCGGCATTTTGGTCACTCACTCCCTCGGGTGAGGTCGAGAGGGCAGGCCCCTCCCAGCATTTTGGTGTCATCCCCCTCCAGCAGTTACCCCAGCTCCCTTGTGGGTGAAGGTTCGAGAGGGCAAGGCGCCCTCCCCGGCATTTTGGTCACCATCCCCTCCAGCAGTTACCCCAGCTCCCTCATGGGTGAAGGTCGAGAGGGGCAGGCGCCCTCCCAGGCATTTTGTCCTGCATCCCCCTCCAGCAGTTACCCCAGCTCCCTTGTGGGTGAAGGTCGAGAGAGGGCAAGGCGCCCTCCCCGAGCATTTTGGTCATCGTATCCCTCCAGCAATTACCCCAGCTCCCCTCATGGTGAAGGTCGAGAGGTCAAGGCACCTCCCCGAGCATTTTGGTCATCGCATCCCTCCAGCAGTTACCCTGCTCCCCTTGTGGGTGAAGGTCGAGAGAGGGCAAGGCACCCTCCCCAAGCATTTTGATCATCGCATCCCCCTCCAGCAGTTACCCCAGCTCCCTCATGGGTGAAGGTTGAGAGGGCAAAGCCCCCTCGAAGCATTTTGGTGGCTGCATCCCCTCCAGCAGTTACCCCAGCTCCCTCATGGGTGAAGGTCGAGAGGCAAGGGCGCCTCCCGAGCATTTTGGTCGCTGCATCCCCCTCCAGCAATTACCCCAGCTCCTCGTGGGTGAAGGTCGGGGAGGGGCAGGCGTCCTCCCAGAGCATTTTGGTCATCGCATCCCCTCCAGCATTACCCCAGCTCCTCATGGGTGAAGGTCGAGAGGTCAAGGCACCCTCCCGAGCATTTTGGTCATCGCATCCCCCTCCAGCAGTTACCCTGCTCCCCTTGTGGGTGAAGGTCGAGAGAGGCAAGGCACCCTCCCCAAGCATTTTGATCATCGTATCCCCCTCCAGCAGTTACCCCAGCTCCCCTCATGGGTGAAGGTTGAGGAGAGGGCAAGGCGCCCTCGAGCATTTTGGTCGCTGCATCCCACCTCCAGCAGTTACCCCAGCTCCCTCATGGGTGAGAGGTCGAGAGAGGGCAAGGAGCCCTCCCCGAGCATTTTGGTCGCTGCATCCCTCCAGCAATTACCCCAGCCCCCTGGTGAAGGTCGAGAGGGCAAGGCGCCCCCGGCATTTTGGTCATCGCATCCTCCAGCAGTTATCCCAGCTCCTCGTGGGTGAAGGTCAAGAGAGGGCAAGGTGCCCTCCCCGAGCATTTTGGTCATCGCATCCCCCTCCAGCAGTTACCCCAGCTCCCCTTGTGGGTGAAGGTCGAGAGGAGAAGCAAAGGCGCCCTCCCCCACAGGCATTTGGTGCCAATGCCCCTCTAGGTAACTGAGGCTGAGGCTGGGGTAGCCATCTTAGGAGTGCACTGGAAGCTGTGGTGCGATCCCAGCAGTAGCTAGTAGCTGCTGCTAAAAGTACTTATTGTCTCCACACTAGTGGAGATAGTTTTTTTCAGGGGTTTCCTTACAGAAATGGCCGCATTTTAATAGCCTCACATAATTACTTTAAGAGCTTGCCTGTTAGATCCGTGTGATAAAACTGCTGGTGCATTGTTAGAGCAGAATTTCAGTGCTTCTTAAGGGCCATGCAAGGGATTGGACTCCGATTATTGCCAGGGGCGTTTTTACCACTGTCTCTGAATTATAAAGGATAATTTACCTGAAATTCACTGTCGGGGCTTTGCTAGGGCGGGATACAGCGCTACTTAAGGGCCTTGCAAGGGAATTGGCTCCGATTGCTGTCCGGGGCATTATTTACCAACTGCTTCTGTATTGAAAAGCTGATTTACCTGAAATTCATTGTCGGGGCTTGCTAGGGTGGGATACAGCGCTCCTTAAGGCCTTGCAAGGGAAACAACTGTTTCAAAAGTAACTTAACATAAGCCTGAACTCACACAGTAATCAGTGCTGTGGCCTGCAAACAGAGTTGATCTTACATTGTCTCCAAACTCTACTAATCTCCTCTCATCTCTCCCTCCTGCAGCAGTTACCCCAGCTCCTCGTGGGTGAAGGTCGAGAGAGGGCCAGGCGCCCTTCCCCTGACCATTTTGGTCACCGCATCCCCCCTCCAGGTAACCGAGGCTAAAGCGAGGTAGCCATCTTAGGAGTGCACTGGAAGCTGTGCTGCGATCCCAGCAGTAGCTACCCCGCTGACACTTCGCGTCAGCTCCCCACCACCACCCTTGGTCGTCTCTGAGCTATATAGTGCAGGTCACCTGATCTCCAAAACCAATCAGGCCACCTCTCCATTTGCAGGCTATCAATCCTAACCACTAGAGGCTGTCATAACCACTCAAACACTCCACTGGCTCTACATGGAGTTTCACCAAATTAACTCTCCCTGATCCCTCCAATAATTTGTACCCATCCCTCCCTCTACCTACTGGTGAACCACTCTCTCCCCCAGGTATGCACCCGCTCTCGGCTCGATAACCTAATATTGCTCCACAACTACTGCTCTGTAAACTCAGCTCTGCTTAACTCATACACAGCTTTTTACGTAAGCAGCTTGACCGGAAGGTCCCCTTTTCCAGCAAAAAGGATAATAACTAACTGGGAATGCCTACTAAGCTAGGGCTATACTCCTTCCATTTGCCCAATAGTGGGCTACTCCTGGAAGGCTTGTATATATTGTCCCTCTTCTGGGTAGACAGGCTTATTGGCACATGCGACCCAGGTCATCGGGGGCACACACACCCCTCCATTCTCTCGTTGGACATGCCATTCACACACCAACACAGACTCATATCACTATTAACGGCCCACGAATTCTTTATGAGAGGCATCTGGTACCACACTTTCCTCCTCGCCAAGCGCCTACTCAGAAAAAAGCTACTCTGTCCACCCTGCCCCTCCTCACTTTGCCTCATTGCTACCCTCCTGCTCTTAGCAGGAAATATTCAACCAAACCTTGGGCCCCCACTTGACAACCTACTGATTTCCTTGCCACAGGCTCCTCAGTGGGCGGCCTCAAAGGGATTGCAGATTGCACATATGAACATGCGCAGTCTGAGATCTAAGATGCAGGAAGTCCAAGCTTGGTTGGATCTGTTCAACCCAGACATCTTGGCTGTGTCTGAGACTTGGCTCAAGCCTCAAGTACTCCCACGTAAGGTCGCTGCTCTTGGGTACCACTCCTTCCACAAAGACAGAGCACACAAAAGAGGGGGCCGGGTCTTAATCTATGCTGAAGACTCCCTCAACTCAGCACAGGTCAAACTGCAGCATACCACCAGGGATGATAGTGAATCTGTATTCATTGCAAGCACCTTACCATAGGGTGCGTATACAACCCACCCAAGAATGCTCTCCAATCCCTTGAGTCTGTCCTAAAGGACATCGGTGGGGAGGTCTCCTCTGAGATACTCATACTAGGTGACTTTAACCTGAACTGGGCCCCGAATACAAACCAGACATTAAAAGGTATGATTCTAGAAGCAAATCTTGCACAGGTCATCACAGGACCTACTAGATTGAACCCCAAAACAGGGAATCACTCCATCCACGACTGGGCACTGGTGACCAACCCCTGCAATATCAAGGTTGCCGGCACCCTAGCGGATGCCCTGAGTGGCCACTCCCCCATTTTCTGTATCTGGAGAAACAAGGCTCCCAGATTCCGCCCGAGAATCCTGGCAGCACGAGATTACACCCACCTAGCTCCCGAACAACTCTCCAGCTACCTTAGCAGTATTGACTGGAGCCCAATCAGACTCCTCCCCTTTCTGGATGAGGCGGTTACATTCTTCAGAGCATACTCAATACTGCAGCCATAAAGAAACTCTGCACCAAGGCAGCTGCTATAAGTGGATTACCCCCACCCCGTGAAGGCTCTTATACTAAACTGAGATAAGGCCTGGAAAAAGTACAAGATATCCTCCTGACCTGGTGAGCTACAAAACCCTCCGAAACAGGTGCAAGGTGGCGATAAGAATGACAAAAAGAGAATCCATTACTCTACTTCAGAAAAAGAACCTAGGGAACCCTAAATTATTCTGGGTCCGCATTAATGGGTTACTAAAAGGAAGCGGCAAGTCCAAACTAGGCCCCATCGAGGTCAACAGACAATTACTACATGACAACCCCCAAATTGCCATGTCACTCAATCGCCACTTCACCAACTTAAACTCCTGCAAGGCGGGGCTACCACCTCCCAACTCTGACCATAATATGAGGTCTGCTTCTAACCTTGACTGCCCAGACTTCCATCCCAGACTGATCAAACAAATAGAGGTGCTATCTCTATTAAAGACACTCAAAACAACTGGTGCCGGGGGACCCAATGGGATTCACCCCAGGCTGCTGAAGGAAGGGGCCCCGTCCCTGGCCAGACCCCTAACCTGGCTCTTTAATCGATCTTTAAAAGAGGGGGAAGTCCCCATTCAGTTGAAACAGGCCCATGTGGTCCCCATCCACAAGGGAGGCCTGTGGGAGTCCATCAACAACTACAGGCCTATCTCCCTGCTCTGCACTCTGGCGTAGTTACAGGAAAGGCTGTTCTATGGGCAACTCTGGGATTACCTAGAGTTCAACAATCTCCTTGCTCCTTCCCAGCATGGCTTCAGGTCCCAGCATGGGATGGACATGGCCCTTATCAATTTCACTTCAGATGTACTCAACAGTCTGGATAAGGGGACCCCTACTGGCATGGTCTTCATTGACTTATCCAAAGCCTTTGACCTGGTCAATCATAAGCTTCTTCTTGTTAAGTTGGGCAATGTAGTACTTGACCACCATTCTCTAAAGTGGTTTGAAAGCTACCTTACTGATCGCACTCAGAGGGTAAAATGGAAAGATTCCATTTCAGAGGCAATCCCACTAAAGGAGGGAGCACCGCAGGGGTCGATACATGGCCCACCACTTCTTTCCCTCTTCACGAATGAACTGAGCCTCCACTGTGGGGGGAGCACGGTGGTCCAGTACGCTGACGATGCCGTTATCTACCGCCCCGCCACTAATCTGCCAGATCTCGGCTCCTTGCTCCAAGACGACCTGTGCTCCCTTGAGAACTGCCTTGTCAACAACAGATTGGTCCTTAACACGGATATGACCAAGGCAATGCTGTTCGTCCAGAATCCCTGGGATATGATAGAAAACAACACTTACACATCACCTCCACGTCTGGTGCTAGACTAGAGGTAGTTGAGACTCTAAAATGCCTCGGCCTTACCCTGGACCAGGGCCTCACTCTCAAGAACCATGTGGACCAAGTCACAAAAACCTTACATGGGAAACTAGGCACCCTCTACCGACTGAAAAATCAGCTGATACCGGCAGCCAGGGTCTCTATCACCACCAGTGTCCTCCTACCGACAATCACCTATGCGGCCCCAGTACTACAGGGAGTAGCTAGGACCGAGACGAACAGATTACAGGCCCTGTACAATAAGGTGGTTTGGTTCGCCGCCCAGCCAAACCCCAAAAATCACCACTGCGACACGCAATTGCAACTTAATTAGCCTTCACTGGAAGTCCATCTCCAGTACTCTCTATTATGCCAAACCTTCAAATTAATTAGCCAGTCCCCCACTCCCAGCCTATCTGGACTCCTTGCGCAAAAGACCAACCCCCCAATCCCTTTGTTCAATGGCTTGCACTCTACTAGCAGTCTCCAGAGTGAGAATGAAGGCGGGAGGCAAGTTCTTCGCCCACACTGCACCCACCCTATGGAACTCCCTCCCTCCCTCCCTCCTGGAGTGCAGGAAGCACCGTCAATCAAAACCTTCCACACCAGGCTCAATGCTCACTTGATCACAACCTCCAAATACTGCTGCTAGGCTCCGGGGACCACCTCACGGTCATCTGAAGACCATAATCCAACTCTCCCACTTACCTACACTCCTCTTAGTAAACTGCACTAGGAAAGTTGATGCTCACCCTTCTCTGACATCCTTCGCGCCTAGTCACTCTGCCTACCCCAGTACCCAACCCTAATGCAGGCCGATCTCAGAGTTTACCACCAGTTATCTGTATATTACCGTATAATCTGTATCATACTGTATAATGTTGTCACTTTTATGGTGTTGTCAGGCCGATCCCAGCATATGTAACCAGCTGGCTGTACACTACTGTATAATCTGTATCATACTGTATAAATTGTCATTTTGACTGTGTTATTTACCCTTGCCATGTAATCCCGGGTCGCCCCTGAAAAAGGGACCTCCGGGGCCCAGTGGGCTTACCCGGTCACCAAAATTTAATAAATAAATAATATTTATTTACTAGCCACGTTTATCTTCTGAGGAATTGAGCAAAGCCTCCACTTTTTTTGGGTCATCGAATAAGTGAGCCCGACCATGGTAGAAAAATTTAATTTTAGCAGGGTAAAGTAGGGCATATCTGATCCCTTTTTGTTTTCAAATGTCTTTCACACAATCAAAGGCTCTGCGTGACTGTATAGCAGAGAGGATAAAGTCTGGATATGCGAAAATTGAACACCATCAGCCACTAGTCCTTTATTAACTCTTGCATGTTGTAAAATCAATTCTGGCTTGATAAATTCAGGTTGTGGTCTTCTGTTTATTCCCCGATGGGCATGGGCATGATCAAGTATCATTTTCTCTTCTGGATATTTTTATTAAGGGCAAGAGTTACCAATTTCTCAAAGTATGATAGTGGATCATTTAGTCCCTCTACTCCCTCTGAAATACCAATTAAGTTCACATTTTGACATCTAGAGCGGTCTTCTGAATCATTTATTTTAAGTGGCAACTCTGTAGGCCCTTATCTGCCGACAGTGTCTATGTATCAATGGCCTACGAGTGTGAAGAGACCGTTTTGGTTATTGGGTTCACTTAGTCTTCAATATCACTAATTCTTTTTTCAGCTACATCCATTCTAGTGGTTAATTGTAGAAGCTTCTCTGTCAGCTCTGTGAAGGTGTTAGAAAGCTGTGTGATTGCGGAGGTTACCGAGGTAAAGTCATCTAAAACATATTTTTTAAGTTCGACCTTTAATTGATTTAACATTTCTGCACAAATGTCCAAACCAGAGCGAGTACCACTATTAACACCCTTCCCATTAGTCAGAGGTGAGTCGATGTTCTGAGCGTTAAAGTCTTGTGAGGTTTCTTGTTCCATGCTGACCCCAACAGTTTGTGAATTATAAAAGTTTACATTTTCACTTGCCTGAGCAGCCAGTAAAGAGTTGCTGTCAGGGAATAGTTTTTTCTTCTTCTTCTTCTTCATCAGCTGTAGTGTACATCAGCTCTTCTGGATCTGCTTTTAAATTTGTTGTGGAGTCAGTGGTGTCACCAGAGTCTATTTCAATCTCTGTTTCGTTTTCTGGGTCAATTGTTTCTGCTTCCTGCACCATGGGGTGCTCTGGAACAGGCGAAAGCAGCGGTTTTAACGAAGCAAACCCAAACGTTAGTTTTTGCTGCTGCAAACGTGTATGTGGAGGAGGAATGGCCATGGTGTGCTTAAAAGGGTTTGACTTGATTTTAGACCGTCTTCCGCGTTTTTTGTCTGAGTCAAGATTCTTGTGGTCAGGTAGCTCACTGGCCCCGCTGAATCTACTTAGGCATGCTGTTTATACATCACTGCATCAATTGAGAAACTACATAGTAATAGCCAGACAGTAATGACCCAGTAAAGTATTTACCTGTGGTCTTTAAAGGGGTTGGAGGCTCTTAACCACACAGAGTTTCTAGGGACATGGATATGTTGTTCATCCACACTGTCTGGCGGGTTCTTTGCCACTTTAAATCTTGACGGAAGGTCTTCAAGCTGGCTCCTCCCACCCACCCGGGTGGTAAAACTCTCAGCTCCGCCCCATGACGCCAGCTGTTCCTTACCGCTTGGAAGCTCAGGTTCCCTCTTTAATGCTCTGTGTATAGACTGGATCCTAATTCTTCAGTTTGCCCGAAAATAGTTTTAAAATTCTCAAGACTTCAGTTACATTCTTCCCTCATGGCTGCGATGGACAAATCGACTCCCGGATTTCGGCAGTGCCCATGTGGGCAGAAGATGTCCAGGACAGACCCGCACTCCACGTGCATCTACTGCCTCGGCCTTGATCATGACCCGCAGGTCTGTGAGTTGTGCAGATCGTTCTCGGCCAACGTCCTTGAAGACCGAGCTGCCCGGTTACAACTTGGGCGCCCTGAGAAGCGCTACCCACTAGTGAAGTCCAAGGAGGCCCATTGGGCGTGTCCGCGGCGGCTGGCTCGGCTGAGCAACTCGAGCAGATGATCGCCCTCAAGGAGGAGGCAGCCCAGGCCGCATCCTCATCTTCCTCGGTCGTGGCATTTATCGCGCTCTCTCTGGGATCCTCCTACACAGCTCCCTTTAAGGAGCTTTGCCAGTCCCTTTCCACGAAGGGAGAGGGGCCATCGGGACACTCTTCTCAGTCGAAAAAGAAGGACTTGAAGGTTAAGTCCCACCGTCGACGTTCGTGGGAGTGGGAGAGGTCCCCTTTCCTGGACACTCAACACTCGACTTCGGTCGAGTTTGCGGCTAAGGCCGCTGGCTTCATGGTGTCCCCATCAGGTCAGCCAGCCGAGATACCCGTCGACGCGGTCGAGATTTTTCTTGACCCGTCAGACGGGCTGTCGACTGGTGAAGCCGACAACCCTTCTTCACCGGTTCCCCTGGTGGAAACCGAGGACTTGCCTCGCCTCCTGTGCGGGGTTCGGTCAAGGCTCGAGCAGAGGAGGCGGGTGTCCCCGCCCACTCCCAGACCCGCCCTTGAAACATCGGGGTCTTGGTCTTGGACACTCGTCTCAGTCTAGCCCGATCGCCCGACATCGGTGGTCGGCACTGAGGAAGCAGCGAAACCGCTCGTTCATCTTCATCCTCGTAAGAGGGAGGCTTCAGCGCAAATTGCATTGGCCTCACGAGGACTTAATGTGGCAGCAGCTCCTTTGTCTGGAAACAAGCCGACGCTGCCGCTTTCCCCAGCCATTAAGTGGCTGTCACCAAAGGCCAAAATACCGCGGTAGTCAAGGTGCCAAAGCCTGGGCTGGTTGTTCAGCCGAAACCAGCTGCCCCACTGATTGTGGTGGAACCTCCGCCTCCACAACCGAAATCGGGGGCACTGACCAAGGGCTCTCGGTCAGGTCAGGGTCTGCCCCACCGGTTGTCGGTCACCCTCACTCCCGACTGTCCTTGGCAGGTGGAGAGTAGCTCAGGCCCCAGGCAGCTCCTCGCAGACTCCTCGGAGTCTAACGATCACTCCTCCCTGTTTTCCAGGCCCCTTGACCTGGAGTCCTTCTGGGGGCAGTCGATGGACGAGAGCCCATCATCGTTCATGGGTCTGCTTCGGCTCATCTCGGAGTCCACCGGGATGCAGCTCGAGCCCATATCCAAGAGGGCCAAGTATCCCCTCACAGAGATACTGGACCGAGGGGATTCACCCACGGAGGCTTTTCCGGTGGCTGAAGCCATTGTTGGCCTAGCCTTGGAGCTTTGACAGCAGCCGGCTTCCTGTCCTACGCCTTTGACCAGGATGGCCAGGAAGTATGCAGTCCATACCGGCTCTTTGTCCGGTTTTTCGGAGCGCCCCTCTGCGGAGGGGTTGGTCATTGATAGCATTTTCTGGCGTTCCTGGAACACTAGGGATGTGGATAAGCCCCCTGACAAGGAGTCCAAAACACTGGACTATGCCGGGTGCAAGGTGTACGCTGTGTCCTCCCTAGGCCTCCGTGAGGCCAGCTCTGCCGTGCTGATGGCACACTTCTCCCACGCCCTCATGGGCTCCCTGGATGAGGTGATTCTCTCATCTTCCGGCCGACCTGCAGACTACTGTCAAGCAGGTGTGGGATCAGGGAAGGGCAGTGGCGAAACAGCAGCTCCAAATGGCTGTAGACATTGGAGACTCCTGTGCCCGATCAGTAGCGGCCGCGTTGGCCATGCGCCGCAGAGCATGGCTGAGGATATCCACCTTCACGGCTGATACCCAGCACAAACTGGCAGACGTCCCCTTCTTGGGACTGACCTGTCGCCCTGGAGTGGAAGGCCACCTCCAGTGGACGAAAAGTCCAACGCTACCTGGACTCGGTCATCTCCACCCAGAAGGACAAGGGCCGTCGTCAGCAATGTAGTCCTTTCACCCTTCTGCGCCTGCGGTGCGTCCGGCCCAGCAACACCAGCATCAGGGCCAGCAGGCTCGCGCTTGGCACCCCAAAGCCAAGCCTGCGACTTCCTCTAACAGGAAACAGGGAGGAAAAGGCCCAGGAGGTCCCTTGGCCGGTCTCTCCTCCAAGCCTGCCCAGTGACAGGTTGAGGGGTGTCGCCCCCAGCCTCGTTGCTTCCCCCGGGTTCCCCCCGTGGGGGGACGGCTCCACCACTTCCTTTCCGCCTGGTCCGCTGTCACCACGGACTGCTGGGTGTTGGAGGTGGTAGGAAAGGGCCTGCCTCTGGAGTTTGAGCAGGCCCCGCCCTTCCGAGCCGTCGCCCTGCAGGGGGCTACGGTGTCCGCAGCCTCTCTGTCGGCTCATCGAGCTGACATTGTCCTGCTCCTCGAAAAGGAGGTGATCAGGAAGGTGGCGGATCTTCCACCAGACCCAGGGTTTGTGTCCAGGTACTTCCTGGTCCCGAAACGGACAGCGGGCTGGTGCCCCATTCTAGACCTGCACGACCTGAACAGGTTCCTAAGGTCTCAAACCTTCAGGATGGTCACTCTGGCTCAGATCATTCCATCCTTGGAACGAGGCATGTGGTTCTGTTCTCTGGACCTCCAGGCCATGTTCTTTCATGTCCCAATCCGTCTGTCCCACCAGAGATTCCTCCGCTTCAGGGCAGAGGGGTCCCTCTATGAGTTCTGGGCCATGCCCTTTGGCCTTTCTCTAGCTCCCAGGGTCTTCACCAAATGCATGGCAGTAGTGACAGCATTTCTGTGGCGCCAAAGGGTCCGGGTGTACCCCTACCTGGACAACTGGCTGATTGCGGCCTCCTCCAGAATGGCGGTGGAGCGGTCCAGGGATCTGGCCCTCCAGGTTTGCTCTCAGGTTGGCCTCCTTATCAGTGAGGCTAAGCTGGAACTTGTGCCAAAGCAGGTGATACAATTCATCGGGGCAGAGCTCGACCCTCTGCGAGCCAGAGCACGGCTCCCGGCAGACAGGGCCAAGATTCTTTCCTCCTCTGCCCAGTCATGTCAGGTTGAGCAATTGTGCCCTGCCCGGGACTTCCTGCACCTCCTGGGACTCATGGCAGCCTGCACCAGCGTGGTCTGTTGGGCCCGTTGGTACATGCGTCCCCTACAATGGGGACTGGCCAGCCAATGGTCACAGCACTCCGATCCTTTGGATCAGCTAGTGACAGTGACCCAGGGATGTGGAATGCTCTCAGTGGTGGGCCATTCCAGCTCATCTGCAGGAGGGCATCCCGTTTTTCTGCCCCAAGCCGATGGTCTCTCTATCGACCAATGCCTCTCTGATGGGTTGGGGTGCCCATCTGGAGGAGCACAGAGCACACGGCCTCTGGTCCCCTCGGGAGTCCCAATGCCACATCAACCTGCTGGAGCTTCGAGCGGTTCATCTAGCCCTCACCGCCTTCGCTCCATTTGTACGGGGTCAAGTGGTCCAGGTCCAGACGGACAATACCGCGACCATGTACTGCCTAAACTGCCAGGGCGGGACGCGCTCCATGCCTCTGTGCAGGGAAGCTCTCCGCATTTGGTCCCTCATGCACAGCCTGGAGGTGGATCTCCTTGCCATCCATGTGGCAGGAGCCTCCAATATTCTGGCCGATGCCCTAAGCCAGATAGGGGCTGCGTCCCACGAGTGGTCTCTCCTGCCAGAGGTAGTACAAGATCTGTTCTCCCACTGGGGCATGCCTCAGGTGGACCTGTTTGCCTCTAGGGAGAATGCGAAGCTGAGACTGTTTCATGCCCACCCTCCTCAGCAGGGCTCACTGCAGGGTGATGCCTTCTCGAGGTCGTGGATCCCGGGCCTCTTCTGTGCCTTTCCCCCATTTCCCTTGATCCACAAGGTGCTTCTCAAGGCGAAGAGGGACAAGGTGCAGGTGATTCTGGTAGCTGCAGACTGGCCCCACCAGTTCTGGTATCCAGATCTCCTCAGTCTCAGCTCCAGGCTCCCGAGGTGGCTTCAGCCCGCCCGGACCTGATCTCAGTCAATCAGGGGAAGGTATTTCATCCGGACTGTCAATTCCTGCACCTGATGGCCTGGTTCCTGAGCGGCTAGCATTCCAGGCCTTGGGTCTTTCCAACGAGGTCCTCAACGTTGTAAGGAGTCGACCAGAAAGTGCTACGCCTTTAAATGGAAGAGATTCTCCATTTGGTGTCAGGGCAAGGGCCTGGACCATTCCTCTTGTTCCTTGGCAAGCATTCTGGACTACCTGTGGTCCCTTTCTCAGCAAGGGCTTCAGTCGATGACCCTTAAGGTGCACCTGGCAGCCATCTCTGCTTACCAGGCGTGGGCGGGGAAGCAGTCGGTGGCACAGGAGAAGGTGGTCGGGCACTTTTTCAAAGGCCTTGATCACATATCCCCTCCGGTGCGAGAACCTCCACCTCCGTGGGATCTACTGCTGGTATTGGCTAAGCTCATGGGCAGGCCATTCGAACCAATGCACAGGTGTGACATCTCTCACCTGTTGTGGAAGACCGCCTTCTTGGTGGCTATCATGACAGCCAGAAGGATGGAAAGCTCCAGGCGCTTTCCATAGAGTCTCCTTATCTGGTCTTTCACAGGAACAAGGTTGTCCTTCACCCCCACCTGAAATTCCTTCCGAAGGTGGTGTCAGAGTTTCACCTTAACCAGGTGTTGACTCTGCCGGTGTTCTACCCCAATCACACTTCGGAGGCCGAATATAGGCTCCATACTTTGGACCCTAGAAGAGCTGCTTATTATAAGGAGCGGACTGCCAGTTCGGGAGAGGTTCGCCAGCTGTTTGTCACCTATGCTGAAGCCGCACTGGCAGACCTGCAGCCAAGCAGACGATAGGCAGGTGGGTCACCTCCTGCATAGATCTGCATATAGGTTGGCGGGCATGGAGCCTCCCAGAGGATAAGAGCTCATTCTACCCACCATAACGCTGCATCGGTGGCTGCTTCCAGGGACGTCCCTATCCAGGAAATCTGCAGGGCTGCTACCTGGAAGTCAGCACACACCTTCATCACCCACTACCACATCGACCTTGAGTCATGCCGGGATGCTGGTTTTGGGGCCTCGGTTCTCCAGTCTTTATTCCCTAAGTAGGGGGTGTGCGCCTTGCCTCCCTCCTCCCAGAGAACTGCTAGGAGTCTGCCAGACAGTGTGGATGAACAACATATCCATGTCCCTAGAAATACAGGTTACTCACCTGTAACAGGAGTTCTAGGAATGGTATATGTTGTTCATCCACACGACCCACCCGGCCTCCCCAGCTTCAACGCACAACCTGGCTTCCAGCGGGCTAGATCTGGCATCATGGGGCGGAGCCGAGAGTTTTACCACCCGGTGGGTGGGTGGGAGGAGCCAGCTTGAAGACCTTCCGGCAAGATTTAAAGCGGCAAGGAACCTGCCAGACAGTGTGGATGAACAACATATACCATTCCTAGAACTCCTGTTACAGGTGAGTAACCTGTATTTTCTGCGTAGGTTTTATAAATCTGAGGAGACAGAGAAAAGAAGTCGGGCTGAAGTTTTCAGCACAAATATCTATGTGAGTCTGACTAACTGCGTAATCTGCAACAAAGCTTTTCCAAAAATGTGTTTGGCTGGAAAAAAGAAGTTTTTTTTTAATTATTTCCAGCATTCTCAAACCATCGTGTAGTCCCTGCTGATGTGCGTTCATGCGCTCTACTCTGATCATTAGACTGCCGTCAGGATTCCGCTTCCGGCTCCACACATTTTCTGTACTTGGTCAGCACCTACTAACCCACTGATCTATCTCCCCTGTGGAAATGAACTATCCCCTATGTTGGTCTTGGGTGATGGGGAGCCCCCCCCCAAAAAAAAAAAAACAAGTTAAAGGTAAAGAACCTCAGTGCAAAAGCACTGAAGCAAGGGTTACTCCAAAGGGCAAGTTTCAAAGAAATACAAAATCATACAGACCCCCATAGTACAAAGCATCATGGGATGAATATGCAAATCAAAATGAAATTTTAGGCTGGTTCAGCTTCAAGCAGGAATGCATGGCGCCAATAATTTATTTTAGGCATGCTACACTTTATTTCTGACTGCACTTAATAGCAGTAGTTTAAACAACAGCAGTTTCTTTTTATCTAGCACTGTTAGCTATATCAGACTCCTTCCCTTGCAGGGTTTGTAGGGCACTGTTTTCAAACAACATGAAGTTTAATTTTATGATGCAGCTTGCACTTCATTAATGCACTGCCAGCACTTTATGTCTGCAAGTACCTGAAACTCCAGGCTTTGGGTCTCTCCGAAGAGTTCTCCATGCTGTAGAAGCCTCACGGAAAAAGTAGACCTGCCAGTGCTATGCCTTCAAATGGAAGCACTTTTCCATTTGGTGCCAGGGTAGGGAGCTAGCGCCCATGTCCTGCCCCATGGCTAGCATTCTGGACTACCTGTGGGCCCTCTCCCAGTCTGGCCTGAGGTTAATGACCCACAAGGTGCACCTTGCAACCATCTCTGCCTATTGGGCATGGGCTGGTATGCCAGCGGTGGAGCAGGAGAAGGTGGTCGGATGTTTCTTTAAAGGTCTTGACCACCTGTCCCCACCAGTGTGTGAACCACCACCTCCACCACCACTTTGGGACTTGTTGCTGGTACTGGCAATGCTTATGAGCAAGACAATCTAACCAGTGCACAGTTGTGATATCTCTCACCTGTCATTGAAGTCCACCTTCTTGATGGCTGCCACCTTCTCCAGAAGGATCAGTGAGCTCCAGGTCTATGGTCTGTGCAGGACTGGAAATAAAAGTATTGCCATATGCAACAAGATCCCATTTGCTACAGTTTAACATGGATATAAATCATACTACAAAAGAGACGTGGTTCTCCCAAAGAATTGGGAAAATTTGGAATGGCGTACCTTTGGAGGTAGTTGGTAGCCATAACATAATGGAGTTTGTCTAAATTGGATACAAACTGCATTGGAAATAAATTTAATGGATACAGTAACGAGCAAACTGCTTATTTTGCGTGAATATGACATATGAGACCTATGAGGTGCTCTCGGTGGAGTCTGCATGTTTGGTGTTCCACAGGGACAAGGTTGTCCTTGGCCCCAACCCAAAGTTCCTTCTAAAGGTCGTTTCAGAGTTTCACCTTAATTAGGTGCTTAACTTCTCAGTGTACTTCACCAGTCCAACCTCAGAGATCAAGCACTGGCTGCATATGCTGAACCTCAGGCAAGAGCTCGCTTATTATACGGAGTGCACAAATGGAGTTCAGGGAGAGGTTTGCCAGCTATGCTGAAGATGCACCTAGCAAACCAGTGGCAAAGTGGACGATTGGCAGGTGGATGGTCTCCCGCATCAACCTCTGCTATAGGTTGACTGGTAGGGAGCCTCCCACTGAGCTTCATGCTCATTCCACCAGACATACATCTGCCTCAGTGGTTGCTTCCAGGGATGTCCCCATCCAGTAAATCTGCAGGGCTGCTACCTGGAAGTCATCACACACCTTCATTTCCCACTACCACATCGACCTTGAGTCACACCGGGCTGCTGGTTTTGGGACCTCAGTTCTCCAATCCCTGTTTGCCAAGTAGGGGTGCGTGTCTTTGCCCCTCCTCCCGGAGAACTGATAGAAATCTGCCACAGTGTGGATAAGTGCACCATATCCATGTCCCTAGAAATCAGGGTTACTCACCTGTAACTGTAGATCTTATATCGAGGAGAAGCTCTTGCAGCAGGTTCCACAGTGAGGACTGACGCCACCTGTTGGCGGTTCCAGCTACATTTTCTCTAACAGTACCGCCGTGGGAACACCGGCGTCGGCTCCACCAGCGATGATGTCACCCTATATAAGGGAGGAGTTCCCCCGCGTTACCCCAGTTCTTTCCCCACATGGTCCGGGTTAGTTCACTCGGTTACGGCTCAGTACCGATCGCTTCTTCTCCACCCTAAAATTCTTTTTTTCTATTGATAAAGAGTTTCTATGTCCTCTTCTCACTTAAATAAGTGCAATTGTGGGCAACAGATTCCCGTTACGGACGGCCATTCTTTGTGTCTCTACTTTCTGGGGCTTGATCACGACACTGGCACCTGCTCGCACTGTCAGGCCCTCAATTCGTGGATGTGGATCCGGCGTCAGAAATCGCTCATGGCCTACCTTGCTGAGATGAAACTTGCCACCATGGAACGGGCCTCCTCCTCGGGGAATCTGATCCACCACCTTCCCACAAGACCTACAAGCACCAGGAACGGTTAAGAGGAAGGTCGCTGTCAAAGCATAGGTCTTCGGGCTCGAAATTCGGGTCATTGGGGCATGAAGCATGCCTCACGGTCCTTAAACCCTCCTCTGCCTCAAAATCTTCTGGATCGACCCTCCAGCCACTGAAGGTTCACCAGCCTGCTGAGAAATCGACGGGCCCAGGTAAGGGCTCCTCCCACGCGGCCTCTTCTTCGAAGGCTGACCTCCAGGAGTCAAGCAAGGCCTCTGGGTCTTTGGGCAGCAGGGCCTCCTCCTTGCTGCCAAAACATCGGGATCCCGACTGACGCCAGCCTCCAGCTTCTGACCAGTGCTCGGCCGAAAAACACGTTGGCCACAAAGCCGACTGTCCTAAAGCTCACACCTCGCATGGACGTCCATCGGCGCCTAAAGAAAAGCGGATGCCGGACCCTCATCCGCCAGTGGCCACCCGCTCCTGTCCCGCCAACGGTTATACCGCCGGTTGTAGTTCGCCCACACCGTCACCAGCATTACCCGATGTCAGCTCGGATATTCCTTCTCCCTGTTCACTGGTTTGGCTGTTGCCAGATCCCAACAGTGGCGCTGATGCTGGTCCAGCGTCTCCTTCAGCCAACACCAGTCGACAAGGGTGCCGATTCGACATCGGTACTTCTGATGACGGTACTGGCATGGTTTGGGCTTGGGGCTCCTCCACCTCCTGCTCCAGGTTCACCAAGGAGTTGTTTTCCACTGGTTGGATACTGTTAAAAAGACTTTCCAGTGGGCATGCCCCCTTCCACGCCAGTACTGGTTCCAGACCCCAAAAATATTGAACTGGATGATGGGGCAGATGAGGAGCCCCCTCCTAAGAAGCACGCTAAAAAGTCTATGAGGCATAGGTCTCATAGTTCCTCCCGCTCACCCTCATCATCACCGGATAGGAGGTGCAAGAAGAAGAGGCGCAGCCATTCACCCTCTTCCACTCAGGATTCCTACGTAGACTCAGACTCTTCATCTTCTGATGCCTACTTGGAGCCAGTCCTGGGGGACACGAAAGGTCTTCCCAAATCCTCTCCTGATGACCCTAGCTTCATGGAGGTTATGAGGCACATCCAGGCCAACATGGGTTGGGACACTAAGGCCCTGAACCCCGAGCGATTGCGACTAGCTAAATATCTCGGCCAAAAAGATCCCAAGCCAGTGGTCATCCCTCTCATGGTCGACACCTTCCAGGATGTAACCCTCGTGACTTGGAAGTGCCCTCATTCCTCCACTGCTGTGCCAAAGAAAGCTCATCAGCTCTACCAGGCACCTTCGGACCATCCCTTTCTTGCCGAACCACCTGCTGCGGACTCTGTGGTGATTTTGGTGGCTCACAATTGTTCCCAGAGGCCCAAACACCTGAGCACCCAGCTGCCTGATTGTGAATCTAAGCAGCTGGATTCTATGGGCCGTAAGGTGTACTCTGCTGCCACCTGCAGTATCAGGAGCTTGAACTTACTCACACACATGGTTCAATTCCAGAACACCCTTTGGGAACAAGGATTGGACATTGTGCAGAGCATACCCGATTGCCCTCAGCGGGCAGAGCTGTTCAAGCTGTTACAGACCAGCTCAGACATGGGTACCCATGTTCTGCGCTCAGCCTTTGACTCTGCGGACACCTCTTCAAGGACAGCCACCACTGGCATTTGCCTCCGATGCCATGCATGGCTTCAGGTCTCAGGGTTCGATCCCAACGTGCAGGCCAACATTCTGGTTGCTTCCTTTAAAGGCTCCGTGCTCTTTGACAAGGACACAGAGCGCATTATCACCAGGATGCAGGACTCTGGTAGGGCTGTCTGATCCATGCAGTCCATGTACCGCCCGAAACAGGGGCGAGCTCAAAAGCCTCATTTTCGTGGACATAGGGGACATCAACCACAGCAGCCTCATATTCAGCAGCATGCGCAGCGAGGTGGCTTCGGTCATAGAGGCGGAGACAGAGGTTCTTCGGCCTCCGCCCCGGGACAACCCAAAGCAGCCACTTCCGCCCTCCTCCCCCGCCCAACACCTGACTATCCAGGTTACCCTCCTCCTCGGGTCACACAGCCAGAGGAGCCGGTCGGAAGCTGCTTTTCCCTCTATGTGGATGCATGGGGCCAGGTGACCTGCGACCAGTGGGTACTCAATCTCGTGGAGTTCGGGCACTCCATAGAGTTTGAACCCATTCCTCTGGACAGACAACCGCCTCCATCCCATTACCCAAGGGAACACAGAGTGCTGGTCCGATGGGAGTTTTCTTCCCTTCATTGAGCCGGTGCCACCAGTCGTGTCAGAGAGAGGGTTTTTCTTCCACTTCTTCTTAGTTCCGAAAAAGTCAGGAGATCTCAGACCTATTCTGGACTTTCAGCGATCTAAACCAGTGGGTCTCCTACAAAGATTCAGAATGGTTTCTCTTCCCATTTTCTTCCCACTCATATCGGCAGGAGACTGGCTGGCTTCTCTGGACATGCAGGCAGCCTACCTGCATATCCCTATCGCCAAGAGTCATCGAAGATTTCTAAGGTTCAGATTCGAAGACGAGGACTATCAGTTTCGAATCCTTCCCTTCGGTCTCTCTTCAGCCCCCAGGGTCTTCACCAAGTGCCTGGCTGTCATGGCCGTGGCATTTCGAAGGCGGGGCCACTTCATATTCCCTTACCTGGACTACTGGCTTCTCCTGGCTCCTTCCAGGTCTCGCCTGTTGGAAACTATCAAGGATTCCATCTCGCTCTTCCAGAGTCTAGGAATCACCAACAGGGACAAGTCTTACTTGATCCCAACCCAGATTCTCCAGTTCATTGGAGCTCTTCTAGATACCACTCTCGGGAAGGTTTTTCTTCCCTCTGACAGAGTGAGTCGCATTCAGGTCCTAGCGTCCCAGATCTCTTCAGCCTCAAGGGTGCCAGCACGGCTCCTTATCAGGCTGTTGGGGCATATGGCCCCAGCCATAGTCTTGGTTCCTCTGGCGCACCTGTGCATGAGGACCATTCAGTGGTCCTTGAGAGTCCAGTGGAATCAGACATCAGACAGTCTGGATGCCTCGATCATGATATCAGAGCCAGTCCGCTGAGAGCTTCGCTGGTGGATGTCATCCAAAAATTTGCTGGCGGGCATTCCCTTCCAAACGGGGGTGCCATCCCAGACTCTAACCACGGATGCCTCGTCCCAGGGGTGGGGTGCTCATTTGGGGACTCACCGTACCCAGGGTTCCTGGTCCTCCATAGAAGTAGATCTGCATATCAACTTTCTGGAGATGAGAGCGGTGCTTTACACCCTTCAAGCCTTGGCCTCGGTCCTAACGCCAGGCCATCTCTTGGTGCAGACAGACAACACCTCGGTGATGTTCTATATCAACAAACAGGGCGGCACATATTCTTACCCACTTTGCAGGGAAGCCATGCGAGTGTGGGGATTGGGCCCTCGAGCATCATCTGTCTCTGATGGCAGTGCATGTTCCGGGTTACCAAATGTGTTGCGACACACTCAGCAGGACAAAATTGCAAGTCCACGAATGGGAGTTGCTCCAAGAGGTTGCAGATCACATCTTCGGCCTGTGGGGGATGCCAGAAGTGGACCTTTTCACGCCACAATTCAATGCAAAACTACCCAATTTTTGCTCGCTAGGTCCAGAGCCTGGAGCTTTTTGGCAAGAAGCGTTGTCCTTCTGCTGGAACAGGAGGTTTTTATATGCCTTCCCTCTGTTTCCGCTCTTACAGAAGGTCCTTCTCAAGGCTCAGTCGGAACCTTCCACTCTTATCCTGATCGCTCCGTTATGGCCTTGTCAAATCTGGTTTCCCTTACTACAGTGTCTAGTGGTAGTCACTGATGCCTCTCCCTATCCTTTCTCACCTCCTGTCACAGGACAGGGGGTCCCTGTTGCACCTGAACCTGCGTTCCCTTCACCTGCATGCCTGGCTCCTCAGGACCTAGCTAAGGTCAGATTCGGTGTGTCTGATCAGGTTGCTCAAGTGTTAGTTGAGGCTGGAAACCTGCCACCAGGGTCACTTACTCTATGAGTGGAAACTCTTTTGTATTTGGGCCATAGCCAAAGAGTGGATCCTTTGGTCTGTCCGGTTAATACCATATTAAAATATCTGCTTTCCCTTTCCAAGAAAGGTCTGTTATTCCTCCATCAAGGTACACATGGCTGCCATCTCGGCCACCATTTCTCTGTATCAGGTAAGACAGTGGCTCAGATGGAGGTTTCAAGTCTTTTTGCATGATATTCTCCACATCAGACCTCCACTGGGGACCGGTTCCTCCTTAGGATCTCCTGTTCGTCCGGAGAAGCTTACTCTTCCTTCCTTTGAACCGACCATGGAGTCGAGCTCCGTTTCCTTTCTTGGAAAACCTTATTTTTGTAGCTGTTACTTTGGCAAGGTGCATTTCAGAGCTTCAAGCCCTCATGTGTAAAGAACCTTACCTTGTTTTCCACAAGGACAGGGATGATCTCCGCACTAATCCGAAGTTCCTACTGAAAGTTGTTTCGGAGCTCACTTAATCAATCGGTTCAGCTCCCGGTTTATTACCCGGAGCATTCAAACAGGAGGGAGGCCCTGCTTTATTCTTTGAATGTCCACAGGGTCCTTTGATGCTACCTAGTTAGAACCAAGGGGGACAGGAAGTCTGATCAGCTTTTGTGTCTTTTGCCCTAGCAGGTCGCCGGTCACCAAGCAGATGCTCTCGCTGGTTGGTTAATTACATCTCTTTCTGTTATGAGAAGCACAACAGGTCAACACCGTGGCGGTCCAAGCTCATTCAACTAGAGCTATCGCTGCTTCATTTGCAGCAGTAAAGAGGTACCAACAGTGGATATCTGTGCTGCCACTACCTGAGTTGGTTCATACCTTCGTCGGGCATTACAGCCTCGACATCACTTCCAGACATAGAGCAGGGTTTGGCCTTGCAGTTCTGCAAGGCCTGGTTTCCTGAGGATCTTCCCTTATCCTGCTGTTCCTTTCCTTGCTGTTTCCCCGTCCCAGGGGTTGTTGTATGTTTATACTGCTTGGGACTTAGTCCTCATTGTGGAACATGCTACAAGAGCTTCTCCTCGAAGTAAGATAGTACAGTTACATAAGAACTTACCATAACAGTAAATCTTTGAGAGAAGCTCTTGCAGCAGGTCTGTTTCCCACCCTCCTTCCCCCAGGGATCAGGCCCTGTTCAGGCCAGTTTTTTCCCCTCTCTGAGGGGTTGTCCATTGACAATCATAATTCTGACTATTGCCTGTCGTTATCTTGCCTGACGGGGGGCATACAAGAACTGGAACACATGGGGAACTCCTCCCTTATATAGGGTGACGTCGGGGGTGGAGCCAACGCCAGAGAGGGGGCGTTTCCCATCGGTACTGCTAGAGAAAAAGTTGCCGGAACCGCTGCCAGATGGCGTCAGTCCTCATTGTGGAACCTGCTGCAAGAGCTTCTCTCGAAGATCTACTGTTACAGTAAGTTCTTACGTAACTGTACTTTCTAGGAGTGGTATGTGGCGCACATCCACATGACCCACCAGACCTCCCCTAGCAAGTGGCACATAGACCCCTGCTCCCAGCATGTAAGATCTGACACCACGGGGCAGAGCCGAGGAGGATAACACACGGATGGGTGGGAGGAACTTAACACGAAGACATTCTGACTAGATTTATCGGGAAAAGGGAGACTGCCACAGTGTGCATGTGCACATACAGTATATACCACTCTTAGAACTACTGTTACAAGTGAGTAATCGTCATTTCCAGATGGGCACTCTGAGCCACATTATACCATCCCTGGATCAGAATATGTGGTTTTGCTCCCTGTACCTCCAAGATGTTTTTTTCCACATTCCCATTTGCAGGTCCCACTATCAGTACCTCAGTTTCCGAGTGAAAGTGGTCCTGTACTGTTCGAGGTCATGCCCTTTGGCCTCTCCTCAGCTCCAAGGGTCTTCACCAAATGCATGGCAGTGGTGGTGGCCTACCTGTGGCGCCTAGGGGTCGGAGTGTACCCCTACCAAAATGACTGACTGGTAGCTGCAGGATCTCCTTTGCCTAATCATTTCAGGCTGGGCTCTTGCACCCTGCCTGGGATTTTCTACTACTGCTGGGATGCATGGCATTCTGCACCAGTGTGGTCCACTGGATCCACTGGCAGATGTGCCATCTTCACTGGGAGGTTGATCATCAGTGGTCCCAGCACTTAGGCCACTTGGACCAGCTGGTCACAGTGACCCAGCCAGTGTGGGACACCATCCAGTGGTGGTTGGTCCCAGAACACCTGGAGGAGGGTATCATATTTGTCTGCCTAGAGCTGACCATCATGCTGATGACAGATGCATCTCTGGTAGGGGAGGGAGTGCACCTGGGAGACCATAAGTCCCACAGGTTTTGGATGCCCAGGGAGTCCCATCACCACATAAACCTGCTGGAGCTCCATGCAGTCCACTAGGCTCTGATGGAATTTGCTCCGCTAGTCAGCGGTCAGATTGTACAAGTCCAGACAGACAACATCACGACCATGTTTTACCTGAACAGACAGGGTGGCACACATTCCCTTCCTTTGTGTCAGGAGGCACCCCACACCTGGACTCTTGTGCACAGCCTGGTTGCCAATCTCTTGGCGACTTGTGTTGCAGGAGAACAATCAGCTGGCAGATGCTCTCAGCCAGGTAGGAGAGACATCGCATGAATGGTCTCTGAATCAGAAGGTGGTGAACCACCTGTTCTCCTGTGGGCTCACCCTTGGTGGACCTGTTTGCCTCCTGGGAGAACACCAAACTGAGGCTATTTTGTGCCCACCCCCCACAGTCCCGGACACTGATGGGGATGCCTTCACTAGGCCCTGGACCCTGGGCCTTGAGTATGCTTTTCTTCCCTTCGTTCCATGGAGTACTGGTCAAGGTCAGGAAGGACAAGGTGCGGATGATCCTGCTAGCTCCAGACTGGCCAAGGCAGTTCTGGTACCCCAGTCTCCTCAGCCTCAGCAACAGGTCTCGACAGCAACTGCCTCTCCACCCAGACCTGCCGACCAGAATTCAGGGGACAGTCCTGTGCCAGGACTTTCAGTCCCTGCACCTCTTAGCCTGGTTCCTGGACAGCTAGAACTGCAGGCCTTGGATCGTTCTGAGGATGTCCTTCATGTTATGAGGCCTCCAGGAAGGAGTAGACACGTAGGTGCTACACCTGTTGATGGAAAGATTTTTCATTTGGTGTCAGGGCAAGGAGGCTGATCCCTTGTCTGCTCTGTGGTTAACCTCCTTGACTACCTCTGGTCCCTTTCCCAAATGGGATGGCAAGCCATGACTCTTAAGATGCACCTGGCAGCCATCTCTGCTTACCGGGCATGGTCCATTGTGATGACAGTGAGCCAGTGAAGGTGGTAAGGTGCTTTTTAAAGGACTTCGACCACTTGTCCCCTCTGGTGCATGAACCACCCCACCATGGGACTTACTGCTGGTCCTGGCTGTCCTCAAGCAAGCCTTTCGAGATGATGCACAGGTGTGAGTTGTCACACCTGTCATGGGAAGACAGCTTCCCTGGTGGCAGTTACATCTGCTCGAAGGATTGAGGAGCTTCAGGCACTCTTGGTGGACTTTCCCTGTTTGGTCATCCGCAAGGGCAAAGTCGTCCTTCACCCCGGCCTGAAGTTCCTCCGAAAGGTGGTATCAGAGTTTCACCTTAACCAGGTGATTAATTTACTTTACCAGCCCTACTTCAGAGGCTGACTGCAGGCTCCATACCCTGGAACAGCAGAGAGCGCTCTTCTATTATGTGGCGTGTACAGATGGAGTTCAGGGACAGGCTCACCAACTGTTCATCACCTATACTGAAGCTGCACCTGGCAGACTGGCAGCACAGCAGATGATTGTAAGGTGCATCACATCTTTCATCAACTTCTGCTTGGTATTTCGGCAGCCCCCTTTTGGGACTCGGCCTTATTCCACCAGACATACCACTGCCTCAGTGGCTGCTTCCAGGGATATACCCATATAGGAGATCTGTAGGGCTGTTACCTGGAAGTCAGCACACACCTTCATTTCTCATTACCGTATCGCCCATGAGTCATGCTTGGATATGCCTTTTGGGACATCGGTTCTCTAGTCTCTGTTCACCAACTAGTGGTGCATGCTTGCCCTCTTCTCCTAAAGAACTGCTAGAAGTCTACCAGAGTGTGGGAAAGTGAACCATATCCATGCCCCTAGAAGAATAGGTTACTCACCTGTAACCGTAGTTCTAGGAGTGGTATATAATTCACATCCACACAATCCACCTGGCCTCTTCTGTTAAGTGGCACCTGATCCTGCTTTCCAACTGTGAGATCTGATGTCATATGGTGGAGTTGGGGGATATATCTGCCCGGGTGGTGGGAAAAGCTTAGCTTAAAGACATTCTGGCCAATCGCCACATTCCAGTGGACCTGCAAGAGTGTGGATGTGAACCATATACTGTACCACTCCTAGAACTACGGTTATAGATGAGTAACCTGTTCTTACTTCCTACTGCAGACTGATGCCCATGATGTCAGTGTAAGCAATAACACATGATGAGGTGTGGGTTATGGCCTGATAAGAGCATGCCTCAGGTGTGTAAAAAGGCACAAGGTGTAGCCGAGTGCCTTTAGCACTTGGAAGTGCTCTTATCAGGCCATAACCCACACCTCGGAGTATGTTATTGCACTTATAAAATGGGTACAAAATTTTCAATAAGACATCAGACAAACAAATTGCTTTTTAAACTGTAAAACACATTTTATTTAACTGTTTTCATGATCTTGGAAGAAAAGTAGGCGTTCAAGCTAGACTTTAGTTAACTGGTTTTCTTCATATACCAGTAATTACCTCACCCCCCCCCCCCGACAGATAATCTTTTTTGTGCTCTTTAGTTCTTCACTTTGTTTTTTTCAATTTCTATTCTCTTTGTAGCGTCCTGTTTTCTTTACAGCCTGCAGCAGCTTAAGACCAAGCACTACCCCTTCCCCAGACAGACAGAAAGTCTTTTTTGTGCTGTTCACATCTTTACTTTGTTTTTAGTTTGTTTACTTCTTTTTTTTTTCAGTCCTTGTTCTCTTTCCGGCCTTCTGTTTTATTTACAGCAACTGGCTGGCTTCATTTACACTGAGCGTGTCCCTTTGTAGCCACCGTACTTTGCTATTTTACCTATAGTGTTGCAGTATGATTCAGTAGCTGCTGGATCTTCGTGGTTTCATTGATCCGCCCACTTGCTCACAAACACTGTGGAGAGTGAAATAGTGGTAAGGGGAAGGGGAGGACAAGACACTGGAGCAACAGTAGTGGTGATGAGGAGGACTGGTGACTACAGAAATGGCACCTGAAACAAAAAATGGAGAGATATTTTAAGTACACAGGCTATCTTGCCTTATGAAGTTCCGGTTGGCACATTATGGACAGATAAGGCACTCTGGTAAAATAGCCTCTCAGCCAATGAGATGGCTGAAATTTTGTTCCCATTATTTAACCATTATTATAAAATAACCGACTCAAATAACCATTCTGATTGGTTAAAATGTAATTAATCCCAGGTTGCCCCTGAAAAAGGGACTGTAATGGTCTCAGTGGGCCTGCCCAGTTACCAAAATTTAAATAAATAAATGACCATGCATTAATTCCACATTACTTCACAGTTCAGATGCTGCTTTTTTAAATATAGCTATGAAAACCATTTTATAAGTGCAATAACCCACATCGGAGCATGGGGTTATGAAGAATGAATGCACTTTTAGGGTGTTTGAAGGTTTTCAGTCTTCGGCCTTGTGCCTTACAACACACCTGAGGCTTGCAGTAATGCTGCACAACCCCATGGCTTGTGGGCTATTGCTTACTTGTTGCTCCTTTAACAGGACAAGCAAATGGCCATCCTGTTTATACCATGACCTCATCTATAACCAATCCACAGTGTCTAAAGGCTACCTGTAAGGAGCTACATCCTCAGCCTTTTCACAACATGATGGCATGGATGTTGCATCTCTGCACTGTTCCAGATTTCACTGCCAGTTCTGTACTGGTCCTTTCTTGCTTCATAAATACAGGGATGCTCATTATGTTTGCTTGCACACATGTGCAAGAAATATAGTGCCACCATACGAGTTTTCATAGGTGTGCCACCCCGCTTCCAATGCCCTGCTCCTTTTTGCAGCCGCAACCGCATGGCACCAATGAATGTCCGAGCTGTCTATGACAGCAGTTTAGATGCAGTGGCGTACAGTTGAAAGTAAACCACCGCTACAATCAGTGGTGGTAACGTGTATGCAATTTGCATACTGCCATCTGCAGTATGCAGTTTGCCTACACGTCACCACTGTGTCTCTGAACTGCTGTCATAAACAGCTCATTTTTCAAGAAACTGGAAAATCACTCTAAGCTCTGCCAGCCCATGCAGCACAGTTGAGTGGTGCCTCCAAACCAGCCACTGAAGTGAGAAACAGTAGACACACACACACATTTGTTTGACACCCTACCGCGATAAGTTACACACTGCTGCAAAGTTGGGGAAAACAAAAGAGTCAAAGGACCGCTAAAATTATGGGGAGGGTCCCCATCCATCCTGCAATATAGCGGGCCGCAAACACCTGCAAACTCAGACAAGTAGCGGAGGGGAAAAAGCGGGGAGGGGTGCTAGCACAAACTGCAACTCTGGATTGGAGTTCTTCAAAGCTGCTAGCGACATGCAGAGCGGAAGGAAAGCTTTCAAGTCACTCAGCGACTGCATTCTGCAGCCCTGCACACACAGCAACCTGGGTTACTAAAGCCTCTTCAGTCCATCCGAGCCCCTATCAGGGTAATCTTTCACTTCAGTAACAAAGTCTAGGAAGGTCACATAGGCCACAACCTTTTGCAGCCGAAACCCCTAACAGCAAAGCCAAATATACTGCACAACAATTTGCAAAAAGCAAAATGCGAACTTTTGCAAATCGAACTTTGAATGGTGCAGGAGCACCAAGGTAGGCAATAAGGTACCGCCCCCAAAAGAATCTGCTGATCCATCCAGAATCCCCACCACCACACCTGCAGTCAGTTTATTCCTTGTTTCTCATACCTCCCTCTCAGCTGCACTGATCCTCTGAGTAGCTGCCCAGGATGGCTCACAGGATGGTAAGTAGCGGATTGCCGAGTGCTAGGAGGCTCATCAGCTGCAGCATCTTTGGACCGATTGCTGCTGCTGCTACCCTCCTGCTCCACTCCCCATATTTACAGCTCCCAGCGCTACCGAGTACAACAGAGTCCTGCTGCAGGGCCTGAACGCCTGATGCTGCTCACACCACCGCCTGTAGGGAAGCCAGTCACTGCTGCCACTCTCCTTTCTCTGTTGGCTATCCTGGAGTCTGAACATATGGGGTGTTCTCCTCGTTTCTTGCCAACTGACACTGCTGGCCTCGCATCCCGAGCCAATCTGATATGCACAGTGTTTGCTAAACAGGAGGAAAAACTTTATGGGCAGCAGCGTGCCTTCAACCACCAAGAAAATCAAGCTATTAAAACATTGGTGTACACCCAGAGTGGATTATTACACCTCTGGTGAAAAGCATAAAATGCATGATGGTAGTTTCTTGCCCTGTATTGTATTTATTTATTTAATTAATCATGCTGGGCTGAGCCACTGGCCCATTTTCAGCCACAGGTGGGGACATGTCAAAACCATTTATACATATACCTACCAAAGTGTTATAAAATGAATCACAGTAGTTTTCTGCCCTCTAATTTATCTATTTAGTTTATCTTGCTTAACCAGATAAGTGGGTTGAGGCATTAGCCCATTTTTAGCCACAGGTGGGGACCATCTCAAGATCCTTTAGGCATAAGCATACGGAATGTTTAGGTTACATAAAATTATGGGGTATTACAAGTAAGGGTTATGCAAACAGTAATATTACAAGTCACATGAACATTTGGAAGATTCTACAAGACTGCATCTGTAAGATTGTATAAGACTACTACAGTACTGTGAGCTGCTTCTGCACTACTCTAGATTTAATATTCACAGCTCTGCTCACCTGCTCCTTGTATGTGACCTGTAATCACACCACCATGACATATATTTTTCTCTCTGTTGCCAAGGAAAATTAAATTTAGTATGAGGCTCAGTTCCCCACAAATCTGTCTGTAAATTTCTCCAGACACCGTTGTTTGGGAACCCCCCCCCCTTTTAATTAAGTTTCGGGGGGGGGGAGACTGACAATATGTTTGAAATGAAAAAAACATCAATTGTACAGAGAGATACACACAAAGAGTCTTTCGAAGGGGGTGGGGCTGCTGCAAATGGAAATGATGGGTAATTGTGTTTGCAAGCAGGCTAGATGGGGGAGGTAGAGTGCTGGATTTAGGAATCAGACCCTGGAGGGCATGAAATGTGACCTGAGGGAGACAATCCAATGGAGGGATCCATTGAAATTAACTGAGCGAGCAAGCTGAGGCTTTATACTGCCTGTCACAAACTCACTCAGCAGGCCAGCCCTCTACTCCCAAAGTGCCAACCTCCAAGCGCAGCCTTGTGAACAGTTAACAGAAACAGGGTAACCCTCCTGTCTGTTTCGTGGGTTCAAATCAATCTTTGGTCTCAGTTCTGGAGGGATTCAAACTGTGAACCTCTTGCTAGCATACCCAATGCACAGGCCCAGATAGCTCTGTCTTCAGGGGGCCAGATATATTTGCCTATGGGCACCTAACCAGGTGTACAGAAATGAACCCTTAAAAACTCTATAAAGACCTCAGATTAATCTTACCTTTTTCCAGTTTGGTATCACCATTCATGCTTATGCACAGTGTCTGCTTTAACCATATATATTTCACTTGTTAAAGGAAGAAATTAAAAGACAGACCAAGTAGGCTCTAAAAATAGTTTTACTAAAATAGATAAAAAAATATCTAAAACATAAAATACAGAACCATATATCACAAAACATACAAATCTTTAGAAGAACAAGGTTTTAACAGTGCACTTCCTACTACAGTACTTAGATTTTGTCTCCTCACGTGTATACTTGTTTAAAGTGCTCAAAGATGTTTCTTTGTCAGAGTGTAGATAAAAGTCTCTGAAGGAAAACAGAATTCTGTTTAAAAGCTGGCTTTGCCCACCTCTTTGTATGAGGCCATAACTCCTCCTCTGTTTATGAAAATCACTCACCCAGAATATTTTATCATATTAGAAGGTAAGATAATTAAGGTTACATCAGCAGAAACTCCTTTCCCCATGTGGCTTCCCAAATCAAGTCTGTAAATTTCCTTTCATCTATAAGCAGTATCCTCTCTCACACAGACAAAGCATTTATGACTTCACACCACTGTCACATAATCCTGCACTCTTCCCTAAACTCCATAAAATTTATGATCTCCTCTTAGCAACTATAGCTATAATTAACTTAGATAAATAGGAGATCCTTGATTAAGGCCTGTTCTACTCTGTAATTAGCTTCTGTCCTTCCAGGTAACACCTTGTATCTAAAGCCTGTGTGTGTGTGTGTGTGTGTCATATTCACATGTTGTTTCAGCATTTCTCATGAGAGGCAGTCCGTAACACATTTTAAATTACAAAAATGATACAGTGATCAGAACCAACTGTCCAGTGTCACAATTCCTCCCCACCTAGACTGAATTTGGGGCTCTATCCCTGCAGGGATAAGCTTCCAAAATCAGTTCACTCCTGTACACCGAGACAGCCATCGGAGTTCTGATTTTTGGCTCCAACTCTATGTACAACTGTCAGATCATACCCTTGCAAGCAAGACTCCATCTTAGCAATCTACCATTGTTTTTCCCCATCTACGTCAGCCAAACCATGGGGTTGTGGTCAGTCTGTACCACAAAATGCTGCCCATATAAGTATGGCTCTAATTTATTTAGGGCCCACACTATGGCAAGACACTTCTTTTCCACTGTGGAGTATGCTTGTTCCCTGAAAAGTAACTTCCTACTCAGGTACACTACTGGGTGATCCCTCCCTTGGCTGGATGTCTGGCTCAGTACTGCCTCAATACCCATGTCTGAGGCATCAGTCTGAACTACAAAGGTTTTGCTGTAGTCAGGACTTGTCAAAACAGGAGCACTGCACAGTGCCTCCTTTAGTTTGGAAAAGGTTTCCTCACAGACTGGGTCCCAGGTAATTTTCTTTGGCATCCTTTACTTTGTTAGGTCAGATAGGGGAGCACCCAGGGCACTGTAATTGGGTACAAATCTCCTGTAGTACCCTGCTGTCCCTAGAAAACTCCTGACCTGCTTCTGTGTTTCTGGTCTGGGCCACGCCTGGATTACCTCTATCTTTATTTGGTTAGGACGGAGCTGTCCTCAGCCTACCACATGCCCGAGGTATGCCACCTCTCCCATGGCCACCTGGCACTTCCCAGCTTTGATAGTGCACCAGGCCTCTGTATCCTGCCCAACACTTCCCTAAGGTGGTATAGGTGTTCCTCCCAGCTGGTACTAAAGATGGCAGTGTCATCCAGGTACACCAGTGTACTCCTCAGCACCATTTAACACCTGGTTCACCAACCTTTGGAAAGTGTCCAGGGCGTTCTTCATTCTGAAAGGCATTACTTTAAATTCAAATAAGCCTATCGGAGTGATGACGATCAACCTCTCCCTAGCTCTGTCCATCAACTGTACCTAGCAATACCCCTTTGTCAGGTCAGTAGTCGTAAGGTAGGTCACCCCTCCCAACTTGTCCAGGAGTTTGTCCGTCCAGGGCTTCGGGTGGGCATCTGACTTCGTGACTCCATTCAGTCCATGATAATCCACACAGAAATAAGTAGAGCCATCTGGCTTGGGCACAAGGACTATGGGTGAGGCCCAAGGGCTGTGGGATCTCTGGATTACCCCTAAATCCACCATCTCCTCCACTTCCTTCCTAATGTCCTTTTGGACAGCCTCTGACACCTGATATGCTGTCCGCCGTGTGGGCGTCTGTGTCCCTGTCTCCACATCATGCGTCGCTAAGGGGGTTAGTCCAGGCTTGGCGCTAAATAATGAGTCAAAGTCTGCTAAAATCTCCCTTACTTTCTGGATCTGGTCCAGGCCCAGCTGGGAGACAATTTTACTGCCTCGCAGAGGACTCACGCTTACTTTCTTCCAGCAAGTCCAGAAGGGGGTCTCCTTCGTCCGTCCCCTCCCCAGGACTACACACTGCAAACACCATGTCAGCCCTATTTGCATATGGCTTCATCATGTTGACATGGTACATCCTTTCTCTCCGTCTTCGGTCAGGTAACTCCACAATGTAGTTCACATAATTTACCTTCCTAATCACTTTGTACAGTCCTGCCCGCTCAGCCTGCAGCTTGTCTTTCTGGACCAGAATAAGGACCATGACTTCCTTACCCACCATGTATGAGTGAGCTCTGGCTCTCCGGTTGTACCACACTTTTTGTTTCAGTTGGGCAACTGCCGGGTTGCTCTGGGTTGTCCCCATAAGCTCCTTCAGCCTTTCCCTAAACCTAAGGACGTAATCCACAATGGGAGTTCCCTGGGTAGCATGCTTGCCTTCCCAGTCCTCCCAGATCAAGTCTGGGGCCGCGTGCCTGGCGTCCATATAAGAGTTCGAAGGGGGAAAATCCTGTTGACTCTCGGGGGCACCTCCCTGTATGCAAACAACAGCTGGGGAAGGTATTTCTCCCAGTCCCTCCCATGCTGTTCAGCAAACGCCCAGCGCATTGACTTTAGGGTACCATTGAATCTTTCCACAAGCCCATTGGCTTGTGGGTGATATGGTGTCATGCATCTCTGCACCACCCCACACTTCTCCCATAAACATTTCATCAGGTCTGACATGAAGGAACCCCCTCGATTGGTGATAACCTCCTGGAAAACCAACATGGGAGAAAATCCCAAGTAAGGCATCTGCCACTTTGTCTGTCCTCAGTGAGGATAGGGCGACTGCCTCTGGGTAGCGGGTGGTATAATCCACCACAGTCAGGATGAATCTTTTCCCTGAGGAGCTGGGGATATTTAAAGGCCCCACAATATCCATTCCCACCCTCTGGAATGGCTCCTCCACTATGGGCAATGGGATCAAGGCAGCTGGGGTTTTCTTGCCCGCCTTCCCTATTTCTTGGCACCGGTGACAAGACCTGCAATACTCCTTCACCTGCTGGGTGAAGTTAGGCCAATAGAAATTCTGGGCGAATCGCTGCATCATGCATGCGATTCCCAGATGATCAGACAAGGGACTATCATGTGCAATCTTGAGCAACTGCTCACGATACCCCTGGGGAACAACAAGCTGACTGCCTAGCATCCCTCCCTCTGTCTGTACTGCCTGAGTATGCACAAGTCCATTTTCCCAATAAACCTTATGTGTGCCATCATGTCCCTGTGTGCCGTCCGAGTCTGCCCAAGCCCTCAGCTTCTCTAAACTAGGGGTCACTTCTCTGAGCAGATGTGAACCCTCACACATTCCCAGGCATGGGACAGGTCCCTTCAGTCGCTAAACTAGGGTCCCTAGCACTAGCGTCAGGGCATTCAGGATCACTGTCAATCTCAACCCTCTGACAATGAGTCACCCCTCTCTCTTCGGAGTAACCCTCTGTAGCTGTGTGGTTACTTACTACTGAGGAAATTCCTACCCCCCTTTTTATCAGTCTCCCCCTCTGGAGATACAGGCTGGGGAACCAGCCTCTCAGTGGTTTCCACAATGGCTTCTTTGGGTTCAGGGAACTACAATTTTCCCTTGACTCTTGGCTACGGGTAACTGCACATACCATCCCCTGTTGGAGTTTGTTGCCCAGGATCACATCCAGTGCTAATGTTTTGGCTACAGCCACCTGTTGCACAGTTCCCCCTGTTTCACCCCAGTCTAAGTGAACACTAGCGAGGGGCAATGTTTTCTCCAACCCTGCAAAGTCCTGTACAGTGACGTATTTATTGGGTATAAGCTGACCAGGCTGTACCAGATCCCCCTTTACCAAGCTCAGGGATGCCCCTGTGTCCCTTAACCCCTGCGTCTGTACACCATTCACCATGACTGGGTGCATGTGTTCTCTCATGTTCACTGGCATGCTTCCAGGGACACACAAACAACCCACTTCTTTTCTAGCACCTGGTTGTGTTTTGCTTGCCTTTTGGGACACTGTCTGGCAATATGCCCAGTTTCTTTACACAACCAACATTCATTTCTTCTCTCAGAGAAATCTTTTCTCTGAAACCTGGGGCTAACTGGTTTTGGTGGAGGCAGTGAGGGTTTTAGCTGCCCTGAAGGCGCGCTTTTCCCTTTCTGCGCTGCCATGCCTTCCCCGTTCACTCTCAGAGCAGGTCTGCTCTTGGCATAGGGGTCCAAGAGTTCAGCAGCCTCTTGCACTGTTTTGGGATCTTAGTACTCCAGCCAAGTTTTCAGCTCTGTTGGGCACGCCCAGAAAAACTGTTCTAGCAGAATCACATTTTCAATTTTATCAACAGAGTTTGCCTCAGTTCCTTCCCACCAACGTTTTAAAAGCTGACGTTGTTCCATTGCTAGCTCCTTGTAGCTCATGTCAGGGCTTCTCCTGAGCTTACAGAATTTAGCTCTGTATGATTCAGCAGTTAATTCAAATTTCTTTAACAGTGCAGCTTACGTTTGTTGTAATCATCACTGTCCTCATTGTCCATTTGACCCAGTGTATCCCAAGGTTTCCCAGTAAGTAGTGGGGATAGCTGGAAGCTCAGGACTCTCTAGGAATTTTAGCCTGAATACAAACTTTTCAAAAGAATTTAAAAAGGCATCCATATCCTCCCCCCTCTTTAAATTCAGCTATTAATTTGGAATTTAGTTTGTAACCCAGTCCTGTAGTCCTAGTTAAAGCCAAGCCACTTACCTGCTCTGATGCCGCTGGTTGGAGTCATAGCTTCTCCAGTTCATATTGCCTCTGGCGCTCCTGCTCCTCACTGTCTGCGTCTCGGCATTCTCGCTCTCTGTTCTCCTCTGCAACTCACTGGTGCTCACTCTCCTCACAGTCTCCCTCCCAATGTTCCCGCTCTGCCTCTTGTCCCTCTCGTTGTCTCTTCTCCTGGAACTCCTGTCCATCCTCGCAACTCATTTTGCAGCCTGGTACTTCTGGATCCAGGATACTGGTGACCTTCCCTGCTGCTGTGGCCTTCACTGACAGTGGCCTTGTTGCCCTCATTGGATCTGGACACTGCACTGGCTGCTAGCCCTGCCACACTCGTGGTTTGGTCCTTTTCAGTCACAGTCTGTGACTCGGTGCTCTGGGTATCTACTACTACCAGGGCATTCACTAGGTTCTGTTTGCTGGCTTTCGCCTCGAACAGGGCTCCTCTGTCCCCGCACAACTGCCTTAAGATGTCTACAGTGTGCCTGCTGTAGTTGGAAGCCATCTTCCCTAACTACTTCTACTCTGACTTGCACTTTAAAAAAAAAAAAAAATAAAACATGTAAGAGCTTGACTGTACGCCAATTGATATGGTTCTGTCTCCTTTTAAAACAAAACTCTGCCTTTTTCTTTCTTTGCAATTGAGCTGATGGTCTCAAGCTGACACAATGAACAATAAAAGCTTGTAATACCAAAAATTATCCACACTGCTGCCAACCAGATCTGTCACAAACTCACTCAGCAGGTCAACCCTCTACTCCCAAAGTGCCAACCTCCGAGCGCAGTCTTGTGAACAATTAACAGACACAGGGTAACCCTCCTGTCTGTTTTGTGGGTTCGAATCAACCGTTGGTTTCAGTTCTGGAGGGATTCAAACTGTGAACCTCTTGCTAGCGTACCCAATGCACAGGCTCAGATAATTCTGTCTTCGGGAAGCCAGATATCTTTGCCTATGGGCACCTAACCAGGTATACAGAAATGAACTGTTATAAACTCTATAAAGACCTCAAATTAATCTCACCTTTTTCCAGTTTGGTATCACCATTCAAGCTTATGCACAGTGTCTGCTTTAACCATATATATTTCACTTGTTAAAGGAAGAAATTAAAAGACAGACCAAGTAGGCTCTAAAAATAGATAAAATATGTAAAACATAAAATACAGAACCATATATCAAAAAACATGCAAATCTTTTAAAAGAACAAGGTTTTAACAGTGCAATTCCTACTACAGTACTTGAATTTTGTCTCTCTCTACCTGTATACTTGCTTAAAGTGCTCAAAGATGTTTATTTGTCATAGTGTAGATAAAAGTCTCTGAAGGAAAACAGAATTCTGTTTAAAAGTTGGCTTTGCTCACCTCTTTGCATGAGGTCACCTAGCTCCTCCTCTGTTTATGAAAAATCATACACTCAGGATATTTTATCATATTAGAAGGTAAGATAATTAAGGTTACATCAGCAGAAACTCCTTTCCCCATGTGACTTCCCCAATCAAGTCTGTAAATTTCCTTTCATCTATAAGCATTATCCTTTCTCACACAGACATCAAAGCATTTATGACTTAGCACCAGTGTCACATAATCCTGCGCTCTTCCCCTAAACACCATAAAAGTTTATGATTTCCCTCTTAGCAACTATAGCTATAATTAACTTAGATAAATATTGTAGATTAGATTCTTGATTAAGGCCTGTTCTACTCTGTAATTAGCTTCTGGCCTTCCAGGTAACACCTTGTATCTAAAACATGTGTGTGTGTGTGTGTGTGTGTGTGTGTGTCATACTCACATGTTTCAGCATTTCTCATGAGACAGATCCATAACACATTTTATATTACAAAAAATGATACAGTGATCAGAACCAGCTGTTCAAGCGTCACACTGACCACCCCACTCCACAACAACAGACAAGTCCATTAAGGTGGAATCAACCTGTCAAGGGTGCATAGTAAGAACAGGTCAATGCCCTTTGAAAAAAAGTTACTTGTTTATTTAAAGAGCGAGTGCACTGCCTAAAATTACTGCTAATGTTTAAAACTAGTCCACAGTTACTTTTTGTACCTGAAGTACTGTTTATTTTTCCCAGTGTTGGAAATGAAATAAAGTCATTGGGGGAACCCACCTTCAATGTAGGATCAAGCATAAAGTACCTGACAGGGATGTGGGACACATTTCCTCAATACATGATGCATTTTCACACTTTTAGTCAGGTTTTTTTTTTTGTGTGTGTGTGTGATTGGGGGAGTGTACATGTTACACAGGAGCAGTCTTTCCCCATTTATCCTTAGAACTAAGGCAGTATTTATTTTGAACCAAGTCCCCCCTTTTCTACCTGCTAGTACTAAGTGTGATGTGTGGAACTGTTTACAGTACAGGAGGCTGATTTGTCTAGTTCTGTACCTCTTCATACTTCATGAGTACACATAATAGAGCTGTCTGGGGTTATTAACAGGAAGTACTTATTTGTAAGCACCAAACTAAGTTGGGAAAAACAGCATGCATCTTGTAAATACTGTATAATAGCTTCAAATATGTCAATCCGCTCCACCGACGAGAGATTGCTAGAATCCCCAGGGTTTGTCTTAAAACATCTGGCGCATGTGCTTTTCATTTGTGTCACTGACCTGTGAATTCTCTACCTCATCGGTTAAGAGAATGCCTGACCATTACAAATTTTAAAACAATGTTGAAAACTTACTTGTTCTCTTTAGCCTTCCTTGATTAATTATATTATATGATGTTTATTTTAATATTTTCATGTTGTGTTTTAATGTATTTATGGTCTATGAAGTGCCTTGGTTCCAAAAGGCACTATATAAATAAAGATTGATTTGATTTGAATAATAAAACAGTAATAGTTGATTTAAATTTCATTTTTTTTTTTTTTTTGTTGGGGACTAGGCAACTCTGTTTTTCTATCTCGTCCTGGGGTAGAGGGATACAGATGGAATCCAGCTGACACTGAACCAGATTAAGCTGTTTATGCTCCCTTTATAGAGCCCCTGCTACCAGTTGGATAACTTTGAAGAATGTGACAGTTAGACACAGTTTAGTTCATTGTTCAAATATTTTTGCAATCCTTTTTTTCCATACGGACTTCATCCTCCTGCTCCTCCCCATCAGCCTCCTTCTACTGTTGAACCCAGCCCCTACCCCTTAGAATTTACCCCATCTGCTTCTTACCTTGTTGTGTGAGTGGGTGCCATGGATTGATGATGGTTCAAAGCCTTTAGGGTTGCAGCATCATCCTGCAGACAGGAGTTCCTTTCCGTCTGTTACTCCCTTTGAGTCCGAGTTGGCAGTGTGCAATGACACAAACATAGACTGTGAACACAGTGCATGCTTTCAAAGCCCATCTCCGACTTTCATTTCTGGTGACCACTGCTGTGCTACCCCCACAAGGTGGCAGGCAAGCAGCAGCATACAGTCTCCCCACCTTGAGGAGGAGATCCTTTGATGGACTATAAATCCTGCTTCCCCCCATCAGCCCCGAAGTGACCTTGGTCCATTAATGAACCCAGCTTGCCAGTGGGGCAGGAGGTGAGGCAGCCAGCACCTCAGCCCTCCACGTTACTGGCTTGGATACAAGTTTACTGCAGCATATATTTCCTTAGACAGTATTGTTTATGGCCCTGAGGGGGTGAACCTGCAATCCACTGTTTTATAACTCTGTGATTTTACCCTTTGTACCATTCAGCCATGACTCTATTTTGTGCATTTGTTCCCCCTATTTCTTTATTACTGAGGGACGTGACATATAGAGGATAATGGATGGGGATTTATTAGTAACCACGCTGTAATCGCTGTTACCGTGACAATTTAAACCTTGAGGCCCAAAACTTCAGAGGTTTACAGTTGTCAAGGTAACCTCAAGAACGCATTTCAAAGTAGGTTACTGATAAATCTCCTCATCCATTATCTTTATAGTGTATATGTAAAAGAGCTCCTTACTAGATTCCCCGTGAGTGCCTCGCCAGATTAGGGCCAGCTCTCTCCGCCATGACCATTCATTGTGTACCGCTTGAGTAAAGGACCCGCGCATGCGCAGATCAACTCTCGTTGTTATGGTGTCAATGTGACATACTCAAGAGGGGTTAACAACCTCTTGACGTTACAACGATACAATAACAATGTTATAAACTTGCCGATTTCAGACAATAATCACACTCTCCCATACATTATAACAAGATTACTGTTCCTTGGACTTTATTAGCTTTGGCTGCTTGTCTACACATGTTATCTTGATGCCCTATTTATGACATAGAAACATAGAAACATAGACTTTGACGGCAGATAAGGACCGCTTGGCCCATCTAGTCTGCCCATTTCCCTACCTACAGGATAGGCCGCAGATCCTAGTTAACCAACAGCCTATTTCTTCCTACCCCTCACAAGAATTGCCTTATGTCTGTCCCATGCATTCTTGAATTCTCCCACAGTTTTAGACCCCACAACCTCCTCAGGAAGGCTGTTCCATGCATCCACGACCCTCTCTGTGAAATAATACTTACTCACATTGCCTCTGACGTCATAATTGTCTCCATAGCAACAGACTGGGATGCCATGAACAGAACTGTGACTGCAGAAGTAGACAAGCAGACAGAACAAATAGGGCAGAGGTCCTGTTTCATGCAAATGCCCTTAGTAATAAACAGATAAGGGCAATAATTACAACAAAGGGTGAAATACAAGCTACATTGTATCTAGATATTATGTTTTTCAGAGCTGTGCCAACATCATCGAACGCTTCAAAACCCAGGTACTCTGCAAGCAAACATTCTGCATTGACAAATGCTTGTTTATACTGTGTAATGCTAATCCTACTTTTCTCATTGGTTTTATTTTGAGGCCTTGCTTTTTAGTCTGCGATATCCAAGACAAAGACCAGTAAGATGAAGACATACAACTCATGTGCTGTGGCACCAGTATTTCTTCTCCATGGAGCTGTACTCGCTGATATTAAAGGGATTTTCCAGTCTTCCTAAATAAAGGTTACAGAATGAAATGGGAGGACTTGAATCTAACAATATTCCCAAAACTCAGATTTTCTGGTGATTTCATTGTTACTAAAGACATTTGCATGAAACTGTCTCTTTGCTCCTTTAGCATCATTGGTTTCTACTGCTTTTCCTGCCTTAAATCGCAGTCTTCTGCTTGTGACATTAGAATCATTTTCTGTGGCAACAGTTTGTGATGTCATAGGCAGAGGATCATGACCTCAGGATGAGGCTTAAGCAACATGAACAGATGAAGCCTAAGGAAAAATATCCGGTTTAACGAAATGTCTTCAGTAATAACAACAACAAAAAAGGTCACAAAATCCAGATTTGGAGGATTTTTGTGTAACTAGGTTCTGCTGATGCCACTGTGAATGACGTTTTTCTGTGGTTGGAAACCAGCGAATCTCTCTAAGTCAGTATTAATGAAGCACCTCAGAGAATATTACTTTTCATTACAGGCGACTTTCCAGGACTAGATCATATGATCATCAAAGAAAAATGGAGAAACTGGAGTCTGAGATCAGAAGACTTTCACTGGTAAACACAGACCTTAGACTACACTGTCAAAAGAGTCCTTGAGACTTCTTTCATCTGAAAACCAGTATAAGGGAGGTACTTTTTAAAGCAGCAGTGCATGTTACACTGAACATTTTCATAAACCATTTTTATCCTGTTATGTAGTGCCCCTTTCTCCTTCCTTGACAAATGCCCCTTTGCCTTGTTTTTAGTCTGCTTTAGCATTTTTTAAGGCATGACATAACAGGAGTGCTTTTTTCAATAGTGCTATCCCTAGGTTTTCATCAGTATTCTCAGCTGTTTTTGAGTAGCCATTGTCCCATAAGGTTAGAAAGCAGTGTCTGCAGCATGCTAGTTCACCTTAGTCACTAGAAAAATTATTTTAAACAGTGAGTGTTCAAAACCAGCTGAGAATACTGATATACAGTGGTAGTTATACAGAAGTGCACCACAATATAATGTATGGTATTTGTGACCGCACATGCAGTGCAGTATTGCGTTGGCACTTGAATAATGTGTTTGCTGCCGCAAGCACCACGTTACACTGCAATACTGGTGAGCTTTTGTATAGCTACAGCTGTAAACTTGGAACAGTTATATTTAAAGGATCTCTCCTTTAATTATTTCAGATCTAGAATTATTGGTAACATAAACTCAAAACTGGGGAAGAGAATCTTACAAGACAGGAGGTAAAAGGCAGTCAAAACAGGATAAAAAGTTAAAGTCACGAGATCAGCCAGTTGGTGAAGCACTAGTGTTACTACTCATGACCTGTATTTGGGAACGAAGCACAGCCAAGCAAGGCTTAAGCATCCCAGGGATTAGTCTCCTTTCTTGGGGGTGGGGGATGGGGATGAGCCTGGTCCCACTGCTTGACTGCCGCCTGATGGAGTCCAGGCAAGAGCACAGCTGAGTAGCACACACATGGGAGGGGTTGCAGCTGGACGCATGGCAAACATGCATGCCACAGTACTCATGTGCGCTTGCATCATTGCAAGTTGGTATCTCTGGAGAGAAAACCAGAAGATGGTGGAAAATGGCGGTCTGTTCCATGCTGACACTCCCCCCTCCCCTCCCCCATATGCTGTCGCACCACTGGCCACCCAGCACTATGTGGTACTGGGTGTGTGGTGGATAACTTTAAGTCTGTGAGATGGTTGGTGGCGGGGCTTGGGGGGGGTGCCATCGGGGAAGAACCTTGAAAGAGAAACAGCTTGGTTAGAAAAAAAAGAGTACAACATTTTTACTGTATCATGCATTGCCGCTTTAAATTTTAAATATTAGCCATGCTGCAATAGTATTTGTTGCATATTTGGGATTTTTATGAACTCTATTCTGAAGGAAATTTCTTTAAATATCTTTATCTCCTGAATTGGGTCTAGCACGTCGTCTGCCTTATTCTGCCGGTGCCGCCTCAGACACTGCTGAGCAGCGGTGCTGGATCTCCTAATGCCACTGACTTCCATACCTGTGTCCCACCCATGGATCTTAAACCTCACCTGGATTCAGAGTAGGGGAGGCAAGGGGTTCAGGATCCCTCAGTTGGTCATTGCAGCGTGGAGGAAGTGTTCATGTTATCCTGCAGCCCAAGCTATTTTTCCTGCAAACCCACCCATCACTCCACTCTCACAGTGCCTGACTTTTTTTGGGAGAGACGGGCTGTTGTCAAGTGATCAATGCACATCGTCAGTAATGGTCTGACCCCTGCTCAGGGAAGTGTTCAATTGCTTCGGTCAGCAAACAATAGCTGTTTAAGTCTAACATGAATTTTAAAAGTGAACATTCATTTTAGATTTTTCTGAGCAGCATTATTTCCCTTTGAGTAAATTGCTACCACCTTAAAAAAATCCTGGATTCAGCCTGTGTGAGCAGCTCACTCCCGATGGAACAACCCAGATGATTACCCAAAGTAAATTTGCTGGCAGTTAGATTACAGATTAACTCTGAGTTGTTTCTTCCGGACACACATGACTGACAAAGAGCCAAAGGTTTACAGAATACAGCGTACCCCCCACGTGCACACTTTTTGTTGTTTTTCAAGTTTATGAATACATTCTTCAGATATCCTGCTAATACAAGTAATCCTGTACTGCCAGTGCTGCTGAGTCACCGCTTTTCCGGTGAAATTGGATATGGGGAGAGAGGGGGAGCAGCTGCAGTGTAACAGACTGCTAGCTGCATACTTGAGCAGACTAGATAGATCACCAGGCCTGTATCTGCTGGCATGCTCAGTATGTTTGTATATGTTACTCTCCTCTTGACCCCCACCATGACTTTACCCTCCTTTCTACCACTATACCTTCTTCCCTTGCTCTTCAATTCTACTCCAGGCTTTCTCCCTAGTCTCTCAAATCCCTCCTCCTACTGTCCCCCCTCCCTATTTCTACTTCTCCGCCCCCTACCCTCTCTACCTACGGTCTCTACCTCCCTCCCCATCCCACTGTTCACCCATGCCCATCTCATTTCCCAGTGTCCCCCTCATCCACCCCGTGCTGCTCCCCTCTCACCTTCTTAACCTCGAGGCCCTGCTTCGCTTTACATCCCCTTCCACTCCACCCTCCCCTCGTAGTCGCAGAAGGCACAAGTACCCTCCTTACCTGTCCCTTTTCCTACTGCTTCTCTCTGATGATGTTCGGCCTAACCAAGATCCTCCTGCAGTCCCCTCAACCTCAGCCCAAACCCACTCAGGCACTACACTGAACTCTTCTCCCCTACCTAAGGGTCTTCACGCTTTCCACCTAAATGCTCACATCCTCCTCCCTAAATTGGATGCTCTTAAATATTGGGTCATCCAACACCCTTGACATCCTCTATGTTACTGAAACTTGGCTATTGGCCAAATTCCTGACTCCACTGTCTTTGTACATCAGACAGTCTGTCTCCTGCTCCATTACTTTCAAAGAATCCTGCACATCCTCCCATGAACTAATCATTGCCCTACTATCACTCTCATCCTCGGCTCCACTCTACATTGGTGCACTCTATAGAAACATAGAAATTGTCGGCAGACAAGGACCGCTAGGCCCATCCAGTTTGCCCTATACATTGTATGTGGCCACTGACCCTATGTGATCAATGGCTTTTCATCACTCCCTTCCCTCTCAAGCTTCCCTTGTGGCTGTGCCAGGCATACTTAAATCCCTCCACTGTGCTTGCCTCCACTACCTCCTGTGGCAGACTATTCCAAGCGTCTACTACCCTTTCTGTGTAGAAAAACTTCCTCACAGTGCCTCTTAATCTACCCCCTTCCAATTTCATATTGTACCCCCTTGTTATAGTACATTTTCTACATTGGAAAAGGTCCCCCACCTGCACCTTGTTTATGCCCCTGAGATACTTGAAAGTTTCAATCATGTACCCCTGCTGTCTGCTGTCCGCCAGTGAGTACATATCGAGGTCCCTTAGTCTCTACTCATATGTTTTATGGTGCAAGCCCTCCACCATCTTTGTCACCCTTCTCTGGATAGTGTCTACCTTATCTGTGTCCTTGCGCAGGTGTTGCCGCCAGAACTGCAAGCAGTACTCCAGGTGAGGCATTACCAATGTTTTATACAATTGTATCACCACCTACCACCTCCTGCTTGTGATACCCCTGCCTGTGCACCCCAGCATGCCACTGTCCCTCCTTGCCACCTTTGTGCACTGCTTTGATACCTTAAGATCATCAGAGATTATAACCCCTAGGTCCCTTTCCTCTTTGGTGACAGTCAGCTCCCCCACCTGTAGCTCTCCCCAGGATTCCCTCTACCCAGGTGCATTATTTTGCACTTCTTTGTACTGAACCTCAGTTACCCATCTCTGACCATCTTTCAAGCTTCTCCAGGTCCCTCTTCATTTTCTGCACCCTTCTGGAGTATCCACCCTGTTGCAGATCTTGGTGTCATCTGCAAACAGGCAAGCGCTTCCTTAGCCCTCTGCAATGTCACTGATGAAGACATTGAACAGGACTGATCCTAGTACTGATCCCTGTGGTACCCCACTGGCCACGCCCCTCTCCCCCTCTCTGTACACCACCTAAAACTACGCCAGACTCCCTAGTCTCCATTATCTTTTTTATCTCCTCTCACGCAACAAATAGTGAATTCCTGCTTCTAGGTGACTTCAACCTAGACTTGCTGTCCCCCTCCTCTAAACCTACCCTTCTCCGGATTGAGGCTCTCAACTTTACTCAACTGATCCAGGAACCCACCCAGATAAATCCCCACTCCCCAAACCACACCTTGCTCAACTGGGTGTTATCCTTCCACCCCCACCATATCACTGCAGCAGGCATACTACCAGATGCCCTCAGTGATCACTGCATCACATAGTGTGTAGTAAGATTCACTTTCCCCGTGCTGTCCCTAAATACATATGGGCCCACCCCTCCACACCTTAGACATTTTATTTATTTATTGAACTGTTTCACCAGGAAGGCACACTGAACAACACGCTTCGCCTCCCAGTGTGACCTGGGGGTACAATTGGGTGAAGAAGTAGACATACAGTTCAACATTTAACATATCCAGAAATTAAACATTCAATTACATTTGTAACAAGACATACAGTTAAAAATATCATAAATAATCACACAATAGCATTTGCAACATAACATACAGTTAAATATATCATACCTGTGGAATATGCATGTAATTACAAGTGGCATATCTGAGGAACATAGTACAGAAATTTAATGTAGCCTGGAGCCAACTCCTTGCAGGAATGGATCACGTTAAGAGGCAGATTATTTAGCAATTATTGAATGAATGAGGTGCAGTGGGGGAACATCAAGGAAGGTAGAGGGACAGACGGGGAAACATACTGGGGGAAGGACAGGATAAAGACGGGGGAAAACATTATCGGAGAAAAGTGAGCAAAAAAAAATCAGTTGGGAGGGGCAAGTTAACACTGGGCTAGTGCAATCTGAGAGCACCTCAGACAGAACAGAAAGTGCAAATTATTAGCTCAAGTGATCTAATTCCTTTGATTAAGTGCAGGGGGGTAGAGAGGGGGGCAGGAGAGAGAGAGAGAGGTGGGGTAAGGGATAGGGCAGGGAAGGACGAGTCATACCTGGAACTGGCCTCTTCAGAGTGCAGAGATCGCTGCCAGTGGTGGAATGAGGTGAGGACTTAGAATAAGGGGCAGGAATAGGAAAGGACAAGTTGGGTAGAGATAGTAGAGAGGATGGTAAAGGGAAGGAGGAGGAGGGGTGGGAGAAGCTTGCCTAAGACTAGGCCACTCCAGGATGCTGAGAACCCTGCCAGAGCACAAAATCAGGTGAGGACTAGTTGGGTAGAAAGGATAAAGGGGGGGAGTAAAGGAAGAGTAAATTGCCCAATGCTGGGCCCCTCCAGGATGCAGAGAACCCTGCCAGGGGATAGAATTAGGCAAGGACAAGTTGGGCAGAGGGAATATGGGGGATAGAAGAGGAAAAAAAAAAAAGAAGGAGGGAGGGAAGAAACTTACCTGAGAGTAGACATCGCCAGGGTGCTAAGAATCTAACAGAGGGCAGATTTAGGTGAGGACAAGTTGGGTAGAAAGGAGAGAGGGAGAGGGTGAGGGGAAGGAGGAGGAGGCTCTTCTAGCGCTAGACCTCTCCAGGATGCTGAGAACCCTGCCAGAGATCAAATCTAAGCAAGGGCAAGTTGGTAATGGAAAAAAGGTTAGGGGTAGGATTGAGGAGGTAAGCGGTGAAGGGAGAGGAGAGTGTGCAGAGAACCAGGCTCAGGGAGGAGGAAGGTTTAATAGGAGATGTGAGTCATGGAGAGGAGCAGAGGTACAGGAGGACAGTTAAGGAGGGTTAAAGCAGGAGCAGTTAGATGAGAAAAAATGATATGTAAGCCAGAGGCAAGGGAGTAGGAGGAGGAGTGCCATATTTGGGGGGGAGGGAGTTCCAGATTTGTGGGAAATGATGGGTAAAGCCTGCCTGACTGATGAGAGTGGTTAGACAGGGACCAACAAAGTGCGAGTGTCAGAGGATCGGGGAGAGAATGAGCATAAGAGGTAGGCAGGACATTCTCTAACCAAAATTTAGAAGTGAGTTTGGCACAATGAGTGAGGCCTGTTGGCAAGTGGGGAAGGGACAGGGCATGGTAGAGGTCATAGTGATGAGTGTATGATGGAGCATCAAGGGCAAACTGACAGAAGGAGTTAAAGAGAGTGTCCAGTCTGGTTAGAGAGGATTTGGGAGCAGCACTATAGACTACATCACAGTAGTCGAAAATGAAAGGATCATCTTCTGGACTAGTTCACGTCGCGCCGTAGGAGGGATGCAACTACGGTTCCTGAATAAGGTACCAAGCTTAGGGCGCAGTTTCTTTCAGGATGGAATCAATGTGGCCAGAGAAGTTGAGGTGTTGGTCCAACCAAACCCCAAGGTATCTGAATGAGGAGGTGTCCTCTAGGATTGTCCCATCCCTTTCCATATCCTTATATGGAAAGATGGTAAAGGGTGGAGCCTAGAGAGTTTCTGCCTAGAGCCAAAGGTCATGGAGACAGTCTTTTTGGCATTTAGGAATAGTTAATCTGAGGCAAACCACAGCTGAACCTGATGGAAGTCATGCTGAAGGGTGGTTGCTACATCGGCGGGGCATTTGCCAGAGAAGAACAGGATGGTGTCGTTGGCATACATATGGACAGAGGAGGAGGAGGGGAGCATAATGAGGGCAAGTCATTTAGGAAGATGGAGAAGAGAATGGGTCCAAGCACCGAGTCCTGTGGGACTCTTGTGGAAATAGGGAGTGGGGGAGATATTGTATCCTGGATCTTGACTGATTGTATTCTGCCTGAGAGGTAAGCTCTAAACCAGTTTTGGGCAGAAGTAGACAACCTTGCAGCCATAAGGGAGTCAAGAAGTAGGGTATGGGAGACTGTGTTGAAAGCCTTGGCGAGGTCGACAAAGATGGCAGAGGTAATGAGGCCATTTTCCATCCCAGTGAGGATGGAGTCAGTGAGCCTGAGGGAGGTGGTAAGGAGTGGTTCTTCCGAAAACCAGATTGGAACAGGGTGAAAAGGAAGAGTCATTGAGGAAGGAGGTTAGTTGAGAGAAGACCAAGTGTTCTTGGAGTTTAGCAAGGGCAGGGAGGAGAGTGATTGGGCGAATATTTGCAGTGGAGGAGGGGTCACCACCCTTTGGAAGAGGAGGACCACCACATGTTTCCAAGGTGAAGGGACAGATGAGGACGAGAAGGAAAGATTTACTATTAAGAGAGAGGGTGAGCTATTGCAGAAACTGAAAGGTAGAGGAGTTTAGGGTCATGATCATCTGGTGATGAGCCTTTGGAAGGATTAAGAGAGGGAGAAGGGCCATTAGTGTTTCTTCTGGGAGACAGCAGAAAAAGAGAAGGAAGGGTGGGCATGGAGGGGTTGAGTGCTGGGTGTGGGAGGATGGGGAGGGACTTTAGAAGTGCTGTGGCACAGGAGGTATAATAGGGTTAAACTCTTGAGCCACTGCATATGGTTCAGAGACCAATGATTTGTTTATTTTAAGCACGGGGAGGTGGATGTGAAGGGGAAGAACAGGCGTGGACCACTTTTCAGAATTTGGAGGGAGAATTGATGTTTTTGAGAAAAAATTATTTAAAATATTCAGACTTGGCAAGTCTGGTAGCTTTTGTGCAGGCATTTCTTAACATGCGATACCTGGCATAGTCTGGGGGAAGCTGGGAGGCCTTATGTTTCCTCCAAGCTTTGTCTCGCTCCCTGAGACAGGTCAGTAACTCAGGGGAGACCCAGGGATGATGGTTGCCATGAACTCTAGTGCGTTTGAATGGAGCATAGGAGTTCCATATAGTTAAAAATTTATCTTTAAAATAAGCGAGGGCTTGGTCAATGGAAGGGGCAAAGGCAATAGGGAACCAGTCGAAGCTGGCCAGTTCGTTAAGAAGGGGATTAAGGTTTAAAGAGCTGAAGGAGCGGAGTTGCAGAATTTTGTGAGGCGGTTTTGGTCTGTGGACTTTCCTGACTACGAAGATTGGGTGATGATCACTGAGGGCATCTAGGAGGATGCCTGATTTAATGACTTCGGTGGGGTGAGAGTAAGAGCCCAGTCTATCAGGGAGGGGTTAAGGTTTTATGATTTAGGCTGGTGGGTTCCAGGATGAGTTGGGAGAGACTGAGGGCTGTAATGTCACTACATGTCTTGGCAGCTGTTGGTGATAGCCAGTTTAGGTTTGCATCACTCAGGGTGCATAGTTCACCTTTATGTGAGAGAGGTTATGGAACTAATGAGATCCAAAATATCGGATGTCTTGGAGCCAGGTGAGCAGTAGATGCCAGCTATGAAGACGGAGGAAAAAGGCAAGGTAATATATACTACAAGTGCTTCATAGGCGGAGGTAATGAGGATGATAGAATGTGAACTGAAGTGAGGACAGGATATACATGGCTACTCTGCCGCCCCGCCAGTCCTGTCCTGCCTGATTATGGAATAACATGGGATATTAATATCGAGATCAGATATTTTAGCGTTTAACCAAGTTTCTGTTAAAATTAGAATTTCAGGTGTGCGGGAAATTACCACAGGATGTAAAAGGTCAATTTTTGAGATGAGACTGCAGATGTTTAACTGGAGGATTTTCAGGCCCTTGGGGAGGGCAGAAGGGGTGGGGGAAGCTGGTACGTTAGTGGAAGGATTGCAGCTGGAAGAGGTGGGTGTAGTGGGGCCAGGATTGGGATGAACATTTCCTGATGCAAGTAAGAGGAGTGCTATTATGAGGGCGTTGAGTTTAGGGTATTTGTGACAGGCCGAGGATTTGGGAAGTATTTGGGGGGGTGGGGGCTAGTTGAGGTGAAGATAAGGCGGCGAAGGAAAGCTATGTGGTTAGGCGCTGAGAATAAAGTAGCAGGGGAAGGTGAGGAAGTGAGACCAGAGTATTTGAGGGTGTAGGAGTTATGGCAAGGATAAAGGTAGGGGCTAGGAGAGCGAAGGGAAAGGTGAGAAAGGTTTATTCGACTGAGGAGAGTGCGGAGCGGAGGTAGATAAAACTGACAGAAGAATTAGAAGGAAGTGGTGAAGGAAGGATGGGCATATTGTATGGATCAGGGAGCAAGAACAGAGCAGGGTATATCAATCAGCAGTAGGTAGTAGATCAGTGGCACTGGCAGAAGTAAATTGACTGTGAGTAGCGGTGGACAGTAACAGTTGCCAGCAGCAGCAAGTTAATTGAGTTGTTGCCCTCTAGTGGCTTTCGGTATAATTTACAAATGGGTACAGAGCAGTAAATACAACCCAGCAATTTAAAGGTTTGTGCAAACTAAGCAGCTTAGGAAATGAAAGCAGTAGCTAATAAGAGGGCAGAAGAAAGGTGAAGTGTCCAATCAAGGCTGAGGAAGTGCGATACAGAACCAGATCAGCCAGTGTAGAACAGAAAGTGCCAAGATTCAAGCCGGTAGCTCAAAGGCCTGGCTGCGTCTCTGTATCCGTGTCTGTTTGTCTCAGGGCTGGCTGGCAGTCGGGCAAGTCACCGTGGAAGAGCCCCCGGAGAAGGTGCAGCTCCCACGGGAGAGGTTGGAGGCAGACGCCCGTTTAGGGTAAGTGGCCCGCAGAGGGGAGAAGGGACAGTCAGTTTAACACAAAAAATACAAAGGCAATGGCAGCTAATCCCCTAGGCACCAGGAAGGTGGAAGACATAGCTGCTCTGCTGCAAGATCTCACTGAGGCCGATTGGCAACCCATATTTTCAGCACACGATGTTGACTCTGCCCTGTCCCTCTTCTGCAGCATACTGAACCACTTTTGGAATCTCCATGCCCCCCCTTAAAAAAGCCAGAGTAAAATGCCGCCATCAGCCTTGGATAACTGCAGACCTGCTGTCTAAACGCAGAGCTAGGAACAAAGCCTGGTACCATTATAAAGTGTCCCTAACCCAGGCAGACCTCCAGGCTTACAAAGCCCTTAGAAATAACTGTTCCAAGGCCATCTGCCTCTCCAAGGCAAATTACTTCAGGTGCCACCTGCAGCAAGGTCAAAACACTCCCGCTTCCTTTGAAAATACTTCACTCTTCACTAGACCCCCCCCCCCAACAGTCCTCTCCCAGTCCTCAAAATTGATGGCTCTCCAATCTCTGACCCCACCACAGTAGCAGAGATCTTCAGTATATTCTTTGCCACTTGCGCTCTCCCTGATAACCCTCCCACCCCCGACTCCCCTTGATCCATCCCGACACGTTCAATCCCCCTACCAATTTCCTCTTCCCTCATTTCTGCCCCCTTGAAGTTTACATGACCCTCCTCGCCCTTAACCCTACCAAAACCAGCCCCGACGGTCTCCACCCCAGGCTTCTCCACATCTCAGTCCCAGCTATAGCCACTCCTCTAGCCCATATTTTCAACCTCTCCCTCTGAACCTCCACCATCCCTAAGGCATGGAAATCTGCAAAGGTGTTACCTCTTCACAAGGGTGGTGACCCTTCCGCTACTGGGAACTACCAGCCTATCTCTCTCTTCCCCTCTCTTGCCAAACTCCAGGAGTCTCTCCAGGCTGTCTTGAGTTCCTTGCCACAAGCAACACTCTCTCACCCATGCAGTCAGGTTTTAGGAAACAACACTCGACCATCTCCTCCCTGTTTGTGGGTCACTGGTTCCATTTTTCTTGGCAATGAACCAAAGTCATATTACTGCAGCCATTTTCATAGACCTGGAAGGCTTTTGACTCTGTCTCCATGCCCTCCTGCTAAAAACTTAAATCTGTTGGCCATAAGAAACTGTTGTTAATTGCTTCCGCTCTTATCTACACGATCGGTAGCAATCTGTACAAATAGGTGACACACTCTCCTCCCTCTCCCTATCCTTACCAGTGTTCTTCAAGGCTCCATCCTTGGCTGCACCTTTTTCCCTATTTATAAATGACCTCCTCAGTCTGCAACTCGTCCAATATACATATGTACACAGACAATACTATTATCTTCACCTCCGCCCTCCACCATCAGCATGCAGTCCCCCAGCAAGACTTCATCATAGTGCAGTCATGGTTTCAGAAAACCAACTGAAACTCAACACAAAAAACAGGGGCCATGACATTTGGCTCTAGACAGAAACTGGCCACCCTCCAGTCCCCCGTCTTGATTACTTTGGAAAGTTTCCCCTAGAGAATGTTCCTGCTTTTAAATACTTAGGGGTCTGGCTGAATAGCCACCTGGACTTCTCAATCCATGTTGACACCATCTGTACCAAATTGCATCCCAAGCCTGCAGTCCTCTATTGACATAAAGACAGTCTCCCCCTATACACCCGCCATGAATTGGTATCCAGAATTATCCTACCTGTCGTTGATTATGTCAACGTGGTCTATGGCACTGCTCCAGCCTCATCCCTCTCCAGACTGGATACACTTCTGAACTCTTTCTGCCACTTTGCTACCACCTTCCCTTACCCACCACTGTATCCTTTATTCCGCACTCTCTAGCATCTTTATCACACAGGAGGCTGATTCACAGCACCTCCCTTGTTGCTAAGTTCTGGTTTGGGACCATCCCCACCTACCTTTTCTCCCACCTCTCTCAAGCAGCCACTTCAAACTACTCCCTTTGCCATAGAGACCTACACACTTTTTCTATCTCTTGGCCCCATTCTGCTGCCAGCCAATCCACTCTCTTCTTTTCACTTACCACTACTCTGGAATACACTCCTCTCCGATCTTCACCTAGCCTCCTCCTTTTTCTCCTTCAAAAGTCTCCTCAGACTTCTCCCCCCTCTTCAGTGCTCCCTATCCCCCCCCCCACTTCCCAAGTGGCCTCCTCCCCTCTAGCAGTCGTTACTTCGCAGTTCACTTGCCCCTAACTCCCAAAAGCTCCCAGTGATGAGCTGTGTACCTTGCTCCTACTTCTATTAGTCAGGACGCTCCATAGTTTTTTTGTTACTGTTTGTCCTACGCCTGAATTAGTTGGAAGCTGTATTCTAATTGTGCCTATCATTTTTATTACTGTACTTGGCTGTTTTCCACTTGTATTTCTGGGTCTTGTAACCGTGGCCCTTGTTTACTAATGTATTATTTTCTGTTTATCCCTGTGTAACCCTGTACCTTGATCGCACCTGGAAACGAGCCTTGGCTCAGTGGTGCCTTTCCCGGTTATCAACTTTTAAATAAATAAATGTTTATCTTTTGCTGCATCAAGTTATTCATAAGTAGAGTGGAACAGTTGTACCCAGCGGGATGGGGGAGGGCATACAAATGGAGGGGAGTACCCCAAGTAACTGTTCACCATTACACCAGGGTACACACATAAAATGGGATTAATAAGAAAAATAGTACAGCAGCATAGCTTAGAGTTTCTTCTTGTAATTATCATTTATGCTTCCACCAGCCAGGACAGCCCCATCAATACTTTTCGAATACCAACACCCTCTCAGCCTCATTTCCACTATCAGTGGGTCTCCTGGTAGGCTCCAATGGATTCCACCCCATGGTGGGGATTTTCGAGATGCCAGCTATACTCTCCAGCTAGATGATTCAGCTTGGAGAACCCAGCTGGCAGCGTGAGGCCCGACAGTACCAGCGCATGTCATTCTGCTTCCAGCCATTTCCTCCGGCTCTGACCCATCCCCATGACATTGGCATAACATGATATAAAGCGTGGCCAGTGAGCATGCATGGAGCTAGACAATGTCCCACCATTTCTAGCCAATACACCTACTGCGTCATCTGTTGTACCCCAGGTGGTGCTTGCATGGTGGGACTGAACCACCCCCTGAGGAGGTAGGTGCCCTCTTGAGCATTCAGTCTTCCGTTCTCGGTAGCCCTCCAGTATCCTGAGCTTGCCTCCGAACGTGGGTCACTGGCATTTTGAGCATCAGTCCAGCCCCACCACTGCACTGATGGGCTGGCCTGTATCTCAGTATTTCTTGAAGAAATGTGTAACACATAGTAAACACAGGATGAATATAGAAAATAAAAATTAGAATTGAAGTTATCGCATCAGGAATGATCTATGGTGGGAAGCAACATGGCTGTATTTCCTTATCTTTAAAAGGAAATGAAGCAACTATTTGCGTTGTCCATTAAAGTGATCAACAGTCCAGTAGCCCAATAACAGCGATGTCCCCAACTTCAAATATCATGATTGTGGTGTCAAGATAATATGATATCAGATATGGCTACATGGCACAGAGTGATCGGGAAACATTTTGCACTGTAGCAGCCCAGAGTCACATCCTAAGCCTGGGACAGGCAGGCGGACTGTCGCATAGGTTAAGGACCTTCTAAGATGCTCACCTTCCCTGTGGTTGGAGGGATCCCCTGCCTGACTGACTCTTGGAGGCCCAGGGATCCATATTCAGTTCGAGGTGAGATGGTCAGTGGGTGGGGCCTCATCAGGGTGTGCAGATGACAAATGTGACACTCTTGGATGCTGCCACTCAGTGACACATGTGAAGGGATTATTTTTTATTAAGTTTGTTGTTTACTGTGATGTGCATTGTGCGGACTTGGAAAAGAAATAAGCTTGATGCTGATGTATGTATAAAAGGCTAATCAGTATCTGGCATGGTGGCATAATTGTAATGTTATGCTAACATGTGCAAGATCCTGCTTCACAATTTACCTAACTCCTTCCACCAGGTCGGTGGAGTTGCAGGGTTGCTGTTGAGGCAGTGAGCTTGGACTCCAAGTGATAAGGATTCACTCACCTCACTGCTTGCTCTCCTCCTTTGCTGGGTGGTGGGACAGCCTTGTAGAGATGGGCACACCAGCAATTTTCCACTTAGAACCAAGCCAGGGCTCTGATTTGACTCTACGAGTCAAAACACAAGCTGAGCCATGGTTGCTCTAGGCCATCCTCTACAGTCCTGCCAGTGTCCCTCATGAGTTGCATGAGAGGAGATGAAGGTTTCACCAACTGAACTAACCGCTCAGGCTGATAAAAATGCTCGCTTTGATCATAACAGGCTCAACTTGACCTTGACTCTAAATTGCTTAAAGAGGACAAACCGAGTCAGGCAGTAGGCTCGAGCCTGGTTTAGCTTGCCCACCTCTGCAGTCATGACATTGCTGGTAAACATGCAACACCAGCTCTCCCACCAGAGGTCAGACACTGGTGTGGGCAGACATACGAATGGGATGGTAGGGAGGTTAAATAGGAACAAATGAATGTACCCTCTATATATGATGTCACCCACACTGAAGTTGAACCCACATTTGCAGGCCAGATATCCAACCCTGGGTCCCCCCCATCAATGCCGTCTTAAGCATTTCGAGATCCAGCCTTTGCCAGGCTGGGCTCCACCACAGGGAGTGTGTCACATGGGATATTGTGGGATGTTGACAATGGTCTGGGTTGGAAGCATGCGGACCAGCACAGAGTTCTGATGGGTAGTAGCTTGCACAGACTGAAGCCAGGAGAATGAAGGTAAATGGCACTGGAGGAGAAAAAGAACATTGGAAAAAAAGGCTGATCTGTCTCTCCTTTCCTTCTTAGGGAAAAAGAGAGAATTCCCACCTACGATCTGTCTCTAGTCCTTCTCTCACTGAAGCACCCTCGAATCTGCATCAGGATTTTGGAACTTTGAAGTTGTTACGCCACTTACAAACACGTGTGAAACAACTTCGGGCAGAAAACTCTATTTACCACGGGGACAGCCTGGAGGATCTGAGCCCTTTGCGAGGGGAATTGGGCGCTTCCCATAGAGACATGGTAAATAAAACAAGAGGCTCGTCTATGCAGTTTTTTGTAAAGAAACATTTTAAAAAATATATCGCATTGCAACCTTCAGAAGTGGTCATTTGTCAATGGTGCTATTTTATGATCAGTACTGTTAAAGTGCCAGTACTGCATGTATTTTGTAAGATTTTAACTGAGTATATAATATATGGGACGGGGTATATTTCGAGGTTTTTAACATACCCAAGATGTGTGATGTCCATAAACTTCGAGAGCAAAGCTACGGAGGTTTATGAAGATATCACACACCAAGGGTATGTAGAAAAACTTATTTTCTAGGGACGTGGATATGTTGTTCAATTCACACTTGTTGGCAGGTACCTTGCCACTTTAAGATGTGCAGGAAAGTCTTCAAGTTGGCTCCTCCCACCCACCCGGGTGGTAAAACCCCCGGCTCCGCCCCGTGACGCTAGATCTTCCTTACCGCTTGGAAGCTCAGGTTTCCTCCTTAGTGCTCTTGCATTTCTAGGCCTGGATCCTAAACCTTCGGTATTACCGAAAATTGTTTTGAAGTTTACGCGACTTCAGTCTTCTCCTTCCTTCGTGGCTACGATGGACTCCAAATCTACTCCGGCTTCCGTCCGGTGCCATTGCCGGCAAAGATGTCTCGACCATCACGCACACCGTCGTCTACCGCCTTGGTCTTGGAACGATCCGCAGCCTCGCGATCTGTCAAGTCCTTTGGCATCGGTTCTCAAGACCGCTTCTGCTCCGACTCCATCTGGGGTGCCCAGAAAACAGTTTCCGCTGGTGAAGAAGGAAGCCTGCTGGCAGAGTCCGTGACGGCGAGATCCACAGAACAGCTGGATCAGTTAATCGCCTCAAGGAGGAGGCGGCCCAGGCCATGGCTTCATCTTCCTCGGCATGGTAACCCTCTTTCACCAGTTCCTCCAGTGCCCATCGAGGACTTGCCTCGGCCTCGAGCCGAAGTCCCGATCAAGGACCCGAACTGGAGGATGTGGTCTCCCCGCCCTTCTTGACCCACCATCCGGGCCCCGATGGTCTCAGTCTCAGTCCTCTTCCATGTCAGGCAAGTCCTGCTGACACCAGTAGTCTCGGTCCCAACATCACAGTAAGCGGTGTCACCGCTCATCCTCATTTTCTTCCTCGGAGGAGAGGCTCTGACACAAGTTGCGTCAGTGCTGTGAGGATATGATGAGGCAACAGCTCTTACTGGCCGGCAACAAGCTGATTCTGTTGCCTTTCCCGGCAATAAAGTGGCTGTCGCCCAAGCAGCTGAAGCGCTCTCCTGCCCTCGGTTCCTTGGTCGAGGAGCCGACTCTGGCGCCGATTGCTTGGCCGAAACCGGCTGCTCCACCCATGTTGGTGGAACCACCGCCTCCTCAGCCGAAGCCTGGGGCCCCGGCCAAGGATTCTCAGTCGGGTCAGGGTTTGCCCCACAGGTTGTCAGTCACCCTCACCCCCGATCGTCCTTGATGAGTGGAGGGTAGCTCAGGCGGTCAGCAGCTGTTCGCAGACTCTTTGGAGTCAGACAACTCCTCTCTGTATTCCAGGCCCCTCAACCTGGAATCCTCCAGGGGTCTGTCAGTGGATGAGAGCCCATCCTCGTTCCTCGGTATTCTTTGGCTCATCTCAGAGTCTACTGGGATGCAACTCGTACCCGTGCAGAAACAGGCCAGATATCCCCTCACGGAGATTTTGGACCGAGGAGATTCCCCTACGGAGGCCTTTCCTGTGGCCGAGGCCATTGTTGGTCCGGCCTTGGAGTTGTGGCAGTGGCCTACCTCCTGTCCTGCACCTTCGGCCAGGATGGCCCGTAAGTACGCAGTCCCAACCGGTTCCCTCTCCGGTTTCTTGGAGCACCCCTTGGCTGAGGGGCTGCTGACTGATAGCATTCTCCGGCACTGAAATGCCAGGGATGTAGAGAAGCCCCCGGACAAGGAGTCCAAAAAGCTGGACTACTCCGGGTGCAAAGTTTATGCTGCCGCCTCCCTAGGCCTTCGACTAGTTAGCTCGGCTCTACTGATGGCACACTTTTCACACGCCCTTTTGGGCTCCCTGGATGGGATGCTTCCTCATCTCCGGGCTGACCTTCAAATGACGGTCAAACAGGTGCAGGATCAGGAAAGGGCAGTGGCCAAGCAACAGCTCCAGACTGCTCTGGACATCAGAGACTCTCATGCCCGGTCAGTAGCGGCCGCAGTAGCCATGCACCACAGAGCTTGGCTGCGGAGCTGGACTTTCATGGCAGATATCCAGCACAAGCTGGCAGACGTCCCCTTCTTGGGCACCGACTTATTCAGGCCCGGGGTGGAGGGCCACTTCCAGGGGATCAAGAAGTCCAGTGCCACCTTGGACTCGGTCACGTCTGCCCAGATGGACAAAGGCCACCAGCAATAGCGTAAGCCCTTTCGCCCTTCCGCCCCTGCCGCACAACTGGCCCAGCAGCATCAGCAGCAGGGCCAGCAGGCTCATCTTGGTGCCCCAAGGCCAAGCCTGCTGCTTCCTTCAGCAGAAAACCTGGAGGAAAGGTCCAGGCAGCTCCTAGTTGGCCCTTCCTCCAAGCCTGCCCAATAAGCGGGTTGAGGGTGCGCCCCAACCTCGTCACTTCTCCCCTAGATTCCCCCATGGGGAGCCGTCTCAGCCACTTCCTTTCCCTGGTCCACTATAACCACAGACCGTTGGGTGTTGGAAGTGGTCGGCAGGGGTCTGCTCTGAATTTGAGCAGACCCTCCTTTCAAGCCATCGCCTCTGCTGGGCTACTGCCACGCAGCCTCTCTGTCGCTCTTTGAGCCAACATAGCTCTTCTACTCCAAAGGAGGTGATCAGCAAAGTGGCGGATCCTTCTCCATACCCAGGGTTTGTGTCCAGGTACTTCCTGGTCCCAAAAGCGGACGGGGCTCTCGATCTACGACCTGAACAAGTTCCTAAGGCCACGCACCTTCAGGATGGTCACTCTGACTCTGATCATACCATCCTTGGAACTAGGCATGTGGTTTTGTTCTCTGGATCTCCAGGACATGTTCTTTCACGTCCCAATCTGTCCGTCTCATCGGCAGTTCGGAGGGATCACTTCAGATTCCAGGCCATGCCCTTCGGTCTTTCTCCAGCTCCCAGGGTCTTCACCAAATGCATGGCAGTGGTGACAGCATTCTTGCATCGAGGGGTCAGGTGTACCCTTACCTGGATGACTGGCTGATAGCAGCCCCCTCCAGGTTGAAGGTGGAGCGGTCAAGAGATCTGGCCTCCAGGTCTACTCTCAACTTGGCCTCCTGATCAACGAGGCCAACGGAACTTGTGCCCATCGCAGGTGATTCAGTTCATCAGGGCAGAGCTCGACTCTCTTCGAGCCAGAGCCCGGCAGACAGGGCCGAGGTCCTTTCCTCCTTTGCCCAGTCATGTCGGGTTCGGCAATTGCGCCCTGCCTGGGACTTCCTGTGCCTTCTGGGTCTCATGGCGGCCTGCACCAGCGTGGTCCGTTGGGCCCACTGGCATATGCACCCCCTGCAATGGGGGCTAGCCCACCAGTGGTCTCAGTGCTCCGGTCCTCTGGACCAGCCAGTAACCATGACCCAGAAGATGTGGGACGGCCTGTAGTGGTGACTCATCCCAGTTCATCTGCAGGATGGTATCCCGTTTGTCCACCCCGAGCCAGTCATCCTTATGACCGATGCCTCCTTGATGGGTTGGGGAGCCCATCTGGGGAGCTCAGGGCACGGCCTCCTGGTCCCTCAGGAGTCCCGATACCCACATCTACCTGCTGGAGCTTGCCAGATGCGGTTAGCCCTCTCGCCTTGCGCTCTGTTTGTGCGGGGTCAAGTGGTTCAGGTCCAGATGGACAACACCATGACCATGTACTATCTGAACTGTCAGGTGGGACACACTCCTTGCCCCTGTGCAAGAAGCTCTCATTTGGTCTCTCGTGATCAGCCTTGAAGCGGATCTCCTAGACATCCATGTGGCAGGGCCTCGAACAGTCTGGCTGATGCCCTCAGCTGGATAGGCGCTGCATCTCACGAGTGGTCTCTCTTGCCGGAGGTAGTTCAAGACCTGTTCTCCCAGTGGGGCACCCCTCAGGTGGACCTGTTCGCCTCCAGGGAGAACGTGAAGCTGAGGCTGTTTCATGCCCACCCCCTCTCAGCAGGGCTCGCTGCAGGGGGATGTCTTTTTGAGTCCATGGACCCCGGGTCTCTTCACGCCTTATCTCCATTTCCCTTGATCCACAAGGTGCTTCTCAAGGTGAAGAGGGACAAGGTGCAGGTGACTTGGTAGCCCCAGACTGGCCTCGCCAGTTCTGGTATCAGATCTCCTCAGCCTCAGCTCAAGGCTCCCGAGGCAGCTTCCAGCCGCCCAGACCTGATCTCAGTCAGCAAGGGAAGGTGTTCCATCCGGACCTTCAGTCCCTGCACCTGATGGCCTGGTTCCTGGCGGCTAGAGTTCAGGCCTTGGATCTTTCGGCGAGGTCCTCAACATCGTTGAGGCATCCCGTGCAGAGTCGACCAGAAAATGTTATGCCTATAAATGAAAGATTCTCCATTTGGTGTCAGGGCAAAGGGTTTGACCTTCATCCTGCCCATTAGCTAGCATTTTAGACTACCTGTGGTCCCTTTCTCAGCTAAGGCTTCAGTTGACAACCCTTAAGGTGCACCTGGCAGCCATCTCTACCTACGGGTGCGGGCGGCAAGCAGTCGGGTGCAGGAGAAGGTGGTCTGGTGTTTTTCAAAGGCTTAGATCAGATATCCTCCAGCAAGAACCTCCACCTCCATGGGATCTACTGCTGGTATTGGCCAAGCTCATGGGCAAGCCATTCAAACCGATGCACATGTGCGGTATCTCCCACCTGTCATGGAAAACCGCCTTCTTGGTGGCTATCACGTCAGCCAGAAGGATGGGAGCACTCCAGGCACTTTCCATCGAGTCTCCTTATCTGGTCTTCCACAGGGACAAGGTTGTCCTTCGCCCCCACGTGGAATTCCTTCCGAAGGTGGTGTGGTGTCAGAGTTTCGCCTGAACCAGGTGTTGACTCTACCGGTGTTCTACCCCAATCACACCTCGGAGGCCGAATATAGGCTCCATACTCTGGACCCTAGAAGAGCGCTCGCTTATTATAAGGAACGGACGGCTGAAGTTCAGGGAGTTCACCAGCTGTTTGTCACCTACACTGAAGCCGCACCGGGCAGACCTGCAGCCAAGTGGACGATAAGCAGGTGGGTCACCTCCTGCATAGATCTCTGCTATAGGTTGGCGGGCATGGAGCCACCCAGAGGGATAAGAGCTCATTCTACCTGTCGTATTGCTGCTTTGGTAGCTGCTTCTAGGGATGTCCCTATCCAGGAAATCTGCAGGGCTGCAACCTGGAAGTCAGCACACACCTTTATTTCCCATTACCACACTGACCTAGAGTCACGCCGGGATCCTGGTTTTGGGACCTCAGTTCTCCAGTCCTTATTCCCCAAGTAAGTATAGGGGGTGCGCGCCTTGCCTCCCTCCTCCCAGAGAACTGCTAGGAGTCTGCCAACAAGTGTGGATTGAACAACATATCCATGTCCCTATAAATACAGGTTACTCAACTGTAACAGGAGTTCTAATAGTGGTATATGTTGTTCATCCACCGACCCTTAACCTCCCTGGCTTGACCGCGACCTGGCTTCCAGTGGGCTAGATCTGGCATCATGGGGCGGAGCCGAGGGTTTTACCACCGGGTGGGTGGGAGGAGCCAGACGAAGACTTTCTGGCACATCTTAAGCGGCAAGGTACCTGCCAACAAGTGAGGATGAACAACATATACCACTCCTAGAACTCCTGTTACAGGTGAGTAACCTGTATTTATGACCCTTCACATATTTTATTTTTACAGCTACTGGTCTGTGGCAGCAAAGGTTAAAAAATACAGAATGTTTTCACTTTCACTGAATTAAATAACGTGAAGTTTTAAAGAGCACCTTTCATGCTCTGGGAGAAAATACCCCCTGAAGGCCACGAAGGATCCTTACCTGGCTCTGAGTTCGGTATTAAAAAACATCTTCATATTGCCACATTTTCTGGAGGAAAGGATTGTATTTTGCCTTGGAGGAGCCGAGCCACTGATTCTTTCCATTTCCTGGTTTGGAGACATGCCCCAACGCTGTTCCATATTCTGACATCATAATATGCTTGCATGGAGGCATGCTCCATAGGCATGTTTGGAGCGCGTTTCCCTCGCAAGCACATTGTGAGTTCAGAATATGAAACAGCATTTATAATAATACTATACAGCTTGGGCGTGGGGGGCCACTAGACTACCAGGGATGTGAAGAAATACAGGGGGTAGGAGGGCACTAGACTACCAGGGCACTACATAGGATAATATATTTTATTAGGGGGGCCACTAGACTACCAGGGATGTTAATATTTTATTGTGGTAGGGGGGCCACTAGACTACCAGGAGATGTTTGTACATTATTTGGGTATGCAGATGGGGCTGGCAGGCCCCTGAGCAAACCACCTTAATTTAACAGTCTAGGGCACCCTGGGCTACCAAATGTATTTAGAAATCTGGTCATCTCGTCCCTCGCTCTTTATTCGCGAGCGAGCAATTTCTTCGATCGCGAGCATGCAAATACTTTGACCGCGAGATTCTTTGATCACGATCGTGAGCGAGGGATGAGATGGCCCAATTAAAAAATAAATGTTCTCAGCCCAGGGGTGTCATAGGAAGTCAAATGGGGGTGGGTTTTACTCAGGGGGCTTTGTTCTGTTGAATCATGGTAGTGGTTTACCGCAATTCCTTCAATTTTTTGATGTATGAGGTTTTTAAATCTTTGTTCGCGAGCCTGCAAATTCTTTGATCATGAGATTCTTTGACCGCCATCTTTGATTGCGAGGGATGGACAAGATGGCCAGATTTTTATAATGGAATAGATAGGGAAATTTTAGTAATCTTTGATATTGAATATCTTGGAAGCAGGTTTGGTCTTTTTACTTGAAATTTGGAGGTGTTGACGGCATGTCCTGTAGCTGTTAATAAAGGTCTTTACATGTCAGACAATGTATTTTTGAGGACATATTGTATGGCACAGTTTACGTTTGTGGACAGGGTTTTCTATTGTTCTACTAGATTAACATTTGTTTGGTGGCTGGCCATACTGTTGTGAATGTACTTTTTAGTCATTTGGTGTGTAATGTGGCCTGACACAAGTTGGTTAGAGACCAGCTCCACCAACATGCAACTTTCTACACTTTTCTATTCTTTCTTAAAAGTAAGGAAATTCTATGCAAAAACTTTGTTAATGCATCAGTTAGGATTCTTCTACAGCGAAAAAAGCAAGGACATTCGATTTTAGGGTTCCCACCCCTTGCACCCCACCCCAGCCTGCCCCCACCAACAGGCATCGGGGTGTGCGTTGGGGTCCTTGGCCCTAACTCTCTTTTGTGGATTTGACTACCCTGCATTGGATGGTGCTGGTATCTACCTCCAAATCTGGTTGTAATCTGACCAAAGTCAGATTCCAAATCTGGAGTTGGATTGTTGGATCTGATGGTCAGATTCATTGGATCTACAGATACCTTGGCTACTTACTGTAGATCTTAGGAGGTTATACTTTGTCAGATGTCTGTGCCATCCAAGCCATCTAAAATCCAACCAAATCAGCCAGCCCGATGGTGTAGAGGTTGAGGGTGCTGGCGCCTTACCTCGTACATGGCCAACCCAGGTCGGAGCGGACTCTGTATGTCAGGGGTTGGCAGGGGAGGAGAGGATTGAACGTCCGGAGGACTGCTCTCCTCTCCTCTCCGGGAAGGGATCAGGGGACGCATCGCTGATCAGCAGCCCCAGTGGAGACTGGAGGCACTACCTGAGCATGCACTAATGGGGACACCAAAAACCAGGGAAAAATGGTGCCTGAAGCAAGCGGCTTGATGTTGTCTGCAGTTTCAAAGTGGCAACCGCCTGGATCCGTGTTCCATGGGGAGTTGGGGGCTCCCTGCTGCCCTGCTGTGGGGTGAAGCCACAGGAGTCTGGGTGACCACAGTAGAGGCGGTCAGTGGCTGGATGTCCCCAAGCTGGTTGCAAGGGCGAGGTAAGGGGAGCAGGTCAGGCGGCCAAGGAGCGAAAAAAAAAGAATTATAAAATCCAGCCAAAATAATGTTATCCAATGGTATTCAGCCTGGTAGGATACTATCCAAGCAACACCATGGGGGGAAGGACATTATGCTATGACGCAAATTGCTCCTGTATCCTTGATTGAAATAATAACAAAGATTACCTCCAGATAAAATGTATTTATCCAACCTTCTTTTAAATTCATCCTTTATTTTGCTTAGAACCACATCAATAGGAAGCTGAAACCAAGGGTTGACTGTTCTAAGAGTGAAAAATTACTTTCTCTTCTATGTATTAAAAGGCTTTCCAAACATTTGCACTGGATGACCTCTAGTGTCTCGAACCATATTTTTATATTCAGTCCCTAGTTCATTCAGAAGATATGGGACATTTATGGTATCATACATAAAAGCAAATTGCCCCTAAGTCTTCTGGTCTCCAGGGCATGAGATTTAATGATTCCAAACAATCTATATATGGTCTATTTTTAAGCCATGTATAATTTTTGTGCATCTCCTATGTATCTTATCAAGCTGTCTACAGTCAGATTTTTAGATGGACACCACAGCTGTGATGCATATTCTAGATGGGGCCTGACATAAGCTCTAATCAAAGGCACCAATACTTTGGCATCATTTGATGTTATGTTACGTTTTATAGACCATATGACTTTATTGATTTTATTGGTTGCTGCATTAACCTGCTGTGTGTAGCCTTGGTCATCCGCTATGTGAACATCCAAGTCTTTTGTCATTTTTGGTTGTACCCAGAACTTTACCACCTAGCTTATAAACATAGAAACATAGGCCCGGATATTCAAACTGCACCAGGCTGTGGCGCAAGCCTGGGCCCAACTCAACTTGGCTGCGCAGGGGTGTGGCCTGGGTGATATTCAATGGAGCTGCACTATGGCTCAGCAGTTTTGAATATCGCACCCTGGCCACCCCCACTGTGCATGGCGCAGTGGCACCGCGCCAGCTATGGCCAGAGTGGGAGCATGGAGATGCGCTTAGCACAAGTACCATTGGCGCCATTCACAGCACCTCTGATATTCAAAGGGAACATGCAAATGGGGCCATAATTTATGCAAAGTACATGGGGCCATTTGCATGTCATTATGGCCCCATTGTATCCCATTAGCATGCAGGTGCACTGATCCCCAACAACTTGCGCCTGGCGCCCTGCCAGGCAGCAGCCGTCAAGGACCGACGCCCCCTGCAGCCCGATTGTGGGCATTTGTCTAAAAAATAGACTTCCCCGTCCAATATCCCTGGTGGTCCAGTGGACCGCTACGTGCCCGATCGCAGGCATGTGTTATAATACAAAAGAAATCCTTGTCCTATATCCCTGGTGGTCCAGTGGACCGATATGTGCCCGATCGTGGGCATGTGTTATAATACAAAAGAAATCCTTGTCCAACAGCCCTGGTGGTCCAATGGACTGATATGTGCCCGATCGCAGGCATGTGTTAGTATACAAAAGAAATCCTCGTCCAATAGCCCTGGTGGTCCAGTGGACTGATTGCTGCCCAATCGCGGGCATCTGTTGAAATAACCCCCCCCGGCCAATATCCCTGGTGGTCCAGTGGACCGCACTCTGCCTGATTGCAGGCATCTGTAAAACATACAATGTCCCATTACCCTGGTGGTCTAGGGTACCCCCCTCCCCACCCGCCCACTGAGCCCCACCGCCCCCGGTCAGCTGGCGGCGGCAGCACCTCACATGCCTGCCACCCGCCCGCCTGCCGACTGACACCTCGGTAAGGGCTGCCGCCCATTAGTTCTGGCGTGAGCCAATGATGCGGCAGCCCATTTATTGAAGACATTCCAGATATGTGAATGATTTCATTCACATATCTGAAATGTAGATCCAATTGAAGATTTTGTTAAGGTCACTTTGAATTCGGGGGCCTGTTAAGGAGTGTCACAAGGTTCGCCAATTTTAACATCATCGGCATATTTTACAGAACAGTTTAATGTATCCTTGGTCATATCTGAAATGAAGATTTGAAAAAGGGAGGGGCCCAAAACAGAGCCTTGTGGCACTCCACTGGTGACCCTACCCATCTCAGATAGATAATTTTATTTTTACCCTGTCTGATCTCTCTAATAGTCATTCGCCCATCTAAACATAGAATTATTAATATTGTAAGTCTTGATTTTTTTCTATTAAAGACCAATGAAGCATTATATCTAAAGTCTTACTGAAATCAAAAAGCACATCACAAGGCACTATCTTATCAATCTGATTACTAGTTTTTTCATAAAAGCACATCACATGTGTTATGCTACCACGTTCTAGCTTGAAGCCATGTTGTTCAATATCTAAAATATTGATTTCAGGTGAGATAACATCCTTTATAAGGCTTTCTAAATTTTAAACACAGTTAGAGATGCAGCAAAGTAAAAATTTGTGGGTGAATTTCTACAGATTCATAAATCCTCCTTGGATCATATTGTGAACTTTTCCTGTTTGCTAGGAAATTAAGCCATTTGTAACTTTGCCTTGCTTTTGTTTTGTTTTGTTTTAGTCAAACTGCACTTGAAAACCCAAAAGCAAGGCAAGTTATCAAATGGCAAATTCTTGATCACCAGCCTGAGTCCCTGTGTATAGTCCCCCCGCCACCAATCATGATCGCCGCTAATGTTTTGCCCCAATGTCTAGTGGTCCCATCCTCGCTGATCGCCTGCCCAGATATTAAAGTTTTTCCCTGGTGTCTAGTGCCCCACCCCGATCACTTGCCCAATATAAAATAAAGTTTCTCAAATCCCTGGTGGCTAGAGTCCCTCCCCCCACCTCGAACTCATGCCCGTGGTGTAAAAGTATTCCCTGGTGTCTACTGGCCCCCCTTAAGTCGATCACCAGCACAATATCAAAATAAAGTTTCCCAATCCTAGTAGGCTAGCAGTCCCTCCCCACCTGAATCCATGCCCCATAATGTGAAAAGTATTCCCTGGTGTCTAGTGGATCCCCACCTCCGCAGTAGTGCCCCACCACTGTCCCACCCAGACCGGCAACTGGCACAACCCTCCACCTCCAGCAGGAATTCCCAGCCTCCCACTCTAAACAGGGATCTAAATGGAGGAAAGACCAAGGTACAAAGGTCAGTAGGGAGCAGGACAGGGTGAATGGAGAAAGCAAAGTCAGTGAGGACAGGGATAGTGCTACAAGAGGTAAAGCCATCAAAAAATGGAGAGCAATGAATACTAATGCCCATAGTCTGGGTAACAAGCTTCCTGAATTAGTGGCCTTGATGGAGGAGGAACATCTGGATATCATGGCAGTCACAGAAACATGGTACACACAGAACCACGACTGGGACGTAAACATACCAGGATACACTATCTACAGGAGGGACAGGGAGGGTAAAAGAGGAGGAGGAGGAGGAGTAGCTCTTTACATAAGGGAAGAAATCAAAGCTACAGAACAAAAGGGTAAACAGGGAGGAGAGGAAGCACTGTGGGTTAATTTTGAGACAGGCAATGGCACCACAATCTGCACAGGGGTTGTATACAGATCCCCATCTCAGGAGGAGGACATGGACAAGGAAATGATAGGAAGTATCCTTAGAGTGGCAGAAAAAAGGGGAGATATTGCTGATGGGGGATCTGAATATGCCAGATTTTAATTGGAGTACATTTGCAGCAGCCACTTCTAAGAGTGGGGTAATTCTAGATGCCCTACAGGGGGCATGCCTTAGACAACTAATATTGGAACCCACTCGAGAGGGAGCAGTCTTAGACCTGGTACTCTCAAATGGAGATGGCGGGTGGATCACAGATTTAGAAGTGGGTAGCCATCTGGGAACTAGTGATCATCGAACAGTATAGTTCACAATAAACAAAGCAGTAGAGTCAAGCCATACAAAGGCAACAGTACTGGACTTCAGGAGGGCTGACTTTGCCAAAATGGTTGAGTGCCTAAGGAATGCACTAGCAAATGGGCAGGAAGGAGGGGTGGAAGAACAATGGGGAATAATCAAAACTGCCATCACTGAGGCAAAAAGCCTTTGTGTGAAGCAAATAAACAAAACAAAACGATGTAAGAAACCACTATGGTTCTCAAAGGAGGTGGCAGGGAAGGTTAGGGAGAAAAAGAAAGCATTCAGGAAGTACAAGGAATCACAGAAGGAGCAGGACAGAGAATTGTATCAGTTAAAGCAAAAAGAAGCTGGGAAGGCAGTCAGAACGGCAAAGACCCAAACCAAGGAAAAGATAACCAACACAGTTAAGAAGGGGGATTAAACCTTTTAAAGGTACATCAGGAAGCGAAGGAAGATCTAGGGAGGGATAGTGAGGCTTAATAAAGGGAGGGGTGGGCAGAGGGTGACTGTGAAAAGGCAGAGATACTAAATAAATATTTTGCTCAGTATTCACAAATGAAGAGGGGAGGTACCTAAACCAAACAATAGAAACACTCTGGATACAGAAGTTGATACCAGCCCATTTATAGAAGAAAGGGTTCTGAAAGAACTCTTAAAACTGAAGGTGGACAAAGCAATGGGGCCTGATGGGATTCATCCCAGAATTCTAAAAGAACTAAGGGTAGAACTAGTGACACCACTGACTACCCTCTTTAACAAATCATGGGAGGATAGGGTGGTATCTGAGGACTGGAGGAGGGCAGATGCGATTCCACTTCACAAAAGTGGGAGCAAGGCAGAAGCGGGAAACTACAGACCAGTTAGTCTATCCTCAGTGATAGGGAAAATGATGGAATCACTTCTGAAGGAAAGAATTGTCGAGTATCTAGAGGCCAGAGGGCTGCAGGACCCAAGGCACAGGGGCGTCATTTCAGCAAAATCATAGGAGTAGCAAGGTGGGGGAGGAAGGGGGGGTAATGTGGGTGGGGCCATGGTGTGGGCAGGGCCAGAGGGGTGGCATTTGTCAATGTGACATAGAGCTAGTTACCAAGTTCTGTACCTGGGCAGATGTTGCCCACCTTCATTATGTTGTTTTAGTGATATGTTGTTCATTAAAGTTTTTATTTTCCTTGCCCTGTGTCATTATTGTCTCCAGGACAGTGGTTTGCCCACAGCTATCGGTGGGTGTGGCACATTTGGGAGGGCCTTGGGGCATTCAAGGGGGCTTCATGGGAGGGACTTGGGGTACTCATGGGGGACTCCATGTGGATTGGGCGGTATGTGTGTTGTGCACTGGGAGTACAATTGTATTGGGGTAATGCCTCTGTGGCCTGTGTGGGGTGGGTGTTGCTTCCATGTTGGTGCCTCTGTTGATGGCAGTTCAGAATTGCCCAGGTGCTGCTCACCTGGGCAGAGAGCTGTACCATCCATATCAGTCCTACACCTATGTGACTGTGCACCTGCCGGGTGTTCCTCATCATGGTGCTTGTTGTGTGTCCTGTGTGTGCCCATGGTGGGACAGACAGTTTTGCATCATCCTTCTCCTTCCACAGCATCCTGATCTGTCTGGGAACCACTACATGCTATGGTGTGAAGCTGCTTACAGAAGCCTGCTGCAAGTATATACACCTCGAGCCATGTGCCTGGCTGTCATACCTGGCTTCATGAATGAACATTCGAGGGTACTGCACATGATGCTACGTGGCCCCTCGGACACACAGTGCGTGGATTGCCTACATGTGCCTGCATGCATGGTTCTTGCATGCCTCCCGGCTGTGCCATGCTCGCCACTCACACATATGCCCTTTCGTATGCGTGTTGCCCACCCTTGTGCACGCCACTTAGGCTTTGTGCATTGGCCCACAGTTTGTCCCTCAGTAACATCACTGGAGACTAGGAGGGAGCGAGGGGTCATTATAGAGACATACATGTTTCTGAGAGAAATAAACAAGGTGCCCTCCTCGGATCTGTTCATCAGGGTTTACAACTCCAGTACCAGAGACATGAGTAGAAGTTGAGGGGGAAGCTTCAGGAGGGAGCTCAGGAAACACTATTTTTTTTTTCTTTACCAGGAGAGAGACACTAAGCTGAAACCTTGTTTACAGGTGTGACCTGGGAGCACAAGAAAGTTAAGTGACTTGCTCAGGGTCACACAGTATGCAAGTGGGGGCTGTGGGATTCAAACCCAGGTTTCCAGCGCAGAGCCTTAAACCACTGTGCTATACTGCCTACCATTTTATGGAAAAGGTAGTGGAACAGAGGCTACCCGCCGAGGTGGTGGAAACAAAAGACAGTGACATCATTCAAGCTGGAGTGGGATAGAGAAAAAGATTGAATAAAATCAGTGGGAGCACTAGGGAGCATTAAACAGTAGTGGGGTTAGGTCCTGAGGTCTGAAAAGATCTCAGGAGCTCATGGACAGACTAGATGGACCCTTGGTCTTCTGCCGTCACTTTTCTATGTTTCTATCACTTTCTATTTCAAGTTTTCATGAAATGGCCACTACCTTGATTTAATTTATCAATGAAACATAGAAATTGTCGGCAGATAAGGACTGCTAGGCCCATCCAGTCTGCCTGTAAGCCCTGTACTTGATTATGGTTTCTAACCCCCCCCTCACTTTATCTCTATGGTTCCCCTATGCCTATCCCATGCATATGTAACCCCTGCAAATGGGGTTCCAAAAGACTTCCAGGAGCTTGTGAATGCTCCAAGCCTGAATGGTGTTTGGCATTTAAGCCATTTATCAGTGAGTGTTTTAGAGCTCTGGTACTGTCTCTTTAAGAGCTGTCTGCTTGCAGACATAATTAGTTTGTATGGGGGACTGTGTGCTTCTCTGAGTACCACTCGAGCTGCTGCAATTCACTTCATTTTGCAGTCACTAGGAGTGCAAAGGGAACCTATCTGAAAGATGTAACTGTTTGCCAGAAATTATTTAGAGTAATAATGAAATTACAGTTTGTCTAACCTGCTTTCTTTGCAGTCAGAACTGTGTCTGCTAGTTCCCCATTCTAGTTTTGAACTGCTGAACTGGACCAATCAGTGTGGGGTAAGCTAGCTCTAAAATGATGCCTTGGACGAATCAGAACTTGACTCATAATCTGAGCCAGCCACAAGAGGATTGTATGGGCAGTGACTCTGGGAGATGTAGTTTAGACTTCAGTGCCTTTTTGGACCAACAGCAGCAGTCTATTGTGAGTGACAGCCAATCCAGTCAAGAACTGGGAGGAACTCAAAGGAAGTGCCGGTTTCGTCAGTTGGAGTTCAGTTGAGCTTTGGCAGTGAAGAAGGAAGGAGCCCTGTGCTTTTCAGTGTGCAGTTTAGTCAAAAACGTGTGTAAGGCCCAGAGTTCGGTCTGCAGCTTGTGTAACAGCTTGTTAGGACTGAATCCTGTCCTGTGAAAAGAATCAAAGGATCTCTGAAGAGTAGAAACCAGGCTCACCCTGTAGAAGACTGGAAGAATTGCTGAAAATTGCACTCGGTCTGTCAGGAACTGAATCTGCTGTGTGTTCTCCCGGTATTGTGCAGTAATTGCGATCGGGATACAGATGCAGCCTGCCTGGTATAGTACTTTCTTTTATATGGATGTGTGAAGAGGTTTGTGTACCTCAAGTGAGCCCTGCTGACATTGAAGGACCCTATCTTATTTGGAGGTCGTGAGTACTAATTCAGGGTTGCTCCCTGTTGAATTGCCACATTAAATCCAAATGGAATTACTGTACTGCTGACTGTTTAATTCTCCTTTTCTCTGTGTGAAAGGCCCTACCAGCTGCCACGGTTTGGACTAGCCACTAGGGCTTGGGTACCCAGGGACAGTAACTGATAGGGATAGGCCTGTGCACAGAGCCATAGGTAGATTATTAGAGTGATAAGCTAATTAACCTGATTCCCTGTCCTTGTTATATCCCCTAAATAAATCAGAGCTGCTTGTTTCAGCAAAGTTATACTGCCTGAGGTATTTGTCTATGTTAAAGTACTGTACTGTGATTGTTGCACTGTATCTCATTTCACAGGAGGGTCCCAGTGCGGAACCAGACCTGGGGGTAAGTGTATACTGTGAAGGTAATTCTGATATATTGTGTGGGCCACTAGTGGGAAGAAAGGGGTTGCAGTGTCCCAGAGGGCTGTGACCAAGTTAGCTTAACTATTGCAAACCCTGACCTCTGGGTGGAGGCACCCGCCATTGGATCCAGGCCCTCAACCTGTTAGTGGCAAATCAGGCAGGGGTAGTAGCCCTGGGATAGCGCCATCTAGGGGTTACATCTTGAGGCTCACCGCTGGGATTGTGTGTCCTCTAGTGGCCATATTCTGAACCACTGTTAAGAAAAAAATGGGTACCCGACAGAAGTGGCTGTGCACCGGCTGGTGGAGTGGTGTACTGGGGAGGATAGACCCCAAAATGCTATGCTTATCCTGGACATCCCCCCTGGGTATCAATATGGACACTGTGCAGGGAGTACTTTCCAAGGTGGAAGGTTTACAAAACCCTGTGGTGGTGGGTCGGCATGCTAATCTGCTCACCCACACTTTCCTGGCCCTAGTAGAGTTTAAGGATCCCATAGATAGCTCCAAAGTGCCACAGACCATTACCCCAGAGGGAGCCCTCACTGCTTGGAGAGTGATAACTAAGGACAGTAAAGACCCGGGGGGGAATCAGCCCCCACCACTATCTGAAACTTTTGAGGAGAAATTTGCTGAATGGCTGCTGGGAGAGGGGAAAACTGTGGAGGACTTGAAGAAACTATTCTTGCCACCTGGGGGTGGTCCTCCCCCAACACCCTCTCCTGCTCCAGTGCCCGTAATGGTGGCTGAACCAATGCAGACTCCTATTTCTGCACCTGCCATTAGTCACGACTCTTACCGAAGGTTGAGGATCTTCTCTGGCACCCTTCCCACCCCCCAAGGGGAGGATGACTGGGAGACCTGGATAGACTATGTTGCCCCCCAAGTGCTAGAATGGCAATGCCGGAAGGTGAAAGCGAAGAGGGTTAGTGAGAGCCTCCGAGGTCCTGCCCTGGCTACCATCCGTGCTAAACGGGCCAGTAACCCTGAAGCGACTGCACGGCCTATCTTGAGGCCTTGGAGAATGTGTATGGGAGCCCAGATTCTGATGAGGACCTATGGTGGAGAGTAAGAGATGCACAACAGTACCAAGGGAGTTGTTGTCTGTGTATGTATCTCGGCTGGAAAAATTGTTGCAAGAATGCCTCAGAAAAGGTAGTTTGCTGAGCGATTGAACTGGACCGAACCAGGCTGGACAGGATCATAAGTCTGCCCCTTCTCAGAACTGCTGTTGCTTCAGTTACACCTGGCAGATCGACTGGAATCCCCACCTCCTATGATGAGTTAATGAGAGAAATTGAGGAGTTGAAAAAGACGACCTCGGGAGGGACCTGCACCAATAGCTGGCCACGGCCCGAGGGACTGAGGGTGACCCATCAAGTGAAGTTCAGGGCAGAGGTTGGCAGTCAATGAGTGCTCTGACAAGGAAAAGATATGTCACAATGGGGCGAACTGTTGAGAGATCCGGGAATTCAAAACGAGTCCTTTATGAAGGCCGCCTGCAAGAATGGCCCTGACCTATATCCGACTGCATCTGCTATGGGGTGGGGGTACCCACCCATGTATCTCCTGCTGATAACAGCTCGAACTCGATTCCTTGACCATGGAAGTGGAGAAACTGGCGAGATGTCTCCAAATGCTTATCACGCCGCAGACAGAGAATGGCACCAAGGTTTCCAGTTAGTAATACCCCGCCCTGGCTCCCAGTGTGGCGCCTCGCCAGCTCAAACTCCAGAAAGTATGTTTTGCTATAATTGTGGGAAAGATGGGCACATGAAAGGAATGCCAGTCCCAAAAGACACTGACAAAGTTGCATATAGGCTACAAGGAGAGCTTTGGAGAAGAAATCACAGTGGTTAAGAGGTGCACGACATGATCCCAGTGAGGGCACCAAAATGCTAATTCACGTCCTTTGTGGCAAGGTCAGTTGCCCAGGCCCCCACTACGCCTCTCCAGACTGGTCAGAATAGTGGGTCCTCCATGGAGACCACTGTAAAGGTGAACGAGTGTCTACAAGAGCTATATTAGACAGTGGCTCCCAAGTGACAATTATGTTCCAAGATTGGTATCAAGCATTTGTCAGGACGTACCACTTACAACCATTAGAAGGACTGCATGTAGGGGTTAAGTGAGAAGGCCTACCCCTATTCCAGGTATATCCAATTTGGCTGTCTTTCCCCACCTCCATGGCTGGAGTGGCCGAACAAGTAGAGACCCTAGCCTTAGTGTGTCCCCACTGGACTGTATGATGGTGTCCCTTTGTTGATTGGAACAAATGCTCATATGTTGGAAGGCTGGCACAGTTGTGTTATGAAAACAGGGTCAAAAGACTAGTAGAGCTTTAAGAGTTCGGCTTTAATTAAGAAGCCTATGAGGCACAGAGAGATGCTGAAAAACAGAACCAGAGGAACGATTCGGATTGTATGGAAGAAGGATCCTGAGTCTCTGATCCTAGGCGTAAATGCCAGTGTACCTTACAGGAGAGGTCCGTATCAGAAAGGATGTTAAGAATAAAATATTAATGTTGGATGCACCAAGCGATGGAAAATTGCCAGAGGGACTGCTGGTCAAGCCTAGTATTTTGCCGCTAGAGCCCATGCTTATGCCAGAAGGGTAATGGTCCAAGTTCATAATGTGTCTGAAAGAGACATTCGAGTAAACAGAGGGTTGCATCCTGGCTAATGTGCATTGTGCAGACACTGCAGTGCTACCCAGCAGCAAGAGTTCAAGGAAGAATGACAGAGTAACGCCTGACTTGTTTGATTTCGCGACTCCCGCTGCCAGCTGAATGGAAAGTGAAGATCAGTGAGAAGCTTGCCCAGAGAGACCAGGTGTTTTCTTTAAAGGAATGGGATGTAGGATGCGTGCAAGGAGCTGAGCACAATATCCGGCTGCATGACGAAAGACCATTTCGTGAGAGGTCTCGGCGCTGGCACCTGCTGACATAGATGATGTGAGACGGCATCTGCAAGAGATGTTAGCTGCTGGTGTAATACAAGAATCCAGAAGCCCTTATGCTTCCCCATTGTGGTAGTGAGGAAAAGAATGGAACAGTAAGGATGTGTGTGGATTATCGCACCTTAAACCGCGGACTATCCTGATCAGTACACAATGCCCGCATTCAGGATGCTTTGGACTGCCTAAACGGGAGCAAGTGGTTCTCTGTGCTGGATCTCCGCAGTGGGTACTATCAGATCCCGATGGCCCCAGAGGACCGTGAAAAGACAGCCTTTATCTGTCCGCTTGGCTTCTATGAATTCATGAGGATGCCTCAAGGGATTTCAGGTGCCCCAGCCACTTTTCAACGATTGATGGAGCGTGCAGTGGGGGACATGAACTTACTAGAGTGCCTGGTATACCTAGATGATGTTATTGTGTTTGGCAGCTCACTGGAGGAACATGAGAGCAGATTATTTAAGGTATTGGACCGACTGGAGGACTTTGGCCTTAAACTGTCCATTGATAAGTGTCAATTTTTTCAAACATCAGTAAAGTATGTGGGACACATAGTATCCACCGAGAATAGAGACCGACCAAGTAAAGTTGAGGCCTTGACCACCTGGCCACAGCCCAAAAATCTAAAAGAACTGCAAAGATTCCTGGGATTCTGTGGTTATTATCGGCGCTTCATCAAGGACTATTCAAGAGTGATCCGTCCTTTACTTAACCTTACTCAAGGGTATCCCCCAACCCACAAAAAAACCAAAAGTCAGCATCCCTCAAGACTGAAAGAGTGTATTTTCATCCGAGTGAAGTATTTGGGGCCCGCTGGACTCCTGATTGTGAGACTGCTTTTCATGAGATCATATATCAACTTACCCATGCTCCAGTGCTGGCCTATGCGATCCAAGAAAACCTTACGTCCTGCACACTGATGCTAGCTTGCAAGGGTTGGGGCTGTGTTGTACCAAGAGCACGAGAATGGCTGAGACCAGTGGCTTTGCCAGTAGAAGCCTGACCCCATCCGAAAAGAACTATCCTGTACATAAGTTAGAGTTCCTAGCTTTGAAGTGGGCTATTGTTGACCAATTCCATGAGTACTTGTATGGGGCTAAAATACTAGTAAAAACTGACAATAATCCTTTTGACCTATGTGCAGACCTCAGCTAAGTTGGATGCCACTGGCCATAGGTGGCTTCTGCATTATCTACATATGACTATGCTCTCGAATACCGAGCAGGTCTGAACCACATAGATGCTGATGCCTCTCCGGAGGCCTGTTCCCCAGAATGATTGGGTCCGACTGGCAGAACCTGACATTCGGGCACTCTGCGGAAGTTTGACAGGGAGGAACAAATGTCCACGGACGAGTGGACTGCATGGTGGATTGCTTGGGAGCCTCTGAGAATTGCATACCTGCTGCTTATTGCCACTTTTCTGCAATAGACATTGGTGCACTGCCTCAGCTGGACAATGACAGTATTGCAGGGCTCAACTCAGCATCCCATGATCAAGCAGCTTTAGAAGCCCTCTATGCAGGAAAAGATGTGTCCAAATTACGCTCCACTGATTTGAGAACTGCACTGTTATACAAAGAAGGTCCTAAGTTGAAACTGATCAATAAACTGTTATACAGAGAAACAGTAGACAGAGGGGACAAGTAGACAAACAACAACTAGTGCTGCCCACTGCCTTTCGAGACTCAGTATTGAGGTCCTTGCACAACCACATGGGGCACCTTGGTATAGACAGAACACTTGACTTGGTGAGATCCAGATTCTATTGGCCTAAGATGGGGGCTGATGTGGAGCAACACATTCGAACTTGTAGTCGCTGCTTACAGAGGAAGCTTTGCCCAGAGGCTGCCCCTTGTTAACATAACCACCAGTGCACCCATGGAGCTGGTCTGTATTGATTTTCTAGTTTGAGTCAGATCAAAGAAATATCAGGTAATGTGCTGGTGGTCACTGACCATTTCACGAGATATGCCAAGCTTTCCCACCAAAGACCAGAAAGCATCCACTGTAGCCAAAGTACTTGTAGAAAACTTTTTGTTCACTATGGGGCTCACAAAGAATCCATTCTGATCAAGGAGAGCTTTGGAGTCGTCTGATCAAAGAGATGCTTTCTCTGTGGGGAGTGCGAAAGTCCAGAACCACTCCTTACCACCCCCAGGGGACCCACAGCCTGAACGTTTCAACCGCACTTTGCTAGATATGCTAGGCACCCTGCACCCAAAGGACAAGCCTAGATGGAGCCAACAAATTAGCACCCTGGTACATGCTTATAACTGCACCAAAGTGATGCCACTGGATTCTCCCTACCGCCTGATGTTTGGAAGAAAGCTCGACTACCAGTAGATGTGTGTTTGGGGTCTCTCCTGATGGGGTTCAAGCTGACAACTATTTACAGTATGTGCAAAGTTAAAGGCCCAGCTAACTCATGCATCCAACTGGCTCAAACCATGGCTGCCAAAAGAAATCTGGCCAACAAAGAAAGTATGATAAAAGGTGAAAGCACAGGAACTCCAGGAGGGAGATCGGTATTGCTAAGAAATCTGGGACTGCATGGCAAGCACAAGATTGCTGACAGATGGCACCATCTCCCTCACATTGTAGTGGGCAAACTAGATGATCTGCCAGTGTACAAAGTAAGGCCTGAGAATAATTCAAAAGATGTAAAAACAATGCATAGAAATCATTTACTGCCCATTGGACAAATCTTAATTGAGTCTGAGCCCTAGAAGATGCCCCTCTGGACCAGTGACTAGAGCTGCTGCTAAGAAAAGATCAAGAAAGTCTGCACCTACAGAAGCAAAGTTAAAGTGTTCCCTCCACAAGTCCCAGTTGAGCATGACTGTCAGTCCATATCGGGAAGAAAGTGAGAGTGACTTTGAATACTATCCTTCTTCGAACTGAGTCAATTGTTCGGGGCAATCCCTAGTCAATACTGGAGACAAAGCTGGGCCTTCTGGACTGTCTAAGCCCCAGCTTCATCCCTGGAGCCAATGCTCCCAGAAAGTGAAGTGCAAAGCATCAGATCAGATGAAATGGAATCATTGTGCATGGTTGAACTGTTTGAGCTTTCAGGGAGGAAAATGATAGATTAGGGGCAGACTGGTGATACACCCGAACAAGAAGAGTATTTTGAGTGCCCTGACAGTCCACTGCCAGTGTCAGCAAAGCTCTCCATGAGCCAAATGTTGTGGACTCAGAAACTGTAACTCCTGGAGCTGAAAGTGCCCCAAGTTCTAGCCTCTCTACCCCATGGAGACTCCTGACAAGTGAGGACAATGCTGAAAATGAGGCTCAGAGTGCAGAGACTATAACAGTTCCCCTAGAAAGACTGGTCGAGCTGTAAAGCCTGTGGTGCACCTCAGTTATGATTCACTTGGGAGGCCTGTGGACTTGCCTCTCAATGTTGTCCATAAAGAGTGTATGTGTCCCGAGCTCATTGCCCAAACTGAGCATCAGTGCTAACTCAAGTTACTTGTGTTGCCCTCTATAGTATGGTGCCTTGCCCCATCCAGCCCCAAAGGTAACTGATAGGAAGGGCCCCTCTCTTCAGGTTTCATGTACAAGAGGTAATAACTTGAGTTATGGTACAATGTATGTAATACTGTGTAAAGAGGACGTACTGCAATGTTTCAGAAATGGTTCTTGGTAAAATGATATATTGACTGATGATTACATAAAGCGAGCCTAATGCAAATGTATATGGTTGCAGTTGAAACTTATGGAATTACTTGCTTGACGTGGACGTCAAGCTTTCCCAGGCCAGGAAGGGTTAACCCCCCAAATGGGGGTTCCCAAAAGACTTCCAGGAGCTTGCTTGAATGCTCCAAGCCTGAATGGTGTTTGGCATTTAAGCCATTTATCAGTGAGTGTTTTAGAGCCTCTGGTACTGTCTCTTTAAGAGCTGTCTGCTTGCAGACATAATTAATTTGTATGGGGGACTGTGTGCTTCTCTGAGTACCACTCGAGCTGCTGCCAATTCACTTCATTTTGCAGTCACTAGGAGTGCAAAGGAACCTATCTGAAAGATGTAACTGTTTGCCAGAAATTATTTAGAGTAATAATGAAATTACAGTTTGTCTAACCTGCTTTCTTTGCAGTCAGAACTGTGTCTGCTAGTTCCCCATTCTAGTTTTGAACTGCTGAACTGGACCAATCAGTGTGGGGTAGCTAGCTCTAAAATGATGCCTTGGACGAATCAGAACTTGGACTCATAATCTGAGCCAGCCACAAGAGGATTGTATGGGCAGTGACTCTGGGAGATGTAGTTTAGACTTCAGTGCCTTTTGGACCAACAGCAGCAGTCTATTGTGAGTGACAGCCAATCCAGTCAAGAACTGGGAGGAACTCAAAGGAAGTGCCCGTTTCGTCAGTTGGAGTTCAGTTGAGCTTTGGCAGTGAAGAAGGAAGGAGCCCTGTGCTTTTCAGTGTGCAGTTTTAGTCAAAAACGTGTTAAGGCCCAGAGTTCCGTCTGCAGCTTGTGTAACAGCTTGTTAGGACTGAATCCGTCCTGTGAAAAGAATCAAAGGATCTCTGAAGAGTAGAAACCAGGCTCACCCTGTAGAAGACTGGAAGAATTGCTGAAAATTGCACTCGGTCTGTCAGGAACTGAATCTGCTGTGTGTTCTCCCGGGTATTGTGCAGTAATGCGATCGGGATACAGATGCAGCCTGCCTGGTATAGTACTTTCTTTTATATGGATGTGTGAAGAGGTTTGTGTACCTCAAGTGAGCCCTGCTGACATTGAAGGACCCTATCTTATTTGGAGGTCGTGAGTACTAATTCAGGGTTGCTCCTGTTGAATTGCTACATTAAATCCAAATGGAATTACTGTACTGCTGACTGTTTAATTCTCCTTTTCTCTGTGTGAAAGGGCCCCTACCAGCTGCCACGTTTGGACTAGCCACTAGGGCTTGGGTACCCAGGGACAGTAACTGATAGGGATAGGCCTGTGCACAGAGCCATGAAATAGATTATTAGAGTGATAAGCTAATTAACCTGATTTCCCCTGTCCTTGTTATATCCCCTAAATAAATCAGAGCTGCTTGTTTCAGCAAAGTTATACTGCCTGAGGTATTTGTCTATGTTAAAGTACTGTACTGTGATTGTTGCACTGTATCTCATTTCACAGGAGGTCCCAGTGCGGAACCAGACCTGGGGGTAAGTGTATACTGTGAAGGTAATTCTGATATATTGTGTGGGCCACTAGTGGGAAGAAAGGGGTTGCAGTGTCCCAGAGGGCTGTGACCAAGTTAGTTTAACTATTGCAAACCCTGACCTCTGGGTGGAGGCACCGCCATTGGATCCAGGCCCCTCAACCTGTTAGTGGCAAATCAGGCAGGGTAGTAGCCCTGGGATAGCGCCATCTAGGGTTACACATTTAAATCCATCCACAGTGCTTGCTCCTACCACCTCCAGTGGCAGACCTTCCATGCATCTACTACCCTCTCAGTGAAGAAAAGCTTCCTCACGTTCCCTCTTAACCTGCCACCTTTCAATTTCATGTCATGCCCTTGTTCTTGTACTCACCCTGTATTGGAAGATGTCTCCCCCTGCACCTTGTTTATGCCTTTAAGGTACTTGAATGTTTCTAGCATGTCCTCTCTCTCCTTTCTGTCCTCCAGCGAGTACATATTGAGGTCCCTTAATCTCACTTCATAAATGTTGTGATGCAAGCCCTGTACCTTCTTAGTCATCTTCTCTGGACTGTATCTAGCCTGTCAACGTCCTTTCGAAGGTGCAGCCTCCAGAACTACACACATTACTCCATGTGAGGCTTGACCAGGGATTTATATAACGGCATCACTACCTCCCACCTTCTACTGGTGAAACCCCCACCTATGCATCCCAGGATGCCACTGGCTGTCCTTGTTGCCTCTGTGTTCTGCTTTGACATTTTCAGGTCATCTGAAATAGTAACCCCCAGGTCCCTTTCTTCCTTGGTGACTGTCAGCAACTCCCCTCCCCCCCCCCATCCTGTATCTCTCTTCAAGGTCTCTATGCCCCAAGTGCATACTTTTGTACTTCTTTGAATTAAACCTCGGTTACCACTCCTCAGACCATTTCTCAAGCTTCCCCAGGTCCTTCCTCATTTTCTCCACCCCCTCTGAAGTATCCACCTTGTTGCAGATCTTGGTGTCATCTGTAAACAAAGACCAGATTTCTGTATCAGAATGGGGGTTGGGGTGCAATATTCACACTGCAGACAGTATTTTTCAAGTTGTACAAAAAGTTCCTTTATTTTGAGTTTGGCCCACAACCTCGATGATTCACCTACAAAGTAGGCTTCATCGGGAGATGCCTTTTACACCTAATACATATAAATACATGCATGAATATACTGTCCACACCAAAATTCAGTCAAAAAATAAATATCTAAAACAACTGTTCTTTTAACAGCCATGGTACTCACTTGATGCAGTATTTTCTCTATTTCATTTTTATGAAAATAAATTTTAATACTCATGTTTCTTGTCCCCTTTAATACAAGTAAATATATTTCATAAAGAGATGTTGATCATCGAAAATGCATTCTATTATATTCTAATATTCAAATAGTAGCCCAGTTTCCTCTCATGTTTCATTAATTTAACAGTCAAACCACCGAGTGCAATATGCCTACATACTGTGCTCAGCAATCTGTGCTTTGTTTAAACCCAAGTACTGTTAAATACTCAATTCTACCATTTAAAAAAAAAAGAAAATATGCTGTTTTCTCCAGAAACACCCAAGGCCTTCTAATATCATATTATCAAAGTGTTTATAAAAAAGCCTTTAAGGTTTTTACTAAAAAGAAACCTCATAAACCATATTCCATTTTACTTTTATATCAAACTGACAGCCACATCCAGTTCTGTGTTTTATTTGTGATTCTCTGCTCCTCTTAAGGGTTGTATCATAGACCAACCTGCCAGGAAAAAACAGTCATAAATGCTTGTTCCATTAGCTGGTACTGAAATTACAAAAACGTTTTTGATCATCTTTAATACCCTTTTGGCTGTTATGAAGTGAAAACTATTTGACAGTGTGGGACAGCATTTTCTATAAGATGTAAAGGTTTTCTATTATGTAAACATTTTTTGTATTTTGTCTTTTGTATTAATTTGTTTTGGTAATTGTAAATAATTTCACTGACACAAAGTGTAACCTGTCAATCATGTGATGTCACTGTTATGAGACGATTTAAACAGCAACTTGTCTTCGTTTCCCTGTCCCTTGATAAAGCCTTGACAGGTGAAGCACTGGGCTTCCTATCTAGTGACTGCAGTTCCGACAAATTTCAAAAAGAAAAGCGTGAATTAACCTCGTGACAGGCGACCCAAATGAGCATCCGCTCGAAAGGTTAATGGAGGTCAAACGGAAAGGAGCGCACTGCATGCTTCTTATTTAATCTTGTGCTTTTATGAGGACACTTGTCCCCAAAACAAAGTGGAATCACTGAGCTTAAAACACCATCTCTTTAGGTTTAACTTGTTAACTATTTTTTGGATAACTCAAGTAGAAGAAAGACCACTGCAGCGTTATGCCATTCATTTGAACTACACTTCTTAAAGCATGTTCCCAGAATACAGAGTTGTATTAGTAAATTCATTGTTTTTGTTTTCCTAAACAACTCATGCAACAACAAGGCTATTATGCCATCCGTTTAAATTCTGCATCTAACGCACACTTTGCCAGTCGTAGTCTGTTTTTTCTCGAAGCAAAAATAGTTTATCTTATCAGATCTATCTTCTCCTAGATGCCATGTAATAACTTCCCCCTACCTTTTTGAAAATTGCTTGCTATGTCTTATCTTCTTGACCAGGCTGAGAGAATCTCGCTTAGCAAACACCACCACGCCAGCACAGACTCCTGAAAGCTCCTCCACATGCTATAGCACAAGCCACGCAGGACACGTAATGCCAGGAGGCAACATTTTTTTATTCAGATGGCCAGCGGCCAGAGCAAAGCATCCATTAAGCAAGGGCAGGGGACAGGGTCACACAATTTTCAGAGGGTCGCGAATGTGACCCTGGCGACTAAATGGCGCCCCTGCCAAAGGCAGCATGGATTCACAGTGGGAAGGTCATGTCAGACAGATCTACTAGATTTCTTTGACTGGGTGACCAAAGTAGTAGATGAGGAGGGCTGTGGACATGGCCTACCTAGACTTTAGCAAGGCATTTGACACAGTCCCACACAAAGATTAATATAAGTTAACCAGCCTGGGAGTGGGTCCCAAGATGACAGCCTGGGTAAAGAATTGGCTGGAGAACAGGACACAGAGGGTAATAGTAAATGGAGTCCACTCTGAAGAAAGGGGGGTTACTAGTGGGGTACCGCAGGGTTCAGTACTAGGACCGGTCCTCTTCAATGTCTTTATAAGCAACATTGCATATGGACTGGAAGGAAAAGTATGTCTCTTTGCAGACAACACAAAGATCTGCAACAGAGTCGATACACAAGGTGGGGTGGAAAGGATGAGAAGGGACTTGGCAAGGTTGGAGGAATGGTCAAATGTATGGCAGCTTAGATTCAATGCTAAGAAGTGCAAAGTAATGCACCTGGGAAACAAAAACCCAGGGGAAGAGTACACAATGGGGGTGAGATAATAACAACAAAAATGGAAAGGGACCTGGGGGTAGTCCTATCAGATGACCTAAAGGTGGGCAAACAATGTGAGAGGGCAGTAAGGAAGGCTGGGGAGATACTGGGATGCATAGGGAGAGGTATCACTAGTAGAAAACAGGAAGTTGTTATCCCTCTGTACAGACAGCTGGTGAGACCCCATCTGGAGTACTGCATGCAGTTCTGGAGACCAAATCTCCGCAAAGACATAAACAGGATGGAGGCAGTCCAGAGGAGGGCAACTAAAATGGTGCAGGGTCTGCACCAAAAGACATATGAAGAGAGACTTAAGGAGCTTCATATGTATAGCCTTGAGAAAAGGAGGGAGAGGGGGGACATGATAGAAACTTTCAAGTACCTCAAGGGAATCAACAAAGTCCAAGAGGGTAGCATCTTTCAGAAAAGAGGTGTGCAAGAACAAGGGGGCACAATTTGAAGATAGAGGGGGCAGCTCAGAGGTAATGTAAGGAAGTATTTTTTCACAGAGAAGGTTGTGGATGCATGAAACAGCCTTCCGGAGGAGGTTGTGGAGCCAAACACAGTGGTGGAATTCAAGCATGCATGGGACAGTCATATGGCAATTCTAGGGGGTGGGAGTAGGAAGAAGTAGGCTGCTGGTTAACTAGAATCTGCAGCTTACCCATTAGGTAGGGAAATGGGCAGACTGGGTGGGTCAAGCGGTCCTTATCTGCCATCAAATTCTATGTTTCTATGTTTTCACCACTTCCAGCTGGCCAGCTGAGCTTCATTGAGCTCTTTTGGGGGCACAGACAAGAGCGGAGGGCTGTTGGGGTCACCAGTGGAGGGTTGGGGATGGGGGAGGATGGCGTTGTGGACCCCAGGGGTCCACAGTGCCATTCCCCCATCCCAACCCCCGCTGGTGACCCCAACAGCCCTATGCACTTGTCTGTGCCCCTAAAAGGGCTCAGTGAATGTGTGCAAGCTAGGAATGAATGAGCACATACTTGTACAAGCACACGCTCCTTCATTCCAACTCAGTTGGATGGCCAGCCATGGTGGAGAGTGGAGGGCTGTGCTGGTCGCGCTCGGGGTTGGGTTGTAGGGGAGCAGGGTGATGGGGCACACTACCTGCTCGGGTGAAGGGTCCACTAGACACCAGGGAATACATTTTTGCATGACAGGGTGTGGGTTCAGGTGGAGGGAGGAACTGCTAGCCATCAGGGATTGGGAAACTTTATTTAGGATTGGGCAGGTGATCGGCAAATGGGGGGGCCAGTAGACACCAGGGAAAAATGCTATTTAATATCAGGCGGCAATCAACAGGTGGGGGCCACTAGACACCAGGAATTTAATTGTACCTGGAGCAGCAAGCGGAGGTGGGGGACCACTGGACACTAAAACAAAAACTCCGAAAATGCAGAGCTTGAGCTCCGCCAGCGGAGTTGGCAAACTTTGCTGGTGGAATTTTTTTTTGGGGGGGGGAGGGCGAATTTGGGCTCCGCACAGTGGATTAACTCTGCAAAATTAGGAAAATCCACAAAATGTTTTGAGGAGTAGATTTCCCAATTTTGCACAAGAGATTAAGCTTATGGGTCTATAATTTCCCTATTCCTGTCTAGATCCTTTCTTAAGGACTGGCCCTACCTGAGCGAGTTTCCAGTCCATAGGTACAGAACCTCTGTCAATACATTCCTCAAACAAAAGTTTCAAGGAGTATGCCAGAAAACCAGACATAAGATACAGGAGATGTCCTGTGATACCATTCAGACCAGGCTTTGTTTTGTCTCAGCAATTTCTGTTTTATTTGTTCCAAAGTGAATGTAATTTTAGTATGGTTGGCTGGACCTAAACATACGGTTATACTTTTTTCTGGGCCAAATAAAGTACTTCACAGAAATTAACGTAATAAATTGGCCATTTTTTTATAATCATGGATCAGCTCACCATTATACATGATTGGCCCTATTTGACTCACTGTTTTTTTTTAAGGAATTAATTAATATACAGTAGGCATAAGAAGATGTACTACTGTCTTTTTAGCATTTATTGCCAACTGATGTTCATAGTCTCTTTTCCTTTCGTAGCTCCTGTTTACATAATTTCTGTATGGCTATGTATGCATCCCAAGATGTATTAGTTTATGAGCAGTTGTGAGCACAGTATATTTTATTCTTTTGGTATTATCTTTTTATTTTTGTTCATCCACTTTGGGTTTTACTTATTATTTTAATATTTTTGTTTTGTTGGTATATATTTATTACACAATGACAAAATAGTGCTTTTATAAAGTCCCAGGCGTCTTGCACGTATTTATTATACATTTCATCCTTCTAGCTAATACTGCTGAGTGATTCCTTAATTTTATTAATATCAGCCCTCCCATATAAAAATATCTTAGTCCTACCATTATACATAACATTCTGTGTGATATTAAACTCTATAACATTATGATCACTGTTATCAAGAGGCGATCCACTAAAACATTTACTAATAACTAGGCTGTCTGTGCACAGCACCAAATCGAGGATGTTTTCACCTCTAGTAGGCATATTTACGTGTTGTTTTAACTGTAAGTGCTCACAAACTGAAAGAAGTTTTATACCACAAGAGCTGGGAGCCATATGATTGGGCCAGTTTATCTCACCCATGTTAAACTTTCCAGTAATAACTAAGTTACCAAGTTAACCTGCCAGCTCTATTTCGGAAACAATTGCATTATAGCTGCCAATTGGGTGGGTGGTAACTTATACCTAAAAACCAGGAATCAGCTTGCTCTGTAATAGATTTCACCCTGATGGTTTCCGTATTCAGAGTATGTGTTTTGATTTTATTAGATGCATCAACTGACATGATGTTATTATTTGTACAATGTCATTGTAAGGAGGTATGGGCTGGGGTTTCACTGCTATGCAGATGATACCCAGCTTTACTTGTCCTTTGTGCCCAACAAGGATAGTGCGTTCTCAGTGTTTAACGACTGCCTCGCCGAGATACAGGACTGGATGAATGCCAGCTGGCTGAAGTTGAATCCTGACAAGACCGAGGTGTTGGTGGTGGATCTGGGTCACAGGATAGAGAGGTCGGTGGCTGGCTGGCCCTCCGGGCTTTGGCTTGGGGGTCACCAGCTACTGACCTCCAAACGGGCATGGAATCTGCGTGTTATATTTGACAATTAACTGACACTTCGTTCGCAGGTGTCAGCCATCGTCAAGTCCACTTTTTACCATCTGAGGGATATTGCCCGATTAAGCACCTTGTTCCATCCGGCAACCTCCCAACATTGATTCACGCCTTTGTGACCTTGGTCTTGACTACTGTAACTACCAGAACCTAGGGCATCTGGGGTTGATATCCACCGCCTGCAGCTGGTGCAGAACACAGCAGCCAGGTTGTTGACTGGGCTTTCTCATCAAGTCATATTACTCCTGTGCTGCACAAACTGCACTGGCTGCCAGTTCAGTGGCAAATCACCTTCAAGGTCGACTTGCTGATCTATAATGCCCTACACAGACAGGATCTGGGCTACCTGCAAGATCTTCTGTGTCCCTACTTCCCCCTCCAACCACTCCGCTTGGCCAATGAGAGATTACTGGAGGTTCCCAGGGTTCAGCTGAAAACATGTGGGTCGCGGGCATTTATGTTTGCAGCCCCTGCCCTGTGGAACTCTCTACCTCATCGGATAAGAGAGTGCCTGACAGTGGAGAGCTTCAAGACTGCTTTAAAAACACATTTATTTGAGCTTGCCTTTGGTAGTGATATATGAACTGTTTAATGTGATGACTGCTGGTTTTATATGTGTTTTATGTATTTATTGTAATGGACGCTATGATGTTGGAATAGCGCCTTTTTAGAAATAAAGTTGATTTAATTTGATTACTAATCAGAACTACTCCTCCTCCACCTTTTCTGGATACCCAATTGTATTTAAACACATTATACCCATAAATTTTAAAATCCCATGCTGATTTATCATCCCACCATATTTTGGTGATTGCTATAATGTCTATCTCATGCTGTACAATACGTGCTTTTATTTCATCTGATTTGTTGTTCATAACATCTGGGGGGACATATTCAGTGCCAGCCGGTTGCATGCGCATAACAGTGCATTGCGCAAAACAGATGCGCCAGCCGAGACTGTTGCAATATTCAAACAGTCTACGCAATTGGTACAGATCGCACATCCTGTATGAATATGGGACCCTGGATGCGTGCCACAAAGCAGGCGACTGCCATGGTGGGTGCAGCGCATCCAGGATCAGGGCTGAACACTGCTGATGGGGGAATGGGTGGCGCAAGCCTGGATGTGCCATATCCGCCAAGGGCGATATTCAGACACAATATGCTAATGAGCTCATTGGGCATACATGGCACAAACAGGCCTCATGCATGCCCATTATGGGCTCATTAGCATGGCTGCACCCAGCTGAATGCGCCAGGCCAGCCCCCTTCCAGCCATGACTGTAACAGGCAAATCCAGTCCCTCTGCCAACCCTGGCAGTCAGTGGTACCCCCTCCATCCCCACTCCCTGTTGGTAGTACAAGCATACCCCCACCCTGCCCTGATCTCTGTTCAAAGCAGATACACCACCCACTCCCATGCCGATTCTTGTTTGAAATCACGATCATCCTGACCCCTTTTCCACAGTGAGGGACCCCCATGCCTGATCCTGATCAAATTTGAGTATGCCCTGATCCCATTACCACAGTGAAGGTACCCCCACCCATTACCGATAAATATGCCCACCGAATGCTGTTCCATAATGTAGGGCCCGACCCACTGAACCAATGAGCACGTACCCTGTACATGCGCAAATTGACAGTTCAGTCGGCGCCTAGCTGTGCTGCTGTGCGGATGGCTGAGGGGAGCGTGTCCAGTCCTGACGGGTGGGGGGCTACTACAATATGGAACAGTGTTCAGTGTATGCATGTATTGCGATCAGGAATGGTGGGGTACCTCACTGTGGTAATGGGATCGGGCATATCTAATTCGATTGGAGATCGGGCATGGATGTGTGTGTGTGTGTATCTGTTTCAACGGGGATTGTAGGGGTGGGGGTATACTTGTACTACCAATGGGGAGCGGGCTGGGAGGTGGGTCCCAAGCACTATTGAAAAAGGGTTAGGAGGGCATTATGGTACGAACAGGGATGGGGAGGAGTACCACTATAATGCCAGGGTTGGTAGGCTGCTGTGCTCCTGCCTCCCTTTAGCAGCCTGCCTGTGGGTGGCTGGCCATGTTAGGCCAGCTTTCTGGGGTCAATCTGTGCGCTGTGCATTACCAGCCTGTGAGGGACGCACTCCCTCTGAATATGCCGCTGCACAGCATATGCAAAACCGCGCCCCTGCACTTGAGGCATACATTATTATGCGTCCAGGCCCATTCCCTTGCAGCCGCACATCCTGCCCTTTTGAATATCGTGCTCGGCGCATTGTTGGTGTTGTGCGGCATCTCCCTTTTCCTCAAGATCGCCACGCATTTTCTTTGAATATGGGGGCCCTGGCATTCAATAACAGAAACTCCTTTTTACTTTTGTATATGCCTGGTTTTGCTTGCACTGATCTAATTCAGGTAGTGTATGATTATGTCATTCCACACACTTAATTAGTTTAAATCAAGTTCTGTGAAACAATGTTCAAAGTTTACCCCTGAGACTTTGGCACCAAACTTATGTAAGTGTAATCTATCTTTAGAAAACAATTTGTACTTTGTGAGATACTATCCCAGTTCTGATCAAATCCAATATCTTTATCACTACACCAATTGAATAACCTGCTGTTTATCCTTAAGATGGTTTTGTTTTTTCAGGGTGAGCCCTAGGAATGGGCAGCATTTCAGAGATAGCAACTTTATGTCCACTGGATTTTAATTTCATACCCAGGTTTAAGAGGTCAGAGCAGATATCCTTTTTATGACTTTTCCCTACGTCTTTGGTGCCCACGTGTAATATAATTGACGAATTTGGGAGAAGGTTTAACTTGCCAATGTTTTTATCAATATCTGCAATTTTAGCTCCAGGCAAACTTGTTACAATAGTATTTAATTTGTCTTTTCTAGACACGTAACTGTTGTCGAGGCACAGGTCAGGAAGCATAAGAAAACCAGGAGCAGTTGTAGAATTCGCCAAAAATGAGCATTATCATAAAATAAACTTGTTCAGGATAACTATTTACAAAGTAAAAAAAAAAATAAAGTTTTCTTTCAGTCTCTGTGTGCCTTGTTTTCCTAAGCTTTTTTGCAGTTGCAGCTTAGCTCCTTTATAAGTCCTTTCAACAACCCCCACTCTTAGCAAGCATTCTGTTTTAGTAAATATCAGGCAGGGCTGCTAGAATACAGTGTGCTTGAACTGAGAGGCCCCCTTTTGCAGAAGGCTCAAACATTTGCACACAAGTAACCTCTGGAGTTTACAATAGCTTTCTTCAATCATCTCAAAACATAATTATATATATTTCAACAGAAACACTATATATTTTCTAAACAAAAGTGATCCCATTATCAGTTACATTTGCATAAATTTTTATATCAGCAGATATGCAATGGAGGGCTGAGAGGCACAAATTATGAGCCTGTCGGGTTGATCAAATCAAAGTCTCACAGGAAAATTTGGTTGTGCAATCAGACAGAGAAGAGACAGAAAAGGAAAGAATAGATCCTTGCATTTAAACACTTTGTCCATAATGAATGGGACAGGGTCCTATTCCACCCTATCACATACTCACCCCTCCTTAAGAGGGAACCTGTTTTATTAAACAGGTTTCCAAAACGTTTTATTGATTCTCTACTAACAACTGCTGCTTTCAGCAGTTAAGCACATGTGCATGATCTATTTTTACTAACAGTACAGCAAATAGTAAAGTTTAAACTCATACATTTGTTTTCAACTTTCAGAGCTCCCAATTCCTGATCCATATCTTGACAGAAAATCAACATTGCTATTGTCTTTACCAGATTTGTTACCCCCACCAGAGTTCTTATCAGGCTTGGAGTTTAAATGGGAAAAAGAGTGTCTTACTTAGCTTGGCTATTATCTCATTGCTGTAGCGTCTCTCTGACCATTTGGTAGTCCTCGGCCAAGGAAACAGCTTTTTCCCCACTCTCTGGTCAGTGTTCCTTTACCCAAAGCTGCACATCTGTAGGCAACATGTTGATGAATTGCTCCATGGCAAATGTGTTGATGATCTGTGGGACTGTTTTGCTCCCTGGTTGGATCCATTTTATCAGGAGTTCTCTAAGTCAGGTGAAGGCTTCTCGAAGATTGTTGACCGAGTTGTACCTCAGAGATCGAAATCTCTGCCTGTATGTCTCTCCGGAGATCTCATACCTTTTCAGGATTTCGCTTTTCAACAGGTTATAGCTGACTGTGCAGTGTCCATACTGCTGTAGGCAAGTTAGGCTTTCCCTTTCAGGTAGGGTACCAGTCTGATTGTCCATTGCTGCTTTGGCCATTAGCAAGCTATGGAAACTCCCTCAAAAGTTGTCAGGCATGCCTCAATATCATCTGAGGGACACAACTTTGTAAGTTTAATGGCTTTTAAGTTGCTTGCTTTTTATTTTCACCTGGATCTGTGCCAGATTTTCTGCCTTTGATAGTTTCAAGGCATCTAGCCATTACTGCTCTTGTCGCTGCATCTCTTCTCTAATCTGCTGCTCCTGTCACTGCATCTCTTCTTCTCTGCTTCTTCATCTTTTTGTTGTATAGCCCACCATTTGAATAAGTCCATCAGGCTTTTAGGTTCTGTCACTGCCTGTTCTTTTTCCATAGCTTGTGCTGGCTGTACAGTTTCAACTTGACTTCTGTCTCTGCTAGTTTGTCTGCCATTCCCTGGTAACCACTCCTAGACTAGCTGCTGCAGAATCCATACCTTTCTCTGTGCTTCTCTGGTGCTAGGTCCAGTATCCACGCACAAAATTCCTGTCTTAGGGTATGCACGATGTAAATCCCACTTCAGCTGACACCATCTGTGAAGTACTTGTCCCAATTTGCCAAGGACAAATCTGCTCCAGTGCAACTCTCCTTACTACGGCAGTTTCTTTCAAAATGGCCTGGCTAATTACACTTATAGCAGATAATGTCTTTGGGCACAGATTTGCAAGCCTGTTGGGTTGATCAAATCCAAAGTCTCACAGGAAAATTTGGTTGCGCAACCAAACAGAGAAGAGAAAAGGAAAGAATAGATCCTTGCATTTAAACACTTCCTCCATAACAAATAGAACAGGGTCCTATTCCACCCTGTCACAGTAACCATCCATGTACTTTGTAATGGAGTCATCTATCTTTATATATGGGCAGACTGGATGGACCTTGCGGTCCTTACCTGCCGTCAATCTCTATGTTTCTATCACTAGGTTTACTAGAGGGCTAGGACTGTTAAGTCTTGCATCCTGTCTTTCAACGTTGGATCCTAATGTGGAAGAGATAGATGGACTATCCCCTTCAATCATGGTTTCAATTTCCAAGGCGGTATACCTGTTCTGGGTACTAAAAGGGTTTTACTGAACCTGAAAGGCTTTTTACACTTTTTAGGATTCTGTTTAGTAACTTTACTCAAGTCGTCAGTTCTTTCCTCATAGCTTTTTTTAATTTTATGTTCAGTAGATGAACTAGTGTTTGTCTTTTCATCCTCTTGTTTATGTTTTCTTGTGTCTGTGTTAGAAGTTAATATGTCATTATCAGTGCAGTTAAATATTTCTAGTTTGTCAATTTCAATTACATTATAAAGTTCAGTTTTTAAAATATCAACATCTAACTGAAGTGCACCTAACTTACTATATTTACTCCAGGTCGTGAATAGATTAGTGTCTGTAGTATACATGCCACAGCTAGTACAGTACAGTACATTTAAATAGCGTATCCTGGTTTAAAACAAATCCAGTATTTCATATATTTGGTCCATGTCAGTAAAAAACAAGTAGGCTACAGATAACACTTTCTCAAGAGAAAATGATTACTCAGATAAATAGAGTGGCCGGCGCCCTCTGCTGCCTTGGCTGACACAGGCAGACGCTACTTGCTTCTGCCAGCATGGCCTCCGCTCGCTGAGGCTTGCTTTATATCTAGTCAGACCAGAAGTAGCACTGGTCCCACTTCCTGCAGCGCTCCCAAGTTTTAAATTACAGTAGCTAAGGCAGTATTCTGCCATTAAAACAGCAGAATAAAACCACAGGAGTGCTCTAAGGGCTTCTCCTCCTGCAAAAAGCTTGCAGTAGCTGAGTTACCTCACCCCTTGCTCCCTGGGGCGGGTTGGGAGTCAAAGATCATAACTTGTCTTTGGTTAGTGTACAGTTATACTCCCTTTCTGTCCCCGGCTAAGGTGCAACAGAAACCAACCCAGCACACCCTCTCCTTGTAAAATCAGTACCTGATGTGCAAAATACACTGTCTCATCTGTCCAACCAACAACTCCAGTCTGTTGTTTTTCCAACCCTGGGAGCATACATGATAGTGCTGTCAGATGCAGGCAAGCCAGATGCAGCGACTTCCATGCACTCTTCCTGTTCTGGCTGGGCCTGTTATCCCAGCTGCACTTTCACCTGTAGTCCACCAGGTGGCAGCATAGCAGCAAAAGCACATCCCTCCCTTCCTGTAGGAGAACTTCTTTTATTTTATTTTATTGAAATCTAGGATTACAAATACCTTTGAGAAGGAACTGCTCATTTACAAAGGTTCCACGTCGAAGGAGTGGGGGGTATACATACATACAAAGGTCAACATAATAATACATACTTACACAATAAAAAGAAGTAAGAGACTGAGGCTTAGGAAATTCCAGTAATTCAAAATGTGCCAAATGTTAGGTAGCATGACATACCAGCCAAGGGCAAGCTTAGAAATAAGCACTGCAAGTAAGAGGGAAGGGGGTATGCAGGCAGGAAGGCCATTGTCGGAGGGTAGAGGGTGAGGGTAAGAGCTCATGTGTGCAAATGCCAGGAGCCTTAGCAACAAGATGGAAGATCTGGAGGCTGTCATGGTACAGTCAGACCTGGACATTGTGGCCATCACTGAAACCTGGTGTAATGATAACCATGACTGGGAGATGGCCATACCTGGCTACAACATATTCAGAAGAGACAGAGCAGGCAGGAAGGGAGGAGGGTGGCACTGTATGTGAAAAATGACATAAAGGCCACACAGATCCAGGAGGAACAAAATGGGGGAGAGATACTGTGGGTTAAGCTGGAAAGGAAAATGGGGCCAGCCATCCGCACAGGTGTGGTCTATAGACCACCAGCCCAGGAGGAAGAAACAGATAGGAGCTGATGCTAGCCATCCAAAGGATGGCAGACAAGGGTGAGGTAGTACTGGTTGGAGACTTCAATATACCAGACGTGGACTGGAGCATCCCAGCAGCAGCATCAACTAGGAGCAGATTTATCCTGGACTCCCTTCAGGGTGCCTTCCTCAAGCAACTGGTCATGGAACCAACTCGGCAGAAGGCAATACTGGACCTTGTGCTCACAAACAGGGACAGTGTGATGGGGGTAACAGTGGGGGAGCACCTGGGTAACAGTGACCACCAGTCATTGTGGTTTGAAATCACAGAAAGAGCAGAACCACACCACACAAAAACACGTATCCTGGATTTTAGGGGGGCAGACTTTGGGAAAATGGGGAGATGCTTGAAAGAGGCATTAAGGGGAATGGGACAGGAATCAGGGATTGAGGAACAGTGGGCAGTATTTAAAATGGGATTATAAGAACAACAGAATTATGCATTAAGCAGGTTAGCAAGAGGAAAAGAAAGAGGAGACCATTATGGTTTCCAAAGAGGTAGCAAAGAAAGTGAAAGCCAAAAGATTGCATTCAGGCAATACAAAAAGACACAGGCAGAAGGGATAGGAGAAGTACCAGGAGAAACAAAGGGAGGCAGGGAAGTCAGTAAGGGAAGCCAAAGCTCAGACAGAAGAACACATTGCAAAATCAGTGGTTAAGGGGACAAAACCTTTACAGGTACATAAGTGAAAAAGAAGGACAAAGGAGGGATAGTGAGACTGAAGGGGAGGATGGGAGCCGCGTGGAGGATGACAACAGTAAAGCTGACATATTGAACAGGTATTTCTGCTCAGTCTTTACTAAGGAAGAGGGGTAATGGGTCTGAAGGAGTACAAGGTGCGAATGGTGCAGAAATGGACACAAGTCCCTTTACACGAGAAAGGGTCCTGAAGGAACTGGAAGTAATAAGAGCAGATAAAGCAATGGGGCCAGATGGGGTGCACCCAGGGTCCTTAAAGAACTAAGAGAGGTGGTGGCTGAACCTCTGGCTATCCTGTTCAGCCAATCACTGGAAACAGGGAGGTACCCAAAGACTGGAGGACAGCAGATGTAGTCCCTTATACAAAAGTGGGAACAAAGAGGAAGCAGGGAACTACAGACCAGTCAGCCTCACCTCGGTAGTGGGAAAGATCATGGAAGCACTACTGAAGGAGAGATTGGTGGAATATCTGGTTGTCAATGGACTACAGGACCCAAGGCAGCATGGTTTCAACAGGGGGAGGTCATGTCAGACCAACCTCATTGAATTTTTTGACTGGGTGACTAGGGAGGTGGATCAGGGGAGGGCAGTGGACATGGCCTATCTGGACTTCAGCAAGGCCTTTGACACTGTGCCACATAGAAGACTATTACACGAACTGGGAGATATGGGTGTGGGCAGGACAGTAGTGTGGTGGGTAGGTAACTGGCTGGGTGGCAGGACACAGAGGGTGGTGGTAAATGGCTGTCACTCCACAGAGGGAAGAGTGACCAGTGGGGTACCACAGGGATCAGTGCTGGGACCGTCCTATTCAACATCTTCATCAGTGACATTGCACAGGATCTAGAAGGCAGAATTTCACTGTTCGCTGATGACACAAAGCTCTGTAACAGAGTAGACACACCAGAGGGTGTAGACAGAATGAGAAGGGACCTGCAGAAACTTGAAGAATGGTCAAGGGTTTGGCAGTTGAAATTCAATGCAAGAAGTGCAAGATAATGCATATAGGGGTACAAAAACCCTGGCACAATATATCAGTTGGGGGTGAGGATATAGCATGCACCAAGCAGGAAAGGATCTTGGGGTTGTCATCTCTGATGACCTCAAAGTAAGGAAACAGTGTGACAAGGCATCAGGTAAAGCAAATAGGATGCTGGGATGTATAGGCAGGGCATCACCAGCAGGAAAAGGGAGGTCATAATTCCGCTATACAAGACACTAGTGAGGCCCCACCTGGAGTACAGTGTACAGTTCTGGAGACCATACCTACGTAAGGACATAGACAGGGTAGAGAAGGTTCAGAGGAGGGCAACAAGGATTGTGCATGGGTTGCATCACAAGTCCTATGAAGACAGGTTGAAGGAACTGGAGGAGAGGGAGAGAGGGGATATGATAGAGACATACAAGTATCTTACAGGGAGGAACAGGTGCAGGAAAACACTATTTTAAGCAAAAAGATGTTTCAGGACTAGAGGGCATGGGATGAAGTTGGAGGGAGGACGATTCAGAGGAAACATGAGAAAGAATTTCTTCACAGAACGGGTGGTGGACAAGTGGAACACCCTGCCAGAGGAAGTGGTGGGAGCTGAAACAATCACGGATTTAAGAATGCATGGGATAGACATAAAGGCATTCTAGAGGTCAGGGTGGGAAATAGACTTCTAGGAAAACAAACTGAACTTACAAGCTCAAATGGGCAGACTAGGTGGGCCATAGGCCCTTATCTGCCGACACTGTCTATGTATCTATGTATCTATGTAAAGGGAGGGGAGGGATGAAAGTCAGGAAATGCCCCGGGGGGGAAGGAAGAGGGGGTAGGTAGGTAGAAGGGGGCAAGGCGGGGAGAGGTAGCTGTCAAGACTGAAGTGGAGGGCAGTGAGCGGTGGGCCCCTGATTAAGCGAGGCAGTCACAACGACTAGTTGAAATGAGATGAAGTCGGAGTTGTCTCTTAAACGGGCCAAGAGCAGCAGCAGTAAGAGTTTCTTTGTTGAGATAATTGTACCACTGTGGTGCTCTGTGGGCAAAGGCCCTCTGGCCCATGGTAGTCCGGCATCTGGGGACAAGGAAGGTTAGTTGTTGTGAGACCAGCGGGGCACAGGAACCAAAGCAGCATGGATTCACAGCAGGAAGGTCATGTCAGATGAATCTAATCGATTTCTTTGACTGGGTGACCAAAGTAATAGACCAGGGAAGGGCTGTGAATATGGCCTACCTAGACTTTAGCAAGGCATTTGACACAGTCCCGCACAAAAGATTAATAATCAAGTTAGCCAGCCTGGGAGTGGGTCCGAGGGTGGTAGCCTGGGTAGCAAACTGGCTGCACAACAGGACACAGAAGGTAATAGTGAATGCAACACATTCTGAAGAAAGGGGGGTTACTGGTGGAGTACCTCAGGGCTCAGTACTGGGTCCAGTCCTCTTTAACGTCTTTATAGGTGACATTGCAGAGGGTCTGGAAGGAAAGGTATGCCTCTTTGCAGATGACACAAAGATCTGTAACAGAGTTGATACACAAGTGGGGTAGAAAGGATGAGAAGGGACTTGGCAAGGTTGGAGGAATGGTCAGACATATGGCAACTTAGATTCAATGCAAAGAAGTGCAAAGTAATGCACCTGGGAAATAAAAATCCAGGAGAAGAGCACACAATAGCAGGGGAGGTACTAATGACAACGATAATGGAAAGGGATCTGGGTGTAGTCATATCAGATGACCTAAAGGTGGTTAAGCAATGTGAGAAGTCAGTAAGGAGAGCCAGGGGGATACTGGGATGCGCAGGGAGGGGCATCACAAGTAGAAAAAGAGAAGTGGTTATCCCTCTATACAGACAGTTAGTGAGACCCCATCTGGAGTACTGCGTGCAGTTTTGGAGACCTCATCTACACAAGGACATAGACAGGATGGAAGCAGTCCAGAGGAGGGCAACTAAAATGGTGCAGGGTCTACATCAGAAACCATATGAGAGAGACTGAGAGAGCTTAATATGTATACCCTGATGAAAGGAGGGACAGGGGGACATGATAGAAACTTTTAAGTACCTCAAGGAATCAACAAAGTCCAGGAGGTAGCATCTTTCAGAAAAGAGATGTGTAAGAACAAAGGGGCACAATTTTAAGTTAGAGGGGATGGCTCGGGGTAATGTGGGAAATTCTTTTTCACGGAGAGAGTGGTGGACGCATGGAACCGCCTTCCTGGACAGGTTGTGGGGTCTAAAACAGTGGGGGAATTCAAACATGCATGGGACAGACATAAGGCAATTATAGTGGGGGGTTGCAGGAAGTAGGCTGTTGGTTAACTAGAATCTGCAGCTTATCCAATAGGTAGGGAAATGGGCAGACTGGGTGGGCCAAGTGGTCCTTATCTGCCGTCAAAGTCTAGGTTTCTGTGTTTCTATGTTGTGAACTTCTAGTTCGCTGGATGCTGTGGTGGTGAGTGAGGAGCTTTTCAATGCCCGGGGGCATGACCCTGGGGAGGACTTTTTGGCTTGAGGCAAGTTTGATACCGTATCCGGCTGATGAGAGGAAGCCATCCTGCCCAGTGTATGGGTCACAAGGTGTGTGAAGTCGGTCAGCCCCGTTAGCAGCCTGCATGCTTTGTTGAGTGCACCATATTTCTGGCGGCAGAGGCGGAGGCAGAGCCATAAATTGCTAGTCCATAATCGATGATGGAGGTGACAGAGCTGTTGATAGCCAACTGAAGAGTATCAGGAGTTATGCAGTGTTTGTGCCTGTTGAGCAGGCCTATCACGGATGTTGGTGGCTTTGGCGACAGAATCTATGTGCTGATGGTAGGAGAGTGAGCTGTCCAATGTGACACCTAGGTATTTAAAATCAGGAACGTGTTCAAGTAAGGTCCCTGTTTCATTTGGGATGGTGAGGTCACGGGATTTGTACTTGCTCCTGGCATTGTAGAAGGTCATAACCTTTGTTTTGCTGCAGTTCATGACCAGTTTGTGTGACTTGAACCATTCTTCGATGCACCTGAATTCAAGCTGTAATTGTTTCTCGAGGAACTCTGCGTTTTGGTGGTTGGTGAACATGACTACGTCGTCGGCGTAGAGCAGTGATTTCTGGTGGCAGACACTGGGAAGGTCATTGAGGAAGAGGCTGAAGAGTAGTGGCCCCAGGATGGACCCCTGAAAGGACTGGCTTTTCTTCCGAGGCGACACCAGCAATCCTAACCCGCTGGACCCTCTCCCCAAGGTAGCTTGAAAACCAGAGCAGCGCTTCATTGGAGAGCCCAATGTTTGATAATTGCTTGAGTAGGAGTGGGTAGTTCACAGTATCAAAGGCTTTCGTAAGGTCTATGAGTACTGCCCCTATACAGTTTCCTTGATCAAGCATGGTATGGATGAAGCCCGTGAATTCTAATAGTGCAGTGGTGGTACTGTGCCCTTTTCAGAAACCGTGTTGCTCAGGACACTAGATGTCGTATTTTTCCAGGTACTTGACTAGTTGGTCTGAGGCGATGCGCTCCAGGGTCTTAGACAATGGAGGGAGGATGGAAATAGGTCTGTAGTTGGAGTGCAGTGATTTGTCTCCACTTTTGTGTACCGGTGTGATGGTCGCCTGTTTCCAGCGAGATGGGAACTGGAACATCCTAGTGATAGGTTGAGGCCTTTGTCAGGGGTTCAGGACTTCTTCAAGGACAAGTGCTAACAACTTCAGGTCAAGAGAGTCACCTCTGTAGCCTGCGTTGTGAATGGCCTTCGAATATAGGTTCTGGCTTCATGCACTGGGATCTCCTTGAAGTAGAATTGTGGGGCAGGGTGTAGGAGAGGAGTAGTTGCAGGAGGGTTACTACCAGAGGGGCATCAAAGAAATTAGAAGGGAGGACACTATCCAAGTTGGAGACGCATTGTTAAAGGTGTTGGTGATTGTGTACAGGTCAGATGTTGGGTGTTCCATTTATGTTGAGCATGGTGGGTGGTGACTTAGGGTCCTTGCCTGTAAGGTCTTTCAGGTTACTCCAAAATTTTTTTCCATCACCCCAGGAGTTGGAGAGAGATTCCTTGAAGTATTTGCTTTTGGCACTCCTAACTGCCCGTGTGCACTTATTTCTGGCAGCTTTATATTTGTGAATTTCCCCAGGTTTGGATGTTGCACGGACACAGTGCCAGAGATGATCCCTATGTTTGAGTAAAGTGATTAGATCGGGGGTTATCCAAGGATTAGCTCTGCCCCTGACCTTCAGCTTTTTGAGAGGTGCAAAGATATTGCAGGCCGCAGTGAAGTGGCTGATGAAAAGGTCTAAGGCTTGGTTTACATCAATGGCAGAGTTGATTGGTGTCCAGTCCAGGTGGCTTAGGTGTGCCTTTAGTAGCTCAAGGTACCCCTGCTTTAACACTCTGGTGTGGATTATTTTAGGAGGGGGCTTAATGAATTTGTTTGTTCAGGTACATGTGACCGGTGAGTGGTCACTGATCCCATCAGGGAGCACTGAGACTTTTGAGATTCGTTCAGGGTGATTAGTACGGATCCAGTCCAGAAGTGTGTGCGACCCTTTCCTATAGTTGCATCTGGTGGGGGTGGTAACAAGCTGGGTGAGGTTCTGTGACGTGACAGCATCCTTGTAGCATCCTTCTACTGGCATGTTTAATCTACCTCCCCTGCCAGACCTCTGCCACTCCAGTTTCGGGACATGACCTGGGTCACTCGCTTTGCAAGTTGCAATGTTGTTGCTCCACCAATGTCTGAGCTGGGTGACAGAGCCATAACATTTTGATGATGTGATTTTAGTCATCCATGTCTGTTCTCAGGCCCCTACAAAAAAATGTTTCTTTGAAAACAGTAATGCCACAGTTAATTGCTTTTGACATCAATGGGTTCAGTTTACCACATTTAGCAGAAGGAAAACTGCACATTGACTTAAATCATTCAGCTTCCTTCAGATGTTGCAGTGCTGAGAACTGGGGAAGAGACCTACCATGTCACATTTCAACATTAATATTTTTCATAAGTATAGCTTAAAAGATAAAAGCAAAACAAACCACAATTTTACTTTGCAAATGATCTGTTAAAGGAATTGACCTGAACTAACAAAAGATCTTTCCTTTCCCCTTTCCAGAGCTGGATGTCATCAGATCAACCACTTCCTCGATTCACAGGACGTTACAGCAAGAAGCAGAGTTTGTAGCTGGTGAAGCACTCACCTTTCCCTACTGGAGTCCGGGGTTCGAGTCCCAGATTAGGCCAGATGTGAAATGAGTTTTATGGACTCCATTTAGGGTCTAGCAGGCAGGTGGATCACAGAACCAGCACACAGTTGGACACAGTTTGGCCTTTTGGTGTATATTTGGACCCACAAAGAACTGTGACCAGTTTATATGGTCATTGTATACATGGGTGTTTGGCTCAGCTGGATTCATTTATGTAACTCATTTTCTCTTGGAGCACATATAGTATGTGAGCCGAAATGTTCTATGCACAACCTTATTCAGAATGGCTACCGCAGACTAAGTGAGTTAAAAGGGAGTGTAGGGGTGCATGGGCCTTCAAAGTTTGAAAGATCATGAAAAACCCTTTTAAGCAAGGTGTTATGCTTGCTTGTAGGTGTCTGAGGTCCAGAGATATCACCGTCTTAATCTGTGCCCTATTTTTACTCAAGGCTGTGGCCTTTTAATGATACATAGAGACAGAAAGTGATGTAATTGTTGAGGAAGCTGTTTGGTTGTTCAGCAGCTTCCCCAACAGTGATATCGCTACTGCCTTGATTTGTGATAGGACAGACTGTGACAAGGTTACCTGTGAACTCCTGACACCTACAGACAAACACTCTGCTTTGCTCAAAAGGGCTTTTCATGGTCTTTCAGATGACCCTACACTTCTACACACACTTCTAAAGCAGCAGTTCATGTTATAAAGACATTTCTACAGCTTGAATAAAACAAGCAATCTGGTTGATTAAAACTGGTCACATGAGCATGTATTAATTTCACATTACCACATGGTTCCAATTTTGCGTGCTTTTTCCTTGTTTTAATTTTAAAAGCATTAATTTCATAAGTGCAGTAACATATTCCAGGAAGTTTGGGAATACCATGAAGTACTGTAGTTCCTGGGTGGTTGAAGGCACCACTCAGCTGTACCTCACACCTCACAACCCACTCAGACATGCAGTAGTTTATCAGTTACTTGCTCCTATAAGCAATATTGTGCTAAAGCTGCATCTCATTCTGTCACGTTTGTTTTCTATTTGTTCGCCTATTGTTTGCTCTGTTTTATCTCGTGTCATTCTTGAAAATGGGTACTTTCTTGCCTAAGACAAAGAACCTCTGTGCGCAAACACTGAGGCAAGGGTTACCCAAAGGGCATTTGGCTGGGAAGCCAAGTTTCAAGAAAATACAAAATCACACATGCCCCCACAATGCAAAGCATCATGGGCTGCATATGCAAATCACCACAGAGATATTATGCTGGTCAACTTTAAGCAGAATTGCATGGTGCCGAAGGCCTCTCACACAGTTTGCAAAGGGTGCTAACAGAAGACATAGACACGTGTTTGCGTCCCAACAGGACTCATCAGTATGCCTCATCTGTTTGACACCCCAGTGGAATGGACCAGCTACCCTTAAGGCAGTGTGCCTTGGATATATTGTGGTGAACCCATTAAAATAAAAAACTATTTAAAAGACAAAGAACCTCTGTGCGCAAACACTGAGGCAAGGGTTACCCCAAAGGGCATTTGGCTGGGAAGCCAAGTTTCAAGAAAATACAAAATCACACATAAATGAAATGGGGTACCAGATAAACGGAAACAAAAAATGTACAGCAGGGAACTCTTTTTTTTTTGGTTATTTTAATGGGTTCACCACAATATATCCAAGGCACAGTGCCTTAAGGGTAGCTGGTCCATTCCACTGGGGTGTCAAACAGATGAGGCATACTGATGAGTCCTGGTAGGACGAAACACGTGTCTATGTCTAGCACCCTTTGCAAACTGTGTGAGAGGCCTTTCGGCACCATGCAATTCTGCTTAAAGTTGGACCAGCATAACATTCTGTGGTGATTTGCATATGCAGCCCATGATGCTTTGCATTGTGGGGGCATGTGTGATTTTGTATTTTCTTGAAACTTGGCTTCCCAGCCAAATGCCCTTTGGGGTAACCCTTGCCTCAGTGTTTGCGCACAGAGGTTCTTTGTCTTTTAAATAGTTTTTTATTTTAATGGGTTCACCACAATATATCCAAGGCACACTGCCTTAAGGGTAGCTGGTCCATTCCACTGGGGTGTCAAACAGATGAGGCATACTGATGAGTCCTGGTAGGACTAAACACTGTCTATGTCTCTGTTAGCACCCTTTGCAAACTGTGGAGAGGCCTTTCGGCACCATGCAATTCTGCTTAAAGTTGGACCAGCATAACATTCTGTGGTGATTTGCATATGCAGCCCATTATGCTTTGCATTGTGGGGGCATGTGTGATTTTGTACTTTCTTGCTTAGTGCACTTACCAAAACTAAATTTAAATAAATTCTGCACACCCTAGTGTTATTGTTGTACATACTTACCCCCACCCCCAAAAAAAAAGAGTTCCCTGCTGTACATTTTTGTTTCCGCTTATATGGTACCCCATTTCATTTAATGTTCACCATGTTGGAGTTTCCATTTGGTGGTCTGGAGTTAGTCCTGATGTCCCCCAGAGACCCAGAAGTTCAATGAGCAGTTTCTGTTGCATGCCAGTTTGCAGTAGCCATTACAGGAATGATGTTAAACAATGGAGGCTAGATTTACGCCATTCTGGGACAAAGTCTCAGGCTGCAGCCACCAGTGGGGTACATAATCCCCGCACTTGTGGACATTCTGATCTTCAGACCATGCTCCGCATGAACGACAGGTGCAGCTGCGGAGGATGTTATGCCTGGGCCAACCAGGCATAACATTTTGGCACAGCTGTGCCACAAAATGGCCACAAGCTGCCATAAATCATGGAGATGGCAGTGAAACACCTCCATATTTGAAAATCTGGCGCATGTGGGAAACAATGCGACTCTGCATGTGAAGCGCCACTTGTGCCAGTTTTTCCTGCACCTGTGCCAGTTCCTGGGGGTTTTGAAAATCTGACCCTGGATATTCAAAAGCAGCTTAGAACACCAATGAAAACCTGAGAGTGGAGACATTTAAAGGAACTCTTCATTAATTATTTACTCAAAATCCCCAAAATGCTAAAACAGACCGAAAACAGAGGGACTGACATCTTACAAGATGACATTAATAGGGTGATCTCAAATGGAATAAAAGGTATTGATGTGTTATTTCACTATAACATGAGCTGCTGCTTTAATTATGCAGTCCTGACAGTTTATATTACTTCATTGTGTTGCACACACTTCCGTAACATTCAGTATTTGCTCAGATTGCTAATACTTGATACACAGTGTAATAATGCTTATGTATGAAATATGTAATATGAAGTGTAAAGTTCTTCTGAATTGCTTTCTACAGGTATATGTATTACATTTTCCCCTTTCATGTATATTATATAACTGTTTGGAATTGGTTATGAATTGATGTAAATAAAAGAAAGGGTTGTTATATACTTGTTTTATTTTCAAACTTTTCAATCAGCACACTTTCTATAAGTGGTGGTCTGGTTGTTCTGCTCATACTTCTTGGGCTGCTTCCAGTTGGTTCAGGTTGGTGATGCCTTATCCACCCCCCTGCCCATCAAGTTCAGTGTCACTCGGGACTTTATCCTCAGCCTAGTGCTTTTCTTCATCTTCTTAAACAACCTCCCCTTCACTTGTATTTTCTCACACATTCACATGTATGTGGATGACACAGTTCTATTTGCTTCTGGGTCTTCGGTCCCTGAACTGAAATTGTCACTCCAGCGTGACTTTGACAACATCCAGTGCTGGGTTCGCTAAAATCAGCTTTCACTGAATGCCAAAAGATTGCCTCCACACATTTGGCGCTAGATGGAGACTAGGTTGGTTCCAATCTCCCCTGTCCTCAAGACTCTGGATAGTAACCAGGTGGAAGAGATGCCCCACTTTAAGTACTTAGTGAGGCAGTATAGCGCAGTGGTTTAAGGCTCTGAGCTGCAAATCTGGAGACCTGGTTTTGAATCCCACTGCTCCCACTTGCATACTGTGTGAGCCTGAGCAAGTCGCTTAACTTTCCTGTACTCCCAGGTCGCACCTGTAAACAAGCTTTCAGCTTAGTGTGCCACTCCTAATTAAACAATTGGATAAAAGAAAAAGTACTTATGGGTGTGGCTGAACCAGAACTTCAGCTTTTCCACTCACATTGACACAGTGCAGAAGAAACTTCACCCTAAAGTCGGCCTGCCAGTGCAGCGGTAGTGCTACCGTTCATGACGCCGACGACTCAGGTTCAGGAATGAGCCTGGGACATCAGAAGGTCAGCTGGTGGGGGGGGGGAGAATTGAGCATCCTATGGACGGCTCTTCCAAGGGGGGTGTCGACGGTGTTCCAGTGACCCTTTGCAGCAGCCAGAGGTCCAACAGTCGGGACTGATTTCATTGGGAGGCGTGGCAAACGTACGGCTTGATGTTTCCACGTCATTGCATGCTATGCCTCCTTGTGGGGGGAAGCAGAAAATGGAGGTCTGTCCACCACACAATGATGCCCACCCCCATACCGCTGACCCCACACCCCCAACCGAGCTCTCGCTCTTGTTCCGTTCAGTCTCCGTTAGAGGGGAAAGGGGCCCCCGGCAGCCCTGCCCCAGGGGGTAAGATGGGGATCTTCAGGAGTGAAGTAAGTCCCAGGGTGAGTAGCAGGGTAGAGCTGGTGGGTGTGTGGGTGTGTGTGTGGGGGGGCTAGTAGCACTGGCTGGACATAGGAGGTTAAAAACATAGTAAATAAAAAATAAACTTTGTCCTAAGCTTGGTGCGCTGTACCGCAACAGATCCTGTCTTCCTCTACTGGTCCGCTGAGAGATTATCTCAAAATGGTCTTGCTGGTTAGACTGTGTGAATGTAGTCTACAATGCTGCCCCAACGTTTGCACGTGCCAGACTGGACCCCCCTTTCCATTCCTTCTGCCGCTTTGCCCTTAGTGCTCTCTCTCTCACCCACTACTGTTTTCTCTATGCAATCTCATTGAAACACAAACAATGTCAGGAGAAAAGGCCATTGATCCATCCAGTAATTAGTCTCTGCTAATCCCCAAATTACCAGTATCTTGGAGTGCATTATTGCAATTATATTATGGACCCATGTGTAAAATAAATTGAAAAAGTGTTAATTATGTTTTGTTTTGCTTTTCACTTTCTCAGCAGTGGGTTATTGCAGGATTTACCCACTGGTAAAGACTTTAGCTGACCAGTCAGGTTACAGGATTGTTTATGTCCATTCTGTAAGTCCTACTAATTAATGTCAGTGGCTTTTTGATACATTTTCACCTTGGGGCCAGGAAGTGCAGATGATACAGTGATTGGTGTGAGGGCATGGTAACAAGAGGCCATGGATAGAAACTGGCGGGAGAAGCTTTATGAGGATGGAAAAAGTTCTTTACAGAAAGTAATGTGGAGAAGTGGAATGCATAGCGAAAAGAGGTGATCAACACAGAGTCTGTTGCTGTCTCCAAACACAGGTGGGATGGGCACAGAAAAATAGTCCAACCAGAGGAGAGAGGGAGGGAGGGTGGGTAGTCAGGGAAGGGATGAATGGACTTTGGGGGGGGGGGGATGTTATGATATAGTCAGGGCCAAGTAGACTAGCTCCGGTCCAGCACTTGGCTGTGTGTGGGTGCAGGCAGGTACTAGGCAGACTTGATGGGCCACTGAACATTTTTCTGCCACTAACATCCATGTTTCTGTGATCACTGGTTCAAGTCCTACACCAGACAATTAGCCTTATACATAACACTGATACCGCAGTGCTGCTTTGTAGGAGTTATCATCCTTCAGATGAGATGTTAAATAAAGGTCTCTTCTGCCTGTCTCTGGGGGCTGCTCAGGTAGAAGGGTAGAAGACTGTTTGTCGAAGGCAGTTTTGTAGTGGAGTAATTCCCTTTCTCTCAATAACAGTATTTCTAATGCAGTGTGTGTGTATTATTGCACTTAATGCCTGCTGTGAATATCTATCTATATATCTGTCTGTCCATCTATATACTCTTGATAGGGGGTCGATCCCAGTCCTTTCACAGAAGAAAGGGTTCTGCAAGAACTCCTAAAACTGAAGGTGGACAAAGCAATGGGTCCTGATGGAATTCACCCCAGAATTCTAAAAGAATTAAGGGAGGAACTAGTGAAACCACTGGCTACTCTTTTTAATAAATCATGGGAGGATGGTGTGGTACCCGAGGACTGGAGGAAGGCAGATGTGATTCCCCTTCACAAAAGTGGGACCAAGACAGAGGCAGGAAACTACAGACCTGTCAGTCTGACCTCTGTGGTAGGGAAAGTGCTGGAGTCACTTCTAAAGGAAAGAATAGTTGAGTACCTAGAGGCCAGTGGAGCACAGGCAGCATGGATTCACAGCGGGAAGGTCATGTCAGACGAATCTAATAGATTTCTTTGACTGGGTGACCAAAGTAGTAGACCAGGGAGGGGCTGTGGACATGGCCTACCTGGACTTTAGCAAGGCATTTGACACAGTCCCACACAAAAGATTAATAGTCAAATTAACCAGCCTGGGAGTGGGTCCCAGGGTGGTAGCCTGGGTAAAACATTGGCTGCACAACAGGACACAGAACGTAATTGTAAATGGAGTCCACTCTGAAGAAAGAGGGGTTACTAGTGGGGTACCGCAGGGTTCAGTATTGGGTCCAGTCCTTTTTAATGTCTTCATCAGTGACACTGCAGAGGGACTGGAAGGAAAAGTATGCCTTTTTGCAGATGACACAAAGATCTGCAACAGGGTTGATACACAAGGAGGCGTGGAAAGGATGAAAAGGGACTTGGCAAGGTTGGAGGAATGGTCAGAAGTATGGCAGCTAGGATTCAATGCAAAGAAGTGCAAAATAATGCACCTGGGAAACAAGAACCCAGGGGAAGAATACACAATGGGTGGGAGGTAGTAACAAAAACAAAAGGAAAGGGACCTGGGGGTAATCATATCAGATGACCTTAAGGTTAGCAAGCAATGTGAGAAGGCAGTAGGGAGGGCTGGGGGTATACTGGGATGTATAGGGAGAGGCATCAGCAGCAGAAAACAGGAAGTTGTTATCCCTCTGTACAGACAGTTGGTGAGACCCCATCTGGAATACTGTGTCCAGTTCTGGAGACCCCATCTCCACAAGGACATAGACAGGATAGAGGTAGTCCAGAGGAGGGCAACTAAATGGTGCAGGGTCTGCAAGAGAAGCCGTATGAGGAGAGACTAGAGGAGCTTAATATGTATACCCTTGAGGAAAGAAGGGAGAGGGGGGACATGATAGAAACTTTTAAGTACCTCAGTGGAATCAACAAAGTCCAAGAGGGTAGCATCTTTCAGAAAAAGAGACTTGCAAGAACAAGGGGACACAATTTAAAGATAGAAGGGGTTCAGGGGCAATGTGAGTAAGTATTATTTCACAGAGAGGGTAGTGGATGCATGGAACAGCCTTCCTGAGGAGGTTGTGGGGTCTAAAACTGTGGGAGAATTCAAGAATGCATGGGACAGACATAAGGCAATTCTTGTGGGGGGTAGGAAGAAATAGGTTGTTGGTTAACTAGGATCTGCGGCCTATCCTGTAGGTAGGGAAATGGGCAGACTAGATAGGCCAAGCAGTCCTTATCTGCCATCAAAGTCTATGTTTCTATGTTACCACATACTATACCTGCACTGCCTTTGTAAATCACTTTGGGATACAGTGTACCTGAAAGGTGCTATATAAAACCAAGTTCTGTTCTCTGTAATGTGTACATTTGTAATGGTCTCTGCTGAGATGTTCCATTGTTTTTTCAGGCAGTGTTACTTTATTTAAATTGCACAGCCTTTTTAGTTAATATTGTATTTTCCCCTGAAGGAGTTACGTTCAGAGACCGTTGTTCATTTTTCACCCTTAATCTGGATAACACCATTTATTTGTACCGCCAATGATTTTGCATAGCGTAGTACAATTGAACAACATGATGTTATTACCTTGATTGTTTTTCCTTTAAGTGATGATCTGCTGGACTGCAGCTTTGGCAAGGAGCAGGGCCATCCTTATTTTATTTATTTAGTTTTTGTTAACTGGGTAGGTACACTAGGCAGAAACTGCCTTTTCTCACCCCAGGAATCCCTCAGTATGCTTGACTATAGCAGTTACGCCAGCTGGGTTCAGTTGCCCCAGAGGTGGAGACTATGCTAATGATGCCCAGGAATTAGCCTATCAGATTGCAGTAAGAGAGTGCTGCCTGTAGCTGGAGCTGTGAGTCAGAATTTCTCCACTGGCTGGACAAGTCTGCCCCGGAGCTCTCTCTTCAGATTTTCACTTGAAGAAGTTACTTTATTTTCAAGTCAGTCTTTTCTTTCAGTGAGTGCTGCCTATAGTGTTTTTTCTTTATTTTATTGTATTTTTAGTGTGTTCCCACAGTTCCATTCAGTTCCCTGGAACTGCAGATCTTCTCTTCATAGCGGTTCCACGCAGTTCCTGCGCTTTTTTCTGCTTTAAAATACAGTTTCTGAGGTTAAAAATCTGCAGCTTTTATTTTTAATAGTAGTTTTATCGTGGTTCCATATATTTGAAGGAATTACATTTTCCACTGCTTTTTCTTTATTTTTCTTCTGTGAGGAACCATTTCTAATGGTTCCACACCATGGGAACCAACCACATTTTACATTTTTCCCTTTCAGGAACCATTTTTCAAGGTCTGCTGACGAATTGGCATGTCAGATAGACTTAAAAAGAGGACTGGACCCACTGGTTTTAAAAATTGTATAAAGTGCTTTAGAACTGTGGCCAAGGCATATGGCCTCAACCTTTGTCTGAGTTTTCATTGATTTCATTGACAATACAGAGCAATAGGGGACAAAAGTCCATAAGCTCGCTACTACATCTACAAATAGCCTTTAATTCCTTTGTTTATACAATATTGATCAAACTTTGATTTAAATTCAAATATTGTTTTACTGTCTACCACATCACAGGGTAATGCATTCCATATTTGAGTTACCCTATTATTTATCCAAAATCTCCTCTTGTTTGTATTTGTTTTTTCTTTAATTAATTACTGTCTACGTGCTCTTGTGTTATGTCCATTGTCCCTATGTTTCAATCCTATACAATCCCATAGAAAACAATCTTTATGAGCCTTAAAAATCATACACATGTCCCCCCTCATTCTTCTATACTCAAGTGAATACAGTCCCAATGCACTCAACCCCTGCTCGTAAATCTTTCCCTTAAGTCCTGTAATAGTTTTAGTAACTCTTCTCTGGACCCTCTCCAATACTCCCACAACCTGTCTTTTATAAGGTGCCCAGAACTGCATGTAGTACTCCATATGAGGCCTCACTAGTGCAGTATATAGAGGGAGTATAACTTCATTTTCCTTACATCCTTTATGTCTGTTTATACAGTGTGCAATACCGCTAGATTTTTTAATAGTCTTATTACAGTGTGTACTAAACTCCAGGTTACTGCCAATATTAATCCCAAGATTGGATTCTTCTACAGAGACCCTTAATACTTTACCTCCCAAATAGTATTTAAAGAGATTATTATTATTTCCAAAGTGTATAACAGTACATTTATCTATATTGAATATGGATTGTTTTTGGGAGGCCCAATTTTCCAATTCATTTAGGGCTGCTTGCAGAGTATTATATTCTGCTAAATTATTTACTGTGCCTCCAAGTCGCATGTCATCTGCAAATTTTGATAACCAAACACTATGGTTAACCTGCATAGTTGATATATAGAGATTGAAAAGACAGGGTCCCAGCACAGATCCCTGTGGGACACCACTAGTCACTGGGATTCACTGGAGAAATGACCCTCACACATACTTTATGATGCCGATTTGCCAGCCATGCCCTAATCCACAAAGCTGTCCAACTTGGTAATTCTAGTTGTTGAATAACTTTAACTAGCTCCTCATGAGGGACCTTATCAAAGGCTTTTGCAAAGTCTAGATAGATGACATCAGCTGGGATACTGCTATCTACTGACTTACTGACCTTATTATAGAATTCCAATAAATTAGTCTGGCATGATCGCCCCTTTTTAAACCCATGTTGTGATTTAGCTTCCTTGCCTGAACTTTCAAGGAAGTCTACAATAAAATCCTTTACTATAGCTTCCAGTATTTTTCCTAGCACAGAAGTCAAACTTATGGGCCTATAATTAGACACCAATTGACGTGATCCTTTCACTGTTGCTTGATGCCAAACTTCAGGAACCTCGCCTGTTGCTATAGATGTTTGGAACAGGTGTGTCACAGGATCTACCAAGACCTCCGCCAGCTCCCTTAACATCCTTGGATGAATTCCATCTGGTCCATGTGCCTTATTTTGTTTGACTTGCTAGAGTCTTGTAAGTACAGTGGCTCTATTTTATAGATGGAATTCGACTGTACTGTGGCTGTACCATGATTGCCAGAATGTGGATTTACATTAAAAACTGATGAGAAGTAATTATTAAATTCCTTAGCCAATAACCCATTGTCAGTTATAGATTCCCCATTGTCGGTTTTAAGGGGTCCTACAGATAAGTTTTTGCCTTTTTAACTATTTGTATAAGTATAGAAGGTTTTATAATTATCTTGTACTTTGGCAGCTAAAGTATACTCGTAGTTTCTTTTTGCTGTGAAAATACCCTTTTTAGCCAGCCTCTGACTTATTTTATATTTTTCCCAATTATCCTCAGTATTAGACTTTTTTGCGTAGTAATAACATCTATGTTTTTATTTGATTAGTGATTTAACTAGTGGGGTCCACCACGGTGGGGAACATTTTTTTGTCCACTGTATTTTTTTTGTGGTAGGCACATACCTTTGGACCAATTCATTTAATTTATTGATTAATTTGCTAAATTTCAGCAACAGGTTGTGTCCCAAAATCAGATTTCCAATCGTGAGGCTTCCAATTCATGTCTCATAGAATCAAATCAGCCCTATTGTACCTTTGAAGTACCATTGTACCTGTACATTTTCCCATGGCTTCCCTGTACTGGAACGTGACCATAGAATGGTCACTGGACCCAAGTGGGTGAATTACATTAAAATCCATAATGTTTTCACCCATATCACTTAATAATAAATCCAGAATATGATTACCCATAGTACTGGAAGCAACAAATTAGTCCAAACCAGCAAGAATAAAAGTATCCAGGTATCTTGATTCAATACTTGAATTTGCTTTTAATAATTCCCAGTCAATACCTGGGAGGTTAAAATCTCAACAAAATAACCTTCCTGATAGACATAGCTGGGTAATGAAAGCAAGGATGTCCTCATCTTCTTTCAACTTAGTGGATGGTGGCCTATATAATACCCCAAGATTAATTTTGGCTGAATGGGAAGGGCTAATCTTTACCCAAAGAGCTTCCAAATCCGGCCAGCTAGTTATTTCAGTTTGCTCTGAAACAATCATATCACTGATATACACTGCCACCCCCCCTTAGTTAGGGGTCGATCTCTATTAAAAAGTATGTACCCTTGGATTTGGTTATCCCATGTATCATCAGGCTGCCACCATGTCTCAACTACGGCACAGATGTGAATATCCTGGTTAATTAATAAAGACTGTAGCTCATCGAGCTTATTATTTAAGCTTCGAGCATTAACAGACATAAACTTCCATCCTGTGTCTAATTGGTCTGAGTTACGTGTCCCCTCAACCCCACTCCGTTCAAGTTTAAATGTTGGTATATAGTGTCTTTTAAGTGTTGGGCTAGCACACATTTTCCCATTTTATTGAGATGTAAACCATCCCTAGCGTAAAGATGTTCTTTTTGAAATTTCTGCCAATGATCAATATAGAAGTATCCTTCTCTTGCAGTCCATCTTTTAAACCATCCGTTTAGTCTATAGATTTCTTGGTTCAATTTATTGCTAGCTCTTGGAACTGGTAAAATCCCAGAAATCCAAACTTCGCACCCCCTATTTTTTAGTACCATACCCATTTCCTCAAAGTCCCTCTGTATATTTGGTAACTGTCTTTTGCCTACATCATTTACCCCCACATGAAGAATGGTAGTTGGTGTATTAGTGTTTTCAAGTAGGCCAGGGAGGAGATTTATTATATTACCAATGCCAACTCCAGGAAGTACACTAACAGCTGTTGATTCATTGTGCTGCTTACACAAAATTCCATCAGTATTCTTTAGCATGGAATCCCCTATAAATGACAAATCTTTACTTTGGCTTGGGGCACTAGATGCATTTGACTGTGATTGGTCACTATTTTGTGTGCTTGTGCAAACATTCCTTGATGGGTTAAAAACAGATTCCAGATCAGTGGTAGAAATTCCCTCAGCATCCTCCTCAAGAACTAGGGCCTGAAATCTATTTGGAGTTAAAACATTAGATACTCCCCCTATAGTCCTCCTGCCCCTTTTAAATGATTGTTTTCCAGTAACTAATGTCCAGTCACCTTCATTTAGCCCATCTTTATCTAAAATTGCATCAATAATCTGCTCACCAATTTCATTTTTGGTCTCTCTCAATATCTTCTACCATGGAATCAATGTATTGCTAGAGTGAGAAATCTTGAGTTGTACCTGTAATCTTTTTAAAGACACAATCTCCTGCTTGAGTTGTTGAATCTCAATGCAATGACTACATACATAATTTGCAACTACTTCCCCCATTCTGAACATCCCGCACTGATCGCAACTCAACATGTTTAGGCAGTACTCACGCTAATGCAGCCAATTTCCTTTCTTTTACAGCTGAAAACAGCTGACACAGCCTACGTGCCGGAACGCGCGTGACGACCACGCGCTCCGCTTGCAGTGTGGCCAAGCTAAATATTGAAATATGACCCAGAAGATCTTAATCAGGGGTCAGAGTCTCTCGTACAGTGGGGATGATTTAAAATACTAAAACACTTGAATTTACTATCCCTTCACTATGCGTTTGTCACTCATGCGTGACCGAGGCATAGGATTTGGGATTAAGGTTTGAAATTTAATTTCTAGTGCTGACTTGTAGTCCCTAAATTCTCCACAGGACTACAAAACCCTCTTCCTGCTTCCTGTTGCTTAGTTGTTTGGGTCCAGCCCATATTTTAACTAACTGTGAACTTTGCACACAATTTTGTTCAAAAACAGTTAAGAAAAGAGCCAAAAGTCTGGAATAATGGCTTCTCAGTCTGCCTCCCCCTCTTATAAGAATTCAGAAGAGGGATCCTCCTCTCATCAAAAGTCTAAAGACAGGTCCTCCAAGGACCCTTTAGAAAATAAGTCTGATAAAAATAATAATGACCAAGACAAAAAAAAAAAAAGACATACTGAGCAGATTTCTGATCCAGTGCCTCCTAAAAGAAACAAAAGAAAACATATCACTGCCCTCCCACTGAAAAGCAAGGAGACACCAGTGTCACAAGATATACTCTGTGGAGAAAATGGCTAAGGCTTGGCAATTTTATCAAACCTTCCAGGCTTTGGGCAACCCCTTTAATGTCTCACCTGGTCCTACCACGCCTATTCCATCTGATCAAGGCCTTGGCCAGAGTATTTACTTTGAGGAAGGTGAGGATGAAGAGGAGGGTGAACCCTTGGAACCAGATGTATCCCCTGATCAAGAGTTTTGCACCCCTTCCAATGACCAGAAGGATTTCTCTTCTCACTATACTTTTGTCCAGCATATAGTGGATGCTCTCAACCTTTCTATCCAAGAGACCACTGAAGATGATGAGGAGGAGGCAGACTTCTTAGATATGATGGGTCTCCCTCCTCCCAAAAATCTTCTCCTACCAATCCATAAGTTCCTTTGCAGGGCTACTTTCAGTCTTCTTTAGAATCCCACCTTCATCCTGGGGTGGATAAAAAAATTGAGAAAAAGTACCAGCTAGATAAAACTAATGCTCCCTCTACATTCACCCAGATCATGAAGGAGTGATACAGGCTGTAGCCTCTAGAAAAGGAATCCAGAAAACTGAGTACTATGGGCAAGAAATATTACACCACAGCCTCTTTGCTGCTCTGCCTCACTACATACACATACACAGCTTAATATGAAAAGGCTGTCTGGAACTTTGTCTTGGCCATTAGCCAACAAGCCCTGGACAGAGTAGCCCAGGACCTGGCAGAAACTGTAAAACTGCCTTGGAAGCTACAAAATATCAGTTTCATATGAGGGTGGATGCCAGTGACACTGCCTCCAGAGCTATGGCTCAAGCCATCTTTCTCAGGTGGTTTGCCCAGCTGAGAACCACTAATCTCTCCAGGACACCCAGGCCAAAATTATGTACTTTCCTGTGAGAACAATTCTCTCTTTGGGGACAAAACAGAGGCATACATGAAAAAGGTGGAAGAATACAAAACCACCTGTCAGAGCAATGCAACTAAAGAAAAAGTCTCTATTTCCTACAAACCCCAAGGCAGAGAGGGTAGAGGCAGGGGTTACTATCCCAGGGCCTTTTATCCTATGCCAATGCCTATGCCCTTGGCGTATTCTCAGATTAGATTATTCTTTAGGGGAAGAGGTAGAAGGACTCAGAAATGTGCTGATCCCACACCTTCAACCAAAACCCAAACTAAACAAAACCCCTAACTGCTAGGTCCAGGTCACCTCCCCTCTACCAGTAGGAGGAAGGCTGACCCACTACCTCCACCAGTGGCAATGCATCACCACAGATAAGTGGGTGCTGGAGGTGGAGCATCAAGGACTTTCCCTGCAGTTAAAAAAATGTCCCACTCAGCAGGGTCACAGGAATCTAAACCTCTAACCCCACAGAAAGAATTCTGCTGGAGTTAGAGGTCAGGGCTCTCCTGTTAGCAAGGCAGTGGAAGAGTTCCTTCTTCGAGATACTTTCTCACCCAAAAGAAAATGGGGACTGGCAACCCATTCTAGATTTCAGGTACCTGAACAAGCAATTGTTCAATCCCAGATTCAAGATGGTCAGCCTGTCGGTGGTGATCCCTCCTTACAGCAGGAAACTGGCTAGCCTCCCTGAGCGTGAAGGATGCCTGTTTCCACATTCCTATCAGGCCCTCTCACCAAAGTATCTCAGATTCAGACTGAACTCTGGCCATTACCAGTTTGCAGCTCTCCCATTCGGCCTTTCTTCAGCCCCCAGAGTTTTCACAAAATGTCTGGCAGTGGTAGCAGCCTACCTCAGAAGACAGAATGTGTTCATCTTCCCCTATCTGGAAAACTGGCTGATAGTGGACAAGTCTCCCCAAAAGGTCAGAGACTCTCTCAGCCTTACTCTGTGAACCCTGGATTCCCTGGGCTTCCTGGTCAACACAGAAAAGTCCCACTTCGAGCCAACCTAACTGCTGGAGTTCATTAGAGCAGAACTGGACACTCAGGCAAAGCTCTCCTCCCACTAGATAGGGTGCAGAACCTCCAAACCCTAGCACACTCATTTCTCCTGGGCCAACCAAGGTCGGCCAGACACTTCATCAGGCTCCCTAGGACAGCTGTAGTTCCAGGGCCAGGTGTCAGATGAGGACATCCAATTTCATCTGAGGGCTCATTGGTTTCAGGAGAGAGAGACTCTGTCAAAGCTCATTCCAGTCACAAGGACCCTACTGCAAGCCCTGGACTGGTGGAAGGACAAGGAAAACCTCAGGGAGGGAATCCTTTTCAGAAAAAGGAACCCTCCAGGGTGCTCACTATGGATGCTTCCCTCCTAGGCTGGGGTGCACACCTGGCAGACCAGTCCATAAATGGGGTGTGGTCTCCAAGAAAGTCCAGGTGTCACATAAATCTCCTCGAACTCAGAGTTACTGTATTTACCTGGCTATCAAAGCCTGTGCACCCCAGCTAAAGGTCAGTCTGTCCAAATCAGGACAGGCGGCACCACTACTATGTTTTACATAAACAAGCAAGGGGCACAAACAAGATCCAAAAGCTCTGCAGATGCAGATTTGGACTCTGGCCTACTCCCTGGTTATGCAGCTCTTTGTCGTTCACCTGCCAGGCAAAGGCAATGTGCTGGCAGACTCTCTGAGCCACATCAGTCAGAGCCACCATGAGTGGACCCTAAACAAGCAAGTACTGGCCACAGTCTTCAGGAGGTGGGGCACTCCAGAGATAGATCTCTTCGCCACCAACCTCAGTCATCAGATCCCCCTCTTCTGCTGCAGGCCTCCAGCTTGGGGCTCAGTGCCAGTGGATGCTTTGTCTCTGGATTGGACAGGAATGTTTCTGTATGCCTTCCCTCCAATCCCCCTGATTCTCAGGGTCCTGCTCAAGCTTAGAAGCCAGCCAGCAACAATGATTCTGGTGGCTCTAGACTGGGCAAGGCAGCCTTGGTACTCCCTGCTCCTTGCTATCAGTCAAATAGCCCATTCAACTGTTCTCAACCCACAGTCTCCTGACCCTGCTTCAGATGGGGTACCATACCCTAACGTGGGGTCCCTTTACCTCAGAGCTTGGTACTTGAGGAGTTAAGAGTATCTAGACTCTCAGTATTCAAAACAGGTCCTTAAAATTCTTCGACTAGCCAAAAAGCCAAGTACCAAAAAGACTTACTCTTCCAAATGGAAGAGATTTTCTTTCTGGTATATGGACAGGCAGATTAGCCCTCTACAAGTCAGCCTGTCCTCCATACTATATTATTTGGTACACTTACAAGCATCAGGCCTTAGAGCCTTATCCCTGAAAGTTAATTTGCAGCCATTTCGGCTTACCTCTGCTGGCAAGGAGAAATCTGTAATTTCTCATTCCATCTTCAAGAAGTTTTTTAAGGGCCTGCTGCACCTTCAGCCCCCACAAAGGGCACCTGTCCCTCCCTGGGACTTGAACCTCTGTATAGCCAGGCTGATGGAGCCTCCATTTAAGCCCATGGCCACTGCAGACTTAAGGATTGTCACTTGGAAAAACTTTTTTCAGCCAGAAGGATTACAGAGCTGCAAACTCTCTGCACTCATCCAAACTACATTATCTCCCACAGGGATAAGGTAGTTCTCAGGACTATCAGGAAATTTCTCCCTAAATTAGTCTGAATTTCACCTGAACCAATCTATAATGCTTCCTGTCTTTTCACAGACAAATTCACTCCTGGTGAGCATAGCTCCATAGCCTGGATGTTAAAGGGCACTGACCTTCTACCTAGAGCATACTAAACAGCTCTGGGTCTCTCATACCAATTCTTCCTCACCTATGGTGAGGTTGGCAAGGGCAGACTAGCATCTAAGAGAACTGTCTCTTGCTGGATAGTCTCTTGCATCCATTTCTGTTACAGTAAGGCTAGCAGACAGCCACCTCAAGGCCTCAGGGCCCACTTACCAGGGCACAGCAGCTCTGTGACAGCTGCAAGGGACATCCCCTGCTCAACATCTGCAAAGCAGCTACCTTGAGGACTGTACACACCTTCATGAAGCACTACTACTTAGATGTACAATCCAGATCAGATGCTGAATTTGGCACTGCAGTCCTGCAGAACTTGTTTCTAAAGTAGGTTATGTTCCCTCCTCACAGCTGCTCTGTAGTCAAGCACACTGAGGGATTCCTGGGGTGAGAAGAAAAATTACTTACCACAGTAATATTGCAATCCATGCCTTTGGCCAAATTTCTTACTATATAACTTTAATATGTGTAATGTCCCACAGTTTTCCATGGTGTACATAGTTCAGCTTAAGGTGAGTTCTCTGTTTTCTTGTTCTTTTTCTCTTTTGCTAGGATAGTTCTGAGATTCGGGGCCTTTTGCTCCTCAGGCTTCAAAATTAATCTGATTGACTCCCAGCTCCAGCCACAGGCAGCACTCTCTTAGCACTCTCTTACTGCAGTCTGATAGACCAATTCCTGGGCATCATTATCATAGTCTCCACCTCTGGGGCAGCTGGCATAACTGCTATAGTCAAGCATACTGAGGGATCCCCTGGAAGAAACAATATTACTATGGTAAGTAATTTTTTCCTTTCAGGTACGACTCGAGAGATAACACAGTTGAACATACATATCACAGTATAGCAAGGTCAAGCATACATGTCATAGTATAACACAGAATGCAGTATTAACTAGGTACAAGAGTAAGGGTAGCAAGACAGTGTAAGCATGTTTAACAATAATTAGAGGAGGAACATCATGTCAGCATATAGTGAAGCAATTACATAGGAAATAAATATAGATGTAAAGAGAATATCACAGTCAAAGGCACAGCAATGAAGACCACAGGCAGCAATACAATGTCTACGGGAAATGGCAACAACAATTAGGCAAGTGCAGTCAAGGAAACAGCAGATAAGAGTAACTTTAGAATACCCCAGGTGAGGTAGTCCACATTGGATATAAGTAGTAGTACCTACAATGGGCTTTCTCCAGGCAGCTAGTCAAGGAACCCATTAAGGATGGGGCAGTGCTGGACCTGATGCTTACAAACCAGGATGGCATTGCAGATGTCACAGCGGGCCGTTCCCTAGGTGACAGAGATTACTGTTCAGTGTGCTTTTTAGGATGGGAACAGAGGCAAACCACATGGGGACGGGGGTCCTAGATGTTAGGAGTGTGGGTTTTAAAGAAATGGGAGACAGTTTCAGAAATTGATTCTTGGGGGGATTGCAAGGGAGGGGTTGAGGCACAGTGGAGAAAAATAAGGGACAGCATAATTAAAGCAACCAATCTCTGCATTAAGGGAGTGAGTAAACGTAGAAGGAAAAAGAGGACATTACGGTTCTCTAGGGAAATTGCCACGGTGGTGATGGGGAAAAAAGGGTAGAATTCAGGAGGTACAAGGAAATGTAGAGGGAGGAAGACAGGGAGGTATACCAAGTAAAACAGAGGGAAGCAGTAAAGGCAGGGCTTAAAATTCAGGGGGTTGTGTGAATTCTGCTATTTTAGCTCCCCCCGCAAATTCTGGACCCCCATGTGACAACACAGCTCACACACACTCCCTTATAGCACAGGGGAAAAGTGCCACAGAGTGCAATCTAAGGTACTTTGCCACTGACTTGGTCTTTTTTTGGGGAGGGGTCCCTTGACCCTTTGCAGCTGCCATAGTCCCTGGTGGTCTAGTATGCACACTTCTCATCCCTCCACTGCTCTTGCGAGAGTGGTTTACGTGGAGGGACTTGTGAGATGTCACAGCATCAAGCGGGAGATGCCATTTGGTGAGAAGACCAGGACGAGGGAAGAGCCAAGGAGGAGTCAATGAGGAGAACCAACGCAGCAGACGGCAATGACCCGAGGATGACATGGCCAGGCGGTAGTGGCTTAGTGTAGGACAGCTGGGCAGCAATGGGAGGGTCACCAATGATCATAAAACTAGTTACCAGCAAAACAAAAAGATTTACAATGAACTCACGCAGTATCAGCAGTGGAAATGGAGGGTAAGTGGCCAGCAGAGAACACTCGGTGGGTCGGCGATCATTCAAAAGTGTTGAAAATTGGTGGGAAAACAAACTCCATGATGCAGCAGGCACAGTAACGTGACATGGCAGGCACTGAAGCAGCCGAATGAAGAAAGACATAAAATGGCGAGCTAAAAAAGGTCTGGTGATTCAAACAGAAAGGGGCCTTTGCCATAATTTTACCCTTGTCATTCAGAAGTTGAGAAAGTTTTTAGTAAATTGTGCATTGCCAGAAAACCTTTTTTGGGGGTGAAACTAAAGAGTGGGAAGGTCCATGACCTGGGTGTATCCCAAGACAAGCTGGATTCATTACAAAAAGAATAAAAAACAGAAAATGTAAAAAAAAAAAGTTGGGCAACCGTGGGGAAACAAGGGAAAGCGGTGCGTGAGAAGTTCCGTGACCTGGGTATATCCCAAGACAAACTGGATTTATTACAAAAAGAATAAAAAAAAAACAGAAAATCCCCAGAAAATAGAAAGTTGGGCAGCTGTGGGGAAACCGGTGACAGGGGTGGATGGGAAGGTCCAGGACCTGGGTATATCCCAAGACAAGCTGGATTCATTACAAAAAGAATAGAAAAAAATCTTTTCCAAGACCTGTGTGGAAAATGGGGTTTGAAGGTCTGTGTGTTGTCCTGTGTCCCTGATTGTGTGCCAAGAAAGAAAAGTTGATCCCTAAGTGTGTTTGTACCAAAAAGGCCTGCTACCGGGGTGGGAAGGTCTAGCTGGGTGAGTCTCAAGAAAAGGTTTCTTTGCTATATTAAAAAAAGAAAAAAAATAATTCTGAGTGATAACTGAGTGGAAAGGTCCTTTACCTGAGTGAGTCCCAAGACAAGGGTTATTTTTTTATTAAAAGAAAAAACAAAAAACTTGAAACAACTGGTGGGAAGGTGCTTTACCTAGGTGAATTCTAAAACATAGATATTTTGTAAGAAAAAGAGAAAAAAATAAAATATTTTTCTGAGAAACTGAAGTGGGAAGGTCTGTAGTTTACCTGGTGCAGACGAGTGACATCAGCATGTCCTTATTGACCTGGTTGAAAAGAGCAACCGAATATGCAAGAGGCTTAACAAGTACCAGAAAAAGGCTACATGACGAGGGAGGAGTAGTAGACGACAAGACCCTGCCCCAGAACTTGAGCCACAAGACTTAACAGTTGATGAGCCAGACACAACAGACTGCACGAACGGCAGCTCCTCTAAAAGCAAGATAAATTCCAGCATAGGTGGCTAACCACATACAGCTGGATGTTGGTTGACAAAGACAGCGGTTCGATTAACTAATCTTCATTGAGGGATCTCCTGCAGCAGGCCACACCCATAGAACTACAGCTGCCAGGTGCTAGGACCACACAGAAACTTTAACTAGCAGTCTACCAGGAGGGCTGCCCATGCTGACATCACACACTGACCAAGTCCCTCCCATGTACAGCCCCCCGCATCCTCCTCAGTTCTTTTCCTGCCATCGACCATCACACGTCTGACCCCATGGAGACACCACCATTTTCAGTCTACTGCCAAATCTTCATTCTCTGCGATTTTTCCTTTTTCTCTCTTTCTAGTTTATGCATCATTTTAAATTGATTTACATGTTTTTTTTATGCTGAATACTGATGCTGACATACTCTTTGAATTTGTGTCTGCGAGCAGAAGATCCCCAAGAAGGATGACCACAATGCTTGTGTCTGCTGCCTAGACCCAGACCACGAGGTGCAGGCCTGTGATATTTGCCACAGCTTCAGCCAGGCTACCAGGAGGTGCTGCCAGAAAGTCTTAGAAACCTCCTTCTAAACAGCAGGTCACTGGCACAGAGAAAGAGCTTCAGGCGAGGAGCTCCTCTGCTTCCCTGGCACCATCCATGGGGTCTCATTCTTCCAAGGCCGGGACAAGTGAGTCAGGAAGCACAAACACTGGGATAAGGACCAGGCCAAGGGGAAGTCCTCCCTGACTCATTCACAGTCGCCGCTTCAGGTGTCGACTGCATCTGGGCCATCCTCCACCTCGGGGGCTGTCCCCCCTGCCACCCACGCCCCGTCTTCTACAGGGCTCAGGTGGCAATGTCCCCTGCCAGTCTTACCCTGGCAGGCATTGACTCTTTGGCTTCTGGCCCTTCCTCGGCTCTGCTGACCTTCCAGCCCCTGCCATTCAGGCCCCTGTTCTCCATAGGCCATCAGACAGGGTGCTTGGCCGACCTGGCCGTGGCTGGAGCCGGCATGGCACCTCTCGAGGTCCCACTAAATCCCCAACACTGTCCTTGGCCTTTTCCTCAGCCTGTGTCTCAGCCTCAGGGTCCCAGTCCCCACCAGCATCCTCCCAGGTCGCTACTCAGTCATTCGCCCTTTGCCAATGACTGGTAGGGTGAACCCAGGCCTTGGCCTATTCTGTCGCCTCCTCGGCCCCACTGCTGGCACCGGCTCCTTTGCCTCCACAACCGGTGCCATTCGAGGTTCCGACACTGATGTCGGTGGACTTCCAATCTATGCTTTACTCCCTTCTGGACTTCATGCAAAATCAGCTTGCCCCTCCTCAAGGGCCAGTGCCACAGGGGCGTCCTAAGCCCTCACCTTCCCTGGTGCTCTAAGCCATCACCTTCCCTGGTACTGCGTACAGCCCTTCCTAGGTCCTCAACATTGTCACTCCCCTTTTCTGAGCCTGGGGATGATGATGAGTACCGCCCTGACCTGCTTCCTCCAGATGATGACAAGGAGGGGGTCGATGGGTACGATGGAGCTGCAAGCCCCTCCCATTCAACTTCCACAGTGTCTTCAGGTGGTGAGGGATCTCCACGGTATATTCCTTGGTCCCCACAGAGGACCCCTCTTTCATTTCCATTATACTGCAGTTATAGACTGCCATGGGGTCCAAGGCGGACACACTACTTAGAGTTGCCAGACTCCCCTCCCTTGATGGAGCATTCTGAGGATGCCACAATGGCTGCCTGGTACAGGCCCAACTTGGTTCCTGACATGCCCACGAAGACAGACAAGTTATACCAGGCACCCACAGGAAAGCCATTCTTTGCTGAGCAACCACAGGTGAATTTTGTGGTCATCATTGCTGCCCATAATTGGACTAAACAGCCTGAACATCTCTGCTCTCTTCCCACAGACAGAGTCCAGAAAGCTGGACCTGATTGGCAAATGGACCTTCGCCTCTGCTATGCTGACCCTTAGGGTCCTGAATTACATTACTCACACAGTCAGATTTCAAAATCAGCTCTGGAGACAGGTCAAAGAGGCAGCGAAGGCCCTCCCAGAGGGCCCCCAAAGCCAGAAGTTATTTCAAGCCCTCCAGTCTGGGGACAACATTGGCAAGCACCTTCTACGTTCTGCTTACAACGATGCTGATGCCTCTGCTTGGGCAGCCACTGCTGGCATTTGCCTAAGGAGGCCTTGGCTCAGGGTGTCAGGTTTTGCTTAGGACGTATAGCAGTCCACCCTCAATGCCCCCTTCAGAGGTTACAAACTATTCAGGGTGGATGTGCAGAACATACTTTCTGATCTGCAGGCCTCCGGCTGGACCTTGCGGTTGGTCCATTCCCTATACCACATTCAACATAAAAGTGGTCAGAGGGTGCCCTTTTGTCGTGCCACCCATAGATCCAAACCAGGCACCAAACCCCCAGGGAAGTGTAGAGCAGCAACAGCCCTCTCTACCCGTACCTCCACCACTAGGAAAGCCCCAAGAGGAAATGGGGTGGCCCCTGCCGGAGAGGCCTCCTCAGCATGACTCCTGTCTTGACCCCGGCCTGGTAGGAGGGTGGTGGTAGGGTGTCGGTTCTCTGCACCTCTACAGGTGGTGGAGCTTACCACAGATGCTTGGGTCCTGTAGCTCATAGAGCATGGCCACGCTCTAGGACTTCTGGAGTGACCTCCAGAGCAACACCCAATTCAGTCCAGTTACCTCCCTGACCACATTCCAGTGCTGTGGGGGGGAATTCACATGTTGTTGCACAAAAGGCCCATAGAACCCCTTCCAGAGCCTGAGGAACAGGGCAATCTACTCCCATTTTTTCCTGGTCCCCAAATGCAAAGGGGATTTGTAGCACATCCTGGACCTTTAAAATCTAAATTTCTATATCCAGTACAAAAAGTTCCAGATGGTGACCCTTCAGGGCCTACGGTTTCTTCTGCACCAGGGAGAATGGATTTGCTCCCTTGACATGCAGGATGCATACCTGCATATCAAGGTGTGTGTCTCCCACCAGCAGTACCTCAGGTTCCAGTTCCAGGGGGAACACTTCCAGTTCCGGGCCTTGCCCTTTGGTTTGTCCTCGGCACCTCAGGTGTTTACCAAGTGCTTGGCAGTAGTGGTGGCAGCCCTCAAGAGGGAGGGACTCTATGTCTTCCCTTACCTGGACGATTAGCTGCTCAAATCACAGTCCAGGGAGCACCTGCTCCAGACCCTGGCGTATACCACACAATCGTTCCATGATCTGGGGGTCACTGTCAGTCTGCCCAAGTCAGTATTGACCACCTTTCAGTGCCTACAGTACATAGGGGCAGTACTGGATATGGCTCAGGTAATGGCTTTCCTACCCCAGGACAGGGAGAACAGTCTGATGGCCCAGGCCCTCCTCCTGTACAACAGCAGATGTGTTACAGCTAGGTCCTTCCTCAGGCTTTTGGGCCTGATGACTGAGGCTATTGTCATGGTTCCTCTAGACAGGCTACCCATGAGGATTTTCCAGTAGACACTGAGAGTCTAGTGGGATCAACACACTAACAACCTAGACTAACAAGTTCTGGTCTCCTCCCTGGTTGACATGGTGCTCCTATGGTGGATGGAACCCCACAACCTGTTGAAAGGGGTCCCCTTCCTTATCCCTTCTGCTCAGCAGATTGAGTATCTGGACATGGACGCCTCGCAACAGGGTTGGGGGCCCATCTGGGGCCTCATCAGACCCAGGGGACATGGTCCTGTTCAGAGGTGGAGCGCCACATCAACATCCTGGAGATGAGAGCCATTCTGTGTGCCTTGCAAGCCTTGCAGACTCATCTGTCCCCAGGTCTTCTGCTGGTGCAGATGGATGTCAGAGTGGTGCACTACATCAACAAACAAGGGGGGACCCACTCTTACCTTCCGTGTCGGGAAGAGATGAAAGTCTGGTACTGGGCTCTAGATCATGGTCTAGAACTGTTGGCCTTCCATGTTCTAGGTATCCAAAATGTTCAGGCAGGCTAAACTGGTTGCAGTCCAGAATGCATGAATGGCAATTGCTGACCTCAGTCATAGAAGACCTGTTCGACAGGCAGGGTCACCCAGAGTTGGACCTTTTTGCATCCCCACTCAATGCAAAACTGCCACGTTTTTGCTCGCTCGTTCCAGGGCCTGGAGTTTTCTGGTGAGATGCATTGTTCCTGTCTTGGAAAGGGATCTCATTCTATGCCTCCCCTTCCTTCCTCTCATCCAGAGGATGTTGATCAAACTTCAGTTGGAAGGGGCCACTCTGATTCTCATCGCCCCCTTCTGGGCTCATACACAGAAACAAACTTTGACGGCAAATAAGGACCACTTGGCCCACCCAGTCTGCCCATTTCCCTACCTATTGGATAAGCTGCAGATTCTAGTTAACCAACAGCCTACTTCCTGCAACCCCCTATAATTGTCTTATGTCTGTCCCATCGTGTTTGAATTCCCCACTGTTTTAGACCCCAAACCTCTCCAGGAAGCGGTTCCATGCATCCACCACTCTCTGTGAAAACATTTTCCTCACATTACCCCTGAGCCGTCCCCCTCTATCTTTAAATTGTGCCCTTTGTTCTTACACATCTCTTTTTCTGAAAGATGCTACCCTCCTGGACTTTGTTGATTCCCTTGAGGTACTTAAAAGTTTATATCATGTCCCCCCTGTCCCTCCTTTCATCAATGGTATACATATTAAGCTCTCTCAGTCTCTCTTCATATGGTTTCTGATGTAGACCCTGCACCATTTTAGTTGCCCTCCTCTGGACTGCTTCCATCCTCTCTATGTCCTTGCATAGATGAGGTCTCCAAAACTGCATGCAGTTCTCCGGATGGGGTCTCACCAACTGTCTGTACAGAGGACAACCACTTCCCTTTCTATTGTGATGCCCTTCCTATGCATCCCAGTATCCCCCTCTCCTTACTGACTTCTCACATTGCTTACCCACCTTTAGGTCATCTGATATGACTACCCCCAGGTCTCCTTCCATTATTGTTTTTGTTAGTACCTCCCCTATTATTGTGTACTCCTCTCCTGGATTTTTATTTCCCAGGTGCATTACTTTGCATTTCTTTGCATTGAATCTAAGTTGCCATATGTCTGACCATTCCTCCAACCTTGCCAAGTCCCTTCTCATCCTTTCTACCCCCCCTTGTGTATTAACTCTGTTACAGATCTTTGTGTCATCTGCAAAGAGGCATACCTTTCCTTCCAGACCCTCTGCAATGTCACCTATAAAGACGTTAAAGAGGACTGGACCCAGTACTGAGCCCTGAGGTACTCCACTAATAACACCCCTTTCTTCAGAATGTGTTCCATTCACTATTACCTTATGTGTCCTGTTGTGCAGCCAGTTTGCTACCCAGGCTGCCACCCTGGGATCCACTCTCAGCCTGGCTAACTTGATTATTAATCTTTTGTGCGGGACTGTGTCAAATGCCTTGCTAAAGTCTAGGTAGGCCATATCCACAGCCCCTCCCTGGTCTATTACTTTGGTCACCCAGTTAAAGAAATCAATTAGATTCATCTGACATGACCTTCCTGCTATGAATCCATGCTGCTTTGGGTCCTGTGCCCCGCTGGCCTCTAGGTACTCAACAATTCTTTCTTTCAGAAGTGATTCCATCATTTTCCCCACCACTGATGTCAAACTAACAGGTCTGTAGCTTCCTGCTTCTGCCTTGCTCCCACATTTATGAAGGGGAATCACACCTGCCCTCCTCCATAAGATCTGGTTCCCCTTACTGCAAAAGCCGACAGTGGAACCTCCAGTACCTCTACCCCTGTGCAAAGGCTTGCTATCACAGGATCAGGGAACTCTGGTTCATCCTGACCTCAGATCTCTGCACCTCCATGCCTGGCTCCTGAGGACATAGCCATAGCTAGGTTTGGAGTGTCCCAAAAGGTGGCCAATGTTCTGGTGGCTGCTAGGAAGCCCTCCACCGTGGCCACTTATTCCATGAAGTGGAAGCACTTTGCTCTGTGGGTAGCTTCCCATCAGCTGGATCCTTTCACTTGCCCAGTGAATAACATTCTGGAATATTTGCTGTCCTCTCAGAGTCTAGCCTGCAATACTCCTCTCTCAAAGTGCACCTGTAGCCATTTCTCCTTCCATGTTCCTGTCAAGGGTTCGGATAGTGGCACAGCTGGAGGTGTCCCGTGACTTTCTTGTGGGGTATCCTTCATCTGAAACCTCCTGCCCACAATCTGGTCCCCTTGTGACTAAATTTGGTGTTAGAAAAGCTTACTTTGGCTCCTTGTAGACCAGCTGTGACTTCTAGCTATACTTTCTGTTGTGGAAAGCATTATTTTTAGTTTCTTTTACTTCTTAAAGAGTTTCAGAGCTGCAGGCTGTCATGTGTAAGCAGCCTTGTTTGATTTTCCACAAAGACAGGGAGTCTTTGTGTATGAATCCTATTTCTACTGAAGGTGGTGTCTGAGTTTACCCTGAATCAAACTATCCACCTGTCTGTTAATTATCCTGAGCATACCAATCCAGAGGAAGCATTTCTTCATACCTTAGATGTACATAGAATTCTGTGTTACTGTATTTACCATATGAAGGACTGCAGGAAGTCCTCGCAGCTGTTTGTTTCTTTTACCCCGGGAAAGAGGGCATACCAGTTTCTAAACAGTGCCTGCCCAAGTAGCTGGCCAAATGTATTCCTTTTTGTTATAGGAAGTACAGTAAGGAGCTTCCTGGGACTGTTTGTGGCCATTCTACAAGGAGCATGGCCACTTCTGCTGCCTGTTTCAGGAATGTGTCTGCTGCAGTTATCTGTGCTGCTGCCACTTGGAGTACTGTTCACACCTTTACCGAGCACTACAGTCTGGAGATTACCTCTTGAAGAAGGGCAGGCTTCGGCCTGATTGTGCTTCAAGGTCTCCTGTCATAGGCCTATAGGCTCCAGCCACCCAGATTGGTTCTTCTGCAGGCAGAACTGCTTGGGACTCGTTCTATAGGTGTGGCCTGCTGCAAGAGATCCCCTTGATGAAGACAGTACAGTTATGTAAGAACTTATTGTCCAGCAGATCTTAAGAGGATCTCTTGCAGCAGGCCATCTGTCCACCCTCCATCTCCTGGCCTCAGGCTCTCTAGGTCTCTCTCTCTTTCTCCCTGAGAGGTACCTTTTCTTTCTGTCTTATTTCTCTGGTGGAAACCTCTAGCTCTTCCTCAGTTCCTCAGTGGAAGATACTCTGTTATGGTCTCCGGGGGATTGAGGGAGACCAGAGCCTGCAGCTTATATGGGAGGGATGTTGTCAGTGTGTGACATCGGGCGTGGGCAGCCTCCCTGGTAGACTGCTAGTTAGAAAAGTTTCCTTGTGATCCTAGCACCGGGTGGCTGTAGTTCTATACATGTGGCCTGCTGCAAGTGATCATCTCGAAGATCTATTGTTGTGGTAAGTTCTTACATAACTGTACTTTCTGTTTGTAAGTCTTATGCATCCATTCCTTTTAAAAGCACTTGTTACAAGACATTGACCCTAATAAGACATTCTCGTAGTGGTGCTCTAAAGCATTAAAAAAATGGATTGTGAATCAAATTGGTTGGCAAAGCAATACATATGGCTACTGCACAGAGTGATGAGCAACTTAAAGGGCTTTTGAGAACTGCATATTTTGTTGCTGAAAATGAACTAACACGTTTGTCAAACGTGTTCAGTTTCTGAAGGAAGTGGAATGTCCATTCATGAAAGACTTAACAGATGTTGCTTACGGCACCTGCATGAATGCGGCTGGACTGTCTGAAGTGCATGAGGTCATTGCACAGACCATGGTGGAGAAGCTGGATGCCGCTGTGAAGAACAGCTCAGTGGTAAATTGATAAAAACATAGAAATATAGAATTGACGGCACATAAAGACTGCTTGGTCCACCTAGTCTGCCCATTTCCCTACCTACTGTAACATCACAGACCCTACTTGATCTTCGGCTTAACCCCCCCCCACCACCACCACTAAGGTTCCTTTATGCCTATCCCATACATTCTTGAATCCTGTTACCATTTTGACCCCACCACCTCTGCTGGGAGGCTGTTCCAGGCACCCACCACTCTTTATATGAAAAAATACTTCCTCACATCTCCCCTGAGTCTACATCCTCCAGCTTCATTGCATGACCCCTTGTCCTTGAGCATCTTCTTTTCTGAAAAATGCTTCCCTCTTGAACCTTATTTATACCTGTGGAGGTATTTGAAAGTCTCTGTCATATCCTCTTTCCCTCCTTTTCTCCAGGGTGCACATATTGAGATCCTTCAGTCTATCCTCATAGGGCTTGTGATGCAGACCCTGCACCATTTTAGTTGCCCTCCTCTGGACTGCCTCTACTCTGTCTGTGTCCTTCCAGAGATGTGGTCTCAGAACTGGACACAGTATTCTAGGTGAGGTCTTACCAGTGATTCATGCAGCAGTAGCACTTCTCTCTCTGTTGGTGATACCAGTCCCTATGCACCCTAGCATCCCGCTAGCTCTCCTCACTGTCTTGTCATGCTGTCTGACCACCTTTAGGTCATCAGATATGATTACCCCCGGTCTCTTTCCTGTTTGGTGGTCATTAATATCACCCCCCCCCATTCTGTACCCCACCCATGGGTTTCTGTGTCCCAAGTGCATGATTTTGCACTTCTTCACATTGAAACTTAGTTGCTACACCCTTGACCACTCCTCCAGCTTTCTTAGATCTCTGTTCATTTATTGCACCCCCCCGAAGTGTTGACAATATTGCAGATGTTACTGTCATCTGCAAAGAGGCATACCTTCTTCTCCTCCTCCTCCTCTGCAATGTCCCTAGTAAAGACATAAAGAGAATTGGTCCCAATACTGATCCCTGCGGCACTCTACTGGTCACCCTCCTTCCTCAGACTGAACTCCATTTACCACCACCCTCTGTCTCCTATCACCTAATTTCTTTCCTAGTTTACCACCTTTGGACCTAGGCTGCCAATCTTGTCTACGAGTCTCATATGTGGAGCGGAGTTGAAGCCTTACTGAAATCTATTGTAGGTAGACCACATACACCACTCCACTCTGATCTAATTTCCTGGTCACACAGTCAAAAAATCTATCAGATTTGTTGACATGACCTCCCTCAGTGAATCCATGCTGCCTCTGATCCTGTAAACCATTGGATTAAAGATATTCTACAATTCTTTCCTTCAGTAGTGCTTCCTTACTTTCCTCACCACCAAAGTCAGGCTGATGGGCCTGTAGTTGCCAGCCTCTTCCTTGCTACCACTTTTATGAAGTGAAATATTCCCTCCTCCAGTCCTCTGGAACTAGTCCCATCTCCAGTGATTGGTTGAACAGGGCAGTTAGAGGTGCACATTCTAGTAGATGCTGCACTCCGCAGGAACATAGGAATGTCCATTCATGTCATACCAAAACATTATTGTTGCCCAAAAGTAGTAAAAAATGACAAACTCAACAGTGGACATACTCAGGCATTAAATATCAAGCAAACGGGAGTCTACCCCGAGTCAGAGGTGCTGCCAGCACTTCTCCGAGCTCCCTCAGTATTCTTGGATGCACTCCATCTGGCCCCACTGCCTTGTCCACTTTCAGATTTCTGAGTTCCTTCAGGACTCTCCCCTCTGTAAATGGACTACTGTCCACCTCCCTTCCTTCGATGCTCTTGGCACTTACCTGTGGTCCCTTGCCTACCCCTTCCACTGTGAACACTGAACAAAAGTAATTGTTCAGGATGCCCTTTTCCTAGCGTAACCAACCAGTCCCTGGGTTACTAGAATCCCATCAGTTTTAGAACAGGCAGATGGCTGGGAAGTGTTCAGAGGATTAAATGCTCTTGTAAAACATTACATCTCTTTGCCCCACTGTCATACCATTGTGTATGCTGACAACCTGGTACTCTATGCTGCCTCTAGGTCCACTGATGACCTCAATAACCACCTTTCAACTGCGCTTCAACAACTTCAATCCTGGTTCACCTCAAGTTATCAAATCGTTAATCTATCTAAGACTCAGGTCATGCTCTTCAGGTCAAGAAAAGTCTGTGCTGAGTCCCCTAAACTTCAGGTCCTATGTTGTGACGGGTCTGCAGTCTCGACTACCGACTCCTTCAGATACCTGGGTGTGACTCTGGCTCCGTACTTGACTTCTCCTCTCACATTAATGAGGTTTGTAGATCCGTTAACTTGGAGATTGGTGCCACCTACAGAGTGCGTCACTCCCTCACCTCTGCTGCCAGGATCTCGGTGGCTAGGGGTGTCCTGCTCCCCAGACTCATATGCTCTCCCTATCATTTCCCAGGCCAATACAGGTGAACTTTGTAAGTGGGACACCACATATAACAATATCTACAGATTTGCCCTATCTGCCCCCCACCTAACTCACCACTGCCTGCTTTACTCTGCTTGCAATGGCTGTTCCCAATGCCCTTCGCTCCTATTCTCTGGGTTGTTTCATTGATTCTTTGACCATACACCACCACCCTGACTCTCTGGGAGCTATGCTTAACCCTGTGCTTCACTCTCACTCTCTGAGATCTTCTACCTCTCCACTGCTCTCTGTACTGCCCTGCTCTACCAAAATGGGTGAGCAAGCATTCTCCCATTTTGCTCCCAAATTCTGGAATTCCCTTCCTCCTCAAACTAGGTATTCTTTATCTCACTTCACCTTCAAGAATGCACTGTTCTCTCACCTATATGCACTTAGTACTTGTGACTGTTTATAATAATTTGTTTTGACTTCTATCTTACTTGCAGTTCTGCGTACTACTTGCCTTGCCTTTAGGCTGTTTTTCTCCTTCCCTGCGCGGATGGTTTCTGCTTGTCATGTATAACCTCTGCCTATTCCTGTGTGGATTACTGATGTAAACTGTCCAGATTTGACTGTCTATTTACCCTGTAATGTCTGTACCTTTGTATTTTGTACTCTGTCAGGTTGTGCCTGAAAATAGGCAGGGCAATTGCCCAATGTAACCAAAAGCTAATAAATAAATTAATAAATATCCTTTGCCTGGCTCTGCTGAGCAGAAGACAAGTAATGTTGTTGAACTCTCGCAGCAGCATAAGCCACATCTTGGGTAGCAGCTGTTGCTGGAGCTGTCAGAATGTTGTGAGTCTGAAGCTGGAGTTTGAAGGGAGAGGAGCTCAGTGAGAGTTCCAGGGGAAGCTGGCCTGATTCCACTCTTGTTCAAGAGGGAAGGACCCTCAGATCATGTTTCTGCCATAGAACAGTAATCCTAAGGCTGGTTTCCTGGAAGTGGTGGCTACCAGATCCTGGGAAGCCCGGGGTGAAGATTCTTCACAATGTAAGGAGAATGGGACTGAAGGTTCAATAAGTGACTAGGGACAATCCCTAATTGACTGTAAGAGCTATCAACACTGCCCAATTTGTATAGTTTTGTGAGTACAAGTTAAAGAAATGGACTTGTGTGAAAAGTAAAGTGTTCAAGAGAGGTTTTCTGGTGCCTTGTCAGATACTTGATGCCATGGACCCTGAGGAAGAAAGTGTGTGAAATGTAAACTGTAAAAGGGAGGTTTTCTGGTGTCTGTCAGATACAGGTGACATGGACCACAGCCCAACATTTGTGAAGAAGGATGTCTGTAGCAGCCCAGTGGGGTTGGAGAATCTATGGTTACCTGTGGGGTTCCCCAGGGCTCTGTCCTTGGACCACTCCTGTTTTCCATATTCATAAATGAACTGCCCTCGGCCCGGCCCATGGGCAAGCTACACTGTCGTGAGATGACCTGGTCATCCTGACCAGCTCCCAGGACGTCTCTGTGATCAAAGCCAAGTTAAACACTGACTTTGAACAAATACAGTCCTGGCTAAGGGATCACAAGCTTACAATCAACCTGCAGAAGACTCAGACCATACTCTTTGGCTCTGCAGCCAAATCAAAGTTGCCCCAGCCCTCTAATGATCTCATGTGCCGATGGGTCCCTCCTTTATGTTGCAGATACTGTCAAGTACCTAGGGGTGACACTTGACCCTCAACTGGATCTCACTCAGCACATTCACAACACTTGCAAGGCCACTAATCATAAGTTGGGTCTTGCATACAGAGCTAAAAGCTGACTCGCCCTAGCCAGGGGGTCCTTCTACCCGCACTCAGCTATGGACTTGTCACCTTCACCCTCAACTCGAAAACCAGTCTCTCTAAATGGGACATGGCTTACAACAGTGTCTGTCGCTTTGCACTCTCAGCTCCCCGCCTCACCCATCGTTGTGAGCTCTACTCCAGTCTTGAATGGCTCCCACCAGAAAAGCACCGCTCCTTTGTGTTAGGCAATTTCATTGACAATGTGGTCAGAAATGCCACCCCATCTGCCCTCGCTGCATCCTCTTACCTGCTACCTCCTCCTACCAACTTAGGTCCAGAGACTCTCATGTCCTACTGGTTCCAAAACCTGCAAACAGATGGGTGACCAGACCTTCGTTGCATATGCGCCCAAGGTATGGAACTCTCTACCAGCAGGAACTCGCTCCTCCTCCTCCCATCCCTGCTTTAAAGCCTCCCTCTGAAGTTTCCTCAAATCATATTCTCCTGCCACTGCACTTAATTGAACCCTCTCGACCATTCCACTTGATCTGGCTCTGACGCTACCCTCTCCTGTGCCAGGTTGGCGGGTTCCTGCACTTTATCTGCGTATGAAGTGTTCTGCCACCAGCTGCATTATCTGTGATGGGTCCTCTCTGGCCCAACTGCACACCAATCGTGTTTACTATATTGTTCTTGTTTTGTCCCTGGTCTACCTACTGCATTAGCCTTTAGGATGATGCCGTCCTAGTATTGTTGTCTACTGCCTTACCATGCTGCTGTTGTCCCCCTCACTTGCAATGTATATCCCTTTGATGTACTTGAATTGACCTTGCGTTGTCTGCTGCCCCTGATTATACCATGTACTTGTTCTTACCTGTTGTTCTTGAATGTACCTTTGTAATCTCCCGGGTCGCACCTGAAAATAGGCACTTGGTGTCTAGCGTGCTCACCTGATAAACAAAAGCATATAAATAAATAAATAAATCCAGAAAGGTCCTAAAGTAATGACAGAGATAATCCAGTTTGTGGCCGGAGTGAGTAGCCCCTCACTTTAAATCCAGATGGATCTAACTGGTTACCCAGAGGAAAATGTGTTTAGGTGTTAACACGAGTCACCTAGTTTCTTTAAAGTAATGCCAGAAATCCAGAAATAGGACTGGTAGCAGATCTTATCTGTGTCAATCTTTACCATTCATCACTGGTGGGTTCTGGCTGGAAGAGAAGGACCCCGCAGGAGCATTTATTTTTTTTTGTATGGGGAGGAGTCAACACCGTGGGCGGCACCATCCTCAAGGCCGACGCACTGCCTGGTGCTCGTGGGTTGGCCAGTAGCCGACACCGACTCCTCCTCTATCCCAGTTCTGCTTTTCCCACCTTCGAGTGAACTCATATTTGGAGCATGAATTTCCTTCTGCATCATCGGCCTAGTCGGTCGCGAAGTCCATCCTAATTCTGCTAAATCTGCGTTCTTTACACCATCGACTGGTAAGATCTTTCCTTTTTATTTTGATGATGCTGAGTCCCATTTTTGTTGTTGTTTTTTCCATCCGGTCGTGTCTCTTTCAGGGGACAAGAAAAAATCTTCCAAGGCGGGCTGGCCCCGATGCAGTGGTGTCCCTGTGACTGGCTTTACTATGTCGTGGACCAGCATGACCGGTACGTAACCTGACTGGGCCCAGACCATGATATGGATCATTGCAGCGCCTGTTTTTCGATGGATCGTCGAGTCCTTGATGTCTGCACATTCAAAAGTCGACATATGCCACCGAATTTCAGTGGACAGGCATGCACTAGGGATGCTAGATGCAGGTCCCTTGATCCTTCCTCCTGGTCTGCTCCTGATTCTATATGGACCGTGGAGGAGGGGGCTTCAGCTCTTTCCAGCTTCACCTTGGCAGAAGCTCCTCTTACGGTGCAGGAGGCCCAGCCCGATTCCTCGAGGAGTTGAGCTGGAGGCACCATCCTGGCAATCACCTCTTCGGAGGTGAAGACTGCCCCGGTGTCGTGGCCTGTGTCTGCCAGGCCCGGCGGCTTCCTCGGCGCTGCCTCAGTTCCTGGTGCTGTGCGCGGTGCCGCTGATCGGGGCTGCGCCATTGGAAGTGCTAGACTGACTCGCGGTGCTGTGAGAGGGGGAGTCTATGAGGTGTTCTGGATCCATGCCTCCACCAGGGAGGAAGATGATTCACAGGCAGATCCAGACTGACTTCTGGGTTCTTCTGAATCCTCAGACTCCCCCCACACCTAGCACATCGGCCCCTGTCCAACCCCCTCCTTTGGGTCCAGCGGTTTCTACCGGTGTCGCTGTCAGAGTTGCTTGTGGTGCCAACCGATCTTCTGGTGCTGGGGTTGGCAACAGAGGGTCCTCCAGGGCTGGTGGAACCTCTGATCATGGAGGAGGTAAACCTCCTGTCTTGGGTACCCAGGCTGTGCCCACTTTGGGGCCTGCTAGGGTGTCTGGAGCAACAAAGAGTTCTCCCTTGTCTGCCATCTCTCAGGAGTCAGCGGGTGAGGTTGAGCTATTTTGGTTGGCCCTGAGGAAAAAGTCCCTCTCTGAGTCTGAGGGGTTGAGGGGGCAGGGGCAGGGGCAGAGTCCTTCCCTAGTAGCCCACAAGGGTTTGGGTAGGAGTCACAGCACCGGCCCTGCCTTCTCCCCTTAGGTCTCCCTGGGATTGATCTCATCTCTCGAAGCTAGGGGCTTCCCTTTTGGACCCATGCGGCCCCAGTCGCCTCGTGGGGGGGGGAATCCCTTTTAGGGCTCAGTCCCGATCATTCCAGTTTGGTTGAATGGATGCTGACTGCCTCAACCGATGGATCCTCCTGAGGTGTTGGGTCTCCTGTTCGGTCCCCCAACTCTGGCAGAAGTCATCCTCTTCCTCAGAGGCGTCTGACCCCTCTACCTCTGCCAACCCCTCCCCCACTCCTGGGGAACTCTGGTCCTATGGGGCCCTTGACCTGGGAACAGTTCAGAGCCATGGCTGTCCTATTCTCTGCCTATGTAAGATATATGGACGAACATGTGTTTCACCATTCTCCTGAACAGCCGATGCCTGACTCTCCAGACTCATTGGCTTCCTCATCTTCCACACTTGAGGAAGAGGATCCTTTTGTCCACCTCTCCTCGGACACTGACCAGACCAGTTATCAGCATTTCCTTTCAGGGTTGGTCGGCGAGCTCCACATCACCAGACTGGCAAGTCACAATCCTGAGCAGGCAGCATGCACTTTTTTAAGCAAATTCAGTGCGGGCAACCTGGTGGTACCCACCTGGCCCTCCCCCTTTGGAGGCATCCTTTAGTCCCCTCTCCAGCCCTGATGGACTGCTGGCGCAGGTATTGCACACTCCTAGGGTCTCCAGGAGCGTTATCTCACCCCTCCTTCGGGCGTGACGATCCTGGACACTACTTCCAGGCAAAGACGCCCAGAACGTGACCGATCCCCAGATACAGGCTCCACAGAGTTTGACTTCTGGGGGAGAAGGGTGTTTTCCTCGGCACGTCTCTCCCTCTCTCTCTTTTTCTCCCTCAGTGCATCAGGCCCATCATGTTGTCTACAAGCCTACTATCTATGCCTGATTCGGAGGCAACCAGACAAGCCGTTGCCCTCTCCACACATGGTTTGGAGATTGAGAGGCACCAAGCAAGGGCATCGTATGATGCAAATGAAGTAGCATCCAGACTAATGGGGACAGCAATCTGCATAAGGAAGATGGCATGGCTTCAACTATCCCAGTTATTACCTGTGGCCTGGTGAAGGGTGATTGCCTCCTCCTTCCGGGGAACCCATCTTTTTTCCCTGCAGGGTGAAGCAGGAACTTCAGGGGTGACTTCCTTCTCCCAGCCATAGGGAGACAATGCCTCATCCTGACCAGTCCCAGGCCTAGTTAGGCCTGTAAGGGTCTCCCCACTCCTGTGTCTCCCCCACAGGAGGCTGAGGGACATTCGTTCCTCAGGGAGGTACCAGGTCCCCTTTGGGGGTTTGGTAATCACCCACTAGTGATGAATGATGAAGACTGACACAGATAAGATATGAAAATTACGTACCTACCGTAATTCTTAATCTTTCTGTGTATCTTCACCATTCATCATACGAACATACGAATGTGCCAGCAGAAACAGACCACCCAGTCTATCTAAGTCTGCTTGAGTGTGCAGCTAGCACCCCTAGTTTGCAGCTGCCCCACCCCCCTTCCCTTTATCATCCCACAGGCGGCAGCCCCCCACCTCCCCACCCTCACTCTCCCCTGTTCCCTGTCCCATGCCCTTTTAAAGCTGTTCACAGATTTACATGATACCACCCATTCTGGAAGTGCATTCCATTTTGCTACCACCCTCTCTGTGAAATAGTGTCTCCTCATTTCCCTCCTAAATCTTCCCCTCTCTATTCTTAGCCCGTGCCCCCTGGTGTCCCTCCCCCTCGTTAGCTTAAAGACCCCATCTGCCCCATCCTTATTGATTCCCCTCAGATACTTGAATATCTCTATCATACCCCCCCCTTCCCTTCTGTCCTCCAGGGTGTACATATTCAGGTCTCCCAGCCTGCTCTCATAGTCTCTCCCTTCCATTCCACATATCATCTTCGTGCCCTCCTCTACACCCCCTCCAGTAGCCTGATACCACGCTTCATGTATGGCCTCCAAAACTGCACACAGTACTCCAAGTGCGGCCTTACCAGCAACCTGTAGAGGGGCAAGATCACCTCTCTTTGCCTGGACAAAAAAAAACCTTGCTATGCACCCCAGCATTTTGTTTGCTTTTGCAGTCACTCTCCTGCACTGGGCAGTGTTGTTCCTAGTCCCTGTTACCATTACCCCTAGGTCCTTCTCCTTGTCAGTGAAGCTTAAACCCCCCCATCCAGTATTCTCTCCTTGGGTTCTTCGCCCCCAAGTGCATAACCTTACACTTCTTTTCACTGAACCCTAGCTGCCACCTCTCTGACCACTCCTCTAGCTTGCTTAGGCCCCCCTGCAGCTGCTTGCATCCCTCCCCTCCATCCACCACCACTCCCATTTTGGTGTCCTCTGTGAACAGACTTACCTTGCTTACTACCCCCGTGTGCAATGTCTGATATGAAGAGCCCAAATAATACTGGTCCCAGCACACAGCCCTGTGGCACCCAGCTCATCACTGGCTTCGGAGTTCAGAGCTCCCCTCCCACCACCACCCGTTGCAGCCTCCCACTCAGCCAGCTTGTAATCCAGTTCATTATTTTTGCCCCTACCCCTACACCAGTAAGCTTCCCCCCAAGTCGCCCATGAGGCATCAAATCAAAGGCCTTGCTGAAGTCCAAGTAAAGAACATTCACCGGATGTCCCTTATCCAGCTCACCTGTCACCCAGTCATAATATTGTATCAGGTTGGTTTGACAAGACTTCCTCAAAATAAACTCATGCTGCCTCATATTCTGGAGTTCATTGTCCTCCAGGTATGACACTAGTCTTTCCTTTAGTATCATTTCCATGAGTTTGCACACTATGGAGGTGAGACTTACTGGATGATAATTACCTGGTTCGTCCCTTGGTCCGCTCTTGTGTAACGGCACTACATGTGCTATCCTCCAGTCCAGTGGCACTCATCCTGACTCCAGTGAGGTGCTGTACAGATCCATCGTGGCTCCGCCAATACCTCTGCCATCTCCCTCAGGACCCTGGGGTGTATACCATCCAGCTCTGGTGCCTTGTGTACCCTCAGTGCCCTCAGTCCCTCTAGGACTCTACCTCCCTTTTGGACCTTGTTCTCTGGTACCTCTTGGCTTCACTCCTTCTTCTGAGGGAGTCAGAGGCTTTCTGTTGGGAAAGACAAGCAGGACCGCTTGTCCCTCCATTATGAGGGCTCACCAGAGCCTCTTCTGTCATTTCTGATGAGATCCCCCTTTCCAGCTTTGGTCTGAACCGGCTTAGGATTCGACCTGTTGCTTGGTCTTCAAACCATAGGGTTCTCATCGGGACATTTTTTCAGATGGGCCCTGTTGACCTCTAATCCGGGAGCTGTGACTCCCTTTTTTCTAACTGCTAATCTAGCTGTCGACCCTATGCAGGGTTCCCTTCTGGATGGTTAAAATCTTCTCCCCTAGGGAGATCCCGTTCTGGCATAGTCCCCTCCTTTATTCAGAGGTGTGTCATCTCTAACCCTCTGAGAGGAAATTGTTTGTCAGGAGGACCCAGCAGTGGGGAGTATCCTGTCCTCAAGATTCTCTCACAATAGGAGGGGGAGACACTGAGTGCCTGCTTCTTCTTGGACTGTCAGAGAGGGCACTTGGAAATTGGTACCTTAACTTTCCAATGTCTGTTAGACTTCTTCAGCCTATCATCTTCCTCTGGATAATCCTTAGACTTGAGGGGTTTTCTTCTCCCGCTCCCTTCAGCAGAGAAAGGAAACGTGGCTTAAAGACAGTGGTGTCCTTTTCCTCGGTCCTCTGGGAGTCCTCTGGACCCTGGCGAGTGTGGTGCAGTGTCTCCCTTCTCCTCTCTTCTCTCCCTCTGTTCTTTTCTATCCTCTTTCTCCCTCCCTTACTTTGTCCCTTCCTTGCTTGCCCAGAGGTTGGGGCCCCCTGAACCAGACCTCTAGGTTCTCTCTCTCTTCTGTCTTCTTGACTGGCATTATTCTTTCATTTATATCCTTTCCTTTGCCTATTCCTTGGGCTCCATTGCCCCACCCTCTTTTTTCTTTTCCTAACTTCTCTCCGGCACAGAACTGGGATGGAGGAGGAGCTGTTTTGGTTTCTTGGCCAACCAGTGCTAATGAGTGTGCTGGCCCCGAGGACGGTGCCACCCATGGTGTTGATGCCTCATAAAAAAAATAAATAAATGCTCCTGGTCCTGCTTCTCCAGCCAGAACCCACCAGTGATGAATGGTGAAGAAACGAAGAAAGATCAAGTGTAACCCCTTTGTTACCCGGGGTTACTAGAATCCCAGTAAGACCTAGTGGTAGGCAGGGAAGGCAGCTTGTGAAACTCCAGTTAAATGGTTTTCACACTGTCTCATTCTGTCCTCAGTCACAGCTGAGACTAGAGGGATGACATCATAATAGAACTGTCGCAGTTGCATGAGCCACATTTGGAATCTTCAGCTCAGAGTAAGTTTAGAATCTTGGGAATTCAAAGGGAGTCTTCAGTTTGTCCTTAAGCAAACAAGAAGGACAACAGTAGTTGTCTGTTTACCCCCCTCCCTCTGGGGGGGTGAGGAAAAGTTCTTTGTGGGTTCCAGGGGCAATCCCCTTCTCCCACCTTGGGAAGAAAGCTGCCTGTTTTAATTTAAGTTCAGTCTGTTCATGTATAACAGCAAGGTTACAGTTTTTAAGCCTGTGGGGCACCTGCAACGAATGGGTGAGTGTTTGGCCCCATTGGAAGGGCAAACAACTTCTTTCTTCAGTTGGATTTCAAGTATTGGGGACTGCTATTTGGGAGGACTATGTCAACTAGGACAAACAAATAGAGCAGTCATCTGTTTAAAGTGTTAAAGTTCATTGTAGAGGGTGCTTCAGGTCATCCACCGTCAATCTACATTTAAAGTCTAAAGTTCTGTGTGTCCAGAGAAATGGCGGGTATGGGCTGTGGGAGCTGGGTGGGAAACCCCCATCTTTAGTAACCAGGTCCACCTCTACGGATTTCTTCTGTGTTTTTGCTACTTGCCTCGTGCGCTTGGCCACTGATGGGGTGGGTACCCAGACGTGGGTCGCAACTTGAAAATCTCTCTAGGAGTCGAAGACTAAGTGGTGTGGGGAGCCACAGGATGGGAAAATTACTCCTTGTTGGATGGGAGTTTCGATCTGGAAGTACAAAAACAAAATCTCTCTAGGAGTCGGAGACTTCAAGTGGTGTGGGGAGCCACAGCTAGAGAGCCTCCTTGTTTGATGGGATGTCTTTCCAAGTAAAGTTTGGGTTCATTCGCCAAGTGGACCATCAGTCGAGTGGCCGGCAGGGGAGCCGGGCCAGTCGGGCTATGTATCCAATGCGCATGCAAAGTCCGGGCTGAGTGCCTGGTGGGTCCAAAGCCAGACAACTGTTGTATTGTGTTCATTCCTCAAATGGATTGCTGTGTTTAACCTCTAATCTACATTACAGTTACGTAGCCCTGTGGGGGACCATACAGAGCTTTGTTTATGTTCAGTGAGTTAATAAAGCCACACTGAAAAATCCCAATTCTGGTTCTGGACATTACAGTTATTGCTTCCTGTAGTTGGAATTACTTGGGTGCCCCTGTGCAGAGTAGCCAAACCTAGGTATCTTGTCTAGGTAACCTCATCCTTCCCGAACCCGTAGAGAACATATGTATATCCATGTTACAAAATGGACATATGCCTTACAAAAATGGAGCACGCTTGGTTTGTTTGGGAAGGAAGGTGCTTGGGCAGAAGTAGGCTAGCGTTTTGGCTATCTGGCAGTCGATAGCCAAAAAGTTGAAGCAATTTCCTAGTGTGTGCTGTGTGCTGTGAATCTTGTGCTGCTGTTAAAAAATGCCAACTGTTTACCAAGGAGCTGTAAAGCCAAAGTGTGTCCTTGTCCTGTATCAACATAGTTTACAGCGTTTGTCAGTTTTAAAATAAAGTTCTGTGAAGGAAAGTGTGGAAAACTAGGGGTAGCAACAGAGAAATTATGCCCTGGATGTTGGAAATGCTTTCTGTGCAATACTAGAGACTGCAGACTTAATGGCAATGTTACATGGTTAAAATGGGCTCCCGTCGTAGAGTCAGTTTGAAAAAAAAAAGTGCATCTTTTCAGTTTAAATTTGCCTGCTCGACGATCGCCGTGAGGAGAGGAGCCCTCGTGAGGAAGAAGAGGCTCATTTGCATGGCGTCGTGTGGTTGGTCAGTTTGCCATTAGTCCCGGCCCTCAGCCAGCTCTTCAAAGTCTGCTTCAGCATTCGAGAGGGAGACAGAGAGTAGTGCGTGTACTGGCAGTGGAGGAGCGTTCGCGAAGTGTTCAAAGCACTGTAAACAGTGAAAAGTGACTTTTCTAGTTCAAAATCGGGCTCAACCCCCTTATCGGTCGTGGGATCAGTGAACTGTGTGATTAATACTACGATCGCAGAGACTGCCCGCCAGTTTGAAATCCGAAGCCTTCAAAAATCTGGCTGCAGGCCGTTTTCTTCCATCGCAGCAATCTGCTACCATAACAGTGAGTAAACGATGTAAAACTGCTCCAATCAGTGATTTTCAGATAATGCCATATAAAATGTGTGTGCAGCTGTATAGTTGCTTTGCAAGTAGCGATTGTGTGATGTCCTGCTGGCAAGTGCAAGTCTGTAAAGCCATTAAATGTGCGCATAGCAATGAAAGTAGCCTCAGTTTAAAATTTGCAGCCAGAGAGAGACTGTGGGTTGTAAAATAAGTGCAACACTAGTAAAAGCAGGCAATCCTGTGCTGAAACCTGAAGTTTTAAAAGGGGACTGTGATTAAATAAATGTTGCCAGCATGTGAAAAGTCCAAGGAAAATCCTGTAAATGTGAGAACAGCCAGAACAGAGCAAGTTGTGCAGTTTAAATAAAAGTTATTAGTAGCTGATGTAAATTGGGTGCGCAGTGGCTTGACCCAGAGTCTGAATGTTGATGCACAGGAGTGCTGCCACCGCCATTACAGGGTGGGGTAGTAAAGTAAACACAGCAGCAGAGGAGCCATTTTAAAGTTACAGAGTGTGTTCATTTAAAGTGGGACTTTCTGTTACAGTGAACTTTTGTTTGTTTTTCTGCAGTTATGGCCTCAGGACCAGCTCGTTACCCGGATCATGTCCGGGTTGCAGTAACAGCAGCAGTAAATAGATTGAGAGATATTGAAAATTGGTGCTATAGAGGGCAACTCCCTCCTGATGTGGCAATTCCTAATTATCCAGTGCATGTATGCCAGATGTGCTTTAGTGCTGGAAGGGATGTCTTCATGATTCCTCACTGTGCTGGTTGTCTACAAAAATATGGCTTGTATAAAGTGCCTCAAATTCGTTTGGCTCCCACATGGACACAACTTCAAGAATCTGCAGTTGGCAGCACACAGCATCAGGCGGAGCCTGTGGAGGAAGGTCCCCCGGGGGAGTGTGGCACAAAGTTAGAGAGTGCAGAGTTAGAGACTGAATCTGAAGTTGAAGTTTTGGATGCTGGATCTCAGAAGGCAAGTTCAGATAAAGCATCAATAGACCCCTGGGTGGGGGGCATAGCCCAAGTCTCGAAGGTGAAGATGAGATGCGGGAGGCCGTTGAATGGGAGGTGTCGACCTCCGCTCCTAGTGATGAATGGATAGTCTCGGGGGTGAGAACTACTGCTCACTCCTGGGCTCAGATCCTCAGTGAAGAGGAAGATGAGGAGGAACCTAAGTGGCCTTGTGAGATAGGAGCGAATTTACACAGCCTCAAGATCTTGCCTCGGAGGAATGTGTTCAAGAAGGTGGTGATGCCACTGCCTGGCTTCACAGAAGAAGAAAAAGAAGTCAGGGATCCGTTTTTAATTTCATTGAGGATGCGAAGCTGGCAGAACCAGGACTGGCCACCCCCAGGCCAGGCCAGCGGTCTCAGATTGACCAAAGCAAGTAAAGAGGAGAGACTGGTTCGTAGAAAGGCCAATGAAATCTTTGGTATGACCTTTCCTACCTTTCCTTGGAGAGTCTGGGAGGAGATTGAGAACTGCAGGAAATCCTGGATCTGGGATAAAGCAATGAAACATGTGCATCCTGGGGCTAACCAGCATGTAAAGAATAGACTGTTCCACGAAAAGTATACACAGTGGAAGAGAGGCAGGACACTGTTTATGGACAGAGTGAGAATAGTGGACGGAGAGGGACGTGAAGTCTCCCACTGTGTGAATAATGTGCGTCCAGATGGAGTAATAATTCAAGCCCCTTACCCCCTCTACTATTGGCCTCAATGCAAGGACCTCCCGGAAATTAAGCCCGAGCCTACAAAATGGAGAGCCGAGCAGTGGTAGTCAATACTGCCACATCTACACTGTGAAGTGCCCTTATTGAACTGCCAATATGAATAAACAAGAACTCAGGTGCCCCATATTCTTCAGTCCACAGTGTACTGCCCTATTCAGCAACCATCTACTGGTACCACCAAATGATTTCAGATCCAGAGAGGACACCAGCCCAGCTGTTTGCCTGTTCATCGCCTGGTAATCGGATGACGCCGGACCAGCTGTTTCTCTTTTGTTCCTGTTCTAAGTTCCTTCTCCAGTTATGACATCAGCCCAGCTGTTTCCAGATGTGCACTCCTGTGGGTTCCCGGAAGATGTCCGCCCAGCTGTATCAGAAGAAATGCTGCAGGAGAGTCTTGACAGGGACCAGGTTGGTGATGTATGAATACTTCAAGAGGCTGGTGAGTCTTCAAAATTCTTTTTATTCTATCTTTATGACATTGCAATACACACCTTACACTACAGACTTCAAACAGTGTGAACTGTCAAAGACTCTCCCTTGGGATTATGGCCTTAAAGACTATGTTCACGGGCTCCGGCCCAGGAGAGACTCTTTAATGGACTGGCCTTCGGGCCTTGTAGTCACTAGTGGGATATTTAGGGCATGCCATCCCCCAAAGAAGTGTATTGTTATCAATGTAATTTCTGTACTTAATGTATATACTGTCTTTTCTACTTTTCTAAAAAAAAAAAAAAAAATATTTATTTTTTTTCTTTTTGGGATTGTTTAGTGTTCTGTTTTTTCCTGTAGATCGTAAATGCAGATTAGGGTGTGTTTTTTTGTTTTTGTTTTTGTCTTTTCTTACAGGTGTTCCTGGAAGACAGAAGAGAAGACAAGAAGAGGAGGAGGGGCTCATCAGAGTTCCTCGTTCAGTGCTTGTGTAGAAATTAAAGTACTGTTTGTGTTCCTAGTGTTGTAGTTGCAGGCTGCCCAAGGTCGGGGAGGTCCCCGGGTTTTGTTTTTGTTTGGGATGTTATGTAAGAGGCAGATGGGTTTTCCCTACAGGGTTAGGGGGGATAGACAGGCTGTGGTCCTCAGTGGCCATAGGGACTGCAGTGCTGATCTATCAGGGCTATGCTCTGGATGATTCTACCAGAGCCACTTGGTGTCCATAGTACGTGGATGGAGTAGAGGCTGATATGTCAGCTATAGGCCTCTAGGCCCTTAGTGTTGCCTACTTGTGCTTGCACATGGTAGGAGGTGGCCTGATCACCCCCCTCCGCAAGTAGCACATAGGGTGGGATGGCCTAAGGCCGGGTGCATAATGACTGGGGACAGTCATTTTCCTGGTCAAGGGCGAGTGTAACCCCTTTGTTACCCGGGGTTACTAGAATCCCAGTAAGACCTAGTGGTAGGCAGGGAAGGCAGCTTGTGAAACTCCAGTTAAATGGTTTTCACACTGTCTCACTCTGTCCTCAGTCACAGCTGTGACTAGAGGGATGACATCATAATAGAACTGTCGCAGCTGCATGAGCCACATTTGGAATCTTCAGCTCAGAGTAAGTTTAGAATCTTGGGAATTCAAAGGGAGTCTTCAGTTTGTCCTTAAGCAAACAAGAAGGACAGCAGTAGTTGTCTGTTTACCCCCCTCCCTCTTGGGGGGGGTGAGGAAAAGTTCTTTGTGGGTTCCAGGGGCAATCCCCTTCTCGCACCTTGGGAAGAAAGCTGCCTGTTTTAATTTAAGTTCAGTCTGTTCATGTATAACAGCAAAGGTTACAGTTTTCGCCTGTGGGGCACCTGCAACGAATGGGTGAGTGTTTGGCCCCATTAGGTGAGACATTCTTCTTTTCTTCAGTTAGATTTCAAGTATTGGAGACTTTATTTGGGAGGACTACTCAACTAGGACAAACAAATAGAAGTCATCTGTTTAAAGTGTTAAAGTTCATTGTAGAGGGGGTGCTTCAGGTCATCCACCACAATCTACATTTTAAAGTCTAAAGTTCTGTGTGTCCAGAGAAATGGCGGGTATGGGCTGTGGGAGCTGGAGGTGGGAAAACCCCATCTTTAGTAACAGGTCCACCTCTGGATTTCTTCTGTGTTTGCTACTTGCCTCGTAAGCAGCCACTGATGGGTGGTACCCAGGCGTGGTGTAACTAAATCTCTCTAGGAGTCACAGACTCTAAGTGGTGTGGGGAGCCACAGGATGGGAAAATTACTCCTTGTTGGATGGGAGTTTCGATTTGGAAGTACAAAAACAAAATCTCTCTAGGAGTCGCAGACTTCAAGTGGTGTGGGGAGCCACAGCTTGGGAGCCTCCTTGTTTGATGGGATGTCTTTCCAAGTAAAGTTTGGGTTCATTCGCCAAGTGGACCATCAGTCGAGTGGCCGGCAGGGGAGCCTGGCCAGTCGGGCTATGTATCCAATGCGCATGCAAAGTCCAGGCTGAGTGCCTGGTGGGTCCAAAGCCAGACAACTGTTGTATTGTGTTCATTCCTCAAATGGACTGCTGTGTTTAACCTCTAATCTGCATTACAGTTACATAGCCCTGTGGGGGACCATACAGAGCTTTAGTTTATGTTCAGTGAGTTAATAAATAAAGCCACACTGAAAAATCCCAATTCTGGTTCTGGACATTACAGTTATTGCTAGTTGGAATTACTTGGGTGCCCCTGTGCAGAGTAGCCAAACCTAGGTCTCTTGTGCCAAGTAACCTCATCCTTCCCCGAACCCGTAGAGACATATGTATATCCATGTTACAAAAATGGACATATGCCTTACACAAGAATTACGGTAGGTAAGTAATTTTCATATCTCCTAAGTCCCAGGTCCCTGAAATGGGGATGGCGGCAGTCCGTAAAAGTCTGGTAACCCTGAAACAGGGCTGGACATGGTGTGGAAAAATGTGTGTGGAAGAGAACCTTTGCCTGAAGAAAGTGTTGGAAATGTTTTGCCTGCAAAGTGTCATCTGTCATGTACAGTGCAAGTCCTGGGGGCACCACCTTTATTCGCTGTTAACCCTATGTCAGGAATAAAAAGCCATACAGTAACATCCCAAATTCCTGGCTGTGGGCAATCCATCTTTTAGTACCTGAGTGATGTTTTTGGGGCCCCTCTGATAGGAGACACAGCATAGCCCTGGCCCCTGTCTCCCAGACTCGGTAAAAATTGAAATGCGATTTTGTGCACTACCCCCTCCCCCCGACCTCTTAGATGCTGAGCCAGGTATTTACCCTAAGGCCAGGGATACCTATTTTTTGCCAACTTGTGGTTTGTTGCCTTGTCTGAGTACAAGTAGGGGGGTCCTGGTTAGAAAATGTTGCTCTTGGCTGGGGTGCATGTTACACTAGTTTCCACGCACTCGCCCCATCCCTCCTAAGCGTTACCATCCCTCCCCTGGTCTTTCCCTTTTCACTTACATACCTGAAAATAGCTAGTCTCCTTTCTTTACTGATGGGCTATTTTCTCCTCCATTTGCGCCTTTGCACTCCTAATTACTTTCCCTACCTCTCTCTGTTTCTCCTGATACACCTCCCTATCCTCCTCTCTCTGTCTCCTTATACCTCCTGAATGCTTTTTTGATAACCATAGTGTTCTCTTTTTCCTCTTGCTTTTGCTTACTTGCCTGACACAGAGGTTTGTTGCCTTCTCTGTTCCCCCTTTTAGTTTCAACCACTGTTCCTCCACGACCACCCCACCAATGCCCCCCCCCCCCGCCAAGGCATCCCTGAGTCATTCCCCTGTCTTTTTAAAATTGGCCCTCCTGAAGTTCAGGACCCTCACCTTTGTGCGGTTTGATTCTGCCACAGTACTTATATTGAACCACACTATACAGTGATTACTGGTCCCCAAGTGGCCACCTTCTGTGACATCTGCAACACTGTCCCTGTTAGTGAGTGCAAAGTCCAGTATTGCCCCCTCGTGAGTGAGCTCTTTTGCTGGTTGCCTGAGGAACGCCTCCTGCAGGGAGTCTAGAATGTCCCTACTCCTAGCTGAAGCTGCAACTGGGATGTTGCAGTCTACATCCAGCAAGTACCCTACCAGCAGCACCTCACCTATGTTTGCAGTCTTTTGGATGGCTTCCACTAGAACCTTATCCAAGCCCCCCGCCCACCATTATGGAGGCCTGTAGATTACGCCAGTGTGAACAGCAGCTCCCTTACCCATGTCTAGGGTCATCCACAGTACCTCTGCTCCTCCCTGTATTTCCTGTATCTCACTTGCTTTTATGCTATCCCTCATGTAAAGAGCCACATCTCCCCCATTTCTTTCCCACCCTGTCCTTCCTGTCCCCTGATCTATACCCCTTACAGTGGGGTCCCCCTCCAGGAGTTGCTTCCTCTGGGGTCCTCTTCCACCCTCTTTTGGGTCTCCACTACAGAGGAGTCCCACATCTTCCCTGGTCACTACTGTGGGTGCCTCCACTGGGACAGTCCTGCCCTGTCAGAGAGGTGTAGGAATTGTGTAGTGGTACCATATGGGGAATGTGCCTCTGACCCACCACCCTCACCCTTCCCACTGTAGTCCAGCTGCTCCTCCTCCTTGGCATCCTATGAGGTAGTGGTGGCAGACTTGGTGGTTCCTGGGTTGAGGAGGAGGCCCCCCAGATCCTAGCCAACTTGGTCTGGAATCTAGCAACTTCCTCCCTCAGCCGAGAGAGGTGCATGCAGATAGGCAGCACCGCAGTCTCCAAAAGATCTCCCTGAAGACTGCTGCCCCACAGTCACTGCACTGCAGCACTCCCATCATAATTTCTACTTAGATACTCCCTGGAAATACTTGGTCCCTAGCTCCTGACCTGGATAGGTTTCTAGCTAGCATCTCCCCTTACTGTGTTTTTGTTTGTTTGCAGAAAAAAAAGAAAACTTGCTGTGCAGGGAGTTAAGCTTCTATTAGCTGACAAATTCACTTGATGAGTTGAATATGCTTCAATTTCTTTTAATTAATTCCCCTACATTTTGCTCCTCAGAGCTTGCTCACTGAGATTAAATATCTGTTCAAATACAAACACATTATTTTTACATACATTTTGTTTTACCAAATACTCTTATAATAATTTTATTACATTATTTCTTATATGTATAATCTGAATTCCATTTACCCTGAAACATTATTTTGTCTGTTGTATTTCAACTTCATAAAACATCAAAGTGTCTCCCAAGACTTTTACTCTTCCTATAAGTGTACAACAAACAGACAATGGTTTTAAAGCGATGGCAGCATATATGACTAAGTTCAAATGCTTAAAATTCACTTCTGTATAAACTTGAAACCCCATCAATACTCACATACCTCTAAAATTAAGCAAAGTCTATGTTTAATCATCAGTTTTTCTCAAAATGAAAAACTCATGGACCCTTTACTAGTCTCTTTGATTTCTTGTCTCCTTAAATACAAAGAATACTTATTAAGTAATTTGTTTGTACCACTATGTTCCGATTATATTCTCTTTAAATCCAGACATTTTTTAAGTATAATGAAAGCGCTTACCGAGCTATGACCCACGGAATAATCTCTTGTGTTACCGGCTACAAGGCTAGTTTTTAAATGGATTTCCACAAGTCAATATTGTTTCAATTCTTGGTATGCTTTTTTCTTTTGTTACCTTTAATCAGAAAATTTTAGTTTTAGTGACCTTGTTCACAGCCATCGTTTTCCATTTTTTAATTTTTATATGGCCATAGAGCCAAGAGAGCGTTTGGAATGCCATTCCGTGAAAGCGTTTTAGTCAGTAACGCGATTCAGTATAGAGGGGCATAAATGCATGTAGCGCTAACTGAAGGTATAACATAGCAGTTATAAAATAAAAAATTGAAAACGATGGCTGTGAACAAGGTCACTAAAACTAAAATTTTCTGATTAAAGGTAACAAAAGAAAAAAGCGTACCAAGAATTGAAACAATATTGACTTGCGGAAATCCCTTTAAAAATGAGGCTTGGGACTTCCGGTGATGCCACCTACCGCATGGCTGCATAGCTGAGGCACTCGGAGAACACTCGCTCCTAAAAATATATTAAAAAATAGAAAGAGCGGCCTTTGACTACTCTAAATAACCAGATCTTAAAATCGGAACGACGGCGAATTCAAAGCATAAAGGGAAGAGCTCCCAGGCAGCGAAAATAAAAGCAATGATGAATACAGACAAAGGGCAAGGCCCGCAACTGAACTCCCGACCAGCCTCTCCGGTGGCGAGCCTAGCTGATTCAAAGGAAAGCCTAGAACTACTGGAGCCACACACAGTTATGGCTAAGCTCGATGGCATAATTAAGACCTTACATCGGGCGGAGTCTTCAGTGGCTGATGTTCGAGCCGATCTTCATAAAATTAATAAATGAACCACAGCTTCTGAGCAGATAATAGGTTCCCTGGCAGATTCATCCCGACCCTGCCATTCTCTACCTGTTAACACGGGAGCACGAACTGCAAGCAAAGTTAGAAGATCAAGAGAATACAGCAAGGCACAATAACTTCAGAATATATGGTGTGCCAGAGGGCATGGAAGCTTCATTTCCTACAATGGAGGACTTTATACAACATATTTTTGAGTCGGTGTTAAAGATGGAGTCATCTAGGTCCCTGATCATGGAGAGAGCGCATAGATCACTCCTTCCAAGACCCAAGGAGCAAAATGCTAAACCCCGCTCTATAATTACTAAAATGCTCAACTACAGAGATCGTCAGCTCATTCTCCAGACAGCCTGGAAAAACAAAGAGATCCTGATAGATGGCAAGAAAATCTTTTTCGATCAAGACTTTTCCGATTACCTGAATAATAAAAGGAAGCAGGTTAAGGAGTTGATACGATTGGCAAAGGAGAAAAATGTGAAAATACAGCTGCAGTACCCAGCACGCCTAAAACTTTTTACTGAAGAGGGTCTACGACTTTTTGAATCCTTGTTTGAGGCCTCCTTGACTCTGCGAAGCCTGAGGATCCCGATCCCAGAAATGCAGTCGGAAGCACTGGAGAGAGACATCACGAAGGTAGCCTGGCACAGAGTGGGAAGACCGAGGCACAGTTTGCAGACAGCGATCTCATGGCTCTCACATCTTGGAGCTGACTTGAGAGACATACTGGAGAGAGAGAGAGAGAAACAAAGACTCCAGCGGGTGCATTAAGACCATCAACAACTACATCTTTCACCGGATCTTGGAAAAAAAAAAAAAGACAGGTAGCCTGACATCTTTAAAAATGTACGGGAACTTAACGGTTAAACGTGCAGCAGACTCAGTCACCATGAAGGACCTTCAGTAAGGACACTTTAATGGACAAAATGCACTTTAATAAAATGTATACGGGATTCAGAAGGGGCAGGGATGGCTGGGGTGAGAGGCAGGGGAATGGGTTAGACACTGTGGGGACAGGTTAATTCAATTGACATTTGTTTTTCCCCTGTCCCCTTCCCCAATGTTGCATGGCTCCTGAAAACTGGGGATTGAGGAAGACAATGCAATGATCGGTGACGAAATAAAACTTTTAAGCAATCTCTTTGGTGTGCATAAAGGTTCAAATTAAATATGAAGGCCAAACAAAAGAGGGAGGTTCTTGAGTCCCTAGACTGCAGCCGCAGGGCCCAATATTATCTTAAGGGCTAACTCCTACCACACAAATAGTGGTAGCAAAGTGACGTAAGCACTACACCGACTTTTTAAAGTCATACCTGTTTAGACCAGCAGGTATAACAGCGTATGCTATTAAATCTGTTTTCTTTTAACAGAATTTTTGCCTGGGAAGGTCGCAATCCCTTTTTTCTTTCCCTTTTCTTGGATACCCCGAAATAATCAGAGGGGGATATTAATAGAGGGAAGAGAGTGTCTACCTGCATTGGTGGGTGACTCCTCACTTCATTGACTTTTGGACCTCCTTTTTCTCCCTTTTTCCCCATCTACTCTATTCCTAATCCCCAATCCACTGATAGATTATTTTACTCCCTAATACCCCCTTTCTCTTTGTTCACTTTTTTCCCCGCTTTTCCTTTTTTTCCTTTTGGATTTCAGACTCAGAAAAAATAACCGCACTGGTGTGTTGAAACTAATGGGGAAATCAGTTTGAAAATTAATATTAAGGATGTTGGCACCTGTTGTGACGGTTGTTTTTAATGAAGGGCAGAGCTTTGTAATGAGTTACCACAGGAGGCCAATAGGAAGAAAGGGGATAGATGTTACCTTGACATGCACTGGCTTAAAACTGGTTTTGACAGTAAAGGGAACAACTAAGATAGTACGCAGGCAAAGTATCTCTGACTTAATATATGAGCCATATTAAAATAGTTTCACTTACTGTGTAAGGTGTAAACTCACCTGCAAAATGAACCAAGATCCTTCATTACCTTAACAGCCTCAACGCAGACATTTGTTTTTTGCAGGAGACTAGATTATCTCAGCTGGAACATCAGAAATTAGTCAGATCCTGTGTAGGTACAGTAGTGGGGTCCTCTCACCCACAGCATAAGAAGGAAGGTACTGTGATTCTCCTAAAAAAAAAAAAAAAACATACCCCTGACCATTACAGGGGAGGACCATACCCAAGATGGTAGATTTGTCTCCATTTCAGGACAAATATTTTCCCCAAAAATACACTTCATCAATATATATGGTCCAAATAAGGATGACCAAATCCTTTTACAGAAAGATTTTTCAGAAAATCTCAGGGTTGGAGGAGGGAATGATAGTGATGGGTGGAGATTTTAATTGTGTGATTTCCCCATCAAGAGACAGGTCCTCCCAGATCTCATCCACTAATAAAAACATGAGTAGAATGGTTAGAATGAACATGCAGGAATTGGCCTTAATTGATATTTGGAGGGAGCATAATTCAACAAGTAGGGACTACACATTCTATTCTCATTCTAAGAAATCCTACTCGAGGATTGATTACTTCTTATGCAGTCAGGAAGGTATATTTAAGGTCAGAAACTGTGATATATTGCCCAAGTTAATATCAGATCATGCAGCAGTGGTTTTAGAATTGCAGTTGGGGAATTGGAAGAGAGGTGCTCTGTGGAGAATGAACACTTCACTCCCGGGTAAAAAGGACGTTGTTGAAATGATAGAGTCCGTAATACTAGAATTTAAAGAAACTAACAGGATACAGGATACAGGAATTAAATGGTATTGGGACAGCTTGAAGGCTGTTTTAAGGGGCCGAATTATAGCATACTCCTCCCAACTTGAAAAAAAAAACGAAATGTGAGGCAATTAAAATTGGAGCAACAATTAAAACAATTGGAAATAGTACACAAAAAAGAAGGCTCACATCTAGTTTGGCAACAGATGGAGAAAACCAGAAAAGAATTACAAAACCTCTTAGATATCCACCTGGAAGAAACTTAGATGCTTAAATCAGTCCTATTATGAACATGGAAATAAAGGACCAAATTACTCGCCTTCGATTCTGAAAGCACAAACAGGCAGATATGTCAAATACATTCACTCCCAAGAAAATGGTCAAATAGTTAATAGTTGTACCCCTAAAAAAATAGCTGAAGCATTTCAAAAATAGTATGCCAACTTGTATGCATCAGAGAAGCTAGGCCTTGACCCTCAAGAGAAAATTGAAGAATTCCTCTCCCAGATACAGCCTCCACAGTTGAGCACAGCCAATAGGACCTTACTGGAAGCCCCTATTACCGAGCAGGAGATAAAACAGACCATAAAAAATGTGAAAAAAAACAAAACACGGGGCCCCGATGGGTTCAATTCAGAATTTTATCAGACTTTTACCAACTCCTTAAGTCCCATTTCAGGAAACTTATACTCAGCTTGCAAAGAGAGGGATGATCTGCCAAACTCCTGGCATAGTGCCATAATTGCAGTGATACCAAAGGAGGGCAAACCACCAGAGGCCTGCTCCTCTTATTGCCCCATATCCCTGCTGAATGTAGATTCCAAGATATTTACAAACATTTTGGCCTCCAGATTGAACAGTTTTCTGCTGGTCCTGATACACCCCGATCAGACTGGGTTTGTCCCGAACAGGCATATTCAAGACAACATATGGCGCTACTTGAATATCTTGCAATTAGGCAGAACATATAAAAAAAACAAATTGCCATATCAATCGATGCTGAGAAGGTGTTCGATCGCCTGCAATGGGATTTCTTAAAGGCCACATTGGTTAAATTTGGATTTGGCTCTCAATTTCTGGTCTGGACAGAGGCACTGTATCGGAGTCCTCAAGCTAGAGTGAAGGTTAATGGTACAGTCTCAAGCCCCTTAGAGATTCAAACAGGCACAAGGCAGGGGTGTCCCCTCTCCCCCTTACTTTTTGCATTGAGTATTGAGCCCCTAGCAGAACATATCCACTCAAACCCGCAGGTAGAGGGAATAAGAATGGGGGGGGGTAGAAAATAAAATATTTCTTTACGCAGATGATACAATGATCTATCTAGGTAACCCTCAACAGTCCTTTCCGGCATTAATGCAAATTTTAGAAACCTACGGCCAAATCTCTGGCTTTAAAATAAACACGGACAAGACTGAGGTTTTGCAAGTTAGTGGTCACACAGTCCCATCCTTAACTCAAATCATACCCTTTAAATGGGTAACAACGAGCATTAGATACTTGGGCATATATATCCCTACTCAATTAAACAAGTTATATAGTTGTAACTATGGGAAATTCTTACAAGAGGTCTTTACGGACTTAAAAAGGTGGGAAATACTGCCCCTGACATTGTTGGGTAGAGTGGAAACAGTGAGAATGAATGTCCTCCCGAGGTTTCTGTTTCTGTTCAGCTCCCTGCCTCTACACATCCCAGTACCGGAATGGAAAAAAATTAACATGGCGATTGGACAGTTTATATGGGGAAGAAGTAGAGCTAGAATAGCCTAGACAGACCTAATGAGACCAAAAATACAAGGGGGTCTAGGACTACCTAATTTAAAAACTTACTACTTAATGGTCCAGCTGACAGCATGGGTGGCGTACTGGTCAAAGGAAGACAATAGCATTTGGAAAGAAATAGAATTTCGTTCTGTCCCATCAGCTAATCCTTTGTTGGATTTTGACAACCCTCCAACTAAATTAACTCTCTATAAATCAAATAATCCATGGCAGACACAGACATATAGAATATGGGGTAGAGTAAAAAATGGACTCAAACTGGAATACTCTTTTTCCAGGGAATCAAAGATAGCTTCATACGTGCTGTTTACCCCATCGAGACTAGATGACACATTCCGGAGGTGGACATACACAGGTTTGGTTTATTTCAGACAGTTTATAGCACAAGGGAAGGTGAGGACATTCTAAGAAATACAACAAGAGTATCATATCCTGAATTCACATTTTTTTAGGTATCTCCAGGTGATCTCTTTTTTGACCCAGGGTGCCAACCTAGCAAAAACACAATTGGACCCCCATCCAATGGTGCAGACTATCCTGAATGCAGCGAATAATCCAGGAGACAAACATATAATCTCACGATTGGTAGAAACCTACCAAGGCCTCACAGTTACAGAAAGACTGAAATGCCAAATGAAATGGCAACAAGAAGCAACACCGCAACTAGACAAGAAACAATGGCAACTGATTTGGGAAGGTGTTTTTAAAACTTCAGCTTCCAACACATGGAAAGAATTCAGGTGGAAAATAATTAACAGATACTTCCTTACTCCGACCAGAACTAAGCACTACGGAACTACTGGCTCAGATCTTTGTTGGAGGGGTCTGGAGCGAGAGGTAGTCCATATCATATATTCTGGGGGTGCCCTAGATTGCTTGCCTTCTGGTCAGAAGTAAAGGAACACTATGAGAAAATGATGGGCCACTCAGGCCATTTGGACTTTGAACATTTGGTCTTGGGGTTGCCCATCAGGAAAAAAATGCCTAATAAAACAAAAAGTTTCTCAGGGATACTAGTGGCAGCTGCCAGCAAGGCCATCACAAAGAGATGGTTATCCCCCACTCCACCAACATTAAAAGAGTGGATAGACATAGTGAAGGGAATAGAAAGAATGGAAAGAGTCACAGCATGTCTGCGTTTACAAAAAGACAGGTTTAATGGGGTATGGTTACCCTTTATGCAACTGCTTGAGACTAATGAAGGTATCTCAGTGCTATCCCAACAGGCCTATATGTAACACAGGGTATTAAAAGTAGTAGGTTAGAAAGATAAAACACATTTGCTCAAGCCCTATCTGATTAGATTGTTATGTGGTTATGCATGTTATAATGTCTTTGTTTGACATTAGAGTAAATTGCTACTTTGATAAACTCTATATATTAACAATGCACAGAGCATACTATTTAAAAAGGAAAAAAATTGTTAATGACAGGCCAAGAAACAGACACTGCATATGAAATACCTGTCGTCTCTGAAGGCATGAATTCCTGAAAGAAAGAGAAGAAATGAAAGAAACAGAGTGGGATGACTGTAGTCCAAGACTAATTCTTTTACTGAAGGATTTTAAGAAAGGAGGGCAAGGGAGAGAGAGAGTTTATTTTGTTTTCCTGTTTTTGTTCTCTATGTATTAGTCAATCAGTCAAATTGTAACTGCCATTGCCTAGCAGACTGGTCTGTGCAGAAAAATAATAAATATGAAGTTAAAAAAAACAAAAAACGAGCCTTGTAGCCGGTAACACAAGAGATTATTCCGTGAGGCATAGCTCGGTAAGTGCTTTCATTATACTTAAAACATTTCTGGATTTAAAAAGAATATAATTGGAACATAGTGGTACAAACAAATTACTTAATAAGTATTCTTTATATTTAAGGAGACAAAAAATCAAAGAGACCAGTAAAGGGTCAATGAGCTTTTCGTTTTGAGAAAAACTGATGATTAAACATAGACTTTGCTTAATTGTTGAGGTATGTGAGTGGTGATGGGGTTTCAAGTTTATACAGAAGTGCATTTTAAGCATTTGAACCTAACAGTCATATTTACTGCCATCGCTTTAAAACCATTGTCTGTTTGTTGTACACTTATAAGAAGAGTAAAAGTCTTTGGAGACGCTTTGATGTTTTATGAAGTTGAAATACAACAGACAAAATAATGTTTCAGGGTAAATGGAATTCCGATTCTACATATAAGAAATAATGTAATAAAATTATTATAAGAGTATTTGGTAAAACACAATGCATGTAAAAATAATTAATGTGTTTGTATTTGAACAGATATTTAATCAACGTGAACGAGGTCTGAGGAGCGAAACGTAGGGAAATTAATTAAAAGACATTGAAGCATATTCAACTCGTCAAGTGAATTTATCAGCTCATAGAAGCTTAACTCCCTGCACAGCTAGTTGTTTTTTTTTTTGTTTTGTTTTGTTTTTTTCTGCAAATTAACAGTGCACCTTCAAGGGAGTATCAGTATCAACCATTTCCCAGTTGTGTTTTCTGTGTTTTTGTTTGTTTTGTTTCTTAACAAAATACCGTTTGTACCCTTACCCTAGATAGGGCATTTCACACACTCCTGCTTCTAGTCCTCCCCTGCCTTCTCTTGCTGACCTCCTGCTTCCCCCTTGCCTGCTTTACCCCTGCTTCCCCCTTGCCTGCTTTACTCCTGCTTCCCTGCTTCCCCCTTGCCTGCTTTACTCCTGCTTCCCTGCTTCCCCCTTGCCTGCTTTACACCTGCTTCCCCTTGCCTGCTTTACTCCTGCTTCCCTGCTTCCTCCTTGCCTGCTTTACCCCTGCTTCCTCCTTGCCTGCTTTACCCCTGCTTCCCTGCTTCCCCCTTGCCTGCTTTACTCCTGCTTCCTCCTTGCCTGCTTTACTCCTGCTTCCCTGCTTCCTCCTTGCCTGCTTTACCCCTGCTTCCCTGCTTCCTCCTTGCCTGCTTTACCCCTGCTTCCCTGCTTCCCCCTTGCCTGCTTTACTCCTGCTTCCTCCTTGCCTGCTTTACCCCTGCTTCCCTGCTTCCTCCTTGCCTGCTTTACTCCTGCTTCCCTGCTTCCTCCTTGCCTGCTTTACCCCTGCTTCCCTGCTTCCTCCTTGCCTGCTTTACTCCTGCTTCCCTGCTTTCTCCTTGCCTGCTTTCCACCTGCTTCCCCCTTGCCTGCTTTACCTCTGCTTCCCTGCTTTCTCCTTGCCTGCTTTACCCCTGCTTCCCTGCTTCCTCCTTGCCTGCTTTACTCCTGCTTCCCTGCTTCCTCCTTGCCTGCTTTACCCCTGCTTAACTTAACCTATCCTGATACTGGATGAGTCCACAGACATCAGCAATAGCAAGAGACTCCTAGTTTACACACGATACTTGGGCAACAATACCCCCTATACCCACTTTTATTGCAACATAGCAGTTAGTGATGGAAAAACAGACTATTCATGGGGCATTTCGTCAACTTCTGAATGATAAGGGCATCACTAGTAAATAAGTTGCTGCTGTCTGTACTGATGGAGCATCAGTTATGACCAATTGTCATCAAGGTGTAGAGCAAAAACTAAGACCTGATTATAACCCTGAATTGATTGACGTACACTGCACAGCCCATCGCTGGCCTTGTGAGCCAGTGATTCAGCTCAGTCCATGGAACAAGTGAAAAAATAGTCGAGACTTGAGGTCCATTTTAATTTTCTTCAGTAGTTCTGCTATTAGAAGCAACAAATTGCATGAACTACAGAAAGAGCTTGAAGAACTAGTTCTGAAATACTGTCAGCCTCATGCAGTTCAGTGGCTGTCCATTTATGGTGCAGTATCTGCTGTGTGCTGGACTCTTAAAGGAAGGCTGTCCCAATACATCAATTTTAGTTCCCCCTGTGTAGGAAGTCCCCTAGTGAAGTTTGCCCTTGTTTAAAGTTTTGCAGCACTAACCTTGATGTTAATTTTTGTCCCGGTTTCCAGTCACTAAGTCCTTGCTCCAGCCTGTGTGTTGCGTGCCATTTCAGACCCCCACCACACTGGAAGAGTGAGCCGTGCACGTTCTTGCAGCCTGCTTCCTGCTCATGCTCAGTGGCCGAGTTCGTGCATGAATATATATCGCACCTACTCCCTCATGTCCACGTGCAGATACAGGCACCAGCTGACAGGTCTCCCGACTTAATTCTGGCAGTCTTTTCTATTTCTGCCTGTTGAAAGAAGTGGTTAGCGGTTACACAGTTCCTCACCTATCCTGTTGTTTTTTACTTCTGTACTGATTTTCTTTCTAATTCCTGTGATATTTACCATTTATTTTGTGTGAGCCATAGTTACTTTTTGGTCAGTAAGATGCCTACTTGCATGGCAATAGGGTGTTTCAACACATCAGGAAAAATGAAATGCGAGCACCCAATTAGTTTTCACTGCATTCCATCAGAGCCATACCTCAGAAGGCAATGGCTGTTAGCATTATATCATTCCGACATACAGTAGATGCTGATCACTTCCAGCCGGAAAAAAACACAATGTCATCTGCTCTGAACATTTCACATCTGATGATTACTTTGTGAAAGGTAACTGTCTGTTTGCTATTGTCATCTTTGCACTGCAAGGGGATCCTTCTATACAGCCTGTAGTTATTGTACTTAAAAGAAAATGCCCTAGTGTGTTTTTGGAGGACTTTATATGTCCTAGTAGTGGAATGTCCACCCAGGTCACATGGTGGTTTTTCCTTGCTTGCTTTTCACATCTGACTTGTGACATTTCATGTTCCTAATTGCTGCATAAATTTGGTCATGCACTGCATTGCCTGGTCCAGCAATGCAGCCCCCACCCCCACCCACCACACGAGTCACCTGCACTATGAACTATGTGTATACGTCTGCACGTATGCAGTGCTGTTCCTTATGCTACGGAAGCACCTGTATGGTTGATGGGCATGTATGCAGTTCCCTGTGGCCTTCCTGCTGAAACCTTTTAATAAGTAAATAAAGTGACCAGTTTGGTAAGCATGTGTGCTGTGATTCACTTTACTACTGTGGCTTGTACTTGTTATTTTAGCCACTGTTATGTGCCACTGTTACTTTTTCATGTATTTCGAAGCCAGCACCATCTCAGCACTGGTTCTGTGTGTATCACACAGTTGTCAGGCTCAGCCCCCAACGTTGCCCAGTGTTATAAAATGAAACAGCAATTCTATGTGTTCATTTATTGGTGCACATGAATACAACGTTATAACTGACATCAGCCATGCATGCTCCTTCCTTAATCATCCCTCTTCCAAACCAGATATATGTATTTTTTTGAGTGAATATTCCTCCCCCACATTTCAAAATAAGGGTCATATAGGACATGGTAGACATGAGGTCGTACATGCTTGGAGATGTCATTTGTGAATCAACATCTGTACTATGCCATTCATTTCTCGTTACGTTTCTGTTGCAATGTTTTGGAAGGTGCTCATGAAGCATTTCTTCCCAGAGAGGGTGGAGTTCACTTGCGATGTGGTGTGTGAAGAGGTTACTCACTTCAATGCAGTGTGCAGCTTCAAGATACATAACACAAAGACACACAAAACGACACACACTCTCAGACACAGAGTGACTCACGCAAGCACACACAGACAGACACACAAACACATTTAGTACCTGGAGTACGGTAGACAGGAAGGTGAATTGATAGTTACCTGGAAGTACTCGACAGGGGTTAATAAGGTTGATACAGAGTGTGTCTGTGCAGTAAGTGAGATGCATTATTTGTGGGTGCACAATTTCTATGTTGTTTGTGATGTTAGTGCGGGTGATATTGAAGCCGTACTTCATACACAGGGTGGTGGCCACTTGCAATGTGCTGCAGTGTGGTTCCTCAAAATATAATGAGGAAAACATAGGGAGAAGGTAATGATTGGGTGTATCTAGGGTGGGAGCACTTCTGTGGGCTGACGCAGTAACTGAATCACTGGACAATTTTAGACAAGCAGTTCTTATTGTACAGCTGCCGTATGTCTATGTTTGTCATGAAACTGCTGTCTCCCCACAGTACTGGCAGTGGTATGCCAGGCTTCACACCCAGGATGCATCTTCACTTCTTTCCCAAGACCCCACCAAAAACATTAGGCGTTTGTAAAGGTACTGCCAACTGCTGTAACCACTATAATAATGCCTCAAGTATCCGCCCACCATATACACAGACACACAAGTATGCATACTCACCCATACACGGTCAAATACACAGACACAGAAAGACAAACACTCACACATTTCTTCCTTTTGGGAGTGTGGTCAGGAAGCATTACTTCATACAGATTGTGGTGGGCATTTGCAATGTGTTGCAGTGTTGAGCATGAAAATATAATGAGGAAAATATAGGGATACGGTAATGATCCTGTGTATGTAGGATGGGAGCAGTTTCTACTGTGGGCTGACAGAGTAACTGAATCACTGGACCATGCAAGGCAAGCAGTTTTTATTTAACAGATGCCATGTGCCTGTGTCTGTCATCAAACGCCTGCCTCCACACATTTCTGGCAGTGCTATGGCACGTTTCACACCCAAGATGCATCTGCACTTCAGTCCCAGTACCACACAAAACACATAAGGTGTGGGTAAGGGTACAGGCCAGTGCTGTACCCTCTCTCTAATAATGCATCAGGTATCTCCTCCACACGTACAGCACACACGCACGCACAGTCCCCCAGACACAGACGCGTGCACACACACATATGAAGAGACTAAATTGCCAGCAGATACAGGCCTGTTGGTGTATCTAGTCTTCCTGAGTGTGCATCACTTCAGTCTTTCAGTCTGCGGTTGGCCACCCTCCCCTTGTCTCCCACCCTTTAATTTAGATCATGTATCCTTAAGTAACACCCCCTGCACATCCCCTGTTGTAAAAATCCCTCTGAACCTGTCCCACCACCTTTTGAATCCATCCTCTGTCTGTAATGATATCAACCACATCAGGCAGCATGTTCCACCCTTCCACCACCCTGGTTGTGAAATACTGCCTCCTCATTTCCCTCCTGAATCTGCCTCCTTCTGACTTCAGACTGTGGCTTGTTGTTTTGAAATACGTTGGGTGCTTACTGTGTTCACATCCTTCAGGTCCTATAAGGTTTCAATCATATCTCCTCTCTTCCATCTGTTCTCCAGGGAATACATATTGAGTTCTGTCACTCTGTCCTCATGACGTGTGTCTCCCAACCCCAGCTTCATTTTTGTTACCGTGAGCTGTCCCCCCTCCAATACAGTTGTGTCCTTTTGGAGGCATTGTTGTTGAGCCTCTGCTGTCCTTTTTCTATTCTGGGTGCCAGTACTGCACAAAGTACTCCAAGTTCTCCTCTTCTGACTTGGTTAACTGTATTCATCCCAACCAGTAACTATTTTGTGGGTTCATGGCTCCCAAGTGCACGACTTTCCATTTCTTGGCATTGAATCCAATGTCCCATGTGTTATACCATTCAATTATTTTTGCCCAGTCATCCTGGACTAATGTACTGCCTTCCTGTCCATCAACTTCTGCACAGATCTTGGTGTCATCTGCAAAGATAGTGATCTTACTCTATTCTTTCTGCAATGTCAATGAAAATGTGAAATAGCACTGGTCACAACACAGAGACCTGTGTGACCACACTTGTTACCACCGTGGGGTCAGGTACCCCCCCCCCACCACTACCATCAGATGTCTGTCCTGCAACCAGCTACTGACCCATGAAACCAGTCTCCTGCATGCTCCCAGGTTGCTCAGTTTGCTGGTCAGTCTGCCAAAGTCTGACCTTTTGATATATAGGACAGTAGTCCTTGTCATGGCTATGTCATTACCTACATTGATTGAGAACCATACTGTGCGTTTTTTCTTCTACAAGGTGTTCTGGTACTCCAACATCCCTGACTTGCTCACCATCCTCCAGCACCAGGTCCAGTATGTTCCCATCCCTTGTTTGTCTTGCTACACCCCAGGAAGCTGTCCTGGAAATCTTCTGGAATGATCACACTGGCACATTAGTTAGCCGTGATGCTCCTATCCACCCCAGCTCAATTAAAGTCCCCCACAACCACAGTGTGCGCTTTGACACTAAGCTTCTTTAGTAGCTCACCTAGGTCCCTATCAATTACCTCCTACTGTTTCATAGGTCCATAAAATACCACAAGTGGAACCTTGCCACTCCTCAGGTTGTATAGTTGCACCTATTTGGTATCAGCCCTGTCTTCCTCCACCTCCTAACTATTACACATTATCCCTTCCATAACACAGCTGTCCACCACACACCCTTTCTCCTTTTCCCCATCCATCCAATATATGGCTTGAAACCATGTATGGGTATGTCCCATTCATGGTATTGGGTTGCACATGTCATACTGATGGCGCCTATGTCCACCTCCCATTCCACCATCAGTACCTGCAATTGTGCCATCCTCTTCCACTGGCTACGTGCATTCAGTTATACCACTATCCATTTTGAGGTACTGCACTGTTCCCCTTTACCCTCACCTCCATTTTCCCTCCTATTTAAATTTGTCTTTTGCCATGTTGTGTGTGGAGGTTGAAAGGACACCCGCTCTTGGTTTATTCCCACCTATATGGCTCCCTTCTCCCCTACCTAGTCTAACTTATAATTGTCTTACATGAACTGCTCAAAGTTATGCTTCAGCAACTTCTAGCCCTTACTAAGGTGCAACCCATCCTCTGCATACAGGTGTGTTTTCTTCCCCGGGTTTTGCCACACCCCCTGCAGTAATCAATACCCCATGGACCCTGTACATTCGTTTAGTCATCTCTTAAATTCCGTGATTCTCAGATTCCTGGCTGCACTCACTGTTAGCCCTGGTAGGCTTCGTGAAAAAGCTAACAACCTTCACACATACTGCTTGTTTTCAACACTTCCCTAAAACTGTCATGCATCTCTTCTATCCTACTGCCATTCACCCTTCTCTGAGCTACTGCAACCATCCTCTCTTTCACTTACACACCTGCACCACCCATGTTTTTTATCTTCCTCTGTTTGCTGATCACCCTCCAGTCATTGGTGTCTGCCTTCAACTGCACTTAACCGTAATAAGGCAGCATTCCTGTCCAGTGATATTGCTGCCAGGAAGAACCGACTAGTTATGCTTTTTCAGACTGTGGACAGGTTGTTATATTCAACTTGTCTACAGCCGAAAACAGCTTTTTCAGATGCTTTATGCAATAACTTTGCTCCGTTCTTCTCGGACAGGGTGTCCGCTATCAGGCTGGAAATTCCACCAGTGAGCCACAGTTTGGCTGACAGTGGTTGTCAGGCTGTCCGAAGAGCACTCTGCCTGGCTGGGGGGAGTTTAAACCAGTGGAGGTGGACGAGGTCATTGAGGTTGTTTCTAGGGTGAAGCACACATATTGCCAACTCGACCCAGTGCCAACTCGTTTCTTAATGGGATTTTTTTTTTCTTTCCAATTGTTTAACCAGGAGTGGCACACTAAGCTGAAAGCTTGTTTACAGGTGCAACCTGGAAGCACAGGAAAATTAAGTGACTTGCTCAAGGTCACACAGTATGCAAGGGGGGGCTGTGGGATTCAAACCCAGGTCTCCAGATTTGCAGCTCAGAGCCTTAAACCACTGCACTATACTGCCTCCCTTGGATGTGTTGACTCTGTAGGCCTGCTGTTCGCCTTGATTGTCCATTGCTCTTTTTCCGAGGAGGTCTTCCCAGATGCCTTGAAGGAGGCACTGGTGAGACCCATTCTGAAGAAACCATCTGTAGACCCTGACGTCAAGGCGAATTACCGGCCTATCTCCAACCTTCCATTATTGAGAAAGGTAGTACAGAAGATTGTGGCGCAGCAGCTCCAAGAACACCTCGTGGCATTTGATATCTACGAGCCTCTCCAGTCTTGGTTTTGTGACAGGCCCAGTATGGAAACCGCATTAGTTCTGCTGCACAATGATCTCCTCAGGGCGCGAAATTGACGAGAGAGAACAATTCTCATTCTACTTCATCTCTCTTCAGCTTTTGACACAGTGGACCATTGTGTGTTGCCCCAGTGCTGCGTGAACTGCACAGGCTGCCAACTCGGTGGAGTGTTCTCTTTAAGGTTGGCTTGCTCACCTTTAAGGCCCTACATGGACTGGGCTCTGGCTACCTGTTGGACCTTCTAACATCTGCTGCATCGGTCCATTCCCTCCGGTCCTCCTCTAGGGGGCCTCCCTGAGATTCCCGGACGAGATTAAAAACTGCCGTCGACAGACCCCTTAGTGTCGCTGGCCCCGTCCTGTGGAATTCTCTTTCTCCATTAGTAAGAGAGGCCCCTTCAACTGAGTTCTTTAAAGCCTGCCTCAAGACCTCTTTATTTAACCAAGCATTCCTGGACACTTTTCTAGACATTATTTCTTAGATATTCTTAAAGAATTACCCCATTTATCTGTTGCTTGGTCAGGCATCCCGTGTCTGGTGATCTGTCTTTAAATATGTGTAATAGATCTGTTTTGTATTTTATTATTGTATTTTAACTGATCTTTGATGTATTTTGATAGTACAGTGCCCAGAGCTTCTGGGATTGGGCACCTGAAAATTAAAATATGCCTTGCCACTTGAGTCACTGCCCCTCGTTCCCTGACTTTGTCCATCCTTTCTTTTTCCTGATCCAACCCTTGGCAATCACTTTCACAGGTCACGTTTCCCTTGCTGTTTCCACCACCCATGCCCCCCATGTACACAGCTCCCTTCTTACCCATCCAAGCTCCTCCCTAACTTGCATTAACTGCCACATGCCATACACCAACCCTTCCTGACATGCACTCCTCAAGAATGTTACTCCCCCGTAGCCATTACAGCTTAGTACCCGTCAATCTTGACTGCCAACAAACACCCTCCCTCCCCATGTCTGCTTGCTGATCTAGTCCCTGGGTCCCCCCATTATTATTTTGCTTACTTCCATGTGGTATATTTCTTACATGCACCGGGTCAGCACTCCATGTAGACACTCCCCTCACTTCTGTCCTACTCTCCCCTTCCCCGCGTGACCTGCTGCCTGCTGTACTTCCAGCTGACACACCGCAGATGCTACTTAAGATGCTACACTCCTGCTTTGTGGACCTCAAGGTTCGTGGTCACATGCTTCGTGGTGGGTTTGTCACCCTTGTAATACAAGTGGATCCAAACCCCACTATTTAGACACACACGGAGACAGACAGACAGACAGACAGATACACACACACACACACACACACACGCACAGAGACACACACACAGGCAGTGATACACACACACACACGCACGCACGCACACAAAGAGCAAGACACACACACAGTGGTGCAATGTGCTTTGTTTGGTAAATTCTCACAGGTCTGCATAGTATGACAACAAACTGTGATTGAACAAACTGCCATTTATACACTATGCCAAACCCCATCATGTTATTAGTGGTATTACTTTATATCAATCAAACTGCATTCTGTGATGTCAGAGTAATCACAGTTTTGGTGTCCCTATTGTGTTGCCATTTCTTTTTGGTCAGAACCCATGTTGTACTGCTTGCCTCTTTGCCCTAGCTCTATCCATGCCCACCGCTTTTAAACATATGTGTCGACCACAGATCTCCACAACCTCCACCTCATACAAATATTCTTGAGAGTAGTATGTGCAGCCGCATCTTCTCCATGCATGCACTGTTTCCCACCCCACAAACCTTCAAATCAACACCACACTCACAACTAAGGTTGCATGCCCCAAACTAATGGTTGGAGTTTGCGTGGTGTGGTCAGCGTGTCAAGAGTACCGTGACTACTGTCTCTGGTGTACCATTTGTTGTCTCACAGGAGATGAGGTTCACGTGACTGTCTCACACTACAAACGGTGTGTCCAGTGTCCTAAAATTTCAATTTGCACCAACGTTCATTGTGCACACAATGATACCAGTAACAGTGATGTGCCTTCTGTCATGCTGAAAAACCACCCCAAACCCCGTAACAAAGGCACCAAGGCTGCCACTGATACCTCTTTATCTCACTGCAACAGTGTCCAGTGTTTCAGGTAACACACTGTGTAACGTCAATGACCTATGGTCATCTCATTTGCTCAGCACAGTAATGGCTGGGCCCCACCCCCAACCCTTTATCATTTGTTCAAAATGCATGGTATGGCATGGGTCGCATATCAATGAATAATATCAATGAATATCATGAATTCTCCCTAATCACACCTGTATTAGCACTTTTTCTTTTGTTTTTCCAACAACCATATTTCCATAGTCACTCTTTATTAACGTACTCTCTATAACAACATTTTTACACCACTTCATTTTTTTTTTTTTTATATTTTATCATTTTACCCCTCTGTCTTGCCGCCGATTATCTGCCAGGTCACGGCGCCTTCTTATGACTTCCACCTTATCGTTGTGCTCATCTCCCCGACTTACCCCTTGGATGGTGGGGTTGCAGCACTGGCCAAGTGCCGCGATCCTTGTGACTATCTGGGGACAGCCAGTCAGGAGGCTAATTGAAGCCGAAGGCAGGCTTCATGGAGGTGACATACAGAAGGAGTTTTCTTCCCGTTTTTTCAGCGAGGGCAAGAACGTGCAATTACATACTGCATCCGCTCTGCCCCCTTGGTACTGTTGCTCATTGGCAGATGCGGCGCCTCCAGCCTCCCTCAGGGGTACGTCGAGCACCGGACAAGATCTCCACCCTCCCGCCGGAGAAGAGCTGTCCACAGGATGCTCTATCCTTCTCCCCCGGCTGGCCCTCCAGCGACCCAGGTCCGTTCCTGAACCTGGGTCCCCGGTGTCGCAAGCGGAAATCCAACCACTGCACTGGGTTTTACACCACTTCTGACTGTGGTATTGCTTGACCGCCTTCAAACCTGTTTCACCCACCTGACCCACACATCACCAGATAGTCTTAGCAGTGGTATCGCATGTCAATACGCACGTGCCTTATTCTCGATAAGCTTGTGCCCGCTGTGTGTATCCTGCTCTCCTTTCCGTGACCTAGTGTGGTAAGCCTGGCATATCATACCCTCATTTAATTGAAAGATGTGCCACACTCACTATGAAACTGCCATTGTGCTTTTCGTGGACATGGTTGTGACCGTGGGTGGAGCATGCTTACCCTCCGTGGAAGTGCATGCCAACCCACCAAAAAAGACTGTCAACAATTTCCATGTCACCCATATTGTCCTGTCTGTATTATACACGTTTGCAGTGATTGCTGATCATCTCCTTGTGCTGGATGTCTTACTGAATTGCAACCGTCAGCACGACCAAGCATTTGGCACACTTGTACATACACCACTGTTGTGATGTTGTACTACCAACACCCACATTACAAGCTGAAGTGCTGCAGCGTGACAACAAATACACACAAACAGCAATATACAAACACACGAAAATGCCAGCAGAAACAGGCATCAGGGTATATTGAGTCTGCTTGAGTGTGCAGCTAGCACCTTATAATTCTATTACCCCTTCCCCTATACCAACCCCTGTTGAAGTAGTCTACTGTCTTGCAGGCCACTACCTCACCCAGCCAGGAGTTCAAGTTGTCCACTACTCTTTCCAAGAAAAAAATGTCTCCTCTTCTCTCCCCTGAATCTAATCCCCTCCACTCTCAACTGGTATTCTCGCATGTTCCTCCTCTGGAAAATATTGTATGTGTTAGTCTTGTTTATTCCCTTCAAGTACTTAAAGGTCTCAATCATATCTCTCCTGACCCTCCTCTCTTCCAGAGAGTACATATTCAACCCCCCCCCTCAGCCTCTCCTTGTATGGCTTTCACTCCAGTCCCTGGATCATCTTTGTAGCTCTATGCTGTACTCCCTCCAACAATCTGATGTACTTCTTCAGGAACGGGCACCAGTATTGCATGCAGTACTCCAGGTGGGGCATTACAAGTGACCTATACAGGGGCAGGATAAGCTCCCTACTTCTTGAGGAGATCCCTCTAGCAATACATCCCTTAAGTTTGTTAGTTTTTACCACTACCCTTCTGCACTGAACATAGTTGTTTATGCTGTTATCATCACCCCTCAGGTCCTTCTCTTCCATGTATCAACCCAACTGAACACCATTTAAGTGATAATTCCTCCCCTGGTTGTGGGCGCCAAAATGCGTAACCTTGCAGTTCTTGGCATTGAACCCCATCTGCCATTTATCTGCCCACTCCTGAATCTTGTTCAGGTCTTCCTGCCCCGTGTCATCTAACAAAGCTACCATCTTGGTATCATCTTCGAACATACTGATTTTTCTTGGATCACATTCTACATATCTGCAATGAAAATCCACAACAGTACTTGTCCCACACGGATCTCTGTGTTACCCCTCGTCACAGGTCTCAGTGATAAGAGTTCCTCCCATTACCACCAACCTTTGTTGTCCCCCCCGTCCATTTCCTGATCAAGGGCTCCATTTCTTGTCCTGCACCCACATACTCCAGCTTCCCCCACAATCTCCCATGCAGCCCTGAATCAAAGGTCTTTCTGAAGTCCAAGTACAGGATGTCCACAGCATGGCCCTGGTCCAGTTCCCATGTCACCCAGTCATAGAGTTCTACCATGTTTGTGTGGCACGATGTGCCCGCAACAAAATCATATTGCTGGTCGTCTTGGACACCGTTTGCCTCAAAGAAGCTCACAAGCCTCTCCTTTATGATGGTCTCCATGACTTTGCCCATGATTGAGGTGAGGTTCAGTGGCCTGTAGTTCTCTTTTTCATCCTTTGGCCCACTTAATGGATGGGAACAATGTGGGCCAACCTCCAAGCCTGTGGTACACATCCTGTGTCCAGGGAGGTATTGAACAGGTCTGCCAGCTGACACGTAAAGACCTCTGCCACCTCCCTCAGTACTCTAGGATGAATGCCATCCAGCCCAGGTGCTTTGGTCACTCTTAATGCCCTCAACCCCTCCAGCAGCCTGCTCTCTGTAATCCCTAAATCTGTCATCCTATACCCCTTTAACCCCACCACTTGACTGAGGTATCTGCCCCCCCATCTCTTGCGTGAACACAAAGTAGAAGTACTCGTGTAGTGCTTCTGTCTGCTCCACCACCTTCTCCACCCACACCCCCCTCCATCTTTCTTGATCCTCACAAGCTGCTCTTTGCTTCTCCTTTTGTCGCCTGTGTAATGGACAAAGTATTTTTCTCCTCCTTTAATCTCCTCTGCTAGTCACAGCTCTCAAGACTGTTTGGCCCCCCTGACCAGTCTGGTGACCTACCTAGACTTTTCCCTGTATACATCTTAATGTTCTCCCCTCCCCATTTTTCTATACTGCCAAAATGACGCCTTCTTGGCTCTAACCCCTTCCAGGACCTCTGGTGACAGTCGAGTGAGTTTCTGTGCCTTTCTTGTTTTATTTCCTAGTACAGTTCTTTGTTGCCTCTGCCCGCCCTCCCCTTATTATATCACATTTCTGATCTGCATCCATGTGTTACTGGATGTCTTCTAGGTACTTGATCAGAATTTCCACCATCATCCTAAAGTCCGGAAACTTAAACTTGTACCACGCTTGTACCTGTTCCACCTGTGTCCCTCACCATGTTTACCGTGAACCACACTGAGTAGTGGACACTCCCAGCAAGCAGTTCCCCCACTTCAGTGTTCCTTACAGCTTCCCCATTATCCAGTACAAGGTCCAATTTCCTTTCCAGCCATGTCTGCCCCTGTAAGAGCTGTGTCAAGAAGCTGTCCTGAAAAGCTTCCAACAGGACCCCCTCTTTTGTACTCATGATGGCAGGTGTGCTCCAATCCACCACCGGTGGGTTGAAATTCCCACCACAAGTGTGCTTCCCTTTCTGCTTACCCTTCAAATTTCATCTGCCAGTTACCTGTACAGGTCACAACCCTATGATGGTGGCCTGTAGACTACCACCATCCTCAGTGTCCTATTCCTCGTATCCTGAAACTGCATCCACACAGCTTCTGTCCTCCCCTCATCCCCCTGTTTCTCCCTTACATACCTAATCCCTTCCATCACATAGATGGGCCCCCTCCCCATTCCCCTTGGCCCAATCCTTTCAGAATAACCTGTATCATGGGATTATCATATCCCAGTCCTGGTAATGTGTGGCACATGTTTCCGTGATGTCTGCTGTGTCCACCAACTCCACCGGCAACAGAGCCTTTAACTCTGCAGTTCTGTACCTTAGGCTTCTTGCATTCAGTAAGACCACCATCCAGCCTGTTGCCACCGCAACCTTACTATTCTTCTACCCCCCCTTTGTTCCTCTCTGTGCCACCTCCTCACTGTCTTCACCTCTAAGTAGGGGAGTGAGCACCCTATGCTCCTCTTTCCAGACATTGTTTAGAACAACAGGCCACTCGCCACCCCCTTTCCGGTTTAAATCCACCCTTGTTGAAATATACCCCTCCATTCCCAGTTTGAGTACGCTGTTCCCTTCCTTGCTAGAATGTAACCTGTCCCCTGCCTATAGGTCACTGTTGGCCCAGGTTTTGCCCCAGTCTGACACCAGTCCGTATTTCCTTGTTCAGCACCAATCTCTCGGCCACCCATTGAACTCCTCTATCCTTTTTTTTCTCCCTGTACTTGCACATGGTACTGGTAGCACCTCAGAGAATGCCACAACAACCACACCTCCACACACTGCCTACCCAATTCCTTGAGCCTCCCCCTTCCGACCTCCAAAGTTTCCCAGCCAAGTCGTTTGTTACCACATGCATCACCATGTGTGGTTTCATCCCCCCTCTGCTTTTGCACTTTAGAAGTGCCTGCCCCAACCTGTCTGGGTTCAAGCCTGGAATTGCCTCGTCCCTGATATGACTGTCCACTCCCTAGGAACCCCACTGTATCCCTCCTTACATCCCTCATCTGTAACTTTTCTGCTGCATAGAAAGATAGAAGTTGATGGCAGATAAGGACCGCAAGGCCCATTCAGTCTGCCAATTTCTTTTTCTACCTTATAAATGTGTCATCGGCCTTTGCTCTGTCAATGGCCTATCTATTCATACTTATCTGTATTGCTCTCTTATGCCTATCCCATGCCTGTTTGAAGCCCTGCACTGTATTCATATCCACCTCTTCCTGAGGTAGGCCGTTCCATGCATCCACTACCCTTTCTGTGAAAAAGAACTTCCTCACATTACCCCTTAATCAATCTCTCTCTAATCTCATGCTGTGTCCTCTTGTCCTGCTTTTTTTTTTATATTGAAACATGTTAGACTCTTTCACCTTGTTAATGGCCTTAAGGTGTTTGAATGTTTCAATCATATCACCTCTCTCCCTCCTTTGCTCTAGGGTATACATATTGAGCTCTGTTAATCTGTCTTCATATGTTTTCTGATGCAGTCCGTGCACCATTTTGGTTGCCCTTCTCTGGAATGCCTCAATTTGGTTAATGTCCTTGTTGAGGTGTGGCCTCCAGTACTGCACACAGTACTCCAGATGTGGCCTAACCAGTGTCTTGTAAAGAGGGATTATTACCTCCCTCTTCTGACTTGTGATACCCCTACTGATACACCCCAACATTCCCCTAGCCTTACCTACTGCTTTAGTGGTTTGCTCGGATGATTTCAGGTAATTGGTGATGATGATACCCAAGTCTCTTTCTTTCCCTTGTGACTGCCAGCAACTCCCCTCCCAGCCTATAGGTGGCTTCAGAGTTCCTCTTCCCTATGTGCATGATCTTGCACTTCTTCGCATTAAACCCCAGTTGCCACTCTTCTGACCATTTTGCTAGTTTATCTAGATCTCTTCTCATTCTGCCCACCCCATTTGGATCATCTACTCTGTTGCAGATCTTGGTGTCATCTGCAAACAGACAAACCTTACCCTCCAGTCCATCTGCAGTGTCACTGATAAAGATATTGAAGAGGACTGGCCTCAGGACTGATCCCTGAGGTACCCCACTTGTGACTAGCATCTCTTCTGACAGTATACCATTTATCACCACTCTCTGTTTTCTGCCAGTCAGCCAGTTTGCCAGTTTGCCACCCAGTTGACCAACTTCTGACCCATCCCGAGCCTACCCAGCTTATTAATCAATCTTCTATGTGGAACAGTATCGAAAAGCTTTGCTGAAGTCCTTGGTCCACCACTCTGGTTAACCAGTCAAAGAAATCTATGAGATTAGTTTGACAGGACCTTCCTTTTGTAAACCCATGCTGTCTTGGATCCTGTGCTCCTTGCATCGTTCACCCCTGTTACCTCCTCTCCCTCCTCCTCCTCTACCCTACCCTTCCTTTCACATATGTGTTTCACACTGAGATTCCTGCCTCTTGGACCTTCCATATCCCTCTCCACACACTCTTTCGCAGCTCTAATATTTCCGCATACCCTTCATCTGTCAACACTGCAAATCTATAGCTTTATAACCCTGCAATGTTGCCCACTGCCTCCTTCCCTGATCACTCCCTCATCCTAATGCACCTCTGCTCACCTCCTCCCCATTCTCCTTATATCACCATCTTTAGCTCTGCACTTCCCTCTCTGCATTTTCACACCACTACTTAGTGGGGTGACTCCTGCCTCAGCTCCCCTCTCCCTCACTCTCCTCCGTTCCCTCCATTATCCCATTACTTCATCCTCCATTTTCCTTAGGCTGTAACAAATTGGACAGCCTTCCAGTTTCCATGACAAATTCATCCAAACAGCCGCCTAACATCCATTGCAACTCACTATCCTCCCTGTGCCTGCCGCACTCACTATGTGCGTTTCAACACTTCTTAATCTGTTCGTCAAACAGAACTCATCGTGTCTTACTGTACCACAAAAGTCAAGTTATGCACATCAAATTCTTCTCTTTGACTGCTGCTTTCCAGATGAAGACAACTGCCCCACCAACCAAGTCCAGGAGGACACCAACATATATGTTTCAGAAATGCATGTTTATTGATTGGACCACAGCTGTATCCTTCCTACAGTGACACACACATCGAATTTCAAGCCTCATTCTCACAAGCACATGGGGAAGGACCCTCAGGTATTCACATTATTATTCTTGCAAATAGCTTGATAGCAGTGCATGTGGTACTCAGCGGACATCATACCACTATTCATACATGTTTTCAACTTCACATCATCACTACTGAGCTGAGAACCCGTTATTGCAAGACTCCCTTCATACTGCATATTAAAGGCAATACATGTATCTCATTTTGTTTATCGATGTTTGCATAGCTATACATGTACAGCTGCATCACACTGACATGTACCCATGTATGACTGACCTTGCTTACACTACAATAGTGTTCCATTATGTCATGGTATCGCATGCCTACATGACAATAAAAGGTTACATAATATCAGCGTCTGTGCTTCTGCACGTCTGATTGTTTGCTTAGATCCAATGCCACCACCTCTTCAAGCATGTGTTATCTGCATGTCACTAGCTGTGTGTGCATCCATTACTGTTTCAAAACTTTCAGCTGACATGTCACTGTTTCTCTACTTAACTTCCAGGACCCAACAAGGAGTTCAGAAAATTGAAACATGATGCAGTGCCATCATTATTTCCTGAAACTGTGGATGGTGGAGGATCAATATCGAGCAGAAAACGTCGAAAGGTATACTTTGATTCCCACAGATGGACATAATGGGCACTTTTGAGAACAGTAGTTTTGGTGGGCACTGTAAGGAAAATACCACTCAGCATGGTGTGTCATACGTAACCGTACATGGTAGTCTTCATGATACCTGGCCTCCGTTGTACAGAAAGTCATCACAGCCTCTCCATTACTGTCACGAACGGCTATGCCTACAAATCACTAAATTACACTTTGCCTTCCTTACTGTTGTGGACTCTGGTTTGACATGTTTATGTCGCCAGAAATTACTACTGCCATGTCCTTTTCCTCATTGATGATCGTCATCAATTGTAAGTAAAATAGCTACCTGTCCTTTTCTTCACACTGCGATGGAGGCTTGTGTATCACCTGCACCGCTTGCCTGGCCAAAAAAGTTGTGTGACTGCAAATATCACTTATCGACCTGCCAATGGTAACAGCAATCCTGATGTCTATCAATGCTGCTTTGCTGGTTTTGTGGCCAGTTTTGTAGGGTAGCAAAGCATTCACTGTTCCTTGTTGATCACTGATGTTGTGTACTCTTAGTTGGGCAAGTAGTATGTTGAGCATTTACACACACATAACAGGTAATAAAAAAGTGTGAATTGTATTTCTGTGTTTCTATGCAGGTGTTTTGTATGGAAAGAAGAGGTGCCTCTCTATGCCAGGTGTCCCTGTTTTCTTCAACTGCATCTGGTCCCGTTGAAGACAGCTGCTATGGGTCTGTGGATCACCATGAAACAAATGTTCGAAAGTACGTTAAATACTGCGGCATCAACCGGCAGTGATATTACATCTGTTGATATTCAGTGGAAACCTGACACTTGTGACTTCGCCTATCAGTGGCCGGAACCCACACCAGTATTTTGCTTGATCACCATTACTCACATTCACTGACCACCAGACCTGTGTCCAGAACCAAAAGTGAAACAAGCAAGAATGCATCATCTACACATGGGGTGTAGAAAGTGTTGCTCAGATACATCTTAACCACATCAAACATCAACACCTGTGAAGGGACACCAGTCAAACAGCACAGTACACTCCATGGAAATGTCTTTCCTATCCTTGGAACGCAGTGAAATCCCAAAAAACTGATAACTCACTCTTCACCCTTGGTAGTGCCATCTCCGGTGATACTGACACCAGTGATGTGGATGGAGACACCAGCAGCAGCAGCAATGGTCACATTGCCAATGAAGAGAAATTTATTGTGTTCCATTCAGAGCTGTTTGTGCTATTTCAGTTACTGGTGTGCAGCCTCTGTTCCCTTCCCCTTATGGTAAGAAGATCGTGTGCGCGTGCCACCATGTTTGCTGTAGATTTGTGCTGCCCAAAGCCGCATGCGTATACCTGGCGCTCACAGCCAGTGTTGGGCAAGATGAGTGTTGGGTCACTGTTATGCAGCTTGGCAATGTTATTTACGGGGAATACGTACAGATGAATATCAAAGTACTTCCAGTGCCTCCATGGCCCGTTTCTTTCTGAAAGGCAATACCATCATCTTCAGTGTGTCTATTTACATTGGTTGGCACATCAGAAATGCAGTGCGTAACAGGTGATGGGGAAGGTGCTCACTTATATTGGTGATGGGCACTGTGACTCCCCTGGGCATAGTGCCAAGTACTGTACCTACACCATAATGAATATGGAAACTCAACTCATTCTTCAATCACAAATACTGCAGGTCACAGAAGTTGCTAATTCCAACAGCATGAAAAGGAAGGCTTCATATGGGCACTTAAACAATTAACAGAAACAGACTGCATATTGCTACCATTGCAGCTGATCGCCACCCATAAATCTCAATACTGATGTCCAGGGGACTCCAGTTCCCAGGAATTCATCACCAGTTTGATGTGTGGCACCTTGCCAAATCAATAGTGAAGAAACTTGTTGCAAAAGGAAAACAGCGCCACTGTGAAGACCTGTTTCTGTGGACAAGATTGATAGTTAATCACTTTTGGCGGTCTGCCTTGACTTGTTGCGGTAATGCTGCATTATTCCATGAAAAGTGAATATATGTGCTGGAGCACACCACCAACACCCACTCCTGGGTTTTTGGACTGGTGTTTCGTTCATGCGAGCATAGTCCTATAGACGAGGCCACAGAGACACAGACCTGCCGGCTCCAGAAAAGTAAACCTGCACATGACACACTGAAGGAAGTAGTGATGGACACCAGACTACTGAATGATATGTGCAGGGTCATGGAGTTCTGCCATACGGGCAACTCAAAGTATTTCATTCTCTTCTCAATAAATATTGTCCCAAACACCAGCATTTTTCATTCTGTGGCATGGTGGCATGCACTCAGCTCGCCATGATAGACTACTCTGAAAACATCAATCACCCATAAGCAGAGAAGACCTCTGGGCCTGACAAGGGAAGTACAAGGCACGTCTGTGTTTTCTCAAAGTTGACAAAGCAGTGGATTGCAAGACCAGTATACGAACGCAAGACTTACAAATTTTTGGACCAAATGATGTTTGATGTTGAACTGAAGAGCAGACAGTTACTGAATGTTCCCCCAGTACCAAGACCGGTACTGCCAAGAAACATTGCACTGCTTCCACATCCTGAAAAAGAGGAACTGGTAAACAAGCACTGCACGCATTTTGTGAAACAAGTATTGCAGACTGAAAGTACAGTTGCGTAACACACATTATGCTCATGACCACCTCACTATTACGGAACTCCCGAAATCACAAGTTCACATTTGTTACCATCACCAGCACTGCCACCCATCGCCTACACAAAGAGCCATGGTTATGCACACAAAGTGCATGTTATACCATGTCTGAACATCAATCACGACATGCTAGGGGTTGGAGCAACTAAACACAATTTTTGATACTGCCCACATCTTAAAGATAGTGAAAACTATGTTATGTTTACTTGTCCATCACCAATGGGAAAAGCTTTCAAGTTCCCTGAGCCTGTAGGTTATAGTAATGGCACCATTACTGATCACATTGGCACTCTACTACCCCTGCAACCTCCGTCAAGGTACGTCACCATTTCCCAACACTGGTATCAATGTGTCTTTACGACGCCTGTAAGACAGAGCAGCAAATATGCTTCTACACGTCGTGAGCACTGCAGTATGTGGACCAGAGTGGAAAGGGTTCCTTAAATCGAGGTGCTCAACATGATCTGTCTCTTTCCGACCAACATCCAGCATCACACATTATTTATTTTTTGTTGACCGGGTAAGTACACTAGACAAATCCTGCTTATTTTCAGGCATGACCTGGGGGAAGGTAATACAAATGAATGCCAACTGACCTTGAACCAGATTAAGCTTTTGGTGGTATTTTTAGTGAATGAGGGAAATTTAGCCAGGACACCGGGGAAATTCCCCTACTCTTTTCGATATGTGCCATGGGATCTTTAACATCCACCTGAACTACCACCAATCCAGGCAGATGGGACCCGGTTTAACATCTCATCCGAAAGGCGGCACCTCAGAAGTGCAGCACCCCTCTCATGCTGCACTACAGTGTCAGTCCTGGGATATTAACCCAAGTGCCAGATGTGGGAACTGAACCCACAGCCCTCTGATCTCCCGGCCTCCCCACATGTTTAGCAGCGTTTGACATTTGTTGTACCCGGTGTTCCGGAACACATTCAACACCACTGTGGCTCATGCACATTGCTAGTTATTGAATTGTATTCTGCATACAGTGTTGCTACATGTTCATGGCCTTGATCTGGCTGATTCATGACAACATGTTATTTGTACAGCCAACCCCTGACTGCCTTACTGCCATAGTTATCTTCTCTCTATGCTGTGTCTACTGTGACATCACTCTCGTTGTGTGGCATATATTTACCAACTTCATGTTACATTTCAGGTGCTGTGCCCTGTTTTGATGTCAGCAAATGACTCCATTGTACAAGATCCCCCCCAGCCTTGGTAAGTGAGATGCTTTATTATGAAGCATTCAGTCATGGATTTGAGTACAGTGTTTACATGGCTTGGTGAATGTGGACCCACTGCAGTGTGAAGATACTGAACTCTGTTCGTCCAGTAAGCAATGCTGAATCATGTACCGCCAAATAAGGGTCATCCTTGCAGGGGTGGCACTGCGAAATTTTGACAGTGACAAAACACTGTCAAGTTTATGCAGACAACAGAATCCGGACACATGAATTGGTTATGCTTTTGTCCCCCCCCCCCCCAATCAGATAGCCTAACTTGTTGTCCACTTTTTTTTCTGCAAGTCTGTGGTATGCTCAATTCAGTGTCATTGTCCAAACTGTGTCCCTCCTACCGAATGGTGTGATTTTACACCATATTACTACAGTAATTCCAAAACAAGATTAACCACACTTGTGGTATACTAGTTCTCAGCCCATGAACAAGTACACCATAACACACAAAAGCCATACTGTATGTTGCTTTGAATCAGTCCTGGGCTTGTGATGATCAGTCATTAGCCTGGAGAAAGGTAGGCCATGACACAACTTCTCTCACCTCCTTCAGAGGTTGAGGGTGGCATAGTGTGTTAACACTGGCCAAACACACTGACAGTTGCATGTCCCCTTTGTAAGGCAGCATATGAAAGACTCCGACCACTGATGTTATGCAACTGTAGTGCCATCACCACACACCATGGTTCCATATTGTGTGTGATATATATATATATATATAGTATATGTATATATATGTATGTATGTAACCCCCCTGCAAATGGGGGTTTCTAAAGGTCTTCCAGGAGCTGGCTAAGTGCTCCCAGTGTGAATGGTGTTCGGTGTTTAAGCCGTTTATCTGTGAGTGCTTTTAGAGCCTCTGGTACTGTTTCTTTAAGAGCTGTCTGCTTGCAGACATAATTCATTATATCTGGGGACTGTCGTTTCCCTATAGGAGTCCCACTCGAGACGCAGACAAATCGCTCCATTTCTGCCGTCGCTAAGTGGGCAGAGTGAGCACATTTCAAAGATGTAACTGTTGGCCAGAAATCATTTAGAGTATTAGTGGAAATGTAGTTTGTCTAACCTGCCTTTCTTGCAGCTGGGACTCCGTGTGTTTTGCCCCTCCATTTTGGATCTGAACTGCTGAACAGATCCAATCAGTGCAAGGGGGGCCTCTAAAATGGAGTTTATGTGGACCAACCAGAATCAGGACTCTCTTGGGAGCCGGCTTGCCATAAGACATATAGCTAGTAATTCTGGGAAGTGAAGTTCTGGACCTTGGCGCACATTTGCACCAACAGAGAGAGGTTTGAGTGATTGACAACTGAGCCCACCATATGGACCGGGTGGCGCCCGAATGGAATGCCCTGCCTTGTGTCTGGAGAAGCAGATCCATTGTGACTGTGACAAGGGAAGGAGCTCCGAGCTCTGCGCTACACAGTTTTTGCATGGGAAGCGCGTGGGAGGATTAAACTCGGGCGGTGCATTGCCGTTTTGACTCAGACTCAATCTGCGGCTACTGAGAGGAATGAGAGGCTGAACGAGTGGGAACCAGGCTCACCCTGTAGAAGACTGGAGAAACTGCTTAATCACGCTCGGTCTGTCAGGAAAGTGACGCTGCAGTGTGAACTCCCAGGTTAGTAGTAAGTGCGATCGGGACCTGAGAGCAGCTGCCTGGTATAGTAATTTCCTTTACATACAGTATAAAGGTGTGGAGTGCTTTTGAAGGACAGCTAAACGGGTCCTCTTGCCCCATGTGGTGTAGACTGAAAGCCAAATGCATGTATGCGGACTGAATCCATTGCTGATCGAAGCTGTGTGCCTGGCTTGTAGAATTTCATCTTCCTGCTGTGTGAGGGAGTCTGGCAATCCAGAACCCCATTTGTGCCAGTTTTCGGCATAGAGTTTGTGAATACAAATCAGGGTAGCTCCCTGTCATCTATTTATCAAAATTGCAAGTGTTTCATCTGATTTCTTTTCCTTCCTTCCTTTCTTCATGAACTGAGCCATCTGGCTCCGGATTACAGTTGGGTATTGTGCAAGTGTTTTTCCATCACAGGGCCCCAACCAGCTGCACCGATCCTGGCTAGCCCCCCACCATCCTGGGTACCCAGTAAAGTCACATTTTGGGACTCTGAATATGTGCACAGTACTGTGATTATTAATGTGTCTAACCTAATTAACCTGATTTCACCTTTCCTTGTTACAGCTCCTTAAATAAATCAGATCTGTTTGTTTCAGCAACGTTACACTGACTTTGGTGTTCGTTTATGTTAAAGTATCGTACTGTGGCTAGTGTACTGCATCATCTTGTTTTACAGGGGTAGCCAGAGTCAAGCTGACAGATCCAGTTCTGGGGGTAAGTGTAAATAGTGAAGATACTCATGGTGTATTGTGTGGGTCACTAGCAGGAATAAAAGGGGGTCTCAGTGTCCCAGAGGGCTGTGACCAAGTTAGTCTAACTACTGTAAACCCTGACCTCTGGGTGGAGGCACCCGCCATAGAACCTAGGCCCCTCAACCTGTTAGTAGTCAAGCAGGCAGGGGTAGTAGCCCTTGGGATAGCACCACCTGGGGGTTACATACATATATACACATACTCTTGAAAATACTTTGTGTTGACCGTGATATCATCAGTAGTGACATCCCATGTTACGTAGTTTTGTTCATTAATAGACATTTGCTACAATGACAGTCAGCGCAGTAATCATCACTGTTCATATTCTTTTAATGAAACTTATCTGAACATGTATGCAATGTTGTGATGTGTGACTTCACAACAAGTTAGTATCACAGAACTTTTTTGTTGTGTACATAGATGTTGAAATTAGCACAATGTTTAATTTTTACACATTTGTTCTTCAAAATGTACCATGCTGCATGTTCATGTCAATGACTTTTGACACAGTTATTTGTTAAAGGAAAATACAGCTGTCATGAAGCAAACAAAGTTATGTTTGACCAACATTGCGGAGTGTTAACAGTTATAAACAGGTTGCAAAGTAACAAAAGATGGGTCACAGCAGTCATCAATTTACAGGTCATTATTCCAATACATGTATGATGAACATCTCATGACTCGATGCATGAACCAAACATGTACTATGTCATATGACACAAAATAGCATCACCTTACAAGATGCACATAATGGCTCTTTGCAGATGACTCAAAGTTGTGTGCGCTGGTGGATGTGGAGAAGGGCAAGCTGGCTCTCCAGGAGAACCTGGAGACTCTTGTGAGATGGTCACGAGCCTGGAAGTTCAACTGTAATACTGGGAAATGCATGATTCTGCACCTGGGGGCCAAAAAGCAGGTTCATATGCACAACTTGGAGGGGGGAGGCACTGCAAGGTTTCTAAGGGGGAGAAGGGCCTCTGGGTGTTGGTGGATGACAAAATAAATAACTCAGAGCAGTGTATAAGTGCTTCAGCTCAAGCAAATAAAATGCTATGGTGCATAACCAGGGGGATAACCTCAAGGAGTCAAGAGGTGCTCCTTCAGCTGCACAATTGACTGGTTAGACCACACCTTGATTGTGTGCAGTTTTGGCATCACTACCTAAAGAGGGACATTGCTTTACTGGAGAGGGTGCAGAGGAGGGTGACCAGGATGATACTGGGGCTATGGGAAAGGCCCTATGAGGAGAGAATGGAGGAGCTCAACCTGTACACGCTGGAGGAAAGAAGGAACCAGGGGGATATGCTACAGGTCTTTATATATCTCAAAGGAATGAATAAGATAAGCCTTGAGGGGGGTCTTTCAGGTGAGGGAGGTGGGGGCCACCAGTGGACACTCAATGAATGTGGATGGGGGGAACAAGGAGGTGCTACTTCACTGACAGGGTGGTGGAGCCCTGGAATGCGCAGCCAGATGAGGTGGTGGCTGCTGCAACTGTATAGGTTTCCAAGAAAGGCTGGGATAGGTATAGAGGGAGGGTGCATCCAGAAGCTCTGCTGGGAAATGGGGGACCTGGTAAGATAGAAACATAGAATTTGACGGCAGATAAGGACCGCTTGGCCCACCTAGTCTGCCCATTTTCCTACCTAACAGATAAGCTGCAGATCCTAGTTAACCAACAGCTTACTTCCTCTTACCCCCCACTAGGACTGCCTTATGCCTGTCCCATGCATTCTTGAAGTCCCCCACTGTTCTTGACTCCACGACCTCCTCAGGGAGGCTGTTCCATGCATCCACAACCCTCTCAGTGAAAAAATACTTTCTCACATTACCCTGAGCCGTCCCCCTTCTATCTTGAAATTGTGCCCCCTTGTTCTTGCACATCTCTTTTTCTGGAAGATGCTACCCTCTTGGACTTTGTTAATTCCCTTGAGGTACTTGAAAGTTTCTATCATGTCCCCTCTCTCCCTTCTTTCCTCAAGAGTATACATATTAAGCTCCTTTAGTCTTTCTTCGTATGTCTTCTGGTGCAGACCCTGCACCATTTTGGTTGCCCTCCTCTGGACAGCCTCCACTCTGTCTATGTCTTTGCGAAATGAATGAATGTGAAAGTGGGGGGCTAAAAACAGTGCCCTGTGAAGGCACTGACCATCAAGCAGACTCGATAGACCATACGGCCTAATCTGCTGTCTTCGTCGTATGTTACTATGTTAGTACAACTGAAATGTGGCTCACTGTACACGAGGATTGACATGTGGCACTCCCTGTTTATAAAATTAAGAGGATGACCAAGATGTTAGGAGAGGGGGAAGGGTGGCACTCTATGTGACTGATGGCATCAAATGCAGGACAGACACCGTGGAGGAAGGGAGAACTGAGGTGCCATGGATGCAGCTAGGGGACTCAAAGGGTATAAAACTGTGGCTGGTGGTGGTGTGCATGCCACGTGCCTACTCAGTGGCGCATGAGAAGGAGTTAGCAGTGCAGATTAGGAGGTGATGAAGAAAGGGGAGTGTGGTGACTGTAGGGGACAGCAATCAGCTGGTGGTGGACTGCAGCACCCCTGACACCTCCAGTTCCAGGGAGCAGGCACTCCTGGATGCATTCAGTGATGGTCTCCTCACACTGCTCATCAGCAGGCAAACTCTGATGGGTAACATGCTGGACCTGGTACTATTGAAAGGAGAAGAAATGAGGGAAATAATGTTGGAAGACATTAGTTATAAATGACCACCAGTCGGTGTTGATCGCACTCAGGTTGAGTATGGAGACTGGATACTCAGTAACAAGGGTGGTGGAGTTCATGTGGGGGCCCACTTTGGCTTGATGAGACAAGTATTGCAGAGGTGAGTAGTGGGGATTACGACAGACATGGATGCACAGTAACACTGGGCTATTATTAAACAAGAAGCTTCAGAGGGTATGGAGGCCTGCACCAGGACTTAGAGCAAGAACAGTAGATGCAGTCCGCCATGCTGGCTGAACATCAAAGTGATGGAGGGGTAAGGGAAAAGAGGGCTGTGTTCCAGAGAGTCAAGAGGATGTAGAGGGAAGAGGACAGGGAGGCATATGCAAGTTTATCCAAGGAGGTTAAGAAGTGGGTGAGGGAAGGCAAAGCACAAAGAAGAGGTAAGATTAGCTCAGGAGATCAAGGGAGTGGAAAAATACTTTTTTACATACATCAGGTGAAAAAGAAAGTGAGTGTGCCACATACTGCGTCTAAGGAGGGGCATGGAGTGAGTATAGGGTCATATGGAAGTGTATGACCATATGACAATTCATTTAGGTGCCTTAACCACCGATGGTCACTAATGATATGGTGCTCAACAGCTGTCATTGCTGATTTAGATCTGATGAGAGCACTTAAGGTGTGATCACAACGTTCCTTAATTGAAATATAAAAAAAAATGTTGTGTCCTTAACACCTATTCCTCAAGTCGGTGAACAGCAGTAAAGACACCAATTAGTAGTTAATGTGAACTGCAAAGTACAGTACATGAAATAAACACAATTCAAAAACCTATCGCTGACATTAATGTGCAAGTAGAAATACCGTTTAATATGCAAAGTGTGAGGCGCACACTGCACAGCTAACAAGGACACTGTGTATACTCATAAAGCTGACTTCAAATGCTCCATGGTGCGCCACTGATTGTTACAGTATAATGTAACAGAAAGACAACAAGTAGATGAGCAGCAGTGAAGTTTAACATGCAACGGATTGCAACATCAATGACCGTAACTTTAAAAAAAGAATAAATCTGTATGACAACGTTACATGCTACACATAAATCCAATTAACAATCACCATGCAAGCAGACTGAAACTTATGTTAAATCCTGTGGAAAGGACTGTGTCCAAACATCTCGATGGAAACAAGAGTGATACTAATAAGAACACCAGTGAGGTATGATAGTTCACGTATGACAAAGTCAACTTCAATGGTGAAACAAAACTAAACTTTGGCAATGACAAGGCATCAACATCAACCACACAGAAAGTTGTTATGCGGGCAGATGATAAGATAACAAACTAGGACAGCTCCGGCAGAAAGGACTGGGTCCAAACATCTTCATTCTCCTCGTCAGCCTCACGGAAGACAGTATAATGCCCACTTGGTTCCAGCCATTTCTCACAAATTGCAGTGACAATGCAGGCTGGTATCACTCTTCGGACTTTCTTACCAAGAATATCATGCACCCAGTGAGTGTACTATGTCACAACCCCACTCAGCAGGTCAGGCCCTCTGCTCCCACAGTGCCAACCTCCGAGCGCAGTATTGTGACCAGGGTAACCCTCCTGTCGGTTTTGTGGATCCGAATCACCTTTGGTTTCAAGTTCTGGAGGGATTCAAACTGTGAACCTCTTGCTAGCATACCCAGCTGTACAGGCTCAGATAATTCTGCTCTTCGGGGAATGCCAGATATCTTTCACCTATGGGCACCTAACCAGGTATACAAAATGAACCCTTAAAAACTCTTATGAAAGACCTTAGATAAATTCTCACCTTTTCCCAGTTTGGTATGCCATTAGGCTTATGAACAGTGTCAACTTTAACCATATTATGCTTCACGAGCAAAAGAGAGAATTTCAAAGGTACACCAGGTAGTCCCTTTAAAATAAGAGGTTTACTAAGAAAATGGATAAAAATATGTAAAATGTAAACACAGAATAATACATCACAAAGCATACAATCACTTAAAAGAACAAGGTTTAAAGTGCAATTTCCTACCAACATACAGTTAGACTTTTCTATCTAATGTATACCTTCTTACAGTGCTTTAGGTAGCTATTGTTTCAAGAGAGTCCAAAACAGGAATATCTCTAAGTGGAAATACAGAATACAGTTAAACTGTCTCTAAACCTGCCCCTTCAGTGATGTCACCTAGCTCCTCCCTGTAAAATATAAAAATTAATACACACAGGATGCCCCATCACTCAGGGGGTATATTAAATAAGGTGACATCAACAAAAACTCATTTCCCTATATGACCCTTTGATCTTGAGTCTTTTTCAGCTTTTTCAAAGACATCACATAACTTTATACAACTCTAGTTTTCTTACCTAGCTGCAACATAGTTTTTCAGCACCAGTTGAAATTAACTGCCCTTCCTGATGATGTCATTAAATGGATATTTTAGTTCCTGGCTTCAAGCAACACAGATCCTAAACAAGGCTATAAAATGTGAGTTCTTGGAAGTTAATCACATTACAGAGATCTGCTGTTTAACATATCCTGTCCTTTGAACTGAAACCTGGGGGGGGGGTATCCCAGGAGCACAGGATGTTTCATGAGAGACACTCAATAACACACTTTTATATTACAAAATCATAGAGCAATCAGAACCAGCTGTCCAAGTGTCACATACTGAATATAGGCTGCTAGCCTCATCGACCTGCATGAATAAAGAGAACTTAGTATGAACCAGTATCCATACATTCATCTTGGTACTGCATGTCTAGTAATGCAATATGAATCATAAGCAACCATTTGTCAATACCAAATGTTTGCTTGCTGGCATTGCCATTGGTAGTGCAGGACTTAGAGAGATGCACCCATGAAAAGGAGAAAGGGAGCCGAAGAAGTGGAAGCACTAAATGAATACTTCTGCTCTGTGTTCACAAAGGAAAAGGGGTGTCCGCCACGTCACTGGACGGTGAAGATGTGGATGGAAGTAGAAAACAGTAGTGATGGAAAGATTGAGGATGGGAGAGTTCAAAATGGTGTCAGGCCACTAAGGGTGGTTATAAAATGGGCATTAATGAAAGGTGAAAAACTGACATGCCATTGACCAGAACATGTCAGATGACCATTCATTAATGCCCTGATAGATGAACAGTTAGCATTAGGATGTTTTTCATATAGCACATAAAGCAAAATGTTCCAAAAAATAAATCAATGCCTTCACATTCTCTCACTTCAACCACCATCAGTGACATCAGCAGGTGATGCGAGACAACGTGAAAAGATGGAGGAAGCACAAGAAATATGCATCGAATTTGACAGTTTCAAGGGTCTGATGATAAAAATACAACAGAGCCCCTCTGTAAACTCTTGCTTCATGAGAAATACGACTGACATTTTTTTCTCAAAAACACACCCACACATGACTGGCAACCAATGACAGGCAGACCTAGAACACCAAAACTTTAGTTTGTAAGGAAACCTATTTTTTAAAGTGGACAGACAAAGTTAACCAAATATACAAATCTGAATGATTTGTAAATGTTTTCAGAACCTAAATCACTTGTAAAACGTACCATTCTGTAAGTGCAATAACACTGTCCAACCCCATGGGTGTATTGACGCATTAATGCACTTCCACACTGGTTGAAGTTAATCGGGTAAGGTCATGTGGCTCACAACGCACAAGGGCCATGCATTAATGCAACAATACAGCCATGGTCTATCGTGGGTTGTAGCATACACAAGTCACCATGTCCTGATGGCATTCAGCACAGGGTGTTGAGCTAGATGCTGGTAGTGTTGTGCAGACCATTGGCACAACTGTTCACCACCTCCCTGGAAATGGGGGGGAGTGCACCAGGAGTAGAGAATGGCCCATATGGTGCCTATCCACAATAGCAGGACACTGGAATAATGTGGAAAGTCAGGGCCAGTAACTCTCACCTCCATTGTGGGTAAGCTCATAGAGATGATACTGAAATATTCAGTGGTAGTGTTTCTTGACTCTATGGTCCTGCTTACCACAACAGTTTGATGTCTGCAAGGGGGAGTATCCTTTATTTCCGCTTGTACAGCACTACGGACAATTACAAACCACTAATAATTCCACATACTCCAACAGCTGGAGGTCCAAAACTGAGTCATGAATATTTTCATCACGTTGTATGGCCATGTATCACACTGCCCTCATCCTCAATGACCACACCTTCCGGCAACTATCCCTGACTATTGTGACATCATACAAAGAAGGCTGTGGATGATATGCTAACCTGGAGGTGAAAGATGCAACCACAAACGTGGGCATGTCAGCATGGATATGTGTCTGCATACCTCAACCCAGGTTTGTGGAGGCAAATGTGTCTAAAAGCCTGTTTCACCACTGTGTCCACATGCGGTGCTGTCACAGAGAGACCGTGTTGCAACACAATAACAAAAATATTACTGAGCATTTTTTTGTGATTGACCGAGTTACCTATTGGGTGCAGGATCAGGAGGGTGAGGATGTTGGTAGCAGCCACAGATTGTCATTAATGCCAATCGCACAACAAATGGATCTAGGCATCCAGTAAGAACTGATGATGCTCCGTGATGCATGTCAACCCCTTCAGTTTTTCACCAAGGTGATGGGATACTTCTTGGCAACAGAGGCACTCGCATACTGTGGGCATGACAGGGCAATGGGAGCAGGAACACCATAAATTTATATCATCCAATCTGCTATTCAGCACTTCATCAGTGTGAGAACCACCTCCATCTTCAGCAGTGGATGTTGATTCTGCTGTTGTTGATGACTGCTGTGCTGATCGTGGTAGCCTTGGCTCAAACATATAGGGTTATATCCCTGTGGTAACAGACAGACTGAGCATGTCGGGCAGCAGATCAGATGAATTGCTGTCGGTGCCACTGCTGTCATCACTGTCATCCACATGCTGTGATATGAACTCACTGTCATCATTGTAGATGTTTTCTCCAGATGCCATTTCCTTCAAAGCCAGAAAAGTATGCTACATCACAATTGTAGCAATCACTGCGGTGTTCTTTTATGCTCAGTTCACTGAAGTATGAATGGTTTCAGACACAATAGGGTTGACTCCATGGCGGACAATGAAGGAACGCTGAATGTGATGGCCAATTTCCTGTTCATGAAAGAATGTAAATTGGTTATTCACTCAGTGTTATTAATTGGGCAGCTGAGATTTTCAAACATACCAGATATGATTACAGGTATTTATGACATTCTGTGGAAGCGGTTGACGGAAATGCGCCACCTGTGCAGGTCAGCACATTCATACGCTAGTAATATAGTTATCGTGCCACTGTGAACACAGTGGCCACAATATTTATCACATCCATAAAGCTAGAAAAAATAAAGGGGCTGGAAATAACAGTGTAAAACATGTACACGGATGAGATGTAATACATGGCATGTGTATGACCAGTTTTCCAGCATCTACAGGTCACTCCTCATGTCCTCTCCATCCCCCCAACACCCATGGTGTCCACCGTATTCATGATCTTGATATGAAACACAGATCAGCACATCTCCCACTCAAGTCCCCGTGCTGCATCACCAATATAGATATTACAATGCATGTGGATCCTAAATGATGATGGGGGCACCGCACTCTTCACCCATTTTTCCATGTACTAATCAGGTTTCATTTAAAGTTAAACTTTACAATCATTTATTGATTCACTACAAATGAAAGCTCTTTTGATACGACACTGAAGTAATGGCAGCAAATGAAATATAGGCAAATGGTTACAGGAACGCCATCTGGAGTGTACAAGACAGGGATAACAGGTTTGTCTATGTTGCTCATGGATGCCTGAGCAAAGGACATTCGGAGTATGGAGATGGTAGATTGGAATTTAAGTGCATACACCTAAGACAAAGACAATGTTCTATGTTCATAGTGGGGCATTTATTTCACAGACATACACCACCCCTCCCCGGCTCTGGACGATGTTCCAGCATACCTATCTCCTGGGATCAAAACAGTGACCTATCAGCCCCCCCTCCCTGGCAGAGGATGAGAATTTACCTGCCCCCCCTTCCCCGGCTCAGGACAATGTTTGGCCGGACACACCACCTGGGCTCAGAACAGTGACATACCAGCCACACCTCCCTAGCTCAGGACAATGGTCAGCTGGACATACCTCCTGGGCTCAGAACAGTGACCTATCAGACAGCCCTCCCTGGCAGAGAATGAGAATCTACCTACCCCACCAACCCGGATCTGGACAATATTCCACGTAACCCACCTCCTGGGTTCAGAACAGTGACCTATCAGCCCCCCTCTCACTAGCAGAGGATGAGAATCTACCTGGCCTCCCTTCCGGGATCCGGACAATGTTCCTCCGGACCCAACTTCTGGACTCACAACAATGACCTATCAGCCCCCAGCAGAGGATGACAATCTACCTGCACCCCTCCCCAAATCTGGACAATGTTCCTGGCCACCTCCTGGGCTCACAACAATGACCTATCAACCAACCCCTCCCTGGCAGAGGATAAGAATCTACTTGCCCCCGGCTCAGGACAGTGTTCCAGGAACCCACATCCAGGGCTAAGGACAGTCACCTATCTGCACCCCCCCCTCCCTGGCAGAGGATGAGAATCTACCTGCTCCCCCTCCCTGGATCCAAACAATGTTCCACCGGGCACATCTCCTGGGCTCACAACAATGACCTATCAGTCAACCCTCCCTGGCAGAGGATGAGATACTACCTACCCCACTACCCCGGATCCGGACAATATTCCGTGGAACTCACCTCCTGGGCTCAAAACAGTGACCTATCGGCCCCCTCTCCCTGGCAGAGGATGACAATCTCCCTGTCCCCCTCTCCGGATCAGGACAATGTGTCACCAAACACACCTCCTGGGCTTAGAACAGTGACATATCAGACAACCCTCCCTGGCAGAGGATGAGACTCTACCTACCCCACCAACCTGATCCGGACAATATTCCACGGAACCCACCTCGTGGGCTCAGAACAGTGACCTATCAGCCAACCCTCCCTGTCAGAGGATGATAATCTACCTACTCCACCACCCCGGATCTGGACAATATTGCACGGAATCCACCTACTGGGCTCAGAACAGTGCCCGATGGGCCCCCTCTCCCTGGCAGAGGATGAGAATCTACCTGCCACCCCCTCCCCGGATCAGGACAATGTTCTCCCAGACACACCTCTGGGCTCAGACCAGTGACCTATCAGCCTCCCTCCCTAGCAGAGAATGAGAATCTACTTGTCCCCTCCCCGGCTTAGGACAATGTTCCACCGGGCCTACCTCCTGGACCCACAAAAGTGACCTATCAGCCAACCTTCCCTGGCAGAGGACGAGAATCTACCTGCCCCCCCTTCCCAGCTCAGGACAGTGTTCCACGGAACCCATCTCCGGGGCTCACAATGGTGACCTGTCATTCAACCCTCCCAGGCAGAGAATGAGAATCTATCTGCCCCCTCTCCCTGGCTCTGGACAATATTCCACAGAACTCAACTCCTGGGCTCAAAGCAGTGACCTATGCACACCCCCCCTCCCTGGCAGAGGATGAGAATCTACCTGTTCCCCTCCCCGGATCTGAAAAATGTTCCACGGATCCCACCACCTGGGCTCAGAACAGTGACATATCAGCCCCCTCTCCCCGGCAGAGGATGAGAATCTACCCGCCCCCCCCCCTCGGATCCGGACAATGTTCCACCATGCCCACCTCCTGGGCTCACAATAATGACCTATCAGCCAACTCTCCCTGGCAGTGCATGAGATTCTACCTACCCCACCACCCCGGATCCAGACAGTATTCCATGGAACCCACCTCCTGGGCTCAGAACAGTGACATGTCAGCCCCTCACCCTGGCAGAGGATGAGAATCTACCTGCCCCCCCATCCCTGCTCTGGACAATGTTCCATGGAAACCACCTTCTGAGCTCAGAACAGTGACCTATCAGCCTCTACTCCAAGGCAGAGGATGAAAATCTACCTGCCCCCCCCTTCCCGGATCTGAACATTGCTCCACCGGGCCAAAATCCTGGGCTCACAACAATGACCTATCAGCCAACCCACCCTGGCAGAGAATGAGAATCTACCTGCCCCTCTCTCCCCGGATCAGGATAATGTTCGGCCGGACACACCTCCTGGGCTCACAACAATGACTTATCAGCCATCCCTCCCTGGCAGAGGACGAGAATCTACCTGCCCCACCTTCCCAGCTCAGGACAGTGTTCCACGGAACCCACCTCCTGGGCTCACAACAGTGTCCTGTCAGTCAACCTTCCCTGGCAGAGGATGAGAATCTACCTGCTCCCCCTTCCCCGGATCTGAACAGTGTTCCACTGGGCCCACCTCCTGGGCTCACAACAATTTTTTATTTTTTTAATTTTTATTTAAGTTTTTGTTGACCGGGTAAGTGCACTAGACAAATCCTGCCTATTTTCAGGCACAACCCGGGGGAAGGGGATACAGATGAACGCCAACTGACCTTGAACTTAAGCTGTTGGTGGTATTTTTAGTGAAAGAGGGAAATTTGGCCAGGACACCGGGGAAATTCCCCTACTCTTTTCAATAAGTGCCATGGGATCTTTAACATCCATCTGAACTACCACCAATCCAGGCAGATGGGACCTCGGTTTAACGTTTCATCCGAAAGACGGCACCTCAGAAGTGCAGCACCCCTCTCATGCTGCACTATAGTGTCAGTACTGGGATAGTAACGCAAGTGCCAGATGTGGGAACTGAATCCACAGCCCTCTGATCTCCCGGCCTCAGAGGGGAGTGTGCTACCTACTGAGCCACTGACAACCTATCAGCCAACCCTCCCTGTCAGAGGATGAGAATCTACCTGTCCCCCTTCGCTTGGGACAATGTTCCACCGGGCCCTCCTCCTGGGCTCACAACAATGACCTATCAGCCAACCCTCCCTGGCAGGGGATGAGATTCTATCTACCCCACCACCCCAGATCCGGACAGTATTCCACCTCCTGTGCACAGAACACTGACCAATCAGCCCCCTCTCCCTGGCAGAGGATGGGAATCTACCTGCTCCCCCAGATCCAGAGAGTGTTCCAACCGGCACACCTCCTCGGCTCACAACAATTACCAATCATCAGCGAATCATCCCTGGCAGAGGATGAGAATGTACCTGTCCACCCTTCACGGCTCCAGACAATGTTCCATGGAACCCACCTCCTGGGATCAAAACAGTGACCTATCAGCCCCCCTTCCTGGCAGATGATGATAATCTATCTACCACTCTCCCTTGCTCAAGAAAATGTTTGGCCAGAAACACCTCCTGGGCTCAGAACAGTGACCTATCAGAAAACCACCACTGGCAGAGGATGAGAATCTACCTATCCCATCAACCTTGGATCTGGACAATATTCCAAGGAACACGCCTCCTGGGCTCAGAACAGTGACCTATCAACCCCCTCTCCCTGGCAGAGGATGAGAATCTCCCTGCCTTCCCTCACCGGATCCGGACAATGTTCCTCCGGACCCACCTCCTGGACTCACAACAAAGACCTATCAGCCCCCTCTCCCAGACAGAGGATGAGATTCTGCCTGCCCCACCACCCCGGATCCGGACAGTATTCCACGGAAACCAACCTCCTGGGCACAGAACAGTGACCTATCAGCCCCCTCTCCCTGGCAGAGGATGAGAATCTACCTGCCCCCCTTTCCCGGATACGGACATTGCTCCTCTGGGCCCACCTCCTGGGCTCATAACAATGACCTATCAGAAAACCCTCCCTGGCACAGGATGAGAATCTACCTGCCCCCTCCTGCAGGCTCTGGACAATGTTACATGGAAACCACCTCCTGGGCTTAGAACAGTGACCTATCAGCCCCCCCACCTCCCTGGCAGAGGATGAGAATCTACCTACCCCTCCCGCTCTGGGTAATGTTCCACGGATCCCACCACCTGGGCTCAGAACAATGACCTATCAGCCCCCTTCCCAGGCAGAAGATGAGAATCTACCTGCCCCCCCCCAGATCCGGAGAGTGTTCCACCAGGCACACCTCCTGGGCACACAACAATGACCAATCATCAGCGATTCCTCCCTGGCAGAGGATGAGAATCTACCGGTCCACCCTCCACGGCTCCGGAAAATGTTCCAAGGAACCCACCTGCTGGGATCAAAACAGAGACCTATCAGCCCCCCCTCCCTGGCAGATAATGATAATCTACCTGCCCCTCTCCCTGGCTCAAGAAAATGTTTGGCCAGACACCTCCTGGGCTCAGAACAGTGACATATCAGCCCCCCCCCAGCTCAGGACAATATTCGACCAGACACACCTCCTGGGCTCAGAACAGTGACCTATCAGAAAACCACCACTGGCAGAGGATGACAATCTACATACCCCACCACCTCGGATCCAGGCAGTATTCCACCTCCAGGGCTCAGAACACTGACCAATCATCCCCCTGTCCCTGTCAGAGGATGAGAATCTACCTGCCTCCCCTTGCTCTGGACAATGTTCCACCATGCCCTCCTCCTTGGCTCACAACAATGACCTATCAGCCACCCTCCCTGGCAAAGGATGAGATTCTGCCTGTCCACCCTCCACGGCTCCGGGCAATGTTCCAAGGAACGCACCTCCTTGCATCAAAACAGTGACCTATCAGCCCCCCCCCGACAGAGGATGAGAATCTACCTGCCCCTCTCCCTAGCTCAGGACAATGTTTGGCCAGACAGACCTCCTGGACTCAGAACAGTGACATATCAACGCCCCCTTCCTAGCTCAGGACAATTTTCGGTGAGACACACCTCCTGGGCTCAGAACAGTGACCTATCGGCCCCTCTGCCTGGCAGAGGATGAGAATCTACCTGCTCCCTTCTCCCCGGATCAGGACAATGTTCGGCCGGACATACCTCCTGGGCTCAGAACAATGACCTGTCAGCCCAGACTCCCTCACAGAGAATGAGAATCTGCCAAATTCCCCTAACCAGCTCAGAACAATGTTCCACCTGGCCCACCACCTGGGTTCACAACAATGACCTATCAGCCATCCCTCCCAGGCAGAGGATGAGAATCTACCTGCTGCACCTTCCCAACTCAGGACAATGTTCCACGGATCCCACCACCTGGGCCCCGAACAATGAGCTATCAGCCCCCTTCCCTGGCAGAGGATGAGAATTTACCTGCCCCCCTTCAGGATACGGACAATGTTCCACCGTGCCCTCCTCCTGGGCTCACAACAATGACCTATCAGCTAACCGTCCATGGCAGAGGATGAGATTCTACCTTCCCCACCACCCCGGATCAGGACAGTATTCCACCTCCTGGGCTCAGAACACTGACCAATCAGCCCCCACTCCCTGGCAGAGGATGAGAATCTACCTGCCCCTTCCGATCCGGAGCTTGTTCCACTGGGCACACCTCCTGGGCTCACAACAATGATCAATCACCAGCGAATCCTCCCTGGCAGAGGATGAGAATCTACCTGTCCACCCTCCACGGCTCCGGACAATATTCCACGGAACCCACCTCCTGGGATCAAAACAGTGACCTATCAGACCCCCTCCCTGGCAGATGATGATAATCTACCTGCCCCTCTCCCTGGCTCAAGAAAATGTTTGGCCAGACACACCTCCTGGGCTCAGAACAGTGACATATCAGCCTCCCCCAGCTCAGGACAATATTCGACCAGACACACCTCCTGGGCTCAGAACAGTGACCTATCAGAAAACCACCACTGGCAGAGGATGAGAATCTACATACCCCACCACCCCGGATCTGAACAATGTTCCACCGGGCCCACCTGCTGGGCTCACAAAAATGACCTGGCTCACAACAATGACTTATCAGCCAACCCTCCCTGGCAGTCGATGCGATTCTACCTACCCCACCACCCTGGATCCCAATAGTCTTCCACGGAACCCACCTACTGGGCTCAGAACACTGACCTATCAGCCAACCCTCCCTGTCAGAAGATGAGAATCTACCTACTCCACCAGCCCCCGATCTGGACAATATTACATGGAATTCACCTCTTGGGCTGAGAACAGTGACCTATGGGCACCCACTCCCTGGCAGAGGATGAGAATCTACTTGCCACCCTCTCCCCGGATCAGAACAATGTTTTTCCAGACACACCTCCTGGGCTCAGACCAGTGACCTATCAGCCCCCCTCCCTGGCAGAGAATGAGAATCAACTTGTCTGATCCTCGGCTTAGGACAATGTTCCACTGGGCCTACCTCCTGGGCTCACAACAGTGACCTATCAGCCAACCCTCCCTGGCAGAGGACAAGAATCTACCTGCCCCCCCTTCCCAGGTCAGGACAGTGTTCCACGGAACCCATCTCCTCAGCTCACAACAATGACCTGTCATTCAACCCTCCCAGGCAGAGAATGAGAATCTACCTACCCCCCCCGCTCCAGACAATATTCCACAGAACTCAACTCCTGGGCTCAACACAGTGACCTATGCACACCCCCCTCCCTGGCAGAGGATGAGAATCTACCTGCTCCCCCTCCCCGGATCTGAAAAATGTTCCACGGATCCCACCACCTGGGCTCAGAATAGTGACCTATCAGTCCCCACTCCCTGAAAAAGGATGAGAATCTACCTGCCCCCCCCGGATCCAGACAATGTTCCACCGTGCCCACCTCCTGGGCTCGCAATAATGACTTATCAGCCAACCCTCCCTGGCAGTGCATGAGATTCTACCTACCCCACCACCCCAGATCTGGACAGTATTCCATGGAACCCACCTCCTGGGCTCAGAACAGTGACATGTCACCCCCTCTCCCTGGCAGAGGATGTGATCTACCTGCCCCCCTTTCCCGGATCTGAACATTGCTCCACCGGGCCCACCTCCTGGGCTCACAACAATGACCTATCAGCTAACCTTCAATGGCAGAGGACGAGAATCTACCTGCCCCTCTCCTCCCCGGATCAGGACAGTGTTCGTCTGGACACACCTCCTGGGCTGACAACAGTGACCTATCAGCCATCACTCCCTGGCAGAGAACGAGAATCTACCTGCCCCACCTTCCCAGCTCAGGACAGTGTTCCACGGAACCCACCTCCTGGGCTCACAACAGTGTCCTGTCAGTCAACCCTCCTAGGCAGAGAATGAGAATTTCCTTGCCCTTCTGGCTCCAGACAATATTCCACAGAACTCACCTCCTGGGCTGAAAGCAGTGACCGATCAGCATCCCCCTCCCTGGCAGAGGATGAGAATCTACCTGCTCCCCCTCCCCAGATCTGAACAATGTTCCACTGGGCCCACCTCCTGGGCTCACAACAATGACCTATCAGCCTACCCTCCCTGGCAGGGGAGGAGAGTCTATCTACCCCCTCCACCCCAGATCCGGACAGTATTCCACCTCCTGGGCTCAGAACACTGACCAGTCAGCACCCTCTCCCTGGCAGAGGATGAGAATCTACCTGCTCCACCCCAGATCCGGAGAGTGTTCCACTGGGCACACCTCCTGGGCTCACAACTATGACCAATCATTAGCGAATCCTCCGTGGCAGAGGATGAGTATCTACATGTCCACCCTCCACAGCTCTGGACAATGTTCCATGGAACCCACCTCCTGGGATCAAAACACTGACCTATCAGCCCCCCCTCCCTGGCAGATGATGATATTCTACCTGCCCCTCTCCCTGGCTCAGGAAAATGTTTGGCCAGACACACCTCCTGGGCTCAGAACAGTGACCTATCAGAAAACCTCCACTGGCAGAGGATGAGAATCTACTTACCCCACCAACCTGGATCCGGACAGTATTCCAAGGAACACACCTCCTGGGCTCAGAACAGTGACCTATCAACCCCCTCTCCCTGGCAGAGGATGAGAATCTCCCTGCCCTCCCTCCCTGGATCCAGACAATGTTTCTCCGGACTCACCTCCTGGACTCACAACAATGACCTATCAGCCAGCACTCCCTGACAGAGGATGAAATTCTACCTACCCCACCAGCCCGAATCCGGACAGTATTGCACGGTAACCAACCTCCTGGGCTCAGAACAGTGACCTATCAGCACCGTCTCCCTGGCTGAGAGTGAGAATCTACCTTCCCCCCTTTCCCGGATCTGGACATTGCTACTCCAGGCCCACCTCCTGGGCTCAAAACAATGACCTATCAGCCAACCTTCCCTGGCAGAGGATGAGAATCTACCTGCCCCCTCCTGCAGGCTCTGGACAATGTTACATGGAAACCACCTCCTGGGCTTAGAACAGCGACCCATCAGCCCCCCTCCTCCCTGGCAGAGGATGAGAATCTACCTGCCCTCCTCCCTGGTTCAGGACAATGTGTTGCCGGAGACACCTCCTGGGCTCAGAACAGTGACATAACAGCCCCCCCTCTCTAGGTCAGGACAATATTCGACCGGACACACCTCCTGGGCTCAGAACAGTGACCTATCAGCCAACCCTCCCTGTCAGAGGATGAGAATCTACCTGCCCCTCCCGCTCCGGGTAAAGTTCCATGGATCCCACCGTCAGGGCTCAGAACAATGACCTATCAGCCCCCTTCCCAAGCAGAGGATGAGAATCTACCTGCCCCCTTTCTGGATGCGGACAATGTTCCACCGTGCCCACCTCCTGGGCTCACAACAATGACCTATCAGCCAACCTTCCTTGGCAGTGGATGAGATTCTACCTACCCCACCACCCCAGATCCAGACAATATTCCACAGAACCCACCTCCTGGGCTCAGAACAGTGACCTATCGGCCCCCTCTCCCTGGCAGAGTATAAGAATCTACCTGCCCCTCTTTCCCGGATCCGGACATTGCTCCACCAGGCCCACCTCCTGCGATCACAACAATGACCTATCAGCCACCCTCCCTGGCAGAGGATGAGATTCTACCTGCTCCTCTCCCTGGCTCAGGACAATGCTTGGCCGGACACACCTCCTGGGCTCAGAACAGTGACATATCAGCCCCCACTCCCTAGCTCAGGACAAGTTTTGGCCAGACACACCTCCTGAGCTCAGAACAGTGACATATCAGCTCCCTCTCCCTGGCAGAGGATGAGAATCTACCTGCCCCCATCTCCCCGAATCAGGACAGTATTCGGCCAGACATACCTCCTGGGCTCAAAACAGTGACCTGTCAGCCCCCCCTCGCAGAGAATGAGAATCTACCTAATCCCCCTTCCCAGCTCAGGACAATGTTCCACCTGGCCCTCCTCCTGGGCTCACAATAGTGACCTATCAGCCATCCCTCCCTGGCACAGGATGAGAATCTACCTGCTACACCTTCCCAGCACAAGACAATGTTCTACGGATCCCACCACCTAGGCTCTGAACAATGACCTATCAGCCCCATTCCCTGGCACAGGATGAGAATTTACCTGCCCCCCCTTCAGGATACAGACAATGTTCCACCGTGCCCACCTCCTGGGCTCACAACAATGACCTATCAGCCAACCCTCCCTGGCAGAGGATGAGATTCTACCTTCCCCACCAGCCCGGATCCGGACAGTATTCCACCTCCTGGGCTCAGAACACTGATCAATCAGCCCCCTCTCCCTGGCAGAGGATGAGAATCTACCTGCCCCCCCCCGGCTCTGGACAATGTTTCATGGAAACCACCTCTTGGGCTCAGAGCAGTGACCTATCAGCCTCCCCTCCAAGGCAGAGGATGAGAATCTACCTGCCCCCCTTCCCGGATCTAAACATTTGCTCCCGGGCTCACCTCCTGGGATCACAACAGTGACCTATCAGCCAACTCTACCAGGCAGAGAATGAGAATTTCCCTGCCCCCCCCGGCTCCGGACAATATTCCACGGAACTCGCCTCCTCGGCTGAAAGCAGTGACCGATCAGCACCCCCCTCCTTGGCAGAGGATGAGAATCTACCTGCTCCCCCTTCCCGGATCTGAACAATGTTCCACCGGGCCCACCTCCTGGGCTCACAATAATGACCTATCAGCCAACCCTCCCTGTCAGAGGATGAGAATCTACCTTCCCGTCCTGCTCCGGGTAATGTTCCGCAGATCCCACCACCTGGGCTCAGAACAATGACCTATCAGCCCCCTTCCCAGGCAGAAGATGAGAATCTACTTGCCACCCCCCCAGATCTGGAGAGTGTTCCCCTGGGCACACCTCCTGGGCTCATAACAATGACCAATCATCAGCGATTCCTCCCTGGCAGAGGATGAGAATCTACCTGTCCACCCTCCACGGCTCTTGAAAATATTCCAAGGAACCCACCTGCTGGGATCATTACAGTGACTTATCAGTCCCCCCTCCCTGGCAGATAGTGATAATCTACCTGCCCCTCTCCCTGGCTCAGGAAAATGTTTGGCCAGACACATCTCCTGGGCTCAGAACAGTGACATATCAGCAACCCCCTCCCATGCTCAGGACAATATTCAACCGGACACACCTCCTGTGCTCAGAACAGTGACCTATAAGACAACCCTCCCTGGCATGGGATGAGATTCTATCTACCCCACCACTGCGGATCTGGACAGTATTCCACCTCCTGGGCACAGAACACTGACCAATCAGCCCCCTCTCCCTGGCAGAGGATGAGAATCTACCTGCTCCCCCTTCCTGGATCTGAACAATGTTCCACCGGGCCCACCTCCTGGGCTCACAACAATGACAAATCATCAGCGATTCCTCCCTGGCAGAGGATGAGAATCTGCCTGTCCACTCTCCATGGCTCTGGACAATGTTCCACAGAACCCACCTCCTGGGATCAAAACAGTGACCTATCAGCTCCCCCCCCGGCAGATGATGATAATCTACCTGCCCCTCTCCCTGGCTCAAGAAAATATTTGGCCAGACACACCTCCTGGGCTCTGAACAGTGACATATCAGCCTCTCCCAGCTCAGGACAATATTCGACCAGACACACCTCCTGGGCTCAGAACAATGACCTATCAGAAAACCACCACTGGCAGAGGATGAGAATCTACGTACCCCACCACCCCGGATCTGAACAATGTTCCACCGGGCCCACCTGCTGGGCTCACAAAAATGACTTATCAGCCAACCCTCCCTGGCAGTCGATGCGATTCTACCTACCCCACTACCCTGGATCCCGATAGTATTCCACGGAACCCACCTACTGGGCTCAGAACAGTGACCTATCAGCCAACTATCCCTGTCAGAGGATGAGAATCTACCTACTCCACCACCCCCGATCTGGACAATATTCCATGGAATTCACCTCCTGGGCTCAGAACAGTGACCTATGGGCCCCCTCTCCCTGGCAGAGGATGAGAATCTACCTGCCACCCTCTCCCCGGATCAGAACAATGTTCTGCCAGACACATCTCTTGGGCTCAGACCAGTGACCTATCAGCCCCCCTCCCTGGCAGAGAATGAGAATCAACTTGTCCGATCCCAGGCTTAGGACAATGTTCCACCGGGCATACCTCCTGGGCTCACAACAGTGACCTATCAGTTAACCCTCTCTGGAAGAGGACGAGAATCTACCTGCCCCCCCTTCCCAGGTCAGGACAGTGTTCCATGGAACCCATCTCCTGGGCTCACAACAGTGACCTATGCACACCCCCCTCCCCGGCAGAGGATGAGAATCTACCTGTTCCCCCTCCCCGGATCTGAAAAATGTTCCATGGATCCCACCACCTGGGCTCAGAACAGTGACCTATCAGCCCCCTCTCCCTGGCAAAGGATGAGAATCTACCAGCATCCCCCCGGATCCAGACAATGTTCCACCGTGCCCACCTCCTGGGCTCACAATAATGACCTATCAGCCAACCCTCCCTGGCAGTGCATGAGAGTCTACCTACCCCACCACCCCAGATCCGGACAGTATTCCATGGAACCCACCTCCTGGGCTCAGAACAGTGACATGTCAGCCCCCTCTCCCTGGCAGAGGATGTGAATCTACCTGCCCCCCCCTTTCCCGGATCTGAACATTGCTCCACCGGGCCCACCTCCTGGGCTCACAACAATGACCTATCAGCCAACCTTCAATGGCAGAGGACGAGAATCTACCTGCCCCTCTCCTCCCCGGATCAGGACAGTGTTCGGCCAGACACACCTCCCGGGCTGACAACAATGACCTATCAGCCATCCCTTCCTGGCAGAGAATGAGACTCTACCTGCCCCACCTTCCCAGCTCAGGACAGTGTTCCACAGAACCCACCTCCTGGGCTCACAACAGTGTCCTGTCAGTCAACCCTCCAAGCAGAGAATGAGAATCTCCTGCACCCCCGGCTCTGGACAATATTCCACAGAACTCACTTCCTGGGCTGAAAGCAGTGACCGATCAGCATCCCCTCCTGGCAGAGGATGAATCTGCACCTCCCCTCCCGGATCTGAACAATGTTCTACAGGCCCACCTCCTGGGCTCACAACAATGACCTATCAGCCAACCCTCCCTGGCAGGGGAGGAGAGTCTATCTACCTCCTCCACCCCAGATCCGGACAGTATTCCACCTCCTGGGCTCAGAACACTGACCAGTCAGCCCGCTCTCCCTGGCAGAGGATGAGAATCTACCTGCCCCGCTCCCCCAGATCCGGAGAGTGTTCCACTGGGTACACTTCCTGGGCTCACAACAATGACCAATCATTAGCAAATCCTCCATGGCAGAGGATGAGTATCTACATGTCCACCCTCCACAGCTCCAGACAAAGTTCCACGGAACCCACCTCCTGGAATCAAAACAGTGACCTATCAGCCCCTCTCCCCTGGCAGATGATGATAATCTACCTGCCCATCTCCCTGGCTCAGTAAAATGTTTGGCCAGACACACCTCCTGGGCTCAGAACAGTGACATATCAGCCCCCCCCCCCCAGCTCAGGACAATATTCGACCGGACACACCTCCTTGGCTCAGAACAGTGACCTATCAGAAAACCACCACTGGCAGAGGATGAGAATCTACCTACCCCACCAACCTGGATCCAGACAATATTCCAAGGAACACACCTCCTGGGCTCAGAACAGTGACCTATCAACCCCCTCTCCCTGGCAGAGGATGAGAATCTCCCTGCCCTCCCTCCCTGGATCCAGACAATGTTCCTCCGGACCCACCTCCTGGACTCAAAACAATGACCTATCAGCCAGCACTCCCTGACAGAGGATGAGATTCTACCAACCCCACCAGCCCGGATCCGGACAGTATTGCACGGTAACCTACCTCCTGGGCTCAGAACAGTGACTTATCAGCCCCGTCTCCCTGGCTGAGAGTGAGAACCTACCTGCCCCCCTTTCCCGGATCCGGACATTGCTCCTCCGGGCCCACCTCCTGGGCTCACAACAATGACCTATCAGCCAACCTTCCCTGGCAGAGGATGAGAATCTACCTGCCCCCTCCTGCAGGCTCTGGACAATGTTACATGGAAGCCACCTCCTGGGCTTAGAACAGCGACCCATCAGCCCCCCACCTCCCTAGCAGAGGATGAGAATCTACCTGCCCCTTCCACTCCAGGTAATCTTCCACAGATCCCACCACCTGGGCTCAGAACAATGACCTATCAGCCTCCTTCATAGGCAGAAGATGAGAATCTACCTGCCCCCCCCCCCAGATCCAGAGAGTGTTCCACCGGGCACACCTCCTGGGCTCACAACAATGACCAATCATCAGCGATTACTCCCTGGCAGAGGATGAGAATCTACCTGTCCACCCTCCACGGCTCCGGAAAATGTTCCAAGGAACCCAACTGCTGGGATAAAAACAGTGACCTATCAGTCCCCCCTCCCTGGCAGATAATGATAATCCACCTGCCCCTCTCCCTGGTTGAAGAAAATGTTTGGCCAGACACACCTCCTGGGCTCAGAACAGTGGCATATCAGCCCCCCCCCCAGCTCAGGACAATATTCGACCAGACACACCTCCTGGGCTCAGAACAGTGACCTCTCATAAAACCACCACTGGCAGAGGATGACAATCTACGTACCCCAGCACCCCAGATCCAGACAGTATTCCACCTCCTGGGCTCAGAAGACTGACCAATCAGCCCCCTCTCCCTGTCAGAGGATGAGAATCTACCTGCCCCCCTCGCTCTGGACAATGTTCCACCATGCCCTCCTCCTGGGCTCACAACAATGACCTATCAGCCAACCCTCCCTGGCAGGGGATGAGATTCTATCTACCCCACCACCCCAGATCAGGACAGTATTCCACCTCCTGGGCTCAGAACACTGACCAATCAGCCCCTTCTCCCTGGCAGAGGATGAGAATCTACCTGCCCCCCCAGATCCGGAGAGTGTTCCACTGGGCACACCTCATGGGCTCACAAAAATGACCAATAATCAGTGAATCCTCCCTGGCAGAGGATGAGAATCTACCTGCCCTCCCTCCCCAGATCCGGAAAATGTTCCTCTGGACCTACCTCCTGGACTCACAACAATGACCTATCAGCCAGCCCTCCCTGGCAGAGGATGAGATTCTACCTACCCCACCACCCCAAATCCGGACAGTTTTCCATGGTAAACAACCTCCTGGGCTCAGAACAGTGACCTATCAGCCCCGTCTCCCTGACAGACAGTGAGACTCTACCTGACCCCCTTTCCCGGACATTGCTCCTCTGGGCCCACCTCCTGGGCTCACAACAATGACCTATCAGCCAACCTTCCCTGGCAGAGGATGAGAATCTACCTGCCCGCTCCTGCAGGCTCTGGACAATGTTACATGGAAACCACCTCCTGGGCTCAGAACAGTGACCCATGAGCCCCCCACCTCCCTGGCAGAGGATGAGAATCTACCTGTCCTACTCCCTGTCTCAGGACAATGTGTGGCCGGAGACACCTCCTGGGCTCAGAACAGTGACATATCAATCCCTCCCCCCCCCAGCTCAGGACAGTATTCGACCGGACACACCTCCTGGGCTCAGAACAGTGACCTATCAGCCCCCTCTCCCTAGCTGAGGATGAGAATCTACCTGCTTCCCCTCCACGGATCTGAACAATGTTCCACCGGGCCCACCTCCTGGGCTCACAAAAATGACCTGGCTCACAACAATGACCTATCAGCCAACCCTCCCTGGCAGTGGCTAAGATTCTACCTACCCCACCACCCTGGATCCAGATAGTATTCCACGGAACCCACCTCCTGGGCTCAGAATAGTGACCTGTCCACCCCCTCTCCCTGGCAGAAGATGAGAATCTATCTGCCCTCCTCCCTGGGTCAGAACAAAGTTCTGACAGACACACCTCTTGGGCTCAGAACAGTGACCTATCAGCTCCCCTCCCTGGCAGAGAATGAGAATCTACCTACCCCTCTCCCACTCCGGACAATGTTCTACAGATCCCACCACCTGGGCTCAGAACAATGACCTATCAGCCAACCCTCCCTGTCAGAGGATGAGAATCTACCTGCTCCCCTTCCCTGATGTGGACAGTGTTCCACCGTGCCCACCTCCTGGGCTCACAACAATGACCTATCATCAGCAATTCCTCCCTGGCAGAGGATGAGAATCTATCTGCCCCCCCGGTTCTGGACAATGTTCCATGGAAACCATCTCTTGGGCTCAACACAGTGACCTATCAGCCTCCCCTTCAAGGCAGAGGATGAGAATCTACCTGCCCCCATTCCCAGATCCGGACATTGCTCCACCGGGCCCACCTCCTGGGCTCACAACAATGACCTATCAGCCAACCCTCCCTGCCAGAGGATGAAACTCTACCTGTCCACCCTCCCCAGCTCTGGACAATGTTTCATGGAACCCACCTCAAGGAATCAAAACAGTGACCTATCAGCCCCCCACCTCTCTGGCAGAGGATGAGAATCTACCTGCCCTTCTCCCTGGCTCAGGACAATGTTCAGCTGGACACACCTCCTGGGCTCAGATCAGTGACCTATCAAAGAACCCTCCCTGGAAGAAGATGATAATCTACCTACCCCACCAACATGATCCGGAGAATACTCCACGGAACCCACCTCCTGGGCTCAGAACAGTGACCAATTGGTCCCCTCTCCCTAGCAGAGGATGAGAATATACTTGCCACACCCTCTCCAGATCAGGACAATGTTCTACCGGGCACACCTCTTGTGCTCAGAACAGTGACCTATCAGCCCCCTTCCCTGGCAGAGAATGAGAATCTACCTGCTCCCCTTCCTGGCTTAGGACAGTGTTCCCCTGGGCCCACCTCCTGGGCTCATAACAGTGACCTATCAGCCAACCCTCCCTGGCAAAGGATGAGAATCTCTCTCCGCCCCCCTTCCCAGCTCCAGAAAGTGTTCCACGGAGCCCATCTCCTGGGATCACAACAGTGACCTGTCAGTCAACCCTCTCAGGCAAAGAATGAGACTCTACCTGCCCCCCCCGGATCCAGACAATATTCCACAGAACTCAACTCCTGGGCTCAAAGTAGTGACCTATCAGCATCCCCCTTCCTGGCAGAGGATGAGAATCTACCTGCCCCTACCCTGCTCCAGACAATGTTCTACAGATCCCACCACCTGGGCTCAGAACAATGACCTATCAGCCCCCTTCCCTGGCAGAGGATGAGAATCTACCTGCCCCCCTTCCTGGATGTGGACAATGTTCCATGGAACCCATCTCCTGGGATCAAAACAGTGACCTATCAGCCCCCCACCTCCCTGGCAGAGGATGAGAATCTACCTGCCCTCCTCCCTGGCTCAGGACAATGTGTGGCCAGACACACATCCTGGGCTCAGAACAGTGACCTGTCAGCCCCCTCTCCCTGACAGAGGATGAGAATCTACCTGCCCCCCTCCCGGATCCGGACAATGTTCCACCTGGCACACTTCCTTGGCTCACAACAATGACCTATCATCAGCAAATCCTCCCTGGCAGAGGATGAGAATCTACTTGGCCCCCCCTCCCTGGCTCTGGACAATGTTCCATGGAAACCACCCCCTGGGCTCAGAACACTGACCTATCAGCCTCCCCTTCAAGGCAGAGGATGAGAATCTACCTGCCCCCCTTCCCAGCTGAGGACTCTGTTCCACGGAACCCACCTCCTGGTCTCACAACAGTGACCTGTCAGTCAACCCTCCCAGGCACAGAATGAGAATCTACCTGCCCCCCCAGCTCTGGACAATATTCCACGGAACTCTCCTCCTGGGCTCAAAGCAGTGACCTATCAGCACCCCCTTCCCTGGAAGAGGATGAGAATCTACCTGCTCCCCCTTCCTGGATCTGAACAATGTTCCACCGGGCCCAGCTCCTGGGCTCACAACTATGACCTATCAGCCACCTTCCCTGGCAGAGGATGAGAATCTACCTGCCCCCCCCTTCCCGGATGTGGACAGTGTTCCACCGTGCCCACCTCCTGGGCTCATAACAATGACCTATGAGACAACCCTCCCTGGCAGAGGATGAGATTCTACCTACCCCACCACCCCAGATCCAGACAATATTCCACGGAACCCACCTCCTGGGCTCAAAACAGTGACCTATCAGCCCCCTCTCCCTGGCAGAGGATAAGAATATACCTGCCCCCACCCCCACAGATCTGGACAATGTTCCACTGGGCACACCTCGTAGGCTCACAACAATGACCTATGAGCCAACCCTCCCTGGCAGAGGATGAGAATCTACCTGCCCCACTCCTTGCTCCGAACAATGTTCCATGGAAACCATCTCTTGTGCTCAGAACAGTGACCTATCAGCCCCCCCTTCAAGGCAGAGGATAGACTCTACCTGCCCCCCTTCCCGACTCAGAACAATGTTTGACTGGACACACCTCCTGGGCTCAGAACAGTGACATATCAGCACCCCCCATCTCCCTAGCTCAGGACAATGTTCGGCCGGACACACCTCCTGGGCTCAGAACACTAACCTAACAGCCTACCCTCCCTGGCAGAGGATGAGAATCTACCTACCCCACCACCCCGGATCTGGACAATATTCCACAGAACCCACCTCCTGGGTTCAGAACAGTGACCTTTTGGCCCCTTCTCCCTGGCAGAGGATGAGAATCTACCTGCTCCCCTCCCCCGGATCAGGACAATGTTCAGCCGGACACTCCTCCTGGGCTCACAACAATGACCTATCAGCCAACCCTCCCTGGCAGAGGACAAGAATCTACCTGCCCCCCCTTTCCAGCTCAGGACAGTGTTCCATGGAACCCACCTCCTGGGCTCACAACAGTGACCTGTCAGCCAACCCTTCCAGGCACAGGATGAGACTCTACCTGCCCCCCCGGCTCCAGACAATATTCCATGGAACTCACCTCCTGGTCTCAAATCAGTGAGCTATCAGCTCCCCCCCTCCCTGGCAGAGGATGAGAATCTACCCGCTCCCCCTTCCCGGATATGAACAATGTTCTACTGGGCCCACCTTCTGGGCTCACAACAATGACCTATCAGCCAACAGGCAGAGGATTAGAATCTATCTGCCCCCCTTCCTGGCTCAGGACAATGTTTGGCCAGACACACCTCTTGGGCTCAGATTAGTGACATATCAGCCCCCCCTCCCTAGCTCAGGACAATGTTCGGCCGGACACACCTCCTGGGCTCAGAACAGTGACCTATCAGACAACCCTCCCTGGCAGAGGATGAGAATCTATCTACCTGGAAGATCACGTGATGTGCTGTGCTAGCTAGCTGCTTTTCCTGCCAGATCCTGATCACCTCCTCAACAATCTACATTATTCCTGCTTTAAATCAAGTTGAATTGCTTAATGAACGGCTGCCTACTCTTTGGACTGCCTATCTGCAAGGATTTCACTTTTATTACATCGCAATTGGCCCTTTTTTGCCGCGATGGAAGCGAAATAATGACCTTACGGACATACACCCCGGTCTGTACTGAAAACAAGCCAAAAGCCTAACAAAATCAGCAATCCTCGTCTAAGCAGGCAAGCATCCTACCACCTCCGGTGCCACCTACAGAGGACAGGTTCCTTGAAGAGCTGATTCCTTTCCGAGAAACTCTTCAAGAAATAGACGCAGATCTTAAAAATGTTCGGAGCGAGCTGGGAGACTTAAAAATCCGAATGTTGGACTCTGAAGCCTGCACTAGCTCCCTGGAGTCATGGAAGAGCATCCAACACTGACATCACTAAGTTAAAACAACAAGTCGCCAAACTGCATCTAAAAACAGAGGATTTGGAAGGGTGCAGCCAGAGAAATAACATTTTAATCTTTGGTCTGCCAGAAGGCGAGGAGGGTTCCTCCATACTCCCCTTCATTCAAAAGCTGCTTACCAAAGCTGTTAGCCCTTCCCCACGTAAACCAACCTATCTCATCGAACAAGCCCACCGATCTCTGAGACCAAGACCCCCGACTCGGCTCCCCCTTGACCATTAATCCTCAAGCTACTCTGTTATCTAGAAAAACAGTACATCCTAGCTAAATCTCGGGAGCCTCAAGTAATACTATGGGAAGGTAAAAAGCTACGCATCATGCAAGACTTGCCTATGGAAACCCGCCAGAAGAGAGCAGAGTTTCACTCCATTATGTGCAAATTAATTGCGGCCAGCATCAAATTTCGTATGTCATATCCAGTCCGCTTACAGGTCTTGGTGAGCGGCACTTGGGTGTCCTTCGACTCAGTCCCCCAGGCTCAGTTGGATCTCAGTATGAAGATAGCTTCCCTTTTCAAGACCCTCTTAAGTTGCTTTACATATTGAGCTTCTCTGCTTAAGAGTCTTTGACTACGTTTTTAATGCATACCTTGTTTGCTGCTGGTGGATCATCTTGTTCGGGCGAGAAGGTCTCTCTCGCTGTGGAAGAGTCCATGGTCGGTACCTGGGACTTTTTCGATATGGCTCTATAGCCTACCCGATGTGGCCTACACTTACGGGAAACACTAGGGGAATGCCATTCTACCTGGACTGGAACCTAATCTGCCTATCTATTGCTTCCCCAGGGATGGACTTTCTGGTGCACCAGTCCATTAGCATTTTGGATCCCCACCACTGATCCATCATTCATTAAACTTGTGGGGGCTGTGCGGTCGCCTCATCCTAATGATCACACAATGTCTGTTTCAATTAAATTAAGTATAACTATTTTTTGTCTGGTCCTTGCCTGGCTGGAATACCACACGCCTAGACTCGTCTCTCTCGCTATCCTCTCACTTCATTGCTCTGCTTTCCCCTCCTCTTTTCTCTTGTTCTGGTATTTCCAGTTCTCCTTCTCATTCTCGATGTCTCAAACTGCTGAGCCTTTCTCTGGTAGCCTCTAACAGTATTTCTCTTTTCTTCAATCATTTCTGTTTAAGCTCATGGACCAGGACAGCGTTGTTCAAGGTTCCAACACGGGTAATGACCATGACTCGTCTTGTTTCATGTTCTGAATGCTGGTTGTTTTTTATATATATATATATACATACACTGGGTTCTCCCTGTTTTTTCTTATTGTAGCTAGTATTGTTGGGTGCGGGGTTGGGGTGGGCGTTTTAGTAGTCATGCTGGTTAGCCTCACATACTGGCTTGTTGGGGGGGGGGGGCGAACCCTAGATACTGCCTGGCCATGGCAACCTTACCATATTATTTTTTTCTCTCCATCTCTAGACACGTTTAACCTCTGTGTTATCGTGTGGCTTATACTAGATACTGCTCAGTCACATTATATCACGGCCAGGGACAAGGTACCCAGGGTTAAATGGGAACTGCTTACTACCGCTTACTTTGCTTCACATTATTATGAGAGTCGATTATTTGACATGTGGGCATTTGTATATAGGTTTCTTTGGGGAACAGGGGAAAGGGTTTTTGAGGGGATCGTAATAGTGCTCTGAACACAGTTGATTGGTATGTTTTTGAATATTGGGTTTCTGGGGGAGGGGAGGGTATGTCAGGGTTATAAGATCCACGTTTTTTGGATCAATATTATATGGTTACTTTGGGGGGCATTTTTTGGGGTAGAGGCTATGGTTTTCATAAGCTAACTGTTACAGTAATGCGTGCTAAGCCTCTGAAGTTATCATCTTCTATAGTTGTTATCATTGTTGGGGTTGGACTGGGGGGGGGAGGGCTGGAGTGTGTCAGATGGTCGATTACTTATACTTGTTCTTAGTGTGACCCCCAGGTGACGCTATCCCAAGGGCTACTACCCCTGCCTGCTTGACTACCGACAGGTTGAGGGGCCTAGGTTCTATGGCGGGTGCCTCCACCCAGAGGTCAGGGTTTGTGGTGGTTAGACTAGCTTGGTCGCAGCCCTCTGGGACACTGAGACCCCCTTTTATTCCCTCTAGTGGCTCACATAGTACACAGGAGTTACAGCCCCAATGCCCCACGCATACATACTGTTCATTCATAAAGTACCACTTACCTTCGAGACTGATTCTGCAGCACATCTCTGAGGACCCCCTGTAGAATAAGGCTAAACAACATACACAGCAAAATACAAAACTGTTTCCATAAGTACCAACACCACAGACAGTATATAGTATAACAATAACAAATCTGATTTATTTAGGGGACAGTAACACGGGAGGGAGCAATCAGGTTGATTAGTTTTGGCTAGGTTCAAATCACAGTACTGTGCACACATACAGGGTCTGAAAAGTCACACTCTGGGTACCCAGGTTGTGGGGGGGGGGCTAGAAAGGTCCGTTGCCCGGGGTTGGCCGGCAGGTGCAGATGGATGGGGCCCTGTAGAAGTAAATATATGCACAACACCCAATTGTAATCCGGAGCCGGATGGCTCAGTCCATGAAGCAGTGAAACAATAAGAATTAGATGACACACTTGTGACTGAAAACAGGCTGCAGGGGAATACCCTGATTTGTACTCACAATACCCAAGCTGTGGACCGGATGGTGGGTGTTCTTCTTGATTGCCAGAACAACAGGGCATGGAGACAAGGTCATTGTGACTGGACCCCACTGCAGTTGATAGCAAACGGATTTAGTCCGAGACAAGCTGGGGTTTTCTTCCAGCTTCAACACACAGCACGGGGGATTGGAAATAGCGATTCCCCACAAGCTCTACTCACATTCATATGTAAAAGGAAAATACTATACCAGGCAGGCTGCTCCTCGATCCCGATCTCACTTACTGCAAAATACCCGGGAGCACACACAGCAGCTTCAGTTCCTGACAGACTGAACGCGATTCAGCAATTTCTCCAGTCTTCTACAGGGCGAGCCTTTTTTCCACTCTTCAGACTTCCTTCTTTCTCCTCACAAATCGGATTCAGTCCGAACTGGCACTTACAATGGCTGCAGGCCAAACCTCAGGGCCTCACACACGCTTCCTGCGCGAAACTATACACCACAGAAGCACAGTGCTCCTTCTCTCTTCACTGTCACAACTGACCTGACCTTTTCAGTCACAAAGCAGGGCATTTCCTTTAGCTCCACACCATTCTGTTGGCTGGTTCGGCTGTCACTCACAATAAGACTCCCTCTGTTGGTGAAAAAAGGCACCAAGGTCAAAACTACATTTCCCAGAGTCACTGCCCATACAATCCCCTTGTGGCTGGCTCAAAATTGAGAGTCCAAGTTCCGATTCATCCACAGGCTCCATTTTAAGGTCTCCCTATCATCCTGATTGGTCCAAGTCAACAATTCAGGACCAAAATGAAAGAGCTACACTGAAACAGTTTGTGCTGAAATGAAGACAGGTTAGACAAACTACATTTTCCCAGTCACTCTAAATGATTTCTGGCAAAGTTATATCTTTCAACAAGGTTCCCTCTGCACATGTAGCGACGGCAGAAACAGAGCGAATTGACACCAGCTCGGGTGGGATCCGAGCATTAAATACACAGTCCCCCCATACAAACCAAGTCTGCAAGCAGACAGCTCTTAAAGAGGCAGTACATGGAGGCTCAAATAGAACTCACTTGGAACCACATTTAAACAGCTTAGACTCTGAACACCACCTAGACTTGGAGCATTCAGGCAAGCTCCTGGAAGACTTTTGGGAACCCCCATTTGCAGAGGGGTTACACCCTTTCTGGCCTGGAAAAACTTGGTATCCACGTCAAGTAAGTATCCCCATAAGTTTCAATACAACCATATACATTTACATCAGTACCACATTAGGCTTATACTTGTAATCATCTGTCAACATATCACCTTACCAGAAACACATTTCTGAAACTTTTCAGTACATCACGTTTTACACAGTATTATACACACATTGTACCATAACTCAGGTTATTACCTCCTGAACATGAAACCTGAAGAGAAGGGGCCCTTCCCTATCAGCTACCTTGGGGCTGGATGAGGCAGGGGCACCATACCTAGAGGGCAACACAAGTAACTTGGAGTTAGCACTGATTCTCAGTTTGGGCAATGAGCTCAGGGACACACACACACACACACACACACACACACACACACACACTCCTTTATGGACAACATTGAGAGGCAAATCCACAGGCCTCCCAGGGGAATCATAGCTTAAGCGCATTACAGGCTTCACAGCTCGACCAGTCTTTCTAGGGGGAACTGTTACAGTCTCTGCACTTTTAGGCTCACTTTCAGCACTGTCTTTACTTGCCAGTGGAGTCTCCCTGGGGGTAGAGAGGCTAGAACTAGGGGCACTTTCAGCTCCATGATTTGCAATCTCAGAGTCCACAACACTTGGCTCACATGGAGAGTTTTCGGACACTGGCAGTGAACCATCAGGGCACTCAGAATAATCTTCTTGTTCTGGTATATCACCAGTCTGTTCCAGTTCATCATTTTCCTCCTCTGAAAGCTCATACAGTTCCACCATGCACAGTGATTCCATGTCATCCGACTTGATACTTTGCACTTCACTTTCTGGGAGCATTGGCTCCAGGGACAAAACTGGGGGCTTAGGCAGTCCAGAAGGTCCAGTTTCATCTCCAGAATTGACTAGGGGATTGCCCCGAAACAATTGACTCAGTTCGTAAGAAGGGTAGTATTCAAAGTCAGACTCACTTTCCACTGATATGGACCGACAGTCATGTTCAACTGGGACTTGTGGGGAACACTTTAACTCAGTATCTGTAGGTGCAGACTTTCTTTGCTTTTGCTTAGCAGCAGCTCGGGTCACTGGTCTGGAGGGAGCACTTTCTGGGGGCTCAGACTCGATCAGGATTTGTCCAATGGGCAGTAAATGATTTCTATGCATTGTTTTAACATCTTTTGAATTATTGTCAGGCCTCACTTTGTACACAGGCAGATCATCTAGTTTGCCCGCTACAATGTGAGGGAGATGGTGCCACCTGTCAGCAATCTTGTGTTTGCCATGCAGTCCCAGATTTCTTAGCAATACCGATCTCCCTCCTGGAGTTCCTGTGCTTTCACCTTTTTATCATACCTTTCTTTGCTGGCCAGATTCCTTTTGGCAGCCATGGTTTGAGGCAGTTAGTATGCATGATTTAGCTGGGCTTTTAACTTTTGCACATGTAACCCCTACCTGGTCTACCGTTGCCATCTGACAGCAATACCAGGTGGGCTGGGTTCGGGGAGGAATAGGTCACTCGGCACAAAGGCTAGGTTTGGCTACTCTGCACAGGGGCACCCAAGTAACTCCGAACACAGGAAACAATAACTGTAATGTCCACTACCAGAAGTGGGATTCTAAAGTGTGGCTTTTTATTCACAACCAAACAGAATAAACAAAGCATAGATGGACCCGCATGGTGCTACACTTCTGGTAATGCAGATTAAAAGAGACCAGAACACTTGCTCAACACTTTAGCCCACAGGCTCTGAACCCACTGGGCACACAGCCCGGACCTGCATGCTACTTTGGGTTACACAACCCGAACTTGTACACAGTTCTGGGTTTTCCCAGGCTCGGCTCCCTTGCCAGCCACTTGGACACCTTCCATACTTCATGGAAACATTTTCTGGTGGCTCCCTAAACCCCCTAAGAGCACCACGGCTCCATCAGGGAATCTTCCTTTCAGTCCCACGTCTGGGTACTTTCCTCAGGCACTGGCCAAGTACCTCAGAGAAAAGCGAAAGGTGCCACAGAGCAAATCCGTAGAGGTGAATTTGGTTACTACTGATGGGGGGGATCTTCCACCTCTCGCTCCCACCATTCATACCCGGCCGTTTCTCTGGACAGTAAACTCCTCATCCTGTACAGCTTTGCAATGTAGATTCTTTCTAAATGTATTTCACATTCCATCTACTTGTCTCGCTTCCCATTTGTGCTGGACTTGAACATACTTTTCAAATCAAATCAAGTCAAATCTTTATTTATCCAGGCGATTATCATTGAGCAAGCTCATTTACAAGATGGACCTGCTGTTGTCTGAGACAGTTATACATACATAGATTGAGAATACAAAGTACAACATGTGCAAAGAGTTACAAACAAATTTACAGAAAAGTGGTAGGTGCACGATATACATTCCAAGTGTTCTTGTAGGAACATACGTGCATCACTCAACTTTGCTGTGGTATATACAGACTCCATGTATGCAGAAGTTGAGGTGGTATGTTTAGTCATTCTTTGTCAAGCCTCCATCAGAGGGTACAATTCTTTGCATTTCAGTCCTCAGTGACCGTTTACCATACTTGGGTGAGGGTCCTGGGCTGCATAGGGGCCCCTAATGAGGTCTGTATGTTCTGCTTAAACGGTGAGAGGAGAGTAATATGGGAGAAGTGGCATTGTCCATTACTCTAGACCCCCCACTGAGTTAAGCAGTCCAATCCCCAGTTTCCTTCACTCTTTGTGCTGGACTTGAACATACTTGAATTAAGTGGCATTGTCCGTTACTCTAGACCTCCCACAGATTAAGCAGTCTAATCCCCACTTTCCAACTCTACTTGGCTGTCTTTTCCTGACCTCACAGTAACAGTCCCTTTAGTTTTCTTCTGTTCAGGTGAAAACACTTGGCCCTTTTTCAGAGCGAACTCACCCTTTGGTTGCAGGTGCCCCACAGGCATTTCCTCCACAAGGAATCTTCCTCTCAGAGCTTCTGGTGCCTCAGCACAATTTGAACTGGCAGCTTCTTTCCCTTAGCCGGACCCAGGAGGGTTGCCCCTGGAAAACAGGCAAACACCTTCCCCCCATCCCCTCAGGGATGGGGCTCTTGAACCATTGAAAGTGGTCTCCACCACTTCAATTACCAGTTCCTGTGTTCCTCTTCAGGTGGAAACACACACCTTACACAAAACGTAGCTCTAAAACAGAGCTTAAAGCTCAGAGAGCCTGCACACACTCTGCTGCACTACAGTCTCCACTCAGACTGCACACAGTCTCACTTCAAATTCCCCGACGCTGTACTCTAACCTCCAACTGCACCATTCCAGTGTGGCTTATGCAGCTGCAAAAGTTCTATTATGATGTCATCCCTCAGTCTCAGCTGAGACTGAGAACAGAGTGATACAGTGTGAAATCCATTTAACTGGAGTTTCACAACTGCCTTCCCTGCCTACCACTAGGTCTTACTGGGATTCTAGTAACCCCGAGTAACAGGGGGGTTACACACATACTGTAAATAGTTGTCAGCTCGAACCCCATCAGGAGAAACTCCAAAACATACATCTACCGGCAGTCGAGCTTCTCTTCCAAACATCAGGCGGTAGGGGGAGAACCCAGTGGCATCGCTTTTGGTGCAGTTGTAGGCATGTACCAGGGTGTTAATTTGTTGGCTCCATCTAGGCTTGTCCTTTGGGTGGAGGATGCCTAGCATATTTAGCAAAGTGCGGTTGAAACGTTCAGGCTGGAGGTGGTAAGGGGTGGTTCTGGACTTTCGCACTCCCCACAGAGAAAGCATCTCTTTGATCAGACGACTCTCAAAGTCTCTCCCTTGATTAGAATGGATTCTTTGTGGAGCCCCATATTGAACAAAAAAGTTTTCTACAAGTACCTTGGCCACAGTGGATGCCTTCTGGTCCTTGGTGGGGAAAGCTTGGGCATATCTTGTAAAATCGTCAGTGACCACCAGCACATTACTAATATTTCTTTGATCTGACTCCAAACTCAGAAAATCAATACAGACCAGCTCCATGGGTGCACTGGTGGTGATGTTAACAAGGGGGCAGCCCTCTGGGGCAAGGCTTTCCTCTGTAAATAGCGACTACAAGTTTGAATGTGTTACTCAACATCAGCCCTCATCTTAGGACAATAGAATCTGGATCTCACCAAGTCAAGTGTTCTGTTTATACCAAGGTGCCCCATATGGTTATGTAAGGACCTCAGTACCGAGTCTCAAAAGGCAGTGGGCAAAACTAGTTGTTTGTCTATTTGTCTCCCTCTGTCTACGGTTTCTCTGTACAACAGGCGATTAATCAGCTTCAATTTAGGACCTGCCTTATATAACAATGCAGTTCTTAAATCAGTGGAACATAACTTGGATACATCTTTCCCTGTGTAGAGGGCTTCTAAAGCTGATTTAATCATAGGATCTCAGGATTGAGCCCACTGAAGACTGTCATTGCCTAACTGAGGCAAAGCACCAATGTCTAACACAGAGAAGTGGCAATAAGCAGCACACATGCAGTTCTCAGAGGGCCCCAAACAGTTCCCCACACAGTCCACTGCGTCCGTGGACATTTGTTCCTCTCTGTCAAACTTCTGGCAGAGTGCACGAATATCAGGTTCTGACAGTCTGACCCAGTCATTTCGGGAAACAGGCCTCCGGGAGAGAGCCTCAGCATCTATGTGGTTCAGGCCTGCTCTGTATTCAACAGCATAGTCATATGTAGCTAATGCAGAGAGCCACCTAGGGCCAGTAGCATCCAACTTAGCTGAAGTCTGCACATAGGTTAAATGATTATTGTCAGACCACTGGTCTCAAGCCATTCTCGTGCTCCTGCTACAACACAGCCCCCAACCCTTGCAAGCTAGCATCAGTGTGTAGGACATAAGGTTTTGTTTGATCTGCATAGGCCAGGACAAGAGCGTGGGTAAACTGATATATAATCTCATGAAAAGCAGCTTCACAATCAGGGGTCCATCTAGCCCCAAATACTTCATTAGGACAGAAATACACTCTCTCAGTCTCAGAGGAAGTTGACCTTTTGTATTTTTTTGTGAGTTGGAGGGTACATTTGAGTAAGATTAAGTAAAGGATGGCTCATTCTTGAATAGCCCTTGATGAACCAGCGATAGTAATCACAGAATCCTAGAAATCTTTGCAGTTCTTTTAGATTGTGGGGCTGTGGCCAGGTGGTCAAAGCCTCAACTTTACTCGGGTCTGTTTCTATTCCATCTGTGGATACGATATGTCCCACATACTTTACAGAAGTTTGGAAGAACTGACATTTATCAATTGATAGTTTAAGGCCAAAGTCTTCCAAATGGTGCAACACCTTGAACAACCTGCTCTCATGTTCTTCCAGTGAGCTGCCAAACACAATATCATCATCTAGGTATACCAGGCACTCTAATAAGTTCATGTCCGCCACTGCACGCTCCATCAGTCGTTGAAAAGTGGCTGGGGCACCTGAAATCCCTTGAGGCATCCTCATGAACTCATTGAAACCAAGTGGGCAGATAAAGGCTGTCTTCTCACAGTCTTCCGGGGCCATCGGGATCTGGTAGTACCCACTGTGAAGATCCAGCACGGAGAACCACTTGCTACCATTCAGGCAGTCTAAAGCATCCTGGATGCGGGGCATTGTATACTGATCAGGAATAGTCCGCCGGTTTGAGGTGCGATAATCCACACACATCCTTACTGTCCCATTCTTTTTTCTCACTACCACAATAGGTGAAGCATATGGGCTTCTGGATTCTTGTATTACACCAGCAGCAAGCATCTCTTGCAGATGCCGTCTCACATAATCTATGTCAGCAGGGGCCAGGTGTCAAGACCTCTCATGAAATGGCCTTTCATCATGCAGCCAGATGTGGTGCTCAGCAGCTTGCACACATCCTACATCCCATTCCTTTAAACAAAACACCTGATCTCTCTGCGCAAACTTTCTACTGATTCTCATCTTCCATTCGGCTGGCAGTGGGGAATCCCCAAAATCAAACAAGTCAAGCGTAACTCTATCATTTTCCCCTGAACACTTGTTACTGGGTAGCACTGCAGTATCCGCACAATGTACACTAGCCAGGGTGCAACCTCTAGTTACTCGAATTTCTCTTATCAGACACATTATGAACTTGCACCATTACCCATCTGGCATAAGCATGGGTTCTGGCAGGCAAAATACTTGGCTTGACCAGCAGTCCTTCTGGCAATTTCCCATCACCTGGTGCATCCGGCATGAGTATTTTATTCTTGACATCCTTTCTGATATGGACTTCCCCCTGTAAGGTACACTGGGCATTTGGTGCCAAAATCAGAGACTCAGGATCCTTCTTCCAGACAATTCCAACCGGTTCCTCTGGGTCCACATTTTCAGCATCTCTCTGTGCCTCATAGGCCTTCTTGATCAAGGCCAGAATTCTCAAAACTCTACCAGTCCTTGACCCTTGTTTTTCATAACACAACTGTGCCAACCATCCAAACATATGCGCATTCGTTCCAGTTAGTAGAGGAATCCCATCATACAGGCCGTTAGAGGGACACACTAATGCCAGGGTCTCTACTTGCTTGGCCACTCCCACCACGGAGGTGGGAAATGACAACCAAATTAGGATATACCCAGAATAGGGGTAGGCCTTCTCACTTAACCCCCAGACATGCAGTCTTTCCAACGGTTGTAAGGGTACATCAGACAGGTGCTTCTGATACCAGTCCTGAAACATAATTGTCACTTGGGAGCCACTGTCCAATACAGCTCTTGGAGACACTCCATTCACCTTCACAGTGGTCTCCATGGAGGGACCCACTATTCTGGACCAGTCTGGAGAGGCGGTAGCAAGAGCCTGGGCAGATGATCTAGCCACAAAGGGATGTGAATTAACATTTCTGGGGCCTTCACTGCGGTCATTTCGGGCACCTCTTAACCACTGTTTTGTGCTCCAAAGCTCTCCTTTTAGCCGGCTCACCACTCTCTCTAAGTCTTTCCGAGACCGGCATTCCCTCGTCATGTGCCCATCCTTCCCACAATTATGGCAAAATGTCTGCTGAAGTTTTGGGTGACCGAGGCATCACATTGGGGTCTGCGGCATTGGTACTATCAAAAGAAAAACTTGGTGCCACCTCAGCCGGCAGTGGATTGGACATTTGGAGACATCTCTTCAGTTCCCTCACCTCCACAGCCCAGACATCAAGTTTTGAACTGTCGTCAACATGAGGTGCCTGGGTGGGCACCCCCAACCCCATAGCAGAAGCAGTCGGACAAGTGTCAGTACCCATACTCGTAGGAGCAGCCTTCATGATGAGACTTCTGTTGCTTTCCTAATCTCCCTCAGCAGTTCATCCCATGGCAGAACGTTGGTAGCCATCCCTCTCTGGCTGGACCCCCCTTGGCTAACGTTTGGGTCTTGGGTTCTGTCAGGTGATTTCGGTGATTCCAGACCATCAGCGTCTGACCCCGCACCTGGGGCAGGGGATGTAGCAGCTACGACTGCACACGTCTCTGAAAAACCTTCCTCTTCCTCAACTTCCCGTACCTCCTTCATCAGCACATGGAAAGGCAAGGGACCAGATTTCCTTTGATGCAGTTGCAATTTGAGCAACACCCAGCTAGAGTGCCGGGCAGAGCAGAGTATATGATCCAGTCTTACCTGGTCCACTTCACTACAGGTCCAACCCCCCTTTCAAAAAATGGTTTGCAAGATTCCCTCTAATCGATCCATATAGGCAGATAACAATTCCCCCGGCTGTTGTCTTAACATCTTTAAGCTTCCATTTCAAGGCCTCAACACTAGTGGTGCCCCAAACACATTTTCAAGGGCAATTATGTACTCTTGGGTTTTGGCGTCAGGGTCAGAGACCCTGAGGGAGCGAAAAGTTCGTTGGGCGGGTCCCTGTAGGCTGTCCCCCAGATGAGCCCTTTTTTCTGCCTCAGAGCATTGCCAATCTTGTACCGCAAGTGTAGCAGAATCTATCCAGATTTCCAGATCAATCTCCCCATTTGGAGTGGGGCGGATGCCAGAGAATACTTTGAGCTTGTGGTAAGAGTCATGACTAATGTCAGGTACAAACATAGGGGCTATCACTGACACAGAAGGAGGGGAATAACGGGTGCAGGAGGGGGAGAGGGTGTTGGGGGAGGAACGCCCCCAGGTGGCAATAATAGTTTCTTTAATCCTCCACAGTTTTCCCTTCCTTCAGCAACAATTTAGCAAATTTCTTCTAAAAAGTTTCAGATAGTGGGGGAAGGGGTCATTCTCCCCCGGGTCTTTACTGTCCTTAGTTATCACGCTCTAGGCAGTGAGAGCTCCCTCTGGGGTAACAGTCTGTGGCATTTTGGAGCTATCTATGGGGTCCTTATACTCTGCTAGGGCCATGAAAGTGTGGGTGAGCAGATCAGCATGTCGACCCGCCACGACAGGGGTTTGTAAACCTTCCACCTTGGAAAGTACTCCCTCTACAGTGTCTGTACTGGTACCCAGTGGGATATCCAAGATAAGTATAGCATTTTGGGGGTCGATCTCCTGCCCAGTACACCACCCCACCAACTGGTGTACAGCCACTTCTGTTGGGGTATCCATTTATTTTTAACAGTAATTTGTAAATGTGGCCACTAGAGGATGCTAATCCCAGTGGTGCCTCCAAGATGTAACCCCCAGGTGACGCTATCCCAAGGGCTACTACCCCTGCCTGCTTGACTACTGACTACTGACAGGTTGAGGGGCCCAGGTTCTATGGCGGGTGCCTCCACCCGGAGGTCAGGGTTTGTGGTGGCTAGACTAGCTTGGTCACAGCCCTCTGGGACACTGAGACCCCCTTTTATTTCCTCTAGTGGCTCACACAGTACACAGGAGTCACAGCCCCAATACCCCACATATACACATTGTTCACTCATAAAGTACCACTTACCCTCGAGACTGATTCTGCAGTACGTCTCTGAGGACCCCCTGTAGAATAAGGTTAAACAACATACACAGCTAAATGCAATACTGTTTCCATAAGTACCAACACCACAGACAGTATATAGTATAACAATAACAAATCTGATTTATTTAGGAGACAGTTAACATGGGAGGGGGCAGGTTGATTAGTTTTGGCAAGGTTCAAATCCCAGTACTGTGCACACATACAGGGTCTGAAAAGTCACACTCTGGGTACTCAGGTTGGGGTGGGGACTAGCCAGGTCCGTTGCCTGGGGTTGGTACAGATGGATGGGGCCCTGTGGAAGAAAATATATGCACAACACCCAATTGTAATCCGGAGCCAGATGGCTCAGTCGAAGCAGTGAAACAACAAGAATTAGATGTTACACTTGTGATTGAAAACAGGCTGCAGGGGAATACCCTGATCTATACTCACAATACCCAAGCTGTGGACCGGATGGTGGGTGTTCTTCTTGATTGCCAGAACAACAGGGCATGGAGACAAGGTCATTGTGACTGGACCCCACTGCAGTTGATAGCAAACGGATTTAGTCCGAGACAAGCTGGGGTTTGCTTCCAGCTTCCAGCACACAACCGCAGGGGATTGGAAATAGTGATTCTCACAAGCTCTCGCACATTCATATATATAAAAGGAAAATACTATACCAGGCATTGCTCCCCATCCCGAATGCGACTTACTGCAAAATACCCGGGAGCACACGCAGCAGCTTCAGTTCCTGACAGACCAAGCACGATTCTGCAATTTCTCCAGTCTTCTATAGGGTGAGCCTGGTTTCCACTCTTAAGACTTCCTTCTTTCTCCTCACAAATTGGATTCAGTCCACACTGGCACTTACAACAGCTGCAGGCCGAACCTCAGGGCCTCACACGCGCTTCCCACGCGAAACTATACACTGCAGAAACACAGAGCTCCTTCTCTCTTCACTGTCACAACTGCTCTGATCTTTCCAGTCACAGAGCAGGGCATTTCCTTTAGTTCCACACCATTCTGTTGGCTGATTCAGCTGGCACTCACAATAAGACTTCCTCTGTTGGTGAAAAAATGTGCCAAGGTCAAAACTACATTTCCCAGAGTCACTGGCCATACAATCCCCTTGTGGCTGGCTCAACATTGAGAGTCCAAGTTACGTTTCGTCCACAGGCTCCATTTTAAGTTCTCCCTATCATCCTGATTGGTCCAAGTCAGCAGTTCAGGACCAAAATGAAAGAGCTACACTGAAACAGTCCGTGCTGAAATGAAGACAGGTTAGATAAACTATATTTTTCCAGTCACTCTAAATGATTTCTGGCAAACAGTTATATCTTTCAACAAGGTTCCCTCTGCACATGTAGTGACGGCAGAAACGGAGCGAATTGACAGCAGCTCGGGTGGGATTCGAGCATTAAATACACAGTCCCCCCATACAAACTAATTAAGTCTGCAAGCAGACAGCTCTTAAAGAGACAGTACATGGAGGCTCAAATAGCACTCACTTGCAACCACATTTAAACAGCTCAGACGCCGAACACTACCCAGACTTGGAGCATTCAGGCAAGCTCCTGGAAGACTTTTGGGAACCCCCATTTGCAGGGGGGGGGTACATTAGAATATCCTCCTGGTTGTTTTTTTAGATATGGCTACCAATTCTTGTAAAATTGTCACATGGAATGTTAGGGGAGTCAGAGACTCCATGAAATGATATCAAGTGATTAAGCATTGTGCCTTACTTAATGCTGGTATTATTTTACTACAAGAAACGCACTTATTGGCAAGAGTGGCTGTTTGGCTGCGTAGACAAGGGATATCCCAGTTTTTTGCTTCAGAGGATTCCTCCTCGAGTAAAGATGTGGCTATGCTAATTAAAAGCACGATCCCCTTTCAGGCAGACACCACAGTGGTGGATCCCACTGGCAGATACGTTTTTGTTAAGGGCTCACTACTGGGCATGACAGTGGTTTTGGGCTCAATATATGGGCCGGGAGGTAGTGACCCATCATTTCTTATGGAGCTTGCCGGCAAGATTGCCCCCTTCCTCACTATTTCTCTGATCCTGGGGGGGATTGGAATATTCCCCCTACTCAGAAATTGGACAGAACCCACTGGCCATTAAAACCCTCCTCGGCGTCTCAAAGAGCACTAAATGATTTCATGGATACGCTTGGGGTTTGCGACCCTTGGCGCTTACTTAATCCTTTGCACTGTCTTTTCTCCTTTCACTCTACCATTCATCAATCTTGGTCCAGGCTTGTCTATGTTTTAATTAGTATTCCCCTTTTGACCAGTTTATACCAGGCTGGTATTGAACCTATAGTACTCTCAGACCATTCGCTGGTATGGGTGGTCCTCTCTCCCCACCCTGATATACCCAAAGATAGGTCATGGAGGCTGAACACCCAACTTCTAAAAGATAAAAATATTATCTCCAAGATCCAAACTTCTATTCAAACTTTCATGTATATTAATGAAGGTACAGTCCAAAGAGAAGACCTGGTATGGTGTGCACTCAAATGTTACCTCCGGGGGAGTTTATTAAGCTAGCCTCTAGACGGAAGAGACTAAGAGAAAAAGAGGCTTTATCTCTTTTAGCTCAAATCAGGGCGGTCGAGATGTCCTTGTGAAAGAACTAGAAAGGGGACAGGATCAGATCTACAGTACAGTAGCTTCTTGTTTTACATTGTTTTTCATGGATTCTACTTGGTAGAATGTTGTTTCTTTTCTTTCTTACTACTAAGGGGCTAGCAGGGTATTGTTTGGGGCTGTTGGAATTTTGAAACCTGTTTTGGTAGCTATAAGTGGGCTCATTTGTTTGGTTCACTGTGTGGCAGGCTGCAATTGTAGAGGCCTATTTCTTCTGTTTGAAACATAATTGGTATAATTTAACTGGGTCTGTTTCTTTGAATTGGAGACCTATATCTTCTAATTCCAAGCCTATTTTGATGTGTTGTTGGTGAAGCTGTTTGAATTGGTGTCCTGTTTCTTTGGGTAGCAAACCTATTTTGGGGGCTTTGAGTAGAATTGTGATTCATTGTTGCTGGCTTCACTAGCTGCAAAGTTTGAGTGCACAGTGGTGGAAGGGTGCTAATGGTCTGACCAGAGGCCTCAGCTACCTGATTGTTTCTGGAAGACTTGGGCTGGTCCCACCCTTGGTCCATTATTTCCTTTATACTAGGGGTTCTGACATCACTTCCTCAAACAGGCAAAGGATATGCACCTGTCATAGCAGAAGCAGACATCCAGGAAAGGAACAGCAGCAAGTGAAGAGGTGACTGCTCTCTCAGTGGAAGGGAAGTAAATGCAAATCTAGGAGCTTTCATTATTACTTCTTTACAATGATATTGCATTGAGAAAAGGAGGAGTAGGAGTTTGAAGAAGGTTGTGCAATGGCTACTTAAAGTCTGTTTTTGAGTGTGGATAGGAAGGATAGGAATATAAAAAGCAGTTGCTCAATATATCTAAACGTGTGCAACAAAGGAGGTAAGGGAAATAAAGAAAATGTTTTGCACTGATAGAAGAGGGAGAGGGGAGACTTGGGGGAGTGTTTGGTATCCTGCATCTGGAAGGGTTGGGGTCCCTGGTGGGCAACGACAGCAATGGGTAGGGTGGTAGGCTGCAACAACTGCAGTGCACCAATCTTTCTAAACATTGCCTGGAGTGTGGGAGGATGTTTAGTGTGCAGCCACATAGAAAAACTTAGAAAGGAGATAGAGGGACTGCAGGAGGAACTAAGACAGGCAAGGCAGATTGGAGGTGGGTTTAGCCCAATACTGGAGGGAGGAAGAAGGGGAGATGAGGGAGGGCAATTTAAGCCAACAGTGGTGAGGAGAGGGTCAGAAGAAGGGAAGCAGAGACAAAGGGGCCCAGGCCAGGAAGAACAATTGCCAGGAAACCAGGTCAGGAGACAAAAGACAAATGGAAGGAGGAGATAGGGACTTGTGAGGGGAGGCGAAGAAGTGGCAAAAGTCATGGAGTGGAAAGGAGAGAACAGGTTACTATGAAGAGAGAGGAGCGGCATTTGTGAAGGGCCTTCAGAAAATAGTTGTGCACTGCTAGAGGAAGAAGGTGGAGGAGGAAATGATGAAATTAGAAGAGAATTGATAAATGCCTGGACCAAACTGGAGCGGGGGGAAGTTCTGCTGGGAGAATTGCAACAGGGGTAAAGGGGAAATAATGTGCAGGAGGAGGAAGAAGAGCTGGAAATGAGAGAGGGAGATGAATGGAAGCAAGCAGGGAGTAAGAGGGGTGGAATCTTAGTGCTGGGGGACTCAATACTAAGAGGAGTTAGGTGGGGTAGCAAAGGGGAGAGGCATAGTTGCATTTGGATGGAGGTCATGCCAGGAATGACAGCAGAAAGGGTGGGACAGTCTGTTCTGAAATATGCTAGAAAGGGTAGGGACAAGCCTCATTTAATTATACATCTTGGGACAAACGACCTGGCTGACAAGACAGTAGATACAGTCCAGAGGAGGTTTGAGGAAATAGCACAATTATGTGAGGGGCAGGAAGATCAGTAACTTTTTCCGAGATGCTTCCTGTGCCAAGGCAAACACAACGAAAGCTGAGAATAGAGAATTTAACAGATGGCTAAGAACTTGGTGTTGTGCTAAAGGGTATGGGCTGTTGGGGGTGGGGAGGATCTGGGAGGACAGTAGTCTCTATGCCAAGGACAGACTACACTTGAGTGAGGAGGGAAAGAAAGTGTTGAAACAGAGGATGGAAGAGTATATAGGAAGTTGGGAATTTAAACTAGGAGTGGGGGTGGCAGTTGGGAAGAGATATGCAGAGACCACAGGTTGGGAAATCATATGAGCTTACCCCCATAACAGTGACAAAGGACAAATGGCAAGTACTATTGGTGATGCTAGGAAAGGAGGGCAGGATGGGGGAGGGTGGAAGGTGGTTACCCTTAATGCTAGGAGCCTTGGGAGGAAACTGCAGAGTTACAGGTTCTCATGGCAGAGGAGAGGTGGACATTGCAGCCATCACGAAACATGGGCCACCCAATATAATGACTGGGACGGTCTGTACCAGGGTACAGGTTATTCGATAGGGACAGGGTGACTGGGAAAGGAGGGGTGGCACTATATGTGAAGGAAGGACTGAAGTGTGAAGGGAGGAGGGAGGGGTAGTACAGAGTCACTTTGGTGCAAATCCAGGATTCCAAGAATAGGATTCTTAGAATGGGAGTGGTGTACAGGCCACCATCTCAGATGGAGGAGTTAGACAGGGAACTAGTGAGACAGATCAGGAGGACCCATGAGAAGGGTAGTGTGGTGATTGTGGGGACTTCAACATGCCAGGAGTGGACTGGAGCACCCCAACAACCAGGAACAGAAGGAGCAGGTACTGCTGGATGCCTTCCAGGACAGCTTCCTGCTGCAAATGGTCAGTGAACCAACCAGGTTAGGGAATACCCTTGACCTTGTGCTGGCAAATGGGGACTTTGTGAGAGAACTTACAGTGGAGGAACCGCTGTCAGGGAGTGACCACCACTCAGTATGGCTCACATTGGATATGGGCAAGGAAGGAGTGGAATCTGGCACAAGAGTGCTGGACTTCAGGAGGGCCGACTTTGGGAGGATGGGGGAAGTGGTAAAAGGGTACCTGGCCAGAATTCAATCTTGTATGGATACTAACCAGAGATGGGAGCTCATAAAGCTGGGGATAGTGGAGGCAACCAAAACCTGCTGCAAAGCCCAGAGCAAGAAGGCTAGGGCTAAGAAACAGAGCTGGTTGAGCAAGGAGGTCATGGAAAAGGTAAGGAGGAAAAGAGCTGCCTTTAGGAAGTACAAGAAAACAGGGAGGGGGGAGGACAGAGAGAAGTACTTGACAGAATCGAAGGTGACAAGGGCAGTAAAGGAGCCAAAGCATCTACGGAACTCAGGCTGGCACAAGGCATTAAGAAGGGGAGAAGGACTTCTTTAAGTACATCAGGAGAAAAGGAGCTGTAAGGACCACATTGTAAGGATTAGGAAGGAGGGGGGTTGGGTGGAAGCAGGGTACGATAAGTCGGAAGCACTAAATGAGTACTTCTGCTCAGTATTTGCTAAAGAGAAGAGGGGGTGACACCCAAGGTGGGAGAAATGGCAGATGCAGGGAGGGAAGTGGTGATAGATGGGGAAATCATGGAGGGCAGAGTTCGAGAGGGTTTGAAGGCACTGAGGGTGGACAGGCGCCAGGCCCAGATGGCATCCACCCAGGGTACTGAAGGAGCTGGCAGAGGTCCTTGCAGGACCTTTGGCAGACCTATTTAATGCTCTCACTACATTCAGGGTGTGTACCTCAAGACTGGAGGATGGCTCATGTGGTGCCCTCCACAAGAGTAGCCCAAGGATGAACCGGAAACTACAGACCAGTGAGCCTCACATCCATTGTGGGTAAGCTAATGGAGATTATCCTGAAGGAGAGGCTGGTGGCCCTCCTAGAAGCCAAATGACTACAGGACAGCAGACAGCATGGCTTCATACATGGCAGATCCTGCCAAACCAACCTGGTCGAGTTCTATGACTGGGTAACTAGGCAACTGGACAGGGGCCATGCAGTGGATGTCCTGTATCTGGACTTCAGTAAGGCATTCGACTCGGTGCCACATGGAAGGCTGGGAAGGAAGTTAGTAGGCACAGGGGCGGGTGCAAAGCTGGTGAGATGGGTAGGAAACTGGCTGCAGGGAAGGCAACAGAGGGTGGTGGTGGTGGGTGGGCTCTCACACCCAAGGGCAGTGATGAGCGGTGTCCCACAGGGCTCGGTGTTGGGACCAGTGTTGTTTGGGATATTCATTGCAGACATATCATGGGACATCAGAGCAAGATCAGTCTGTTTGCTGATGATATCAAGGTTGGCGGTGGTGGATGACCTAGGGGGTGGCAGGGTTGCAGGATGATCTGGCAAAGCTTGAAACCTGGTCAGACACCTGGCAACTGGGCTTTAATGCCAAAAAGTGCAAGGTGCTGCATTTTGGGATGAATAACCCAAGGAGGACTTACCAGCTAGGGGGAGTGCAGCTAGCCCAGACAGAGGAGGAGAAGGATCTGGGTGTGCTCATTACAGGGTCAATGAACAACTCGGCGCAGTGTAGGAAGGCAGCTGCAAAGGCCAACAAAATGCTGGGTTGTATTGCAAGGGGTATATCCTCGAGGAGGGAGGAGGTGATTCTGCCACTGTATAGGTCATTAGTTAGACCACACCTGGAGTACTGCGTACAGTACTGGCGTCCGTATCTGAAGAGGGACATTAAGTTACTGGAGGGGGTGCAGCGCAGGGCAACAAAGATGATCAAGGGGCTGGGGGACTTATCATACGAGAGGAGGTTGAAGGAGTTGAACATGTACTCACTGGAGGAGAGGAGAGACAGGGGTGACATGATTGAAACCTTTAAAAACATGAAAGGAATAAACAAGACAGGTACAGAGGGGCTGTTCAAAGTAAGGAGGAGGGCCACCAGGGCCATGATATGAGACGGAGCGAGGAAGGTTCAGGAGGGACATGAGGAGACACTTTTTACAGAGGGTGGTAGCTGGGTCAGATGCATTACCTGCAGAAGTGGTATGCAGTAGAACAGTGGACTGCTTCAAATGAGGATGGGACAGGACAAGGGGGAGGGTTAATGAAGGGGAAGGGTGGAAGGGAGGGGCAGCTGCAGAATAAGGGGTGCTAGCTGCACATTCAAGCAGACTTGATAGACCTCTAGGCCTTTATCTGCTGGCAAATTTCGTATGTTCGTATGTCATCTTCCACAGCGTCTGATGCCATCTCGGAGCTGTTGGATCTCAGGAACAAAAATGCAGACCTACTGAAAGAAAAAGTGGAATATGTTCTCTTGAAAACCAAATCTACTTATATAGACCAAGGTGAAAAAGGCGGTAGACTTTTAGCCCTCCAGCCTCGCAAACTGGAAACTCACAACTTATACCATCCATTCAGGCCTCAGACGGCTCCATTAAAACTGCTGCTAGAGACATTGCCCTGGTCTTTGAACACTTCTATCGCTCCCTATATAATAAAAGGTCCTCTCCAGCATATTCCCAAGATATAGGAACCTACCTAGACTCCCTTAATCTTCCCTGCTTGCCTGACTACCACCAACTTTCTCTGGCAGCTTCTATCACCTTGAAAGAGGTGGAGGATGCAATACACGATTTGGCCTTAGACAAAGCACCCAGCTCGGACAGCGTTCCCTCTAATTTCTACAAAGCCTTTGTTAAAGAATTAGCTCCCCTCCTGCTTAAATTATACCAATGCTTGCTTATGGCCAATCTCCTTGATCCATCCCTTTTGGAAGTGTAACCCCCCTGCAAATGGGGGTTCCCTGAAGTCTTCCAGCAGCTTGCAGAAATGCTCCAAGCCTGGAGGTGTTCGGCATCTAAGCTGTTTAAATGTGGTTCGAAGTGAGTGCTATTTGAGCCTCCATGTACTGTCTCTTTAAGAGCTGTCTGCTTTGCAGACATAATTAATTTAGAAGGGGGATTGTGTGTTTTAATGCCCAAGTGCTGCCCGGGCTGCTGTCAACCCGCTCCGTTTCTGCCGTCGTTAAATGCGCAGAGGGAGCTCTTTCAAAAGGTGTAACAATCTTCCAGGAATTGTTTAGAGTAATAATGAAAATACAGTTTGTCTAACCTGCTTTTCTTTGCAGTCTCAACTGTTTTTGCCTAGTCCTCCATTCTGGTTTTGAACTGCTGAACTGGACCAATCAGTGTAGGGGGACCTTTAAAATGGAGCCTGCTGCTGGCAAATCAGAACTTGGACTCTCATTGTGGAGCCAGCCACCTAGGTACTATATGACCAGTGCCTCTGGGAAATGTAGTTTGGACCTTGACACCTTTTTTGCACCAACAGAGGGAGCTCTATGGTGAGTGACAACCGAACCAGCCAACCAAACTGGGAGGAACTCAAAGGAAATGCCCTGCTGTTACTGAAAAGCTCAGATCAGTAGTGACAGTGAAGAGAGAAGGAGCCCTGCTTCTGATGCGGCGTGCAGTTCGTGCAGGAAGCTCGTGGGAGGCCCTGAAGTTGGCCTGTAGCCGTTTGTAAGTGCCAGTTCAGACTGAACCCGAGTTTTGAAGAGAAGGAAGCAGTGTGTAGAACCAGGCTTGCCCGTAGAAGACTGAAAATTTGCTGAAGTGCGATTGGCCTGTCGGGGACTGCTGATGCATTGTGTGCTCCCTGGGTAATTTGCAAGTGTTTGCGATGGGGATCGAGAAGCAGCTGCCTGGTATAGTACTTTCCTTTTACATATAAATGTGCGTAATGCTTGTGGGGGACCGCGGTGTTATTTCCCCTTTTTCTGTGAGCTGTGTGCAAAAGCTGGAAGCAGATCCCAGCTTGAGTCGGACTAAATCCGCTTGCTATCAACTGCAGTTGGGTCCAGCCACAAGGACCCTGTCTCTGTACCTTGTTTTTCTGGCAGCCCAGCTAGAACATCCTCCATCCAGTTTTCAGCTTTGGTATTGTGAGTACAAATCTGGGTATCTCCCTGCAGCCTTTTATCGATTACAAGTGTGTCATCTGATTATTGCTGTTTCATTTTTTCACGAACTGAGCTCCAGGGCTCCGGATTACAATTTGTGTGTGCATGGTGTTTTTCCATCAAAGGGCCCTAACCAGCTGCACCGACCCTGGCTAGCACCCCCCCCACCACCACCACCACCATCCTGGGTACCCAGAGAGTGACATTTCGGACCCTATATGCATGCACAGTACTGTGATTTGAATATTTCCAAACCAAATCAACCTGATTGCCCCCTCCGTGTTACTGCCCCCTCTAATAAATCAGATTAGTGGTTATTGAACTATGTGCTGTCTGTGGTGTCAGTATATGTAGAAAAAGCATTGCATTGTGTTTGTTTATATTGCCTAACCTTGTTTTACAGGGGGTCCTCAGAGATGTGCTGCCAGACATCAGTCTTGAGGGCAAGTGTTACTGTATGTATAAGAAGTGTGTATTTGTGGAGTATTGGGAAGGTAACTCCCATGTTCTGTGTGGGCCACTAGTGGGATCAAAGGGGGGGGGGGTCACAGTGTCCCAGAGGGCTGTGCTCAAGTTAGTTTAGCCACTCTCAACCCTGACCTCTGGGTGGAGGCACCCGCCATAGAACCTAGGCCCCTCAACCTGTCAGTAGCCAAACAGGCAGGGGTAGTAGCCCCTGGGATAGCACTACCTGAGGGTTACAGAAGCAACTGTGATTCTCCTTCTAAAACCTGATAAACCGCACACATCTCCAGCCAGCTATCACCCGATTTCCCTTTTAAATTGTGATATTAAGATTCTGACTAAAATACTAGCTCTACGCATTAGGAAGGTATGGATTAACCTTTTGAGCCCGGAGCAAGTGGGGTGTGTCCCAGGACGGTCCTCCACAGACCGCCTCCAGAAACTTAACCACATTTTCCAGACAGCCCGCTCCTGTCAGTCTCCAATGGCCTTGATCTTGTTGGACGCCGAGAAGGCCTTTGACAGAGTGGACTGGGAGTTCCTTTGGTTGACACTATGGAAAATGGGTTTCCCTTCCCTCTTTCTCCAGTGGATTCAGGCCATATATTCCTCTCCCTCAGCAAAAGTCTATGGTAATGGTGTTTTTTCTTCTAGGTTTCCTCTTCATACGTGCACAAGACAGGGCTGTCCTCTCTCACCCTTTCTTTTTAATCTCTAATTAGAGCCCCTCTTACGTCACATCAAATTATCACCCAAAATTCAAGGGATCTCCGTACTTAACCACACTCTTACCATCTCTGCCTATACAGATGACATTCTTCTTCATTTAGTACACCCCGTAATGTCTCTAAAATTCCTACTAGATGTTATAACCCAATATAGCCGCCTCTCCAATTATAAACTTAACCTTTCCAAAACTGAAATCTTCCCTTTAAACCACAGCACCCATAGGACCGACTTTAGCTGTTATGATATTAAGTGGTCCCCTCAATCACTTAAATACTTGGGTATCTACTTAACCACTGACCCCTCACTTACCAAGAAATGAAATCTCGATGACCTTGTGGTCACCATTCTCCAAGACCTTAGAAGATGGGAGTCTCTCCCAGTATCTTTATGAGGACGAATTAACATCATGAAAATGAATGTTCTCCCTCAGCTTTTCTATTCCTTGTCCATGTTGAATATCTAGCTTCCCCTCTCGTTCTTTCAGAATGTCCACTCTCTCATCTCTGGCTTTCTTTGGTTACATAAGCAACCTAGGAAGTGTTTCATTAAATTGAGCCTTCCTAAAATAGCAGGTGGTCTCAGTCTTCCTAACTTTCTTCTATATTACTGGGCTAGTCATTTTGCCAGGATTGGCAGATGGCTCATCCACCCTATAGAAGACTATACTCCCAAACTGGCTGCAGCTGGAAACTCAACTGCTAAAACAGCACCATCTTCACTCCTCTACCATCTATTATATTCTGCCGAAAAGTTTACCTGACTCAGTATTTCACTCTGTAATTGCGACCTCGCTAAAGGTTTTCTCTCAATTTTGCTTGTTCTTTAAAATCTCCCTGTGACAAGACTTTGCTCAGCTTCTCATTCTCAATTCCAACATTCAGATAGGTGGCATTTACCTCACTACTGACTGGTTGACCCCAATAAGGAATGCTGTAGTAGTAGATCTTTACTCCCCAGACTACCTCCTTTCCTCTTCTACTGTTCTAGAGAAATATGGTTTATCCCCGGTCCATATTTTTAAAGTCTTCCAGCTGAGGCACTCGCTTGGCCAAATCTTTGGCACCTTCCTCCAAGTTTCCATGTTACAACCCATCCTGGACAGCTTCCATGACCTATCTTCCTAGCCCCATTGCCCGTCTCTTCTGTATACTTATCTCCTGTCCATTGGCCACCCCGATACCCTACCTGGTTCCAAAGTATGGACCTCTCTTTTACTAGAGGTAACTACTGACTGGGCTCGGATCTGGCAGTATCTTTATATACAGTATATATTCCCCAGGATAAACCACAACTTAATACCATATCCTGCATGACTTATACTGTACTCCTGTCAAATTAGCTAAAATTGGCCACCTTTCCAATCCTGCGTGCTCTAGATGTGGTAAGGAAGAGGGGAACTTGCTGCATGTATTCTGGCACTGTGACACAACTGCCCCCTTATGGCGCTCAATTCAATCCAGATTGGATCCCCTACTTGGCCTAGGTGATCTTTTTACTGTGGAGATCTGCATCCTAGGTATATATACCAACATTGAGGTTAAGGAGCGTAAATACCACATGGCGCTAATTTCCATGGCAGTCAAGAAACTGGTGCTTAAACATTGGATGGACCAACTACTCATTTCCTATAATGAATGGCTAAACAAACTCTCTGCCTACTTCAGGGTTGAGCGCTTACTTGCTAGTTTCCATAACAGTCTCACTTTATTTAATAAAAAATTGGGTAAATTATACGTTTTATATTTACATTGATGGCTGGTAATCTGTGGACTCCCCATGCATATTTACAAGGTACTTAAGTCCTTTAATATCTCCTAAGGGCACACTCCAAAGTGGGTGGGGTGGGAGGGGAAGGATGAGGTAGTTTTATTTTTCCAAACCGTTATACCCCTATACTTCATCTTGTGTTGATATCACTGTGGATTTATCTTTATAAAATGAATAAAGATGATGAATTTAAAAAAAAAAAAAAAGAATCTACCTGCCCCACCAACCTGGATCCGGACAATATTCCACGGAACCCACCTGCTGGGCTCAGAACAGTGACCTATCAGCCCCTTCTCCCTGGCAGAGGATGAGAATCTACCTCTCCTCCCTCTCTGGATCCGGACAATGTTCCTCCGGACCCACCTCCTGGACTCACAATAGTGACCCATCAGCCAACCCTCCTTGTCAGAGGATGAGAATCTACCTACCCCACCACCCCGGATCCAGACAATATTCCATGGAACCCACCTCCTGGGCTCAGAACAGTGACCTATCGGCCCCCTCTCCCTGGCAAAACATGAGAATCTACCTGCTCCCCGAACCCGGACAGTCTTTTGGGCGGACATACCTCCTGGGCTCACAACAATGACATATCAGCCAACCCTCCCTGGCAGAGGACGAAAATCTACCTGCCCCCCATTCCCAGCTCAGGATAGTGTTCCACTGAACCCACCTCCTGGCTCACAACAGTGACCTGTTAGCCAACCCTCCAAGGCAGAGGATGAGAATCTACCTGCCCCCAGCAGCCCGGGACAGTGTCCCATGGAACTCACCTCCTGGGCTCAAAGCAGTGACCTATCAGCACCCCCCTCCCTGGCAGAGGATGAGAATCTAACTTCCCCCCTTCCCGGATGCGGACAGTGTTCCACCGTTCCCACTTTCTGGGCTCACAGCAATGACCTATCACCCAACCGTCCTTGGCAGAGTATGAGAATGTATTTGCCCACCCTCCTCGTCTCCGGACAATGTTCCATGGAACCCACCTCCTGGGTTCAGAACAGTGACCTATAAGCACCCCCCTCTCTGGGAGAGGATGAGAATCTTCCTGATCCCCCTCCCTGGATCTGAACAATATTCCCATGGGCCCACCTCCTGGGTTCACAACAATGACCCATCAGTGAATCCTACCTGGCAGAGGATGAGAATCTATCTGCCCTCACCTGGAGAATGATCATCCAGGCACACCTCCTGGGCTCAGAACAGAGACCTATCAGCCCACCCTCCCTGGCAGAGGATGAGAATCTACCAGCCCCTCCTCCCCAGCTCAGGACCTTGTTTGGCCGGACCCACGTCCTTGGCTCAGAACAGTGACCCGTCAGCCTCCGTTCCCTGGCAGAGGATGAGAACCAACCTGCTCCCCCTCCCCGGCTATGGCCAGTGTTCCATGGATCCCTCCTCCTGGGCTCAGAACAATTACCAATCAGCCAACCCTCCCTGGCAGAGGATGTGTATCTCCCTGCCCCTCCTCCCCTGCTCCGGATAATGTTCAATGGAACCCACCTCCTGGGCTCAGAACAGTGACCTATCAGCCCCTCCTCCCTGGCAGAGGATGAGAATCTCCCTGCCCCCCCCCGGCTCAGGACAGTGTTCCACAGGACCCATCTCCTGGGCTCAGAACAGTGGCCTATCTGACTTCCTCCCTTTCAGAGGATGAGAATCTACCGGTCTTTCTTCTCCGTCTCAGGACAGTGTTCGTCCAGACCTTCCTCCTGTGCTCATAACAGTGAACTATCAGCCCCCCTCCCTGACAGAGGATCAGAATCCTCCTGCCCCCCTTCCCGGCTCAGGGCAATGTTCTGCCGGACCCACCTCTGGGGCTCAGAACAGTGACCTATCAGCCCCTCCCAGCCGAATGAGAATCTACCTGCCCCCGACGGATTTGCACAATGTTCCACTGGACACACCTGCTGGGCTCAGAACAATGACCTGTCAGCCAACCCTCCCAGGCAGAGCATGAGAATCTACCTACCCCCCCTTGCTCTGGAGAATGTTCCACGGAACTTGCCTCCTGGGCTCAGAACAGTGACCTATCAGCACCCCCCTCCCTGGAAGAGGATGAGAATCTACCTGACCCCCCTCCCTGGACAATGTTCCATGGAACCCTCCTCCTCGGCTCAGAACAATGACCTATCAGCCCCCCTTCCAGGCAGAGGATAAGAATCTACCTGTCCACGCTCCCCGGCTCCAAGCAATGTTCCACAGAACCCACCACGTAGGCTTAGAACAGTAACCTATCAGCAGCCTCCTCCCTGGCAGAGGATGAGAATCTACCTGCCCCCTCTAAGGACAATGATCAGCCGGACACACCTCCTGTGCTTAGAACAGTGACCTATCAGCCCCCCCTCCCTGGCACAGGATGAGAATCTCTCTGCCTCTCCGGCTCAGCACAATCTTCCACCGGATCCAGCTCCTGCTCTCAGAACTGCAACATATCATCCCAACCCCTCTCTGGCAGAGGATGAGAATCTACCTGCCCCCTCTCCCTGGCTCAGGACAGTGTTCCACCGAACCCACCCCCTGGGCTCAGAACAGTGACCTATCAGCCCCCCCGGCAGAGGATGAGAATCTGTCACCCCTCCCCAGCTCAAGACAGTGTTCCACCAGACCAACCTTCTTGGCTCAGAACAGTGACTTATCAGGCCCCACACTCTGGCAGAGGATGAGAATCTTCTTGGCCCCCCAACGGAGCCCACGTCCTAGGCTCAGAACAGTGACCTGTCAGCCCCCCTCCATGGCATAGGCTGAGAATTTACCTACCTCCCCTCCCTAGATCCGAAAAATGTTCCACCGGGCTCACCTCCTGGGCTCAGAACAATGACCTATCAGCCAACTCTCCCTGGCAAAGGATGAGAATCTACTTGTCCCCACCCCACAGGACAATGAACGGCTGGACACACCTCATGTGCTCAGAACAGTGACCTATTAGTCCTCCCCTCCATGGCGGAGGATGAGAATCCACCTGCCCCCCTCACCAGCTCAGGATAATATTCACCCAGACCCACCTCCTGGGTTCAGAAGTGGAACAGTGACTTATCAACCCCCGCTCCCTGGCAGAGGATGAGAATCTACCTGCTCCCTCTCCACAGCTCCAGACAATGTTCCATGAACCCACCTCCTGGGCTGAGAACAGTGACCTGTCAGACCCCCGGCAGAGGATCAGAATCTTCCTACTCAACCTCCCGGATCCGGACAATGTTCCACCGGCCCACCTACTGGGTTCACACAAAAAATGATCTATCAGCCAACCCTCCCTGGCAGAGGATGAGATTCTACCTGACCACCTCCCCGGTTCAGGACAATGTTCGGTTGGACATACCTCCTGGGCTCAGAATAGTGAACTTTCAGACCCTCCCTGGCAGAGGATGAGAATCTACCTGCCCCACCGGCTCAGTACAGTGTTCCTCCGAACCCCCCTCCTGGGTTCAGAATAGTGACGTCTCAGACCCTCGTTCCTAGCACAGAATGAGAATCTACCTGCTTCCCCTTCCTGGCTCAGGACAATGGGCCACCGGACCCACCTCCGGGGCTCAGAACAGTGACCTATCAGCCCCCCTTCCCTGGCAGAGGATGAGAATCTACCTGCCCCCCCCAGATCTGAACAATGTTCCTCCAGGCCCACCTCCTGGGCTCTCAACAATGACTGTTCAGGTAACCCTCCCTTGGCAGAGTATGAGAGTCTACCTGCCCCCTCCTTACCAGTTCCAGAGAATGTTCCACTGAACCTACCTCCTGGGCTCAGAAGAATGACCTATCATCCCTCCCACCCTTGCAGAGAATGAGAATCTACCTGCCCCCCTCAGGACAATGATCTGATGGACACACCTCTGGGGCTCAGAACAGTGACCTATCAGCTCCCCTTCCCTGGTAGAGGATGATAACCTACCTGCCCCCCTCCCCGGATCTGGACAATGTTCCACCAGACCCACCTCCTGGTCTCACAATGACCAGGGACCTAGTTACTTGCAAGATCTCCTTCATCCCTGCTGTCCCCTCCGCCCTCTCCGATCTGCTGATGAGGAGATTCACAGAGTTCGTTTAAAGACATCTGGAACCTGCTCTTTTAGTTTTGTGGCCCCGACCCTGTGGAATTCTCTACCTAGTCCGATACGAGATTACCTGGCCATCCAGGAGCTTAAAACTGCACTCAAGACCAATTTGTCTGAGTTTCCATATGGTGATTTTAGTGAGTATTAACTTATAATGGATGTATATTTAAGGTTTTATTTAAATCAGTAATTATGTTCCGTGTTTGTATTAATCATGGTATGTAAAGGCGCCTTGGTTGAAGAAAGGCACCTTTTTTATAAATAAACTACTTACTTACCTACTTATCAGCCAACCCTTCCTGGCAAAGCATGAGAATCTAACTGCCCCCCCCCCCCAGCTCTGGACAATGTTCCACGGAATCCACCTCCTGGGCTCAGAACACTGACGTATCAGCCCCGGCATGCAATGAGAATCCACCTGCCCCCCTTCCCCGACTCAGGACAATGTTCCGCCGGACTCACCTCCTGGGCTCAGAAGAGAGATGCATCAGCACCCCCTTCCTGGCAGAGGATGAGAATTTTCCTACATGCCTTCCCCAGATCCGAACAATGTTCCACAGGGCCCATCTTCTAGCCTCACAGCAGTGCTCTATCAGCCAGTGCTCCCTTGCAGAGGATGAGAATCTACCTGCATACCCTGCCTCGCTCCAGACAATGTTCTTCCCAACCTACCTCCTGGACTAAGAACAGTGACCTATCAGCACCCCCTCCCAGGCAGAGGATGAGAATCTACATTCTTCCCCTTCCCGGATCCGAACAATGTTCCACCAGGCCCACCTTCTGGGCTCTCAACAATGACCTCTCAGCCAACACTCCCTGGCAGAGGATGAGAGTCTACCAGCCCCCCCAGTTCCGGACAATGTTCCACGGAACCCACCTCCTGGGCTCAGAAGAATGACCTATCAGCCCCCCCCAGCAGAGGATGAGAATCTACTGACCTCCCCTCAGGACTGTGATCAGCCAGACACACATCCTAGGCTCAGAACAGTGACCTAACTTCCCCCCCCGGCTCAGGGAAATATTCTGCCGGACCCAGCTCCCCATGCAGAAGAGTGACCTCACCCCCGTCAGATGAGAATCTACCTGTGCCCCCATCTCAGGAGAGTGTTCCACCGAACCCACCTCCTGGGCTCAGAACAGGAACTATCAGCCCCTACCCCTGGCAGATGATGAGAATCTACCTGCCCCCCATGGCTCAGAAGAATCTTCAGCTGGACCCACCTCCTGGCTCAGAACAGTGACCCCTCAGGCCCCCCACCTGGCAGAGAATAAGAATCTAACTGCCCCTCCCAGGGTCTGGAGAATTTTCCATCAGGCCCACCTCCTGGGGTCACAACAATGACCTATCAGCCAAACCTCCATGGCAGAGGATGGAAATCTACCTGCCCCCCTTCCCAGCTCTGGACAGAGTTCCAAGGAACCCACCTCCTGGGCTGAGAACCGTGACCTATCAGGCCCCCCCTTCCTGGCAGAGGATGATAAGCTACCTGCTTCCCCTCCCTTGAGCCGGACAATGTTCCACCGGGCCCACCTCCTCCGCTCACAACAAGGACCTATCAGTCAACCCTCCCTGTCAGAGGATGAGAATCTTACCTGCCCCCTCCCGTCTCAGGAAAGTGTTCCACCAGTACCCAACTCCTGGGCTCACAACACCGACCTATCAGCACCCTCCCTGGCAGAGGATGAGAAACTACCTGCCCCCCCACCCTGGCTGAGGGAGGACATTGGTCTGCTGGACCGACCTGCTGGCCTCAGAATAGTGAGCTATCAGTCCCCCCCTCCCTGGCAGAGGATGAGAATCTACCTCTCCACCCTCCCCAAGTCAGCACAGTGTTCATCCAGACCCACCTCCTGGGCTCAGAACAGTGACCTATCAGCCCCTGCCCTTGGGGACAATGAGAATAAACCTTTCCCCTTCCCAGGATCCACACAATGTTCCAATGGTCCCACCCCCTGTGCTCAGAACAGTGATCTATGAGCCCCCCTCCCTGGCAGAGGATGAGAATCTACCTGACCCCTTACATGGCTCAGGATAGTGTTACACCTAATCCACCTCCAGGGCTCAGAACAGTGAACTATTAGCCACCCCTCCCTGGCAGAGGATGAGAATCTACCTGCCCCCTCAGCTCAGGACAATGGTCTGCCGGACCTACCTCCTGCACTTATAGTAACCTATCAGCCATCCCTCCTTGGCAGAGGATGAGAATCTATCTGCCCCCGGATCCGGACAATGTTCCACTGGACCCACCTCCTGGGCTCAGAACAATGACCTAGTGGCCAGCCATCCCTGGCAGAGGATGAGAATCTATCTGCCCCAGACTCTGGACAGTGTTCTCACGGAACCCAGCTCATGGGCTCAGAACAGTCACCTATCAGCTCCCCTCCCTGGCAGAGGATGAGAATCTACCTGCCCCCGACTCAGCAAAATGATCCATTGGAGCCACCTCCTGGGCTCAGAACAGTGACCTATCAGCCCCTGCCTGCAAAGGATAAGAATCTATCTGCCCCCCCGGCTCAGGAAGATGTTCCGCCAGACCCACCTGCTGGGCTCAGAACAATGACTTATCAGTCCCCCCTCCCTGGCAGAGGATGACAATCTACCTGACCTCCCCCCCCGGCCAGGGCCGGTTTTAGGACTTTGGGGGCCTCCAGCAAACTCGATGACTGGGGCCCCACAGACATGACCTCGTGCACAAGAGCCCCGGCAGCTCCTCACACGTCGCCATCCCCCAGACAGGCGGCCTCGACATACACAGACTAGTAACCTAAAGGCAAGCAATATTAATTTAGAAATACATTTATATTTATACTATACTTGCAAAAAGTGTTCTTTCAGCTGTCGCTAATTTTTCTAGCTCTGCAGCTCTCTGTCTATGCAGTCTCCTGTCGACTCCCACTAATAAAATGCAGGGTATACTACTATATATGTAACTCTAACTGACAATAATTTGGACTGAAATAAATGTTCAGAATAGAGACTCTGATAACAGATACACAAGATGACACAGTTGCTCAGTTATTGACTGTCATCATGTGTATGTTGCTGTCAGAGTCGGAGAGTGAGACTAAAGGCTATTCAAACCATTTATTTTTCAGTTCAAATTATGGTCTATTCCAGTCCAGACCATCTCATCTCCTAGCCAATCTCTTATATAAGTAGACTACTGACAGTATATTTACATGTACATACCTAAAAAAAGGAAGCATGGCAAGGCACTGGTCTGTCTCTGGGTGGGTGTATAATCCTCCTCCTCCTTTGGGTCTCTCCTCAACACCGTGCACCAGTGGTTTTCTATGGCTGGTCTGGAGGATTTGCAGGTGGCTGGCAGGCTGCTTGCTGCAGTGCTGCTGAGCTTTAAAAAAATAAAATGTACAGCCTTGTTCTCAGCAAGCAGCACTAGCAGTAGCAGGCTAGCAGCAGGTCGGCAACAGCATGGCAGCAGTCAGATCAGGAACCAGGAGGTCTGGCTGGCTTCTCTCTCCCTCTCAGTCTCTCTCTCCCCTCCAGCGGCTTTAACAGTAAATTTCTCTCCGGCGCTCTGGAACTGGTGCTCAGCTGAATGGTTCCAAGAGCGCTGGAGGAATCACTTTTATGCTGCCGCTACTGACCTGAGGGGGAACAAAAATTGTTACGTCCAGTGGGAGGAGGTGCAATTTTAGCCAAGGACTGTGTGAAGCCCTGTGATTGGCTCACGCCATGTCAGCATGTGCAGCACAATAGAGGAACGGAGAAACAGAAAAATAAGTTCTGCATGGCGAGCATGGCATAGGCTACAGACAGGAGGCCAGCATGGAATTTTTGTTTTGGTGTTTGGGGTCCAGGGAAATCGGCGCCGGCAGATGGCGGGCAAGTAGGACGGTGCTGGGGCCCCACATCTTCGATCCACGACCACATTAAGGTATGATTTTGTATGAGTGTCGATCCTTAAGTTGGCGTTCATGGCATGGCCATGAGGTAGCAGGACAGCGTGGTATGGGGAAATTGGGCAGGCGGGCTGTTTTGCTACTGTTACAGATTTGCTGGCTTGCTGCAGCTATAAAATGGAAACAGGGGAATCTGAATGCTGTGCAGGGGTACATTTGGCTCCTTGGCTGTTTATTCCCCAAGTACTGTGTCTCCGGACTTGTCTCGTAACTCGCTATGTGTTCGTGCTATTTGGGGGCCTCCTGCAGTCATGGGATACATTTGGGGTCCTCCAGCGGCCGCGGGGTTGGCGGGTGCCTAACGCCGGCCCTGCCCCCGGCTCAGAACAATATTTGGCCGGAGAGATGTCCTGGGCTCAGAATAGTCACCTATCAGCTCCCTCTCCTTGGCTGATGATGAGAATCTACCTGCCCCCCCGGCTCAGGATAGTGTTCCACCGAATCGACCTCCTGGTCTCAGAACAGTGACCTATCAGCCCCCCTCCCTGGCAGAGGATAAGAATCTCCCTGTCCCCCCTTCCCGGCTCAGGACAATGTTCTGCTGGACCAACCTCCTTTGCTCAGAACAGTTTGCTATCAGCCAACCTTCCATGACAGAGGATGAGAATCTACCTGCCCCGGCTCCATAGAAACATAGAAGTTGACGGCAGATAAGGACCGCAAGGCCCATCCAGTCTGCCCATTTCATTTTCTGCCTTATAAATGTGCCATTGGCCTTTGCTCTGTCAGTGGTCTATCTATTCATACTCATCTGTATTGCTCCCTTATGCCTATCCCATGCCTGTTTGAAGCCCTGCACTGTATTCATAGCCACCACTTCCTGAGGTAGGCCGTTCCATGCATTCACCACCCTTTCTGTGAAAAAGTATTTCCTCACATTCCCCCTTAATCGGCCTCCCTCTAATCTCATGCTGTGTCCTCTTGTCCTGCTATTTTTCTTATATTTAAACATGTTAGACTCTTTCACCTTGTTAATGCCCTTAAGGTGTTTGAATGTCTCGATCATATCACCTCTCTCCCTCCTTTGCTCAAGGGTATACATATTGAGTTCGGTTAATCTGTCCTCATATGTCTTCTGATGCAGTCCCTGCACCATTTTGGTTGCCCTTCTCTGGAATGCCTCAATTTGGTTAATGTCCTTGTGAAGGTGTGGCCTCTAGTACTGCACGCAGTACTCCAGATGGGGCCTAACCAGTGTCTTGTAAAGAGGGATTATTACCTCTCTCTTGACTTGTGATACCCCTACTTATACACCTAACATCCCCTAGCCTTACCTGACTGCTTAGAGGTCTGCTTGATGATTTCAGGTCATCAGTGATGATGATGCCCAATTCTCTTTCTTCCTTGTGACTGCCAGCAACTCCTCCCAGCCTATAGGTGGCTTCAGGGTTTCTCTTCCCTATGTGCATGATCTTGCACTTCTTTGCATTAAATCCCAGTTGCCACTCTTCTGACCATTTTGCTAGTTTATCCAGATCTCTTCTCATTCTGCCCACCCCATCTGGATCATCTACTCTGTTGCAGATCTTGGTGTCATCTGCAAACAGACAAGCCTACCTCTAGTCCATCTGCAAGGTCACTAATGAAGATATTGAAGAGGACTGGCCCCAGGACTGATCCCTGAGGTACCCCACTTATGGCTTGCATCTCTTCTGACTGTGTACCATTTACCACCACTCTCTGTTTTCTGCCCGTCAACCAGTTTGCCACCCAGTTGACTAACTTCTGACCCACCCCGAGCCTACCCAGCTTATGTATCAATCTTCTATGTGGAACAGTGTCAAAAGCTTTGCTGAAGTCAAGGTAGGCGACATCAACTGCTCCCCCTTGGTCCACCACTCTGGTTACCCAGTCAAAGAAATCTATGAGATTAGTTTGACAGGACCTTCCTTTTGTAAACCCATGCTGTCTTGGATCCTGTGCCCTATGGATTCCAGGTGTTGCACTATCCTTTCCTTAAGGAGTGCCTCCATAATCTTGCCCACTACTGAGGTAAGACTGACTGGTCTGTAGTTCCCTGCCTCCTCCCTGCTACCACTTTTGTGGAGCGGGATCACATGAGCCCTTCTCCTGTCTTCTGGGACCTCTCCTGTGCTCAGAGACTCACTAAACAGTTCTGCTAATGGCTCTGCTAGTTCCACCCTTCGCTCCTTAAGTACCCTGGGATGTATGCCATCAGGTCCCATTGCCTTATCCACCCTGAGCTTAGCGAGCTCTTGTAGGACCCTTTCTTTTGTGAAGGGAGTAATGCTCACCTCCCTCTCCCCTGTGTCCATGGTGCTGAGCTGTGGGCACTGCCCTACCTTCTCTTCAGTAAATACTGAGCAAAAATATCTATTTAGGATAGATGCTTTTACAGGGTCCTCCTCCTCACATGTTCCCTTTTGTCCATTGAGCTTAGCAATACCCCCTCTGGACTTTCTCCTTTCACTAATGTATCTATAGAAAGTCTTGTCACCTTCTTTTACTGTTCGTGCTAGTGTTTCCTCAGTTTGGGACTTTGCCTGTCTTACTGCCTTCCCTGCTTCCCTTAAGGCAGTTTGGTATGCCTCCCTATCTTCATCCTGCTGTGTTCCCTTATATTTCCTGAAGGCCAGCCTTTTGGCTCTGACCTTTTCTGCTACTGTATTTGAGAACCAAAGTGGTTTCCTTCTTCTTTTGCACTTCCTTTTCTGTCTAACACAATGGGATGTTGCTTCAAGTATTGCATCCTTAATGCTTGCCCACTTTGCCTGTATCCCTCACCTGTGTTTCTTTTTGCCAGGGCTAGCTTAACTCTGTTGGCCATCTTATCAAAGTCAGCTCCTCTGAAGACCCATATCTTTGCCTTGGAATGGGATGATTTAGATGTAGTAGCCAAATTGAACCATACCATGTGATGGTCACTGGCCACCAGGTGACCTTCTACCTGGAGATCTGTGATCCCTTCCCTGTTAGTCAGTACTAGATCTAGGATAGCCCTGTCTCTTGTGGGTTGTTGTACCAGTTGTTTGAGGCTCTCCCCCTGCAGGGAATCCACCATGTGTCTAGTTCTGGCAGATGTTCCTGCTGCAGACCAATCTGTATCCGGCATGTTTAAGTCTCCCATTATCAGAACCTCCCCTTTAGCTGTCATGTGTTGTATATCTTCTAACAGTAATGTGTCTATGTCCTCCCCCTGGTCTGGGGGCCTGTAGACAACCCCGGTTCTTATGGCTGTCCCATTTCGTGTTTCCAGTGTGACCCACAGTTCTTTTGGTTCCTTATGTGTATTCTGAATTTCTGTAGCTTTGATATTTTCGTTGACATACAGGGCCACTCCACCCCCCCTTTTTGCACCTCGGTCTCTTCTGAACAATACATAGCCAGGTACTGAAGTCTCCAAAGTGTGGTCACTGGTAAACCACGTCTCACTAATTGCTACTATGTCCAGTTTAGCCTCTGACATTATTGCCTGCAGTTCTGGGATCTTATTTCCCAGGCTGTGAGCATTTGTGCACGTGATTTTCCATTGGCCAGATTTGATTGTGTTAGTTGTTGGGTGAGGTTTGGCATTTCCCTGTCGTCGTATGGGAGACAGACCTTTTTCTTACCTGGTGATGCAAATGAACCAAAAACATGCTGAATCCCTGTTTGACCACTAGCTGAGGGGAGGGGTGTTCTCCATTCGACGATGGGGTGCCGTAACCCTCTCCCCATTTGCTAGTTTAAATATTCTGCAAGACATCAAACTTCTGCCCCAATGCACTGACTCCTCCTTAGTCAGATGCAGTCCATCAAATTTAAAGAACTTTTGCTCCCAGAACTGTTGCCAGTTCCCTACAAATCTGTGTCCTTTTCCCTGGCACCAGACCTTGAGCCACATGTTTAGCTCCCCTATCTCCCCTTCTCTGACCTTCCGTCCATCTGTCCCCCTCTCCCAGACTGGCAGAATCTCAGAGAAGGAGATGCCGGACAAAATGGATGATAGTTTATCACTCAGCCTGGTCATGTGTTCCTTGGTCTCCACAACTGACCGGCTGGTGAGATCATTAGTCCCTATGTATACCAGGACGTCAATGTTTTCTCCTGCTTTGTGAACAATTTTAGCAATGCGGTCAGTGTCTCTCCATGCTGATGTACCTGGGAGACATCTGACCATTACCCCTGGCTGGAGATGGGTATCAACTCCCCCGAATCATGGAGTCTCCTATGATCAGAAGTTTTTTGGATTTCCTTTTTGCTTTTTTTGTTTTGGTTCCTGATTTGGGTGAGTTTTGTTGTGCTAGCTCCTGTGCTGCAGTGTCCTGCTCTGCAGTGTCCTCTTCCCCTTTGTTTGATTTCAGAGATAGAGGCAGATACCTGTTTGTAGTGTTTATATGGTTTTTGGAGGTAATATGATGGAGAGCAGAGAGTGATGGGGCACCCGATTTGCCCCTCCTAACCACCTGCCAACCTCCTGGACCAACTACCCTCTGCGGTCGAGGTTTTTCTGTTGGATGTTGGGGAAGTGGTGGGTGGTTCTTATAATGTATTTCCTCTTGAATATGAAATTTGAGGCGCGCAATCTCTGCCCATGCTGCCCGGAGCTGAGCCCTAAGATCTTCAATGGCCCAGCATGTAGGACAGTGTCCTAAATCCTGTAAGACTGTCCTTCTGAAAATTGTTCCACAGTACCTGCAGTTAATGATATCCATTCCAGATAAGTTGCTCGGTTTATAACCTAGTCAGAGTAATTAGAAGGAAGAAAATGCAAGTAATGGTTTGATTTTGTATTTTGTTTTCATATAACTTGTTATAACAAGTTAAATTACTAGTGCCCCTGTAAATGAGCTCACCTTGTGGATGCCCCACTGATCCACCCCTTCCTGCTTTGCCACAGGAAATGACACAACTGTGGTACCCTATAAAAAGGAGTGTAGTGTGTGGGGTGGTTGGGGATGGGGTGGGTGGCTGGGCCCTTCCCTCGCTAATAAAGAAGAACTGACGGACGAAAGAACAAGGAGGTAAGAGCAGAAACAATCAGTCAACAACAAATGCAGTAACCCAGAAAGCTTATCCTAATGTTAGATAAAACTGTAAAACCTGTAAAGCACCACCTATAATAATTTCAGATAAGATATACCCTGTAAGAAACACTTTGCTACAGAGAAAAATAAAGCAGTAACAGAAGATATACCTTGCAAAAGACAATTGGAATCAGAAGATTACAGCTGTAATCTGTTAGCACACTCCTGTAGGCACACCTTGTAATAATGCAGAAGAAGGTATAACAGCAACAACAATTTGAATCAGAGAAAATAAAGCAATGAAATGTTAGCAACAAACAGTAGCAATCCCTGTGAGTACAAAATAAAAACAACAACACACAGTAAATCTGCTTAGCCAAAAGAAGTCTTAATCCTTTTCCCTTGCACTGGTAAGGTTCTCTACTCTGCCTTTCAAGCAATCTTAGAAGGAAAGAGCTCAGGTGAAGCTAGGTGCCTTGGCCAGCAAACCAAGTCTCCGAAGAATGTTTAACAGAACCTACCTCCTGGTCTTAGAACAGTGACCTATCACCACCCCCTCCCTGGCAGAGGATTAGAATTATCCTGTTTCTCCTCCCCATATCCGGACAATGTTTCACCTGGCCCACTTCCTGGGCTCACAACAATGACCTATCACCCAACCCTCCCTGGCAGTGGATGAGAATCTACCTGCCCCCTCTCCCTGGCTCCAGACAGTGTTCCACGGAACATTCTTCCTGGGCTCAGAACAATGACCTGTCATCCCCCTCCCTGGCAGAGGATGAGAATCTACCTGCCCCCCCTTCCCAGCTCAGGACAGTGTTCGGCCAGACACACCTCCTGGGCTCAGAACAGTGATCTATCAGCACCCCTCTCGGGCAGAGAATGAGAATCTCCCTGCCCCCCTTCCTGGCTCAGGACAATGTTTCATTGGACCCAGCTCCTGCTCTCAGAACAGTGAGTTATCAGCCCCCATCCCTGGCAGAGGATGAGAATGTACCTGCCCCCCCTTCTCGGCTCAGGACAGAGTTCCATGAAACTCACCTCCTGTTGATCACAATAGTGAGCTATCTGACAAGCCTCCCAGGCAGAGGATGAGAATCTACCTGCACCCCCCTCTTCCCGGCTTTGGACAAAGTTCCATGGAACCCACCTCCTGGGCTCAGAACAGTGACCTATCAATAGCCCCTTACCTGGCAGAGGATAAGAATCTAGCTGCTACCCTTTCCCGGATCCAAACAGTGTTCCACCGGGCCCACCTCCTGGGCTCACAACAATGACCTATCTGCCAGTCGTCCCTGGCAGAGGATGAGAATCTACCTGCCCCCCTCCCAGGTTGAGGACAATGTTCCGCCTGACCCACCTCCTGGGCTCAGAACAGTGACCTATCAGCTTCTCCTCCCTGGCAGAGGATGAAAATCTACCTGCTTCCCCTTCCCGGATCCAGACAATGTTCCACTGGGCCCACCTCATGGGCTTACAACAGTTACCTGTAAGCCAACCCTCCCTGGTAGAAGACGAGTATGTACCTGCCCCATCTCTCCTGCTCTGGACAATTTTCAATGGAACCCACCTCCTGGCTCAGAACAGTGATTTATCAGCCCCCCTCCCTGGCTCATGACAATGTTCGGCCAGACACACCTCCAGGGCTCAGAACAGTGACATATCAGCCAATCCTCCCTGGCAGAGGATGAGAATCTATTTGCTCCCCTCCTGTCTCTGGACAATGTTTCACGGAACCCACCTCCTGAGCTCAGAACAGTGACCTTTCAGCCCCCCCTTGCAGAGGATTTGAATCTACCAGCTCCCCCTCCACGGATCCAGACAATGTTACACCGGCCCACCTCCTGGGCTCAAAAATGACCTATCAGCAACCTTCCCTTTTAGGGGATGAGAATCTACATGCCCCCCTTCCCGGCTCCAGACAATGTTCCATGGAACCCACCTCCTGGTTCAGAAGAATGACCTATCAGTCCCCCTCCCTGGCAGAGGATGAGAATCTACCTGACCCCCTCCCTGGTTCAGGACAATGTTCAACTGGACACACCTCCAAGGCTCAGAACAGTGACCTATCTGCACAAGAATCTATCTGCCTCCCATCCCTGACTGAGGACAGTGTTCCACCGAACCCACTTCCTGGGCTCAGAATAGTGACCTATCAACCCCTCCTACATGGCACAGGATGAGAATCTACCTGCCCCCCCCCCCACGGCTCAGCACAATGTTCCTCGGGACCCAGGTCCTGCTCTCAGAACAGCGACATATCAGCCCTCCTCCCTGACAGAGGAAGAGAATCTACCTGCCCCCTCTCCCCGGCTCAGGATAGTGTTTAACCGAACCCAGCTCCTGGGCTCAGAACAGTGACCTATCAGCGCCCCCCCCCCGGCAGAGAATGAGAATCTACCTGTCCTTTCTCCCTCCCTGGCTCAAGAGTGTTCTGCCGGACCCACCTCCTTGGCTCAGAAGAGTGAATTATCAGCCCCCATTCCCTGGCAGAGGATGAGAATCTTCCTGCCCCTCCTCCCAGGCTCAGGACAGTGTTCCACTGAACCCATGTCCTAGGCTCAGAACAGTGACCTATTAGCCCCCCCCCCCCCGTGGTAGAGGCTGAGAATCCACCTGCCTCCCCTCCCCGGATCTGGACAATGTTCCACTGGGCCCACCTCCTGGGCTCACAGCAATGACCTATCAGCCAACCCTCCCTGGCAGAAGATGAGAATCTACCTGCCCCCCCTCCCCGGCTCCAGACAAAATTTCACGGAACCCACCTCCTAGACTCAGAACTGTGACCTATTAACACCCCCCTCACTGGCAGAGGATGAGAATCTACCAGCTCCCCTTCCCCGGATCTGAACAATGTTCCACTGGGCTCACCTCCTGGACTCACAACAATGACCTATCAGCCAACCCTCCCTGGAAGAGGGTGAGAAGCTAACTGCCCCCCTTCCCTGGCTCAGAACAGTGTTCGCCCAGACCCACCTCCTGGGCTGAGAACAGTGACCTATCAGCCTCCCCTCCTTCCTGGCAGAGGATGAGAATCTACCTGCTCACCCTCCCCATATCCGGACAGTGTTCCACCAGCCCACCTACTGGGCTCACAAAAATGACCTATCAGCCAACCCTCCATGGCAGAGGATGAGAAACTACCTGCCCCCGGCTCCAGACAATGTTCCATGGAACCCACCTCCTGGGCTCAAAACAATGGCCTATCAGCACCCCTCCGTGGCAGAGGATGAGAAACTACCTGGCTACCTCCTCGGTTCAGGACAATGTTCAGCCGTACACAACTCCTGGGTTCAAAACAGTGATCTATCTGCACCCTCTCCATGCCAGAGAATGAGAATCTATCTGCCTCCCCTCCCTGGCTCTGGACAGTGTTAAGTCGAAGCCAGCTCCTGGGCTCACAACAGTGACCTATCAGCCCCCCCACTGACCTTTCAGCCCCGGCAGAAGTTGAGAAGCTACCTGCTCCCCCTCCCTGACTCAGGACAACGGTTCGCCCCACCCACCTCCTGGGCTTAGAACAGTGACCTATCAGCTCCTCCTCCCTTGCAGAGGATGAGAATCTACCTACTTCCGCTTCCCGGATATGGACAGTGTTCCACCAGGCCCACCTCATGGGCTCACAACAATTACCTATCAGCCAAGCCTCCCTGGCAGATGATGAGTATCTATCTGCCCCCCCTCCCTGGCTCCAGACAATATTCCATGGAACCCACCTCCTGGCTCAGAAGAATGACCTGTCAGCCCCCCTCTTTAGCAGAGGATGAGAATCTACTTGACCCCCTCCCCGGTTCAGGACAATGTTCAGCTGGACACACCTCCAGGACTAAGAACAGTGACCTATCAGCACCCCCTCCCTGGCAGACAATAAGCTCAGAACAATGACCTATCAGCCGCCCCCTTCCTGGGTCAGGACAAAAGCAGCAAGAATAGCTATAACCTATGAAACATACTGTATGTGGCTCGGGGCATTAGCTGGGAACTTCTGGCCTATGCAACGTTTGTGATTGTGTTTTAAATTAAATACAACATTGTGTTCATTGGAGCCTACTAGCAGGAAGTAGGAAGAGGGCAGCTGTAGTCCTGATCACTGGGGCAGACTACTAGCTGCTATTTAAATGTTTTATTTTAGTTCCTGCAGTGTGTACTCCTTCCTTGTCCTTATATTGGTTTAGGACTGATATCTACAGGCAAATCTAACTTGTACTCGCTAAAATTATAGCGAGTGTTCCCACAATCCTGGAAGTCATATTCTGGTTACTGGGGCTATATAGTTCGCCTCTGCAGCGATCAGGACGAGTGTGAGCAGGATGCGCGTCACCACATGCCAAAATGCACGTCGGCGCGTGTCGGCTGTGTCTGCTGGATGGCTGGATACAAAGAGTTTAAAACTAAACCAAGTAAGATCATTGTAATAAAGATGGTTTGTCTTAGGTGCCAGATGCATAAACCAGGGGATAAATCAGAAGAGTATGAGTGTGAAAAAATGCTTATTGATAGATGAATTGTGGCTAGAAATTGAATTGCTAAATCAAAGAATTAAGACACAGACAGAAATTACAGCATTGGAGCAATTTATTGATTCAATGGCAGAAGGAGTCTTAGAAGCATGTCAGCATGTTACATCCACATCTATAGACTCCCAAGAGCATAAGGATACCGAGGAATGGTGTTTGGTTGGTAAGATAAAAACCAGCAAGAAGGGTAGAAGGAATATTGGGAGCTCCTCAAATGTACTCACCCCAAATAGGTATCAGACCCTTGTACCAACTGAAGGCAGTGAAGAACCAATGCAGTCTAATGACCAGATGATCTCTGAGGTACAAGACACAAATCATATTAATATCAGCATAACTCAAGAGGCAGGAAATAATAATACTCACCCTGAGAACAATACCCAACGAGATTTATTGTACATAGGGGATTCCATGTTACGCCATACTGATCTCATACTATGTAAAAAGCAGAATGAATACACTACAGTTAGCATATTGCCAGGGGCTGGTATTAGAGATATCAAACAGCTTTTACCGGGATTATTGGAGAACACATCTGTACCTGTAGTTATATTACACATTGGAGTAAATGATGTTGGCAAAATGCGACTACTGGAAATACAAAGTAATTTTGAATATGTGGGTGCCTACTTTAAAACTAGGGGATGTGACTTGTTAATTTCAGGAATATTACCTGTCCCTCGAGCCAGTGTTATGATAAACAAAGATATTCAGAGACTCAATGGGTGGCTAAAGATGTGGTGTTATAGGGAAGGCTATGCGTATATCAATCAATGGCAGGATTTCCAGGACTTCCATCTATTTGCACAGGATGGGTTACATTTAAACAAACAAGGCAAGCGAATGCTAGCCCAGAAACTGAGATATATAACTGAAAGTCATTTAAACTTTCTCCAGAGGGGGGAAGGGGTGCACGAAATCTAAGGCCACTGATCCAAACAAAAACGTATAGTCAAACTGGAATTTTCTATTAGTTAATGCTAGAAGCCTTAAACAAATTGGATGAGTTTAAATTAATATTGCACACATCCCAAATACATATTTGTGCCATCACTGAGACCTGGTGGAATGATAAGGATACCTGGGGTAGAAAAATTCCTGGTTACACACTTTTTACAAAGGATACAAACTTCTCTAGAGGAGGAGGGGTAGCACTTTACATATCGGATAATATATCTTCTGAATGTATTGATACAACAAGCTGGGGTAATTCTGAAGTACTATGGATTAGAATTTCTCCACCAAATGTCCCCAAAATAAATATAGGCCTCGTGTACAGACCACCATCCATTGGTATCCCCGAAGATCTTATACTACTAGATTTTATTAAACAATTGGCCTCAGCAAATAATGTAATACTACTGGGCGACTTCAATCTCCCAGGAGTTAATTGGGGTACACTAGAAGCTGCTACCCCTATGGAAACTAAATACCTGGAGATTTTAAGTCTAGCTGGACTGGGACAATATGTATTAAATAATACTAGGGGAGTACACATTTTGGATCTGGTATTGAGCAACATGAATAGTAATATTCATAACTGTACAACACTGCCCCCACTAGGATCAAGTGATCATGCCATGGTTAGCTTTGAGTATTTGGGCTACTTGGGAAATTATTCTGGCAGTACAATCATTTACAGGTATGATAAAGCGAATTTTGATCTGACGAGGAAAGAGATGGCGGAATGGAACTGGCAAACTGAATTTGCAGATCTAACTTTAGCTGAAATGTGGGGAAATTAAATAATACTGTTTGTTCATTGATCCATAGGCATGTACCAACAACAAAGAAATACAATGGATTTCAAAAACCACTTCCCCCATGGTTAACCCCCCCAGTTAGAAAATTAATTAATCAAAAACATATAGCTTATTTAAAAGCAAAAAAGAGTACTGATAGTATTTGCTGGGAGCTATATAAGGAGAGTTAAAAAAACAAACAAAAAAGGAAATAACTTTAGCAAAGAGGAAGTATGAATATAAGTTAGCAACTAAAGTGCAAAATAATTATAAATCTTTTTATTCATACAACAATTCTAAAAGGGGAAACTGTGGTACTATTATCTCCCTAAAAGATCCAGATGGTAAGCGGGAAATGGCCGATTTATGTAACACATACTTCTCCTCAGTATTTAATAAAGGGCAGTGTGTACCAGCAAAACATTGGAGTACAACCCCGGATTTGACTATTACATTAAATACCTCTGATGTAGCTAAAAGACTACTGGATATAAACCCTAATAAGGCACAGGGGCCAGATGGACTGCATCCAAGAGTTATTAAAGAACTAACGCATGTGTTGACGGGTCCAGTCACTCATATTTTTCAGAAGTCTCTAGATACGGCTGAGGTGCCTGATGACTGGAGGTACGCTATGGTTATACCTATACATAACAAGCATTTGTCAATGCCGAATGTTGATTGCGTTGGTCTGTTGAGCTCGCGCAGTGGGCCTCTGTCACTGGTTCAGTCTGTTTGTCCCAGTGCTGCAGGCTGCTCTTTTGTACTGGGCTGCTGCGTGCGTTGGTACCTTATTCTGCTGAGGAAGAAATATGCAGCTGTCCGGACAGAGCTCCATTGAGGTGGCTCACTCCCCTTGTCTCACTCGCTCATTCTGTTTCTCCTGGCGCTGCAGGCTACCCTTTTGTACTGGGCTCCTGCCTGTGTTGGTGGCTTTTTCTAACCATGAAGAAATCCACAGCTGTCCCGACAGAACTCCTTTGAGGTCGCTCACTCCGCCTGTCTTACTCACTCATTCCGGTTCTCCTGGCGCTGCAGGCTGCCCTTTTGTACTGGGCGCCTGCCTCTGTTGGCACCTTTCTCTGCCCACAAAGAAATCTGCAGCAGTCCCAACAAAGCTCCGTTGAGCTCGCTCGCTCCCCTTCTCTCACTCAGTCATTCTGTTGTGCCGGCACTGCAGACTGCCCTTTTCTACTCAGCTTCTGCCTGTGTTGCTGCCTTCTTATGCCCACAAAGAAATTTGCAGCAGTTACAATACAGCTCTGTTGAGCTCACTCACTCACTCATTGTGGTTTTCCTGCCACTGCATGCTGTCCTTCTGTACTGGGCCCCTGCATGCATTGCTGCCTTTTTCTGCCCGCAAACAATCTGCAGCAGTCCCAACAAAGCCCCATTGAGCTCACCGACTCCCCCTCCCTCACTCGGTTGTTCTGTGTCTCCTGGCACTGCAGGCTACCCTTTTGTACTGGGCTCCTGCCTGCATTGGCAGCTTTTTCTGGCCAGAAGGAAATCTGAAGCAGTCCAGACACAGCTCCACTGAGCTCGCTCACTCCCCCTCTGTCACTCTCGCATTCCGTTTCTGCCGGCACTGCAAGCTGGCCTTTTGTACTGGGCTTCTGCCTGCGTTGCCGCATTTTCTGCCCACAAAGAAATCTGCAGCAGTCACACTAGAGCTCCGCTGAGCTCACTCACTACCGCTCTGTCATTCATTCATTCTGTTTCTCTTGGCACCACAGACTGCACTTTTGCATGGAGCTCCTGGCTGTGTTGGCAACTTTGTCTGTCCACAAAGAAATCCGCAGCTGTCCTGACAGAGCTCTGTTGAGGTAGCTCAGTCTCCCTCTTTCATCACTGATTCTGTTTGTCCTGGTGCTGCAAGTTGCCTTTTGTACAGGGCCCCTGCCTGCATTGGTGCCTTTTTCTGCCCACAAAGAAATCCCAGCAGTCCTGACAGAGCTCTGTTGAGCTCACTAAGTCCCCTTGTCTCACTCACTCGTACTGTTTCTCCCACTGCTGTAGGCTGGCTTTTTGTACTGGGCCCCTGCCTGTATTGATGCCTTTTTCTGCCCACAAAGAAATCCGCAGCAGTCCTGACAGCGCTTCAGTAGGTTCGCTCACTCCCCCTCCCTCACTCGCTCTCTCATTCTGTTTCTCCCAGTGCTGCAGGCTGCCCTTTTGTACTGGGCTCTTGTGTTGGGGCCTTTGTCTGCTACAAACAAATCCGCAGCAGTCCTGACAGGGCTCAGTTGAGCTTGGTCACTCCCTCCTCTCACTTGGTCGATCTTAATCTGTCCCAAACACTGATTTCCCACAGTGACTGTGCTATTGTCCGCAGGAGTGCAAAAATATATTGTAGCCAGGATGTGAAAAATGACAGCTGTAGTGTTCATAAGGAGTTGTGAAAAAATGCCACTTTTGAAAATGTGGCGTGACAGTATTACAAATTTGCGAAGTTACAAGGGTGCGTGGAAACAGCTCAAAACGCACGCTTGTAACACAGTCATGTTATGGAGTTTCATCACCAGATTTTCAACATAGGGATTTTTGGACCTCTGCTCATGAACAGTGCCACTGTCATTTTCTTAATCTGTCCCGAACAGCGATTTCCCATAGCGACCGCTCTATTCTGCGCCGGAAGTGTGAAAACACATTTTGGCCAGGATGGGAAAAATGACAGCTGTACTGTTCATAAAGTAGGTCTAGGAAAATGGCAATGTTGAAAATCTGGAGTGAAAATATTAGAAATTGCCAAGTTACTTAGGGGTTGGCACAACTGTGTAAATTTATACCTTGTGAATACAGTCAATTTATGGAGTATCGATACCAAATTTTCAACATAGGCATTTTAGGACCTCTACTCATGAACAGTGTCACTGTCATTTTCTTAATCTGTCCTGAACACTGATTTCCCACAGCGACCGCGCTATTCTGCGCCGGAAGTGTGAAAACACATTTCGGCCAGGATGTGAACAATGACAGCTGTACTGCTCACAAATCTGGTGTGAAAATATTGTAAACTCATAAAACAGTCATTTTTTGGATTTTTTCCACCAAATTTGCAACATAGGCTTTTTGAGAGCACACCTCATGAACACTGGCACTGTCGTTTTGTTAATCAGCCCCAAAGGGTGATTCTGTGCAGTGACCACGAAACCACCTTTCGGGGCCGATTAACACCATGACAGTTCAAGAATTCATGAGGAGAGGTCCCAAAAACTCCATGTTGAAAATTTGGTGAAATAAATTCCCAAAAATGCCCGAGATATGCACTAAACTTGAAAAAAACTTATTTATTACATTATGCAGCTTACCGGCATTTCCTCAGTTCGTGGTCAGCTTTGAAGAGTGCAGACGTGTTCCCGGTCTAGCGAAGATCATTGTGCCGAGCTCCGAAGGTAAGTATGGGGTATGGGGGTGAGGGAGGCAGGCTGCGCGGTGGGTAGGTGGAGTGCGGGTTGTGGAGGGTCAGGGGAGCTACGAGGACAGTTTCCTTTTTCAGGTGCTAAACCTAAAAGACTTCCATACGACGTTTTTCATTTACAGGGGCATGTTGCACTGGGGTGAGCTCCCAGCGTGCCACGAGGATGTTGTTTTGAGGGGCAGCTGTAACCGACGAGAGAGTTGGGCACCCATCGGCGAACAACAAAGGGAAATTGAAATTCATTTCTGCTGATGGGGATTGGGCTCCCCATCGGCAGACAATAAAACTGGGGGGTATATTATACCGATGGAAGTGGGCTCCACCATCGGCAAATAAACATGGGGGTACATATTGTTTGTGAATACGGCGGCAAGCTGCCGCCATGTTCATAAACAATATCACAGATCCTGCATCCCGCCCTGCAATGACGGGTCGCTCCCTCATTGCAGCAGATGGCTGATGCTGCAATGACGAGGCGGCCCCTGATTGCAGCAGCTGATTTTTTAGAAAGTTGTGGCACGCTGGCTGAACTTGTGTCAGCAGCAGCGTGACACGGCATTGGGGGACGGGGGACAAGCCTTTGCAGGCTGTGGGGGCACTGGGCACAACAGTGCCACGCCTCCACAACCTGCTTCTGGAGAAACCTAATGCAACACATTTCTTGTGCATTTGTGCAATCAACATAAAAAGGGCTCGAAACAAGAGGTGGTAAACTATCGACCCATTAGCCTGACCTCGGTCTTGGGTAAGATCTTGGAGAGTATAATCAAGTATCAGATCCCTGATTCCTTATACAGTAAAGGTACTATTGACCACACACACAGCACGGGTTCACTAAGGGTAGGTCATGTCAGACCAACCTCCTCGAGTTTTATGGCAGGGTCAACAAGGCCCTGGACATGGGCAACTCTGTGGATGTTGTTTTCCTTGACGTTGCAAAGGCATTTGGTAAAGTACCACATGAAGAACTAATTAGAGCACTCATGGAATTGGAGGTCCATGAAAATGTATTTTTGTAACCCCCAGGTGGCGCTATCCCAAGGGCTACTACCCCTGCCTGCCTAACTGCTAACAGGTTGAGGGGCCTAGGTTCTACGGCAGGTGCCTCCACCCAGAGGTCAGGGTTTGCAGTAGTTAGACTAACTTGGTCACAGCCCTCTGGGACACTGCGACACCCTTTTATTCCTACCAGTGGCCCACACAATACATCATGAGTATCTTCACTATTTACACTTACCCCCAGGACTGGTTTGGTCAGCTTGACTCTGGGGACCCCCTGTCAAACAGGATGATGTAGTACAATAGCCACAGTACAATACTTTAACATAAAGGAACACCACAGTCAGTGTAACTTTGCTGAAACAAAACAGATCTGATTTATTTAAGGAGCTGTAACAAGGAAAGGGGAAATCAGGTTAATTAGGTTAGACACATTAATAATCACAGTACTGTGCACTTATTCAGACAGTCCCAAATATCACTCTTACTGAGTACTTAGGATGGTGGGGGGCTAGCCAAGATTGGTGCAGCTGGTTGGGGCCCTGTGATGGAAAAAACACTTGCACAATACCCAATTGTAATCCGGAGCCGGATGGCTCAGTTCATGAAGAAAGGAAGGAAAAGAAAATCAGTTGAAACACTTGCAATGTGATAGCAGATGGCAGGGGGCTACCCAGATTTGTACTCACAAACTCAATACCAAAAACTGGCACAGATGGGGTCCTGGATTGCCAGGCTCCCTCACACAATAGGGAGATGAACTTCTACAGGCCAGGCACACAGCTTCAATCAGCAACGGATTCAGTCCGCATACATGCAGTTGGATTTCAGTCTATACCGCACGGGGACTAGAGGATCCATTTAGCTGTCCTTCACAAGCACTCCACACATTTATATGTAAAGAAAATTACTATACCACGCAGCTGCTCTCAGGTCCCGATCGGGGTTACTGCTAACCCGGGAATTCACACTGCAGCTTCACTTTCCTGACAGACCGAGCACGATTAAGCAGTTTCTCCAGTCCTCTACAGGGTGAGCCTGGTTCCCACTCATTCAGCCTCTCATTCCTCTTGGTAGCCGTGGATTGAGTCAGAGTCAAAACGGCAATGCGCCGCCAGAGTTAGGCTTCCCACGCGAAAACTGTGTAGCGCAGAGCTCGGAGCTCCTTCCCTTGTCACAGTCACAATGGATCTGCTTCTCCAGACACAAGGCAGGGCAGGGCATTGCATTTGGTGCCACCTGGTCCAATTGGTGGACTCAATTTTCAATCACTCAAAACTCCCCCTGTTGGTGCAAATAGGCGCCAAGGTCCAGAACTTCACTTCCCAGAATTACTAGCTATATGTCTTGTGGCAAGCCGGCTCCCAAGAGAGTCCTGATTCTGGTTGGTCCACATAAGCTCCATTTTAGAGGCCCCCCCTTGCACTGATTGGATCTATTCAATAGTCCAGATCCAAAATGGAGGGGCAAAACACACAGAGTCCCAGCTGCAAGAAAGGCAGGTTAGACAAATTACATTTTCACTAATACTCTAAATGATATATGGCAAACAGTTACATCTTGAAAAGTGCTGACTCTGCCCACTTAGCGACGGCAGAAACGGAGCGATTTGTCAGCAGCTCGAGCAGGACTTGAGCAGGGAAACACACAGTACCCCCCCATACGAACCAATTATGTCTGCAAGTAGACAGCTCTTAAAGAGACAGTATCAGATACTCTAAAAGCACTCACAGACAAATGGCTTAAACGCCGAACACCATTCAGGCTGGGAGCACTCAGTCAGCTCCTGGAAGACCTTTGAGAACCCCCATTTGCAAGGGGGTTACACCCTTCCTGGCCTGAAAAAGCTTGACGGCCACGTCAAGTAGATACCCTTAAATCACTTTAAGGCAGAACAGATTGAACTTGCATGCCCTTTAAACAGCAATCAGCATGTTAAACCTTTGTCATATACACTTACACTGTATTATACATTCTACTACTGATTATACAACAGTACACCTACAAACATGTTAACTCTGGTCATCACTTCCTGCACATGAAACCTGGATAGAGGGGGCCCTTCCCAGTCAGCTACGTTGGGGCTGGAGGGGGCAGGGGCACCATACTCAGAGGGCAAGACAAGAAATCTGGAGTCATTTCCCAGGCTTAGGGCAACGAGATTGGGGTCACATACACTCCCTTATGGACCACATTAAAGGCAGGTCCACAGGTCTGAGGGACTCATGTCAGCCCCAACACTACAGGCCTCACCTCTCCGACCAATCCTTCTAGGGGGAACGGTTACCGTCTCTGCACGGTTAGACTCACTTTCAGCACTGCCTGTACTCGCCAGGGGGGGTCTCCATTGGGGCAGAGAGGCTAGAACTTGGGGCACTTTCAGCTCCAGGATTTGCAGTCTCTGAGTCCAGAACACTTGGTTCACTTGGGGAGGCTCCTGACTCTGGCAACGAACTATCAGGACACTCAACACACTGTTCTTGTTCTGGTGTATCACCAGTTTGTCCCAGTCCATCATTCTCTTCCTCTGAAAACTTGAGCAGTTCAACCATGCACAATGATTCCGTATCATCTGACTTATTTATTTATTTACAAGATTTACCAGGAAGGCATACTGAGCTATGAGCTCGATTCCAGATGCGACCTGGGGGCTGAGACCCAAATACATACATGAAACATATACATATGCAGTACATTTTGGGAAAGCCAAGGCTTACCTATAAGCATTTGGATGATTGATTACAGATAGGGGTAGATACATATGCACTTCACTTTCTGGGAGCATTGGCTCCGGGGACAAAGCTGGGGGCTTAGACAGTCCAGAAGGCCCAGCTTCATCTCCAGGATCAACTAGGGGATTGCCCCAAAACAGTTGACTCAGTTCATAAGAAGGGGTAGTATTCAAGGCCACAATCACTTTCCACTGACATGGACTGACAATCATGTTCAATTGGGACTTGCGGAGGGGAACATGTTAATTCAATTTCTACGGGTGCAGGCTTTCTTGACTTTTTCTTAGCAGCAGCTCTAATCATTGGTCCAGAGGGGGCATTTTCAGGGGGTTCAGGCTCAATCAAGATCTATCCAATAGGTAGTAATTGATTTCTATGCATGGTCTTCTCATCTTTTGAGTTATTTTCGGGCCTTACTTTGTACACAGGCAGATCATTTAGTTTGCCTACCACAATGTGAGGGAGATGGTGCCACCTATCAGCAATCTTGTGTTTTCCATGCAGCCCCAGGTTTCTTAGCAACACCTGATCTCCCTCCTGGTGTTCCAGTGCTTTCACTTTTTTGTCATACCTTTCTTTGTTTGCCAGATTTCATTTGGCAGCAATGGTTTGAGCCAGTTGGTATGCATGATTTAGCTGGGCCTTTAACCTTTGCACACACTGTAAATGAGTAGCTGCTTGAACCCCATCAGGAGAAACTCCAAAGCAAACATCTACTGGTAGTTGTGCTTCTCTTCCAAACCTCAAGCGATAGGGGGAGAACCCAGTGGCATCACTTTTGGTGCAGTTGTAGGCATGTACCAGTGTGCTAATCTGTTGGCTCCATCTGGGCTTTTCCTTTGGTTGAAGGGTGCCTAGCATATCTAGCAAAGTGCCATTGAATCATTCAAGCTGTGGGTCCCCTTGGGGTGGTAAGGGGTGGTTCTGGACTTCCGCACTCCCCACAGAGAAAGCATCTCTTTAATCAGATGACTCTTAAAGTCCCTTCCTTGACCTGAATGGATTCTTTGTGGTGCCCCATAGTGAACAAAAAAGTTTTCTATAAGCACTTTGGCCACAGTGGAAGCCTTCTGGTCCTTGGTGGGGAAAGCCTGAGCATATTGGGTGAAATGGTCAGTGACCACTAGCACATTACTGATATTTCTTTGCTCTGGCTCCAAACTCAGAAAGTCGATACAGACCAATTCCATGGGTGCACTGGTGGTGATGTTAACAAGGGGGGCAGCCCTCTGGGGCAAAGCTTTCCTCTGTAAGCAGCGACTACAAGTTCTAATGTATTGTTCAACATCAGCCCCCATTTTAGGCCAAAAAAAATCTGGATTTCACCAAATCAAGTGTTCTGTCTATGCCAAGGTGTCCCAGGTTGTTGTGTAGAGACCTCAGCACCAGGTCTCGAAAGGCAGCAGGCAAAACTAACTGTTGCTTGTCCAGTTGGCCCCCCTTTATCTACTGTCTCTCTATATAACAGTCCATTGATCAGTTTCAACTTAGGGCCTTCTTTATATAGCAATGCAGTTCTCAAATCAGTGGAACGTAACCTTGACACATCTTTCCCTGCTTGGAGGGCTTCTAGAGCTGTTTTGATCATGGGATCTCGGGATTGAGCCCGCTGAATACTGTCATTATTGAATTGAGGCAAAGCACCAGTGTCCAAGGCAGAGAAGTGGCAATAAGCAGCTGGAATGCAGTGTTTAGAGGGTCCCAAACAATCCACCATACAGTCCACTACATCCGAGGACATTTGTTCCTCTTTCTCAAACTTCTGGCAGAGTGCTCGAATATCAGGTTCTGACAGTTTGACCCAGTTATTCGGGGGCAGGTCTCTGTGAGAGAGCATCAGCATCTATGTGGTTCAGGCCTGATCTGTATTCAACAGCGAAGTCGTAGGTGGATAATGCAGAGAGCCACCTATGGCCAGTGGCATCCAATTTAGCTGAAGTCTGCACATTGGTCAAAAGATTATTGTCAGTTTTTACTAGTATCTTAGCCCCATACAGGTACTCATGGAATTGGTCAACAATGGCCCACTTCAAAGCTAGGAACTCTATCTTGCATACAGGATAGTTCTTTTTGGAAGGGGTCAGGCTTCTGCTGGCAAAGGCCACTGGTCTCAGGCCATTCTCGTACTCCTGATACAACACAGCCCCCAACCCTTGTAAGCTAGCATCAGTGTGCAGGACATAAGGTTTTGTTGGATCGGCATAGGCCAACACTGGAGCATGGATAAGTTGATATATGATCTCATGAAAAGCAGTCTCACAATCAGAAGTCCAGCGGGCCCCAAATACTTCACTTGGACGAAAATACACTCTTTCAGTCTCAAGGGATGCTGACTCTTTGTATCTTTTGTGGGTTGGGGAATACGCTTGAGTAATGTTAAGTAAAGGGCAGATCACCCATGAAAAGTCCTTGATGAAGTGCCGATAATAAGCACAGAAACCCAGGAATCTTTGCAGTTCTTTTAGATTTTTGGTCTGTGGCCAAGTAGTCAAGGCCTCAACTTTGCTTGGGTCGGTCTCTATACCTTCAGTAGAGACTATGTGCACCACATACTTTACTGATGTTTGAAAGAATTGACACTTATCAATGGACAGTTTAAGGCCAAAGTCTTCCAGTCAGTCCAACACCTTGAACAATCTGCTCTCATGTTCCTCCAGTGAGCTGCCGAACACAATAACATCATCCAGGTATACCAGGCACTCTAACAAGTTCATGTCCCCCAACGCACGCTCCATCAATCGCTCAAAAGTGGCTGGAGCACCTGAAATCCCTTGAGGCATCCTCATAAATTCATAGAAACCAAGCAGACAGATAAAGGCTGTCTTTTCACGGTCTTCTGGGGGCCATCGGGATCTGGTAGTACCCACTGCGAAGATCCAGCACTGAGAACCACTTAATACCATTCAGGGAGTCCAAAGCATCTTGAATGCGTGGCATTGTATACTGATAAGGGATAGTCCGCCGGTTTAAGGTGCGATAATTGATGCGCATCCTCACAGTCCCATTCTTTTTCCTCACTACCACACTGGGAGAAGCATATGGGCTTCGGGATTCTTGTATACACCATGAGTATCTTCACTCTTTACACTCACCCCCAGGACTGGTTCAGTCAGCTTGACTCTGGGGACCCCCTGTAAAACAAGATGATGCAGTACAATAGCCACAGTACAAAACTTTAACATAAACAAACACCACAGTCAGTGTAATTTTGCCGAAACAAACAGATCTGATTTATTTAAGGAGCTGTAACAAGGAAAGGGGAAATCAGGTAAATTAGGTTAGACACATTAATAATCACAGTACTGTGCGCTTATTCAGAGTCCCAAGTGTCACTCTTACTGGGTACCCAGCATGGTGGGGGGGGCTCGCCACGGTCGGTGCAGCTGGTTGGGGCCCTGTGATGGAAAAAACACTTGCACAATACTCAATTGTAATCCAGAGCCGGATGGCTCAGTTCATGAAGAAAGGAAGGAAAAGAAATCAGATGAAACACTTGCAATTTGATAACAGATGGCAGGGGGCTACCCGGATTTGTATTCACAAACTCAATACCAAAAACTGGTACAGATGGAGTCCTGGATTTCCAGGCTCCCTTACACAGCAGGGAGATGAACTTCTACAAGCCAGGCACACAGCTTCAATCAGCAACGTATTCAGTCCGCATACATGCAGTTGGATTTCAGTCTACACCGCACGGGGACAAGAGGACCCGTTTAGCTGTCCTTCACAAGCACTCCACACATTTATATGTAAAGGAAACTACTATACCAGGCAGCTGCTCTCAGGTCCCGATCGCAGTTACTGCTAACCCGGGAATTCACACTGCAGCTTCACTTTCCTGACAGACCGAGTGCTATTAAGTAGTTTCTCTAGTCCACTACAGGGTGAGCCTGGTTCCCACTTGTTCAGCCTCTTATTCCTCTTGGCAGCCGCGGATTGAGTTTGAGTCAAAATGGCAACACGCTGCCTGAGTTTAGGTCTCCCACGTGCTTCCCGCACGAAAACTGTGTAGCGCAGAGCTCGGAGCTCCTTTCCTTGTCACGGTCACAATGGATCTGCTTCTCCAGACACAAGGCAGGGCATTGCATTCGGGCACCCCCCAGTCCAGTTGGTGGACTCAGTTGTCAGTCACTCAAAACTCCCCCTGTTGGTGCAAATAGGCGCCAAGGTCCGGAACTTCACTTCCCAGAATTACTAGCTATATGTCTTATGGCAAGCCGTCTCCCAAGAGAGAGTCCTGATTCTGGTTGGTCCACATAAGCTCCATTTTAGAGGCCCCCCTTGCACTGATTGGATCTATTCAGTAGTCCAGATCCAAAATGGAGGGGCAAAACACACAGAGTCCCAGCTGCAAGAAAGGCAGGTTAGACAAATGACATTTCCACTAATACTCTAAATGATATGTGGCACACAGTTACATCTTTGAAAAGTGCTCACTCTGCCCACTAAGCGATGACAGAAATGGAGCGATTTGTCAGCAGCTCGAGCAGGGAAACGCACAGTCCCCCCATACGAACCAATTATATCTGCAAGCAGACAGCTCTTAAAGAAACAGTACTAGATGCTCTAAAAGCATTCACAGACAGATGGCTTAAACGTCGAACACCATTCAGGCTGGGAGCACTCAGCCAGCTCCTGGAAGACCTTTGGGATCCCCCATTTGCAGGGGGGTTACATTTTGTTGGGTGGATGCCTGGCTGAGGGATAGGAGACAGAGAGTATGTATAAGAGGTGAATGCTCGGAATGGGTGGCGATGACTAGTGGGATACCTCAGGGATCCATTTTGGGCCCCGTCTCTTTAACTTATACATTTCTACAATGTGTGTTAAAGATGGGGTGTGGTTGTCGACACTTGCGGACGAGACACGTTTGGGTTATCCTGTTAATAATATCGAAGAGGCTACTATTTTTCAGGCAGCCCTAACAGATTTGGAGGTATGGGCAAAAGCAAAGAGATCTACATTCAACACAGACAAATGTGTCGATATGCACATGGGTAAGAATAATATGAAGCATAAATACAAACTGGGAGGTAGGGAGTTGAGGACAGTACAAGATGAGAAAGATCTGGGAATAAGAGTTGATAATAAATTAAAATTTAGCATACACTGTAACCAGCTGCTAAAGAAAGCAAGTGGAATACAACATTGTATATTTAGACACCTCAAAAGTTGAGATAAAGCAGTATTATTGCCCCTGTATACCTCATTGGTACGTCCGCACGTGGAATACTGTGCCCAGTTTTGGGCGCCAGGATACAGGAAGGATATTATAGCCTTGGAAAGGGTGTGGAGAAGGGCTACTAAAGGCATAAACGAAGTATGGGGTTTGAGTTATGAGCAAAGATTACAGTACCTCAGACTGTATTCCCTAGAATTTCTCAGATTACGTGGCGATATGTGCCAGATATTTAGGGCACTTAAAGATGATCGATTAAGGGACCAACTGGGCCTGGAACTAAAGAAGCAAACATACAATACTAGAGCACACTGTTACCCGTTATATAAAGATAAATACAATACTAGAAGGAGGGAAAATTGGTTTAATGTGAGAATTACAGGAATATGGAATACACTTGCTAGTGAGGTAGTAACGAGTCCTACCATGAATATAGATAAGGGTATACAGAGTTATTCTTAGAAGATTGGCAAGCTATATGGATATGTGTCTACTATGTTCAGATATAACCTATGAACCTATCTGCATGAGAATCTATCTCCCTCCCATCCCTGGCTGAGTACAGTGTTCCACTGAACCCACCTCCTGGGCTCAGAATAGTGACCTATCAACCCCTCCTACATGGCACAGGATGAGACTCTACCTGCCCCCCCCTCCACAGCTCAGTACAATGTTCCTCCGGACCCAGGTCCTGCTCTCAGAACAGCGACATGTCAGCCCCCCTCCCTGGCAGAGGATGAGAATCTACCTGCCCCCTCTTCCCGGATCAGGACAGTGTTCAACCGAACCCACCTCCTGGGCTCAGAACAGTGACCTATCAGCCTTCTCTCTCTTCCTGGCAGAGAATGAGACTCTACCTGTCCTTTCTCCCTTCCTGGCTCAAGACAGTGTTCCACCAGACCCACCTTTTTGGCTCAGAAGAGTGACTTATCAGCCCCCACTCCCTGGCAGAAGATGAGAATCTTCCTGCCCCTCCTCCCAGACTCAGGACAGTGTTCCACTGAAACCATGTCCTAGGCTCAGAACAGTGACCTATCAGCCCTCCCTCTGTGGTAGAGGCTGAGAATCCACCTGCCTCTCCTCCCTGGATCTGGACAATGTTCCACTGGGCCCACCTCCTGGGCTCACAACAATGACCTATCAGCCAACCTTCCCTGGCAGAGGATGAAAATCTACCTGCCCCCCTCCGTGGCTATGGACAGTGTTCCACTGGACCCAGCTCCAGGGCTCAGAATAGTGAAATATCAACCCCCCCCCTTCCCTGGCAGTGGATGAGAATCTACCTGTCCCCCACTTCATGGCAGAAGATGAGAATCTACCTGCCCCCCCCCCGGGTCAGTACAGTATTCCTCTGGACCCACCTCCTGTGTTCAGAATAGTGACCTTTCAGCCCCCCCTTTCTGGCAGAGGTTGAGAAGCTACCTGCTCCCCCTCCCCGGCTCAGGACAATGGATCACCGGATCCACCTCCTGGGCTCAGAACAGTGACCTATCAGCTCCTCCTCCCTGGCAGAGGATGAGAATCTACCTACTTCCCCTTCCTGGATCCGGACAATGTTCCACCGGGCCCACCTAATGGGCTCACAACAATTACCTATCAGCCATGCCTCCCTGGCAGAGGATGAGTATCTACCTACCCCCCATCCCCAGCTCCAGACAATATTCCACGTAACCCACCTCCTGGCTCAGAAGAGTGACCTGTCAGTCCCCCTCAAGTTCAAGTTCAAGTTTATTGCAGGAAAACTCCATTGAGCAAGCTCATTCACAAGGAGGTCCTGTGACATAAACACTTAGAGTACAAACACAGATAGGTAATAACAGTATATATGTAACCCCTAGATGGCGCTATCCCAGGGGCTACTACCCCTGCCTGATTTGCCACTAACAGGTTGAGGGGCCTGGATCCAATGGCGGGTGCCTCCACCCAGAGGTCAGGGTTTACAATAGTTAAACTAACTTGGTCACAGCCCTCTGGGACACTGCAACCCCCCTTTCTTCCCACTAGTGGTCCACACAATATATCAGAATTACCTTTACAGTATACACTTACCCCCAGGACTGGTTCCGGCACTGGGACCTCCTGTGAAATAAGATACAGTGCAACAATCACAGTACAGTACTTTAACATAGACAAATACCTCAGGCAGTATAACTTTGCTGAAACAAGCAGATCTGATTTATTTAGGGGAATATAACAAGGACAGGGGAAATCAGGTTAATTAGCTTATCACTCTACTCATCTACCTGGCTCTGTGCACAGGCCTATCCCTATCAGTTACTGTCCTGGTACCCAAGCCCTAGTGGCTAGTCCAAACCATGGCAGCTGGTAGGGGCCTTTCACAGAAAATTAGTTAAACAGTCAGCAGTACAGTAATTCCATTTGGCAATTCAACAGGGGCGACCCTGAATTAGTACTCCGACCTCCAAACAAGATAGAAGGTCCTTCAATGTCAGCAGGGCTACTCTTGAGCTCCAAGAGACTCTCACACATTATATGGTAAACAGTCACAGGCAAAAGTCACTTAATGGCAGCAGGATTCACTTGAGGTACACAAGCCTCTTCACACATTTATATGGTAAAACAGAAAGTACTATACCAGGCAGGCTGCTTCTCTATCCGATCGCAATTACTGCACAATACCGGGAGAACACACAGCAGATTCAGTTCCTGACAGACCGAGTGCAATTCAGCTATTTCTCCAGTCTTCTACAGGGTGAGCCTGGTTTCTCTCTTCAGATATCCTTTGATTCTCTTCACAGGGGCAGTTCAGTCCTAACAAGCAGTTACACAAGCTGCAGACCGGAACTCTGGGCCTTACACACGTTTCCGACTAAAACTGCACACTGAAAAAGCACAGGGCTCCTTCCTTCTTCACTGTCAGAGCTCAACTGAAAAACTTCAACAGACAAAACCAAGCACTTCCTTTGAGTTCCTCCCAGTTCTTGACTGGATTGGCTGTCACTCACAATAGACTGCTGCTGTTGGTCAAAAAGGCAAAGTCTAAACTACATCTCCCAGAGTCACTGCCATACAATCCTCTTGTGGCTGGTTCAGATTATGAGTCCAAGTTCTGATTCGTCCAAGGCACCATTTTAGAGCTAGCTACCCCACACTGATTGGTCCAGTTCAGCAGTTCAAAACCAGAATGGGGAACTAGGCAGACACAGTTCTGACTGCAAAGAAAGCAGTTAGACAAACTGTAATTTCATTATTACTCTAAATGGTTTCTGGCAAACAGTTACATCTTTCAGATAGGTTCCTTTGCACTCCTAGTGACTGCAAAAATGGAGTGAATTGACAGCAGCTGAGTGGTACTCAATCAAAAACACACAGTCCCCATACAAACTAATTATGTCTGCAAGCAGACAGCTCTTAAAGACAGTACCAGAGGTTCTAAAACACTCACTGATAAATGGTAAACTGCCAAACACCATTCAGGCTTGGAGCATTCAAGCAAGCTCCTGGAAGTCTTTTGGGAACCCCCATTTGCAGGGGGGTTACATATACATGAAATGCACATTACATGATACAGGCTGGATATACATAAAAGGGTACCACATAGGGTGATCGCAGGTGGTAGACATTGATATGAAACAGGGAAGCGACTTACAGGTTGCATACTGATAAATGAAACATGATGACTGGTGTGTGCAATACATATACAGTATTTTGGCAGCTAGAACAAAAAACAGACTACAACTGATATGGGGGGTGATTTGATAGAGTAGCAGTGGAGTGTAAGCATAGATAAAGCCAGGAGTAGAAGGGGAAGGGAAAGCAGTTAATATGACAGAGGATGAGTGTAACCCCCCTGCAAATGGGGGTTCCCAAAAGACTTCCAGGAGCTTGCTTGAATGCTCCAAGCCTGAATGGTGTTTGGCATTTAAGCCATTTATCAGTGAGTGTTTTTAGAACCTCTGGTACTGTCTCTTTAAGAGCTGTCTGCTTGCAGACATAATTAGTTTGTATGGGGGACTGTGTGTTTCTTTGATTGAGTACCACTCAAGCTGCTGCCAATTCACTTCATTTTTGCAGTCACTAGAGTGCAAAGGGAACCTATCTGAAAGATATAACTGTTTGCCAGAAATTATTTAGAGTAATAATGAAATTACAGTTTGTCTAACCTGCTTTCTTTGCAGTCAGAACTGTGTCTGCTAGTTACCCATTCTAGTTTTGAACTGCTGAACTGGACCAATCAGTGTGGGGTAAGCTAGCTCTAAAATGGTGCCTTGGACGAATCAGAACTTGGACTCATAATCTGAGCCAGCCACAAGAGGATTGTATGGGCAGTGACTCTGGGAGATGTAGTTTAGACTTCAGTGCCTTTTTGGACCAACAGCAGCAGTCTATTGTGAGTGACAGCCAATCCAGTCAAGAACTGGGAGGAACTCAAAGGAAGTGCCCGTTTTGTCAGTTGGAGTGTCAGTTGAGCTTTGGCAGTGAAGAAGGAAGGAGCCCTGTGCTTTTCAGTGTGCAGTTTTAGTCAAAAACGTGTGTAAGGCCCAGAGTTCCGGTCTGCAGCTTGTTAGGACTGAATCCGTCCTGTGAAAAGAATCAAAGGATCTCTGAAGAGTAGAAAACAGGCTCACCCTGTGAAGACTGGAAGAATTGCTGAAAATTGCACTGGTCTGTCAGGAACTGAATCTGCTGTGTTCTCCGGGTATTGTGCAGTAATTGCGATCGGGATACAGATGCAGCCTGCCTGGTATAGTGCTTTCTTTTATATGGATGTGTGAAGAGGTTTGTGTACCTCAAGTGAGCCCTGCTGACATTGAAGGACCCTATCTTATTTGGAGGTCGTGAGTACTAATTCAGGGTCGCTCCCTGTTGAATTGCCACATTAAATCCAAATGGAATTACTGTACTGCTGACTGTTTAATTCTCCTTTTCTCTGTGTGAAAGGGCCCTACCAGCTGCCACGGTTTGGACTAGCCACTAGGGCTTGGGTACCCAGGGACAGTAACTGATAGGGATAGGCCTGTGCACAGAGCCATAAATGTAGATTATTAGAGTGATAAGCTAATTAACCTGATTTCCCCTGTCCTTGTTATATCCCCTAAATAAATCAGAGCTGCTTGTTTCAGCAAAGTTATACTGCCTGAGTATTTGTCTATGTTAAAGTACTGTACTGTGATTGTTGCACTGTATCTCATTTCACAGGAGGTCCCAGTGCGGAACCAGACCTGGGGGTAAGTGTATACTGTGAAGGTAATTCTGATATATTGTGTGGGCCACTAGTGGGAAGAAAGGGGGTTGCAGTGTCCCAGAGGCTGTGACCAAGTTAGTTTAACTATTGCAAACCCTGACCTCTGGGTGGAAGCACCACCATGGATCCAGGCCCTCAACCTGTTAGTGGCAAATCAGGCAGGGGGTAGTAGCCCTGGGATAGCCCATCTAGGGGTTACATCTTGGAGGCTCACCGCTGGGATTGTGTGTCCTCTAGTGGCCATATTTACGAACCACTGTTAAGAAAAAATGGGTACCCCGACAGAAGTGGCTGTGCACCGGCTGGTGGAGTGGTGTACTGGGGAGGAGATCGACCCCCAAAATGCTATGCTTATCCTGGACATCCCCCTGGGTATCAATACGGACACTGTACAGGGAGTACTTTTCAAGGTGGAAGGTTTACAAAACCCTGTGGTGGTGGGTCGGCATGCTAATCTGCTCACCCACACTTTCCTGGCCCTAGTAGAGTTTAAGGATCCCATAGATAGCTCAAAGTGCCACAGACCATTACCCCAGAGGAGCCCTCACTGCTTGGAGTGATAACTAGGACAGTAAAGACCGGGGAATCAGCCCCCACCACTATCTGAAACTTTTGAGGAGAAATTTGCTGAATGGTTGCTGGGAGAGGGAAAACTGTGGAGGACTTGAAGAAACTATTCTTGCCACCTGGGGTGTTCCTCCCCAACACCTCTCCTGCTCCAGTGCCTGTAATGGTGGCTGAACCAATGCAGACTCCTATTTCTGCACCTGCCATTAGTCACGACTCTTACCGAAGGTTGAGGATCTTCTCGGCACCCTCCCACCCCAAAGAGGAGGATGACGCTAGAGCCTGGATGAACTATGTTGCCCCAAGTGCTAGAATGGCAATGCTCGGAAGCGGCGAAAGAGGTTAGTGAGGCCTCCGGGTCCTGCCCTAGCTACCATCTATGCTAACGGGCCAGTAACCCTGAGCGACTGCACAGGCCTATCTTGAGGCCTTGGAGAATGTATGGGAGCCCAGATTCTGATGATGACCTATGGTGGAGAGTAAAATGCACAACAGTACCAAGGGAGTTGTTGTCTGTGTATGTCTCGCTGGAAAAATTGTTGCAAGAATGCCTCAGAAAGGGTAGTTGCCAGCGATTGAACTGGACCGAACCAGACTGGACAGAATCCTTAAGTCTGCCCCTTCTCAGAACTGCTGGTGCTTCAGTTCGCCTGGCAAATCGACTGGAATCCCACCCTCCTATGATGAGTTAATGAGAGAATTCGAGGAGTTGAGAAAGGCGACCTCGGAGGTACCTGCACCAACAGCTGTGGCTACGACCAGTGACTGAGGGTGACCCATCAAGTGAAGTTCAGGGACAGAGGTTGACAGTCAACAGAGTGCTCTGACAAGGAAAAGATATGCCACAATGGGGCGAACTGTTGAGAGAGATCCGGGAATTCAAAACAGTCCCTTTATGAAGGCCACGCCTGCAAGTACGGCCCTGACCTATATCCGACTGCATCTGCTATGGGGTGGGGTACCACCCATGTATCTCCTGCTGATAACAGCTCCAAACTCAATTCCTTGACCATGGAAGTGGAGAAACTGGCAGATGTCTCCAAATGCTTATCACGCCCGAACAGAGATGGCACCCAGGTTTCCAGTTAGTAATACCCCCACCCTGGCTCCCAGTGTGGCGCCTCGGCCAGCTCAAACTCCAGAAAGTATGTTTTGCTATAATTGTGGGAAAGATGGGCACATGAAAGGAATGCCAGTCCCCAAAAGACACTGACAAAGTTGCATATAGGCTACAAGGAGAGCTTGGAGAAGAAATCAGTGGTTAAGAGGTGCCGACATGATCCCAGTGAGGCACCAAAAATGCTAATTCACGTCCTTTTGTGGTAAGGTCAGTTGCCCAGGCCCCACTACCGCCTCTCCAGACTGGTCCAGAATAGTGGGTCCCTCCATGGAGACCACTGTAAAGGTGAATGGAGTGTCTACAAGAGCTGTATTAGACAGTGGCTCCCAAGTGACAATTATGTTCCAGGATTGGTATCAGAAGCATTTGTCAGACGTACCCTTACAACCATTAGAAGGACTGCATGTATGGGGTTAGTGAGAAGGCCTACCCTATTCCGGGTATATCCAATTTGGCTGTCTTTCCCCACCTCCGTGGCTGGCGTGGCGAACAAGTAGAGACCCTAGCCTTAGTGTGTCCCCCACTGGACTGTATGATGGTGTCCCTTTGTTGACTGGAACAAATGCTCATATGTTCGGAAGGCTGGCACAGTTGTGTTATGAAAAACAGGGGTCAAAGACTAGTAGAGCTTTAAGAGTTCGGCTTTAATTAAGAAGGCCTATGAGGCACAGAGATGCTGAAAAACAGAGCCAGAGGAACCTGTCGGAATTGTATGGAAGAAGGATCCTGAGTCTCTGATCCTGGCGCCAAATGCCCAGTGTACCTTACAGGGAGAGGTCCGTATCAGAAAGGATGTTAAGAATAAAATATTAATGTTGGATGCACCAGGCGATGGAAAATTGCCAGAGGGACTGCTGGTCAAGCCTAGTATTTTGCCGCTAGAGCCCATGCTTATGCCAGAAGGGTAATGGTCCAAGTTCATAATGTGTCTGAAAGAGACATTCGAGTAAACAGAGGTTGCATCCTGGCTAATGTGCATTGTGCAGACACTGCAGTGCTACTCAGCAGCAAAGTTCAAGGAAGAATGACAGAGTAACGCCTGACTTGTTTGATTTGGCGACTCCCGCTGCCAGCTGAATGGAAAATGAGGATCAGTGAGAAGCTTGCCCAGAGAGACCAGGTGTTTTCTTTAAAGGAATGGGATGTAGGATGCGTGCAAGGAGCTGAGCACAATATCCGGCTGCATGACGAAGACCATTTCGTGAGAAGGTCTCGACGCCTGGCACCTGCTGACATAGATGATGTGAGACGGCATCTGCAAGAGATGTTAGCTGCTGGTGTAATACAAGAATCCAGAACCCTTATGCTTCCCCATTGTGGTAGTGAGGAAAAAGAATGGAACAGTAAGGAGTGTGTGGATTATCGCACCTTAAACGGCGGACTATCCTGATCAGTACACAATGCCCGCATTCAGGATGCTTTGGACTGCCTAGCAGGGGAGCAAGTGGTTCTCTGTGCTGGATCTCCGCAGTGGGTACTACCAGATCGATGGCCCCAGAGGACCGTGAAAAGCGGCCTTTGATCTGTCCGCTTGGCTTCTGTATGAATTCATGAGGATGCCTCAAGGTTTCAGGTGCCCCAGCCACTTTTCAACGATTGATGGAGCGTGCAGTGGGGACATGAACTTACTAGAGTGCCTGGTATACCTAGATGATGTTATTGTGTTTGGCAGCTCACTGGAGGAACATGAGAGCAGATTATTTAAGGTATTGGACCGACTGGAGGACTTTGGCCTTAAACTGTCCATTGATAAGTGTCAATTCTTTCAAACATCAGTAAAGTATGTGGGACACATAGTATCCACCGAGGAATAGAGACCGACCCAAGTAAAGTTGAGGCCTTGACCACCTGGCCACAGCCCAAAAATCTAAAGAACTGCAAAGATTCCTGGGATTCTGTGGTTATTATCGGTAGCTTCATCAAGGACTATTCAAGAGTGATCCGCCCTTTGTAACCTTACTCAAGGGTATCCTCCAACCCACAAAAATACCAAAAGTCAGCGTCCTCAAGACTGAAGAGTGTATTTTCATCCGAGTGAAGTATTTGGGGCCGCTGGACTCTGATATGAGACTGCTTTTCATGAGATCATATATCAACTTACCCATGCTCCAGTGCTGGCCTATGCCGATCCAGAAAACTTCGTCCTGCACACTGATGCTAGCTTGCAAGGGTTGGGGGCTGTGTTGTACCAAGAGCACGAGAATGGCCTGAGACCAGTGGCCTTTGCCAGTAGAAGCCTGACCCCATCCGAAAAGAACTATCCTGTACATAAGTTAGAGTTCCTAGCTTTGAAGTGGGCTATTGTTGACCAATTCCATGAGTACTTGTATGGGGCTAAAATACTAGTAAAACGACAATAATCCTTTGACCTATGTGCAGACCTCAGCTAAGTTGGATGCCACTGGCCATAGGTGGCTTTCTGCATTATCTACATATGACTATGCTCTCGAATACCGAGCAGGTCTGAACCACATAGATGCTGATGCTCTCTCCCGGGGCCTGTTCCCCAGAATGATTGGGTCGATTGGCAGAACCTGACATTCGGGCACTCTGCGGAAGTTTGACAGGGAGGAACAAATGTCCACAGACGCAGTGGACTGCATGGTGGATTGCTTGGGAGCCTCTGAGAATGCATACCTGCTGCTTATTGCCACTTTTCTGCAATAGACATTGGTGCACTGCCTCAGCTGGACAATGACAGTATTCGGCGGGCTCAATCCCGCGATCCCATGATCAAAGCAGCTTTAGAAGCCCTCTATGCAGGAAAGATATGTCAAATTATGCTCCACTGATTTGAGAACTGCACTGTTATACAAAGAAGGTCCTAAGTTGAAACTGATCAATAAACTGTTATACAGAGAAACAGTAGACAGGACAACTAGACAAACAACAACTAGTGCTGCCACTGCTTCGAGACTCAGTACTGAGGTCCTTGCACAACCACATGGGGCACCTTGGTATAGACAGAACACTTGACTTGGTGAGATCCAGATTCTATTGGCCTAAGATGGGGGCTGATGTGGAGCAACACATTCGAACTTGTAGTCGCTGCTTACAGAGGAAAGCTTTGCCCCAGAGGCTGCCCCTTGTTAACATCACCACCAGTGCACCCATGGAGCTGGTCTGTATTGATTTTCTGAGTTTGGAGTCGGATCAAAGAAATATCAGTAATGTGCTGGTGGTCACTGACCATTTCACGAGATATGCCCAAGCTTTCCCACCAAAGACCAGAAAGCATCCACTGTGGCCAAAGTACTTGTAGAAAACTTTTTGTTCACTATGGGGCTCCACAAAGAATCCATTCTGATCAAGGGAGAGACTTTGAGAAGTCGTCTGATCAAAGAGATGCTTTCTCTGTGGGAGTCGAAAGTCCAGAACCACTCCTTACCACCCCAGGGGGACCCACAGCCTGAACGTTTCAACCGCACTTTGCTAGATATGCTGAGGCACCCTGCACCCAAAGGACAAGCCTAGATGGAGCCAACAAATTAGCACCCTGGTACATGCTTATAACTGCACCAAAAGTGATGCCACTGGATTCTCCCACCGCCTGATGTTTGGAAGAAAGCTCGACTACCAGTAGATGTGTGTTTGGGGTCTCTCCTGATGGGGTTCAAGCTGACAACTATTTACAGTATGTGCAAAGTTAAAGGCCCAGCTAACTAATGCGTACCAACTGGCTCAAACCATGGCTGCCAAAAGAAATCTGGCCAACAAAGAAAGGTATGATAAAGGTGAAAGCACAGGAACTCCAGGAGGAGATCGGGTATTGCTAAGAAATCTGGGACTGCATGGCAAGCACAAGATTGCTGACAGATGGCACCATCTCCCTCACATTGTAGTGGGCAAACTAGATGATCTGCCAGTGTACAAAGTAAGGCCTGAGAATAATTCAAAAGATGTAAAAACAATGCATAGAAATCATTTACCCATTGGACAAATCTTAATTGAGTCTGAGCCCTAGAAGATGCCCCTCTGGACCAGTGACTAGAGCTGCTGCTAAGAAAAGATCAAGAAAGTCTGCACCTACAGAAGCAAAGTTAAAGTGTTCCCCTTCACAAGTCCCAGTTGAGCATGACTGTCAGTCCATATCGGAAGAAAGTGAGAGTGACTTTGAATACTATCCTTCTTACGAACTGAGTCAATTGTTTCGGGGCAATCCCCTAGTCAATAGTGGAGACAAAGCTGGTTCTTCTGGACTGTCTAAGCCCCCAGCTTCATCCCTGGAGCCAATGCTCCCAGAAAGTGAAGTGCAAAGCATCAGATCAGATGAAATGGAATCATTGTGCATGGTTGAACTGTTTGAGCTTTCAGGGGAGGAAAATGATAGATTGGGGCAGACTGGTGATACACCCAAACAAGAAGAGTATTTTGAGTGCCCTGACAGTCCACTGCCAGTGTCAAAAGCTCTCCATCGAGCCAAATGTTTGGACTCAGAAACTGTAACTCCTGGAGCTGAAAGTGCCCCAAGTTCTAGCCTCTCTACCCCATGGAGACTCCCTGACAAGTGAGGACAATGCTGAAAATGAGGCTCAGAGTGCAGAGGCTATAACAGTTCCCACTAGAAAGACTGGTCGAGCTGTAAAGCCTGTGGTGCACCTCAGTTATGATTCACTTGGGAGGCCTGTGGACTTGCCTCTCAATGTTGTCCATAAAGGAGTGTATGTGTCCCGAGCTCATTGCCCAAACTGAGCATCAGTGCTAACTCCAAGTTACTTGTGTTGCCCTCTAAGTATGGTGCCTTGCCCCATCAGCCCCAAGGTAACTGATAGGAAGGGCCCCTCTCTTTCAGGTTTCATGTACAAGAGGTAATAACTTGAGTTATGGTACAATGTGTATGTAATACTGTGTAAAGTGACGTACTGCAATGTTTCAGAAATGTGTTCTTGGTAAAATGATATATTGACTGATGATTACGTATGCGAGCCTAATGCAAATGGTATATGGTTGCAGTTGAAACTTATGGGTACTTGCTTGCGGACGTCAAGCTTTCCCAAACCAGGAAGGTGTAACCCCCTGCAAATGGGGGTTCCCAAAAGACTTCCAGGAGCTTGCTTGAATGCTCCAAGCCTGAATGGTGTTTGGCATTTAAGCCATTTATCAGTGAGTGTTTTAGAACCTCTGGTACTGTCTCTTAAGAGCCGTCTGCTTGCAGACATAATTAGTTTGTATGGGGGACTGTGTGTTTCTTTGATTGAGTACCACTCAAGCTGCTGCCAATTCACTTCATTTTGCAGTCACTAGGAGTGCAAAGGGAACCTATCTGGAAAGATGTAACTGTTTGCCAGAAATTATTTAGAGTAATAATGAAATTACAGTTTGTCTAACCTGCTTTCTTTGCAGTCAGAACTGTGTCTGCTAGTTACCCATTCTAGTTTTGAACTGCTGAACTGGACCAATCAGTGTGGTAAGCTAGCTCTAAAATGGTGCCTTGACGAATCAGAACTTGGACTCATAATCTGAGCCAGCCACAAGAGGATTGTATGGGCAGTGACTCTGGGAGATGTAGTTTAGACTTCAGTGCCTTTTTGGACCAACAGCAGCAGTCTATTGTGAGTGACAGCCAATCCAGTCAAGAACTGGGAGGAACTCAAAGGAAGTGCCGGTTTTGTCATTGGAGTGTCAGTTGAGCTTTGGCAGTGAAGAAGGAAGGAGCCCTGTGCTTTTCAGTGTGCAGTTTAGTCAAAAACGTGTGTAAGGCCCAGAGTTCGGTCTGCAGCTTGTTAGGACTGAATCGTCCTGTGAAAGAATCAAAGGATCTCTGAAGAGTGAAAACAGGCTCACCCTGTAGAAGACTGGAAGAATTGCTGAAAATTGCACTTCGGTCTGTCAGGAACTGAATCTGCTGTGTGTTCTCCGGGTATTGTGCAGTAATTGCGATCGGGATACAGATGCAGCCTGCCTGGTATAGTGCTTTCTTTTATATGGATGTGTGAAGAGGTTTGTGTACCTCAAGTGAGCCCTGCTGACATTGAAGGACCCTATCTTATTTGGAGGTCGTGAGTACTAATTCAGGGTCGCTCCCTGTTGAATTGCCACATTAAATCCAAATGGAATTACTGTACTGCTGACTGTTTAATTCTCCTTTCTCTGTGTGAAAGGGCCCCTACCAGCTGCCACGGTTTGGACTAGCCACTAGGGCTTGGGTGCCCAGGGACAGTAACTGATAGGGATAGGCCTGTGCACAGAGCCATAAGTAGATTATTAGAGTGATAAGCTAATTAACCTGATTTCCCCTGTCCTTGTTATATCCCCTAAATAAATCAGGAGCTGCTTGTTTCAGCAAAGTTATACTGCCTGAGGTATTTGTCTATGTTAAAGTACTGTACTGTGATTGTTGCACTGTATCTCATTTCACAGGAGGTCCCAGTGCGGAACCAGACCTGGGGGTAAGTGTATACTGTGAAGGTAATTCTGATATATTGTGTGGGCCACTAGTGGGAAGAAAGGGGGGTTGCAGTGTCCCAGAGGGCTGTGACCAAGTTAGTTTAACTATTGCAAACCCTGACCTCTGGGTGGAGGCACCCGCCATTGGATCCAGGCCCCTCAACCTGTTAGTGGCAAATCAGGCAGGGGTAGTAGCCCCTGGGATAGCGCCATCTAGGGGTTACATGAGAATCTACCTGACCCCCTCCCTGACAGAGGATGAGAATCTACCTGACCCCCTCCCCGGTTCAGGACAATGTTCGGCTGGACACACCTCCAGGGCTAAGAACAGTGACCTATCATCACCCCCTTCCTGGCAGACAATGAGCTCAGAACAATGACCTATCAGCTGCCCCCCCACCCTGGGTCAGGACAGTGTTCAACCAGACACATCTGCAGGGCTCAGAACAGTGACATACCACCCAGCCCTCCCTGGCAGAGGATGACAATCTACTCCCCGGCTCCAGACAATGTTCCACAGAACCCACCTCCTGGGCTCAGAACAGTGAAATGTCAGCGCCCCTCCATGGCAGAAGATGAGAATCTACCTTCTCCCCCTTCCCGGATCCGGATAATGTTCCACCGGCCCACCTCCTGGGCTCTGAAAAATGACCTATGATCCAACCTTCCTTTTCAGAGGATGAGAATCTACCTGCCCCCCCCTCCCCAGCTCCAGACAATATTCCATGGAACCAACCTCCTGGCTCAGAAGAATGACCCGTCAGCCCCCCTTCCCTGGCAGAGTATGAGAATCTACCTGACCCCCTTCCCGGTTCAGAACAATGTTCGGCCGGACACACCTCCAGGGCTCAGAACAGTGACCCATCAGCACCCCCTCCCTGGCAGACAATGAGACTCTATCTGGCTCCCATCCCTGGCTGAGGACAGTGTTCCACTGAATCCACCTCCTGGGGTCAGAACACTGACCTGCCAGCCCCTCTCCATGGCAGACGATGAGAATCTACCTGCCTCCCCTTCCCTGCTGAGGAAAGTGTTCCACTGGACCCTCCTACTGTGCTCTGAACAGTGACCTATCAGCCCCCTTTCCCTGGCACAGGATGAGAATCTACCTGCCCCCTTTTAGGACAATGTTCGTCAGGACACACCTCCTGAGCTCAGAACAGTGACCTATCAGCCCCCCTCTCCATAGCAGAGGATGAGAATCTTCCTGCTTCCTCCCCAGATCTGGATAATGTTCCATCGGCCCACCTCCTGGGCTTAGAAACTGACCTATCAGCTAACCCTCCTTTCAGAGGATGAGAATCTACCTGCCCCGGCTCCAGACAATATTTCATGGAACCCAACTTTTGGCTCAGAAGAATGACCTGTCAGCCCCCTTCTCTGGCAGAGAATGAGAATCTATCTGCCTCCCATCCTTGGCTTGCGGCAGTATTCCACCGAACCCACCTCCTGGGATCAGAACAGTGACCTGTCAGCTGCCTCTCTCCCTGGAAGAGGATGAGAATCTTCCTGCCCCCCCACTCAGGACAGTGTTCTGGCAGACTCTCCTACTGGGCTCACAAAAATGACCCATCAGCCAACCCTCCCTGTCAGGGGATGAGAATCTACCTGCCTCCCCAGGCTCCAGACAGTGTTCCATGGAACCCACCTCCTGGGCTCAGAACAATGGCCTATCAGCCCCCCTCCATGGCAGAGGATGAGAAACTACCTGGCCACCTCCCCAGTTCAGGACAATGTTCGGCTGGACACAACTCCTGGGCTCAGAACAGTGACCTATCTGCACCCTCTCCATGGCAGAAAATGAGAATCTATCTGTCTCCCATCCCTGGCTGAGGACAGTGTTCCAACGAATCCACCTCCTGAGGTCAGAACACTGAGCTATCAGCCCCCTCTCCATGGCAGAGGATGAGAATCTACCTGCTCCCCCCTCCCCTGCTGAGGAAAATGTTCCGCTGGACCCTCCTACTGGGCTCAGAATAGTGATCTATCAGCCCCCCTTCCTGGCACAAGATGAGAATCTACCTGCCCCCCCTTTAGGATGATGTTCACCAGGACACACCTCCTGGGCTCAGAACAGTGATCTATCAGCCCCCCTTCCTGGAGGAGAATAAGAATCTCCCTACCCTCATCTGTGGCTCAGGACAATGTTCCACTGGACCCACCTCTTGGGCTCAGAATAGTGAACTAACAGCACCCCCTGGCAATGGATGAGAATCTACCAGCCCCCACTCCATGGAAGAGGAAGAGAATCTACCTGCCCCCCCGGCTGAGGACAATGTTCGGCCTGACCCACCTCCTGGGCTCAAAACAGTGACCTATCAGCTCCTCCTCCTCCTCCTCCCCTGCAGAGGATGAGAATCTACCTGCTTTCCCTTCCCAGATCCGGACAATGTTCCACCTGGCTCACCTCATGGTCTCACAACAAGTACCTATCAGCCAACCCACACTGGCAGAAGATGAGTATGTACCTGCCCCTCCTCCCCTGTTCCGGAGAATTTTCAGTGGAACCCACCTCCTGGGTGCAGAACAGTGACCTATCTGCACCCCCTTCCTGGCACAGAATAAGAATCTATCTGCCTCCCATCCCTGCCTTATGACAGTATTCCACCGAACCCACCTCCTCGGATCAGAACAATGTCCTATCAGCTGCCCCTCTCCATGGCAGAGGATGAGAATCTATCTGCCCCCTCCCTGCTCCGGACAATCTTCCACGGATCCCACCACCTGGGCTCAGAACAATGACCTATCAGCTCCCTTCCCTGGCAGAAGATGAGAATCTAATTTCCCCCCTTCCTGGATGCGGACAGTGTTCCACCGTGCCCACTTTCTGGGCTCACAGCAATGACCTATCACCCAACCGTCCTTGGCAGAGTATGAGAATGTACCTGCCCACCCTCCTCGGCTCTGGACAATGTTCCATGGAACCCACCTCCTGGGCTCAGAACAGTGACCTATAAGCACCCCCCTCTCTGGGAGAGGATGAGAATCTACCTGCTCCCCCTTCCTGGATCTGAACAATATTCCCATGGGCCCACCTCCTGGGTTCACAACAATGACCTATTAACCAACCCTACCTGAGAGGATGATAATCTATCTGCCCCCCCTTGAGAGTGATCATCCGGACACACCTCTTGGGCTCAGAACAGAGACCTGTCAGCCCCCCTCCCTGGCAGAGGATGAGAATCTACCAGCCCGTCCTCCCTGGCTCAGGACCATGTTCGGCCAGACCCACCTCCTCAGCTCAGAACAGTGACTCAACAGCCTCCATTCCCTGGCAGAGGATGAGAACCTACCTGCTCCCCCTTCCTGGCTGCAGCCAGTGTTCCATGGGTCCCACCTCCTGGGCTCAGAACAATGACCTATCAGCCCTCCTTCCCATGGTCCCACCTCCTGGGCTCACAGCAATGACCAATCAGCCAACCCTCCCTGGGAGAGGATGAGTATCTACCTGTGCCTCCTCCCCTGCTCCGGATAATGTTTAATGGAACCCACTTCCTGGGCTCAGAACAATGACCTATCAACCCTCCTCCCCGGCTCAGGACAGTGTTCGGCCGGACCCACCTCCTCGGCTCAGAACAGTGACCTATCAGCCTCCGTTCCCTGACTGAGGATGAGAACCTACCTGCTCCCACTCCATGGCTCCGGCCAGTGTTCCATGGATCCAACCTCCTGGGCTCAGAACAATGTCCTATCAGCCCCCCTTCCCACAGTCCCACCTCCTGGGCTCACAACAATGACCAATCGGCCAACCCCTTCTAGCAGAGGATGAGTATCTACCTGCCCCTCCTCCCCTGCTCCGGATAATGTTCAATGGAACCCACCTCCTAGGCTCAGAACAGTCACCTATCAGATTCTCATTCTCAAGCAGGGAGGGGGGCTGATAGGTGACTATTCTGAGCCCAGGAGGTAGGTTCGGTGGAACACTGTCTAGAGCTGGGGAGAGGGGGCAGATAGATTCTCATTCTCAGCCAGGGAGGGGGGCTATCTGCCCCCTCTCCCCAGCTCTAGACAGTGTTCCACTGAACCCACCTCCTGGGCTCAGAACAGTGACCTATCAGCCCCCCCCGGCAGAGGATGAGAATCTACCTGTCGCCCCTTCCCGGCTCAAGACAGTGCTCCACTGGACCCACATCCTGGGCTCAGAACAGTGACCTATCAGCCTTCCCTCCCTGGCAATGAATGAGACTCTACCTGTCCTTTCTCCCTCCCTGGCTCAAGACAGTGTTCCGACGGACCCACCTTCTTGGCTCAGAAGAGTGACTTATTAGCCCCCACTCCCTGGCAGAAGACGAGAATCTTCCTGCCCCTCCTCCCAGGCTCAGGACAGTGTTCCCCTGAACCCATGTCCTAGGCTCAGAACAGTGACCTATCAGCCCTCCCTCCATGGTAGAGGCTGAGAATCCACCTGCCTCCCCTCCCTTCCCCGGATCTGGACAATGTTACACTGGGCCCATCTCCTGGGCTCACAACAATGACCTATCAGCCAGCCCTCCCTGGCAGAGGATGAGAATCTATCTACCACCCCCCCAGCCTCAGGACAGTGTTCCACGGAACCCATGTCCTGGGCTCAGAAAAGTGACCTGTTAGCCCCCACCACCGTGGCAGAGGCTGAGAATTCATTTGCTTCCCCTTCCTGGATCCGGACAATGTTCAACTGGGCCCACCTCCTGGGCTCAGAACAATGACCTGTCAGCCAACCCTCCCTGGCCGAGGATGTGAATCTACCTGCCCCCCCCCAACCCGGACAATGTTGCATGGAACCTACCTCCTAGGCTCAGAACAGTGACCTATCATCACCCCTCCCTGGCAGAAGATGAGAATCTACCTGTACCCCCTCCCTGGATCCGAACAATGTTCCACTGGGCTCACAACAATGACATATCAGCCCACCCTCCCTGGCAGAGCATGAGAATCTACCATTCCCCTCCCCCCAGGACAATGAATGGCTGGACACACCTCCTGTGCTCAGAAGAGTGACCTATCAGGCCCCCATCCCTTTCAGAGGATGCAAATCTACTTGTCTCTCCTCTCCTTCTCAAGACAGTGTTCGTCCAGACCCTCCTCCCGGGCTCAGAACAGTGACCTATCAGCCCCCCCCGGCAGAGGATGAGAATCTAACTGTCACCCCTTCCCAGCTCATGACAGTGTTCCGCCAGACCAACCTTCTTGGCTCAGAACAGTGAATTATCAGACCCCACACTCTGGCAGAGGATGAAAATCTATCTGCTCCCCCTTTCTGGATTTGGATAATGTTCCACTGGTCAACCTCCTGATCTCAGAAAATTTACCTGTCAATCAACTCTCCCTGGCAGGGGATGAGAATCTACCTGCCCCCCCTTCACTCCAGGCAATGTTCCATGGAACCCACCTCCTGGCTCAGAACAGTGACCCGTCAGCACCCCTCCCTGGCAGAGAATGAGAATCTACCTGAACCACTCCCCAGTTCAGGACAATGTTCGGCCAGAGACACCTCCAGGGCTCAAAACAGTGACCTGTCAGCACCCCCTCCCTGGCACAGAATGAGAATCTTTCTGCCTCCCATCCCTGGCTGAGGACAGTGTTCCACCGAACCCATTTCCTGTGCTCAGAGCAGTGACTTATCAGCCGCCCCCCCCTCACAGAGGATGAGAATGTACCTGTCCCCTTAGGACAATGATGGCCAGACGCACCTCCTGGGCCCTCAACAATGACTGTTCAGGTAACCCTCCTTGGCAAAGTATGAAAGTCTACCTGCCCCCACCAGTTCCAGAGAATGTTCCAAGAACCCACCTCCTGGGCTCAGAAGAATGACCTATCATCCCTACCACAATGGCAGAGGATGTGAACATACCTGCCCCCTCAGGACAATGATCGGTTAGACACACCTCTGGGGATCAGAACAGTGACCTATCAGCTCCCCCTCCCTGGTACAGGATGATAATCTACCTGCCCCCCCCCTCCCCAGATCTGGACAATGTTCCACCAGACCCACCTCCTGGTCTCACAACAATGACCAGGGACCTAGCTACTTGCAAGATCTCCTTCATCCCTATTGTCCCCTCTGCCCTCTCCGATCTGCTGATGAGGGACTGCTAGAGATTCCCAGGGTTCGTTTAAAGACATCTGGAGCCCACTCTTTTAGTTTTGTGGCCCCGACCCTGTGGAATTCTCTACCTCATCGGATACGAGATTGCCTGGCCATCCAGGAGCTTAAAACTGCACTCAAGACCTATTTGTTTGAGTTTCCATAAGGTGATTTTAATGAGTATTAACTTATAATGGAGTATATATAAGATTTTATTTAAATCAGTAATTATGGTGTTTGTATTAATCATGGTATGTACAGGTGCCTTAGTTGAAGAAAGGCACCTTTTTATAAATAAACTACTTACTTACTTACCTATCAGCCAACCTTCCTGGCAAAGCATGAGAATCTACCTGCCCCCTCTCCCCAGCTCCGGACAATGTTCCAGGGAACCCACCTCCTGGGCTCAGAACACTGACGTATCAGCACCCCCTCCCTGGCAGGCAATGAGAATCTACCTGCCCCCCCGACTCAGGACAATGTTTTGCCAGACCTACCTCTTGGGCTCAGAAGAGTGATGTATTAGCACCCCCTCCCTGGCAGAGGATGAGAATTTTCCTACATGCCCACCCCAGATCTGAACAATGTTCCACCGGGCCCACCTCCTAGCCTCACAACAATGACCTATCAGCCAACGCTCCCTTGCAGATGATGAGAATCTACCTGCCTACCTTGCCTCGCTCCAGACAATGTTCTATGTAACCCACCACCTGGATTCAGAACAGTGAACTATCAGCACCCCCTTCCGGGCAGAGGATGAGAATCTACCTTCTCCCCGGCTCCGGACAATGTTCCACGGAACCCACCTCTTGGTTCTCAGAACAATGACCTATCAGCCCCCTCCTGTCAGAGGATGAGAATCTACCGACCCCCTCAGAACTGTGATTGGCCAGACACACATCCTAGGCTCAGAACAGTGACCTACCTGCCCCCTCCATGGCTCAGGAAATATTCTGCGGACCCAGCTCCTGTGCACCAAAGTGACCTCTCAGCCCCCAGTGGATGAGAATCTACCTGTCCCCCATCTCAGGAGAGTGTTCCACCGAACCCACCTCCTGGGCTCAGAACAGGGACCTATCAGCCCCTACTCCCTGGCAGATGATGAGAATCTACCTACCCCCCCTCCATGGCTCAGCAGAACCTTCAGCTGGACCCACCTCCTGGGATCAGAACAGTGACACCTCAGCCCCCCCCAATGGCAGAGCCTAAGAATCTACCTGCCCCCTCCAGCTCAGCACAATCTTCAACTGGACCCACCTCCTGGCTCAGAACAGTGACCCATCAGCTCCCCCGCCTGACAGAGAATGAGAATCTAACTGCCCCCAAGGATCTGGAGAATTTTCCACCAGACCCACCTCCTAGGGTCACAACACTGACCTATCAGCACCCCCTCCCTGGCAGAGGATGGGAAACTACCTGCCCCCCCCACCCTGGCTGAGGGAGGACATTGGTCCGCTGGACCGACCTGTTGGCCTCAGAATAGTGAGCTATCAGCCCCCCTCCCTGGCAGAGGATGAGAATCTAAATCTACACCCTCCCCAAGTCAGCACAGTGCTCATCCAGACCCACCTCCTGAGCTCAGAACAGTGACCTATCAGCCCCTGCCCTTGGAGAGGATGAGAATCAACCTGCCACCCCCCTTCCCAGGATCCACACATTGTTCCAATGATCCCACCCCCTGGGCTCAGAACAGTGACCTATGAACTACCCCTCCCTGGCAGAGGATGAGAATCTACCTGCCCCCTTCCGCAGCTCAGGATAGTGTTACACCTAATCCATCTCCTGGGCTCAGAACAGTGAACTATTAGCCACCCCTCCCAGGCAGAGGATGAGAATCTACCTGCCCCCTCCTCAGCTCAGGGCAATGGTCTGATGGACCTACAGTACCTCCTGCACTTATAGTAACCTATCAGCCATCCTTCCCTGGCAGAGGATGAGAATGTATCTGGCCCCCCTTCCTGGATCCGGACAATGTTCCACTGGACCCACCTCCTGGCCTCAGAACAATGACCTATCAGCCAAACATACCTGGCAGAGGATGAGAATCAATCTGCCCCCCCCCCCAGACTCCGGACAATGTTCTACGGAACCCAACTCATGGGTTCAGAACAGTTACCTATCAGCTCCCCTTCCCTGGCAGAGGATGAGAATCTGCCTGCCAACCCGACTCAGCAAAATGATCCGTTGGATCCAGCTCCTGGGCTCAGAACAGTGACCTATCAGCCCCTGCCTGCAAAGGATAAGAATCTACCTGCCCCCCTCCCCGGCTCAGGAGAATGTTCCGCTGGACCCACCTGCTGGGCTCAGAACAGTGACTTATCAGTCCCCCTTCCCTGGGAAAAGTATGAGAGTCTACCTGCCCCCCCTTACCAGTTCCAGAGAATGTTCCACAGAACCCACCTCCTGGGCTCAGAAGAATGAACTATCATCCCTACCACAATGGCAGAGGATGTGAACCTACCTGCCCCCCCTCAGGACAATGATCGGATAGACACACCTCTGGGGATCAGAACAGTGACCTATCAGCTCCCCCTCCCTGGTACAGGATGATAATCTACCTGCCCCCCTTCCCGGATCTGGACAATGTTCCACCAGACCCACCTCCTGGTCTCACAACAATGACCAGGGACCTAGCTACTTGCAAGATCTCCTTCATCCCTATTGTCCCCTCCGCCCTCTCCGATCTGTCGATGACGGACTGCTAGAGATTCTCAGGGTTCGTTTAAAGACATCTAGAGCCCACTCTTTTAGTTTTGTGGCCCTGACCCTGTGGAATTCTCTATCTCATCGGATACGAGATTGCCTGGCCATCCAGGAGCTTAAAACTGCACTCAAGACCTATTTGTTTGAGTTTCCATAAGGTGATTTTAATGAGTATTAACTTATAATGGAGTATATATAAGGTTTTATTTAAATCAGTAATTATGGTGTTTGTATTAATCATGGTATGTACAGGTGCCTTAGTTGAAGAAAGGCACCTTTTTATAAATAAACTACTTACTTACTTACTTACCTATCAGCCAACCTTCCTGGCAAAGCATGAGAATCTACCTGCCCCCTCTCCCCAGCTCCGAACAATGTTCCACCAGGCCCACCTCCTAGCCTCACAACAATGACCTATCAGCCAACGCTCCCTTGCAGAGGATGAGAATCTACCTGCCTACCCTGCCTCGCTCCAGACAATGTTCTATGTAACCCACCTCCTGAGCTCAGAACAGTGACCTATCAGCCCCTACCATTGGAGAGGATGAGAATCAACCTGCCCCCCCCTTCCCAGGATCCACACATTGTTCCAATGGTCCCACCCCCTGGGCTCAGAGCAGTGACCTATGAACCACCCCTCCCTGGCAGAGGATGAGAATCTACCTAGCCCCTTCCACAGCTCAGGATAGCGTTACACCTAATCCACCTCCTGGGCTCAGAACAGTGAACTATTAGCCACCCCTCCCTGGCAGAGGATGAGAATCTACCTGCCCCCCCCCCAGCTCAGGACAATGGTCTGACAGACCTACCTCCTGCGCTTATAGTAAGCTATCAGCCATCCCTCCCTGGCAGAGGATGAGAATGTATCTGGCCCCGGATCCGGACAATGTTCCACTGGACCCACCTCCTGGGCTCAGAACAATGACCTATCAGCCAAACATCCCTGGCAGAGGACGAGAATCAATCTGCCCCCCTTCCCAGACTCCGGACAATGTTCTACGGAACCCAACTCACGGGTTCAGAACAGTTACCTATCAGCTCCCCCTCCCTGGCAGAGGATGAGAATCTACCTGCCACCCCGACTCAGCAAAATGATCCGTTGGATCCACCTCCTGGGCTCAGAACAGTGACCTATAAGCCCCTGCCTGCAAAGGCTAAGAATCTACCTGCCCCCCTTCCCGGCTCAGGAGAATGTTCTGCTGGATCCACCTGCTGGGCTCAGAACAGTGACTTATCAGTCCCTCCTCCCTGGCAGAGGATGACAATCCACCTGACTCCCCCACCAGCTCAGAACAATATTTGGCCGGAGAGACTTCCTGGGCTCAGAATAGTGACCTATCAGCTCCCCCTCCTTGGTTGATGATGAGAATCTACCTGCCCCCTCCCCTTCCCGGCTCAGGATAGTGTTCCACCAAACCGACCTCCTGGTCTCAGAACACTAACCTATTAGCACCCCCGGCAGAGAATAAGAATCTCCCTGTCCCCCGGCTCAGGACAATATTCTGCCAGACCAACCTCCTTTGTTCGGAACAGTTTACTATCAGCCAACCTTGCGTGACAGAGGATGAGACTCTACCTGCCCACCCCGGCTCCGAAGAATGTTTAAACAGAACCCACCTCCTGGGCTTAGAACAGTGACCTGTCACCCCCTCCACCCTGGCACAGGATTACAATTATCCTGCTTCTCCTCCCCGTATCTGGACAATGTTTCACCTGGCCCACTTCCTGGGCTCACAGCAATGACCTATCACCCAACCCTCCCTGGCAGTGGATGAGAATCTACCCGTCCCCCGGCTCCAGACAGTGTTCCCACGGAACACACTTCCTGGGCTCAGAACAATGACCTGTCAACCCCGGCAAAGGATGAGAGATCTACTGCTGCCCCTCCCGGAGCGGACAATGTTCCACCGGCCCACCTACTGGGCTCACAAAAATGACCTATCAGCCAACCCTTCCTGGCAGCAGATGAGAATCTACCTGCCTCTTCCTCCCCGGCTCCAGACAATGTTCCATGGAACCCACTTCCTGGGCTCAGAACAATGGCCTATCAGCCCCACTACTTGGCAGAGGATGAGAATCAACCTGACCACCTCCATGGTTTAGTACAATGTTCAGCCGGACAGACCTCCACGACTCAGAACAGTGACCTATCAGCACCCACTTCCTGGCAGAGAATGAGAATCTATCTGCCTCCCATCCCTGGCTTACGACAGTATTCCACTGAACCCACCTTCTGGAATCAGAACTGTGACCTATCAGCTGCCCCTATCCGTGGAAGAGGATGAGAATGTTCCTGCCCCCCCCCCACCGCTCAGGACAATGCTCCGGCGGACCCTCCTACTGGGCTCACAAAATGACCCATCAGCCAACCCTCCCTGGCAGGGTTTAGAGTCTTCCTGCCCCCAGGCTCCAGATAATGTTCCATGGAACCCACCTCCTGGGCTCAGAACAATGGCCTATCAGCCCCCTCCGTGGCAGAGGAAGAGAAACTACCTGGTCACCTCCCCAGTTCAGGACAATGTTCGGCCGGACACAACTCCTGGGCTCAGAACAGTGACCTATCAGCACCCACTCCATGGCACAGAATGAGAATCTATCTGCCTCCCCACCCTGGCTCTGGACAATGTTCCGCCGGAGTCAGGTCCTGGGCTCAGAACAGTGACCTATCAGCCCGGTTTCCCTGGCAGAGGATGAGAATCTACCTGTCCCCCCCCTTCCCGACTGAGGGCAGTGTTCCACCAAATCCACCTCCTGGGCTCAGAACCCTGACCTATCAGCCCCCCACCCTGGCAGAGGATGAGAATCCTGCCCCCCCACTCAGGACAGTCTTCCACCGGACGTCCTACTGGGCTCAGAACAGTGACCTATCAGCCCCCTTCCCTGGCAGAGGACGAGAATCTACCTGACCACCTCCCAGGTTTAGGACAATGTTCGGCCGGACACACCTCCAGGGCTCAGAACAGTGATCTATCATCACCCCCTCCCTGGCAGAGAATGAGAATCTGTCTGACTCCCATGCCTGGCTTACGACAGTGCTCCACAGAAGCCATCTCCTGGGATCAGAACAGTGACCTATCAGCCACCCCTCTCCCTGGCAGAGGATGAGAATCTACCTGCCCCCCTCTACTCAGGACAATGTTCCGGCGGACCCTCCTACTGGGCTCACAAAAATGACCTATCAGCCAACCCTCCATGGCAGAGGATGAGAATCTACTTCCCCCCTCCCCAGCTCCAAACAATGATCCATGGAACCCACCTCCTGGGTGGTCTCTTGGAAGGAGTCAACTTGCCAGTGCTATGCCTTCAAGTGGAAGCACTTTTCTATTTAGTGCCAGGGCAGGGAGCTGGATCCCCTGTCCTTCCCCATGGTTAGCATTCTGAATTATTTGTGGTCCCTCTGTCAGTTGGGCCTGAGATTGATGACTTCAGGATGCACCTAGCAGTCATATCTGCATACAGGGCGCAGGCTGGTATGCGGACGGTAGTGCTGGAAAAGGCAGTGGGGTACTTCTTTAAGGACCTTGACCACTTGTCTCTGTGGGTGTCAACCACTGGACACTTTTTGCTGTTATTGGCAATGCTCATGTGCTAGCCATTTGAACTGATGCACAGATGTGACATCTTTCACCTGTCATGGAAGATCACCTTCTTGGTGGCCATCACTTCCATCAGAAGGATCACTGAGCTCCAGGTGCTGTCAGTGAGTCCCCATACTTGATTTTCCGCAGGAACAAGGTTGTCCTCTGCCCCAACTCAAGGTTCCCTCAAAGTTGTTTCGGAGTTTCGCCCTAATCAGGTGATTAACCTCCCGGTGTATTTCACCAGTCCAACCTTGGACACTGAGCACTGGCTCGACACATTGGACCCGAGGCGAGAGCTCACTTATTACACAGAGCACATAGATTACAATGATCATGCAGAGCATATAGAAAATTGTCCATGAGCTCGCAAGTTGTGTCTTACCCATACCTATTTATCTTTTTTTCTAGAAGGTACATGTCCAATTGTGTTTTAAACACTTGCATGGTACCGCTCTCAACAATTTCCTTTGGTAAACTGTTCCATACTTCTGTTACTCTGTTATTCAGCCAGTATTTCCTCCTGATAGTATTATATCTATCCTTGAGTAACTGGAAGCTATGAGACCTAGTATCATATGTTTGTTCTCTTTTTTTCAGACCCAAGAGTTCCCACATGTTAGAGTCAGTCCATGCCCTATAGATCAAACACATATCACCCCGTAGTCTATGGTATTCTAAGGGATACAGATTCAAGCACTGCAGTCTTTCCTCATAGTTCATTCCCTCTGTCCCCATTATCCTCTTAGTCACCCGCCTCTGGACCCTCTCCACCAACTCAACATCTCCCCTCCTATAAGGGGCCCAGAACTGGACACAATACTCCACATGTGGTCTCACCAGCGCAATGTACAGTGGCATGACAACTTGTCTGTCCCTGCTCCTGATGTGTCTTGCTATACAATTTGCTATGCCGCTAGCCTTTTTAACCACCGTATTACATTGGAGCCCAAGATTAAAATCTTGGCTAATCATAATCCCCAAATCCTTCTCCTCGCTGACTACCTTTAACGTGGACCCCCCTAGAGTATAACAAAATCTATTATTGTTTTTACCAAAATTGCATAATATTGCACTTATCGATATTAAATATAGCTTGCTTCCGAGCCGCCCACCTCTCCAATCCATTTAGTGCCATTTGGAGAACTACCGATCCTCAGAGTTATTAACCGTACTCCCAATTCTGGTATTGTCCGCAAATTTGGACATCCAGACATCTGATTCAACTTGCATTGATGAAATATACAAATTGAACAAACATGGCCCCAATACTGAGCCCTGGGGGAACCCGCTAGTCACTCCGGCAAAACTGGAAAATTCTCCCTTCACACAAACCCTCTGACTTCTTCCAGTGAGCCAATCCCTTACCCATTTTTGTAGCCAATAGGGTAGACCAATCTCATGCAGCGACTCCACAAGCTGTTTATGTGCGACCTTGTCAAAAGCCTTTGCAAAGTCCAGGAACACTATGTCCACTGATTCACCCCTATCCATGGCCCTACTAACTTTATCATAAAATTCCAACAAGTTAGTCTGGCATGATCTGCCCTTTGTGAATCCATACTGAGTCAAATCCATCTTGCCAGTGCTATCAATAAAGTCAACAATATAGTCCTTGATTATACCCTCCAAGATCTTTCTCATGACCGAGGTCAAACTAAATCGGCCTATAGTTTGAAACCTCCTATCTACTGCCTTTTTTATATATAGGTATAACCACGGCTTGTCTCCAAGCCTCTGGTACTTCACCTGTATTGATACTTTCTTGGTATAAATAAGTTATAGGCTCCATCAATAGTGGTGCCATTTCCTTTAATACCCTTGGGTGGATCCCGTCCGGGCCTTGCGCCCTATTCTGATTTAACCGCCTTAATCTATTTAGGACATCCACTGGATCTATTCTTAAAGGTAGTTCCCCCTGTTTAACCATCATACTACTGACAGGAGGCTGGGAATCTTTATTGAAGACAGATGCAAAATATATACTATATTCCTCTGCAAGAGCCTTATTATCACTCACCATATTTCCTTCCTTGGTTTTTAGAGGTCCAATAGTGGTAGTTTTACCTTTTTTGCTGTTGATGTAAGCATAGAAGGCTTTATAATTATCCCCAACCCTGGTTGCTAGTGTATACTCATAATTACTTTTGGCCTTAACTATGGCTTTTTTTACTATTTTAAGATTATTCCTGTATACCTCCCAACCTTTCTCGGAGTTGATTCTTCTTGCTACATGATAATTTTTGGTTTTAGTTTTAAGTAGACTCTTAATTGTTGTATTCATCCAGGGTGCAGTTTGATTTCTTAACTTATTATATTTGTTACTGATTGGTACGTATTTATCAACTATCCCATTTAACTTTGCTGTCAATAACCCACACATGTTAGCTACTGTTGAATGTTGAAAATCCTCCATCCAGTCCCATGCGGCAAATTCTTTGCCCATCTGAGTAAAATCAGCATCATAATATTTGTGAATTTTAGTGATCCCCTTACTTTCCCCAAGATTACCAGAGTACTGGAAGCTCACCATGTCATGATCACTTGAGCCCAAGGGAGGATGAGTCCTGCAGTTTAAAATATGATCTCCTGAGTTACTTAATACTATATCCAAAATATGATTTTGTCTGGTATTTGATGTTACAAGTTCAGCGAGAGGTTTGCCAGCTCTTTGTTACCTACGCTGAAGCTGCACCTGGCAGACCGGCAGCAAAGTGGATAATTGGTAGGTGGACTGTCTCGTGCATCGACATCTGCTATAGGTTGGCTGGTAGGGAGCATCCCGTTGGGCTAAAGGCTCCTTTCATCAGACATATTGCTGTCTCGGTGGCTGCTTCCAGGATTGTTAATGATGAAAGACAGGTCGCCACTAAAGCATGAAAATCCAGGGCAGCAAAAGCAAAATAAACAGTATTTTTACAGAGATGGGGAGACAGAAATTATGTATATATGTAACCCCCCTGCAAATGGGGGTTCCCAAAAGACTTCCAGGAGCTTGCTTGAATGCTCCAAGCCTGAATGGTGTTTGGCGTTTAAGCCATTTATCAGTGAGTGTTTTTAGAACCTCTGGTACTGTCTCTTTAAGAGCTGTCTGCTTGCAGACATAATTAGTTTGTATGGGGGACTGTGTGCTTCTCTGTTTGAGTACCACTGAGCTGCTGCCAATTACTCCATTTTGCAGTCACTAGGAGTGCAAAGGGAACCTATCTGAAAGATGTAACTGTTTGCCAGAAATCATTTACAGTAATAATGAAATTACAGTTTGTCTAACCTGCTTTCTTTGCAGTCAGAACTGTGTCTGCCTAGTTCCCCATTCTGGTTTTGAACTGCTGAACTGGACTAATCAGTGTGGGGTAAGCTAGCTCTAAAATGGTGCCTTGGACGAATCAGAACTTGGACTCATAATCTGAGCCAGCCACAAGAGGATTGTATGGGCAGTGACTCTGGGAGATGTAGTTTAGACTTCGGCGCCTTTTTGGACCAACAGCAGCAGTCTATTGTGGTGACAGCCAATCCAGTCAAGAACTGGGAGGAACTCAAAGGAAGTGCCGGTTTTGTCTGTTGGGAGTTTCAGTTGAGCTTTGGCAGTGAAGGGGAAAGGAACCCTGTGCTCCTTCAGTGCACAGTTTTAGTCAAAAAACATGTGTAAGGTCCAGAGTTCCGGTCTGCAGCTTGTTAGGACTGAATCCGTCCTGTGAAGAGAATCAAAGGATATCTGAAGAGTAGAAACCAGGCTCACCCTGTAGAAGACTGGAGGAATTGCTGAAAATTGCACTCGGTCTGTCAGGAACTGAATCTGCTGTGTGTTCTCCCGGGTATTGTGCAGTAATTGCGATCGGGATACAGATGCAGCCTGCCTGGTATAGTGCTTTCTTTTTACCATATAAATGTGTGAAGAGGTTTGTGTACCTCAAGTGAATCCTGCTGCTATTAAGTGACTTTTGCCTGTGACTGTTTACCATATAAATGTGTGAGGAGTCTCTTGGAGCTCAAGAGTAGCCCTGCTGACATTGAAGGACCCTATCTTATTTGGAGGTCGTGAGTACTAATTCAGGGTCGCTCCCTGTTGAATTGCCACATTAAATCCAAATGGAATTACTGTACTGCTGACTGTTTAATTCTCCTTTTCTCTGTGTGAAAGGGCCCCTACCAGCTGCCACGGTTTGGACTAGCCACTAGGGCTTGGGTACCCAGGGACAGTAACTGATAGGGATAGGCCTGTGCACAGAGCCATATGTAGATGAGTAGAGTGATAAGCTAATTAACCTGATTTCCCCCTGTCCTTGTTATATCCCCCTAAATAAATCAGAGCTGCTTGTTTCAGCAAAGTTATACTGCCTGAGGTATTTGTCTATGTTAAAGTACTGTACTGTGATTGTTGCACTGTATCTTATTTCACAGGAGGTCCCAGTGCGGAACCAGTCCTGGGGTAAGTGTATACTGTAAAGGTAATTCTGATGCATTGTGTGGGCCACTAGTGGGAAGAAAGGGGGGTTGCAGTGTCCCAGAGGGCTGTGACCAAGTTAGTTTAACTATTGTAAACCCTGACCTCTGGGTGGAGGCACCCGCCATTGGATCCAGGCCCCTCAACCTGTTAGTGGCAAATCAGGCAGGAGTAGTAGCCCCTGGGATAGCGCCATCTAGGGGTTACATATACATAGGGCACTGCAAGAACCTTTCCCTCTGCCTACATTGTAATATGTTTTTTATTTATTTATGTAACCCCTAGGTGGTGATATCCCAAGGGCTACTACCCCTGCCTGCTTGGCTAGTAGCAGGTTAAGGGGCCTGAGTTCTGAAACGGGTGCCTCCATCTGGAGGTCAGGGTTTGCAGTGGTCAAGCTAACCTGGGCACAGCCCTCCAGGACACTGTAACCCCCCCCCCTTTCCTTACTAGTGGCCGAACAATACACAATAATCACTTTCACAATACCCTGATACACCACACAAGTACCCACACCATTTGTACTTACCACCAGGGCTTTCCTCTGGCCTGGCCCTGGGGACCCCCTGTAAAACAAGGTTATACACAGCAAATAACAACAGTACAGTACTCTTGCACAAACTGGAACCACAGTCAGGGTAAATGCAAAAAAGAAAAAAGAAAAAGAGAGTTAGATCTGATTTATTTAAGGGACTTGAACAAGAGAGGTGCATAATCGGGTTAATTTGCTTAAAGGCTGTATCAATCAAACAGTTATGCATGCACTTCAGGGTCCATAAACAGTCACACACTCTGGGTACCCAGATGGAGAATGGTGAGCTAGCCAGGAACGTTGCAGCAGGTTGGGGCCCTGTGATGGGAGAAAACAACATGCACAACACACACACTATTTGTAATCCAGAGCTGGAGGACTCAGTTTGTGAAAAGAAAACAACAAGACATTCAGATTACACACTTTTAGATTAGGCTGTTGTTGCAGGGAGCTACCCTGATGATTACTCACGATACCAAGACTGGACACAGGCTGGACAAAAATCGAGACAGCAGGTGGTTAATCTGGAGTGCCAGGAGAAGCAGGGCCCACACGAATCACAGAGGCGTCATTCCTGTTCAAGCGTGGAGCAGGGGCTGATCCCCAGGCAGGTCTCTTGTCAATGGCTTTCTCTGTACAGTGGGTAGTCTGGCTGGGCCAGTGTGGCAAAGCCCAGGCCAAATGGAGACAAATTCAGATACAGTCTGTTTTGGGCTGGATACAGCTTCCAGCAAGCAGAACACAGTTCACACAGTGGGCAACCAAATCACGACCCACTTTCAATACACAGCACATATACATGTAAGGAAATTCTACTGTACCAGGCAAACTGCTCTCTGGTCATGATCACAAAGTCTCTGCACAAACCGGGGATTCAGAAGCAGCTGGAAATCCTGACGGGCCGATCACATTCAGCAAGATGTTCGGTCTTCTTCAGGTATGAGCCTGGTTAAAAAAAAAAAAAAAAAATCAGTGGCTTACTTCATTCTCACAAACTTGGATTTAGTCCAAAATAATTCTTTTCTCTCCCTCTCAGGGCAGCAGGCAGACATGAAGGCCACAACTCAGGCCTTTCCACAGTTCTCCCAAGCAAAACTACTCAGACGGCTGCTTGACTGTCTCAAGCTCTTGCTTCTTCAACTCCCAATTGAGATCTGACTCAAACTGCAGCAAGCCTGGGAATTTCCCCAAGATCCAAAAGGTTCGGTTGGCTGATTCATCTGTCAGTCACAACAGGAGTTCCCCCTTCAGGTGCAAAAAGGCACCAAAGGCCCAAACTACAATTCCTACAGATTCTGACTCCAGACAGCTCCTGTAGTCCGGCTCCATTTTAGGTCCCACCAGTACTGATTAGTCCAATTCAGCAGTCCAGGACCAAGATAATGGAGATAAACAAAACAGTTCTTGCTGCAAAGAAGGCAGGTTAGACAAACTACATTATGATTATCACTCTAAATGATTTTCAGCAAATAGTTGCATCTTTCAACAGAGCTCCCTCTCAGATTACTTATGACTGCAATCCAGGCAGCTCTTAAAGAGACAGTACACAGAGGCTATACAGGCACTCTCTGGCTATCACATTTGAACTGCTAAAATGCAGGACACCTGCCTGGCAGTGAGCATTTAGGCAAGCTCGAGGAAGACTTTTTGGGAACCCCGGTTTGTAGGGGGGTTACATTTAGTTGTTTTTTTCCTGTGGTTGTTGCTCCTTTCTTCTTCTTCTTTTCCATATAAAACCTGTGTTTGGCACACTCTGATGCCACCTCAGAGCCTAACTCTATTCTCTTGCTGTCTTTCTCCCTTAAACTCAGGAGCCTGGATATTCAAACGGGTTGTGCATAGAGCAACAGGGATGAGTCAAGGGCAACCCACCAATGCGCCCCGGCACGTTATTCAAAGGGGCAAGTTGTGATGGGCAACTCCCGATGCGCCGGGGCACATCAGTAATGTTTGCAGCGTAAGTGTAGGGGGCTTGCTCATGCATATGCGGCACATCCCGATATTCAGCCCGGGATGTGCAGCACATATGCTGGCAGAAACTCGCCTTGCGCCACTTGTCCAGGCCACCCACAGGCAAGCTGCCATATTGCAGGGTGCAATACAGCAGCCGCCAGCCATGGGTGGCCACCTGCCCACCCAAAACACTGACCCCAAGCCCCCTGCCCTGGGAGCGTTGTGCCCCCCACCCCATCGCGGGCGACTGTACTGTTAAATCCCTGGCAGTCCAGTGGATACCCCCCCAATCGCCCGATCATGGGCATTTGTAACAATAAACCCTGGTGGTCCAGGAGAACGCCCTCTAACACCTGATCATGGGCATAGGTTGATATACTCCCTGGTGGTCCAGTGGAAGGTCCCCCGTCACCCGATTGCGGGCATATGTGAAATTAGTATCCCTGGTGGTCCCCCAATCGCCCGATTGTGGGCGGACACAGCTAATGAAGCCCTGGTGGTCCAGTGGATCCACTTCCCCACCTGCCCACTGAGGTCCCCCGCCAGCCAGCACTCCCCAGTCAGCGGCGGGCAGCAGCACCCCGCCCGCATGCCTCCCAGCCGCCCTCCAACTGACAGCGTACAGTACGGTCTGTACGGCTATTTCATTCGCATATCAGGTCCGTGTAGTACAGTATGGTCTGCACGCCCATTGGTCCATGCGGTGGACCAAGAGGCATACAGACTGTACTGTACACTGTCAATCGCAGGAGGCATATGGGCGGTGCTGCTGCCGCGCTGACTGGAGGGTGCTGGGTGGCGGGGACCTCAGTGGGTGGGTGGGGGTCCACTGGACCACCAGAGCTTCATTTGCTATGTCTGCCCGTAATCGGGTGATGGGGTTTCACTGGACCACCAGGGATGTTAATTTCACATATGCCCATGAACAGGCGATGGGGGACCTTCCACCTGACCACCAGGGGAGTATGTCAACCTATGCCCACAATCGGGCACTGGAGGGCATTCCCCTGGACCACCAGGGTTTAGTATGATATATGCCCATGATCAGGCATTGGGGGGGTTCCACTGGACCACCGGGGACCTTTATGTTACTTATGCCCGCGATCGGTCGATGGGGGGGGGTATCCACTGGACCACCAGAGTTATTGCAATACCTCTGCCTGCGATCAGGCGTATGGGAGCGGGGGAACTGCCATGGGACTGCAAGGCATCAGTCCCCAACGGCTGCTGCCTGACAGAGCGCCATTCGCAAGTCACCGGTGATCGCGCACCGCATGCAAATGGGGCCATAATGACATGCAAATGGCCCCATTTGCACCTTGCATGCATAATGGCCTCATTTGCATGCCCAGTGCTGAATATTGCAGTTGATGCGCCTAGCGCAACTGCACTGGTGCATCCCCTGCTCCCGTTCTGCCAATTGCGCTGGTGCAGTGCCACTGCATGCGCCATCGGTGCCATATTCAGCGGTGCTGTGCCATGGCACAAAGCAGCTCAGATACCCTGTGCCTGGGCTTGCACCCCTATCCGCCGCAGTTTGAATCTCTCCCTCTCTCTCTTTTACATGCTCATGGATGTTTTTCTATTTAATGTGATGTAAAGTGAAGCACTGCAATTACATAAACATAGAAACATAGACTTTGACGGCAGATAAGGACCACTTGGCCCACCCAGTCTGCCCATTTCCCTACCTACTGGATAAGCTGCAGATTCTAGTTAACCAACAGCCTATTTCCTGCAACCCCCCACTATAATTGCCTTATGTCTGTCCCATGCATGTTTGAATTCCTCCACTGTTTTAGACCCCACAACCTCTCCAGGAAGGCGGTTCCATGCGTCCACCACTCTCTCTGTGAAAAAGAATTTCCTCACATTACCCTGAGCGTCCCCTCTAACTTTAAATTGTGCCCCTTGTTCTTACACATCTCTTTTCTGAAAGATGCTACCCTCCTGGACTTTGTTGATTCTCTTGAGGTACTTAAAGTTTCTATCATGTCCCCCTGTCCCTCCTTTCATCAAGGGTATACATATTAAGCTCTCTCAGTTTCTCTTCATATGGTTTCTGATGTAGACCCTGCACCATTTTAGTTGCCCTCCTCTGGACTGCTTCCATTCTGTCTATGTCCTTGCGTAGATGAGGGTCTCTAAAACTGCCGCAGTACTCCAGATGGGGTCTCACCAACTGTCTGTATAGAGGGATAACCACTTCCTTTTTCTACTTGTGATGCCTCCCTATGCATCCCAGTATCCCCTGGCTTTCCCTACTGACTTCTCACATTGCATACCCACCTTTAGGTCATCTGATATGACTACACCCAGATCCCTTTCCATTATTGTTGTTGTTAGTACCTCCCCTGCTATTGTGTACTCTTCTCCTGGATTTTTATTTCCCAAGCGCATTACTTTGCACTTCTTTGCATTGAATCTAAGTTGCCGCATGTCTGACCATTTCTCCAACCTTGCCAAGTCCCTTCTCATCCTTTCTACCCCCCTTGTGTATCAACTCTGTCACAGATCTTTGTGTCATCCACAAAGAGGCATACCTTTCCTTCCAGACCCTCTGCAATGTCACCTATAAAGATGTTAAAGAGGACTGGACCCAGTACTGAGCCCTGAGGTACTCCACCAGTAACCCCCTTTCTTCAGAATGTGTTCCATTCACTATTACCTTCTGTGTCCTGTTGTGCAGCCATTTTCTACCAGGCTACCACCCTGGGACCCTCCCAGGCTGGCTAACTTGATTATTAATCTTTTTGCGGGACTGTGTCAAATGCCTTGCTAAAGTCTAGGTAGGCCATATCCACAGCCCCTCCCTGGTCTATTACTTTGGTCACCCAGTCAAAGAAATCGATTAGATTTGTCTGACATGACCTTCCTGCTGTGAATCCATGCTGCTTTGGGTCCAGTGCCCCACTGGCCTCTAGGTACTCAACAATTCTTTCTTTCAGACGTGATTCCATCATTTTCCCCACCACTGAGGTCAAACTAACCGGTCTGTAGTTTCCTGCTTCTGCCTTGCTCCCACTTTTGTGAAGGGGAATCACATCTGCCCTCCTCTAGTCCTCAGGTACCACCCCATCTTCCCATGATTTGTTAAAAAGTGTGGTTAGTGGTGTCACTAGGTCCTCCCTTAGCTGTTTTAGGATTCTAGGGTGAATCCCGTCAGGCCCCATTGCTTTGTCCACCTTGAGTTTTAGAAGTTCTTTCAGTACTCTTTCTTCTTTAAATGGACTGGTATCAACCCCACTATCCAGAGTGCTTCTACTGTTTGGTTTAGGTAACTCCTCCTCTTCTTCTTTTGTGATTACTGAGCAAAAGTATTCATTCATTATCTCTGCCTTTTCGCTGTCTCCCTCTGCCCACCTCCCCTCTCCTTTATTAATCTTCCCTATCCCTCCCTTAACCTTTCTATGTTCCCTAATGTACCTATAAAAGGTTTTATCCCCCTTCTTAACTGAGTTGGCTATCCTTTCCTTGGTTTGGGCCTTTGCTTTTCTCACTGCCTTCCCCACTTCTTTCTGCTTTAATTGATACAGTTCCCTGTCGTGCTCCGTCTGTGATTCCTTATACTTTCTGAATGCAGCCTTTTTCTCCTTAACCTTCCCTGACACTTCTTTTGAGAGCCATAGTGGTTTTTTATTCTGCTTTGTTTTCTTTATTTGTTTCACACAAAGGCTTGTTGCCTCCATGATGGCAGTTTTGATTTTCTCCATTGTTCTTCCACCCCTCCTTTCTGGCCATTTGCTAATGCATTCCTCAGGTATTCACCCATTATGCCAAAGTCAGCCCTTCTAAAGTCCAGTATCCTTGTATTTGTATGGCTTGTCTCCATGGTTGTGTTTATTGTGAAGCACACTGTACAGTGGTCGCTTGTTCCCAGGTGTCTACTGACTTCTAAGTTTGTGATCCTCTCTCCATTTGAGAGTACCAGGTCTAGTATTGCTTCCTCCCGAGTGGGTTCCACCACTAGCTGTCTAAGGCATGCTCCCTGTGGGGCATTGAGAATGACCCTGCTCTTGGATGTGGCTGCACTCCATGTTGCCCAGTTAACATCTGGCATATTCAGGTCCCCCATCAACAGTATCTCCCCTTTTTCAGCCATTTTGAGAATGCCCTCTATCATTTTCTTGTCCGTTTCCTCCCCTTGAGACGGGGGTCTGTATACAACCCCTGTGCGGATTGTGATGCCATTCCTTGTCTCCAATGTGACCCAGAGTTCCTCTTGTCCTCCCCCTTTTCTTTTTAGTTCTGTTACTTTGATCCCTTCCCTTGCCTTAAGGTTAGAGTGCAGGAGCTGAAGGATGTCAGTAGGACTTGACAGTAATGGAAGTAAAGAGTGCTTAAGTGTGTACTGGTAGAGGTGGGGGCAGTGAGGGGTGCAATCTCCCCCCCCCTTTTCTATTTGTGGCTGTTTTTTGTGTCCAGCTCCTTTCTTTCTCTTTTCTATATAGAGCCTATATATAGAATATAGAACTCTCTGATGCCATCTTTGAGCCTAATCCTACCCTCTAGTGGTCATCCTCCTTTAAGTCTGGTATTTCCCACTTTCTTCCTTTCAGGTACCCTCCCTTATGTCCCTCGCCTCCCCCTCTGTTCATATGCTCATGTTTTTGCTTTTATTTTTAAAAGATGATGTAAAGTGAAGCACTGCAAGTGAATGTTGTCTTGGGATTAGAGTGTAGGAGCTGGGAAGCTGGTAGCACTTACTTGGTTCTGAAGGACAAAAGAAGGCCATGACCCATCGAGATTGTCCCCCACCACTTTGGTGGGAAAAGTTACACCCAGGAGTTATTAGGTCTGGATCAATGGATGGAGTCTCTTTTAAATGAATAAATGGAGTTACTGTCAACCAAATCTTGCAGCAGACTATTCCACAGTCTGGGGGCACTTACTGTGAAGTAATTTTGCCTTTTATTGGTTCTTGATTTGGCCACATCGATCTGTTTATTATGAAGCCTCAGAAAAATCTTTCTCTTGGAAAATTTTAGACCACATTGCCACATTAGATCCTGAGAATTATGGATTTTATACAGAAAGAGCAGGTCACCTCTACTTCGTCTGCTTTGAAGGGAGTATAGCCCAGTTTCCTGCAGTCTAGCAAGATAGTCACTTTTATCCAAGCGAGGAACCAGTTTTGTTGCCCTCATCTGAATTCTCTCAATCCTATCTATATCCTGTCTAAGATAGGGTTTCCAGAAAGGGGACCCGTAGTCGGAATGTGGCCTTACATGGGTCCTATAAAGGGGAATAATACATTCCTCGGTCTTGGAGACAAATGTATGTTTTATACAAGTAAGCAATGCATTAGATGTTTTATCTACCTTAATGCATTGGTCAGATGAGGACAATTTGTTATTGACATAACCCCTAGGTCTCGTTCATTTATTGAAACTTTAAGAGGGGTATCATGTAAGAGATAGCTCTGTCTCGGGTTATTTTTGCCGAAGTGTAATACAGTACATTTGTCTGGATTGAGCATCATCCCATTAGAAATTGCCCACTGTTCAATCGTTTTCAAGTTATTCCTAAGTATGGACCTATTAGTATCAGTATTTACTGTTCCCCCTAGCTTAGTGTCTTCCACAAACTCTGAAAGGAGATTGCCTGCACTAACCTGCATATCACCAATAAAAACATTGAACAAGGTTGGTCCAAGGACCCTGGTGCACCCCACTGGTCACACTCCCCCTGTCAGAAAGAATGCCGTTTATTGGACAGCCAACAGGTCACCCATTTAACTAACATCTGGGAAAATCCCAAGTTTCAGCATTTTATCAATAAGTTTACCAAGTGGCAGCTTATCGAAGGCCCTGCTATAATCAAGCAGAATTACATCCATGGGGTTACCAGAATCAAGTCCCTTACTTATATAATTGTAGAAGGATACCAGAATAGTTGTACAGGAATATCCCTGCCTGGATCCATGCTGTGTATGGTCAATTATATCATTACAGATTTCCTTTTCCAAGATTTCTTTAATAATTTTCTCTATTAATTTACTTAACTGATGTTAGGCTTATAGGATGGTAATTTTCAGGATTAGAATGACTGCCTTTTTTAAAAATTGGTATGACTGTGGCATTAGCCCAGTCATGGGAAATAAGACCTTTATGGAGAGATTTGTTAAAGATAAGAGTTAGGGGCTTAGCTATGACCTCAGCTGTCTCTAGCAGAAATCTTGTGTTAATATTATCAGGTCCTGGACTTGATGTCTTTTTTAGTGATTGCAAGGCCTTAAGTGTATCGGCTTCAGAGACACAGTAGAATGTGGAAGTACTATCTGAATGCTGATGGAATTTGGGGTCCTCTTTTTTAGAAAAAAATGGAAGAGAACTGCTCATTAAAGGCGTCAGCAATTTCCTTGTCAGCAGATATTATAGAGTTTTCAACTATTAAGGGACCCATGTACCTGTTATTCCCTTTTTATGTTGATTGCGTGCATGCGCAAGAAACATGTTGCATCAGCTTTCTCCACAAGCAGGTTGTGGAGGCGTGGCACTGTTGTGCCCAATGCCCCCACAGCCTGCAAAGGTTTGTCCCCTGTCCCCCAATGCAGTGGCACACTGCTGCTGACACTAGTTCAGCCAGCGTACCACAACTTTCTAAAAAATCAGCCGCTGCAATCAGGGTCCACCTCATCATTGCAGATGGGAGTGACCCATCATTGCAGGGTGGGATGTGGGATCCCTGATATTGTTTGTGAACATGGCAGTGGGTTGCCGCCGTGTTCACAAACAATATACCCCCACCGTGTTTACTTGCCGACGGGGCAGCCCACTCCCTGTCGGCATTCTGTAACCCCCCCCCTTGTTCCTGCCTACGGGGTGCCCAATATCCGTCAGCATAATGATTATCCCCACCTCCTGTTGTTCCTGCCAATGGGGTGCCCAATCCCCATCGGCATAATGATTATCCCCATTTTGTTCCTGCCGACAGGGTGCCCAATCCCGTCGGCATAATGATTATCCTACCCCCATTTTGTTTCCTGCGGCGGGGTACCCAATCCCTGTTGGCATAATGATACTCTCCCTTCCGTTTGCCTTGGCGGTGCCCAATCCCCTCGACTGCTGCGCTCCTCCCCTTGCCTTGTTTGCTGGTGGGGATGCCCAATCCCCGTCGGCCAACCCACCCACACAGGTGGCAAGCTGGAAGCCTACCCTAGCATGCCAAAGCACCTGTTAAATCAGAAAATGGTCCCCGATGTCTTATTTTTGTCACAACCTGTAAAAAAGGGAACGGTCCCTCATAGTCTCCCTGCCCCCCCAACCCACACCCACCCACTGTGCACCCTGGCTCCCCACACCCCAATGCCCAATACTTACCTCTGGAGCTTGGCGCAACGATCTTCGCTGGACCGGGAAAACGTCTGCACTCTTCAAAGCCGACGCCAGAACTAAAGAAATGCCGGTAAGCTGTATAATGTAATAAATAGGGTTTTTCAACTTTAGTGCATATCTCGGGCATTTTGGGAATTTTTCACAAATTTTCAAAATGGGGTTTGGGACCCCTCCTCATAATTCTTGAACTGTCATGGCGTTAATTGGCCCGAAAGGTGGTTCTCGTGGTCACTGCGGAATCACCTTTAGGGCTGATTATGAAAGCGACAGTGCCAGTGTTCATGAGTTAAGCTCTCTAAAGCCTGTTGCAAATTTGGTGGAAAAAATCCGAAAAATGACTGTTTTACGGTGCCTTGCGCGAGTTGCTACATCACCGCTTGTAACCCGCTGAATTACAATATTTTCACACCAGATTTTCAACATTGGCATTTTGTCACACCTCCTTGTGAGCAGTACAGCTGTCATTGTTCACATCCTGGCCGAAATGTGTTTTCGCAGTTCCGACGCAGAATGGCGCGGTTGCTGTGGGAAATCAGTGTTCAGGACAGATTAAGAAAATGACAGTGACACTGTTCGTGAGTAGAGGTCCTAAAATGCCCAAGTTGAAAATGTTCAAGTTCAAGTTTATCGCAGGAAAGACTCCGTTGAGCAAGCTCATTCACAAGGAGGTCCTGAGGCACATACACATACAGTTCGTAATTACATAGACAGGATATATAAAATGTAGAACAACAAAGAAAAAAGATATATATAATACAAGAGGTATACACAATAGAAGTCCTTATGCTATATATGCAGTACATTCCAGCTTTAACCTTGCCCTAAATTATGCAACACATTTCAGCTTAGTAAGTAGAGGACCAGTTGGTACCTAGGAAGTTGACTTGGCATTGGGGGCCTAATAGCACCTACATATGTCTTTTAATTTAGAGATAGCTAGTGTTTTGTAGGAGTTAATTGATACGATGCTGGTTAGCTTCAGCATGGCTTGTAGTTGGTTCCAAATGTTTGGGAGGGCATATGAGACAGCTCTTTGGCCAGCTGCGGTACGTGTCCTGGGAACATCTAGTAGGATAAGGTCAGATTTCCTTAGGGAGTAGGTGCTATGCGAGATGTGTATGAGAGATGTTAAATAGACAGGCAGTTTGTGAAGTAGTAATTTGAGGGTCCAAATGCCAGCATGCAGCAGGCGTCTGGTGGCAAGACAGGTCCACCCAACAGCTGCATAAAGATCACGTTGGTGGGTCCTGTACGCAGAGTTAGTAATGAAGCGAAGAGCACGGTGATAGAGTACATCCAGTTTAGATAGGCTCAAGGTTGGGGAGGAGATAAAGATATTGTCTCTGTAGTCAAGCAAGGGAAGGAATGTTGCTTGGACAAGTCTTTTGCGGGTCACGAGAGAAAAGAGGGTCCTATTTCTAAAGAAGAAACCCAAGCATGCTTTAAGCCTCTTTGATAGATCCTCGATGTGGTCGTTGAAGGAAAGCTTGTTGTCTATCCACATACCTAGATATTTAAATTTAGGTACAACTTCCAAGGGTTCACCTAGGGAGGTAACTATGAAGTTTTTAGATGGGGTAGGTAGGGCACCAGACAAGGCAAGTCTCGAGAAAATCATTGTCTTGGTTTTTGGCATTTAAGAGAAGCTTGGCATTGATAAGGTTGCTTTCTAACTGGATAAAGTCAGCTTGGAGTGCTTCCCTGACTTCAGTTAAGGACGAGCCTGATGCGTACAAAACCGTATCATCCGCAAAGAAATGTATGCTAGAGTTCTTTATGTGGGAGTCAAGGTTGTTGATGAATAGGGAAAAAAGGATTGGTCCTAGGATGGAGCCTTGAGGGACTCCTCTGGCAATTGGAAGGGGAGCAGATAGTAGGCCATCAGCTTTGACTTTTTGTATCCTTCCTGTGAGATAACTGTTAAACCACTGTAAGGTAAGTGGAGTGGCACCTATGTAGGCAAGACAGGTGATTAGGAGGTGATGGTCTACAGTGTCGAAGGCCTTACTGAGGTCTAGAAAGACTGCACCAGTAACCTTCTTGGTGTCCATAGCATGGATCCAGTCATTAGAGACTTTAGCCAAGGCTGAGATGGTACTGTTCTTCGACCTGAAGCCAGATTGGGCCGGGTTTAGGAGTGAGTGCACTTTGAGGTGATTTTTTAGTTGGTTGTATATAAGTTTTTCCAGCACTTTGGAGAGAACGGGCAAGATAGAGATAGGACGGTAGTTGTTTAAGTCACAAGGATCTCCTGATTTGAAGAGAGGAAGAATATGGACAGATTTCCAGCAGGATGGAACAGTGGCTGTGGTAATAGAGAGGTTGAAGTTGTGAAGGATGGGGGCTGTGAGCTGGGCATAGCCTAACTGCAAGAAAAATAATTCAAGGCCATCGTCCCCTGCTCTTTTCTTGGTGTCAAGGCTAAGAATTATGTCTTCGATTTCTTTGTAGCTAAACAGGCACAACTGGAAGGGATGAGGTGGAGTAGCATGTGTAGTATCTGGGCTAGTGTTGCTATTCACTCGGCTAGCATATGGGGAGGAATCGAATGTCAACCCGGCAGTGGCAAAGTGAAGGTTAAGTTCTTTGAGGATTCGCAGTTTATTTTCAACCATCCCGTCCTTGGCCAGAATCTTGGTGGGAAGGGAGGAAGCAGCAGGATGGTAACGATTTGGTAACGATACTCCATAAAATGACGGTGTTAGGAGCGTGCGTTGCGCAGTTGACGCAGCGACGCGGAACTTCATGAATTATAATATTTTCCTCCAGATTTTCAACATTACCATTTTCCCACACCTACTTATGAACAGTGCGGCTGTCATTTTCCCCATCCTGGCCGAAATGTGTTATCGCACTTCCGGCACAGAATAGAGTGGTCGCTGTGGGAAATCACTGTCGGGACAGATTAAGAAAATGACAATTATACTGTTCATGAGCAGAGGTCCTAAAATGCCTATGTTGAAAATTTGGTGATGCTAGCCCATCAATTGACTGTGTTACAAGTGTGCGTTGTGCACTTTCCATGCACCCTTGTAACTTTGCAGATTTGTAATATTGCCACACCAGATTTTCAACAGTGCCATTTTTTCACACCTCCTTATAAGCAGTACAGCTGTCATTTTTCACATCCTGACCGAAATGTGTTTTCACAGTTTCGGTGCAGAATAACGTGGTTACTGTGGGAAGTCAGTGTTCGGGACAGATTAAGAAATTGACAGTGGAACTGTTCATGAGCAGAGGTCCTGAAATCCCTATGTTGAAAATTTGGTGACGAAACTCCACAACATGACTGTGTTACAAGCGTGCGTTGAACTGTTTCCACGCACCCTTATAACTTCGCAAATTTGTAATACTGTCACGCCACATTTTCAACAGTGGCATTTTTTCACAACTCCTTATGAACACTACAGCTGTCATTTTTCACATCCTGGCTAAAATATGTTTTTGCACTCCTGTCGGACAATAGCACGGTCACTCTGGGAAATCAGTATTTGGGAAAGATTAAGATCGACCGAGTGAGAGGGTGGAGTGACTGAGCTCACCTGAGCTCTGTCGGGACTGCTGCGGATTTTATTTGCGGGCAGACAAAGGCCTCAACACAAGAGCCCAGTACAAAAGGGCAGCCTGCAGCACTGGGAGAAACAGAATGAGAGAGCGAGTGGGGGGGGGGGGAGTGAGAGAACTCACCGAAGCACTGTCAGGACTGTTGTGGATTTCTTTGTGGGCTGAAAAAGGCATCAATACAGGCAGGGGCCCAGTACAAAAGGCCAGCCTGCAGCGGTGAGAGAAACAGTATGAGCAAGTGAGACAAGGGGACTTAGTGAGCTCAATAGAGCTCTATCAGGACTGCTGGGATTTCTTTGTGGGCAGAAAAAAGCGCCAATGCAGGCATGAGTCCCATACAAAAGGGCAGCTTGCAGTGCCAGGACAAACAGAATGAGCGATGAGAGAGGGAGACTGCACGACCTCAACGGAGCTCTGTCGGGACAGCTGCGGATTTCTGTGTGGACAGATAAAAGTGCCAACGAAGCCAGGAGCCGCATACAAAAGTGCAGTCTGCGGTGCCAAGAGAAACAGAACGAGCGAGTGACACAGCGGTAGTGAGCAAGCTCAGCGGAGCTCTAGTGTGACTGCTACAGATTTCTTTGTGGACAGAAAATGTGGCAATGCAGGCAGGAGCCCAGTACAAATAGCTAGCTTGCAGCGCTGGCAGAAACGGAATGCGAGAGTGACAGAGGGGGAGTGAGCGAGCTCAGTGGAGCTGTGTTGGGACTGCTTCAGGTTTCTTTCTGGCCAGAAAAAGCCGCCAATGCAGGCAGGAGCCCAGTACAAAAGGGCAGCCTGCAGCACCAGGAGACACAGAACGAGTGAGTGAGGGAGAGGGAGTCAGTGAGCTCAACGGGGCTTTGTTGGGACTGCTGCAGATTTGTTTGTGGGCAGAAAAAGGCAGCAATGCATGCAGGGGCCCAGTACAAAAGGGCAGCCTGCAGTGGCAGGAAAACCAGAATGAGCAAGTGAGTGAGCTCAACAGAGCTGTATTGTAACTCCTGCAAATTTCTTTGTGGGCATAAGAAGGCAGCAACACAGGCAGGAGCCCAGTAGAAAAGGGCAGCCTGCAGTGCCGGCAGAACAGAATGAGCGAGTGAGACAGGCGGAGTGAGCGACCTCAACGGAGGTCTGTCGGGACAGCTGTGGATTTCTTGGTGGTAGAAAAAGCCACCAACACAGGCAGGAGCCGGGGGAGTGAGCCACCTCAATGGAGCTCTGTTGGGACAGCTGCGTATTTCTTCCTCAGGAGAACAAGGTGCCAACGCAGGCAGCAGCCCACTACAAAACAGCAGCCTGCAGCATTGGGACAAACAGACTGAGCCGGTGACAGAGGCCCACTGAGTGAGCTCAATAGACCAACGCAATCAACATTCGGCATTGACAAATGCTTGTTTGTTATTGAGATAGGAAAATAAGGATTTGTAGCTATCTTTGGAGTGTGCCAAACAGAACTCCAGTTTCCTTTTAGACTGTAAAATAGTATATTTCAGTTCTTTTAGTGTTTTTTTGTATTTGATTAGTATTTGTTCCTTAATAGCACCCTCGCTCTTTTTTAGGAGAGAAAATAGCCTTTGTTTACTTTTAATTTGTTTCTTTATGGTTTTATTTAACCACAATGGAATTATCCCGTTTATTTTTGTATGTTAGTTATTTATCATAATGTTTATTGTTTTATATAATTGTAATTGGTTCTATCTTTCTGTAAAGCACCTTGATGGCCCGAAAGGTGCTTATGTGAAATAATAATAATAATAATAATAATAATAATACATTTTATTATATTTCTTTTTTGTGGGGACAAATGATTCTTCTAGATGGTAGATTGTTGTTTTCAGATACCTCCAGGCTTTCTCAAGTGAAAAAGGGGTTAATATTTCCTCCCAAGGAAGTTTGTATAGGTGTTCATTAATAATTTTAAAATTGGCTTTATCATAATTTTTTAATTCCTAGTGGCTTAAGTTCTGTTGGGAATTGAAGATTAATGAGAATGTAACTGAACAGTGGTCACTGGTACCCAAGGGGTCCCTGATGCAGATATTTGATATGTTGCTCCCAGTATTGGTCATCACTAAATCTTATATACCCCCCTCCCGAGTAGGCTCAGTAATAACCTGCTCCAATCCTAAGTCTACAATAAGTGAAATCAAGTCCTTTTCACCGTAATGTTACCAGATAGGGAGGTCCAGTTTTTTGTGGGTATATTAAAGTCGCCTAAAATTAAAACATTACCTTTAGTAGCCATAGCTGTTATTTCTTTGTGTAAGAGAAGTATAATCAGAGTTTGCTGATGGTGGCCTATAACAGGTACCAACCAACTGCTGGGGTTGTCCCTTTATCTGAATATATACCCATAGGGATTCTATGTCATTAGGCTGGGGGAGTTGAAAGGGAGTTATATCCTCCCTGACATAAAGGCAAACCCCTCTTCCAGTTTGACCTTGTTGATCCCTGTGATATAACGTATAGCCTGGTAAATGTGCTATCCATGTAGAATTAGGGTCCCACCAAGTTTCAGTCGTGGATGTAAGTCCATAATTGGCCAAATTACATTTAGCTTCTAGTTCAGCCATTTTGACCAGATTTAAAGATCTGGCATTCAAGGATAAAACCTCACAAATTGTAGGTTTACATAAAGAGTTTTTTTAGAGAACAGGAGGAATACCTGTTCTCCCCCCAGCCTCTAGTTTAAGACTAGACAGCAATTGAAGTAAAGAGTGCTTAAGTTTATCCTGGCATTGCTGGCCCAGTGGAACTGAGAATTGAGGTGCTGGATGCCACAGCTCGCGCCAAGCCGGCGACCCAGGTTCAGGAATGGTCTCGGGCCACCTGGGGTTGGCAGTGGAGGAGAGGATTGAGTGACCAAGGACTGCTCTCCTCTCCTGGGGTGAGTTCCTTTGGGAGTTCCCCTCTGGTGGCAGCTGGCGGGTGCTTCACCTCACAAGGGGACAGCCAGTGGGGACTGGTGTTGGTGGGCATCTGTGGAAGGGGGCCGGAGCATCCCATCCATGCGCTGACACCATTGTACATCCACGCCAAGGCAGAAACCAGAAGGAGAATGGCCCTATCCCTGGTAGGCGAAGGTGGGTCCAGGGACTCTGCACCCACACCCAACATCGGGTCCTCTGTGCCTGTCTCAGTGCTCCACTAGCCTGGCTGCTGTATCAGACTATAGAGTGCCAGTTGAAGTTGGCGGTCCCACCCCGGGGGGGCTCAGAGCTGGGAGGGTCAAGTGGTCCGGGCGGTGGGGGTGGCACACTGGAGCAGTAGCGGAAGACTTCAGATGGGTGGGAGAAAGCAGAGTTGAACAGCTTCACTGGAGAGAGTCCGGGTGATGGTGAGTGAGGAGGCAAAAATGGAATTGGTAGAGGTAGGGGAGGGGGAAACAACATCCTTCCCCTTCTCTGTGGCTGTTTCCTGTGCAGCTTGTTTCTTTCTTTTTTCTATATAGAACCAATGTTTGGCACACTCTGGTCCCGCTTCTGAGCCCAGTCCTACTTTCTAGTTGTCACTCCCCTTAAAACTTGGAATATCTCTTGCCCCACTCTCTCTCTTTCTGGTACACCTCCCTATGACCCTAGCCTCTCCTTCCATTTATCTGCCCATGTCTTAAAAAATATGAGGTAAAGTAAAACACTGCAATTGATTTTTGCCTTAAGGCTGGTGGGCAGGAACCGAAGGAGGCGAGTGGGAGACAGCATTTCTCTTCCAGCGTTAAGTAAATAATTGCTGTGATGGAGGGGGCCAAGGGGACAAATCCAATCTCCTGCTTCTTCTCTGCATAACTAGAGATATATCGCAATAAATGTAAGAAGTGCTGGTGGATACAAATAAAGCTAGGAGGGTAATTAATAAGAGACCTCCAGCTCAAGAGAATAAAAAAGACAGGAGAGACATCATGTTCTAACTAAGACATTTGGAGAGCGGGGGCTTATTCTTTCTAAACAGGGCAGTCTGTTCCACAAATAAGATTCTGGAATGGGAAATATGCACCTCTGCTACCAGCACGGCTGGTGGGGTTAGATGGGGTTTGGGGGCTATGAGCCTGGGGATGGCCGCACACTAGGGGGCCGGTGTATTTGCTATTAAAAGAGACTGAGGCCCCACTCAGTAACAAACCCTGGCTGGAGTGAAGTGGCACTACTGAGAAGCAAAGGGATGAAATTAGAAATACTGAAATAATAATTAACACACCTTCCCTCTTGCCGGGTGAGACCGGGTTGTGTGGAGAGGACGTCCGGTAAAGATGAGTTCAAGGTACTCCACTGGGGCACTCTCCCTGCCCGCCCAGTCTTGAGAGAATTTGGTGCAGGGGGGCAGGGACCCTGCAGGATCGTTCTGGCTCTCTCACAGGCAGCTGGCAAAATATAAATAAAATTGACAGGATGGGAATAAAGAAACAAGAGTAGCAGGTGAAATAACTGAAGGGTCCCACTAAGGCCTCAGAAATCTGACATGTGGGATAGACACCCTTGCTAAGCTCTTGCTCTTTAAAGACACTTCACACATCTGGCCCCGGGGATCTCTCTCAAGTAATCCTACAAACCATCAAAGGGCACAACAGAAGGTTAGCCCCAACCTTGGAAGTCACAATGGTTGTTAGGTTTATATACAGTATAGTATGTTAGAGCAGGTTTTGGATTTACAGGTTATGTTAAATTAGCCTACAAGTTATAATGTTAACAATGTGTTATGTTTCTATAAAGAAACACACAAAAAAGAGACCTTACAGACAGTATAGAACAACAACTATGCTTAGTAGCCAGGCAGCAGTGGGACATAGTACATATGAGCAGTCTACAGTAGAGATACAAGAAAAGGTACACAGGAACAGATTTCAGATGTTTAACAGGCTGGCTGCTTCCCCTTCTCTGACTGAAGACAGTCGGTTAACAGATGGCTATATCCTCAGTTAGGATACTTTCCCCGAACATCAATGGGATAAACAATCCTGTAAAAAGAACAAAATGCTTTCAATACTCAAGGAACCATCCAGCTAATATATATTATTTGCAGGAAACATCTTTCCGCTCATGAAAACCTGAAGCTAGCTAATGGGGGTAGGTTCACTGTGTATTCCTCCTCATACTCAAAAGGAAAGTGAAGGGAGTAGCAGTCCTCATACCTGCAACCACACCGTTTAAGCTTGATAAGCAATACAGTGACCCTCAAGGTAGATATGTAGTTCTGCAGGGTAGACTGTATCAGAAGCAGGCGACACTGGTTAATGACTATCTACCACCACACACAAATACAGGGGTACGTAGAGCATTTATAGCTAAGATATTAGATGACCTGGAGGGGCAACTGATCCTGAGAGGAGACTTAAATATGGTAATGTCAATTCAATTGGACACTGCCAGTCCTAAAAAATGTAGGAGTTGACCAGCGCAGAAATGTTTTAGAACCAATATGGCAAGCCTGGGTTTTGTGGATATTTGGAGACAACTTTTTCCAGGATTAAAAATATTCTTTTTTTCCTCTGGCAGACATCAGAGTTTTTCAAGACTTGATTAGATCTGTACCTCATGTGAACACCTGAGCAGTGTGGTGGACATAACATATGGCCCACAGATTATGTCAGACCACCACTCAGTAACACTAACTTTGGGGAGGGAGCCTAAGTCCACGCTATGGAGGTCAAACACTACATTCCTAAAAGACAAACAATTTTGCTTACAAATGAAGGAAAGAATCCTACAGATAATTTTGGAAAACATCACCTCAGATGTGGAGATTTCTACAGTGTGGGATACATTGAAAACAGTGGTGAGGGGAAATATTATGGCATATTCTTCCCAAAAGAAAAAACAACAGGAGAGATACAAAATACTTAATTAAGAGTTAAACTTCTTACAGTTAATGTATTGCCCAGATGATAAAGATATAGTAACCCAAATTGAAAAGGTAAAACAGGAGATTCAAGCAATCTTAAGCCCTGTTTGCACCACCACATCTGCAGTGCATTAACCTCTGTGCTTGGGTTAATGTGCTGCAGATGTCACCGTGGGAACACTCACCGTTTCGCCTCAGGATGAATTCAGAGCAATTTTTCAGAACGCAGAAGGAGAGGGTACCCCATGCGACTCCAGCAGATTAGCCTGGTGTGCAAACCCGATTATGCGCTCCATCCGCTGCACGTTTTGGTGAGAGAGTGCAATGGCACCACGTTACAGACCACATGCTGGTCATCAATCATGCCCCCCCATAGCCTCCCGGTGCAACTTGCGGCGGAGCATAGGGGGCTGTGTAAACTCAGATTGTGCCTGTGGAAAGACAGTGTGACACACTTGGAGCAGCGCAGTGCTCAGTTTGCAGCCGCGGTGTAAACATGGCTTAGACATTAGAACACAGGGGGCTCGATATTCAAAACATAACCCCGGGGCAAAATTTGCACTGCACAGCCTGCTAAATTAGCCCTGAACCATTAGCACACTATATTCAGAGGAACAGCGCTGGGGCTAAACCTGCTTAATACAGCGTGCAAAGGAAGCAGTGCAAACAGGGCTGAGAGTACAGTGCAAAAATAGCCCGGGAAATAAGACAGCTCTGAATATAGCAACAGAGAATGCCAAAATACAACAGCAGCTCTGTGGACACAGAGGTGGAGAAAGGCGGAGTTGCACTTGGTGGACAATGTGTGTGATAGCACTGAAGTGTTGCACAACAAATGCAAACAACAATGCAGGCCACACACTGTAGAACTGTGCTATGCTTTTGAGAGGTTTGCCCGTGGCTAACACGACTGCACAGTGCTAACACATTAGCCCTCTGCAAACATGTTAGCCCAGGGCAAACATTTGCTATATTCAAAGATCCTATGCAAATGAGCCTACTCAGGCAATCTGTGGGCAAACAGCCACATTAGCATCTCATTATGGCCTGCTTTGCATGCACTCCCATGCACTTTGCCGGTGTTATTACATGGAGCACACAGCTGGTCGGAATGGAAGTACAGGCTGGAAGCTACAGGCCAGGGAGTGCACACAGCTCGTCATGTATACCAAACCTGAGAACAGCCAGGTATCTGCAGGAAATGGGTGTTGGCAGGCTCCTTCAGTGCATACCTCTCACCCATTCAGCAGTGCAATGAGGGACACAGACGTGCTGAATGAGGGCCAATGAGAGGCACCACTCCCTAGAAGGTGGGACACATCCTCAAACATGGAGAAACAAACCCAGAACACTATGGATACCATCACCTTTGAATGTACAAAGGTTAATACGTAGCACCATAGCCTAGAAACCTCTGCTACAATGTCTGGCTGTACATCACATTTACTGTGTGCAAACCACTGCTCCCATGAGGGACGTATGCAGGCCAGGGCTATATTTATTTATTTGTTTTTGATAACCAGATAAGCACACTAGACAACAACTGCCTATTTTCAGGTGCGACCCGGGAGGTTACAGAGTACATGAGATACATTATACATTGTCAGGGAACATACAAGTGGTTCTAGAGTAGATGAGAAACAAAATACAGAGTTTGGGTAACATACAGGCCCACGTACTAATGGGTGGGACAGCAAACAGTACACATGGCATTATACAGTAAGGTGGGCAGTATATCAGCAGGGTACTTAGCAGCATGCGGAGGTAAGAATCAACAGGTAACATCAAGGCAGAGAGTTGGCAGTACGTCAGCAAGATGCATAATAGTATTGAAGAGGTTGAAAACAGCAGGCGACAACGTGGCGGTGTCAACATTCCATGAAAAAAGAAAGTACAGACATACATTTGCATGACCTGAGGGAATAGCATGGGAGAGTGGGGGCATCAAAGTGCAGCTAGAATGGGTGCTAATATGTCAGGGAGCGCCTCTCCAGAGGATGGGCGGAAAGTGCTTAAGGCAGGAATTTCAACAGAGAGTAACAGTGGCCGGTGAGTCAGCACACCAACTCCCAGGGTGGAGAGAGGTCAGGGGTGAGGAGAGGCTAGGGGTGAGGAGAGGCTACTCTGGGTCTATACGGCACATAGACAAGTAGAAGCCGCTTTGAGGAAATTCCATAGGGATGATTTGAAGCAGGGGTGAGTGGGGGAGGCACGAACTAGGGTAGGAAGGGAGTTCCATAATCTAGGTGCATAGACGGAGAAGGCCAGGTCACCAGTAAGGGAGCATGTCCTTGGGACCCAGGCGGATCTGGGCAGCACTAGACCTTAAGTGGTAGGCAGAGGATCCATGTTTGAGGGGTAGGACAAGAGCAGAGGGTGTAGCCATTCTAACTACATTATCTACAAAGTTGCTGAGGACAAAGGCTCGGTGTTTCTCAGGGGGGAGCCACTCCAGTCTAGAGTAGAGCTCACAGCGATGCATAAGGTGAGGTGCAGAGAGTGCAAAGTGACATATGTTGTTATAAGTGGTATCCCGGTTTGCTAGACTGGAGTTAGGCACAGGTGCAAAGGCTACAAGCCCATAGCAGAACGTGAGAAGGAGAATCCCCCTGGCTATGGCGAGCCGAGCAGGCGGAGTGAGGCAATCCTTAGCTCTGTAGGCAAGTCCAAGCTTGCTGTTCGTGGCTTTACAAATGTTCCGAAGATGCTCGGTAAGATCCAGTTGAGGATCAAGGGTGACCCCTAGGTACTAGATGGAGTCAATGACCGGCAGGAGGGAGCCGTTAGCTCCAAGGATAGCTAGAGAAGTAGGGCAGGAAGCGGTTTTGGCCATTGATCCAAAGATCATGGCTTGGGTCTTGTCCAAGTTTGCGGTGAGCTTGTGTCCCGTAAGCCAGTTCTGGATACGAGCGAAGTCTGAATTAAGTCGGGAGTTGATGATAGTAATGTCCTGGGAACTGGACAGTACTACGAGGTCATCCGCATACAGTGTAGTGTGCCCGTAGGATGCAACGGAGGGCAGTTCATTTATGAAGAGGGAAAACAGTAAGGGCCAAGGATAGACCCCTGGGGACACCGCAGCTAACTGGAGAAAGGGCCGAGAGGGCACGGTTGAAGCTAGTGTATTGCTGTCTTCCCCAAGGTAGTTGGAGAACCATGCAAGAGCTTGGGGGGAGAATCCGAGCAAGTGTAGAGTGGAGTGGAGGAGATTATGGTCAGCCCGATCGAAGGCCTTTGCTAGGTCAATGAAGATGGCTCCAGTCAGTTTACCTTGGTTCGTCACGGATCTGACCTCAGAGGAGACCACGGCAATTGCAGTCACTGTACTGTGCCCCTTCCTGAAACCATGCTGTGCAGGGGAGAGAACTACGTACTCCTGAAGGTAATGGGAGGTTTGTGCAGCCACTGCCTTTTCAAGGAGATTACAGGTAGCAGAGAGTATGGCTATGGGGTGATAGTTTTCCATCTCTTTGGGGTCGGCATGTTGGGGAATGTAGAAATGTGTGTAGCACTATATAGATGTGTGTAAATATATAGATATAAAGACACACACACATACATACACACACAAAAGAGACAAAGAACCTCTGTGCGCAAACACTGAAGCAAGGGTTACCCCAAAGGGCATTTGGCTGGGAAGCCAAGTTTCAAGAAAATACAAAATCACACATGCCCACACAATGCAAAGCATCATGGGCTGCATATGCAAATCACCACAGAATATTATGCTGGTTCAACTTTAAAGCAGAATTGTATGGTGCCAAAAGGCCTCTCACACAGTTTGCAAAGGGTGCTAACAGATGACATAGACACGTGTTTCGTCCTACCAGGACTCATCAGTATGCCTCGTCTGTTTGATACCCCAGTGGAATGAACCAGCTACCCTAAGACGATTATGTTGTGGTGAACTCATTAAAATAGAAAACTATTTAAAAGACAAAGAACCTCTGTGTAAACACTGAGGCAAGGGTTACCCAAAGGGCATTTGGCTGGAAGCCAAGTTTCAAGAAAATACTATATATATATATATATATATATATATATATATATATATATACATACATACACACACACACACACACACACACACTCTCACACACACACACACACACGCTAGGGGGTGAGTGGTAAATGAGTGAGATAAAACAGTGTATCATCCACTGCAGTGTGATATTTTTATCCTCTGCTCTACTGTGATGATATCAGCCATTTACACACACAGGTCAGAAAAGGTCATCACTCTAGGCAGCTTTCCCCTCAGCATGCAAGAAACATCTGTGCTGTTACCATAGACACAAATGCAGAACTACTTCAGAGGTCTCACTGCTACCTACAGCTAACTCAGTGAGCATTACAAAACACACCTATTCCCCCCAACTTCCAGCTCATTACTGTGGCTGCAGCCAGAATTCTTAACAGCACAGCTTCACAGAACAGTCTAAACTACTGCCTGCAGCTAACTCAACTACCACTGAAACACACTCTCACTTGTTCCTCAAACTCTGAGTCTCACCCATTCCAATTCCAAGGAGGCAGTATAGCGCTGTGGTCTAAGGCTCTGAGCTGCAAATCTGCTGACATCTAGCAGACCAGACCTGAGTTTGAATCCCACAGCTTCCACTTGCATACTGTGTGACCCTGAGCAAGTCACTTAACCTCCTTGTGCTCCCAGGTCGCTCCTGTAAAAAAGCTTTCATCTTAGTGTGCTATACCTGGTTAAACAACTAAAAAAAAAAAAAAATGACTGTGATACTATCAGCTTGACTGCAGCCAGAATCCTAAAAAGCACAATTTCACAGAACACTCTGCACTTTGCCTGCAGCTGCAGCTAACTTAATTACCACTGAAAACAGTATCAGCTGTTCTGACACTCTGCCTCTCAGCTCATTACAATTACTGTGATGCTCTCAGCTTCACTGCAGCCAGACTTCTAAACAATACAGCCTCACAAAATTATGTTTCTCACTCCTACCTAAAACTAACTAATTTAGCATTGCAAAACACACTCATGTGTCTCCCAGAGTTTATAACACTGCCAGCCCATTCAGAAAAGCTCACACACAAAATGAGCAAACACAGGAACAGAACACAAGAGAGCATAACAAAACTGCTAAAACACTTGGCCCTATTGTATATATCGAATACATGATGGGCAGACTGTGTGCTATGGCAAATATTGTCACTCCTGCATCGTGAGCTCTGAATATCTCACTCTGCAGGAGTGACAATATTTGTCATATCACACTCATGCCCATCATGTATCCATATATATATATATATATATATATATATATATATATATATATATATATATATATATATATATACACACACACATACATACATACATACAGACACACACACACACACACACTCATATAAAATATAAATATATATATATATTTTTTTTTTTTTATATATACAATAGTGCCTGTATCCATATATGTGCCCTGGTAGTCTAGTGCCCCCCAGTTCCCCTGACACAATCATCAGCAGATCAAACCCAGTCCCTGGTGGTCTAGTGGCCCCCCACCCCCATCATGATTCCCAACTCCTGTTTTAACAAACTTCATACATTTCCCTGGCAGTCTAATTTTCTAACGATCCCGACTCCTGTTTCAATACATTTCGAACATTTCCCTGGTAGTCTAGTGTCTCCCTCATCACAATCCCCAATTCTCATTTCAGTAAATTTCAAACATTTCCCTGGTAGCCCAGTGGCCCCCACCAGGAAGTGCCGACCACCCTGCTGCCCCCCAACCATCCTGAAATGGAGCCAGTGACTGGCTCAGCCCTCCACTCACCTCTGTGGCCAGCTGCCAACTAAGTGATGAATGAGCGTGTACCTGACTGAGTTATGAATGAGCACGTACATAGACGCTCATTCATAACTCAGTTGGGTATGCGTTTATTCATCACTCAGTCTGTGGCTGGCCTCAGAAGTGATGGTGGGCTGAGCCAGTTGCTGGCTCTGTTCTGGGATGGTTGGGGTACGGGTGGTCGGCACTTCCGGTGGGGGATGGGGCCACTGGACTACCAGGGAAGTGTTTGACATTTATTAAAACGGAGTTGGGATCGTGGATGGGGTAGGGGGGCCACTAGACTATCAGGGATACATATGGATGCATGCATCTGGGTGTGGGGGATCGGGATGGAAGGGGGACAACAGTGTGCTGTGAGCTGGTGGGGGCAATGGGAGATCTGCTGCCCCCCGGCGCTGCATTGCCACATGCTTTTTGCTGGTGTTATTCAGTGCAGCGCTACAGGTGGCGCAAAAACCTGTAGTGTGGCGCTATTCTTTTGAATATGCCAGTGCGCCAGCTCCCCTCACTCCCCGCCCTGCATACATTAACTTTTAGTATCTATGCTATCACACAGTGCCAGTGCTAATTGAGCTTTTGAATATTGCAGCCTGGCACTATTCCAGTGCAATGGATTTGTGCCAGGTGTAAAGCTTTGAATATCTGGCCCAGCAAGTGTTGGACTACTTAAACAAGCACATTGTGAAGGGGGGGGGGCTTGAGGCACAAGACTCCTAGCCAGGCAACTTAGAGGGCAGTGAAAATCCACCTGTATTACACAAACAAAAATACCAGTCAGGCAAGCAGACCCACATCCAACAAGAAATCAGTCGGGTCTTTCAAGAATACTGTCAGACTCTATGCGGAACCCCACCCAACTGACTCAGTTGACATTCAAAGATATTTGACTCCACTGACATTGCTCAAACATACAGAAGAATAAAAAGATAAATTGGAAGACAATACAAATAGAAGAAATAGAATGGGCAATTGCCAGGGCCAAACCTCATCAATCACCGGGCCTGGACAGCTACCTGACTGAGTGGTATAAAACATTTCTAGAACAACTATTTCCTACCATGTATGGGGCATACAGCCAGGTGGTGGAGGGAGAAACACTGCTGGCCACATGGAAATATGCAACACTGGTGACAATCTTGAAGCCAGGAAAGGACCCAAGTTCACCCTCATCATATTGGTCAATTTCTATGTTAAACCTAGCTTATAAAATCTACACGGCAATTTGGGCCCATCGTGTGGAAACAGTTTTGCCATCACCGATACACCCAGACCAGTCAGGCTTCATTTGGTGCAGACATACCGAAGATAATATAAGAAGAACGATCATAATTTTAGAATACAGTAAACAACACTAAATCTACATGACATTAGTCAGTTTGAATGCAGAAAAAGCCTTTGGAATTTCTTGTGGGGAGTTATTGAAAAGTTAAATTTTCCAGAGAAATTTAGAAAATATCTGCCTCATATTTATGCTGCCCCACAAGCATATATACAAATAAATGGGTCACATTCAAATCCGCTGCCGCTGCAAAGAGGCACAAGACAGGAATGCCCTTTAACTTACTCTTTGCACTATATATAGAACCCTTAGTGCATGCATTAAGAGGAAGCACAGAAGTGAGGGGTGTGCCCTTGGGAAAAGTGAATATGTAGCAATAACACCACGTGAGGTGTGGTTAGGTGATAAAGCACGCATGGGGTGTACTAAGGCACCGAGGCGCGCTGCCGAGTGCCTTATGCCCCTAGGCGTGCTCTTATCAGCACGTAACCCACACCTCGGAGTGTGTTATTACGCTTATAAAATGGGCCCTTCCCAAAGTAATTTTTTAATGTGTAAAAAAAAAAAATACAAAAAAGTGAAACATAAGAAAAGGTTTCAAATAGTGAAAACAGTAAAAAAATAGTCCCTCCTATTAAGTTTATTTGGAATGTATTTATTGTCCCCCCGCACACAAAAAGTTACGAATCCATTCAGAATATGCCTTTTACTTTATTGGGTCTTTTTACATTTCTTTCTTTAGCTGTGTTTAGTTAGAATTGCACTGTTAACAGAGGAGCGGCTGTGTTGACTGGGAGTGAGCCTGTCCCTCACCAGACACCGTAGAGAGCAGAGAGAATCCTTCTTCCTGTTTCCTGCTTTTGTTCTGACAGGCAGATTTTGGTGATTATTTTATTTAAAAAAAGGAAAGCGAGTGCCTGTTTGAAAAGTGAGCATGTTCTTTTGGGGGCACTGAGAAACACTGCTGCGCTGATGGTCACCGATGGTGCGTCGGGTAGATGGCGTTGGCTGACAGCATTTGCGGTTGATGATGAAAAAAACGTACTGTTTCTGTTTCCTTGGCGGGTTTCTCGGCGCTGTTTGAAAATGCTGGCAATGACAGGTATACACTGGTGGCAGACAAGCAGTGAAAAAGATAACAAAAGGTACGAAGTTTTATTAATTGAGATGCAGGACATGTGCAGAGACACTACACATTCTGCTACCGTTTATGGCCGTGGTTTCAAAGAGTGGGAGCAGAAGCGACAGCCCGAGTGAGAGCACCACTTGATAGGTACAGATGGACAGTGAAAAATCTAAATGCAAGTTAGTAAATTTGTAAATGTGTTGTCCTGCAAGGGGGGGGGGGGTCATATATCTTTTATTTTGTGCCAGTCAGCGTTTCTGTTGATGCTTGGCAGAGCTCATTGATTTTTGTTGTCATGTGGCTTTTTGGTGGGCAGTAGTCCCGGTTGGCTACTATATCATCCGATAAGGACACAGCTCAGATGATGTAGTAGCCAGAGACTTGGATTTCTTAAGCCCATTTTATAATGGTTTATATGGAATGGAGCCAGACCCAGGATAAGATACAGACTACTGCAAGTATCAGTACGGGGGGGGGGTAAACCTCCCAAATCTAGATAACTATGCCAAGGCTTCCCATTTAAACACAATCTGGGCCTGGGTATCACCCCAGATAAACCCCATGTGGAAGGAGATAGAATTTGTACTATATGACATGCATGATATAGGCCACATATTATTTGCTAGAGGTACAGGATCTCCGGCTCCATGTCATTTCAGCAATGCAAATTCACCAAATGACAATCACAGTGCATCAATTTAGCGACTACAAATTTAGAAATGCTTTTTTTAGCGAGTATATTTTTCAGCTAACTCAGCTACCGCATTTACAAATGCCTCGCTGAAATGACATGGAGCCCTGTTAAGCCCTCTGGAACCTACCTTTCTGCCTGCCACCACTGATGTTCCCCTCCAGCCTTAATGACTTGAACTACCTCAGGGCCAGAGCAGGAGCAGCACAGGAGAGCAAAAGGATATCTTTGTCCCTCTGATAGCAAAAGCACCCATACACCAGCAAAGGCATACCCCTCTGGCTTCACTAAGTGATCCTAGTGACGCAGAGGGCTGTGTCCCCCTGCACTCCCCCAGGGGCTGTGCCCCCAGACCCCCCTATCTATAGGATTCTAACACCACGGCGCACTTGGACACAAAATAAGTAGCCGATTCCTAATCGCTGTAGTGTGCTTTTGCTATAAGTACTGATCGCTCAAGTTCCTCAATCGCTATTCTTTGCTAGTTGCTATAATTGTAATTGCTGAATTTCATTTGCCATGTTTGAATCGCCATAATTGCATCGTGCAAATGATGTGCTACTAGGATCTCCTCCCCTCTCAGACTTCCAACCCTTCACAGCAAACACCCTGAGGAGTCTGAGGGCTTTGTTTAACAACAGTAAACTGATGGCGGTATTCTGCCCTCTTAAGAAGTTTTGCTGAGGAAGTCGACTTACTACCAGCTAGACTTGATATAGCATTCTCAAGATGGAGACATTTGAGATTAGTGTACTCTTACCAGTCCCTTGATGCTGAGGGTGTTCTCCCCTTCACCTCTCTTCAAAATGGTTACGGGCTAACGGGCCAGGAACATTTTTGGCAGGGCTCGATCTTAACATTGTTTTACTAGCCCTGAACCTAGTGCAATTTGATCAGGGCTAGTGCAGCTAACCCTCTACTTGTCCATCTTGACTAGTGCAGGTTTTCATGGCTGTTAATGAAGTTGAAAAAGATCCTACTTTAGCAGGCTGTAGTCCTTTTGCTAATCTCCCTCAGTGTTCCAGGTGACCTGGTGTGATTAACAACTCATTAAGAGCTGCAATTATCTGGCAGTTCAAGAGGGGGAACTAACAAAAGACTTGATGTGAGTCATTATCACTCAGTTGTTAGGACATTCAGGTAGTGTGCATGCTGTGATCAAGGGTTAAGTCACTAGCTTCCAGTTTGCTGAACTTGTCCCACACTATTAAGACCAGTGTGCCTCATTTCCCAGCCTTTTGAGTGTCCGTATCCAACACTGCAGTGACAGAATGCTATGATGTATACACGGTCTGCCGAGCCAGGTGGTATGTCAACTCTGTACTTTCCCTTGACACCACTGCAGACTAGACTCTGAAGTGGCCACCCATAGCTGTCATTACTGACTGGTATAGGGGTCCACAGCTCCTCGTAATGGATCACACCATTCAGTGACATCCATGCAGTCACTTCCTTACACCACCCAGCATGTCATTTCATCCTAAAACAATGTTTTGGAGCATGTATGGTACAAAGCCAAACCTTAGCAAAATATATACAGTAATTTGAAAGGTTAAAATAGGTATTCCTGGTGTGCATAGATCATCCCATATAGAAAGAGGAGTAGTATAGCATCATATCTGTATACTGCTTCCCTTTTAACTGATGAAAGGACACTGTTATGATAAATCTGTTGTTGTTAGGGCAGAGCATGTTAACACAATACTTTTGTGCCTGGTATATATAAACAGATATGTCAAAGTTTCTTGCATCCCAGTGTGTTTGTTTAACTCTCCCCAAAGAAATCCTAGAACTGCCCCTGGCTCACTTCGCAGTGCTAAAAAAACTTCCAGAAGTGCAGGTCTGGTTAATCACAGGGTGGGGGATGAGAGTGTCTTTTTCTGCCTGACTCTGTACATTACCCTGCAGGTCAGGGTGGAACTGTGGTGAGGTGCATGATGATGTTGGCTATTGTGTGTGCAGAGGTAGAACTGCTTGACTGAACATTTGCTATCATGGTATCCTCTGGTTTGTGGGAGGGGGTGAAGAAAGAGGAAGCAAGGGGTACATGGTAAAAAACAGTGGGGGCACATACTGCATGTGATTAGATTGCAGTCTTTTTTTTGCTGGGACAGGAAGCAATGCGAGAGCAGGATAAATATGCAATAATCAGAGTATTTCTTGGCTCATAGTTTTTCTGTATAACCAATCAAAATGTACCATTATTTTGTGGGCTAGTGCAACCATCTGTGGGCTAGTGCAATTTTTAATCAACTTGTCCGGCTGGCTAGTGCAAAAAAAAGTTAAGGTTGACCCCTGTTTTTCGGTATTTGCAAATACGTACTTACTTACTGTACAAACAACCCCAGTATGCGAGACTCCCTTCTCCTCTACCTATGATTTTTGTAATGCTTAAAGATCTCATACAGGGGAATAATTGGACACATATAATAGGGAACTTTTACAGGGGGTTGCAGGACTATCTAGCTGACACATCACAAACCATACTTGAAGCTTGGAATGAAGACCTACAGACCAATATAACATATGATATATGGGTTAAGTACACTCTCCCAGCAGTAAAGGTCACCTCATCCCAAATTTGGAGAAAATACGCCTGGAAGTACAGGAGCAGATTTTTCTGTAACCCAGCAACATTAACTAAATATCTTTCACAAAGTTATGGGGTCTGCTGGAGAAAATGTGGATGTAGCATTGCTACACATGTACCTGTGTTTTGGTCCTGTCCGATAATATCTGTTTTTTGGAAGAACGTTGCAAATAGTTTTAAGGAGTAATCTATCCCTATAGAGTGGATTAACCCAGTTTTGATTATGTTATCAGTGTCTCCTTCAGGACATAGAGGACCTAGAAATTCTTCAATACAAATCTATCTTTTGGCAGCCAAAAAAAGCAATAACTAGGCAGTGGATGACGGAGACTCCACCTGGAATTGAGCTATGGCATAAGGTGATAAACGAAATTTATAATATGGAAAGATTAACAGCCCAGCTACATAATAAGAGAGTACACTTCCAAAGAAAATGGCAGAGCTAGGTGACGTACTGTGCACAAATAGATCAAGAGTTTGTGCTGTAAGGAGCACAGAGGGAACACTTACTTAAGGAAGAAGGGAAGGAAGAGAGGAAGAAAAAAAGGAAAAGGGAAGTTTGATGTTGGGAGAGGGAGTAAAATAAATAGTTGAGAAAGGAGAGGTACCATCACTGGCAGTAGAAGGAACTACGGGGATGGCCACAACAAGAGAGAGAAAAACATCTAAGAAACTGTTCCATTAAGGACATACTATGTATGTTCTCAATGTGACGAGGTACCTTTGGAAACGAGCCCCTGGCTCAAAGGTTGTAAACTGATTCTCACAAAATAAACAAATAAATAAAAAAGTATAAAAGTGCATGACTAAATATAAATCTATCAAGATGTTACATTTGACAGGATAGATAGAATGGAACTTAGAATGTTGAGGGAAAAGGTTTTTCTATGTATGTAGTATAAAATGAAAAAAAGTCATAAATATAAATTATCTGAAATACTTAAATGCATCACTGTCATGTAAACTGTCTCAATAAAAAGTTTGAATTATATATATATATATAAAAAAAAGATTCTGCTGACTGCCAGACATGGAACTGAGTCCAACAGTCACCCGCTCAAAGCCGCTATGGATGCCTTCAATACAGCCTCCCACTCTGCCACTGCAGGGATCTGCATTGGGAGGCATTCCTGACTGCGAACTCTGTTTATTCCACAAGACATTCAGTAACAGGTTATGAATGGTCTCTTTGATGGAACTCACCTGTTCGGACCGCAGGTAGAGAAGTCTCTTATGGCACTGCATGAAACCAGGACTACCCTTAAGACTTTCAGATCAGCCCCTGCTAACCCTCAGAAGGTAAAAGGACTTTAGAACAAGCAGTCCTTTTGTGGGAAAGGTAAGGGAGCTTAGAACAAATCTTAGCCTCCTCAGCCTCAGATGAAGATATAGTGGAAGACACCTAGAAGTTCCCTCTGGAGCTCCGACCTCGGTCCTGCCTCAGCTGACTGAGGCAGATCTTTCCTCCCCAGTAGGGGGGAACTTGACCCAGTTTTACCATCAGTGGGAGTCCATTACAATGAACAAGTAGGTCCTCTGGATCATCCGAGAGAGATACTTCCTGGATTTTACAGAAATCCTTCCGGACTATCCACCCAGAAGGCAGGCCCTCTTATCTGCTCATATGTCAGAGCTTCTGGTGCAGGAGATTGTGGGCCTTCTGAGCAACAGGACAGTGGACATGGTATCAGAGTCAGAGTGAAACATAAGCTTCTACTTTCTCTACTTGTTCAACGCCTACGTCTCTGACATAAGGACAGGAATCAGGAGTGAGATGAGTCTCTTTGCAGATGACTCAAAACTGGGGGTGGTGGTGGATGGGGAGAAGGGGAGGGTGGCCCTACAGGGGGACCTGGAGGCTCTGGAAAGATGGTCTAGAAAGTGGAAGCTGAGGTTCAATGCAGGGAAATGCAGGGTACTCCACCTGGGGGCCAGAAACCCGGGCCAAGTGTACACCCTGGGGAAATGCTACAAGTCTCGATGGCTGAGAGGGACCTGGGGGTGGTGGTGGATGTCAAAATGAACAACTCGGAGACTTGTAGGAGGGCAGCAGCCAGGGCCAACAGGATGCTGGGATGCATCGCTAGGGGGATCACCTCCAGAAGGAGGGAAGTGATGCTTCCTCTGTATAACTGCTTGGTGAGGCCACACCTTGAGTACTGCGTGCAGTTTTGGAGGCCACACTTGAAGAGGGACATTAAACTCCTGGAGAGGGTCCAGAGGAGGGAAACCAAAATGATTTGGGGCTTGGGGGACAGGACCTATGAGGAGAGGCTCAACGAGCTAAATATGTACACATTGGAAGAGAGAAGGGACCGGGGAGACATGATAGAGGTCTTCAAGTACATGAAGAGGGTAAATAGGGGAGGAACAGTCAGGGTGCTTCGAAGGAAGGAGGAGGGGGCCACTAGAGGGCATGGGTGGAAGCTGCAGGGGGGAAGATTCAGGGGAGAAAGGAGGAGGTGCTACTTCACTGAGAGGGTGGTGGAGCCATGGAATGCACTGCCTAGGGGGCTGGTGGAGGCAAAGACGGTGGAGGGGTTCAAGAGGGGCTGGGACAGGTACAGGGGAAGGGTTCTGGAAGCAAAATCCAATGCAGCAAGAATATCCGGAACTGGGAAGGGAGAAGCCAGAGAAGGCGAGGGGGCAGTAAGGTCAGCACCCAGGGTGGGGCTGACCAATCGAGCAGACTCGAAAGACCGTTAGGCCTATTCTGCTGGCATTTTAGTATGTTAGTATGTACTTCTTTGTACCACAGAAATCAGGGGGCATGTGCCCCATTCTTTTTTTTTTATATTTACTCTTTATGACCCCTTACTTACTGCACTAGAACCCTATCCTCGGGGAGCTATGCATGCTCCCGTAGTTCCTCCCCAGGTAACTCCATCGGGGCTCCGGTAGATCTTCCCTCATCCTGCCACAGTTTGCTCCCAGATGGGGAGGAAGGGGGCCCCCTAAGTCTCCCCCAGTCCATGAGTGTGCGTCGGGTGGTCTGCCTCAGCCCTCTAAGGAGCCTGGTTGTGGATTTCTCAGGCCAACTGGGTCCCATCTCCAGCTGTCCCGTGCAGGGTTTTTATGCTTTTTCTGGTGCCGCCCCATAGGACATCGATGTGCTAGGGGAGCCAAGGGGTGGAGCACGTCACAACATGCTGTCGCTCCAGCTCCCGGCTGATGTCCTCCCACCCACATCATGCCATCTTGCTGCACCTCCACCCGTGGTCACCCAGGTGATGGTAGAGCAGAGGGACAGGCAACCAACCCTCCCCAGAGGAGGAGAGCAGCCAGTGGGCACTCAATCCTCCCCCCTGGCAGGCCTTCCAGCAACCAAAGTCTGTTCCCAAACCCAGATCACTGGCATCTCAAATGGTAGCTTTACTGCTGCACCAGTGGGCCTGCTAGATGTGCCCCATTCTTGACCTAAGAAATTTGAACAAATTCATTGATTGAGAAAAATTCAAAATGATTTCACTGGGATCTCTGCTTCCTTTCCTGAAGTCTTGGGATTGGTTAGCTTTCCTGGGTATGCAGGATGCATACCAGCATATACTGGTGCACCCCAGCCATGACAGACACCTGTGATTCCTTGTGCTGGGGCAGCATTACCAGTTGAGAGTCCTATCCTTTGGGCTGTCCTCAGCACCTCAAGTTTTTACAAAGTGTTTTGCAGTACTTGCAGTGCATCTGAGAAAAATGGGACTCCAGGTCTCCCCATACTTTGATGACTGGACTAGCCAGTTCATCCGGGCAGGGAATGGAACAGGCAGTGGCCTCTGACCCTTCTGTTCCTCACCTCTATGAAGGTTCTGCTGAATCTAGAGAAGTTTCAGCTCCAACCCTCACAGCAGCTGCTATTCATGGGAGCTCTTCTGGGTACGACCAAGGCTGTGCCTTTCTTCCAGAGGGCAGCGTGAAGGTGATCCTGCAGATGTCAGGATACATCATGGAGCATTAATCTGTTCAAGCCTACTCTATGCAATGCATGCTAGGTCTGATGGTCTCCACAGTGTTCACAGTGCCTCTAGCATGGTTACACATGAGATAAACTCAGTGGATGCTCAGTACACAGTGGTCACAAGCATCACATCCTCAGACCCACTCCATTCAGGTGACCAAGCCCCTGGTTCGGTTACTTGCATGGTGGTCAGTGGAGGACAGTCTGCTCCAGGGCTTTCCTTTCTAAAACCCGGAGCCTCAGGTGACTCTCACCATGGATGCCTCCCTGGGTGGGTGGGTGGGGCTCACTGTTAGGGCTTTAAACACAAGGTGTCTGGGACCAGAGACTCATCTCTACATCAGTGTATTGGAGAGTCAAGCTGTTTTGTACAGCCTGAGAGCCCTAGTGGATCTAGTCAGCCACAAAACAGTCCTTCTCCAAACAGACAACAAGTCTGTGATGTACTACATCAACAAACAGGGAGGAGCACTTTATTACCCTCTCTGCAGGGAGGTAATGAGAGTATGGGAATGGTGCCTGGTGCAGAGGATTCTGCTCCAAGCCCTTTATCTGCCAGGAGTCCAGAACACTCTGGCAGATGAACTCAGCCAAACAGAGGCCGATCCTAATGATTGGTCACTAGTTTCAGATGTCATGAGATTGCAGTTCGAAGAGTGGAATACCCCAGATGTGAACCTTTTTGTGTCCCCACTCAATGCCAAGCTGCCTCGATTCTGCTGCAGAAATACAGGACATGGCATTTTTGTCAGGAAGCATTCAGACTGCAATGGTAAAATCTGTTGCTGTATACATTGCCACCAGTAACTCAGGTGCAGAGAGGATTGCTCAAACTGGAGTTGCACAGGGGCAGGATGATCCTAGTCACCCCCTGCTGACCTCAGCAGATATGGTTTCCTCTGTTGAGCAGACTTTCAGTCAGCAAACCGAGAATTCTTCCACTCAGGACAGACTTAATGACTTAGAGTCACCTGGTTCATGCCCGTCTGAGCGCCCTTCATCTTTAGGCCTGGATCCTTATGGAATAGAAGTGAACAGGTACAAGGTATCTCAGAGGGTCTCTGAAATAACTTTTGGCTACCCATAAGCCTTCCACTAGACAAACTTACACAGCCGGGGTGGAAAAGATTTCCCATCTGGTGCTCTAAAACCCACGTGGACCTGTTTGGGTGCCCACCTGTACTTACTAGACCATTTTGATGCTGGCCTACTGTATTCCACAGTGTGCTATATCTGCATACTATGAGCTGGTCAGTACCCTCTACCTGGCACAGCCGCCTCTGTTCAAGAGGTTCTTTACGGGCATATTACACACAGGGTCTCCCATCAGGAAGCCAGTGGTTGCCTGGAATATCAAATTTGTGCTGAATATGCTCATTCACAAACCCTTAGAGTCAATTGCAACATGTGAGCTGAAGCTTTTAACTTGGAAAGCAGCATATTTAGTGGCCATCACCTCTGCTTGCAGAATGTCTAAAATCCATGCCTTGGTCACAGATCCTCCATATACCGTTTTCCACAAGGACTAGGTAGTTCTCTGCACACACCCTAAGTTTCTACCCAAAGTGGTGTCGGAATTCCATCTGAACCAGCCACTAGTGCTCCATATCTACTTTGCCAATTTCCAGGATGAAGCAGATTGCACTCTCCATTCTCTGGATGTTAAGTGGGTCCTCATGTTCTACCTGAACAAAACAAAGGACTACATGCAATCCAAACAGCTGTTTGTCTTCTTCGATCCCAATCAGAAGGGACAGCCTGGTACAAGTGCATTTCTGCCTGGATTGTGAGCTGCCTGTGCCAGTGCTATGCCATGGCTCAGATCAAACTGGAGGGCCAGGTACACACCCACTCCACTAGAGTGGTTACCACATGCCTGCCAGAGATTCACTCTGTGCTAGTCAGTGATATCTGCAGAGCGGCAACTTGGAGCACAGTGCACACATTTTTTAAGCACTATGCCCTGGATGCCTGTGCCAAGCAGCATGCCACCTTTGGCAGGACAGTCCTGACTAGATTAATTTCAGTATCCTGAGTGAGCCCTTGACTAATACTACCCTAGTCCTGGGGATTATGTCTGAGCTTGGCACTCTAACCCACTAGTGTGAATCAATGGTGAAGATTGATTCCTGGAAGATATGAAAATTACATACTCACTGTAATTCTTGATCTTTAGGTTATGCTGCACCTCCTCATTAAAAATGGTACTGTAATGGTTGAGCACTGGTGATGAGGTAAGTCTGTACTGCGAGCTCCCCCTCATGGCGCCATGGATGCACACAGCCTATCTTGCTGCCAGCTCTTCTGAAATGTTTTGGCTCCCAGGGAATCTTAACACTAACAGCTTAGATGCACTAGTGTGAATCAATGGCAAAGATATTCCTAGAAGATCAAGAATTACAGTGAGTATGTAATTTTAATTTCTGTTCGGACAGAGTCTGTGGTGCTACTGGACAGGGTCTTTTCCATCTCCATCTAATTTTGGACATGAATGAGATGGCTAGTGCATATTTCTGTCTTTTGTGTGTAAACCCCCCAAATTGGGCTTACCAGGTGGAGCCATGGCTCTGTGCTCCCCCAGTGATGGCCAGGGGTCCTGGGCAGGATTCAGACCTGTGGTTCCTCTTTTGCAGCTCCGGTCACAGGTTCCTGGTACTTGGTCTGTGGCAAATGGGACGAGCACCAGGGCTGTTTCCACGCCTCCTGGCGCCATTTCAGAGGTCTGCAATTTTAAATAAAAAAAATTAAATATTGCAAATAGTGGTGGCCCACACTCTTCCCATACATGGCCACCGTGTGGAGAGATTGGCGGACCGGCTGCTCCAGGTCCTGGGTCCAGTGTGCTGCATGCTGGGCTTGAGACCACAACAAAAGAGGAAAATAAACTGTAATAAAATAAATAAATTTGTAAATAGTTTGCAGTCCACACTGGGGAGCATGTGCGGCCATCTTTGGAGGACATAGGGATGGAGCATCTGCTCCTGTAGTTTCAGCACCCGCTGGTGCCAATAAGGCAAACTGTAAATAGTTAAATTTGGGACTACAGGTCCCATAGGTCTGTTAGGGCTCTGAGGGCAGAGTAGTATTTGGTATCCTTGAGAGTGGTCCAGGAGCGGACCTTTGTTCTGGCGGGGGTCATTTTGGCACCAGGGGGTAAGATATAAATAAGGTGTTTTGTGTGCCTTTTGGGGGAGATCACTATGGAGTGTAAGAGAGGTTGGAGGGAGTCTATTGCCCACTTAGCCATAGAGGCCCGGTTTGTTTTTTGTGTTGATGTCAGTGGCTCAGGGACCTTGTGAGATGTGGCAGCAGCTGTTAAGTTTGGTGCTCTGGTTGGGCATCACAGAAAAGGATGCCAGAGAGGAGAAGCAGAAGAGCATGAAAATCTGCAGCATGGAAGTGGGACTCCAGAGATAAGGAGATGAGAGGAGAGAGGGAGATGGCTCCTGGGAGGTGGTGGGATCCAGGGGTTCGGGCAAAGCCCCTGGTCCTAGAGACTATTTAGATGGTGGCACCAACTACGGAGGGACTGTGAGTGAGGTCCATTGGGAGTCATGGGTCTCAAAGGAACCCCCTTGGTTCCATGGGGACCCCCGTCTGAGAGACAGTTCCCGTTTTGCTGGCAGACAGACTGATGCTACTTACTGTTTAAAGGCCTATATGGCCAGGAGTTAAGCTGCCCTGCAGTTGGACTATGGCTGCCTAGGCTATGGGTAGCTGCCTGGACTTTAATGCTCAAATGTTACCTTCACGGTCTTCAGTGAACCCAAGCTTATAATGTGATCTCTTCGTCCAGAGCAACTGTTTGTGTGTTTTACTGCTCCATGGAGTGACTGTTACTGTTTATTAACTCTTCATTAAATGAGATCCCCTGTTCCTGCAGTTTGTAGTGATGCTTCGTTTGTTTAGGATGAACTGTTTTGCTGTTAACAAGAAGTTTGTGTCCACAGGCAGCTCCGAGGTTGTGCGTCCAGTGAGCCAAAGGGCCAGCAAGGAAGACGTTGAGAGGCCTGCCTGGTGAAGACTGTCTACAAGGGCCTCTGTAGGCAAAGATGGCAAGGCCAGTCACCAGCAGCTTCATTCCTCCAGATGACCAGCTGTGCACCCAGAGGTCTGCAGGCACCCCAGCTCCATCAGGTCTGGTAAGCCAGGCCGACCAGGTATGTGGAAACTCTTTCTGCTGTATAGTGTCCCCTCCCCAGGACTTTCACCATCATACCCCTAGACGCGGAAGGGGGAGCATTATTTTTCCCCAGATTGCACATTTAAAAGCATTCCATACTGTGACAGCCTGCAGGACCTTGTTTTCTTGGAAGAACCTCTCTGTGAATTGTATAAGGTGGTCTAGGGTTCTGAAGTCTTAGGATCTTACTGTTAAGCCTTTAGATTTTATCAGCCTTTGTCTGTATGTCTAAGCATAGGGTGAGCTGTACTGGGGCATGATCAAATATCACTGTGGGTATGAACTCAGCTGTGCAAAAGCCTGGGATTGAGTGATTACTGATTAGGTGATTCTGGAGCTGGTGTTATGCGGGGGGGGGGGGGTATATTCTCTGTCTGAGGGCTGTAGGAGTCTCCAAGGATCTGTGCAGGTGAGGGAGTGCTGAAGTTCACATAGAGCCCTCTATGGGACTTGCAGCTCTGAAAGTGGACAAGGCTATGGGACCAGGCAGGATACACCAAGGGAATATTAGGAACTCAGGGAGGTGCTAGCTGCCCCACTGATTACCTTTATTAGCAGCTGTCTGGAAAAAGGTGTGATTCCAGAGAACTGGAGGTGAGCAGATGTAAACCCTTTCCATAACAGCAGCAGCAGGGAGAAGGCTAGCAAATATAGGCCACTAAGTCTCACATCAGTGGTGGGGAAATTAATGAAAACCTTGAAAGGAAAAGTTGGTAGAGTATGTTGAATCCAGAGGGCTACAAGACTAAAGGCAGCATGGAATCACAGGGGAAGGTGGACAGATTGATTTCTTCAACTGAGTGACCAGAGAAACAAATGAGGTGGAGGGTAGTGGGTGTGGTCTGTGTGGGCTTTAGCAAGGCCTTCAACTCTGTGCTTCATGGGAGACTGATAAAGAAATTAAGCAGCCTAGGGGTGGAATCCAAAGTGGTGAATTAAGGGAGGAACTGGTTAACAGATAGGTGACAAAGGGTGGTGATTAACGACACTCACTTTAATGAGGGGAGAGTGACCAGCGGGGGTGTCACGGGGTTTCAGTACTGGGACTGATCTTCTTCAATGTCTTCATAAGTGACACTGCAGAAGAAATGGAAGGTATGCCATTTTACAGATAACGTCAACTTCTATGTTTCTATGTAACACCAAAATCTCTAATAGGGTGGACATTCAGGAGGGGTGCAGAAAATACATAGGGATCTTGGGAAACTTGAGGAGTGGTCAATAGCATGGCAGTTGCGGTTCAATGCCTACAAGTGCAAAATCATGCACCTAGGACATAGGATCCCAGGAGCTGAGTACAGGATGAGGGGGTACTGATAGTCACTAAGCAGCAAAGGGACCTTGGGGTTATTGTTGTCGAGGCACAGGTCAGGAAGCATAGGAAGACCAGGAGCAGGTATAAAATTTGCAAGTAGTGTTTTATTTTTTCCAATGACAGTAAAATAAAAAATAAAATTATTCAATATAACTATTTACAAATGCAGTACAAACAGAGAAAACAAAGTCTTTCATCTGAGGGAATCTCTAATTCCAAGTTTCAGTTTCTCAGTCTCTTCTCACTGTAGCAAAAGCATTGCTGCTCTTATTTCTGCCTCATGATCTTGTTAAGAGACCAGAACCTTATAAGTTTCTTTCCTTGCAGATGCAGCAAAATAGAACATGATGTCCCAGAACTGGCCTCTTGTTAACAACTCTGCAAAAGAGTTTGTGCTGCATGTCAAGGTTAACCCCTTAAATTCCAAATAGCTTTTTGCAATAATTTCAACAGTATAATTATATACAGTTTCAAACTAAGGGATCCCAGTATCACTTACAGTTTCACACAAAAATTCACATGTATTTTTATAAATGCAAATATGCAAGGGGAAAGAAAAGACAGAAACAGCAAGTGAAGGCAGAGAGATAGCGCGAGTCGGAGAATCATGAAAACATAAGAGTGATCAATTCCTAGGTTTCATGGGAACATTTGGTTGGCCAACCAGACAGACAAGAGACAGAAAGGAGAAGACAGAACAGATCCTTGTGTTTAACTCTTTCCGCTTAACAAATGGGACAGGGTCATATTCAACCCTGTCACATTTATATCTGATGACCTCAAAGTGGGAGGGCAATGTGACAAAGCACTGAGTAGGGCCAGTGGGATGGTGGGATATAAAAGGAGAGGTATCTCCAGCAGGAGAAGGGAGGTGGTGTTGCTGCTGCATTACTCACTTGTAAGACCCCACCTGGAGTACTGTGTCCAGTTACAGATGCCACACATCAGAAAGGACATAGACAAGGTGCAGGTAGTCCAGAGGATGGCAACTAAAATTATGAATAGATTGCATCTAAAGCCCTCCGAAGAGAGACTGAGGGATCTCAATATGAACACTCTGGAAGAGCGCAAGAGGGGACAGTGAACGGGGTGCAGGAGGAAAGTCTCTTTTAAATGAAAAAGAGCACCAGGACCAGAGGGCATGCAATGAAGCTATAGTAGGTGGGTGGGGCAGGGGGTAGAATTTTAAGAGGGATGTGAGGAAGTACTACTTCACTGAAAGTGTGATGGATGCCAGGAAAAGACTGCCAGTGGAAGCTGTGGAGGAAAAAACAGTAGGCGGTTTCAGCATGCATGGGATTGGTATATTAATAAATTGGCAGTGAGGAGGGTCGGTCACTGGAGACCAGTTAAAGTCTGCAGAGACAGACAAAGCAGTAAGCATCTGGGTAGACTGGGTGGGCCAAGCGGTCCTCTTCTGCTGACAAATTCTGTTTCTATGAATGATTATCTCACTTGGTAGCTAAATTATTTGGTTATTTGTGATTTGGTTAACTATGTTGATATCTCTAATGGGCTTGTTTGTTGCATATTTCTTTTTAATTTTTTTAACTCTGATCCTTTTCCTCCTTCTGGCCACATCACTTCACTCAATCAGAACCCCTACATGCCTCGCTAGCCTCTGTGTCCTGACATACTGGAGTCTGCCCCTAGAGTATTCACCCCCTCAGTATCCCTAGGTATCCTGGATATCCCCCTGTGTGAGGCGAGGAGAGGTCCCCTCCAACCTTCTCCCCACACAATGATGGCGCGGGTGCTGTTTGCTCCTGTCTTGGCAGTTGCCGAGGCACTCAGCGAGGGGTTGTCACCTAGGAGTGACGGGCCACCATTTTTTACCATGTTCTGTTCCCACAGATGTCAGCACTCTAGGAGGGCCAATGGGAGGTATGTGTGAAGACGCAACTCCTCCCAGGGCGTCTTGGCCAACGCTGCCCCATACATTCTGTGTGCCCCGATCTGCACTGTCAACCCCAGGTTCACCTGAGAGATGGCAGTAGAGCAGCAAGACTTGCATGGAACTTTTCCCAGAGAAGGAGAGACGCTGATGGGTGCTCAATCCTTCTCTCCCCCTGCCGACCCCAGGCGACCCAAGCTCATCCTCGAACCTGGATCACCGGTGTGGAGCGAGGTGTGGTGTCCAGCACCTCAACCCTCAGTACCACCGGGCCAGCCCATTTGCTGCATATTTCTGAGATCATGATACCCTGCATGTGACATCATAGTCTGTTTCTCTATAAATAATTGTCACATTACAAAGAGAGGAGTAGGACCTCTGCTAGTGAATGAGCACCAGGAGCAGATGCACACATAGGAGTGAAGATTCCATTTTCATGCAGATGCCCTTCATAGAACAGAAGCAGGAAAGATGGCAGAATAGCCTAGAAGTTAGAGCAATGAACTGTGAACAAGCTTGGTACATCTAGTAGACCTGGGTTTGATTCCCACAACCTCCAGTAACATACTGTGTGGCCCAAAGCAAGTCACTTAACCTCCCTTTGCTCCACGTTTGCCCCTGCAAACAGGCATTGTGAACAGTGGGCCTTACCCAGTTATCAAAGAATAACAAACTCTGGTCAGAGCCAATACAGCTGCAAAATAATGGCATTGATGCAGCCGTAAAAAGTGAAAGGTTGCTTCAGACCCAAGGAAAGCTGAAGAGTTCATTGATGCATGAAAAGAAGCAGATGTGCAGGACCTTTGGGCCATGCACTATGGGAAGCCTCCATCTGCCTACAGAAGTGCAGGGCCTGGTACATTCACGCTTCACATATTCAGTCTTCATTAAGTCACTCTTTACTCATTCACTCTTGACACCAATTTACTCTTGACATATTCACTCTTTTTTTAAATGTTGACCCTGAATTTTCAAGATAGTCATTTTATGAGTGCTCTTAAAAACATGACTTGTAGCATTTATAGTATATTGGCCAAAACATAATTTTGTACCACAAGTGCAAAAAGAGGTCATGCCCAGGATTTAAACAAGTATTTGTCAATGCTGAATGTTGATTGCTTATATGTGCTGTTTAGGTATTTGGAAGTGAAAGTACAATGCCTAAGAACTATCATGTGGCCCCCCCAAGACATCCACTATGTCTTTCTGTTCAGTATTCACAGAAGAGGGGGAGGGGCAAGGGCCACTGCAGTTGCAAAGGCGTGAAGAGGCAGACAATAGTCCATTCACAGGCAGAAGAATCCTGCAGAAGGTGAGTAAATTAACGATGGACAAAGCAAGGGTACCAGATGGCATACACCCAAAGATATAAAAAAAACAAACTGTGAAGGGAAATAGCAGTACCTCTGGCAGCCATGTTCAGTGAGTCATTCAACACAGGGGTGTCACCAGAGAATTGGAGGAGGGCACATGTGGTCCCTCTACAGAAATCCAGCAGTAGGGAAGAGGCGGGGAACTATAGGCCGGTCAGCCTCACTGCAGTAGTGGGGAAGATCATGGAGACATTGGTTAAAGAAAGGATAGTGGGGCATTTAGAAGCCATCAGAGGCCAGGACCATAGGCAACATGGATTCACAGTGAGGAGGTCATGTCAGACAAATCTGGTTGATCTCTTTGACTGGGTGACAAAGGAAGTAAATCAGGGTGGGGCAGTGGACAATGCTTACCTTGATGTAAGCAAAACCTTTGACACCGTCCCACATAGGAGGCTGATAAACTAGCTGAGTAGGCTGGGCATGGGGGAAAGGGTGGTAAAGTGGGTTAGAAACTGGGTCATTATATAAAACCACGGTCAGGCTTCACATGGAGTACTGTGTGCAGTTCTGGAGGTCGCACCTTCATAAGGATATTAACAGGCTGGAGATGGTTCATAGAAGGGCGAATGAGATGGTACAGAGCTTGCAACACAAGACTTATGAGGAGAAATTAAGGGATCTCAATATGTACTCAGTGGAAGAGAGGAGGGAAAGAGGGGATATGATAGAAACATTCAAGTATGTCAAGGGTATAAATATAAGTACTGAGAAGCAGGAGACAGCTGCTATAGGCATATGTGCCAGCTTCTGTGTGATATTCTTTTGTTCTTATAAATCTGTAATCTCCAGTATTTCAGTAACCACATGACCACACTGCCTTCTTTAGGCAATTTTATGCTGTCTGATGCCTGGTGTCAGAAGGCAGCCAGAAGGCTCACCAGCTTGTGTTGCCATTTGAAAAACTTCATAGAGTGGTCAGAAGAGTGGCAACTGGGATTTAATGCAAAGAAGTGCAAAATCATGCACATAGGGAAGAGAAACCCTGAAGCCACTTATAGGCTGGGAGGGGAGTTGCTAGCAGTCACAAAGGAAGAAAGAGACTTGGGCATCATCATCACTGATGACCTAAAATCATCCAAGCAGACCTCTAAAGCAGTAGGTAAGGCTAGGGGGGTGTTAGGGTGTATTAGTAGGGGTATCACAAGTCGTAAGAGGGAGGTAATAATCCCTCTGTACAAGACATTGGTTAGGCCCCATCTGGAGTACTGCGTGCAGTATTGGAGGCCACACCTTCACAAGGACATTAACCAAATTGAGGCAGTCCAGAGAAGGGCAACCAAAATGGTGCAGGGACTGCATCAGAAGACATATGAGGACAGATTAACGGAGCTCAATATGTATACCCTTGAGCAAAGGAGGGAGAGAGGATATGATCGAGACATTTAAACACCTTAAGGGCAAACAAGGTGAAAGAGTCTAACATGTTTAAATATAAGAAAAATAGCAGGACAAGAGGACACAGCATGAGATTAGAGGAGGCCGATTAAGGGGAATGTGAGGAAATTCTTTTTCACAGAAAGGGTGGTAGATGCATGGAATGGCTTACCAAGAAGTGGTGGCTATGAATACAGTGCAGGGCTTCAAACAGGCATGGGATAGGCATAAGGGAGCAATACAAATGACTATGAATAGATAGGTCACTGACAGAGCAAAGGCCGATGGCACATTTATAAGGTAGAAAAAGAAATGGGCAGACTGGATGGGCCTTGCGGTCCTTATCTGCCGTCAACTTCTATGTTTCTATGTTTCTATGAGTGTTCTTTTACTGGTAAGCATTTTGGAAAGCTGGTGAAGGTCTCACAATTTTTATTATGATTTTATCTCCTTATGTCTGTCACCTTTGGTCCCCCCATCCCGACACCCGAACAGTCATCAGTGGCCACAGCTGCAGCCTTCTTCTTGCCAAGATGGTGGGTAAGAAACATAGAAGCATAGAATTCGAAGGCAGAGAAGGACCGCTAACCCACCTAGCATAGGCATAGATTGTGGGGGGCAGAGGGCAAGCTGCCCCCTGAGAAATTAGACCAGGACTTTTTAGGAGCCCGGCCACTGTTCTCCGGTTATCATTTTTTTAATATTGAATGGGCTCAGGGCTTGCCTGGACTGCCTGCACCTCTCTGGGGAGGGAGGGGGTGTGGCGCGCCGTCTCTTAAACAAAAGCTATCCCCTTTTCTGATTGGCTGCAAGCCTGCAACCATAGTAGCCTGCATGTTACAGCTAATCAGAGAGTGCTGCAAGCTGGTGCCATCGCGTGAGCAGTACTCTGTTAGTGGCGCCATTTAGTTGTCTGTGTGCCTTCCATGAAGGAGCAGCAGCAGCATCCATATAGCGTAGGGCTGAGGAGAGATAGCTATTTGAGGATGTCGAGCAGCAGTTGTCGGTTGTCTGTCAGGTGTCACCAGTGTCTCAGTCAGTCTACTGTTCCCACCCTCCTCCTGTCCTGAACAGCCCAGTTTAAATATACCTCACCCGAGACCTACTCTCTGTTTCTCAGTGCAGCCAGCTGTGCTCTGGGCTCTCCCGCTGCCACCTGAGCCTCCCATACCTGACAGCCTAGGAGGCCTGCAGCCACAAGGCCTCTGCCACTGGACAGACCTGGTGGAGGAGTGAGTAGTACAATTACAGTGAGTCTGAGGCACGGCCAGGCTTGCCTGCACACCCAGCTCCTGTGTCCAGCAGACCAGAAAAAAATTTACCGTGTTGTCGGCGAGTCCCACACTACGCCTGTTGCCCACCAGTTCCACGGTCCACCGAGAGGGATTATTCAGGTCAGTGAACAGCCAGGCCCAGAACAGTGAAGAAGCCGGCGGTCATGCAGGCTATAGCAGACCCATAATGCGACATGTTCATCTGGTGTCAGAAAAAATGAGTTACTGTCTCGTCGGGGGATTAATCGGGAGAGGAACGGGACTGTTGGGAGAGACTCGGCAACCTGACCTGCCTTCTTGGCCTTGCTGTGCCCTGCCGCATGCTGCCCTGTCTGCGCCTTACTGATTTGGTGAGTAATCAAAGGCAAGCTGGTTGTTGGAAATTAATACCGCTTCACATCCCAGAAAATGTGTCTTTTGGGGAGGGTTGTCTTGGCCATGGCCATGTGTCTGGGGGTGGGTGGAAGGTTTGCTGTCAGCTTGTGTTTCTTTGGGTGGGAGGATTTGCTGGCTGTTGAGGCTGTCCATGTTGGTGGGGTGGGTGGGTGGGGGCCTATTTGTTTGGTATGATGTGGACACTGGTCATGTTGGTAGGGTGGGGACACTCCAGTTACTGTGCTACTGGTGTGGTGGGGTTTGTTGGGAAACTCACTGGATGATCTGTGTTTGGTGGGGGTGGGGGGATGGTCTGTTTTGTGGGGTTGGGATCGTGGGATACAGTCTGTGTGTTTTGGGGCTGACTCACTGAGAGGATGGTCACTGTTGGGTGCTGGGGAGGGCCTGCATTTGGTGGGGCTGGGGGGGACGATCAGTGTTTGGGGCTGGGGTGGTTAGTATTTGGGACTGGGAGGGCAGTCAGTGTTTGGTGGGGCTGGGGGGACAGTCTGTTTTCTATTCTGGGGTATGGTGGGGTGCAGACACAGGCCATGGTGATGTGGGAACACTGGCTGTGATAGTGGGGTGGTGACACTAGCCATTGTTTGGTGGACTTGGCTGGCCATTTGTCTGGGGGGACTGTCCATGATGGTGGAACAGGGGGACTCTCCATGTTTGCCTGCCGGGTGTCTTGTGGGGAGGGGCGGGACTATTTGCTGGTCAGGTGTCTGGGGGATCTTTCCATGTTGGCAAATGGGGGTGAATGTGGTGATTGCTGATCAGGTGTCTAGGACGGACTATCAATGTTGTTGGGGAGGGAACTCTCCGTGTTTGCTAGCCAGGTGTTTGGGGATTGTTCATGTTGGTGGGGTGGGGAAATTCTGTGTTTGCTAGCTGTGTGTCGGAGGGGTGGGGACTGTCCCTGGTGGGATAGAGGGACCGTCCATGTTTTCTGGCTGCCTGGGTGCCTAGTGGGACTGTCCTTGTCGGTTGGGAGGGCATTCTATGCTCACTGGCCCGGTGTCTGGTGGGGAGGGGGGGACTGTTTGGGTGTCTGGGGGGACTGTCCTTGTAGGTGGGGTGAAGGGGACTGTCCATGTTTGCTGACTGGGTTTCTGGTGAACTGTCCGTGTTGGTTAGGAGGGGGGACATTCTGTGCTTGCTGACTGGGTGTCAGCATATAAACATAAGTAAATGTTAAAACGTAATTTCCACCTCATCCTTTACCTGTCAAGGGATGTATCTCACTGACCTGTGCCCGCAGCTAGCATATGAACATTAGTAAATGTTGAAACATTATTTCCCCCTCATCCTTTACCTGGCTGTAAAAGTAATCTTTCACTTTTTTTGTTTCTCCGATCGTCCACTGTGGAGGGGTGAAACAGACAGATTTCTTGGCCTTGCCGTCTCTGTCTTCATTGCCTGGCAAACACAACCAAAGGGGTAGCTTTTTGTGTTCTCCCCCGTACAGTGTTACAAGACTAGCAAAAAAAATCTTGCACTAAAACATGCACCCTAAAGAAATGATTATACTACTACCTGGCTATTGTTATAGTGACTACTGACTGGCCATGATTTTTTTTGTGGGGGTTGGAACACTGGTCGTGTGTGTGGGTGGGGTTGCGGATACTGCTGGCTGTGTGTGTGTGTGTGTGGTTGGGGACACTGCTGATTGTGTGTGTGTGGGGTTGGGGACACCGCTGGTCATGTGTGTGTGTGGTGTTGCGGACACTGGTCATTTATGTGGGTGGGGTTGGGGATACAGGCATTGTGTGGGTGTGGTGGGGGCACTGTTGTGTGGGTGGGTGGAGGCACTGGCATTGTGTCGGTGGGGCGTGGTTGTAATTGTATACCAGGCAAACTGTGCTGACCGGTAGCTCAACATCTCTCTTTCCAGACAAAGAAAGAAACATAAACAAAATGCAGTATAAAATGTGGTTTTATTTATTTTGGTGTGCCTGTGATGGGGAGGCACAGACCTGGATGCCTGGAGCGGATACCAGATAAAAGGAGCTGGAAATGGTGTTGGTTGGGTGGGGTGGGGAGAGTGGCTGTGCTGGTGCAGTGGGGAGAGTGGCTGTGCTGGTGGGGTGGACACAGAGTGTGGAGAGTGGCTGTGCAAGTCCATCAGGGTGCAGAGAGTAGCTGAGCTGGCCAGTCTGGGTAGAGATAATGGCCTTGCAGGTCTGGGGTGGGGAGAGTGGGCTGTAGCTTTTTGCATGGACATTTAATTCACTGTTGCTTGCTGTGCCTTCTGCTGCCCTGCCGGCTTTGTGCTGCTGTGCTGGCCAGGGCGGACTGGTACACATGCTGAAAAAATGGTTCTGGCCACTGGTGGTGGAGGAGGGAGGGGTGGACGGGCATACTGGCACAGAAATATTTTTTTCAACATGTATACCAGTCTGCTGGGTCCATGCCATGCTTACCTCCCTCGTACAAGGGGCTTCTGAGCACTAAAGATAAGTTTCTGTGTCAAAATTAGGAACTGTTGGAAAGTATGAAATCCTACAGTATAAAAATTGTGCATGTTTATGTAGTTTCACCTTACTGTGTGGTTTGACAAGATGTTCTGTGATCTCTCCTCCTCATTTAGCACCCTGACCTGTGACCTAGCTATTCCCCCTCCCGCCATGGCAGGGGGAAGGTCTGTTGTTTTGTGGTCTTTTGGTGGTTTGTTGGGCATTGTAAAATGCATCGTTTCATTTACTTTGTTGTACTGCCTGGACCTGCTTTACCCTGTCTCTATCCTGAATGTAAACATGGTATAAAAAAAGTTCATTTTTTGGTGGTGTGTGTGTCTGTCTGTGTCTGTGTGTAGAAGAATAGAGACACATGCTCGGACAAAAAAAACTGTATTAAACTACATCAAACTGAAGCAACCATGTTTCATTTGTGCCCTTCAAAACTGTCAGATGAGACGGTTTTGAAGTAGTCTGTGGGGGGGAGCATCCACGGCAACCTGGGCTACCACAACCAGCCCACCACACACTGTCATAGGTGATGCTAATAAAAACTACCAACCAAGTACTTACCTTTCAGGGTGGGTCCTGCGAGGCTGTGCACAGGTATCTGGAGTCGTTGTTCCAGCAAACTTCCTGTGGCATCTGTTCTCTTAGGTTGTGTGATGCGACCACTTTTGTGCCAGGGCAGTTCGTGTTTGCTTGGATGGGGTTGTGTAACCCTGGGCATGGACAGAGATGCGTATTCCTTAGGAGCCCATGGGGAGGAGAGTGGTAGGGGTTGTGGTGTGACCACACCATGCCCATGATCATCTTGAACAATGAGGGGATTTACATCGTTCTGTTGCACTGTCCCAGATACGTCAGCATGCTTGCTAAGAGCACCGCCTGAGGGATATCAGCAAGTCCCATGCTTATGTATGCAATGCTTGCTTGCTTGAGGAGAGCATTATCCTCTTCGCTTACCTTACCTAACCAGATTCAGGCATGTGACATTGAATAATATGGAATGGGATGGGATGGGATGGGATGGGAGACTAATGAATTAACTTGGTTATAACAAAGAAAAGTGTTAACACTGGGTGCAAGTAAGCAATAATGCCCGACAGGGCGTGTGTCATGCTGGGATAATGTCACGCCTCAGGTGGTTGGGCATGAGTGTATCCAATACATAAGGCATGATGTTATCCTACCATGACACACACCCTGGAGGGCATTATTGCTATTATACTATGGCGTGTTGTTATACAGAATTAAAAAAAAGAATTTTAAAGATGTTTTATTTGGTGTGGAAAAATATGTTTAAGAGAAGATACAAAAAACCACACTAATGTAACCCCTAGATGGCGCTATCCCAGGGGCTACTACCCCTGCCTGATTTGCCACTAACAGGTTGAGGGGCCTGGATCCAATGGCGGGTGCCTCCACCCAGAGGTCAGGGTTTGCAATAGTTAAACTTACTTGGTCACAGCCCTCTGGGACACTGCAACCCCCCTTTCTTCCCACTAGTGGCCCACACAGTATATCAGAATTACCTTCACAGTATACACTTACCCCCAGAACTGGTTCAGGCACTGGGACCCCCTGTAAAACAAGATACAGTGCAACAATCACAGTACAATATTTTAACATAGACAAATACCTCAGGCAGTATAACTTTGCTGAAACAAGCAGCTCTGATTTATTTAGGGGATATAACAAGGACAGGGGGAAATCAGGTTAATTAGCTTATCACTTTACTCATCTACCTATGGCTCTGTGCACAGGCCTATCCCTATCAGTTACTGTCCTGGTACCCAAGCCCTAGTGGCTAGTCCAAACCGTGGCAGCTGGTAGGGGCCCTTTCCCACAGAGAAAAGAAAAATTAGTTTAAACAGTCAGCAGTACAGTGATTCCATTTGGATTTAATGTGGCAATTCAACAGGGAGCGATCCTGAATTAGTACTCACGACCTCCAAACAAGATAGGGTCCTTCAATGTCAGCAGGGCTACTCTTGAGCTCCACAAGACTCCTCACACATTTATATGGCAAACAGGCAGGCTGCTTCTCTATCCCGATCGCAATTACTGCACAATACCCGGGAGAACACACAGCAGATTCAGTTCCTGACAGACCGAGTGCAATTCAGCAATTTCTCCAGTCTTCTACAGGGTGAGCCTGGTTTCTACTCTTCAGATATCCTTTGATTCTCTTCACAGGATGGATTCAGTCCTAACAAGCAGTTACACAAGCTGCAGACCGGAACTCTGGACCTTACACATGTTTTTTGACTAAAACTGTGCACTGAAGGAGCACAGGGTTCCTTTCCCCTTCACTGCCAGAGCTAAACTGAAACTCCAACAGACAAAACCGGGCACTTCCTTTGAGTTCCTCCCAGTTCTTGACTGGATTGGCTGTCACTCACAATAGACTGCTGCTGTTGGTCCAAAAAGGCGCCGAAGTCTAAACTACATCTCCCAGAGTCACTGCCCATACAATCCTCTTGTGGCTGGCTCAGATTATGAGTCCAAGTTCTGATTCGTCCAAGGCACCATTTTAGAGCTAGCTTACACCACACTAATTGGTCCAGTTCAGCAGTTCAAAACCAGAATGGGGAACTAGGCAGACACAGTTCTGACTGCAAAGAAAGCAGGTTAGACAAACTGTATTTTCATTATTACTCTAAATGATTTCTGGCAAACAGTTACATCTTTCAGATAGGTTCCCTTTGCACTCTAGTGACTGCAAAAATGGAGTGAATTGGAAGCAGTTCGAGTGGTACTCAAGTAGAGAAACACACAGTCCCCCCATACAAACTAATTATGTCTGCAAGCAGACACCTCTTAAAGAGACAGTACCAGAGACTCTAAAAACACTCACTGATAAATGGCTTAAACGACAAACACCATTCAGGCTTGGAGCATTCAAGCAAGCTCCTGGAAGTCTTTTGGGAACCCCCATTTGCAGGGGGGTTACACTAATGCTAACAATCATCAAGAGGTTCATGGAGAGGCTGAGACTAGACCTGTGATGAATCGGATGTACTGGGATAACATCATGGGTCTAGCCCAAGACTGACCAATCAGAGGCCAGCATTCATTCTTGTCATTGTATAATCGCATTTTTTTATGTAATCTTTGTAAATAAGAGCTCATGCTGTGAGGATGCACATGCTGGGATGTTTCCCATACCATCCATGTTTATAAGTATACTGAGGTGGCACAGCCATTTGCTGCACTTCCTTGAAACATGCTTTTTGCACTCCTCAAGGGTGGGAGGGCTAGCTCAAGCAGACATTTCAAGAAGTTCAGGATCCACTATAAGGGCTGGACTTGGAAGGGTTATGTAAGCAGCAAAGGGGGGTGAGAGACTAGTGAGCTATCCACCTGGAGGTTCAGGTGGGGGCAAAATAGGTCAAGACTGATTTGAATTGAAGCTGAGGGAGGTCCTGTCCTCTTGAGAAGAAAGTTAAGTTCCTTACATATTTTCAACTTTACAAGTAAGTCCTCACTCCCAAGGCAGAAGAACAAAGAACTGAATACAAAACAGATCTCGGTCAGTTTTTCGACTCTGGTCTCAGAAGGAGTTGGGCCGAGAGCAGGCTGCAGTAAAACTGGTGGGGTGGGGAAGTGCTCTGACTTGGCCTGGGCTGGTCCCTCCCAGGAGTTATTCAGCTGTAGTCTTAAATGTTTTTTGGGCATTATTTGATGCTGGTTGATTTATTTGCATTACGTAAGCCACCCGCCCTCTTCACTGTCGTGATACGCGAAAATCAGGACTTTTTTGTTACTTTGCCCCCCCTGTAAAAATAACAGACTACGCCCCTGCCACCTAGTCTGCCCATTTCCCTACCTGATGGATAAGCTGCAGATTCTAGTTAATCATCAGCTTACTTCCTCCTACCCCCTCAGTAGAATTGCCTTATATCTGTCCGTGTGCAGCTGCCTTCACAGTCTGTGAAGTCTGATGTCTTTCAGTGCCACTTCTTGGTCATTTTCCAACACAGGCGAGGTATTGCCAGCCCAAAAGTAACTCAGTACAAGCACTTTTCAAAGTGGGGAAGAAATGGAGTGAGGAAGCATCAAGTACTCATTCAGATGCGGCGTTGATTTTAAGATCAGCATACTGGTGTGGACACTGCAAATAGAACCCCAGCTCTTTAAGCAGCCTTATGAAGAGTAAAGGCTCCTTGAAGCACTGGGGTTCTGTTTATTGTACTGTAAGTGGGCTGCATCTAATTCAGTAATTTACTGTACCTTACATCTGGATGTATTGTAGGTCCAACCTTGAGTAAACACTGCACCTGAATTAACACATGGTGCCATAGAAACATAGACTTTGTCAGCAGAAAAGGACCGCTCAGCCCACCCAGTCTGCCCAAGTGTTCTCTACCTACTTGTAACTCCTACCTGTATATGTTACTGCATGTCTTATTCTGCCTGTGTCCATCAGGACCTCCTTGTGAATGAGCATGCTTAATGGATTTTTTCTGCAATGAACTTGAACCTACTTTACTTCCATAGCCCTATTGATCTCCGTTGACCCCCTCATCCCCTTTTTCTAATATACCCCAATGTTTATCCCATGCATGCTTGATGCTCCCTACTATTTTAGCTTCCACCACTTCTCCTGGCAGTCTGTTCAAGGCATCTACCACCCTTTCAGTAAATAAGTATCTATTCTGAATGCCCCCCCAGCTTAATTGTATGTCCCTTGGTTTGGGTGTTCATCCTCAGTTGAAGGGAACTCCCCAACTGTACCCTCTTTACCCCTGTGAGGTACTTTGTAGGTCTTGATCATGTCACCTCTCGCCCTCCTCTCTTCCAGAGTGCACATGTTGAGATTCTTCAGTCTTTCCTTATAGGGATTCCTTTGAAAATTCTGAACCATTTTAGTTGCCTTCCTCTGGAAAACCTTCACCTTATGTCCTTTCTGAAGTGTGGACTCTAAAACTGGATACAGTACTCCAGCTGGGGGTATAGCAGGGAGTGATACAATGGCCGCACAACATCCCTCCTCCTCCTACTGGAGATGCCACTCCTTATGCACCCAGAATCCAATGTGCCCTGCCCATTGCCTTGTTACACTGTACTGCCATCTTGAGGTCCTCTGATATAATAACCTCAAGGACCTTTTCATGTCTAGTAAGTATCAGTACCTCCCCCCATCCTATACCCAGCATCGGGGTTCCTGTGCCCTAGGTACATGATTTTACACTTGTTGGCATTGGACCCCGAGTAAGTAAGGAAATGGAACTGATTTTAATGAATTGCAGGCTTTTAAGCAGCTTTTTGGGGAGTGGGTGTGTGTGTGTGTGGGGGGGGGGCTCTGCTAGCTTTTCGGGGAGTCTGTGTGTGTGTGTGTATGTGGGCTCTGCTACTATAACTATTTGCTTTTGATTTGGTATAATGTGCGAACAGACTAACCCTGCTTCCCACTCCATGTGCTATTTCGGAGATAAAGAGCCCAAATAGCATTGGGCCAAGCACTGAGTCCTGTCGCACACTGCTTGTCACTGCTGTGGGTGCTGAGAGCTACCCCACCACCACCACCCTCTGCACCCTTCCCTGTAACCAGTTCTCTATCCATGTAGTCAGACCACTTTCCACCCGTACCCCTCCTTCTCCTCACTCTTCTCCTCCTTGGCCCGTGTCCCTCCTCCCAGTAGTCCGCACCCTTTCTCCTCCTTATTCTTACTGGGTGGTGGTGCCTTCTGTATTACACTCAGACCACTCTGCCTGCCCCCTTCCAGGGTTAGTATGACTCCGCCTTTACCTATATCTAGGGTGGTGAGCTCATCAGGCTCCCCTGTCCAGAACATTCTACTAACTTCAGTCTTTTGGCCACCCCCCCCCATTTGTTTAAATCCATCTTAGTAGAGATACACCCTTCTAATATGCCCCCCCCTTTTTTTTTTTTTTACATATTTTCTCACTGGGCTATGGTCGGCTTGGTTATCCGACCCCCCCAGCTCTGCTCCCGACATCAGGCCGACCTGCTCACCTCCATGGATTACACGTGGTGGGGTGGTGAGGAGTTTCCCAGGTCGACCCACTGGAGCAGGATCCGGTTGAGGAGGTACCATTGGGGGGCGGGGGATAGAAGCTCATACTGCCTGACCATAGCACATTTTCCACTTTTCTCCCTTTTGTGGAGTGCGGCCGTGCAATGACGCTTAGGCACAGCGTGCCAACGTCCGCCACAGTTCGCCACCCTTTACTAGACCGCTGTGGTAGCCACTGCAATCATCACCAGGGGCTGCTACAGAGCAAGTGGGTCCCTGGATTCTGCCCCAGGATAGGAGAGCAGTCCTTTGGACACTCAATCCTATCCCTCCCTTGCCAACCCCTGGCAGGCCAGGCTTGTGTCTGAACCCAGGTCCCCAGTGTGGTGCGAGGTGTGGCTTCCAGTGCCTCAACTCTCAGTGCCAGTGGCCCGGCAGCAATGCTGCCATTAATATGCCGCTCACCTTCCTGCTCCAGTGTACCCTCTCCCCCGTGTACAAGTCACTATTCCTCCCTGAGCTTACCCTAGTTAGTCACTAACCCATAATGTTTTGTGTGGCACCAATCCCTCAGCCACTCGAACTCCTCAAACCTACCCTTCCTCTCCATGCTGGCACATGGTACCGGCAGTACCTCCAAGAATGCCACCGACTTCCCCACCCCCTCACACTGTCTGCTCAAGTACTCAAACCTCCCCCTCACTACTTCCATAGTGTCCCCCGCCAAGTCATTTGTACTCACATGCAACAGTAAATGAGGTTTCTTCCTCCCCCTCGGTGCACGCTCGAGCAGTGCCTGCCCTGCCCCTCCTGCAGTAAACCTGGGGACAGCTTCAACCCAAATATGGCTGTGCCTTCCCCCTTTTCACCTCATCTCACCCATTTCAGTATAGAATCCCCCAGGATGAGTACCCCCCCAGCCCCTTACCCCCTTTCCCTTCTAATGCCTCTTTCACCACCCCAGTATTCATTCTTCCCTGTCCCTTACCCCCACCAACTGCGCCCTCTGTGGCTTCTGTATCTGTACCCCTACATCCGCCTCACCCCTTTTCTCTGCCTTATTCCTCCCATCCCCCTTGAACCCCTTCCCAGCCTGACTACTTCCTACTGGGCTTCCCATGTCGACCTCCCCTCCTGCCCTGCTGATTTCCAACCCCTCTCCTATCCCCGCTGTTGTCGATTTAGAGCCCCATTCCCTTCTACCCCGATAGAGATGCCCCTCCTGTCTTTCCTCCTTCCCGTAGCCTTCTCTCCTTCAGTCACCACCCCCTCCTTCCTTACTAGCCCCCTTCAACCCTTCTGTCCTCGCTATCTCTTCCCCTACCTGTTGCCATCCCTGTCATGCCCTGTTTGTCCTCCCCCCTTCAGTATGTTCCTGCTCCCCCTCTCTGTCCCGTAGCAGAGGTTCGAATCTATTTGTAGTCGATGCCAGTCCTACATTTCTTCCCCCTATCGGTTTCCCCCTTCTATGTGTTCCCTTCCATGCCACCCTTGGTCCCTCCCTACCCGCAGCCATCTGCTCTCTCCCCTGGTTCTCCCCTGGTACTCCTCGTCATCTCTTCCTCCCCATCAGGAGGCCCCCCGCCCTCACCTCGGGCACCCCCTTCCTTCTTCTCCTCTCTTTTCTGCTACTGCCTCTGATACTGGGGTCAGTTTCAGTCCCTAGTTATTCTTCCTCCGTCCCCCTTTACCATCCCCTATCCCCCCTCAGGATGCGTACCATACTCATCTGCCCTGCCACTTACACTCCTCCCTAACCTCCACAGTTCCTCCCTCAAACTAGCCAGTCATCTACAGACCATACATCCCCCCATTCCTCCAAGCCCAGTCCAGGATCATGGCACACCCACACCCTGTACACCTCTCCACCCTTCCAAAGATACCCGCCCTATTGACATGTGGTACCTGCCCCATTTTGGCCCCATCTTATGTTACGGGCTCTTACTCCCAGGTTCTATGCCTACTTCAACTGTTAGGCTCCTATTTAGTCAAATTCCTCTCCCTCACCCCACACTAGTCCCCCTACTGACCCCTTGCCAACCAGGGTAATTCAGTCTCAAATCTCATCCGTTAGATACTGTATTAGTGTAGCAATCCTAAAGCCTCCTTGTCCGTTTTTCACCCCTCAGCTACCATACTTTTTGTTCTCGGCTCTCATATAGTTTCACTTAGCCCAGTTAGAAATCCTATTGCACTCCAAGTATTACTCAGCTGAGTTAGAGAAATAAACAGAACAAATAAATATGTATTATTACAGCAATCATAACACTATAGCTCAGTACTTAGCTCAGTTAGAGAAAGAAACAGAACAACTAAATTTGTATTATTACAGCAATCCTAAAGTATCCAATCATTGTTTTGTCTCCACTCCAGAGACCCTGCTGTAATATAGGACCACAGAGGCTCTAGGTGGGAGGGTGGGCAACTGTAAAGTCCCGGCAGAGCTCCGTTGAGGTCGCTCACTCCCCCCCTCTCTCACTCGCTGATTCTATTTCTCTTGACGCTGCAGGCTACCTTTTTGTACTGGGCTCCTGCTTGCATCAGCACCTTTTCCTGCCCACAAAGAAATCTGTAGCAGTCCTGACACAGCTCCGTTGAGGTCGCTCACTCCCCCTCTCTCACTCACTCATTCTGTTTCTCTCGACGCTGCAGGCTGCCCTTTTGTACTGGGCTCCTGCCTGCGTTGGCACCATTTTGCCTACAAAGAAATCTGCAGCAGTCCTGACACAGCTCCATTGAGCTCGCTCACTCCCCCTCTCTCACTCGCTCGTTCTGTTCTCCTGGCGCTGCAGGCTGCCCTTTGTACTGGGCTCCTGCCTGCATTGACGCCTTTTTCTGCCCACAAAGAAGTTCACAGCAGTCCCAACAGAGCTCCATTGAGGTTGCTCACTTCCCCTCTCTCACTCACTCATTCTGTTTCTCCTGGCACTGCAGGCTGCCCTTTCATACTGGACTCCTGCCAACGTTGGCACCTTTTTCTGCCCACAAAGAAATCTGCAGCAGTCCCAACAGAGCTCTGTTGAGCTCGCTCACTCCTCCTCTCTCACGTGCTCATTCCATTTCTCCCGGTGCTACAAGCTGCCCTTTTGTACTGGGCCCCTGCCTGCATTGATGCCTTTTTCTGCCCACAAAGAAATCCACAGCAGTCCCAACAGAGCTCCGTTGAGCTCGCTCATTCCCCTTCCCTCACTCACCCATTCTGTTTCTCTCAGCGCTGCAGGCTGCCCATTTGTACTGGGCTCCTGCCTGCATTGGCGCCTTTTTCTGCCCACAAAGAAATCTGCAGCAGTCCCAACAGAGCTCAGTTGAGCTCGGTCACTCCCCCTCTCTCACTCGCTCAATCCTAATCTGTCCCAAACACTGATTTCTCAAAGCAACTGCGCTATTCTGCGCCTGAAGCACGAAAACACATTTCAGCCAGGATGTGAAAAATGACAGCTGTACTGTTCATAAGGAGGTGTGAGAACATGCCAGTGCTGAAAATCTGGCATGAAAATGTTACTAATTTGCAAAGTTACAAGTGTGCGTGGAAACTGCACAACACACGCTCGTAACACAGTCATTTTATGCACTTTCATCACACAATTTTCACCATAGGCATTTTAGGACCTCTGCTCATGAACAGTGTCACTGTGGTTTTCTTAATGTGTCCCAAACACTGATGTCCCATGGCGGCCGCACTATCTGTGCCTGAACTGCGAAAATGCATTTCAGTCAGGATGTGAAAAATGACAGCTATACTGTTCATAAGGAGGTGTGGAAAAATGGCAATGTTGAAAATCTATAGTGAAAATATTGCAAATTCGTGAAGTTACGAGCGTGCACAGCAGCTGTGCAACACACGCTCATAAAACAGTCATTTGTTTGGATTTTTTCTACCAAATTTACTACTCAGCTCAGTTAGAGAAATAAACAGAACAAATAAATATGTATTATTACAACAATCATAACAGTATACCTCAGTACTTACCTCAGTTAGAGAAAAAAACAGAACAACTTAATCTGTATTATTACAACAATCCTAAAGGTATCAAACCATTGCTTTGTCTCCACTCCAGAGATCCTGCTGTTATATAGGACAACAGAGGACTCTGGGCAGGAGAGTGGGCAACTCTAAAGTGCCGGCAGAGCTCCATTGAGCTCGCTCACTCCCCCCTCTAACTCGCTTGTTCTGTTTCTCCCGACGCTGCAGGCTGCCCTTTTGTACTGGGCTCCTGCTTGAGTTGGTGCATTTTTCTGCCCACAAAGAAATCCACAGTAGTCTCGACACAGCTCCGTTGAGCTCGCTCACTCCCCCTCTCTCACTCACTTGTTCTGTTTCTCATGTTGCTGCAGGCTGCCCTTTTGTACTGGGCTCTTGCCTGTGTAGGTGCCTTTTTCTGCCCACAAAAAGTTTGCAGCTGTCCTGACAGAGCTCCATTGAGGTCGCTCACTCCCCCCTCTCATTCGCTCGTTCTGTTTCTCCCACCACTGCAGGCTGCCCTTTTGTACTGGGCCCCTACCTGCATTGAGGCCTTTTTCTGCTCACAAAGAAATCCGCAGCAGTCCCGACAGAGCTCCGTTGAGCTCGGTCACTCCCCCCCCCAACTCACTCAATTTTAATCTGTCCCAAACACTGATTTTCCACAGCGACCATGCTATTCTGAGCCACAAGTGCAAAAACATATTTCCGCCAGGATGTGAAAAATGACAGCTGTACTGTTCATAAGGAGGTGTGAAAAAATGCCAGTTTTGAAAATGTGGCGTGAAAATATTCCAAATTTGCAAAGTTACAAGGGTGCATGGAAACAGCTCAACGCACACTTGTAACAGTCATTTTATGGACTTTCGTCACCAAATTTTCAACATAGGGATTTTAGGACCTCTGCTCATAAACAGTGTCATTATCATTTTCTTAATCTGTCCCAAACACTGATTTCCCACAGCGACCATGCTATTCTGCGCCGGAAGTGCGAAAACACATTTCGGTCAGGATGTGAAAAATAACAGCTGTACTGTTCATAAGGAGGTGTGAAAAAAGCCAGTGTTGAAAATCTGGTGTGACAATATTATAAATCTGCGAAGTTACAAGTGCGTAGAGAACTGCACAACGCATACTTGAACACAGTCATTTATGCACTTCATCACACAATTTCACCATAGGCATTTTAGGACTTCTGCTCATGAACAGTGTCACTGTGGTTTCTTAATGTGTCCCAAACACTGATTTCCCACGGTGACCGCACTATCTGTGCCTGAACTGCAAAAACGCATTTCAGTCAGGATGTGAAAAATGACAGCTGTACTGTTCATAAGGAGGTGTGGAAAAATGGCAATGTTGAAAATCTATAGTGAAAATATTGCAAATTAGCGAAGTTACGAGCGTGCATAGCAACTGTGCAACACATGCTCGTAAAACAGTCATTTCAATCAATCAATCAAATCTTTATTTATTCAGGCGATCATCATTGAGCAAGGCTCATTTACAAGATGGACCTGATAAGGTCAAGGTTCGAGTTGGTGCACAGCAATTACATCACATACTTATGAGACAGTTATACATACAGAAACAAGAAAATGTTATTTATAACACAATAATATACAGAGAATTCACATGTTAAAACTTGGCAAGAGAAAGTTAAACTAACATCTACAATATGTACAATACATATATATCACAATGAGGGCCATGACAGTCACTCACACAATGAGTACAAGGATGGTGAAGGGAATATTGGGTGCCATATACTGGCGGTGTCTGACTGGAAGGAATATGCCATATGTGATTGGAATATGGTTTTGTGGGATGACTATTCTATCTCTAGTGGTAGCAACTGCATTTCTCTGTGAAGAAGGCTGTACAGTGCTGCTTGAAGGATGTAAATGGAATGATAATGGACAGTTTTAGGGATTTTTGTAGGGTGTTCCATGCTATGGCTAGAGAGTAGCTGATTGCTGCCCTCCTATTTTGGTGTTGACTTTGGGCAATTTGAGCAGGATGATATTGTTGCTTCTTAGGGCATAGGAGCTGGGGTGGTCAGGTTGAAGCAGTCAGGATATAGCTTGGGAGTTTTTTGATAAAGCTCTGTAGATCCATAGAGCTGCATTTCTGCTCCTCCTGACATGAAGGGAAACCCATCCAACTGAATCATAGAGAGAACAATGGTGAGTATTATATGGCAGGTCTGTAATGAACCTTATTGCTCTATGGTATAAGGTATCCAACTTTTGAAGGTAGGAGTGGAGCAGTGACTATAGAGGAAGTCTGCGTAGTCAATGACTGATAGAAAGATGGCCTGGACTAATCTCATCTTTGAATCTCTATTAAGGAAGGGTTTTAATCTGTAGAGGAGGCCAAGCCTTAGGCGAAGCTTTTTCAGCAGTTGTTCTAGATGCTGAGTAAAGTCAAGCCTGTTGTCAATCCACACACCTAGGTATTTGAAATTTTCAACATACTCCAGATTTTCTCCAAGTATAGTGCATATCTGGGAGACTGATTGAAGAGGATGTGTTGGTGGAGTTTTGGGGTTGTGAACATCATTGCTTTGGTTTCTTTGCATTTAGCAGAAGCTTTTCTCAAGAAGCTGATGTTGTAACAGGGAGAATTCTGCTTGTAGGATTTTATGAACAACTTTAGGTGAAGGGTTGCTGACATACAGTACAGTGTCATCAGCAAAAGATGTACTGAGGACTTGGTAAGGGTTGAATCAATTTTATTTATATAAATGGCAAAAGGATAGGACCCAGAATAGAGCCTTGGGGACTCCTCTTGACAGTGGTCTTAATGGGGGAGGTCACCTTCAGCTTTTACCTGCTGTGATCTACCGGAGAGGTAGCATCTGAACCACTTAAGGGAGGATGGATCTAGGCCAATGGAGTGTAGGGATGAGTAGCAGTTCATGGTCCACAGTGTCGAATGCTTTGCTCAGGTCCAGGAATACTGCACAGACATTGTTCTTTTTATCCAGTTCGGTTTGCCAATCATTGGTGACCTTGGCTAATGCAGTGATAGTGCTATGTTTGGCCCTGAATCCAGATTGAGCTGGATTTAATAGATTAGCATTGTCCAGATATTCTCTTAACTGAATACTCACTAATTTCTCCAGCTTCTTGGATAACACAGGTAGGATGGAAATGGGCCTGTAGTTATTAAGATCCATAGGGTCCCCTGATTTTAGAAGGGGGACCACTTGGGCTGTCTTCCACAGCGTGGGAATAGAGCCAGAGTTTAGGGAAAGGTTAAAGAGGTGAGTTAGGGGGACTGCAAGCACATGACATGCAATCTTTAGAAATAATGGGTCCAGAAGATCTGCTCCTGCACTTTTTTTGGTATCTAGATGCCATAATAGATCCTCAACTTGTTTCAACAGTTGAAGCTAAAGGAGGAGTCAACTCTTTGTTCACCAGTATAGTGGGAGCTTAAATAATCCCTTAATAGGTTAGCTGGGGAGGAGTCAAAGGCAAGGCCAGCTGTTGTGAAGTGGTTGTTGAATGCATCCAGGATTTCCAATGTGCCAGTAATGGGGCCATAGTTACTGTGTAAATGGGTTGGAAGGGGTTGTTAACATCCTGGCCCATCATACCCTTGATGGTGCCCCAAAATCTAGCAGCATTATGGCAGGAGGAGTCGAGCTAGCCAGGTAGCAGGCAGCCCTTGCATCCCTAACTTTCCTAGTGCATTTATTCCTGGCTTTCCTAAAGATCATCCAGTCCATGATATTCTTAGTTTTTCTTGCTACTTTCCAAAGTTTATCTCTCTCCAGCAGTGCAGCTTTGAGGTCAGCTGAAAACCAGCGACAGGATTTGTTTTTTATTCGGATACTAGAGATTGGGGCATGGGTGTTAAGGGCATTTAATATAATGCTATTTAGCACCTGCTGAACTTTTTCTACAGAATGTGCAAGATAGAACTTTTGCCAGTGTGGAGAGTAGGCTAGATCATGCAGATATCCTTCAATATTGATGTTTTTCTTGGATCTCCTCATGAGGCATTTTGCAGGATCTGTTTTAATGCTGTTGGATCTTACCCCTGCGATGGGGCAGTGGTCACTTATGTCGCATAGGAGCACTCCAGCGTGTGTGAATAGATGTGGTTTACTCACTAGTATGATGTCAAGTATAGTACTGTTACTACTATTCCTTGCATTTAGTCTTGTTGGTTCATTAATTAACTGTGTGAGCCCATAGGTGTCACAGAATGATACCAGAGTGTAGCTGCCTGGGTGAGCCAGTTGAAATTCAGGTCCCTATGATAATGACTTCTTCAGTACAGGACTTGACCAGGTTTCCCAGGTGGGATAAGAGCCTGTGTTCAGCAGAGGGGTCTGTAGCATCCAATTAAATGGAAAGCTGCTGTATGGGAGAGAGAGACTTTTAGAGATGAGACACTCAAATTCCTTGGGCATAGATGTTGCAGCAGTACAGGATACAACTAAACCAGCTTTTTACATATATGGCTACTCTGCCTCCCTTGTTTGAGCGCATCAGCTCTGAATAGCTCGATAGTTAGGTAGGTTAACTTCCCTGTCCATTGTGGTGGTCTTGAGCCATGTCTCAGTTATCACAAGAAAGTCTGGAAGGTGATGGGCAACCCAGGATTGTAGCAATGTAAATTTTTTCAACAGACTGCATACATTAATATGCAGGAAACTGAGGCCTTTGATTGAGGATAGGTCTGAGGAGAGGTGATGCTTTCAAGAGGTCAGGGTTGATTTCTACATTACCAATACAGAGCAATAGGAAGATCAGTAATTTCATAAGGGCTGCCAGTGATAGGGAGAGGCTGTCTTTGGTCCTCCTTTTTTTATTCTGTTGCCACTCTTTGTTTTGGGTGCTCCCTGTGGATTTAAGGTAGTGTGTTGGGATACCAATTAGCAGTTTGATGACTAGGCTTAGTGGGGATCTATATACCCAGTAGTGGGGCCTTGTCTGAGACATATGTGTGGTGATGTGTGTAACTTTATGGTGATTGTACCACTGTAGTGGATGCAGCAATGGCAAGACATATATGAGGGTATGGGTGTCAGCCACGGGGATGTTCCAGAAAACTAGGCGGGTTGACCACTTTAGATTGTATAATAGGGTCATCTTCATTGTGGAACCCTATGGCTATTAGTGACAGGAGTATCAGTAGCAAGCTCCCCATTCTGAGGGGATATTGATAGTTGGCAATAGGGAGTAAGCGAAGTTGCTGATTGGTTGGGTCAACAAGCTGGTGTGACTGTCTGTTGGTTTAGAGAAAGATGCTGTGGGCGGGGAAGAGACTTGTGAGGAAGATGCCTATAAATTAACACACAGAAAGGGGAAGGGCGGGTGGGCAAAAATTTTGCGCCTTTCCTGACTGCTCCCTCGCTGTTCCTCCCGGCCTTGTGGTTCCCAAGTTCGGCCAGGTGCCGCCGACCGCCCGCTGGCGGAGCGAAGCCCCGGCGCTCAGCTGGTTGCTGTGGGCTGAAGGAAGCAGGCTGGAGAGAGACAGAGGAGGGTGCAGCAATTAATAAAGGCAGTAGCAAGCCTTTTTCTGAGCGTCACTGACCAAATCTGTACTACAAAGGACTGTGGGGGGTCCTGTGGCGCCTCAGCATCTGGCCCACCTTACATATTCAGATAAGGAGCTGCAATTACTTTAAAGAGCAGTAAAACAGTAGTTTCCCCTTACAATACAATAGTGGATAACAGCACTTTTTTTGATGATTTACACACATAAAACTAGAAGGAGAGTGGTGCCTCAGCGTCTGGCCCACTGCTGCTAACAGAGTACAGCAGAATTCAACAGAACCAACAGCAGTTGCACTCTATAGATGTCTCACCAGAGTGGAAGCAGCTCTTCTGGGAAACTTGCAGTAGAACACCATGGGAAGCGTAAAAGACAAAAAGAAAAACAAATTTTCAAATCCCACACAGATTTCAGCAATGCAAACTGAGTCAGTGTAAGTCAATGGGGCAGGAGAGCCAATCGGCTGCTGTGCCCTGGTGGAGCGCTAAACACCGTTTGGCTGCGCCTTTCCCGACTGCTCCCTCGCTGTTCCTCCCGGCCTTGTGGTTCCCAAGTTCGGCTAGGTGCCGCCGACCACCCGCTGGCAGAGCGAAGCCCCGGGGCTCAGCTGGTTGCTGTGGGCTGAAGGAAGCAGGTTTGGATTTTTTCTACCAAATTTACTACTCAGCTCAGTTAGAGAAATAAACAGAACAAATAAATATGTATTATTACAACAATCATAACACTATACTTCAGTACTTACCTCAGTTAGAGAAAAAACAGAACAACTTAATCTGTATTATTACAACAATCCCTAAAGGTATCCAACCATTGCTTTGTCTCACTCCAGAGACCCTGCTGTTATATAGAACAACAGGGACTCCAGGGCAGGCAGGAAGAGGCAACTGTAAAGTGCTGGCAGACTCCATTGAGCTCGCTCACTCCCCTCTCTAACTTCGCTTGTTCTGTTTCTCCCGGCTGCAGGCTGCCCTTTTGTGCCTGGGCTCCTGCTTGAGGTTGGTGCATTTTTCTGCCCACAAAGAAATCCACAGTAGTCAAGACACAGCTCCGTTGAGCTCGCTCACTCTCCCTCTCTCACTCACTCATTCTGTTTCTCATGTTGCTGCAGGCTGCCCTTTTGTACTGGGCTCTTGCCTGTGTAGGTGCCTTTTTCTGCCCACAAAAAAGTTTACAGCTGTCCTGACAGAGCTCCATTGAGGTCGCTCACTCCCCCCTCTCATTCGCTCGTTCTGTTTCTCCCACCGCTGCAGGCTGCCCTTTTGTACTGGGCCCCTACCTGCATTGGCGCCTTTGCTCACAACAGAAATCCATAACGGTCCGACAGAGCTCAGTTGAGCTACGAGTCCTCCCCCTCTAACTAGCTCGATTTTAATCTGTCCCAAACACTGATTTCCCACAGCGACCATGCTATTCTGCGCCGGAAGTGCGAAAACACATTTCGGTCAGGATGTGAAAAATAACAGCTGTACTGTTCATAAGGAGGTGTGAAAAAAGCCAGTGTTGAAAATCTGGTGTGACAATATTATAAATCTGCGAAGTTACAAGGGTGTGTGGGAACTGCACAACGCATACTTGTAACACAGTCATTTTATGCACTTTCATCACACAATTTTCACCATAGGCATTTTAGGACTTCTGCTCATGAACAGTGTCACTGTGGTTTTCTTAATGTGTCCCAAACACTGATTTCCCACAGTGACTGCACTATCTGTGCCTGAAGTGCGAAAACGCATTTCAGCCAGGATGTGAAAAATGACAGCTGTACTGTTCATAAGGAGGTGTGGAAAAATGGCAATGTTGAAAATCTATAGTGAAAATATTGCAAATTAGCGAAGTTACGAGCGTGCATAGCAACTGTGCAACGCACGCTCGTAAAACAGTCATTTGTTTGGATTTTTTCTACCAAATTTACTACTCAGCTCAGTTAGAGAAATAAACAGAACAAATAAATATGTATTATTACAACAATCATAACACTATACCTCAGTACTTACCTCAGTTAGAGAAAAAAACAGAACAACCTAATCTGTGTTATTACAGCAATCCTAAAAGTATCCAACCATTGATTTTTCTCCACTCCAGAGACCCTGCTGTAATATAGGACAACAGAGGACTCTGGGCAGGAGGGTGGGCAACTGTAAAGTCCCGGCAGAGCTCCATTGAGCTCGCTCACTCCCCCTCTCTAACACGCTTGTTCTGTTTCTCCCGACGCTGCAGGCTGCCCTTTTGTACTGGGCTCCTGCTTGAGTTGGTGCATTTTTCTGCCCACAAAGAAATCCACAGTAGTCTCGACACAGCTTCGTTGAGCTCGCTCACTCCCCCTCTCTCACTCACTCGTTCTGTTTCTCATGTTGCTGCAGGCTGCTCTTTTGTACTGGGCTCTTGCCTGTGTAAGTGCCTTTTTCTGCCCACAAAAGTTTACCGCTGTCCTGACAGAGCTCGCTGAGGTCTCCTACCCTCCCCATTCTGGCCAGCTTTGTTTCTCCCACCACTGCAGGCTGTTGCCCCCCTACCTACAGTGCGCCTTTTCTGCCCACAAAAAGAAATCCGCAGCAGTCCCGACAGAGCTCCGTTGAGCTCGCTCACTCCCCCTCCCTCACTCGCTCTCTTGTTCTGTTTCTCCCGCAGCAAGCTGCCGTTTTGTACTGGGCTCCTGCCTGCATTGGGGTCTTTTTCTGCCCACAGAGAACTCTGCAGCAGTCCCAGCAGAGCTCAGTTGCGCTCGGTCACTCCCCCTCTAACTCGCTCGATTTTAATCTGTCCCAAACACTGATTTTCCACAGCGACCATGCTATTCTGCGCCACAAGTGCAAAAACATATTTCGGCCAGGATGTGAAAAATGACAGCTGTACTGTTCATAAGGAGGTGTGAAAAAATGCCAGTTTTGAAAATGTGGCGTGAAAATATTCCAAATTTGCAAAGTTACAAGGGTGCATGGAAACAGCTCAACGCATGCTTGTAACAGTCATTTTATGGACTTTCGTCACCAAATTTTCAACATAGGGATTTTAGGACCTCTGCTCATAAACAGTGTCACTGTCATTTTCTTAATCTGTCCCGAACACTGATTTCCCACAGCAACCGTGCTATTCTGCGCCGGAAGTGCGAAAACACATTTCGGTCAGGATGTGAAAAATGACAGCTGTACTGTTCATAAGGAGGTGTGAAAAAAGCCAGTGCTGAAAATCTGGCGTGACAATATTATAAATCTGCAAAGTTACAAGGGTGCGTGGGAACTGCACAATGCATACTTGTAACACAGTCATTTGATGGACTGTCATCACTAAATTTTCAATATAGGCATTTTAGGACCTCTGCTCATGAATAGTGTCACTGTCATTTTCTTAATCTGTCCCGAACACTGATTTCCCACAGGGACTGCGCTGTTCCGTGCTGGAAGTGCGAAAACACATTTCAGCCAGGATGGGAAAAATGACAGCTGTACTGTTCATAAGGAGGTGTGAAAAAATGCCAGTGTTGAAAATTGGCATGAAAATATTGCAAGTTCACAAAGTTACGAGCGTGTGTAGCAACTGCGCAATGCACGCTAGTAAAACAGTCATTTTTTGGATTATTTCCACCAAATTTGCAACATAGGCTTTTTGAGAGCCCACCTCATGAACACTGGCACTGTCATTTCGTTAATCAGTCCCGAAAGGTGATTCCGTGCAGTGACCATAAAATCACCTTTCAGGACGGAATAACACTATGACAGTGCCTGAATTCATGAGGAGGGGTCCCAATAACCCCATGTTGAAAATTTGGTGCCAAAATTGCAAAAAATGCCTGATATATGCAGCAAAGTTGAAAAAATCTTATTTATGCCATTATACAGCCGACCGGCATTTCTTCAGTTTGCGGTCGGCTTTGAAGAGTGCAGACGTGTTCCCGGTCCACCGAAGATCATTGCGCTGGGCCTTGGTGAAATTAGGCCTCCTCCTCCTCCCACCACTGTGTTCCTCCTCTCCCACAACTCGCTCGGTCATTATTTAGCCTGTGAGAATGAAAGTTGTTACCTGTGACTGTGCAGTCCCATGCATGTCCCAGAATCCACAGTCCACACTCCCAAACAGCATGCAACTCACCAATAGACTGCAGTAACCGACTATGGCCAGTGCAGTAGAAGTAGAAGTGTTAGTAGAAGGTAGATTATTGTGATTGTAGTTACCTTTTGATGGTAAGGGTAAAGAGCTGAGATAGAAATGTATGTATTTTTGAATGTTATAGAAGCCAGAAGGGGAAGGAAGCATATTCAGTTCAATGCTTTACAGTAACTGGTAATTGCTGTTTTTCTTTTAGACTTGGATTGTGGGCTTTTGGTGACACTGTACTTTCTTTGTTGTCTTTACTTAGAATTGTTTTGGGCTGTTGAGGATTTAAAAGACGTAGTGGTGGTGTATTCTTTGCTGTCTTTGGTTGCTGCAAATTTTCACCCCCTTCCCCAACTCTTGATTATATGCCCTGTTAAATCTGATTGACAGGAGCTAAACACTGGGTATAGTAAGGGATGTGGAGTAGGAGGGGCATACCAGGAAAGGAACAGCAGCAAGTGAAGAGGTGACTGCTCTCTCAGTGGAAGGGAAGTAAATGCAAATCTAGGAGCTTTCATTATTACTTCTTCGCATTGATATTGCATTGGGGAAAGGAGGAGTAGGAGTTTGAAGAAGGTTGTGCAATGGCTACTTAAAGTCTGTTTTTGAGAGTGGATAGGAAGGATAGGAATATAAAAAGCAGTTGCTCAATATATCTAAACGTGTGCAACAAAGGAGGTAAGGGAAATAAAGAAAATGTTTTGCACTGATAGAAGAGGGAGAGGGGAGACTTGGGGGAGTGTTTGGTATCCTGCATCTGGAAGGGTGGGGGGTCGCTGGTGGGCAATGACAGCAATGGGTAGGGTGGTAGGCTGCAACAACTGCGGTGCACCAATCTTTCTAAAAATTGCCTGGAGTGTGGGAGGATGTTTAGTGTCGAACCACATAGAAAAACTTAGAAAGGAGATTGAGGGTCTGCAGGAGGAACTAAGACAGGCAAGGCAGATTGGGGGTGGTTTTAGCCCAATACTGGAGGGAGGAAGAAGGGGAGATGAGGGAGGGCAATTTAAGCCAACAGTGGTGAGAGGGTAGAAGAAGAAGGAAGCAGAGACAAAGGGCCCAGGCCAGGAAGAACAGTTCCGGAAACCAGGTCAGGAGACAAAAGACAAATGGAAGGAGGAATAGGGACTTGTGAGGGGAGGCGAAGAAGTGGCAAAAGTCATGGAGTGGAAAGGAGAGAACAGGTTACTATGGAGAGAGGGAGCGGGCATTTGTGAAGGGTCTTCAGAAAATAGTTGTGCACTGCTAGAGAGGAAGAAGGTGGAGGAGGAAATGATGAAATTAGAGGAGTAATTGATAAATGCCTGGACCAAACTGGAGCGGGGAGTTCTGCTGGGAGAATTGCAACAGGGTAAAGGGAAATAATGTGCAGGAGGAAGAAGAGGAGCTGGAAATGAGAGAGGAGATGAATGGAAGCAAGCAGGGAGTAAGAGGGTGGAATCTTAGTGCTGGGGACTCAATACTAAGAGGAGTTAGGTGGGGTAGCAAGGGGGAGAGGCACAGCCGCATTTGGGTGGAGGCCATGCCAGGAATGACAGAGGAAAGGGTGGGACAGTCTGTTCTGAAATATGCTAGAAGGGGTAGGGACAAGCCTCATTTAATTATACATCTTGGGACAAACAACCAGGCTGACAAGACAGTAGATACAGTCCAGAGGAGGTTTGAGGAACTAGCACAATTATGTGTGTTATGTTCTAACATTTAACCTGGTCTTGTTCAACAAACTCACACTGCAACAGGAGTAGAGCAGCTTTCATTTTTTATTCAGGAGCCTCTCTAGTCTCAACAGCAACACTCTCTGTCTGCTCTCTTTCTAGCTTACACATATCGGAATGCTGCCCTCAAGTGGCAGAAGTAACGCAATGCATTACCATTTCACATACATAACATTTCCTCCCCACTGAATTATATTGTTACCAAATAAACAAGTATTAGCATTATTCACTATTATTAAGATGGTTCATACTATGCTAGAAGTAGGGGGTAGACTGCCCCAGGCCTCGAACCAGTCAAGGGGATTATTCTGCCCCAATAATCTGATCTGGCTCTCTAACTACACAAAACATTTATTTCTTTTAAATGTCTCACAGGTTCAAACGATCTGGAGGTTTTGAAATTCGGGATGGATAACGTCTCTCGTGAGCAACCCTTGACATGGCTGCCCTGTCTGGTACCTCTCTCCGATCCTCGGTTGGTGGTTGTACAGCCTCACCATTGCTCCTCTCCACCTCCTCCTTTGCATCTTCAGAAGGTGTTGAGACTTCCGTAGTGGGGCTTCTGTAAAGCTACGGCAGATGGAATCCACATTTCCCGTGGGTTTACTTCCCTGGAGGTGTCCCCATCTGTGTGCTGCTGAAGATCTAGGAGCTGTTCAGCATGATGTTTCCATTTCACTCCAGATTCAACATCAACTGTATACGACACTGGACCCGTCTGAGATGTCACCACACCAGAGGTCCACTTTTTCCCCTTCCGGTAATCTCGAACAAGCACTTCTTGACCAACAAGAAGTTGCTCCCAGGTCGCTCCTGTAAAAAAGCTTTCAGCTTAGTGTGCTATACCTGGTTAAACAACTAAAATAAAAAAATAAAAAACAATGAACTGCCTGTCCTTTGAATGAGCTTGCTGGCATAGTATTTGAGATTCTTGGTTCTTCAAAACCTCTGCTGCCACATCTGGCTTAAGCAAAGCAAGACGGGAGCGAAGCTTACGCCGAAAAAACAACATTGCTGGAGATTCCTTTGTTGTAGCATGGGGTGTATTTCGGTATGCCAGCAGGAAGTTATCCAACTTGTGTTGTAAGGTCAAAGACCCCCCCGCCGATTTCAGAGCATTCTTCATGGTTTGCACAAAACGCTCCGCTAGACCATTAGTCGAGGGGTGATATGGGGCACTACGAATATGCCTCACACCATTGGACTTCAGAAATGCTGCAAAGTCACTAGAAATAAATTGTGGTCCATTATCACTGACCAGCTGTTCAGGAATCCCGTAACAGCTAAATAGTCCTCATAGCACTTGAATGGTCTTACTGGTAATAGTGGTGTCCATGACTTGAATTTCGGGCCACTTTGAGTGGGCATCTACAACAATTAAATACATGTGTCCCTCCCACGGCCCCGCAAAATCTACATGAATGCGCTGCCACAGTGCACCTGGCCACATCCAGGGATGTAGAGGTGAGGGACACGGCATTTTCTGAACATGCTGACAAGTAGTGCATGTTTTTGCTTGTTGCTTAATTTGCAAATCAATCCCTGGCCACCAAATATAGCTTCTAGCTAAAGCCTTCATTCTCACTACGCCTGGGTGTCCCACATGTAGCTCATCCAGAACATGAATACGTAGTTTTGAAGGGACAATCACCCGGACACCCCACATCAAGCAACCTTGCTGTACTGAAAGCTCATTACGTCTGGCGTAGAATGGTGATAACTCACCGTGAATGTCCTGGTTCACAGTAAAATTCCCTTTTATTACTAAGTCCAAGACTTGAGACAACACAGGGTCAACTTTTGTCTCCTTTTTAATTTCAGAACTTGTGATAGGTAATTTCTCAAGCTGATTGATGTAGAAAACATCGACAGTGTCCACCTTGTCACTGTGGGCTACCTGCAGAGGCAATTTTGAGAGCCCATCAGCATTGCCATGAAGAGCCGCCTTCTTGTATTCAATGCGGTAGTTGTGAGCTGATAACAAAAGAGCCCAGCGTTGCATTCTGGCTGCTGCCATGGAAGGAATACCTTTGTGGGGGCTGAAAATGGTCGTGAGGGGACGGTGATCAGTGAGGAGTGTGAATTCCGACCATAGAGGTATTGGTGGAATTTGCGAACTCTGAACACTATTGCCAAAGCTTCTCTCTCTATTTGGGCATAGTTTTGTTCAGCTTTGCTGAGAGTTCTGGATGCAAAGGCAATTGGCTTTTCATCCCCATTCGGTAGAATATGAGAAAGAACTGCTCCCACCCCATAAGGTGAGGCATCACACGCCAGTCTGATGCTCAGCTGTGGGTTATAGTGAATGAGCACATTTTGAGAAACAAGCTGCTTTTTAGCCTTCTTAAACGCGCTCTCACAGTCCTTGGTCCAACACCAGGACTTCCCCTTGCACAGCAAGCCATTTAGTGGGTTAAGAATCATAGCCAGATTAGGAATAAACCTGCCATAATAATTTAACAGGCCCAAGAACGACCGTAACTGGCTCACATTTTCCGGTGCTGGGGCGTCCACAATCACTTTTTCTTTCTCAGGCGATTTGTGTAAGCCCGCTACATCTATGGTATGGCCCAAGTACTCCAATGAAGTCTTGAAAAATTCACACTTCTCCTTCTGGACACACAAGCCAAAATCTTCCAATCGCTGCAGAACTACATCCAGGTTCTTCAGGTGCTCTGCATCATTCCTTCCGGTCACCAGTATATCATCCAGGTAACAGTGAACATTTGGAAGACCTCGTAAAACCTGGTCCATAGCTCGCTGAAATATGGCTGGAGCTGATGCAATGCCAAAAGGTAGGTGATTATAGCAGAAAAGACCCTTTTGGGTGGTTATTGTGAGATATTTCCTTGAGTTTTCATCTACTCTCATTTGCAGATAAGCATGTGACAGATCCAGCTTACTGAAGCGTTGGCCCTGTGCCAGCGATGCAAACAAGTCTTCGATGCGTGGAATCGGATACTGTTCCACACACAGAACTGGATTTATGGTTACTTTAAAGTCTTCACATATTCGCACGGACCCGTCTTTCTTTACCACTGGCACTACTGGCGTTGCCCAGTCACTACACTGTACAGGTGACAAGACTCCAGCTTCGGTAAGGTGAGTTAATTCAGCCTCCACTTTCAGTCTGAGTGCATAAGGTACTGGGCGAGGTTGACAAAACTTTGGTTTGTGCTGTGGCTTCAAAAACACTCTTGCCTCAATGTCCTTCATTGTGCCTAGCTCCCCCTTTGAAAAAAGGAGCATGTTTGGGCAACACTGCTTCTATAGTGTTGTGGTCACCCATATTAACAGTCCTTATCTCCTGCCAGTTGAGGCGTATTTTCTTCAGCCATTCCCTGCCTAAGAGTGAAGGGTAGTTACCTTTAACCATGTACAGAGGCAGTAATGCCGTTTGCCCATTCATTTTCACCTGCACCTTGAGGACCCCTTCAGGTGAAATTGCCTCGCCAGTGTATGTCCTCAGTACAACGTCAGTCATTTGCAGGGGTAGATGTCTCAACATAGTTTCATACTTGTCTTTAGAAATCAATGAAACTGCAGCCCCTGTGTCCAATTCCATTTTCAGTGGTTTCCCTTCAATTTCAGGTGTTACACAGATGGTTGCTGCTTCCCCTTTAAGAGTCAGCACGTGCAATGCTAATTCAGTATCAGTGTCATCACTGCATGTTCCCTGTGTTTTCACACAATGTACTTCTCTCTTTCTACATTTCGCAAATTGCTTCCCTTTGCTTCCATTGATTTCCCCTCCTTTCTTTTTTCCCTCTGCACACTCGCCCAATGTGGTCTTTCTTCCCACAGTTATGACATGTCTGTTCTTTAAACCAGCAGTCCTTATTACTGTGATTAGCCTTGCCACAACGACCACATTTATTAGGCTTCCTGGGAGAAGAGAAGGATAAAGCATTTACTTTCAGGGAATCACTTAAGTGCTGAGCCTCCCGTGCAGCTGTTTCCATCGATACAGCGATCTCGATCGCTTTCTTGTATGTCAGTCCCGCCTCCATTAAAAGACGCTTCTGTGTCACTTCACTTTTCAAACCGCACACAAATCTGTCTCGGAGGGCATCATCTAAATGGGTGCCAAACTCACAATGCTCAGCTAATTTCTTTAAAACAGCCACATACTGCGCAACAGACTCACCCTCTGCTTGATTTCGTTTGTGGAAGCGAAATCTTTCAGCAATCACCAGAGGCTTAGGAGAGAAATGTGTCTGTAAGACCTCCACAATACTGGCAAAAAGTTTTCTCCCTGGGCTTTTCTGGTGCTATAAGACTTCTCAGCAAACTACGTTGTGCTGCCCATGGCACTCAGTAACACAGCCACTTGTTTTTCATCACTTATATCATTTGCTGTGACAAAATGTCCAAATCTCTCAGGGCCGGATATTCAAACTGCGCCCAAAAAGTGCGCAACAGCAGGAGCAAGCGCAAGTCACTTGCGCACAGGCGCAATCGTCACGATATTCAAACATGGAGCAAGGTCGATTGAGCAAGCAGCCAACATCTGAATATCGCACAAACTGCGCCATAGCGCAACCAGGAAGGGGAAGCTGAGCAGAAATGATGCACCATAGCGCAACAAGGCTAGCCCAGCTGAACAGTCCAGAGGTGCCATAGCGCAAGCAGAGCCCCCCCCCAGCAGAGCAATGGAACTGCACAACCAGGGAGGCAGGCTGGAGCCCACCACCAGCCATGCCACACATGGGCACAGGAACACACTGCAGAACTAACAATACACCCGCACACCCCAAGCACAGCATCACTGTGGGAGGGATGGATGATCCACCAGCCCATGGGGACAAGCCAACAAAGCACAGCAGGGCCATGTCACCCCAGCACACCCACTGGCAGGCTGAGACTGCCACACACAGGGGGTCGACAACCACAGTGCACATCAGCCCCCCCTTCTGTACAGCACACCCTGCACTGTGACCCCAAGACACCACCCATGTGCAGTGACTGGCACTGCAGTAAACACCATGCAACCCCGGCACACTGCAACCTCGTGTAGCACAGAACCATACAAGCCAGACCTAACTCTGGCACCCAGCAGTGGGCGGCAGCAGATGGCAAGACCGACTGAAAGGCACTCCCACACGGAGACACCTTCCCATGCACACACACATATACCCAGGACCTTACCACCCCAGATGCCATGCACACCACTGCAACTGAGCAACCATAGCCCGCTGCAAGTCAGAGACTATCACAGAATTCATAACAAAATATATATATTCGAAAAGATATGTACAACACCAACAACATCTATATACATATGTACAAGACAAGGGGTGGGGTGGGTAGAGGTGGGGGTGAACAACTGGGAGAGGGAAGGCAGGGTGGGAAGGGGAAGCACAGTCAGCGCCCAGCAGGCTGGTCCCCTGCTGCCTGTTGATCTTCCCGGTTCCTCCAGCGTCGCCTGACCCCATGGCGCTGCATGTCTGTCAGGAGGTCATGTGTAGTGACTGACACCTGCGTCAGCCGCTGGAGGGCACGGTCCATCCGCCGTAGGATGCTGAGACTAGGAAAAGGGAACACAGTCAATGGCTGTGACTGTCCACAACCCTGAACACCACCCATCCTGCAAGGCATATAGCCTAGTGCCCTGCACCTGTGATGGTATGCACCCACCCACAGTGACCATGCACATGACATGCCCAACCAGGCAGCACCAGCTATGTGCACCACTGCACACACACACCTGCCCATGTCCATCACAGCACAAACAAGGCTGTCAAGTGACGTGGCAATGTGGTGGGATGCCAGTTCCACAGCCATGTGCCCAGTGCATGCATGGACCACCAGTGGCCTACATACAGATGTGCTTGACACTGGACAGTGATGACTATCGCCTGTGTCGTGCATGGTTGTGTTGTCCATGGCTGGTGGTCATGCCCACCCCCTCCAGCATGCAATAGCATCCATGATGTAATGACACTCACACTCATCAAGCAGCTGTGGCTGCTGCTGCTGCCGCTGTGGCCCACCCATCACGCCTCCTCCGGCTGCCACCTGGGCCCCGCCACGGCCCTCCTCAGCCTGGGCATGCATCCTCTCCGCCAGGCCTGTGGGTGACAAATGTTGAGAAAAACATCAGTGTGACCCCAAAGCAGACTGCCCCCTGCCCCAGTGAGTGTGCCTGCCCACACAGCCAGACCCATGCATCTCACACCTGCACACACTGACAGAGCCAACCATGGCAGAGCCATCCCCCATGCATCGCCACCAAAACACAGTCACACCCCTATGGAGAATACAGGTGCATAGATGGTACACCCACCTGGCCTAGGCACAACGCCCCTCCTGGCACGTGACCTGAGGCGTTGCAGCACGTCCTGCTCCCTCCTGCGGAGGTCACTATACCTGTGCCTGCACTGTTCAGCAGACCGGCACCGCCCTGTGACCCTCTCCAGTTCAGTGGCCACCTGCAGCCACACATGGGTGCGGGCCATGTTGAGGAGCTGATCCCCAAATAGTGCCCCAAAGTGGGGCTCAACCACTGCCACCAGGTTGGCCACCTCCAACTGACTCCACTGGGGAGCTCTCCTGTGTGCCATTACTGTGGTAGTAGAGCAGGCAATATGGTGCCCGCTGAGCCGAACCCCACATGGAAATGTTGCGCAATAGACCACCATAGGTTCCAATTGGCGCCAGTTCGTGATAGCGCCGCCGGTTCACATAGCGTTGTCACCAAACAGCGCGAACAGAGCTGCATACTATGGCAGCTGAACAGCGCCAGGGGCAAAGGTCGGACACCAGGTCAGGGTCTGTGACGCAGCGCCACGACAGCACCATCGGCATCTACGCATCCTGCACAAGCGGTCACCTGCGTGCCAGTGCCACAGTGGACTATTGCGCAGTAGTGCCACAGCGCCATATGGTGCCCAGTGCTGTAGCGCCACTGGCACAATGGTGGCCATGGCCTGAATTGCCGATCGAGCACAGCACGTCATCAGCGAGGCAGACACCTGCGTAAGCTACCTGGGCATGCGCAATGCAGTGTACCACACAGTCACAGATCTGCGCCATTGGCTCAGCCGGCTCAACCGTAGTGCGCAAAGCGCAACAGCGCGATATTCAGCCGACACATGCAAATCATCTGATCAGCCATTCAAAGGCGCAGTGGCGCGATTTGCATCTCACTACAGTTGCTCCACTCCTAATTTGCATGCATTGCGCTATAAATGTGTGACATTGGGCTGCGCTGGCCAGATTCGGTTACTGCAGGTGAGAGGTGGGTTGCATGCTGTGTGATGTTCTGGACAATGGTCATGGGATAACGCTGTAGACTGCACAGTGAAAGGTGTCCACTTCCACCCATACAGATCGACATGACTGAGCAGAGCCAAGGTGAGGGTGAGGATGGTGGGCGGAGGAGGAGGCCCAACTTCACCACGGCAGAGACAGAGGCCCTCTTCCAGGCCTACCTGGAGGAGGAGCCACTACTGAGTGGACGGCGGGGCACCCCTCAGGCCCGTGTGGCTGCATGGGAGGGGGTAGCTCGGGCAGTGAACCTGCACGGAAGCCACCAGCGCTCCATGCAGGAATGCAAAAAGAAGATGGGGACAGACCACAGGAGGGTGAAGGAGAAGGTGGCAGCCCTCAGGGCGGCACGTGCTGGCACAGGCGGGGCCAGCCAGCGGTGGTGGAGCTGACCCCGCTGAGGACCGACTGGCTGCATCAATGCAGCGGAGTGCTATTGAGGCGTACCAGGAGGTGGATTCCAGACAGGTGAAGCCAATCACTGCCGGTATGACATGGTGGTGGTGTTGGGGGGAAGGTTGTTCACATGCACTCACATGTCCTCTCTTTCTGTTATAGATCCTGTTCGTCTTCAGGGATGGTGTGGTGGTGGGTCCAGGCAGTGAGGAAGACCTGCTGGACATGGAGGAGGGTCCATCCACCTCTGTCACCAGCCAGCATGCACTGCACCAGCATGCATGCTGGGCTGCCAACTCTGGTGTCGGTGAGTCGGTGTGGGGTGCACAGCCTGTGTCTCAGCAGTCTGGCATGCAAGCATGCCAGCACGCTGTGACTGTGGCTGTGCACGTACTGCACCATTGATGATACAAGGACTGCAATGGGCAGTGACATGTGTGTGTCCCATGACGGACACACAGCAGGCCAGCACGTGCCCCTGGGCCTAGCTGGTTCCAACGTGTGTGCCAGCATGTCGGCACAGTCCCAGGCTGTGCCTGTCAGCACCAGTGGGGCAGCACCGGTGGCTGTGCAGGTGTCTGGCACTGTTGCAGCCACAGCAGTGGAACGAGTGGTCCCTGGGGCACAGCGGTTGGAGGGGCAGCAGCAGCAATCGCCCACCAGGTCTGGGGGTACAGTGTCCAGCGGTGGCACATGCCCACCGCCCTTTGATATGCCCATTCCTGGTCCTGGTGAACAGCGCCTACCCTCAAGGGGTGTTGAGCATCAGGACCTTCCATACCCTGGGGGACAGGATACCGTTGTGGCAGAGTACCCATTTGAAGAGCACACCTGCCTGCTGCGGGAATCAGTACAGCAGCAAAGGCGGGTTGCAACATCCGTGGAGGCACTGTACGTGGCTGTGGAGCGGCACAGCAGGGACTGTGCTCTGAACCATGCAGAGATGGTCCATATGCGGATGGATGTGACCGCCGCCATTGACAGGCAGACCCAGGCATTGGTCGCTGTCGTGGCTGCATTGGGCACACACAAGCAGGTGCCCTGTACCGCGCACCCACACAGTACGCCTCTCACTCCTCGCTCCGGCGCCGCATGACACCAAGCCTGTCGACGCTGGGTTCTGCTGTGGGCATCCCGAGCACCCCTGGTGCAGGTATGTTTGGCATACTACAGACCCCAGTGCGGACAAGGTCTCGATCGGCGCAGTGGGACCCCTGGTGGTCCATCGGTGCACCCATGCAGCCCTGCTCAGCCTGCCAGTGCTGTTGGGTACGAGGCCACCCACGCATCCGGTGGCCGTGGAGCAGTGTTGCATGACTGACCTGTCTCCCAGTGCGGGCCCTGTCTGGTGCTGCCTGTGTGCACTGTGCGTCATGGTGGGCAGTGCACTGGTGGGTGCCCTGCACATCACGCTGACATACGGACCACCTGCACACCATCCCGACTGCTTTCCACAGGTGTGTATGCATGATGATGCCTGCATTGTACTGTACACCAAGGTGCAAGGGTGCCCAGCATCTGACACACGTACTTTGACAGTACAGGTGGTGGGTGTGGTCTGTGGATCTGTGTGTTTGCCATGTCTGTTCCTGCTCTGCTGTGCACTGCCCATGTACGCTTTGTGCCTGGTGTGTGTGTGTGTGTGTGTCCATATGACTGTTCGCCCCTCCCTGATGGTGTGTTTGTGTGCCTGGTCCCTTCCACTCCCCTTGCCATCATGCACCCCTGGTGTGTTACTCTGTGTGCCTGTGGGTTGCGCCAGGACAGTGTTGGTTGCACATGGCCCCTTGACTTACCTGTGTCGTGCATAATGCTCCTCCATGATGGTGTCCCGGTGCAGCTGGGCCTGCTGGATCAGTCGGGGGTTCCGCCGTCCAAGGGGGGGCTGCTCATCACCATCATCACTGGCGCCGCTGGCGTCCCCATCGCTGTTCCCCTCCTCGACCTGAATGGCTATCGCACAGTCTTTAGCCATGTTGTGCAGGATACAACAGGCCAGGAATATCCCACAGGCCTTTGAGGGGCTGTACTGTAGGGCACCGCCGGAGGTGTCTAGGCATCGGAAGCGTGCCTTGAGCATCCCAAACACCCGCTCGATGATGTGGCGTGTGGCGGCATGCGCCTCATTATAGCGTTGCTGCGATGGGGTCATGCGGCGCCGGTATGGTGTGAGCAGCCAGGGACAGAGTGGGTATCCGCTGTCACCTGTGTGGAGATGGTGGAGATGAGTATCATGTTCAGGTCCATATTGCCAATATCCCTGTGTGCCACTACCATAGCACCTGTGGCATTCCCACCCTTGCCCCCGTTTGCAATTCCACCATGCGTACTCACCCACTAGATGGCCTGTGGGGATGTCCCCACTCTCAAATTGATGGCACAGTGCAGACTGATACCATATAAAGGCATCATGTGCTCCGCTGAAAGTGTGTGGCACAGACATTGATTATGCGCCAGTGGCATCACACACCACCTGGCAGTTGAACTGGAATAGCCCTTCCTGTTCCTATATGCAGCCTCGCCGGGGCCAGGTGGTGCGTGTATGGCCACATGGGTGCAGTCTATGGCCCCTAGCATGCCAGGCATACGTGCTACCCTGTGGAACTCCTGCATGTTTGCTGTACGCTCTGCCACGGTGCTGGGGAACTGGATGTGCTCCGCAGCATGTGGCAGCAGTGCGCTGAGGAATTGGGTGAGGATGCGTGATGTGGCCGACTGTGTGATGCCTGTGGTGTCCCCTGTTGGCCTCTGGAAGGTGCCCGTGGCGAGCAGGCACATGCAGGCTGTCACCTTGGTCTCCACCGACAGAGCGTGACTCCGTCGTGAGGGTGCCTGCATCACATCACTGCACAGCTCACAGAGCCGTCTCAGTATTGCCCTGTTCAGGCGGTACTGGCCCACGATCTCTACATCTGTGTACAGCTCAAAGCTGATGCGGGCACGGTACTGCCTGTTGGGGCGTGCCGCCCGGACGGGCCCTTCCCGGCCACGTCCCCTGCAGCATGCATTCTCACCCCCCTCATTACAGCTTCCATGTGGAAGCTGGCACTGTCCATCTCCTGGCTTGACCCCCCGGCTGATGTTGCTCTGTTACCTTCGCTGTCCTGACTGCTACCTCCACTGCATCTGGTACACCTACTGGCCTCTGCACTCTGTGGCCCCATACACCTTCCCTTGCCCCTCTTCTGTCCTGTGCACTCCCTGGCCTGCACTGTTTGTTACTCTGGCCTTCTCTGTCTCTCTGCCTCATGTGTCTTCCCTGTCACGTTCTTGCGCCTCTTCCTTGAGCCTTTTATTTTGGCTCATTTCCGCTGGGGCGCAACTTCCGGCTGTTCAGCTCTTGCGCATTGCGCAGAGTCTTTGGGCTCCGCATTGCGCTCTTTATGCATAGATCCACCCTTTGGTTGCTAGCATGCCTTCATTTGCATTGCGCTGTTGCTCAGCCTGTTTCGTGGCTGAACTGCCTCCTGCTGAATATCGCAGAATGGCGCAATTTCGGACTTGTGCATGCGCAACCCTATTGCGCATGGCGCAACCCTTTTGAATATCCAGCCCTCAATATAAGTTGTCCACTGTTCCACATTTTCATCAAAGGCATCAATATGTCCTATAGTCGCAGCCATCTTTTTGTGTTTCTCGGAGGTTCACTTGTGGGTCCAAAAGTTACGTCTCAGGAAAAACTTCACAGTTGTAGTTTGTTCTGATAAGGTACCAGAGAGTAACTAAACACCGCGTCACCAATTATGTTATGTTCTAACATTTAATCTGGTCTTGTTCAACAAACTCACACTGCAACAGGAATAGAGCAGCTTTAATTTTTTATTCAGGAGCCTCTCTAGTCTCAACAGCAACACTCTCTGTCTGCTGTCTTTCTAGCTTACACATATCGGAATGCTGCCCTCAAGTGGCAGAAGTAACGTAATGCATTACCATTTCACATACATAACAATGTGAGGGGGCAGGAAGATCAGTAACTTTTTCAGAGATACTTCTGGTGCCAAAGGCAAGCACAACAAGAAAGCTGAGAATAGAGGAATTTAACGGATGGCTAAGAACCTGGTGTTGTGCTAAAGGGTATGGGCTGTTGGGGGGTGGGGAGGGACCTGGGAGGACAGTAGTCTCTATGCCAAGGACAGACTACACTTGAGTGAGGAGGGAAAGAAAGTGTTGAAACAGAGGATGGAGGAGTACATAGAGGAAGTTGGGAATTTAAACTAGGAGTGGGGGTGGCAGTTGGGGAAGAGATATGCAGAGACCACAGGTTGGGAAACCATATGAGCTTACCCCCATAACAGTGACAAAGGACAAATGCCAAGTACTGTTGGTGATGCTAGGAAAGGAGGGCAGGATGGGGGGGGAGGGTGAAAGGTGGTTACCCTTAATGCTAGGAGCCTTGGGAGGAAAACTGCAGAGTTACAGGTTCTCATGGCAGAGGGAGAGGTGGACATTGCAGCCATCACGGAAACATGGGCCACCCAATACAATGACTGGGACCTGTCTGTACCAGGGTACAGGTTATTTCGTAGGGACAGGGTGATTGGGAAAGGAGGGGGGGTGGCACTATATGTGAAGGAAGGACTGAAGTGTATAGAGGAGGAAGGGAGGAGGGTAATGCTGAGTCACTTTGGATGCAAATCCAGGATTCCAAGAATAGGATTCTTAGAATGGGAGTAGTGTACAGGCCACCATCTCAGACGGAGGAGTTAGACAGGGAACTAGTGGGACAGATCAGGAGGACCTGCGAGAAGGGTAGTGTGGTGATTGTGGGGGACTTCAACTTGTCAGGAGTGGACTGGAGCACCCCAACAACCAGGAACAGAAGGGAGCAGGTACTGCTGGATGCCTTCCAGGACAGCGTCCTGCTGCAAATGGTCAGTGAACCAACCAGGTTAGGAAATACCCTTGACCTTGTGCTGGCAAATGGGAACTTTGTGAGAGAACTTACAGTGGAGGAACCGCTGTCAGGGAGTGACCACCACTCAGTATGGCTCACATTGGATATGGGCAAGGAAGGAGTGGAATCTGGCACAATAGTGCTGGACTTCAGGAGGGCCGACTTTGGGAGGATGGGGGAAGTGGTAAAAGGGTACCTGGCCAGAATTCAATCTAGTATGGACACTAACCAGAGGTGGGAGCTCATAAAACTGGGGATAGTGGAGGCAACCAAAACCTACTGCAAAGCCCAGAGCAAGAAGGCTAGGGCGAAGAAACCGATCTGGTTGAGCAAGGAGGTCATGGAAAAGGTAAGGAGGAAAAGGGCTGCCTTTAGGAAGTACAAGAAAACAGGGAAGGGGGAGGACAGGGAGGAGTACTTGACAGAATTGAAGGAGGTGACAAGAGCAGTAAGGGGAGCCAAAGCATCTACGGAACTCAGGCTGGCACAAGGCATTAAGAAGGGGGAGAACATAGAAACATAGAAACATAGAATTTGACGGCAGATAAGGACCGCTTGGCCCACAGTCTGCCCATTTCCCTACCTACTGGATAAGCTGCAGATCCTAGTTAACCAGCAGCCTACTTCTTCCTACCCCCACCCCCTAGAATGGCCTTATGATTGTCCCATGCATGCTTGAATTCCACCACTGATTTTGACTCCACAACCTCCTCCGGAAGGCCATTCCATGCATCCACAACCCTCTCTGTGAAAAAATACTTCCTTAAATTACCTCTGAGCTGCCCCCTCTATCTTCAAATTGTGCCTTCTTGTTCTTGCACACCTCTTTTTTTGAAAGATGCTACCCTCTTGGACTTTGTTGATTCCTTTGAGGTACTTGAACGTTTCTATCATGTCCCCCCTCTCCCTACTTTCCTCGAGGCTATACATATTAAGCTCCTTTCGTCTCTCTTCATATGTCTTCCGGTGCAGACCCTGCACCATTTTAGTTGCCCTCCTCTGGACAGCTTCCATCCTGTCTATGTCTTTGCGGAGATTGGGTCTCCAGAACTGCACACAGTACTCCAGATGGGGTCTCACCAGCTGTCTGTACAGAGGAATAATAACTTCCTGTTTTCTACTGGTGATGCCTCTCCCTATGCATCCCAGTATCCCCCAGCCCTCCTTGCTGCCCTCTCACATTGCTTGCCCACCTTTAGGTCATCTGATATGACTACCCCAGGTCCCTTTCCATTTTTGTTGTTGTTAGTATCTCACCCCCCATTGTGTACTCTTCCCTTGGGTTTTTGTTTCCCAGGTGCATTACCTTGCACTTCTTAGCATTGAATCTAAGCTGCCATACATTTGACAATTCCTCTAACCTTGCCAAGTCCCTTCTCATCCTTTCCACCCCACCTGTGCATCAACTCTGTTGCAGATCTTTGTGTCATCTGCAAAGAGACATACTTTTCCTTCCAGTCCCTCTGCAATGTCGCTTATAAAGACATTGAAGAGGACCGTCCTAATACTGAACCCTCACGGTCCCACTAGTAACCCTCCTTTCTTCTGAGTGGACTCCATTTACTATTACTCTCTGGGTCCTATTCTCCAGCCAATTCTTTACCCAGGCTGTCATCTTGGGACCCATTCCCAGGCTGTACTAACTTGTATATTAATCTTTGTGTGGGACTGTGTCAAATGCCTTGCTAAAGTCTAGGTAGGCCATGTCCACAGCCCCTCCCTGATCTACTACTTTGGTCACCCAGTCAAAGAAATCTATCAGATTCATCTGGCATGACCTTCCGCTATGAATCCATGCTGCCTAGGGTCCTGTGCCCCTCTGGCCTCTAGATGCTCGACAATTCTTTCCTTCAGAAGTGATTCCATCATTTTCCCTATCACTGAGGTTAAACTAACAGGTCTGTAGTTTCCTGCTTCTGCCTTGCTCCCACTTTTGTGAAGGGGAATCACATCTGCCCTCCTCCAGTCCTTGGGTACCACCCCATCCTCCCATGATTTGTTAAAAAGGGTAGTCAGTGGTGTCACTAGTTCTACCCTTAGTTCTTTTAGAATTCTGGGATGAATCTGGAACTTTATTGGTGGGGTTGAAATTGGGTTTGTAAATAACTACAGTCAGTATAGAGAGAAACTGTATTCCAGGGGAAAGGGACTGAGAAAAGGGGGTGTGCCATTATAAACAGAGGGGGATAAACAGGGTGGCCATATTCCACCATGGCAGGCATCTTTGGAAGGGTTGTAGGCTGTACAGGCTGTGGGATGGCAATAATTCTAAATTGGGCCTGGAGAAAGGAGGCTGCCCACTCTGTAGACAGTTATCTTGTATCAGGAGTGAGGTATATTGGTTAAGGAGTAAGCTGGGGAGCTGGGGGGGTGTCCAAGGATAAGGGGTGTGGATATGGGCAGCAGAAGGGTGGGGCTGAGGGAGGCTGGGCAACGCCTGAAATTACAGGACGTTATGTTACAGCAAGCAGGAGGGGGATATTAGGGACAGAGGACCCTTAGATAGGAAGTTGATGCTAAGGGAAGCGTGCGGGTGAACATTCTGAATACAAAGATAGTGGAGGGAGAAGAGTCAGGAGGGGCTGTTGTGCGGAAGCCTAAAACAGCAGACTGTGGGAAGGGAGCTCTAAGGTGAACAGAGCAAGAGGGGAAGAAGAGGGGCAGTTTAGAGGTGCAGTCAGGGGAATCTCGGGTTACTTGATGGAGGCTGACACAGAGTGTCGCAATAAATTTGAGCTACTAAGCAACCTAGAGGGGGAGGAAGGGCTTGGTGGAAATGAGAAAACTTATACAGAGGCCGGGGGGGGGGGAGTCTGATACCCATAGGGCATCACAGACCGGCAATGGAAAGGATGGAAATAGTCCCAGAGGGAGAAGGGGAAACATATATGTTAAGCAAATGGGGGAGATGCAACATATTCCAGACATGAGAGAGGAGAGCATGATTGGAGAGAAACTGGGAGACAAGGAGGTGGGAGAGGAGCCTCCTTTCAGCAGGGGGGTCAGTACCAAGGATGGGGCCCTAGCTAAAGGGGACCCACAGAGAGCCTCTGGAGGCAGGGGTACTATTACAAGGGGGGAGGATGGCGGTGTGGGGGAAGGAGAAACCATCAGGGCCAGGATAAATGGTTCGGATAAGAGAGGGTTAAAGGGGACACCTATTCAGAGGGAGTTTGAGTTAAGTGGGCAAAATAGCAAGGGAAGCAGAAAGGGGAGGGTGACAAGGGGGTCTCTAGTAAGGCAGGAAGACTCCCACGAAATTGAGATCATGAATAAAGGAGGGGAAGGGGGGCTGAGAGGGCATAGTGGAGGTAACCATAGGGATGATGGCGGTGTTAAGGTTCTGTTATTGGGAGACTCGATGATTAGGGGTATCCAGTGGGAGGGACAGGGGGGTGGATGCCATAGCCAGGTGAAGGTAGTGTGTATCTCTGGGCTGACAGTGCACAGAGCAAAGTTCATGGTGTATGAAAAGGTTAGGGATTGTGGAGGAAACCAGTTCCTGGTGCATTTGAGAACTAATGATCTAGAGGAAATAGCATTTGGAAATCCAAGCAAGGTTCCAAGAACTTGCCAGAGTCTGTCGGGATAATGGATGCAACATTTCCTTTTCGGAGATATTGCCAGTACCAAAGGCCTCAGTGGAGAAAAATGAAGCTCTAGAAGTTAATGACTGGCTCAGGAAGTGGGGTGAAGAGAGTGGGTTGGGGGTGTTAGGGAACTGGAATGGAGTTTGGGAGGATAAGGGACTATATGCCAAGGACAGGTTTCATCTTGCCCCATTAGGGAAGGAAGTCCTTAAACAGGGGATGGCTGACTACATACAAGAAAGGTGGGGTTTAAACTTGTGAGGGGGGGAAGGGATAAGGGAGGGGCTGACCAGAAGTCCTCTCCTCCAGATGAGGGGAGTAGCCTTCACGCCCAAGGGGGGAAGGGGGGAAACAGATTGGGGATGGAGGTTTCAGGAGGAGCAGAACGAGGATGGAAGTATAAGGAATCTGGGTGGGGTTCGATGAAGAGAATCAGGGATAAGGGGTGGGGGTTGGTGTTAGTAAATGCCAGGAGCTTGGGAAACAAGTTGCCAGAGTTCCAGGCCATGCTGTTCGAGGGGGGGGTGGATGTGGCGGCGGGTCACGAAACGTGCCAACAAAACCACGACTGGGACCTAAACGTGCGGGGCTACACTATGCTCAGGAAGGATAGAAAGGAGGGCAGAGGGGGTGGAGTGGCTATGTTCATTAGAGATGACATAGAAATTGCTAGGGTAGAAGAGGCAGAGGGAAACTTGGAGGCCTCATGGGTCACTTACGATCCTCAGCAGGAAATAAGGTCAAGCTGGGTGTAGCATATAGGCCCCCGGGATGAGTGAGGTTCTAGAGGGATGGTTTGCTGGACAACATCATTGCCCAGTGTGGACCAAAGGGGAAGGAGTGGTGTTGATGGGGACCTTAATATGCCAGGTACAAACTGGGGAACCATGTCCTCTAAGGTGGCCAAGGAGCAGAGGCTGCTGGATGGCTTCCAGGATGTTTCTTAACACAGCATGTGATGGAGCCCACAAGGGAGGGCATGTCTGGATGTGGTTCTGGCAGATGGGGAGCAGGTAAGGGACATGGTTGTACAAGACCCCTGACTGGGAGCGACCACAATACTGTCTGGTTTCAAATAAGCATGGGGGAGGGGTGAGATCTAGGACACTGGCAGTGGACTTCAGGGGGCAGACTTCATGGGCATGGGAAATATTCTCAGGATCACTTGATGGGGATTACCTCAATGACAAGTGTGGAAAGGAGATGGGAGGTCATAAAGCGGGGACTACATGAGGCAGTCAGGATCTGCACTAAGTTGAAACATAAGGAGCAAGGTCACATAAACCATGCTGGTGGTCCAGTGAGGTACAGGTAGCAGTCAGAGAAAAGAAGGCGACCTACAAAAATATAAAACAACAAGAGGGATAGGGATAAGAAATGTACCAGCTTGCATCTAGAAAAGTCACCCGTATGGTGAGGGAGCAAAGTCCAGTAAAGAGCAGCGGCAGCACAGGATACATGGAGGGAAAAGGGGTTCTTCGGTACATTGGGGAGCGGAGAAAAACTAAGAGCCATCTCAGCAGATTGAGATCAGAAGGAGGGTGGGTGGAAAGGGAGGACCAGGCAGAGGTATTTATTGAGTACTTTGCCTCTGTGTTCACTAGGGAGGGATGGGATATCTACAAAGCAAGGCACAGAAGGGATAGAAACATCAGTAAGTGGGATCAGGGGAGCAACAAAAATGGAGCAAGAGGAGAGAGAGGTACCCCAAGGGTGTCACATCTGGGTAAAGATAAAAGGTCAGTAAGGTGGAGGGACGGATGATGCTATCTCCGCAAAAGGTGTGGTTAGCCCTCAAGGCCCTAAAGAAAGACAAATCTCCTGGGCGGATGGCATTCATCCAAGAGTACTATGGGAATTGGCGGACATACTGGCTGCACCCTGGCGGAGCTTTCAGCAGTCACTTGAGACAGGGAGGGTACCTAGGAATTGGAGAGGCACATGTGGTACCAATCCATAAAGGGGGTGAGGAAGTACCAGGTAACTATAGACCCATCAGTTTGACCTCGGTGGTGGGAAAATTAATGGAGAGTATACTAAAGGAATGATTGGGGGTGTACTTGGAGGAGGTGGGAGGTCTGGATAGTCGGCAACATGGGTTTGTGCCAGGTAGATCATGTCAAACCAATCTTGTGGAGTTCTATGAATCGGTAACATCAGAACTGGACAGGGGTAAGCCTGTGGATGTATTATTCTTGGACTTCAGCAAGGCGTTTGACTCTGTCCCCACAATGGTCTGGTGGAGAAACTGATGGGGTTAGGGAGTAGGCCCTTTGATGGTCAGATGGATTGAAAACTGGCTAGCTGGATGCACTCAGAGAGTAGTGGTCTGTGGGAGCTCTCGAACCCTAGAGAGGTTGGTAGTGGGGTACCGAGAGGGTTCGGTCCTGGGTCCGATCCTGTTTAATGCATACATATCGGACATCAGGGCGGTATAGGGTGAAATGAGTCTCTTCAGGATGACTCCAAGATGGGAGCAGTAGTTGAGGGAGAAGAGGGAGGTTGGCCCTGCAAGAGGACCTGGACACCCTGGAAAGCTGGGCTCACACATGGAAATTAAATTTCAATATCACCAAGTGCAAGGTGTTGCATCTTGGTCGGGAAACCCTAAACACAGGTACACCCTGGGAGAGGAGGTGCTGGAGGCCTCAGTAGGGAAAAAGACCTGGGGTCATGGTGGATGCATGTATGAATAACTCTGAGCAGTGCAGGAGAGCGGCTAAGGGCAAACAGGATGTTGGGATGCATCGTAAGGGGATCACCTCTAGGAGCAAGGAAGTGATTCTGCTGCTGTACAATGGACTGGTTAGACCACACCTTGGTACTGTGTACAGTACTGGAGACCCACTTAAAGAGGGACATACAGCTCCTAGAGAGGGTACAGAGGAGGGCAACAAAGATGATACGAGGCTAGGGTTTGGACGTTGAGGACAGACTTAAGGAGCTCTGCCTGTTTTCACTGGAGGAGAGGAGAGACAGGGGACATGATTGAGGTCTTCAAGTACCTCAAGGAATAAATAGGGTAAACATGGAGGGATCTTTAGACTAAAGCAGGGAGGTATCACCAGAGGGCATGGTTTGAAGTTGGAAGGTGGAAGGGTAAGGGGAAAGAGGAGGAGGTTTTCACTGAGAGAGTGGTGGACCCTTGGAATGCACTGCCTGGTGAGCTAGTTCAGAGATCCACAGTGGAGGGCTTCAAGAGAGGATGGGACAGACACAGAAAGTGGATGTATCAGATGATGTCCTGTCCCAGGGGGGTGGGGATGGATGATACGGGTTTCTGGAGCACAAGGGATGGGAGGGTCTCGGCACGCAACTAAGGATCTAAAGTTCGAGCAGACTCGATAGACCGTAAGGCCTAATCTGCTGGCAAATAGTATGTTAGTATGTAATCCCATCAGGCCCCATTGCTTTGTCCACCTTCAGTTTTAAGAGTTCTTTCAGAACCTTTTCTTCTGTAAATGGGCTGGTATCAACTTCTGTATCCAGAGTGTTTCTACTGTTTGTTTTATGTACCTCCCCCTCTTCATTTGTAAATACTGAGCAAAAATATTTGTTTAGTATCTCTGCCTTTTCACAGTCTCCCTCTGCCCACCCTACCTCCCCTTTATTAAGTCTCACTATCCCTCCCTTGGTCTTCCTTTGCTCCCTGATGTACCTATAAAAGGTTTTATCCCTATTCTTAACTGAATTGGCTATCTTTTCCTCGGTTTGGGCCTTTGCTGTTCTGACTGCCTTCCCAGCCTCCTTTTGCTTTAACTGATACAGTTCTCTGTCCTGCTCCTTCTGCGATTCCTTGTACTTCCTGAATGCTTTATTTTTCTCTTGAACCTTCACTGCCACTTCCTTTGAGAACCATAGTGGTTTCTTACGTTGTTTTGTTTTGTTTATTTGCTTCACACAAAGGCTCGTTACCTCTGTGATGGCAGTTTTATTATTCCCATTGTTCTTCCACCCTCCTTCCTGCCCATTTGCTAGTGCATTCCTTAGGCATTCACCCATTTGCAAAGTCAGCCCTCCTAAAGTCCAGTACTTTTGCCTTTGTATGGCTGACTCTATTGCTGTGTTTATTGTGAACCATACTGTTCGATGGTCGCTAGTTCCCAGATGGCTACCCACTTCTACATCTGAGATCTCTCTCCATCTCCATTTGAGAGAATCAGGTCTAATATTGCTCCCTCTCGAGTGGGCTCCAAAACTAGTTGTCTAAGGCATGCCCCCTGTAGGGCATCTAGAATAACTCCACTCTTCGAAGTGGCTGCTGCAACTGTACTCCAGTTAACATCTGGCATATTCAGGAGGGGCACCACATGGAGGACTTCTTTAAGTACATCAGGGAGGAAAGGAGCTGTAAGGACCACATTGTAAGGATTAGGAAGGAGGGGGGTTGGGTGGAAGCAGGGTGCGATAAGGCGGAAGCACTAAATGAGTACTTCTACTCGGTATTTACTAAAGAGAAGAGGGGCGGTGACACCCAAGGTGGGAGAAATGGCAGAAGCAGGGTGGGAAGTGGTGACAGATGGGGAAATCATGGAGAGCAGAGTTCGAGAGGGTTTGAAGGCACTGAGGGTGGACAAGGCGCCAGGCCCAGATTACATCCACCCCAGGGTAGTGAAGGAGCTGGCAGAGGTCCTTGCAGGACCTTTGGCAGACCTATTTAATACCTCACTACATTCAGGGTATGTACCTCAGGACTGGAGGATGGCTCATGTGGTGCCCCTCCACAAGAGTGACCCCAAGGATGAACAGGGAAACTACAGACCAGTGAGCCTCACATCCATCGTGGGTAAGCTAATGGAGACTATCCTGAAGGAGCGGCTGGTGGCCCTCCTAGAGGCCAAAAGACTACAGGACAGCAGACAGCATGGCTTCATACTTGGCAGATCCTGCCAAACCAACCTGGTCGAGTTCTATGACTGGGTAGCTAGGCAACTGGACAGGGGCCATGCAGTGGATGTCCTGTATTTGGACTTCAGTAAGGCATTCGACTCAGTGCCACATGGAAGGCTGGGAAGGAAGTTAGTAGGCACAGGGGCGGGTGCAAAGCTGGTGAGGTGGGTAGGAAACTGGCTGCAGGGAAGGCAACAGAGGGTGGTGGTGGGTGGGGAGCTCTCACACCCAAGGGCAGTGATGAGTGGTGTTCCACAGGGCTCGATGTTGGGACCAGTGTTGTTTGGGATATTCATTGCAGACATATAATGGGACATCAAGAGCAAGGTCAGTCTGTTTGCTGATGATACCAAGGTAGGCGCAGTGGTGGATGACCTAGGGGGATGGCAGGGGTTGCAGGATGATCTGGCAAAGCTTGAAACCTGGTCAGACACCTGGCAACTGGGGTTTAATGCCAGAAAGTGCAAGGTGCTGCATTTTGGGATGAAGAACCCAAGGAGGAGTTACCAGCTAGGGGGAGTGCAGCTAGCCCAGACAGAGGAGGAGAAGGATCTGGGTGTGTTCATTACAGGGTCAATGAACAACTCGGCACAATGTAGGAAGGCAGCTGCAAAGGCCAAGAAAGTGCTGGGTTGTATTGCAAGGGGTATATCCTCGAGGAGGGAGGAGGTGATTCTGCCACTTTATAGGTCATTAGTTAGACCACACCTGGAGTACTGCGTGCAGTACTGGCATCCGTATCTGAAGAGGGACATTAAGTTACTGGAGGGGGTGCAGCACAGAGTGACAAAGATGATAAAGGGGCTGGGGGACTTATCACACGAGAGGAGGTTGAAGGAGTTGAACATGTACTCACTGGAGGAGAGGAGAGACAGGGGGTGACATGATTGAAACCTTTAAATACATGAAAGGAATAAACAAGACAGGTACAGAGGGGCTGTTCAAAGTAAGGGAGGGGAGGGACACCAGGGACCATGATATGAGACTGGAGGGAGGAAGGTTCAGGAGGGAGATGGGGAGACACTGGGTGGTGGCTGGGTGGAATGTATTACCTGCTGAAGTGGTATGCAGTAGAACAGTGGACTGCTTCAAACAAAGATGGGACAGGACAAGGGGGAGGGTTAATGAAGGGGAAGGGTGGAAGGGAGGGGCAGCTGCAGAATAAGGGGTGCTAGCTGCACATTCGAGCAGATTTGATAGACCTCTAGGCCTTTATCTGCTGGCAAATTTCGTATGTTCGTATGTTCGTAGTGCAGCCCAATGTTGCACTTTTATAGCGCAACCCATGCAAATGAGGTGAGGCGCAACTTTAAGTGGATGCAAATTGCAGTGCTGCGCCATTGAATGGCTGATTAGCTGATTTGCATATGATGACTGAATATCATGCTGTTGCGATTTGCGCAATTGTGTTGAACATGCTGAGCCAAGGGTGCAGTTCTGTGACATGCGCAGTACACACCTCACTGCGCATGCCCAGGTTGCTGATGCAGGCGTCTGCCATGCTGCTGATGTGCTGTGCACGGGAAGCAATGCAGGGCACGGCCACCAGTGATGTTCAGCTATATGGCGCTGTGGCACTGGGCTATCATAGGCGCACTGAGGCAACAGCATGGTAGGCCGCTACTGGAGGTAGCACACAGGCATCCAATCGGGCTACATGCATTGGGTTCCAATGGCACTGTGCCTGTCCGTGTGCCAGAGACCCTTGACCCTGTGCCCGATCTTTGGCCCCTAGGCACCATGCATCAGGCATGGGTGCACCACTGTTGCGCTGGTTGGTGACAGCGCGATAGTGAATGGCAGCACTGTACTGCGTAGCATCTGCACGTGGTGGAGCCATGCTGCAGAGTGCCATTTTGAGCTGACTGAGCAAGTGGAATGGCGCGGAGGAGGGCTGCACAGTGGACCCAAGTTGAATTGGCCAACCTAGTGGCCATTGTAGAGCCACTCTATTGCCCACTGTTTGGGGAGGTACCCCAGGACAGGTCCAGGAGCCAGGTGTGTGAGGAGGTCGCCAATGGCCTGGAGGAGGCCACAAGAAGGGGGCAGACAGCAGACCAGTGCCGCCACAGGTATGGCGACCTGTGGAGGAGGGAACCAGACCTGCTTGCCCGCCTGCAGTCACGTGCCAGGAGGGGCACGGTGCCACGGCCAGGTAGGTGTTACATCTACACACTTTAATCTTCCATATGGGTATCACGGTTGTATGTGTCCGGAACATGGGGAGGGACCATCCGGTGTTGGCTGTGGTGGTGTTATCAGGGTGTGGGGTGGGTGGGTCTGGCTGGGTGGGAGTGCACACACATGGGGGCAGGGGGACTTTGCTACAGGATTGTACTGATGTTCCTCTCTCCATGTTTGCACCACAGGGCCAGAGAAGAGGCGTCTGGCCAGGGAGGTGCGGTGCCAGCAGGACGACAGGGCTGTTATGAGGGGCGATGGTCAACAGCGCCCGAGGGACCGGCCTGATGATGGTGAGTGCCATACCTCCATGTTTACTATTGCATGCTGTGTAACAGGGTGGGCAGCAGGGCATGGCCACCATCCATTGACACCACTGCCATGCACGCAACTTGTTACAGTCAGCACTGTCCAGTGGCACTGCATGTCTGGGAGTGTGTCGATGGTGGTCCATGTGTGCACCAGGTATATGGCTGTGCCACTGCCTTCGCACCACATAGCCATGTCACTAAACGGCCACGGTGGTGCTGTGCATGACTTGTCTGGTGGGTGTGTGCAGCGGTCTGCATGGCTGTATGCACCTGGGTGGGCAGGTCTTGTGGCCATGATCACTGTGTGTGGTCACACACCATCACAGAGGCATGTCCCATGGCTGTATGCCATGCACAGCGGGTGGGCTGTATGGGGCTGTGCATTCACACCTATTGACTGTGCTTCCTTGTCCTAAGTGTCTGCCAGCTGCAGGAGATAAGGGAGACACTGCAGGAGATCCTCAATGTGGGCCGGGCAGCATTGGTGATCCTGCAAAGGATTGACCGGCTTGGGGTCTTGAGAAGACACCGGAGGCAGAGCAGCCAGAGTGGGGAGCGGGGCTCCTGTTGATCATCCCTCTGCCCCTGATATCCCCTACCCCCCTGGACCCACCCTCACACCCCTCCTTTCCTGTCCCATTTGTTCACCTCTGCCCCTTACCCACCCCCACCTTGTTTGTGGCCCTCCCCTCAACTTTGTACATAGTTTTGTAAATAGTTCCTTTTGATATGTTTTTTGAATACAAATCTTTTGATATGAATACTGTGGTGGTCTCTGATTTGCAGCGGGCTATAGGTGCTCAGCTGCAGTGGTGTGCATGGCATCAGGAGTGGTGCAGTCATGGGTATGTGTGTGTCCGTGGGGAGGTGACTATGGTGTGGGGGTAGCTATCAGTCAGTGTCTGTGGTGTGTGTGTTGTGCCCTGTGCACTGCATGACTGTGTGCAGTGGTCCATGGTGCATGCTCTTTGTCCATGGCACCCCTGTCAGCCCATCCATGGCCTGTGTAGCTGACACCCTTGCATGTCTATGACCTACACGGTCTGCTGGCATGTCAGTGGTGGCTGTCCATGCAGAGCAGCCACCGTACCCGTCATAATGCTGGGTTGCCTCCTGTCACTGGTGTGGTGCATGTCTGCCTCGGGTGACACTGTGGCCTCCGCAGTTGTTGTCCCACCGACATGCTGTGGCTTGTGTGTGTTGCAGGGGATGTGCACCACTGTCTGTGACTTGTGCTCCGGGCAAATGATGGTGGTGTACAGGTCCACAGTGCCTGCGCAGAGTGGCTGGCACTCCTGTGCCATGGAGGACTGCAGGCTATGTGTACATGGTTTCCATGGGCCCATGCTGGGGGCTTGGTTGCCCTGCTACTGCATCCCTGTGTTGTTGTGCCCTTGGGTATGGGTGGGTCCATGCACTGTGTGGCATCCGGTGTGGTGCATGCTTCCACGCACCACTGTGGGTGTCTGCGCTGGCTGTTGTGGCCAGTGCTTGGTCGGGGTGTGTCCTTGGGAGGGTGTGCTGGGTGCTGTACCACTGGTGGTGGTGTCCGGGGCATGTCCTGTCCCATGTGGGATACCTCATGTGCCGACGCATGGTCAGTCTCTCAGCTGTACCTCGGGGGGAGGCTGTGCATGGTGGCACTGTGTATGCCGTTGTTGCATCGCTGTGTGCTGCCACCCACTGATGGGTGCTCGTGGCGGGGCTGCCTTACATGGTTCTGTGCTGCACAGGGTTGCATTGTGACAGTGGGGGTGGTGGCATGCATGGGGTTTCCTGCAGTGGTGGACGCTGCTCCTGGGCAGGGTGTCTGGGGGTTATGGTGCAGGGTGTGCTCTGCATTGGGGGGATGGTGTGGCACGGGGTGGTCAGCCCTCCTTGTGTGCCAGTCACAGCTTGCCAGGTGGTGTGATGGGGCACCATGGTCCGGCTGTGGGTTGGTTGCTTGTCTCCATGGGCCAGTGGTTATTCCAGCCCTCCCCAAGTTGTGCAGTGCATGGGGTGTGGGAGGACAATGTCTGTTCTGCTGTGTGTTCCTCTGCCCATCTGTGGCATGGGTGGTGGGCCCCTGCATCCTTGGTTGTGCTGTTGCATTGCTGCCCTGCTGCTGGGGGGCATCCCTGGTTGCGCTATGGTGCATCTGTACTGCTCAGCTGAACATCCCTTGTTGTGCTATGGCGCATCAGATCTGCTCAGCTTCCCCTCCCTAGTTGCGCTATGGCACAGGTGGTGCAATATTCAGTCGTCGGCTATAGGCGCAGGTTGGCTGGTTCAGTTATTGAATATCGCGCCTCTTGCGCATGAGCGCAATGGACTTGCGCTTGCTCCTGCTATTGCACACTTTTTGGGCTCAGTTTGAATATCTGGGCCACTGTGTGTACTTTTGAGCAAGTGCAGGTTCTATTCTCCTTGTTTCATTGTATTTTTCTGAACCTAGCACTGCTTGTTCCTGAGTGCAGTCCCATCCTCTCTCTGCATCCTAGTTTATTTTCTTGGTGACTTGCATGGGTTTAAACTAATAAGAAAAAGATGGTCCCATATCTTTAATTGCAGCAAGTGGCGCTCCTGCTTTTACGTGACAGTTAATGGCTGAAACACGGCAGGCACAGCGCGCTGAGGGTACAGTTCCCTAACGGATCTTGTGTTAAGAAATACACCGAATGAAACTAGTTATTCAGATTTACTTAATAGCACCACGGTGCCATCGGGACCTGTCAATAGTCGACAAGCATTTAACATATTTGAGAAAACCGCATATAAACTTAAACGGCTACATTGGGAGGAAATCTCACTAAAAGCTTATCTAGAGGTGGAATGAGTTCCTAGGGGATTATGTATTTTAAAGAACCCAACATGTGGACATAAAAGAGAAGGCTTCATTGAAAAATGGAGAAAAATAAGTGAGAAAGCAAGCCATGAGTATATGGAACTTATTATATCAGAAAATGCAGTGATTCAGAAGGAAATTGAAGCTGAACTAAGTAAACAGGAGGAGTTACATTCTTTCAGTAATGCACCTCAATTCTCCCAACAATTGGAAAGTTTTACAGAAAATTTACAAAAGTATGATGAAAAAATAAAAAATATCAAAAAAGCTAAGTTTGATCGAGATGAAAAAGTTTATTTAAATAACAGAGTGTTTAATTGGATTGTGCCCGTTAACACTGTAAGTGAGAATACACAGAATTCGATGCAAGCTAATGAACAAGTGATCTTTACAACAGCCACAGAAGAAATTGAACAAGATCAGAATAGTTTTTTAGGAGAAGAAGAAGAACCATGTGTTACTCCAGGGGCCCAAATACCCTTCATTCCACGGAGAAGCCAGCGAATAAGGAAACAGAATATAGAGCAAAATGGACAAGGAGAGGTGGCAGAAAGAGGAATAAGAAGAGAAACCCCACGCAGAGGCTGGAGGGGGAGACGGAGACAAGGGAGATTTCTGTGATTAATATTTCAAGCTACCAGTTAAGTGAGATAGAAGTTGAAGTCTTGAACGGGGTCACTCTTTCACTCCTACACAAAGATTTAATCACTTTGAGATGGTATTGGACCTTACTAGACTGGTACGTAACCTGGGTTTGAAAGCCTTCTTTTTTTTTGGGGGGGGCGGCAATGTCAGGAAACAGGTGTTGGTGAAAATGATATTACTAAAATAATACCTGAAAGATTAAAGGTTTTTAAACCTATGTCTGACTGTTGCCCTCCCTTATCCTCTGCATTACAGATATTTTTAAAATGCTGTGAAGAAGATCTATTGCTTCTGAATAATGGCATTAATTTACATTATTTTCACAATCTTAGTAAAATTGAACAGGAAGCATTGCGAGGTCTGGGAACTAATACAGAGATCACTATCAAAGCAGCTAATAAAGGGGGTGCAGTAGTAGTTATGGATACTGCTAAATATGATTTTGAAGTTTTGAGACAGTTATCAGATACAAAGTATTATGAGAAACTTAAGTTTGATAAGACACAGTCTTTCAAGCAGATTATTGATTCTTATCTTAAGAAGGTGAAGGATGAAAATCTGATTTCAGAACAAGTTTATAAATATCTAACTGTAGAGTGTCTGACTAGATCTACATTTTATATACTTTCTAAAATTCACAAGGACATGGTGAACCCTCCTGGGAGACCCATTGTTTCAGGTAGCAACAGTCTAACAGAACCACTGGCAAAATATGTGGATTCCTTTTTGATGGATATTGTAAAAAAAAAGAGGTACCAGCATATATTAAAGACACTAGTGACATTTTGTCAGTACTGGAGGATTTAGCAATTGAAGAAGATAGCATTTTGGTTACACTTGATGTTACATCACTATATTCAAATATTCCACATAATGGAGGCCTGGAGGCTTTGAAATTTTATTTGGACAATAGAATTGTGAAAGAACCTTCCACTGAAGTGCTAGTCCAGTTGACTCAATTTATATTAGAATACAATACATTCTTCTATAAAAATTATTTTTTATTTGCAGAAAAAAGGAACAGCTATGGGTGCGAGTATGGCACCTAATTATGCAAATTTGTATATGGCAAAATGGGAACTTGATATAATAAGAAATCTGAGTAACCCCTTCCTAGAAAAAACTGATTTATGGAGACGCTTTATTGATGACGTCTTTATGGTGTGGAAGAGTAGTGAAGATGAGCTTTTTGAATATGTAAAGTACTTAGAAACAAGTAATGAGAATTTGAGGTTCAGTATTTGTTTTAGTAAAACTGAGATTAACTTTTTAGATTTAAGGATTTATAAAGATGGCAATGAAGGTGTGAAGACTGATCTATTTTGTAAACCAACAGACCGTAACACTATCCTTTTGGCTAGTAGTTGCCATCCGTGGCATGTTATAAAAGCAATACCAAAGGGACAATACATTCGGACCAAAAGAAATTGTAGTGATTTGGATGAGTACGAAAAAAGGGCAAAAGAATTGACTATTAGGTTACAGAATACAGGATATAATATCAATGTTTAAGAAAAGCCCAGGAGACAGTAAACGAGATTTCAAGGGAGGCCTTGTTAACTAACAGGCCACAAAACAAAGACTGTGACCCACAGACTACTTTTGTTACCACCTATAGCCCACAATCAGATGAAATAACCAGAATTATTAAAAAGCACTGGCATCTGGTTTTGTTAGATCCAAAGTTGAAAAATGCTGATATTGGGGGTTCTTGAATAGTATACCGTAGGGGTAAAATCATTAAGGACTTTGTAGTACATTCACTCCAACCAATACCAGAAAGACCTAGGAATTGGCTGACTTAGCAAGTAGATGGTTGTAACAAATATGGTAACCGTAAATATTGTCCGTGGGTAAAAACCACTAAAAGTTTTAAAAATCATGCCACGGGACTAGATGTAAAGGTTCGGGGCCTTGTTACCTGTAGTACTCCAGGGCTTATATATTTGGCTGAATGTAATTGTAATAGCTTTTATATAGGGAAAAACAAAACGTCCCTTTATTTTTTTTATACTTCTTTTATTTAGTAGCATAGTTTAATACAGATACAAAATGTCCCTTTAAAGTACGAATAGGTGAACATGCCAGGGCAATTTTGAATGCTGATTATACCAATGCCTTAGCTCTACACATGTCAAGAGTTAAAAACAAGGGTGAACATAAATTTGTGTTTACAGCAGTTGAAATACCTATTCTAACCAAAAGGGGGGGTGATTATGATAACCTTCTCCTGCGAAGGGAACAATATTGGATATTTGCCATGAAGGCAATGAACACACCAGGACTGAATGACAAAATTGAGATCAAACCCTTTTTAAGGTTAAGAAAAAAGTAATAAGATTTTTTTTTTATAGATGGTGTTTTATTCTCTCTTTCTAAAACTTCTTTCTTTTTTTCTATCTTTCAGCAGTGCACAGATTTGATTTTGACCTGCCTGGGTGAGTCAGGATCATATGATGATTGTGGAGTATTTCCAGCAATAATATGTGCAATACTGTACTGGTGCTGTATAAAGTATACTTGGCACAGTTCCTTTCTTTTTATCTATATGTAAGTGAAAATGTGTAATGTCACTGTAAGAAAGTTGTTTAAATGTTAATGCATTTACTCCTTAGGTCAGCCTTTGAAAAAGGAATGTGCGAAACGCATCAGGTGAGGTCATGAGGGAGCGACCCTCAGCCCTTGCTCTTGCTGCTAAAGTTTTGTACCAGCCGCCTGCTCATGGCTCGATGTTTTTCTATGGATTTTTGTGATGGACTCTGATGGACTTTAATGGACCTTGTTGGACTTGATATCTGGATTCTGACACCATTTCCCTGTATATTTAATATGTGAGTCCTTTTTAGAGATTTGCATAAGTAATAAAGCTTTACCCACAATTATAAGCTTTCAGCTGGTGTAGTTTTGGAGCGAGCACACTGTGTGTACTTTTGAACAAGTGCAGGTTCTATTCTCCTTGTTTCCTAACTGGTATACCAGTTGAGGAGGCCGGGTCATTTGAGCGTACTGTGGTAGCTGGTGTAGGGTGCAGGATCGCTCTCATCTACCGTCCACCAGGTGATGAGAAGCTGTTCCTGCAGGAAATAGCAGAATTCATTGCCGACATGGCCTTGGAGTCGCCCAGACTGATGGTTCTGGGCGACTTCAGTGCCTGGGTCGACGATGAATCCTCGCTTTTTGGTCATCATTTCCCCCAGGTGATGACATCTCTGCACTTCACACAGGTTGTTTCCTCAGCTACGCACAAGGGTGGTCACTCTCTTGATTTGGTTTTCCTCCTGGGGATCGAGGCCTCCGACTTAGTGGTGGAACCAGTCGGTTGGTCTGACCATTACTCAGTTGGGTTCAATTTTTCGGCCCCTCTTAGCAGGTTGGCCCCTGTGGAGTTGGTCAGGTACCGTCCTTTGGGGGATGTGGTGCCTGAAGACTTGATGGCGGTTACCGACCTCTCATTGTTGGATGAGACTTGCACAGATTCCGAGCAGTTGGTTGCGGCCTATAATGGGGCTGTATCTTCAGTTCTCGATCTGATTGCTCCTATCCATGTTCACACCCTCCTGCATCTCCCTGGGGCCCCTTGGTTTGATGGGACTCTAAGGGAATTGTGGAGATTGGGGCATAGGTTAGAGCGTCGTTGGAGGAAGACTGTCTCTGATGCCGACCACCTTATTTTGTTAGAGCATTATAAACTCTACCAAACAGAAATTTCCCGTAAGAAGGTAGAATTCCTGTCCAGAGAAATTTCTGTCGCACAGAATTGACCGGCTCAACTCTTCAGAACAGTTGACAGGCTGTGCAACCCAGCCTGTCAGCAGTTCCATCGAGTCTTTTCACAAATTGATTGTGATAAGATCGCTCACTTCTTTGCGAATAAGGTGGCTGACATCAGGCGGGAGTGCCACCAACTTCACTCTAAAGGGGTTGTTGTTGATCGGTGCCTTGTTGCAGAGCCCGGAGTTTCTTTGACCTGCTGGATTTCGTAGATATTATGCGGATTGTCCAGGAGATGCATCCCACGTGCTGTAGGTTAGACCCTGGCCCTACTTCCTTGATCTTGGGTTGTAGTGATATTATCGGCCTGGTCTTAGCTCGGATTGTCCGGTGCTCTCTGGATTCGGGTGAGTTCCCTAGCTCCCTGCAGGAGGGGGTGGTGACCCCCCCTTCTGAAGAAAGCTTCTTTAGACCCGGAGAACCTAGCAAACTACAGGCCTATCTCTAACCTTCCTTTTGTGGGGAAGGTTATTGAGAAAGTTGTGGCTGCTCAACTGGATAACCATTTAACCGTCCATAATTTATACGAATCCCTTCAATCGGGTTTTCATAAGAGGCATAGTACTGAGACTGCTCTGGTTCGGGTGCTCAATGATCTCCTGATGGCGAGAGATCGGAGACATCATTCTATCTTGGTTCGCCTGGATTTATCATCAGCTTTTGATACTGTGGATCGTGGGGTTCTGCTCAAATGTCTGAGGTTTATCTGCGGGCTATCTGGTACAGTCCACAGATGGTTTTCATCTTTCCTCGCTGGTAGAATGCAGAGAATTTTCTTGGGTTTATTTTCATTCTGGGCTTTCTCACTGCCCTGTGAGGTACCTCAGGGTTCAGTGCTGTCTTCCATGTTATTCGCAGTATATATGCTACCCCTCGGAGACATTGTAAGATGGTATGGGCTGAGGTTTCATTGCTATGCTGATGATACCCATCTCTACCTGTCTTTTGCTCCCGACCAGGTTAGTGCTATCTCAGTACTAAACAGGTACCTCGTAGAGATCCAAGATTGGATGAATACCAGTGGTCTAAAGTTGAACCCAGGAAAGACTGAGGTTTTGGTTGTGGACCCGGGTCGTAGGGCAGAGGGGTTGAGGACTGGGCTCCCTTCCGGTTTAGTCCTAGAGGAGGCCCAGTTTCTTACCTCTGAATGGGTGCATAATCTAGGAGTGGTGCTTGATGATGGCCTGACTCTTCGTCATCAGGTATCGGCAGTCATCAAGCTGGCCTTTTACCATCTTAGGAACATTGCTAGGATTAGTCACCTTGTTCCATCCAGTGACCTACATGTCTTGGTCCATGCCTTTGTGACATTGCGCCTTGATTATTGCAACTCCCTTTACCTAGGGCTTTCTGGGGTTGATATCTGCTGCTTGCAGCTAGTGCAGAACGCGGCAGCACGTTTGTTGACTGGGACATCTAGAAGATCTCATATTCCCCCTGTGCTGCACGATCTGCACTGGCTGCCTACACAGTGGCAGATCACCTTTAAAGTAGGTCTTTTGACTTACACAAAGCCCTACATGGATCGGGCCCGATTACTTGAAAGAGCTCCTGGTTCCTCCACGCACGCTGCGACAGCTCCGCTTGGCTGAGCGAGGGGTTGCTAGAGATTTCGAGGGTTAACCTAAAGTCATCCGGTGCGCGTGCCTTTGGGTTTGTGGCACCTACCCTCTGGAATTCTCTGCCCTGTCAGCTTCGGGAGTGCAGGACAGTGTGGAGTTTTAAGCAGGCACATAAGACTTTTTTATGGGGGAAAGCATTTTCAGTATTTTCTTGATTTTATATTGTATGTACTGTGTTTTGTTTTTATGTGAATTGTACAGCGCCTTGAAATTTGAAAGATGCTTATGCAAATAAATGTTATTATTATATGAACATACAAACATGCCAGCAGATAAAGGCCTTTCGGTCCATCGAGTCTGCTCGACTGCGCAGCTAGGAGCGCTTATATTGCAGCTGCCCTCCCCCCCCCCAAAGGTTCGTCAACTATTTAGAAACTAGCAATGAGACTTTGAAATTCTCAGTACAACAGGATCTCCATTCGGTTTCTTTTCTGGATGTAAGTATTTTCAAGGAAGAGAATGGTAGTCTTAGTACTAGACTGTACAGAAAGGAGACCGATAGGAATTCATTATTGCATGCATCTAGTTGCCACCCACACCATTTGGTATTTAATATACCTAAGGCACAAATGTTAAGGGTCAGACGTAATTGTAGTAATGATGTGGATTTTATTACTTACGGTTCAGATTTGTGTGATAGATTTTTGGAAAGGGGTTATCCTTATGGTGTTGTACAAGATGCCTACAGAGAAGTTGCTTGTATAGAGATACTGGACCTTTTGAAACCCAAGATTAAACAATAGAAAGAACATAGGACCAATTTTGTCACTACTTATACTAGACACTCTAAAGCTATTGAGAACATCATTCAGACCAATTGGAATGTTTTGTTAGGTGATCCATCTTTGGTAGAGGTCACCCGGTATAAACCTAGAATGGTTTATATTAGAGGCCCCAATTTGCGGGACAGATTAGTACATAGTTATACTGGACCATCTAGTAATAGTGGTGACAAAAACGTCCCCCTCTTCCTCATGGTATGTACAGCTGTGGTAGCTGTAAATTTTGTAGATCTATACTTAAATGTAATACCTTCACCAGCTGTAAATGTGTTAAAACTTATGAGATCAGGGATTTTATCACCTGTAGTACCTCAAATGTAGTCTATTTGGCTACATGTCAATGTGGTGCTTTTTATGTAGGCAAAATCACACGACCATTGAAGGTACGAATGGGTGAACATTTAAGATCTATTACTAACAATGATTCCAGAACTGCACTTGCCAGTCATTGTGACAAGAACAGTACAAGCACCTGGAGCATGTTTTCAGATTTTGTGGCATAGAGGTTGTGAAATTGGGCCCTCGAGGAGGAGATTTGGATGTTAAACTGAAGTATAGGGAATCTTTTTGGATCTATACATTAGGGGCCCTTATGGCCCCAGGTTTGAATGACAAGATTGAACTGTTAACTTGTTTACAGTCTAGATAATAATATCAGTATTGCTTTTTCTTTTTTCTTCCCCCTTTTTCTTCCCCCTCTCTTCTTTCCCCCTCCTCCTTTCCCCTTTCTTTTTCTCCCTCTTTTTTCTTTCCCCTCCCCTCCCATCCCAAACCCCCTCCTCTTCCCTTTCCCTTCCCCTCTTCCTCCTCCCCCTTCCTTCTGTCCCCTTTCTTCCCCCACCCTCTCTTTGCTTCCAGTATCAATAATTATTGTACTTTTATTTCATATTGCCTCAAGTACAGGTTTTCTTACCATGTTGTTTGTTGTTTCTTACAGATTAAGCTGATGAGTAATAATGCCTTGACATGGAACATATCGGTGTATCCCGATGGCTGGGAGCTGATTTCCTGTCTAGTATTGTATTTTTTGGAGTTTATTACATTTTTTGTCCTGATTTAGATATCATCATTGCTGCTGAATTTTGTAATAATTGTGTCTGTAATTATAGATAGGGATTTTTGTATTCAGCTAAACTTTATTTCTAGCTGCTTTCTATGGTCTTATGTATTTCTTTACAAATTCTTCTGGGCTGAACCACATACACATAACAAATTCTGTTGATGTTTATGTGTTTTAAAGAATGTGGACAGCATAATTGTTTTAACATTTTGACCATTACCAATATGATGCATGTGGCTTTAAATCCACCCTATTTATACATGTATGTTTTTTACAAGACACCACCCTTGATGACGTGCAGTTAGCACGAAACCGTTTGGGAGTTTTCTTGAACTGTTTTGAACCTTTGAGCCTTTCTGTAGCATCTGCTTCAAATAAAATATGCCAGTGAATTACGTCTAGTTGAGGTGTGCTGAGTCTTGTTCCATTTGTTCACGTTTTTGACTCGAGCACCCTTGTCCAGCAGAAGAGCTGTTTTTGCTGCATTTATCTTTCCTAGTTAAACAATTTCCCATTTCCCTTTTGCCAGGAGAGATTAGGATTGTAGCAAAATAAATTGAAGAAAAAAAATTTTCACCACACTTTATCCTACTATCTGCACTACCATCTAAAACATCTTCTTGCCTCCATAGCTACTGTTTTTGTATTTTAATAGTGCTGTTGCTTTAAAATGAGACTGTTACTGTGCACCTACCAATTCAAAATATTTTGTCTCACTATTCTACTACAGTCCTAATCTCTCTTACCACAAAGGGATTCAAATGAGACTGCTGTCATGGTATGAACTGACATTAAATACACTAGAACCTTGATTATCTGAATGATCTGAGAGATATCAGATTTGTTCGGATAATCGAGAGTTTGGACAATCAGTAATCCATAATATTAGGCAAACTAGAGTCAAGGGACAATGTCAGAGTTCAGGTAATCGTCAGATCTAGATAATGGGGGTTTGGATAATTGAGGGTTGTACTGTATTGTATTTCAAAATGCATTGCAGTGGTACCAGCTATGTCCTGATCCTGTACAAAACAGATGGTAATGTTGCCCTGTTTTTCCCATTCCTACAGCAACCCATAAAGCATTGCCTTCTCTCAAATGAGAGTACTGCCATGGCATGAACCAGCCTTCCACTGTCATATATCGTTAATTAACATTGCAGTACCAGACTATATATACACACATGGCAGAAAAAGGGTGGGTTACAGTCATACAGCTGAATGAGGAGCAAAAATCCAAGCTACCAGACCATAATCCCCAATGCTAGGTGATTGTCACATGAAGGGGATTGCCTACACACAGAAAGGGATTCAAAACCAAATGCCAAAACCAGAGTAAGAAGTAAATGCAAATGTATCGTGCACAAATGGGAAAAGTCAGAGTGCAATAATATCCCTTTTGGGTCAGTGTGATGGGACTGTTGACCACTTGCCCAAGTGCTTCTACTATCACACAGGTCTTTGTTAAGCAGCCCCCTGATTTTTTCATTTGTACATAATAACTTTGCATTTATTTCTTACTCTGGTTTTTGCATTTGGTTTTGAATCCCTTGGTGCCACTCAATCTTTGGACTGTGTGAGTGGGTAGGGGTAGTCAACCCCCTTCTTTTGACCACCACCTTGCACCTGGGATTGCAGTCTCATAGGTTGGTTTTATGGCTCATTATTCTGCTATATGAATGCAACCCAACCTCTTTCTACCATTGCCTGTTAATATAGACTTAGTACCACAACATATATAAGAATGGAATGCCAGTTCCTGACATGGCAGTACTGTCATGCTGGAGACTGCAATGTTTTATAGGCTGCTGCAGGAATGGGAAAAACAGGTAAACATCACCATGGGTTTTGAACAGGAACGGGGAAGACCAGATGACAATGGAATGCGTTTTGAAATATATGATATATAAAATATATGAAAAATTATGAAGGCAGTCTCATTTGAATCCCTTTGTGCCATGAGAAATTAGGACTGTAGCAGAATAATGATTAAAAAATATTTTTCACCATGCTTTATCCGTTGTGTTTTTACCAGGTCTGTCAGTCCTGTTCCTGTTCAAAATGCATGGTAAAGTTGCATGGTCTTTCCCATTCCTACAGCTACCTATAAAACATTGTGTTCTAACAAAATGAGAGTACTGCCATGCTATGAGCCGTCCTCTGACTGTCAGATGTTGTTAATTTATGTTGCGATACTGAAGGGTACCTAGACTACATATATAGACAGTGGTAGGAAAAGAGTGGGTTACAGTTCCATAGCAGAATAATGAACAAGAATGCAGGCTCATAGGTGGTGGTCACAAGAAGGGGGTTGTCTGCTCCTACATGCTCACAGTCCACAGATCTCGTGGCATAGTGGGATTCAAACCAAAATTCAATGCCAAACGTCAGAGTGCGATAATGCAATAATCTCGCATTTGAGTCAGTGCTGACGGAGCTGACTACCACTTGTCTGAGTGGTTGTACTTTTGAACAGGTCTTTGTTAAGGGGCTAGCCAATACTCCAGCACAACCCACCGCCAGGAATGACACTATAAAGCATCACTTTAATGCAAAAAGTCAGTGGTTTAACTTCATCTTACCATGTCCACATGAAACCAGGGAGATGTCAATGGAGCCTCACAAATGCAATACAGTACATTTTAAAATATAATATATAAGGAAAAGTATGAGAGTGGAAGGCTGGTTTGTACCATCACAGCACTGTCTTTAGAATCCATCTGTACCACAATGATTAAGACAGTAGCTGGATAATGAGAAAAAAATATTTTCTACCATGCTTTACCCTCCTAGCTGCACTGCCATCTAAAACAGCCTCCTGCCTACATATTGGCAGTTTATTTTAATTGTGCCTTTGCCTTAGAACTACACCTATTAGTGTACACTTATTTCTCCAGTGTTGCTCCATCAGTATTGCTCTGTCTCTACAGAAAATGATAAGAGTCAGTACTAATGGTGGCCACTGTAAGAAAATAGTGGCAAGGCAGAGGGGAGGGGGAGAAACACAGAGAAACAGCACTGTGGTGAATGTAGAGGACCGCATGTGCTTAAACGCCACTGTGGATGCAGTCTAGGTATCCGGTCACGTGCTTCCACAGACCCACTATGTAACAGCAATACGTCATGCATAATTTTTGCTATGCAGCTGTAAAAAGAAAACAATAGAATGGAATGGCTTAAAATGAGATCTTTTTTTTTATCTTGGGTGTATTCCCCAGGGTCCTCGACTGCACCAGTGAGGCACTCAAGCAGCTACGGGGGGACTGAAATGGCTGTCTCTCCTCGGCTGCCACCTCGGACACATCAAGTAACCTCTGCCTGCCCTCCTGGAAGCGAGCACTGGATCCTACTGTCAAGGGTCCTTGACCGCACCAGTGAGGTGCTCATGCAGCTACCAGGGACCGAAATGGCCATCTCTCCTCGGCTGCCAACTCAGATGCATCAAGTAACCTCTGCCCGCCCTCCTGGAAGCGAGTGCCAGTTCCTACTGTCAAGGGTCCTCGACCGCATCAGTGAGGCACTCAAGCAGCTACCTGGGGACCGAAATGTCCATCTCTCCTCGGCTGCCGCCTCGGACACATCAAGTAACCTCTGCCCACCCTCCTGGAAGCGAGCGCTGGATCCTATTGTCAAGGGTCCTTGACCTCACCAGTGAGGCACTCAAGCAGCTACCAGGGGACTGAAATGGCCGTCTCTCCTTGGCTACCACCTTGGACACATCAAGTAACCTCTGCCCACCCTCCTGGAAGCGAGCACCGGATCCTACTGTCAGGGTACTGACGCTGCTTTTTTCATTCCTCCTTATGTTTGAACTGGCTTTCCTTAGTGGCTCCTGATTGGTGCAGCGATCCTACTCCAGGACCCTGATTGGACTGCCAGCAATCTGTGGCTCTGCTGATTGGTATGCATTCAGCCTGCCCCACGGCCATCGAATCTATCTCTCGATTTCTGCCTCTTCGCTGGCAGCTAACTAATTCGTTGTGCTTTTTCTTCCTCCCACCCACCCCCTCCCAGGCCTCCTTTAAATACACTATAGCCCCTCCCTCTTCCATGGATCTACCATCTTACTGGTCAGATGTGATCTTCCTTAATATCAACAGCTGTTTCCTCCGTAGCCTCCCATAGCTCTCCTCACCACTCTTTCTCTCCTCTCTCTGGGGCTTACAGGCTTACTAGGACCTGTTTCTGGATCACAGTTTCCCAACTAACCCTTTGCTATCTCACCTTACTCAATCTTTGTGGCTTACAAGCATACTAGTACCTGTCTCTGGATCGCAGTTTCCCCATTACCCTCTGCTATCTCACCTTACTGGATCTCCATTCCATAGCACAGTTTGCTCTACTTGCTATACCAACCATGCCATCGCTACCAACCTTGATTGCCATATTTGTTCTAGTCCCCCAACTTCTCAACAATGCTCTGCCCTATGGCGACAAAAGTGTTATGCCAGAGCCCACACCTACCTATAAGGATGGGCCTCCAAACTCCACATCTGCACCTTTCCTACCTAAGTCTGCAGTCTCCCTGCCCTCCAGGTCCCAACACCTGCTACTGTATAAACACAGTTATCTTGGCTTACCACAAACCAACTAGTTCTAAACTCAAAAAAATCTGTCTCCCTCACCTTTGGCTCCCGGCCCAAACTCGCACGGCTTACTGCGCCACCAAAATTCTACACGTTGGACAGCACCCCACTGGAGACATGCACCTCCTACCGTTATCTAGGTGTCTGGTTAGATCAACACCTAAACTTCAGTGCACACATTGATGCCATGCACAAAAAACTGAACCCCATGTTGGGTGCCCTCTACCGAAACAAACACTGCATACCCCTGCCAACCAGGCAAGAAATAGTCAAAAAAATGATCCTCCCTATATTTGACTATGGTGATATTATCTATGGTACGGCCCCTCAAACATCCCTATCTAGGCTAGACCCCCTCCTCAACTCTTTCTGCCGCTTTTCACTGGATCGCCCTCCCAGCATCCACCACTGTGCCCTCTATCAATCTTTGAACATCTCCTCATTACAGGATCGAAGATCGCGTCACTGCGCTAGAACCTCGGCAAAGTTCTGGTCAAATTCACTCCCATCCTACCTGACTACCTCTTTAACTGCCTTAAACACACCATCCTATGCGCTCCGAAACAGCGACACCAGGCTCCTCCATATCCCTCATAGATCCACTCGGTCCAGCCAGGCTGCTTTCAGCTACAGGCTACCCAAACTATGGAATTCCTTGGCAACCGTTATAAGACACTCCTCAAGTACTCCCCAACTAAATGCCCTTCACAATTCGCATTTCTCGTCCACCTGCTCCTGTTACCCCACCTAACTTCCCCCTCTCTCCTGTACCCACCCAGCGTATGAATCAAGACTGGTCTCTCCACTGTTTTAGACCTGCTGTATTGTAAAACACTGTATACTGTACAACACTCTGCCTTCCCTCAATCTGCCCCATCGCATTAGGTATGCTACACACTGCTGTTATATTACTCCAAATGTATGATGTTTGCTTTCTTCCACTGCTCCCCTGTAAGTGTTATTGTTTGTATCATGTTCCCATTGTACCCAAAAATCCCCAGGGCGCATCTGGAATCGAGCGGTACTCTGCTCAGCATGCCTTCCTGGTAAATCTCTTAAATAAATAAATAAAATAAATAAATCTTATCCCCCAGTGACTGTAACCTTTCTGCCTCTTTCTCACTGTCCAGCCTCCCAAACTACCTGCCGCCGCCACTCATCCTGCTCCACCAAGCAACTTAAGCTTCTAGCTGTTAGGGTCACCTGGTTGCTACAGATGCTATCCGGTAACATCCATCCTAACCCAGGCCCTAGCAAAAGCTCTGGTAGTACTACTGTCAACAGAAGTTTTATTTCAATTGCCTCTATTAATATCTGCAGCCTTCTGCCTAAACTTGACTTACTCCAAGCCTGGGCCGCACAGCACAGGCCTGATGTCCTGTCCATAACCAAATCATGGATCACACCCAGGACCCCAGACAATCAAGTCCTGCTCCAAGGGTACACCTACTACCGGCTCGATAGAATAGGGAAACGGGGTGTTGGTTGCATAATTTATTTAAAAAATCACCATCAGGGCATAGCTCTGCCCCATTTAAAATCAGGTAAAAATGTACAGATACTCTCAGTGAGACTCATCCTAGGCTCCCAGGGTAAGAGTCTTACCATAGTCGCAGCATATATTCCCCTTAGGGACCAAGCTGAAGGCTTCACAGTTCTTCATGAACACCTAGTCCACCTTTGGTCCCACAATGAAGTAATTGTCCTGGGTGACTTCAGCATTAACTGGTTATCAACTGAGTCGGCATCCTATAAAGATACGTCCTCTTCCATTAACTTCCACCAACTAGTTGACCAACCCACTCGTATAAATTACAAAACAGGTACCTCCACCCTGTTAGACTGGGTACTAACAAACCACCCTGAGCGGATCTCTGGTCTAAATGTGCTCCCTGACTCCCTCAGTGACCACTCGCCCGTTATCTTCCTCTGGACAAACAAGGCCCTGAAACCCCAAGCGAAGGTTATCTTCTCCCGTGTGCTGAAAAAGGGACAACTGTGCTCCTTTAGGCAATACCTTCAACAGCAGAGTTGGGCCCCCATCCTAGCTACCAATAATGTTGATTTGGCGCCTGATAACGTTATCAAAATTTTCAATGATGCCTGTGATATCTTCGCGCCCACTATAAGGAGAAAAGTCAGGGGAACTCATAAATCGTGGGATACCCCTCACCTCCTTGCCCTGATGTGCACCCGTGACCAGCTATGTACAAAAGTACAGAAGTTCTCGGACCACCAATGACATGCAGAACTGCAAAGTGGCACAGAACAACTGTACCCTCACAATCCGTCGGGCTAAAGCTATATGTTCCAAGTCTGAGCTAAACTCCTCTTGGGGCGATAGTCGAAAATTCTGGAATAATATCCATGCAATCACTGGGAAGCGAGATACTTCTGAACCCACTTTGCTTAATATTGAAGGGTCCTTAACACATGACCATAAAACAATCGGAGACACCTTTAACAAAGCCTTCACCGACCTTAGTGCAGTGCTCCTCCCACAACTACCTGACCCATGTTAGTGTGCCTCTTTCAAAACCGCCTCAAACGCCTCCGACAAATCATGCCCCCCCTTCTACCTTAAAGTCATATCCAAAGGGATGGCAAAAAAATACCTCACCAAAATATTGGGGAGGTCTAGGCATAGTACCAAGGGCCTAGACCTAAAACTAATCTCATTGGTACTCGACAAGGTACTTACACCATTAACCAGAATCATCAACCTGTCCCTAACCTCAGCTACATTCCCTACACAATGGAAATCAGCAGTTGTCACCCCTGTCTTCAAAGCAGGCTCTAAGGCAAGTCATACTAATTACTGTCCAATCTCAATTCTCCCCCCATCTCAAAAGCCTTAGAGCAGATTGTCTACGATCAACTGGTTGAACACCTGGATAAATATCAGCTTCAATGAAAACAGCAACATGGTTTCCATAAACTTCACAGTACTACCACTGCACTACTAGAGTTCACAAGGTTTATTCACAAAGCCTTTGATCTAGGTCACTTGGTGGGGGCTATCTTCATAGACCTCACCAAGGCCTTTGATACAGTTAATCACGACTTCCTGCTGGCCCAGCTAGATGCTACGGGATTATTCCCAGATTCACTGTGTTGGTTTTGGAACTACCTCACAGGGTGTGAACAACAGGTAAAAATATCTAATACTCTCTCGGACTCGCAGTAAGTGTCCACCGGTGTCCCCCAAGGATCCATACTAGGCCCACTTCTTTTCAGCCTTTTTCTTAATACTCTCCCGCTAGCTTGCCAACACAAAATCCTCCTTTATGTAGATGATGTGGTCATCTACACTAGTCATACTGATCCTGCCACCCTTGAACATAGACTTCAATATGACTATAACAATGTAGAAGCCTGGTTTGATCAAGCCAAATTGCTTGTCAACTATAAAAAAAACAAGACCATGTTATTCGCCCACGCCCATAATCAACATAAGACATCCACCATAAACATCCTAAGTAAACAAAATGAAGCCTTAGAAATGGTACAAAGCTTCAAATACCTGGGTATCACCCTTGACAGATCCCTTTCATTCTTCTCCCACGTTGACAATGTTGCCTCATCTGCTAACCGGAAGCTTGGTCTGCTATACAAGCACTGAAGCTGCCTTACTGAAAAAGCTCTCTGGCTTGCCATCACCAGTTCAGTTTCCTCGACCATCGACTATGGTCTTCCCATTTACAGTGAAGTGTCTGACAGCACCCTTAAGCGACTTGCCACTACGTTGAATAAAGCCTGCAGGCTAGCACTAAGGGCCCCTCGCCTCACCCACAGCTGTAATCTCTACTTGCAAACAGGTTGGCTAAACCTTTCTGAAAGGACCCATTACCAAGTATGTCTCCTCACCAAAAAAGCAACCCTTGGCCTACTACTGCCTGGCTGGAGTTCCCTCCTTCACCAAACTGTGCTGACTAGGACCACCAGGGCATCTAACAAGCTTTCAGTCAAGGTCCCCTTCCGGTGAACTACTCAAGGTCAGAGATCCTCTGAATACAGGGCCCCACTCTGGCTTAGTGCACTTCCATCTGACCTTACTGCTATCAGCAAAATTGACCTCTTTAAATCAGCACTCAAATCACAGCTTACCAGCCAACAGACCTGCTCCTGCTTCCCCTGATTCACCACTACCTGTAAACTGACTAAGAACTCCCCCCATCGTTTGCACCTATCAGCTACCCACCCAGCACAGCTCCTACCTCCATTCCCATTTCCCCTCTCCCACTCCCTGACCCCTTCCCTATTCTTGTTATCCTCATCCCACCCTAGCCTCCGCTTTCTCACCCACCTTCTGCTTTAACATAACTTAAGCACTATGACAAAGTGACCCTGTGCCTGAGGTTACTGCCATCCCTCCACCACTGCCTATGTCCAACCCCCTTCCCCCACTATCCCTGGCCTTAGTGCTGCCCAAATAACCTACTTATCCTACTTCTCTCCTATATTCCCTTATCTCATATGAAATGTACAGAAACTGCTATCACCTGTCCCTACTGTAGTTTAACTGCTCTACATCCCTCCTTGCCTAGTTTTTTTCCAACAATTTTCTTGTATTGAATTGTATTGTACTATGCTTATCTGTGCCTTTATGTCTGATGTGGAACCTTTGTAAATGAGCTTGTAGCTCAAAGGTAGTAATCCTAGAATTCAATAAATAAATAAAAATAAATAAATCTTGGAACATTGTGTCTGTTAATGGTAACTGATTTATTTTTGGTGCTGGCTAGAGTCATTCTTTTCTGCTTATGACTGAGAGGCAGTATAGTGTAGTGGTTAAGAGCACTGAGCTGCAAACCTGAAGAACTGGGTTTGAATCCCATATCCAACATTTTCATACAGTGCGACCTTGAGCAAGTCAGTTAACGTCCCTGTGCTCCCAGGATGCACTTGGAAACAAATCTTGGCTTAGTGTGTATTTCCTGAACAAAAAATTGTAAAATAAAAATGATTTTTGCTACACAATTATATCCATCTGTGGTACAACCAACATGAGACACATCTGGTCCAGAATGTGGCACATTGTACATAAAGAGGCACCAGCTTAGTCCACCTGGAGACCATATGATTGCAGAACAGCTGAAGCAGAGACTGACATAACGCCAGAGGTGAGTTCACATTGGAGGCAGGAGAGAGTTTGTAAAGGAAATAATAATAATTATTTTATTTATAAGGCACCTTTCAATTACCAAGGCGCCATACATAAATAACAAATCAAGACAGCAAAAATCATTAAGAAATACAATTAAAACAAAACAATCATAATAGTCAGTGTTCTAAAAATGCAGTTTCCATAAAAGTCTTCAAGCGTCTCTTAAAGCCCTCCAGAAAATTCGCAACCAACGGGTAGAGAGTTCCAAAGGGTGGGGGCTGCATACACAAATGCCCGAGCACCCAATGATTTCAAATTCACCCTTGGAACCTCTAGCAACCCCTTGTCAGCTGAGCAGAGTGATCGATTCAGGTGATAAGGAAACAGAAGTTCTTTCAGATAGCCTGGGCCCATATCGTGTAGCGCTTTGAAAGTCAGCAAGCCGACTTTAAAGGTGATCCGCCACCGAATTGGCAGCCGGTGCAGTTCACGCAGCGCCGGAGTAATGTGACAGGATCTGCTAGAATCCTGTCGAAAGCCGGGCTGCAGTGTTCTGCACTAGCTGCAGGCGACGGATTTCAACCCCTGAAAGCCCTAGCTAAATACTTGATCTTGTTCATTAGGCTGGCTATTTAATGGCTTCCACTGTAACTTATTCATTTAGTAGTGTCAGTGGATAAGTTGGCTGTATGATCACCTCTGGACCCCAAATATTGGAAGGTACTGACACAGTAGAGCAGCACTAGGGAGTGCTGCACTATTGAAGTACTTTCCTTTGGATGAGTCGTTAACCAAGGTCCCTTCAGCCCTTTCTTTGGTAGCTGTCCAGGTGGAAGTTAAACTTCCCACGGTACTTTTTATAAGAGCAAGGGATTTTCCCTGGTATCTTGGCCAACATTCCTCCTGTCACTAAAACCAGTCCATGTAACCCACCACTTAGGGAGTGCCTGGAAAAAGCTGTCACAGCTCATTCCCAGCACTAGAGATGTTCCAGGGAATCCAGTGTGATCTTTCTGGAGATCCTCCTGTTCCTGGGGACTAATGAGAAGCAGCAGTGAACAATAAGGCAGGCTAACACTTGGCAAAAGATCTGGTGCAGGTGTGGAGTACTGCCAAGGAGAATGGACAGAGCAATATGTGTGGACTTAAAATGACAGGATAGGGGGAGGGACAGGTGCAGGGAAAGACAGCAGAACAGTGAAGCGCCTGGAGAGGAGACCCCAAGGGGGAATGAGGAAGCATAAAGAGGTAACTATCCTTACTTGCATTCAGATAAAAATGAGCGCACCTAGGAAAGTGGCTAAGCTTGAGGGTCTGATGCTAATTGAGAGTCAGGAATTAGCAGCACTCACAAATACCTTCTGGGGGAAGAAAATTACCAGGACATCAGGATAGATGGCTATGGACTATTCCGATGAGATTGACCTGACAGAAAGGAAGGTGGGGATAACTTATCTGTGTAAGGAGGGGAGTCACTGGAGGACAAGGAAGATATCATGGAGGGAAACAGTGTCACAGAGTTCATTTGGTTTGAGCTAGGGGAGGAGGATACAAGAGTCACCTTGGGGGCGTGCTATGTGTCCCCAAACATCTCAGTTGAGCATGACGCCCAGCTGGTCATGGAAATTAGGAGAGCAGCTAAATCAGATGAAGTGGTGATCTTGGTGGACTTCAATCTTCTGGCATAGACTGGCATCGCAAGAGGGCTAATGGCAGGACTGAGATGGAGTTCCTTCCCGCATTCAGGGACTGCTGCCTAGAGCAGAATGTCCAACAGGGAACAGGTTTGAGCCCACCATTTACCTGGTGCTCCACAGTGTGGATGGGATCATCTTTAGTGCAAAAATCAAGGAACTGGTGGGAGGAACTGACCACAACTGGGTGACCTTCCTAGTGCTAGGGAAGACCAGCCAGGTCACAGCAACTAGTACCTAGAACATTTGAAAGCCAGACTTTGTTGAGAGCCAAAGGCTTGGCTATGCTCCCTGGATCTCCAGGATGCACATTTCCACATTTATATCTATCTATCTATCTATCTATCTATCTATCTATCTATCTATCTATTTCACAGACTACTTCTCAGATTCAGAGTGAACGGAACCCTCTACCAGTTTGGAGCCGTGCCATTCAACCTATCCCTGGTTACCAGGATGGTCAGCGTATATCTGCGAGTAATAGCAGCTTTTCTATAAATAAATAAACACACATTGACAAATACACAGCTACAGCAACACACACAACATACACACTATAATAAATACACAGACAAAAACAGATTCATGAATACACACAGAAAAGAATACTAAATAATAATATTTGAACCACCAAAAAAACCAAAGGTTTGAAAGTTACGTAATTTCAATATATGCTACTGACATAATGGTACATCAGCTGCCAAGTTTTGGCAAGGTCAGTGGCCTCTGGGAATGCAAATGCCTAAGACTAGCGCTGTTCTTCATGCTCCCAAATACCTGTAAAACTACTAGAGAATGGGAATATATTTTAGCACTTCCTAATTTTACTTTACTATTATGCAAATGCATCCAATCCCAAATCACCCTGCCCCACATTAGTTAACTGAATGGAAATCTACAATAAAAAAGCAACATTCAAGCATTGCATAACTTTCATTTCCCAATTTCCATTAATCTCCCTCCCATCCACACATCACCACAACCACTGTTTGGACTCTTCGTGCTACTGAACCTAAATAAATCCAAAACTGCAATACAGCTTCTTTGTCCCAGTCTCAAAGTTGTAATGCAAAGGTCGCAACTCTCCAGAGCTCCGCATCACAAAGTAAATAAATCCTAATTTTCTGGCTGCAAAGTTCAAAATTTGGTACCTGGTAGCTGTCCAGTACCTACCGCTATGGACGAGTACCTTTCCCAGGGGAAAACATTGCGGCAAGAAGGCAAGAATTAGAAAAAAAATGACTGGACAAGACCATGTGGCTACTGGTGGTGTAGGCCCCATCTCGTTCTCAGCAGCCAAACTCTCCCTAATCAGTAGAGCAGTTTCGGAACAAGTGCTGGCGGACCTTACTCCTCGATGGGAAAATGTAGAGAAATCGATCACGGGGCTTACGAATGAAGTCAAACAACAGGCAGGGTGACTCCAGGAGGCTGAACAACGTATATCGGATTTAGAGGACACTAACAAGGAGGTACCGGAGAAAATCACCAAAATGGAAAAAGAGATAGAAGATCTGAAGGATGCTTTAGACTACCAGGAAAACTACAGCAGACGCAATAACTTGTGTATCCGAGGCCTACCGGAGGGAGCGGAAAGGGGGAATCTGCTGGACTTCTGCACTGTGACCCTGCCCAAGCTGTTGAATATCACCCCCAAAGCAGGCAGACTGAAAATAGAGTGGGCACATCGAGCGCTTGCTCTGAGGCTACCTGCAGATCAACCACCACGGCAGTTGATTTTCCGCCTGCACCATTACTCAGATCGACAAGCTCTTTTGGTGGCATACCGCAATGTGAAGGAGCTCAATTTTGAAGGCACCAAATTAATAATACATCAAGACCTTTCTCTATGTATACAAAGGAAACAACAGCAATTCAGTGCTATGATGGATCAACTGAAAGAGTGAGGCCTGGAATTTTTTATGGCATACCTTGCGGTAGTCAAGGTCCGCTGGGAAGGTGCCACGTTCTCCTTTTGGGAACCGAGTAAGCTGCAGACATACATAGAATGGGACAAAAAAAATAAGAAGACTGGCTGAAGCTATTCAGTGAGTACTAAATAAAACGATCTACATGGGCTGGGGGGACTGATGATAGGGGCTTGAAGGGACTGAGTGAAATATGGAATGATCCACAAAGAGACTTGGACAAAATTAGTGATTTATAAAAGGAACAGCCTCAAACAAACTGCTGGGTTTAATTTAACTGTTCTTTTACCGATGAGGAGGATGTGAACTCTATAATGTATGTGGTAAGAGCTCATGGAATATTGATTTACCTGGCCCCGAACTGCAGATTTAAACGACTCATTCTGCAAAAAGTCACTGTGAATGTATACATTCTTGTGATGGAAGGGAAAAGGATCAAAGGATCAAATTAATCGGAAGACTGATTTGCCCAAGGGAGGGAGTGGGAGGGAGCTCAGTAGAGACACGCAGGCTTGAAGTATGGGTTTCTGATTGGATAACAAGCTGAGAGAGCTCATTGAGAGAAGCAACTAGGCGAACACTTGAGGAGCACCCTCTTAGCTTAGGGCTTAATTGTTTCCCCATGTGCAAAATGGGAATGAGGAGAAAGTGAAGGATGGAAAAGAAGTGAAGGGGCAAGGCCTACTGTATAGGAAGCTACAAGGAATTTAAAAACACTCACCGCTTCATAATTAGGGCGAGACTGGGATGTCTAACAGGTCTCTGATTACTAGAATGGAACGGATGAGACACCCAGAATACTGAATAGTCTCATCAGGAAATGTAATGTGGATCGGAGACCTTACGAAAGGGTACTGAGTGGATTTGGGGAAGGACTTGGGGGGGGGGAGAAAGGGTTTAAGGGATGTGGGGAGCTATTGCGATCACGAGGTGAAGGAGGAAGCTCATCACCCAGGGATGGAGTGAAAAACCGCTGATAAGAAAATGTAAACATGGCAGTATAGTCTCTGGGTCCTTTAGGGAGCAATAAGCCCAAGAGAACTAGCTGTTTTAAAGACTGCATTAAAGAAAGTGGATTTAAAAACTAAAGGTAGACAATAGACGTGTTTCGGTTGATGCGGAGGGAGGGGGGCGTAGGGATCGAGTTTACGGATAATGAACAGAAGAGAGACAGTAGTTAGACGATTAGTTCTCATAAGTAAAATAAAGCAGATAAACAAAGGGAGGGATGAGTTGGGGTGGAGGGGGGGAGGGAATGGGAAATGTTTTTAATATTCATGTTAAATGTTACTATTTTAAGCACGAGCTTTATTGTGCATTTGTTACTTATTACTGTTTATGCCTTGTTGGAGATCAGAAGGAAGAAAGATACCTACATGGAGTAATACTTGGGAAGCAATGGAAGGGAAAAAAAGGGAGGACACCAAACAGATACTATGGATAAGACATCTCGGAATGTAATCGTATCCTGGAATGTTAAGGGTTTTTCCTCACCAGCGAAGACAGCTAAAATTCTTACAGCACTTAAAAACAAAGGTGCAGACATGGCCATGCTGCAAGAAACCCACTTGATGCCAAAAGAACATACCAAGTTGGCGGGGGGAGGCGGGTCGAGACATGTTATGCCTCCTCTTACCATTCCCACAAGAGGGGAGTGGCAATTCTAATTAAAAAGGGGTTCCCATTTGTGATGCATCATGTGGTTAAAGGTCCCTTGGAGGGGCCCTACATTTTTGTGATAGGAGAAATCAATGGCCAAACTATAACCCTGGGGAACATATATGCACCATCAACATTGGACCCATCCTTTTACCAACAGATTTTGGATATAATACTGAGGAAACAGTTTCCCCATCTCATATTAGGGAGGGATTTTAATTATGTAGCGGTCCCAAAGATGGACTACTCTGGATCCAGGACTAGAGAGGTGGCAGCAGTTCAGCAATGGCTTATGGGGCTTGTGGACCTAGACCTAATAGATGTGTGGCGTACAGCCAATCCTGGAGCCAGGGAATATACATTTTACTCACACTCTCATGCTACATGGTCCCAGCTAGATTGCCTGTATGTGTCCAGGTGTGGATACACCCAGGTCTGTAAGGCAGAACATAGTCTCATCTTTATGTCGGACCACACGATGGTACACTTGGAAATAGGGCTGGGACAACAAGAGTGCAGGAGAGGGGGATGGAGATTTCCAAGTTACCTGTTGGCGAGGAAAGAACTGAAAGAGTTCTTAAAGGACCAATTGAAAATCTATCAGGAAACGAACCAAGGTACAGTAGAAGATGAGGGTATATATTGGGAAGCCAGCAAAGCGTATATGAGAGGGGTAATTATTGGTTACACTGCAAAAATGAAAAAAGAGAAGCAAAAATGGAGGGAGTCAATACAGAGTAAAATAAAGCTATTAGAACAGAGGGTCATTAGGGAGGGAGGGGGTCAGGCTCTAATGGATCTACAAACGGCGCGTGAAGCACTAAATGAATGCATCACGGGGGAGACCAGATCAAAATATATGTCTGCAAGACAACGAATATATGAATGGGGCAACAAGCCAGGTCCATTATTAGTGAGTCTAATGAAAGGGGGCAAAATAACTAAAAAAATACTAACCATAAAAGATAAAGGGGGAGTAGTGCTCCAAACTGAACCACTCATAAGAAAGAGATTTCAAGAATTTTATAACACATTGTACACAACTGAATGCAAGGGGACAGACCAGCTAGTGGATAGGTTTACAGAGGGTCTCCCAGTTCCGTCTCTGATGGAGGATCAGAGAGCTTCTTTGGGGGGCACTATCACTAGGGAAGAGATCCTCAGGGCTATAGGCTCCCTCAAAAGGGAAAAGCTGCTGGCCAGATGGATTCAGAGCCAAATACTATAAAGAACTCAGGCAAGATGTTCGGAACCCCTACATAGAGTATTGGAGCACGTTAGAGGGAAGAGGGACTGCCCAAATCCTGCGTGAAGCTACCATCTGTGTAATCCCCAGGCGAATAAGGATCCTCAAGAATGCTCATCATACAGGCCCATTTCTTTAATGAACCTAGATTGCAAAATTATGACAAAGGTGTTAGCTATGAGACTTGATAAATTACTACCCTCTATTATAAATCTGGACCAAACGGGGTTTGTACAAGGTAGAATGTCCTACCACAATATGAGGAGGTTACTAAATATGGTATGGTGGGGATTTAAGAATCCGGGACAGGCATGTATCCTATCAATGGACGCGGAAAAAGCTTTTGACCGAATTGAGTGGGAGTATATGTTTAAAATGATAGGGAAATTTGGATTGGGGGAGAAACATATTCAATTAATAAAAGCCTTTAATAAAACCCCAGTGGCAAGTATCCTAATTAATGGAATACCATCTGAGGAATTTTGGTTTGGGAGGGGCACACGTCAGGGCTGTCCTCTCTCCCCTCTCCTGTTTGCTATTGCTATTGAACCCCATACGATTAAAATTAGGGAGGACCAACAAATTCAAGGCATCCAAAATAGGAACGGTCAAAAACACACCATCACCCTCTACGTGGATGATATCCTCCTTTTCTTAACAAAACCAGACCAGTCAATCCCTGCATTGCTAGAGATAGTGGACTCTTTTGCCAGCTTTTCGGGGTACAAGCTGAATATTAACAAATCTGAAATCATGTACCTAGAAAAGGGGCAGAAGGAGGGATGCAAAAGGCATGGGGCCTTAGGAAAGTTTATAAAGCAATAACAAACCTGGGAGTAAAAGTGGGCCAAGATATTAAGGAAATGTACGTGCTAAATTACATGCCTCTATTGGATACCTTCCTGAAAGATTTACAAAGATGAAGAGGCCTTCCCTTATCCTGGTTGGGCAGAATAAATGTCTTGAAGATGAATGTACTCCCTAGAGTTCTGTATGTCCTACAAATGATGCCTATGGATCTAAAGAATAATGATATTAAAAAATTAGAAAAAGGGTTTGGGCAGTTTATTTGGCAGGGGAAAAAGTCAAGGATTGCCCTTAGAAAACTGAAAGCCACTAATGAACTAGGGGGCTTACATTTTCCAGATGTCAAAGGGTACTACTTAGCAACCCAATACAGATTTGTTCACAACTGGGTAAATATGGGAATTGCTGCTTAGTGGCTACCTCTAGAGGAGGAAGTCTGTAAGGGCCAGTTATCGGCTTATTTAGGGCCGACAGGTTTACAAGCCTATAAACGCCTACAGGATCCCATCTCCATGGTTATTAGTAGTCTAGAAGCATGGAATAATGCTAAGGAATGAAGGGGATGTGAAGGGGATAATACTATTCTTGTCCCAGTATCAAGAAATCCAGAATTCTTGCCAGGATTAGAAGATGAAGGCTTTAGGATATGGCAGGAAAGGGGTATAAGGTGTTTGGGAGATCTCACTAACATGGATGGAATTTATGCATTTCAAGACCTACAGAGGGGATTAGACCTGCCAGCTTTACATTATTTTAAATATTTACAAGTTCACAACTATTGGAACAGCCTCAATAGAGGAGGAGACAAGCTGACACATATATCCCCAGTGGAGAAAGAGATCCTAGGGGCAAGAATGCAGGAGAAGGGATTAATAGGTAGAGCAGTGAAATTGGACAGGGCATACTTTCAGGGGAAAACTCAAAAAGTTAGGACTAGGTGGGAGCAGGACCTGGGGTTAGTAATTACAGAATCTAATTGGGAAACACTCTTAAGATCTCATATGGGATTGCTAACTTGCAATAAATATAAGGAAATGCAGTTCAAGTTCCTCCATAGACTATACTACCCACCTAGTATGGTGAGTAAACTCCACCTGGGGATTTCTCCCAACTGCACGAAATGTGGTAGAGCCAAGGGCACAATGATGTACTACTACTGACACTGCCCAGGGATACAGAGATACTGGAAAGGGATTGCTGCTGAGATAGCCAAAATAGAAGGCCAAACCGTAGAGTTCTCACCACGCCCTTTGCTTCTTGGGCTTGCCACTCAGGAAGGAGAAGACTGGGATCTTTATCATAGGCGGACCAGGGTCCTGCTGGTTGTTGCCCAACAGGGCATACAAAATCTATGGATCTCTAACAGTGTCCCCACTGTGGAGCAGTGGAAAAAGCTAGCTCTTCGAGCATTGGCAGTGGACAGATTGACCTATGTGCTCAAGGGGGAAGAGGAGAGATTCTTGCAGACCTGGTAGTTTTCCTGGGGACACTCTCAATGGGTGAGGCAGCAATTTTGTGAGAGGGATGGCTAGCTTAACTATGCCCCAGCACATCATACGAGCCCAGACTTGGGGGCAGAGGAAGCTCTAGATTAAGATGGTCGGGTGCTTTGCTGTTAATGTTTAATGTCATTTGCTCCATTTGGTGTCTCCTTTTCAAGATAGACTTAGACACTGGATAAATTGCTTTTTACCTTCAAAAAATACTCCGAACAAGGCACAGTTTGACTGTTTTAAAGTTTTTATTCTTTATTGCAATATCACAACTTAGGTTACCAATTCTGTCAATGGGGTACTGTTATAATTACTTAGCTCTGGCAGATAAGTACCTCCTTTATAATAATTGTTATGTTTTTCCCTTTCCCAATAAAACTACTAGGAAGATAGCAGATCTTTTATAATGCACTTTAGACAGTGAAAACTAAAAATGTAGCAGCTATGTATATGCTGTATATGTCCATATGGTATATTACAAATACTACAAGAACTGTACTGTATTTGGAAAAACTAATAAAAATATAATACAAAAAAAAGTTGTAATGCTCTGATATACAATATACAGGGCATGTTCCAATAACCTCATGAGTGGCAAGTGAAGCATAACCAAGAGTGAAGCATCTCCCAGGTCACCACAATGAGTATGGATGAAAAATGTATCCAAACACTGACTGCCCTTGTTGAATACTATATTCAGTTTGGGCAATGCAATTGTTAGGAATCATTTCAGTGATTTAAGTATATGTACCACAGATGATTTAAAAAAAAAAATCCATAGAACTACAGTATCTTGGTAATTTCTGAGTGTTGGGCTGTTGTTTACACCAGTTGCTGAATAGGAGTGTAGAGCTTTCTGACTGGCCCACTTAATGTTGGAATCTGTGACCCGACAGCTGCTTCAGGGAAGGGACGGTAGTGACGCATGGAGTATGGCTAAATTTACACTGAGATAATAAACTGTTTGTTCTCATTTAGAACATACTGTAAAACATAGCCAGACAAATGATTTATCTTGCATTTTTTGTTTTACATACATTGCATAAATTATATTGGTAGTCATGGAAATCTGGCCATTATTACATAATCCAAAATTCCATTGAGGGGATTTGCTTTTATGAGGAAAAATGATTCTCTCAAACTGGCCCATTTGTAGCTATGCATTGAAAGGAAAAGTGGTGTAATAGGATGTATCACAACATAACAATGGCAACTACTAAAAATGTGAGTAAGTACTAACTACTGAATAAAGTAATTAATGAATGAATAAAAATTACAAGAGAAAGGCAATAATATGATATGCAGGCTCTTTTGACGGTGACTTCTTCTTTTGGGGGCCTAGATTCCATTGTAACTGATATGTTTTTGATTTACTCTACTATTGCTTAAATTGCTAGTTGCTAGACGGGAATGGGATTTTTTTTTTAATAGATGTTCGGGTTTGGGAGAGTTTGCTGAGATGGGAACAAGGTGATCTTCCAGGAATCAATCTTCACCATTGATTCACACTAGTGTGTCTAAGCTGGAGGTGCTAAGACCCAGAGGGAGCTAGAACTTTTCAAGAGGGCTGGCACCAAGGTAGGCTGCATGCATGGTGCTGCAAGGAGGATCTCGCAGTACAGGCTTACCTTGGCACCAGCTCTCAACCACCTCAGTTCCTTTTTTCCTGATGTCGAGTGCGCATCAGAGATGATGATGTTCATCTGCAAGGAGTCAGAACTTCATGTCTATATAACAACAGCATTCAATTCTTCTCAGTTTTAGTGTTTAAAGTTAGAGTTTGTTATTTTTGTGTCAGTTTAGTGATGTCACAAACAAATTTCTCTCAGTTTCTCTCAACCCTACTGAGTCAATGGTTGATGGCCATGAAGGACGATGGTAGGAAGTCTGCTAGGCAGGCTGCTCCAGTAGTGGGCCCGTGACAAGTCCACTTTCCCCATCTGCAAAGGGTTCTGACCATGGGTTGTCCAGTGACCGAGAGGAAGGACAGTCCTCCCAGAAGCCCATTCCTGATCGTGGTCGAGTTCTCAGCACTGCTCAGCCTTGTGTTCTTCCTCTTCCCGTTGGAAGGGGAAGAAACTGCACCACTCGAGGTAGCTCTCTGTGAGGTCTGCCATGAGACCCTCAGTCCCCCTGAGGCCCTCACTGGTGCTGTCAGCCTCATTCGAGGCCTCTGGTACCAGGAGGTCAAGGACTGGGGCCCGGAGTCCCTCTCTATCCATAAGTGGGGACTCTAGTGGGCATTTCCACCATGGGGCAGCTCTTACACAACAGTGGGTGCAGTGTCTGACTTGTGTGCTGCTGTCAGTGGAGCCAGTTCCTGGCCCTTCAGGGTCAATGGAACTGGAGCTGCAGGTGGGGCCCTCAAGCTGGGTAGAGTGTTTGGCTCCAGTGTCAGCCCTTAGGCACTTGCTGGTGACTGCACCACCACCAACACCTGTCCCACTGGCTGCTCCCCATCCTGTGTCACTGTGGTGGGATTGCCTGTGGTACTATTGGCACTCACTTTGGTGCTGGCTGGGTTGTTGGCACTGGGGCTGGCACTTGTGCTGGTGCCGGGTTTAGGTCCTTCGGGGCCAGACCTGGCACCAGCTGCTTTGCTAGTTCCAGTGCCATACCAGTGCCAGGGATTCCCCTGGCACCAGACTTTGCTCCAGGTTCAGCGCCACCACTGGCACCAGCCCCTCATCCTTTGGGGCTGTTGTTGCTGAGGCAGGTTTCTGGGTTACAGGGCCAGTGATCCACCCTCCTCTATGACCCTCTCTCGAGTGAGGATATGGAGGGGGACGAGTCTGACCCCGACCTCATAATTTCTGAAGGCAGCGATGATGACTCTTTCTTTAGCATGGACTCTTTGGACCCAGGCCCAACTACTGTGCCTCAAGATATGTAGTTTTTCAGGCTTTCCTCAGAATCATGCATTCTGCACTTAGTTTTGAGACTACAGCCATTGACCCAGGTAAATAATAATAAGTAGTTTATTTATAAAGTGCCTTATCTAATGCCAAGGTGCCTAACAATGTAAAAACAAATCAAAATCATACAAACATCAGTTCAATTAAAATCAAACAACAATAAATCAGAAAAACAGATCAGTCAAGTAGCTGAGAAGGCTTGATGCCACAAAAAGGTTTTTAAGCCCTGCTTAAATCCCTCCACAGTTGTGCACTCCTTCAACCGCGGGGTAGAGAATTCCAAAGGGTGGGAGCTGCATACGCAAAGGCTGTTGCACCGGATGATTTCAAATTCACCCTTGGGATCTCTAGCAACCCCTCGTCGGCCAAGCGGAGTGATCGACCAGGGCAGTAAGGAACCAAGAGGTCTTTCAGATAGTCCGGGCCCTGTCCATGTAGGGCTTTGAAAGTCAGTAAACTGACTTTAAAGGTGATCCGCCACTGTACTGGCAGCCAGTGCAGTTTGCGCAGCACCGGTGAAATATGACAGGATTGAGCAGATCCTGTCAAAAGCCGGGCCACCTCATTCTGCACCAGCTGCAAGCAACGGATTTCTACCCCAGTAAGCCCTAGGTAGAAGGAGTTGCAATAAACCAAGTACGAGGACACAAAGGCATGGACCAGAGTAGGAAAGTCAACAGACGGAACCAGATGCCTAAATGTCTCAGTCTTCAGTGGTTAAACATTCCTACCATGCTGGTCAATTTAGTTCCCCGTATTCCACCCGTGTTTGAAATCTTGTCTGATGTGGTCTGGAGTAGGCCTGCTTCAGTAGCTTCTATCTATAAGCAGATAGACAAGAAATACACTGCCCCTAAGGACAAAACGGTGTGTGCTTCTCAACATATGACTGATGCCATTGTTATTCTCACAGGTGGCCGCACATGGCGCAGCACTTTACCGAAGCATTAAAGAGCTTTAAAACTAACTTCGAGTGGCTGTGCCTATTTTGGATGTAGTGGAGTGCAGTTTGTTTTTTGTTGTGCTGGATATTCTCAAAGAGAATGACAAGACCTTTCTCCCCAAAGAGGTCACCGCACCATCTTAACAAGGAGTTGCACAAGATTGACATTGTAGAGAAACAGGCTTACGCTGCAGCTATCATAAGCATGTGGACTGCTGGCTACCAAGGGCATTTTTTCAAATACATGTATACCCTTTGGAGCTCACTTAAGTCCCTGGTAGAGCCCCTGCTGGATTCAAAAACTAAATAAAAGTTTCTGCTGACTGCCAAATATGGGATTAAGTCCAACAGTCACGAGCACAAAGCTTCTATGGGTGCCTTCAATACAGCCTCCCGCTGCAAGCATCTGCATCAGGAGGCATTCCTGGCTGCAAACCTCTGTTTTTCCCCATGACATCCAGCAACAGGCTATGAATGTTCCCTTTGATGGAACGTACCTGTTTGGACAGCAGATAACATCTCACAAAACTAGGACTACACTTAAGACTCAGTGGCGGCTCTACACCAGGGCCTGCCAGGGCACGTGCCCCGGTAAAAAAATCCTGTGCCCCAGTTGGTGCCCCATATGGTGCAGAGCTTCCCCTATAGTAACAATATATCAGTGCCCTGGCTGCCATCGGTTGTGCCCCAGCTGTGCCCTGGTAACCATTTGTGGCTAGAGCCGATACTGTTAAGACTTCCAGACCAGCCCCTGCTAACCCTTAGAAGGTAAAAGGACATGGTTTCTTTCAGAACACGCAGTCCTTTTGTGTGAAAGGTAGGGGACACCAGAACAAATCTCAGCCTCCCCAGCCTCAGAAGAAGAAGACGCAGCAGAAGGCATAGGTGCCAAAAGCACCTAGTGCCATCCTCAGATCTCTGGCCCCGGGCCTGCCTCAGCTGTCTAAGGCAGATATGTTCCCCCCAAATGGAGGGGGGGGGGGTGCCTGACCAAGTCTTACTATCAGTGGGAGTCCATTATGACAGACAAGTGGGTCCTCAGGATCATCTGAGAGGAATACTCCCTGGATTTTACAGAAATCCCTCCATGCTATCCATGAAGAAGGCATCCCCTCTTATCTTCTAATATATCAGAGCTTCAGGTGCAGGAGAGTGTGGGCCTTCTGAGCAACTGGGTAGTAGAAATAGTGCCAGAGTCAGAGCAAAACACAGGCTTCTTCTCCCACTACCTCCTCATCCCAAAGAAAGCATGCGCCCAGTTATCAACCTCAGAAATCTGAACAAATTCATGGATCAAGGAAACTTTAGAATGATTTCTCTGGTATCTCTGTTTCCCCTTCCAGAAACCTCATGATTGGTTAGTTTCCCTGCATATGCAGGATGCATTCCAGCATATACTGGTGCATCCCAGCTACCTCAGATACCTCTGATTTGTTGTACTGTGGCAAAATTACCAGTTCAGAGTCCTGCCCTTTGGGCTGTCTTCAGTGCCTCGAGTCTTTACTTTTTTAATTTTTTTTTTATTTTAGTCTTTGGTAACTGGGTACAGCCCACTAGGCACAAGTGCCTGTTTTCAGGGGCGACCTGGGAGCAATGGGCTTTTAAGTGATTTTCTCAGAGTCACACAATATGCAAGTGGAGGTTGTGAGAATCAAACTCAGGTCTGGTCTGCTGGATGTATCAAGCTTGTTCACACCTTGTTCCTCTAACCTCTAGGCTATACTCCCAGCTCAAAGTGCTTTGCAGTACTCACAATGCATCTGAGAAAAATGGGACTCCAGGTCTACCCATACATGGATGACAGGCTGATACCCAGTCCATTCAGGCAGGGGATGGAACAGACAGTGGCCACAGCCTCTCAGTTTCTCACTACTATGGGGGTTCTTCTGAATCTAGAGAAGTCTCAGCTCCAACCCTCACAGCAGCTGCTGTTCATAGGAGCACTTCCAAATACAACCAAGGCCCGTGCCTTTCTTCCAGAGGGCAGAGTGCAGGTGATCCTGCAGATGGCAGGCTACATCATGGAGTGAAAGACTGTGCAAGTCCACTCCATGCAATGCATGCTGCGTCTGATATCCTCCTCAGTGTTCACAGTGCCCCGGCACAGTTGCACATGAGAACAATTCAGTGGATGCTCAGTACACTGTGGTCACAAGCATCACATCCTCAGACCCACCCCATTCCAATGACCAAGCCCTTGGTTCGGTCACTCGCATGGTGGTTAGTGGAGGGCAATCTCCTCCAGGGCTTTCCTTTCTCTCAGCCGGATACTCAGGTGACTCTTACCATGGATGGCTCCCTGTTGGGGTCGGGGCTCACTGTCATGACCTTCAAACACCAAGTGTCTGGGACCCATCAGAGACTCATCTCCATATCAGTGTGTTGGGGATGCAAGCTGTTTTATACAGCCTGAAAGCCCTAGTGTGCCTAGTCAGCCACAAAGCAGTCATCCTCAAAACAGACAAGTCTGTGATGTACAATATTAACAAATACGGAACGACATACTCTTACTCTCTCTGCAGAGAGATGATGTGAGTGTGGGAATGGTGCGTGGAACAGGGGATCTTGCTCCAAGCCATTTATCTGCCAGGGGTCCAAAACACTCTGACAGATGAGCTCAGCTGAACAGAGGCTGATCCTCACAAGTGGTCACTAGTTCCAGATGTCATGAGATCACTTTTCGATGAGTGGGGCACCCCAGATGTGGACCTTTCTCCATCTCCACTCAATGCCAAACTGCCTTGATTCTGCTCCAGAAATCCAGGACATGGCATTTTCTGTCAGGATGCACTCAGACTGCAATGGCAAAATCTGTTTATGTATGCATTCCCACCAGTACCTCAGGGGCAGAGGGTATTGCTCAAACTGGAGGTGCATAGGGCAAGATGATCCTTGTTGCCCCCTGCTGGCCTCAGCAGATATAATTTCCTCTGTTGAAGACTTTCAATCAGCAAACTGAGAATTCTTCCACTCAGGATGGACTTACTGACTCAGAGTCATCTGGGCCATCCCATCCTGTGCTCCCTTCCTCTTCAGGCCTGGCTCCTGAAGATATAGATGTGAACAGGTACAGGATATCTCAAAAGGTCTCTGAAATACTTTTGGCTGCCCATAGGCCTTCCACTAGGAAAACATACACAGCCAGGTGGAAATGATTTTTCATCTAGTGCTCCAAAACCTACATGGACCCGTTTGGGTGCCCACCTGACAAGTTTCTGGAGTACTTACTGGGCCTTTTTGATGCTGGCCTACCATACTCCACAGTGTGTTATATCTGCATACTATGAGCCAGTCAGGACCTGCTACTTGGCACAGCTGCCACTGTTGAAGAGGTTCCTTAAGGGCATCTTGCATACAAGGTCTCCCGTCAGGAAGCCAGTGGCTGTCTGGGATATCAGCATTGTGCTGGATATGCTCACTTACAAACCCTTCAAGCCTTTTGTGACATGTGAGATGAAGTTTTTAACTTTGAAAGCATCATTTCTAATGGCCATCACCTCTGTTCGAAGAGTGTCTGAAATCTGTTCGCCTTGGTCACAGATCCTCTGTCTACTGTTTTCCACAAGGACAAGGTAATTCTCTGCACACACCCTAACTACCCAAAGTTGTGTTAGAGTTCCATATGAATCATCCACTATTGTTCCCTACCTACTTTGTCAACTATCAGAATGAAAGAGAATGCACTCTCCATTCTCTGGATGTTGAGAGGGTCCTCATGTTCTAACTGGACAGAACTAATGATTTCAGCCAATCCAAACAGCTCTTTATCTCCTTTGATCCCAATCGGAAGGGACAGCCTGTTACAGTTGAGTGCATGTCTGCCCAGATTATGAGCTGTCTGCGCCACTGCTGTGCCATGGCTCAGGTCAATCTGAAGGGCCAGGTATGTGCCCACTCCACCAGAGTGGCTGCCATGTCCCTGGCAGAGATTTGCTCTGTGCCTATCAGTGATATCTGCAGAGTTGCAACTTGGAGTACAGTGCACACTTTTGTAAAGTACTATGTCCTGGATGTCCATGCCAGGCAGCATGCCACCTTTGGCAGGACAATCCTGAATGGATTATTATCCTGAGTGAGCCCTCGTCTCCTACTGCCATAGTCCAGGGGATTTTGTCTGAGCCTGGTACTAGTACCTATTAGAATAAATCAATGGTGAAGACTGATTCCTGGAAGATATGAAAATTATGTACTTACCATAATTCTTGATCTTCTAGGAATATCATCATTATCGATTCACATGCCCACCCACTGTCCCTGGGCTCATTCCAGTATGTTTTTAATGGTCTTCATCCCTTGTTCGTGACATGGGCTGTGAAGACACTGTTACTGGTTTGTTGACCCTTCTTACATGGGTCACCAGGGTTATTTTATGCCCTTAGGTTAAGTGCATCAGTACTTGTTATGTTATTCTGCACCTCCTCAGTAAAAAAAATGTACTGAAGTGGTTGAGGGCTGGTGCCAAGGAAGCCTGCCCGGGATGATGACTCCTCCCCTGGCCGCCTTGTGGAGACCTGCATGCTGGAGGGAGGGAGGCGTCATGGACAGGTGGCTGGTATTGGTGAATGCCGGCAGGTGTGCACCTGTCCACGGGGCACAGGGGCGCGGGTGGGGTACGCGTTTTTTCCGCATTCCCCTGCCCGCTTCGTGCATAGCACCCATTATTAGCTGTATGCCTATGGAACAGTTATAACAAAGTTATGGTGAATATAACATGAGCAGTGGGAAAAAATAAAATAGTTTCACCACATTACAAGACAAAATATGTTTTACTTTGTCCATTTATTCATCTCTTGCATGGTATAAAAAGGGAATATTCTATATGGCATGCAGAAATAAGCTTTTTATTAACTCTGGAAAGCTGACAAGAATGCACCCTAATGGTGGAGTGAAGTGGAGCCCCAAGTTCTAGCTCAGCATTCTTTGCAGCCTTACAGAGTAAGTAAACAACTTATTTCCAGATGCCCTATGGAATGCCCTGTTTATTCCATGGAACACTGAATATTATTGTGATGAAGCTACAGGGAAAATAAACATGGGCTGCAGGGAGAATAGCATGTTAGCCACACTGGAGATGAGTAAAAGGACTGAATAACCATTTTTATTTAGCCTTGTTATTTATTTCTACCATTATATAAATAAGGGAATATCCCAAAAGCCATCTAGAAATCAGCTTTTTATTCATGCTGGAATGTTGGCAACAAAGCTGCCTAGCAATAGGTGGCAGAGTGAAGCAAAGCTACAAGGGCTAGCCTGCACTGTTGGCAACATTCTAGACTGAATAAAAAGCTTATATCTAGATACTCTATGAAATGTCCTATTTATACTATGGGCTCCGGCTTGCCATTGTGACAAGGTTGTAATGGAAATAACATGAGATGTAATGGAAATAACATGTTATTTCTATTGCAGCTTAATAATAGCAGAATAACCATTTTTATTCTGCACTATCTCCCATGATATACGTACATACATACATACATACATACATGATTATTCATGCCCCATACAGAAATATCAGTGATATTTTTCCCCCAAGTGTACTTTGACTTTATGATATCATGAGTTGTGAACACATTGAACATCACCGATATTTCTGTATGGGTACATGGCATATTCAATTTATCCAACACTTGGTTTTTTTTTTTTAAATGTATCTTTGTATTTTTAGGTGGTCTGAAGTCGAGAGTGCTTTTCAGGATAACCGAGTGCTGCCCACGAGACCCACGCACTGTGTGGCGCACGCAGGTTGGCCGTTAGGCACTACAGGCTCCTCCTCCACCCCAGTTCTGTTTCTCCCGCCGTTGAGGTCACACCTGCTGCGTGAGTTCCAGAGTTTTCCATTGCATCACCAGACCTTTGCCAATTTCAATGCCATTACTGCTTCTCCATCACCAACCCGGTTCTGACTTCACCCGATGCCATTGAAAACCGGTAAGCCCATTCCTTTTATTTGTTACCGATTGTGCTGGGTCCTTTTTCTGTGAGTTTTGTTGAATTGCTTTCCGCATCATGTCTGGTTCGGAGGCTAAGAGAAAATCCAAAGTGGGCCATGCCCCCATGTGTCAGTGCCCCTGTGGCCAGCATTTTTCTGTAATGGACCGGCATGACATTTGTCTGCTTTGCCTGGGTTCCAGTCATGATATCGACAACTGTGACACCTGCTTCTTCATGGACCGTCACATTCTTGAGAGCCCGCCAACTTTTGAAGGACTACGTCATTCTAAGGATGCCATGGCAAGATATCTTGACCCTACCTCCGGGTCCCATCCCAAGTCTATATAGCCCAGTGAGGAGGAAACCTCCTTGGATTCCAGCCTTGCCATCGAGGAGGTTTCTTCCGTGGTGCCAGAGGAATGTCTTGGTTCCCTGTGGAGCCAAGATGGGAGCACAGCTACAGCAGTCACCTCCTCAAAGGTGCAGGCTCCCCCGGTGTTGCAGCCCATGGTTGCTGGGTCCAGCACTGGCGGGCCATCAGCTGGTGCCATTTTGGATCCTGGCACCGTTCGCGGTGCCGATGATCGTGGTGGTGCCACAGGGGGTGTCATGTCCTGTGGAGGTACTGTTCACTGTGCCATCAGTTCTGGAGCTCCCAGGGTCACTAGTCTGGCAGTATGCATGGTATCCTCTTTCAGAGGAGGAGGATGACTTGCTCGACAATCTGGACTGGTGTCCCAACTCCCTGGAGTGAGGGAGCCCCCCTTGGATGCGGCACCAGGTGACCCACTATTCACCTCCCAGGCTGCCTGGAGTCTGTGGTCTCTGTGGGCCCCCTCACCAATTCCGGTGTTGGGGGGCCCTGTGGTGGATAGCAGTTCCGGGGAACCTGGTGTGGCAGTCTCAACCTCGGGGGCCGGGACAGCTGCCATGTCTGGTGCTGTCTTGACTCCCTTGGTTGGGACGGGGACCCTTTCTTCTGCGGCCTCCCTTGGGGGGTCTGTGGGATCAGGGGACCCCTTAGCACTGGGGTCAAGGAAGAGGGTGGCCTCAGAGTCTCGAGGGGTTGAGGGGCCAAGGCGAAGTGTGGGGGCCCTCTTCCACTTCCATGTGGGGGGTGGAGAGGAGTCACAGTGCAGATCCCCGCTTCTCCTCCTCAGAGTCCTCTGAGGTGCCCTTCATGGGCAGCACTGGGGTTTGCCCTTCTGGATCCATGCAACCCCAGTTGCACCACGGGGAGATTTCCCCCTCTAGGCTCAGCCAGGATATGTTTTCACATCTGCAGCATACGCTGACTGGGTCGACCCCTGGATCTCCTCGAGCTGGAGGATCTACTGCAAGGTCTCAGAGCCCTGGCAGAGGCTGGGCACTTTCAGTTAGGTGCTCTTCCCCCAATCCCTCTGCAGACACCTCCCCCTCTCCCTGGCCATGTGAGCCCTACAGGGCCCTTAACCTGGGAGAAGTTCAGGGCCGCTGTGGCAGCCTTCTCTAGGTATGTTAGAGCCATGGACAAGCAGATCTTTCACCTGTCTCCTCCACCGCAGGAGGACTCTGAGCACCCAAGCTCCTCGATTTCCTCAGCTTCCTCATCTGAGGAAGAGGAACATTCAGTCCACCTTTCTTCTGATGCTGATTTCACTGAATATCTGCTGTTCCTCTCAAGTTTAGTACAGGAACTCTATATATCCCACGTGATAAGACTCAATACCGAGTGGGAGATGGCGCTCCTTTCTGAGTGAGTTTAGTGCGCACCACCTGGTGGTACCTTCCTGGCCTGTTCCCTTCCAGAAAGCATCAATCCGTACCTAGCAGTCACTAGTCACCTCATTCCCAGCCCCAGTGGCCTGCAGGAGGTGTTATTGCACTCCCCAGGAGTCTCTGCCTCACCCTCCTTTGGGGCTGACGACCTTAAATACTTCTTCCGGGCTTCAACACCCAACGCACGACTGACCTCCGGATCTGGATTCCACTGAGTTCGACTGGTGGGGAAGAAGAGTTTTCTCTTCAGCTCATGTGCTGCTTTGCATTAGTTCACATCAAGCTTACCACATTGCCTACAACAAGCATCTGTGGTGGATGCTAGCACAAGTGTTAACATCATTGCCTAATTCGGAAGAATCTAGGCAAGCCATTGCCCTCTCTGCTCAGGGTTTGGAGCTTGCAAGGCACCAAGCAAGGACATCATATGATGCCAGTGAGGTAGCTTCTAGACTAGCAGGGACAGCAATCTACATCAGGCATACAGCATGGCTTCATCTGTCCAGGTTGTCACCCATTGCCCGGCTTAGGGTGATTTGGTCTGCTTTCTGGGGGACCTGTCTTTTCTCCCGCAGGGTGAGGAGGAACTTACAGGGGCGTCTTCTGTCCCCCCCGACCACGGGGAACATCTCCTCGACCTGACCAGCCTTAGGCCGTGTATGGTCTAGCAGGGCTATGGGGTCTCCCCCTCCCGCGTCTCCCCTGCAGGAGGCTGAGGGAATCTGTTGCCTCAGGGCAGTGCCAGGTCCCCTCTGGGGGGCTTAGTACTCACCCAGCAGTAATGAATGGTGAAGATTGACAAGGGAAGATATGAAAATTACGTACCTACCATAATTCATGATCATCTCTTGTATCTTCATCATTTATTACTGATTCCCAACCACCTTCCCCTCTGGGGCCTCAGCTTCTGGGCACCACCACCCTGCTCCCCCTTCCCCTCTTTGAGGCCAGTTGGGGGCAGAGTCCCCCTGGCTCCTCAGGGCCCTCTGTTTCCTTCTCTAAAAGTCACAGAGCGCCCAACTTAAGAGGGTGGCGAGTAGTGTCCTTGCCCTGACCTTGGAGGGAACTCCCCAGGGTTCTCAGTGGGGTACATTAGGGTGTCCTCACATGATGTGGCATGAATATGTTGCTCCACTGTATGCTTTTTAAAGGGTGGGGACTCCATCAGTGCATTCTGTGGGAGGACCCATGGGGACTCCCTTCATCTTTCCCTTTCTCGCTGTCCCCCTTTCATTATGGGGGTGATTTCTGGACAGAATCCTCTCCTGTTTAAGAGTGTTTCCCCTTTAACTTAACTCTCACATGGTAAGCTAGAGAGGGCCATGCTCCAGGACTTCATCCCGAATGTGGGTCTAGGGGTAGGGGTGGGGGTAGGTCCTCTCTGCCATGCTTTATATTTTCCAAGACAATATAAAATTCTTTCTGGGCCTATGTTCAGTGGTCCCTGAAGTTGACAGGACCCTTGCTCCTGTGTCTTCTTACTTCTCAGGGTGTGAGGTTAAGATGGGCCAATGGTCTTCCAGTTAGCATGGCAGAGGTTCCCCCCTCGCCCCTATTTCTTCTTCTTCTTCTACTCTCTTTCCTTTCTCTCTCCCTTCACTCTCTCTTTCCTGTGCTGCCAACCAGGGGCTGAGGCCCTAAGGCCAATTAGGAAGAAGTTCTATACCCTCTGTCCTCTAGTCAGCTTATTTCTTTTTCAGTTTATATCCTTTCCTTTTCCCTATCCCTCAGCTCTCTTGTCTCATCTTTGGTTTTCTTTATCCCCTCTTTTTTCTTTCCTCTCTGGCAGAACAGAACTGGGGTGGAGGAGGGGCCTTCAGCACCTAACAATCAACCCGCGTGTGCCACGCAGTGCATGGGTCTCATGGGTGGCACCATTGGCACCGGCTCCCCCCCCCCCAAAAAAAAACCTCCCATGCAGTTGCACACCTCTGGCTTACGACCATCAGTAATGCATGATGAAGAAACAAGAGAAGATCAAGAATTATGGTAGGTAAATAAAATTCATATCTTGTGCCAGATGTTTTATATACATATACTGTGTGTATATATATATATATATATATATATATATATATACTGTATAGTTTGTAAAATTTTATTCAAATTCATAATAAAATGAACAAGAATATAGGATACACTCCATTGAGTTAGAAACTCATTTCCACGGAGGTCCAAACCATGCATTCAGTTATGGGCTTTAGAACATATACATATAACTTACAAGCACAATTTCTACTTAAATATTATAAAGTTCTTATGCACAAAAACATAAACAAGTACAAGTATCGCTTAACAAACATATCCATACAATTATGTCAATATAGTAATACTAAATACAGGGGATTGAACTTTGTTCCATCTAATACAATACCCAATATCAAAAATATAAAAAGCTACAGTAGAATTCTTTCATATCATTTTCATGTAAAGCACCTTAACTTTGGGCTAATAGTAAAACTCATTATGGTTTATATAAAGAAGAACCCCCCCCCCAAAAAAAAACTAGTTCATTGACAGCACTGTTTTAAGCTATGTTTAAATTTCATAAACCATTTTTTTAATATCCCCAAACTGATAAACAAATTACCTTCTCTCAATTCCAATGGAAGAGCATTCCAAATTTTGGAGCCCCTGCATACAACGAAGGCTCTACCCGCCCCTAAATTACATTTTGGAATAACATATTGAGTACTCCTTGAAGATCGCAAACCCTCTCTTTGTTCTCTAACAACAAACATATTCAGAATATAGTTGGGCAATTTTAAATCCCCTGTTTTACCCATAAAAATTGCAAGATGGAGATTTCTCCTTTTTTCCAAACACCACCAATCTAATGCCCTGTACAGATCACAATGATGGATATTTCTGGGGTGCTGTGGATGATGCGGGCAAGCCTATTGTACATCACATCCTGCTTAGCCAGCTCCACCCCCGATGCTCCCCCATACACCAAATCCCCATAATCAAGTACTGGCAAGATCATAGGTTCCACAAACCTGCATCGTATTTCTTTAGTCGTATAATATTTTAGTTTGTAGAGCATTCCCAGTTTCCTACTGAGACTACTCAACAAACATTCCAAATGCTTATCTCATTTTAACCTACAATCCAACCACATCCCCAAATATTTATAACTTGATACTTGTTGAACTTTCTCCCCCATTTTAGTTCTAACGCGTAAGGGTGGATATAAAGTAGTCAAGCCCCTAAAATGGACCACCTGCATTTTCTTTACATGTATTATTGAATTCAGGGTATCAAAAAATGTTTGTATTTCACAAAAAGCATATTGTAACTTTGTATTTATTCCTTCCAAGGAACTCCCCTCCACATATAACAATGTATCATCAGCATATACATGGTATTTAACTTCAGGGTCACTAAATTTTAGACCATTTATATAAATATTAAAAAGTAGGGGGCCCAACATAGAACCTTGGGGTACTCCTACCTTAATCGGAAGTACTGTAGATTTAAATTCCCCAATTTTTACCGTTTGTTCCCTATTTGTAAGATAAGAACTAAACCATTTCTGTTCTGATCCTATTATACCCAAATCCCTGAGCCTGGACAGGAGGACATCATGGTTTAGGGTGTCAAAAGCTTTTGACAAATCAATAAAGATAGCCCCAACTGAGTTCCTCCTGTCCAGGCCCAGTTGGATATCCCCTACCACTTTTACCAGAGCAGACTGGGTACTATGTTTTGATATATACTGTATATCTAGAGAGAGAGATGGGATATGACATGGGTGAGAGTGAGATAGTAGAAATATCTTTATGAGCTATACTTGACCTGACCTCACAAGTGGCAAAGCCATGAGTGAGGCCAGAAGAGGGCAAGTATAGTGAGTGAAGAAATTTCTACTATCTCACTCTTTCACATATGTCATATTTGATTTGTACAACAGGTGTTTAGGTGGTTTTGTGATAGAAATGATAAAAAGTTGTATTCAACATATCCCTTCTATCGGGATGTGTGCCCCTGGATTGGAGGATGGCACATGTGGTACCTATCCACAACAGTGGCTCTTGGAATGAACCAGGGAATTACATTTCGGTCAGCTTCATGTCAGTTGTTGGGAAGCTAATGTAGACTATCCTGAAGGAAAGGATAGTGGCATTCCTGGAGGAGAACGGTCTCCATGATGATCAATGACATGGGTTCACACAGGGAAGGCCTTGTCAGACAAACCTTGTGGACTTTTACGACTGGATGGCTAGGGCCCTGGATGAAGGCAAGGTGGTTGATGTCCTGTATTTGGATTTGAGTAAGGCCTTCAAGTCGGTGCCACACAGGAGGCTGGTGGGCAAGCTGAAGGTTCTAGGGGTGGGGGATAGGGTGCTGAAATGGATTGGGAACTGGCTGGAAAACAGACAGCAGAGGGTGGTAGTAAGGGGGGAACTATCATCACCATGGGCTCTGCAGGGCTTAGTTTTGGGACTGGTGTTATTTAACATCTATGTAGCGGATATGGCAGATGGGATCCAGAGTTGGATATGTTTGTTTGCTGATGACACCAAAATGGGAGCAGAGGTGGATGGTGTGGAGGGGGATACTGCAAAAAGACCTAGAAACATTGGAGAGATGGTCATACAGCTGGCAGTTAGTATTCAGTGCAAAGAAGTGTAGAATTATGCACTTCGGTAACAAGAATCCTGGATACAGCTACCAGCTGGGGGAAGGGGTGCAGTTGTTGGTCTCTGTCGAGGAAAAAGATCTGGGGGTGCTGGTCACTGGTCATCTGAATCATTCTTCACAGTGAAGGAAGGCAGCAGTAAAGGCCAACAAGATGCTGGGGTGTATAGTGAGGGGAATCACATCAAGGAGTGAAGAGATAGTTCTGCCACTGTACAGGGCTCTGGTGAGGCCTCACCTGGCGTACTGTGTGCAGTACTGGCACCCCTTCTTAAAAACGGATATCGGACTGTTGGAGGAGGTACAGAGTAGGGTGACCAGGATGATAAGTGGGATGAGAGTTAAGCCCTACGATTATAGGTTATGGAAGCTCAGTATGTACTCCCTGGAGGACAGAAGAGATAGGGGCGATATGATTGAGACCTTCAAATACTTGAAGAGCATAAACAGGGTTAGCCATGAGGGTCTGTTTAGGTATAGAAAAGAAGGGGCTACATGAGGGCATAGTCTTAAATTGGAGGGGGGGAGGTTCAGAAGAGAGATGAGGAAGCACTTTCTCAGAGAGAGGGTGGTGATGGCTTGGAATGCATTGCCTGAAGAACTGGTTTCACATACAACAGTAGGGGGATTTAACAGGAGATGGGACAGGGTCAAGGGCAAAATCAGAGCGGGGGGGAGGATGGTAATAACTCACGTGGCACTAGCAAGGAGGAAAGGAAAGAGCTGGATGGGGCAGCATCGGCACTCAAAACTGAGAGCTGTACACTCGAACAGACTTGGTATACCATAAGGCCTGTATTTACCGGCATCATCGTATGTTCGTAAAGTTACAAAAGGAAAAAAGTACAAACTGTAAACTGTGCTCTTCTGATCAATAGCTCAGCATAAAAGAAGCAAATCAATGCAGTACAAAGCAATCAGTTGGGTACAAATCAGTACAGTTAATACAGATGCAAACTAGAAAGCAATAAAGTATCTCACATCTGCTCTGTTCAGTGCTGCACATAGCATTGTGATGTCATCGACATTGTTAAAGCTGCTGTCTAATTGGTTCACTACTCCATTGTGACATATCCAGCTTTGCAAGGTAGTACTTCTGTCTTAGAACATGTGAGATAGTAATACTATCTTGCAAGTTGGTCATAAGACAGTAGGTTTATCTTACAAACACACACACACTCTCTCTCTCTATCTCTCTCTCTCTCTCTCATACACTTGCGTAAAGCCACACACACAATTTTTTTTCACTTAATGGCTTTTGACCCACAGTGGCATGCATGCACATTTCTTAACAAGCCTACAGTTATGTACAGTTGGATGTATAGTTCCTGCCTTATTACTTTGAACATCAAGTGATCAGATTCTTGTGATCTTCTCTTCTCTCATGTAATAGGATTAACAATAGTCATGCTATGCTACTGATGAGGGAATTTGTTTCACACATGTGAATTACCAGTAGGCGATGTGCCTGTTCCCTTCCAATGTCACCAGACCATTGCGGTTCCTGTGCACATGTCCTTCCTTTGGTCTCTTCATATTGCTATTTCAGTAGGACCCTAGCAATATAAGAATGCCTGCAATGCATCAAGGCACTACCTGCAAGCAGAGGCAAAACACCAGGGCTCTCCCCCACCCCCCCGAAAGGAGCTCCATGCTCCAGGAGGTTGCGAGGGCCTTTCCAAGCTAGGGGCTGTCCCCCAAAATGCCTCAAGGAGCGTCAAACTCCACCAGCAGAGAGGGCTTGATTCCAACTCCTTGGAGGCTCTCCCCGCCCCATCGACACTGGATCCCTGCCTGCAACGCATTAAGGCAGTACCTGCAAGCAGAGGTGAAGCACCGGGGCTCTCCCCCACCCCCCAAAAGAAACTCCATGCTCCAGGAGTACGCGAGGGCCTTTCCAAGCTAGGGGCTCTCCGCCAAAATGCCGCAAGCAGCGTTGCGCTCCAGCAGCAGAGAGGGCTTGATTCCAACTCCTCGGAGGCTCTCCCCGCCCGATCGACGCCGGATCCTTGCCTGCAACGCATCAAGGTAGCTGAACGAACTGACTCTCTGCACACAGGGAGCAGATCTGTGTTGCCTTTCGCGGCCTTTAATTTTAAACTCAGCCTTCAACAATTTGTGACTCCACAACAGTGCTGATAGGTTTTAACACTTTATTTTTACCTGTTTTGCTGAAATATCACTGCATTCTGTTGTTGCCTTAATTAACTTAGCTGCAGGATCTTAAACTGTGTTAAATTAGATAGTAAAGCAAATCAGCTCTGTGATATTTCTTTGTTTGCTCCCAGCCAGCCTTCAAACAGCTTACCTTGCCCATAGTAACGATTAGAGAAAAAAAAAAAGAAATTAAACAAAGGAAACGCTTAACCCCTTCACTAATCTGCTTGCAAGTGTATTTAAACTGCCTACCTTTCACTCCTCAGGCAGTACCTGCAAGCAGAGGCAAAGCACCGGGGCTCTCCCCCAACCCCTGAAAGGAGCTCCGTGCTCCAGGAGGTCGCGAGGGCCTTTCCAAGCTAGGGGCTCTCCCCCAAAATGCCGCAAGAAGCGTCGCGCTCCACCAGCAGAGAGGGCTTGATTCCAACTCCTCGGAGGCTGTCCCCGCTCCATCAATGCCGGATCCCTGCCTGTAACGCATCAAGATAGCTGAACAAACTGACTCTCTGCACACAGGGAGCAGATCTGTGTTCGGCCCCACAGTCGCTGCACGACTGCTCCCTGCCTGCACCCCAATACCCTCCCACCCTTGGCTGGTGTTACTTTTATAGCGTTAAACCTCGCAATATCTTGCAGCTATTGCATTTTTTTCTATCAGCCTACTTCTCCATTAGCTCCTTATACTCGTCGGGCACTAGAGGGAGCCTGATTTTTAACTGAGTATTTCTACTTTCTCCCCAAAGATGGAAGTCTTTTGACCTGCCAGCCAGGTAGCAATCACTGCTGGAGCATAAAACTTGGTCTGCACTTCGTAGATTGGCAACTGCCCTGTCCTCTCTACCCTACACTATTTACTCCTCCTACAGAATGTCCCTCTCACCCCTGTTGGTTCTCCTAATGGGGACACTTTGTCTGCTGATTCTCTCTGCGCTCACATGTCCTAACGTTCCTACCTCAACTATCACTGCTCACTCATAAGATGCCTTTTACTTCTCCAACATTCTAGCTACGGCCGCTCCCCTTCTCTTCCCCAACTACTCTCATCAGTAGCGGATGTGGCCGCTTGCCAGGTACCTCAATCGAAATGAAGCTCTCCATTAGAATTACAGTCAGGTTCTGCTGTATCATTTGATCTGGATCTTTCTCCTGTCATTACGTGGTAGCGGGGACATAGGGTTAATCCGGGTCCGCCTCATGCTCCCTTCCAATCTCTGCCACCCCCGGGTACCTCTCTTCCTAAATATAGCGGCCTGACTTTTGCTCACATTAACACCAGGAGCCTTCTAGCCAACCTCCCTGACCTTCAGGTCTGGGTGAGTACGAACGGCCCTGACATCCTTGCCTGCACAGAAACCTGGCTAAAGCTTGCTGTCACTGACTCTCAGTGTTCCTTTCCGGGATACAATATGCTACGTACTGACCGACCTGGGGCAAAAAGAGGTGGCGGCCTTGCTCTCTACTATAAGAAGCACCTGAACATCACCCTCCTGAAGGATCCTAACCCATCTAATTGTGAAATCCTTCATTCCCTCCTTCTTCTGGGGGGAGTCAAAAAACTACATATTTTTTGTATCTATGCCCCTCCTTAAAAATGCCAGACAAGGTCTGTCTGAACTCTTGGAAAACCTAATTACAACAACAGGCAAAAATGACATTATCTGCCTTGGGGATTTTAACCTTGACTGGTCTGAGAACAGCTCAGCCAACCTATCCTCCATGATTAGTAAGGCAAACCTATCCCAGATCATACAGGTACCCACCAGAGTCTCACAGGGCAGCATCTGTGCCACCGTGCTTGACTGGATACTCACAAACAGAAAGGAATACGTTACTTTGGCTGGAGTGCTTCCTGACACTATTAGTGATCACTATCCTGTTTACTGTGTCTGGAACACCGTCACCCCCTCCTTCCCGCCTAAAATAGTCACATTTCCTAACCTCTCCCACCTAAATGCTGATGCTTTCATAAATGATCTCAGTCTGATTGACTGGTCTCCTCTCTACCAATCTGAGGACATTAACTACGCAACTGACTATTTCAACTCCATCCTCCTAGCATTACAAAACTTACATATCCCAGTCACCACACACCGGGTGGCAGGGATAGTAACCAAGTGGCTAACGCGCCCCTTGCTTCAACTTCTCAAAAGCAGGGACAAACTCTGGGCAGTGTGGAAGGTATCCCATCTACGCACTGACTATGAAGCCTATCGAGCCTCGCAGAATAACTGCAAAAGGGAAATTCGCCTTGTCAAAAGTACCTACTACAAGAACCCCCTAAAATCCTCTTCCAAGTACCCACTAAAGTACTGGGCCCAAATAAAGGAAATTCTTGGCAATGAAAAGCAGCAGTCCCCAACTGACATGAACATTCAAGGCGTTCACTGTAATAACCCAAGTACACTTGCCAGCGCCTTCAATTCCCTCTTCTCAATGCTTCCAGGTGCATCCCAGACTAATCTGCCTCAAGATTACCATCATCATGCCCCTTCCTCATCTCACACTCCACCCACCCTTGTGCTGGCTCCAACCTCATACCGAGAAGTAAGTAAGCTACTTAACTCACTCCCGGCAACTGGGGGCAAGGGGCCGGACGGAGTCCTTCCTGGTATCCTCAAGCAGTTTGCACCATGGCTGACCAAGCTTGTCACTTGGCTTTTCAACCTCTCGATCTGTATGTCCACTGTTCCATCTATCTGGAAAACAGCCAGAACCATCCCGATTTACAAAAAGGGTGATGTCAAACTCATGACAAACTACCAACCTACCTCCCTCCCTTCTACCTACTGTCAGTAAGCTCCTCGAGAAAATAGTCCATCGCCAACTTGCTGAACACCTTGCCAAGTTTAATCTCCAAACCCCCTCCCAACATGGATTTAGACCAGGCCACAGCACCACTATGGCTCTGATACAACTTACCAGTGATATAAAATGCAATATGGACCATGGACTTCTCACTGGAGCCATCTTCATTGACCTGTCCAAAGCTTTTGACATGGTTCATCACCCTCTCATGCTAAAGAAGCTCCAAACTATTGGTGCATCTGACCCGACTCTATCCGGTTCCGCAGCTACCTGGGTAATCGCACTCAGGCGGTAGCTTTCCACAAGACTCTCTCCTCCCCCATAAACATCTCATGTGGAGCCCCACAGGGGTCCACACTTGGTCATCTCCTCTTTTCCCTCTTCCTAAATGATATCCCTGCTCTCTCCCAACACAGCTGCACCCTTATGTATGCAAATGACCTAGTACTCTACTCCAGATCCAAATCAATAGATGTTATCAACTCCACTCTTTCAAATGACTTTCAGGTTCTTCAACGCTGGCTCTCGAACAACCATCAAAACCTTAACCAGGATAAAACTCATGCTATGCTGTTCGGATCTAAAAAAAAACTGCCTTCAACTGCCCCCAGACTCTCGGTTCATTGCCTTGATGGCTTCCCCATCACCAACACGGCATCCATCAAATACCTGGGGGTCACACTTGATCCCTCCCTCGACCTGTCTTTACACATCAACACGGTTTGCCGAGCTGTCAATGCAAAAATTGGTGGCGCCTATCGTGTACGCCACTCCCTCACTCCCTCGGCCAGACTTGCAGTGGCTAGGGGAATTCTCTTACCCCAGCTCCAATATGCCCTTCCCATTATCTATTCTGCTAACTCTTCCATACTCAGTAAATGGGATACAGTATATAACAACATCTGCAGCTTCGCCTTAACTGCCCCTTGCCTCACTCATCTCTGCCTCCTCTACTCTGGTTTAAACTGGCTATCACCTAAGGATCTAAGGGCCTACTCACTGGGATGCTTTATAGACTCACTGACTAGACCTCCTAGCCCTGACAAACTGGTGAACCTGCTGACTCCTGCCTCCCATACCCGATCCCTCAGATCCTCCACTGTCCCTATGCACTCAACTAGACTTTGCACTACAAAAATGGGCAAACAGGCATTCTCTCACTTTGCTCCTAAGTTCTGGAACTCTCTCCCCCTACACATTAAAAACTCTGCCTCCCAACGGGAATTTAAAAGCTCGCTCTTCTCTCACCTGCATGACGGTGGTCACTGCAAGTGCTTGTAACCTATCTCACCCTACTGCTGGCCTGTGGCACGGACACAAGCCTAGTCTTGTTCTGCATGTAACCTATTATGTTTGTATTTGATGGAGATTATTACTTACTGCTCTAATAACCTACGTTTGTTGTTAACTGCTCCTGCTGTCCTATGTGTACCTTATTGTCATGATGTGCTACTGTAATATGTGTACATTGTCCTGTACTCTCCCGGGTTGTGCCTGAAAATAGGCAGGTTTGTTGCCTAGTGCACTTATCTGGTTACCAAAAGCTAATAAATAAAAATAAAAAATTAAAGGTTTCTATGAAGATTCCTGGGAATGTCTGTGGGTTTTTTCCTATACAGCATTCACAACACTGATTTGTGAAATGCAAGGTGATGCATTTAGGAAAAGGAACACGCATTCAAACAAAATACTATTTAAAAAGCACAGGGATTACTGCTGTCACTTGAAATAAACATGGACTATCATTTTGGTATATAAGTTGCATAACTGAAAAACAAAATAAAGACTGTTTTTTTAGCTAGTAAAATATTACACCAGGAAATAGTATCCAGAGAAAATAAAATTACATTTTTATTTATGCCCTGGAAAGGAGCAGATTGTGTTATGTTGTGCTGTGTTATCATTGTGTTGTATTGTATTGACTGTATTGTGTAATTTTATGTTGTATAGATTGTGTTGTATATTTTATTGTGTTGTACTGTATTACACTGATGGTCTTATATATTGTGCTTTGTGTGCCAAAGTTCGCTCCATTCACAAAAGGGGTGACCCCAACTCCCCTAGCAAAATCTGACCTATCTCCCTCATGCCTTTTGTGGCAACACTGCAAGAGAAACTTGTCTACTCCAGGACTGCAGACTTCCTCCACACTTCCAGCTTCCTCTCCCCCTTCCAGACTGGTTATCGGAAGCACCACACCACTGTCTCTTCCCTGCTTCTGGTTACTGACTCTGTCCCCACTAAGGGCACATCACAGCAGCCATTTTCACCAGTCTGGCCAAAGCCTTTGATTCTGTGGCCCATCTACTCCTCCTGGACAAGTTGACCTCTGCCGGCCTCTCAGCCCTCGCTGTTGACTGGTTTCATTCCTACCGTTTAGCTGTCAGTAGTTGGTTCAGGTAGAAGGTGTCCTGTCACCTCCCCTACTAATCTAATCTGGGATCCCAGAGGGCTGCATCCTTTGTCCAGTTCTGTTCTCCATTTTCCTTAATGACCTCCCCTCTGTCTCTGCCAATTTGCATATTTGCATGCATGCACAGTCATCTACACTTCATGCCCCTTGACTGCAGCAGTGGAAGATTTGCTCCAGTAAGACTTCCACAGTATGCTGTGCTGGTTCCAGTCCAACCAACTCCAGGTCAACACTAAGAAAAACAGTCTCTATTAACTTTGGCACCAGCCAGAAACTGGCTAGGGTTGCCCCCCCATCTTCTCTACCCCTGGATGGCCCCCCCTTAAAGGCAAATACCAACACTGCAGCGGATAACAGTTTGGTTAATGAAATAAATGAAACTGATAAAAGTATAACAAAAAATGAGGTAATGGAACTTTTGAATAAAATAAATATCAACAAATCAGTGGGGCCTGATGGACTGCACCCTAGACTGCTAAAGGAAATTAGTAGGTGTCCGGTAGGGCCTCTCACTTACTTATTTAATAAATCTCTTGAAACTGGTGAGGTGCCTGAGGATTGGAGGAGGGCAATTGTAGTCTCAATTTTTATGACTGTGGGCAGAGTCTACAGGAGTATTGCATGTACAAAGGAGTGATGTCATGTTTTCAGTCCATGGAACTGACTGAAGGTGTAAATAGTCTCCTCCGCCTTACCCTCCTCCAAGAAATGTTTTCTGCCCTCAAATAAATACACTTTCATGTTAGTCAATGGTTGCAGGGTACTATTTTCTTTCTTAAATGGGTGGTACAAGAACTGGAACCTGAGTAGTGGGAGGCAGCATTGTTTTTTGGGGGGAAGTAAGGTCCACCCCACCTCCACCCAAGAAGCTCCAAAAGGTCCATCCCACCTTTTTTTTATTATTCATGTGGGAGGGGCATGAGGTGGATCTATCATCCTGAAAAAAGACTCACATGTTTGGGATGTGGACCAAGGAACAGAACAATTCTGTGGATTCCCTGCATTTTGTTAAGGGCTAGAACAGAAGATACTTAAAATGCATTCAAACTGACTTAAAAACCCTTGCAACAAATGATTATCAGAGTCACCTGGTGTCTTAAAAGGAAAGACTAAGACGTGTCTGAAAACTAAGGAAAATTGACAGCTTTCAGGTATTTGTTAAACATTTATATACTAAAAACAAAGTTCAGCTTTTGGGATTAACAATATTTGTTTACCATATTCTATCTATCTATATATAGTTTGTCTTTTTAGTAGTTTCAAAATCTTGAAAGCATTGGTGTTACTAATGCATTTAGAAATACATTTTTTAATTGTCTTTACAGATAACCTTGAAAGCATTGGTGTTACTAATGCATTTAGAAATACATTTTTTAATTTTCTTTACAGATAAATCATGCATGTTCATGTGAGGGCATATTTTTGGTGGGTGGGGTTCAAATTATTTTAATCATGGGCACAGTACGTTGTAAACACAGTCTGTGATGAAGTGTATTTTTCTTTTTAAGTTTGAGAAAGCTATTAGAAGCAGAATGGGTTAAACACTTCCTGGAACTTTCTGCATAACAAGTTCCCCATGGCACCTCACAGCATTTGACATCACCATCCTAAGAGCAGTCAGTGTGATACTTTACAGGACATTGCATAACGAGAGATCTAGCCTTCCCTTTTTCCAAATAATATGCCAACTTCATTCTCAGGCATGCAGTTCTAGGCTACTGTTTATATTCTACTGAATCTTCTTAAAGGAAAACTGCATGTTAAATTCAGAAATATATGTATTACTACCAGTTTTCAGTTATCACATCAATCCAGTTTTTTGTTTCTACCTAGGCTGTTAGAGGAGTTTTTCTAATTTTCCCTGGGTGTTTTATGATGTCTGGGGGCTGTCATTCAAGTTTGATTTATTGCATCTTCTCCAGGTTAGTCTTCACAGTGTACCCTTTGGTTTGATATCTAATAGCCCCTACAGTAGGCCAGTGCCTTGTTACAGTGCACACACACACACACCCCCAAGCAGAACACAGCTGGATAAGGTACCAGTATTTAGAACACTTGTTATACTTACCCAGAGTCTAGCAATGTGAACCCTGCCTGTGACTATAGGTGTTTACAACTGAATGATAATGACCACATTTGCTTCACTTGCAAATAGGTAGGCATTTGTGTCTAATTTCTGTTTGACTTACTGTAGGTTATACATAGAATCTGAAAAATTCATAACATGCTGCATTGTGATTCAATGAACTGATAAATTGAGATTTTGGTTTCTTTTACAAATTCATTTTCCTGACCATGGATATACTAAAGCAAAAATTTCTCAACAAACTGTTTTTAAATAAAGAGTTTAACCCACAGCAGCAGAAGAAGCATGTTGGCGTTAAAAGCTTAGTGGCATGGATATAGAGGCACCGGTATTTCAGCATGACTTTGGTAGAGGATTAATTGTGACTGGGGGTGAGGGAAGGAGTGAGTCTTGGTATTTGTAGCATAATGGTTTTCTGAAACTTCAACCTTCAATGGGTTAGACTCTGCAGCCATCTGTACAGTATATCATTAAGCCATATGGAGTGTGGTATGGGTAAAACCCAGATTACCAGACCAGGACCAGTGCTATAAAATCTGCACTGGGCACAGCTTGTGCAAGTATTGCTGATCCAGTGGATCAAATAAATACGTGCAAATAAATACTCAGCTTCACCTCGTGCTTCAACCCACCCCAGGAGTGATGTTATTACATGATAGCACACACCCTGTCATGCCTTATTGCTTAAATATGCCCTTTCACAATGTACTATACTTTGATTCAGTTAGTGTATGCAACAGCCTTCATGTGAACATTCTGAGCTTCTCTTTGACTCCTGATGTCTATTTACTTTAGCTATTGCATATTGTTTGAACTGCTTTGGTCTTCTTGATGTGGTGCCTGTGTGCCTAAGTTATGTAATCTGTTTATCTACTGCTACCCATGTATCTCCAGTGAATGATTGTTATAACTGTCTGCTCTCCGAGCCATCGTTTTTGGACTTGTTAACTGTGCTATCTTTGCATTAGTTTCGACGAGGTGCCTTTGTAAATAAGTCTCTGACTCACAGGTTTGTAAATCTGATATTTTTTAAATAAATAAATAAATGTTTATGTTTAAGCCCATGAAACACCCTTATCTAGTTAATGCATTCACAGCCATAGTGGCTCTGCCAGAGCTTGTTAAGAAAGGGAATAGAGCCATAGTATCCAATTATAGGCCTTACATCAGTTTTGGATAATGTCACAGAGACCATTGTTACAACAAAATTTGAAGAAGACACAAAAATTAAAAACATCAATTCAACCCAGCATGGTTTTCGCAAGAGCAGATCATGCGTAACAAACACATTATCATTTTATGAAAAAGTGAGTCATGCTCTGGAACAAAATCATCCTGTGGACATAATTTATCTGGGACAAGGTGCCTCATAATACATTAATGAAAAAACTCTGTGACACAGGAATTGGTAATATATTAACAAGTTGGATATCAAATTGTCTGACTGGGAGAACACAGAGGGTCAGGATAAGAAGTGTCTTGTCCGATCCAGGACAGGTGACTAGTGGAGTCCCACAGGAGTCAGTGTTTATCTAGTTTTTGTTGACCGGGTCAGTGCACTAGACAGTATGACCGGGGAGGAGTGCAGACATAAACTTTTTGGTACAGACAATTCAATAGAATAATTCTTAGGCAATAAGACAGACCAAAAAGGGGGTTACAGACAATCATCAGAGAAGATACAGAATTTTCAGATGTACAATAGACATTATTAGTTCAATTTGGGCAGAGTATCCTCGTCTGCAGAAGTTTTGGGTTTACTTTAATACAAGGGACAATAAGGCAAATGTGAGAGTACAAGGTAGATACAGTTTGTCTGAATTATCACATTATATTCAACTAATCTTAAGTAGTAAGGTCTAGATATATGAACAGGTATATAACTGGGTTAAGTGAATTTGGAGCATCTTCCAAAAAGTGCCAGTAGTAGTGCATTGTCTAATGTTGGAAGGGACCTTATTCCAGAACTTAGGAGCAATTACTGCAAAGCATGATGCACCATATTTTGTTTTTACTCTGGGAGTGTAAAGCAGATCCTGGAGTGCAGACCTAAGAGGGTAGGTGGTTCTGTATGGCACTAGGAGGAGGAGAGGGAAGGGGGGCTTGATTTTTAAAAATGTTATAAGTGGTAATTCCAAAGGAATATTCACGCTGATCATCTGGGGGCAGCCATCCTAGTTTAGTGTATAGGCTACAATGGTGAACAAGTTAATTACTGGATAGCGCAAACCTACTGATATTGCTATATACTACATCCCATTTGTGGCGATTATGGAATGAGGTGTTTAAAAAGGGAGTATTGTGAAATGCTGAAACTCAGAATCCCGACACCAACATTGCATTTGCCTGATGGATCGCCATCCCGACCGATGAAAGCCTGATTCCTGAACTTGCAATGATGCAGAGTTGATTATATTATGTAAGGGGGGTTGCGGGGGGCAGAGCCCCCCATCCACCTATGAAAATGCCATAATTGCTGTGTTCGGCTTTCCACCATTGGGATGGTGATCCGTCTGGCAAATGCAATGTCGGGATGTCGGACTCGGGTTCCAGGGTGTTGGGATTCCGAGTGTCAGCATTCCATAAGTAATCCATTTGAAAATACCGGGAGGCCATAGAATAGTTTAGGTAGTAGTATACTCCTAGCTCTGACATATGGGCTCCGACATATGGGCTGATGGGAAGAAGTTCAAACTGGCATGGTATGCGAGCCCTATTCTTGCATTAATATCCTTACAATTGTTAGTTAGGTGGGGAGAGAAATCTAGGGAAGGGTCCAGAGTAATGCCCAGGTATTTAAAGGACTGGACAGTGTCTTAGAGGGTGTGAATAGTACATCTCACCTGCAGTGGTGCCAGGGACTTCTTTAGAAGATAACCAGAACTGAAGAGCATGGTCTGTGATTTGGATGCGTTTAATAATAGTTTGTTTAGTTGGAGCCAGGATTGGATGCTTGTTAGGTCAGCTGTCAAATTGCTATTGAGGTCAGCAATGTTCTTGGCATTTGTGTAAAAGACCCAGTCATCTGCATACATTAGGAGTGTACATTTGGTGAAGCAGTGGTGGATTGTGTTAATGTGGAGGGAGAAGAATAGGGGTTCAACTGTGAAGCGCTGAGGGACACCAATGTTAACAGAGACAGGGGCAGATAGGAAAGAGCCAAAATGCACTCACTGTTGTCTACTGGTTAGATAGTTGTTAAACCAGGGGAGGATGGACTCAGAGATTCCTAGATCCCTCAGTTTATTGCAGAGAAGGGAATGGCTGACTCTATGAAAGGCCTTCGTCAAATCAATAAAGACAGCACCAGGAAGTCTTCCTTTATCTAGTGTGAGTGCAATGTTATTTGTGAAGGAGAGTAAGGCTGTGGTTGTGCTATGGTGTTGACGGAAACTGTGCTGAGTTGGGGAAAAGAGGTTGTGGGTTTTTAGGTAATAGGTAAGTTGTGTAGACACAATCTTTTCAAGGATTTTGTTGAGGGCAGGTAAAATGGCAATGGGTCTGTAGTTGGAAATCACTTTACTGTTACCTTTCTTGTGCACTGGGACAATAATAGAAGTTTTCCAACTGGAAGGTACTATTTGAAGGTACTATTTTAGTGGTGAGGGATAAATTCACGATCCTGGCACTAGATATAGACAACTCCCTGGCAGCTAATTTAAGGAGTCCTGGTTCTATGCCATCCAAGCCTGCTGATTTGCAGTCAGGGATGTGTCTAAGTAGTTTGAAGACCTCAGAGATCTTAACCCACTTAAAATAGAAAGGTGGATGTTGTTGGGGGTCCTCGGTGGTGGGGTATGTTTGCGAAGGCTTACTTGGTGGAAAGGCTGAGGAGTAAGCAGTGAGGTCTGTGAAGTATGCATTGAAGGCATTAGAGATAGTGGATGGATGGATTGTTACAATTGACACCATCAATCTCAGTGTCCATAGAAGCTGAGGCTATATTCATTCCCAGGGAGTCTTTGATGGTGTCCCAGAATCGTCAAGTGTTATTACTACAGAAATTACACTGTACATTAAAGTACTAACTCTTTCTTTGTCTGATGGTCTTTTTACATTTATTTCTGAGTGTCCTATACATTGTCCAGTCGGTTAGGGAGTTTGTTACCTTAAATGACACTCAGCTTTTATCTCTTTCCTATAAGAGTGTAAGAAAGGAGTTGTCTACCCATTTGTTTGAGGCGCCACGGACTCTTCCAGTGGTTACAGTGGCATGCTTGTCTTGGATGAGATTAAAGGTGTTGTTAAAATATGAGACTGCTTGGTTGACATCTTCTGTCATCCATAGGAAGGACCAGTTGGTATGGGCTACATCATGTCTAAAATTAATGGGATTTATTTGTGAGTGATCATGGAATTTTAGTAAGAGAGAGGGGGGCTTCGTAGTCTTTGTTCCCCAGCAGCAGTACACTGGGGCATGGTCACTTATAAAATCAGGTAGAACCTCTGAGCAGAGTATGGTGCTTGTGTGGGGAACCAGTATCCAGTCAATAAGCATGGCACAGTTGCCATTGTTAAAGTATCTAGTGGATTGCATGATAATTTGGGACAGGAGCAAGTCATTTAGTGATAGTGATATAGAATGGGTGTTGTGCTTTAACCTATCAATATTAAAGTCCCCAAGTATAATTAATTCTTTACCCAGGACTAGAGGGTGTATATCTTGTAATAGGGACAGGAGTGATTGGGAGCTCATGGTCAGTGGAAGATAAATGCAAATGATATGCAGCACTTTTGCATCACCACTAGTGAGGATGGCTGACATAGTTCATAGTCAGGGTGTGTAGGGGCAGGGGACTTTATGGCAGATACATTAAAATTATCCTTGAAATAGATCATGGTGCCCCCACCTCTCTTAGCGGGACCTCTGTCTTGTTGTAGGATCCTATATCTTAGAATGACACAAAGGTTATCAGGTACGTTGGTATACAGCTATGTTTTGGTTACACAAAGTATGTCTGACTGACAGTGTGCAACTCAAACATTACGTCCACCTATGTGTTTTTATTAAACTTCTGCTATTTAGATGTGTGATAGTTAAGTCTTTTACCCTTTGCCATGGAGGAAGGGCGTAGAAATGTGGGGAAGAAGTGGGCCCAGGGTTAGGTTGCATGTCCCCACATACCAACAGTTAAGCAAGAGCAAGAAGGACAAAGGTAATAAATTTAGGGATGGTTCCAGATAGGTGCTGATACTTGTAATGTTTGCACATATAGCATGCAATTATGTACCATTTTTTATTAATTAAATGTTGCGGGATAATGCGGGATTTCTGGGACGCAACTAAGGTGTTAGACAGGGAGAAGTCTTTGAGGTGTGGTAGCTCATTTCCATTTCTCAGATCAGAGGGCACTAAGTCACAAATAATTAGTAATGCATTCAGGGAAGTAATGAAAGCAAATATCCAGAATGTTCAACCCACTGGTGAATTAGCGGTAAGGGAGATTGCCCCGGATCATGAATAAATGGGTTACTGATTTAACATGCACGCTAATATAATGCAGACTAGGAGAGACCAATAGGTAATAAACTTAGTCCATCTGATAGGAAGAGGGGTAGACCGGTCCCAGTTTGGAGCTGACGTCAGTTAAAATAATCTCGTTAGATAGTTTAAAGTAGTAGTAAAGAGCAGAGAGCACCGAGCACTGCAGATGGTGCTATGTACACAATAAAGTAAACAGTTAACAAATTAAAGCAACCATCTTCATGGACAAACTCAGACACTATATGTAGGTGTCAGTAAATGTTTATTATGCACCGTGGTTAATACCATCTAGTTAAAAAAATGCCAAAGTGACCCACGGACAAAACTTACATTGCACCCAGTCAACTGCTGGGCTTCATCAGAGTTGATTCACTGTTCTCAAGCCCATGATTATGTACTAATAGGCTGATAATTAATTAGCTAAAAATTAGCCTATGTTATAAATATCTAAACATTCCTTGCTTCAAAGACACAGATATTTTAAACTATTTAATTATTCTTAGCTTTCAAGACTCAGATATGTTAATCACCTATTACATCAGTCCTATCTAATACAAAAAAGTGCCTAGCCTATTAAGTAGCTACCAATTGATAGCAGCAAATTCAAGTTACATTTAAAACCATTATCAAATATAAATTGTGTCAAACACACAGTACATGTAGCTCCCATTAAATAACAATTAATCAGAAAATCAGTTTCATAAACTCTGTTGGAGACTGGGAAAGCCAACAAAATCAAGAACATTTGCATTTGTTAGTTATTGTGGGTACAACTACTTAAAAATAATCAAGTCAGTATCTAACAAGCATTTGTCAATGCCGAATGTTTGCTTGCTGGCATTGGCAGTGGTAGTGTAGAAGTTACAGAGCTGCGTAATAGGAATGGCAGTGAAGTATTGAACTGAAGCCAACCCCACCACCACCCTGAAGACAAGGGTGTAGACAGGCATACTCACTGTACACATTTGTGTACAGTTTTGTTGAGTGCCTGTCACAAACCATAAGCCACTCTGTTAATATTATCATTCTAATCTGTAGTATTTGGGTTAGTATAGGCCACTGAGGAGTGTCCAATACATGTGTAACCTCTTTAGAGAGTAGAGTCAATCTGACTTTCTTGGAAGGGGGTGACATCTGAAAAGGATGTATACATTTTTTAATTGGGGGGGTGTAACTGTTGGAGATTGTGTACAAAATGGAAATTTCTGGCTACACTCCTGCCTGCAGAGTGTGACAGGCATTGGGGTGTGCGTTTGGGTCGTCAGGCATAACGGCCACGCCATTTCACCACACCCCACTCTGCAGAGACTGACAAGTGTCATGTGTTCCTTGGGGTCTTTGGCCCTTATGCGCACCCCATTTCATTAGGAAATACGATGAGATGGGTGCGATATAGGAAAATGGGGTGAAGTTTGGGGCCGAAAAGTCCAAGGTATACCTCGATGCCTCTCAGTGACTGCAGGGTGTGGAATGGTATGAGCATCACAGGCAAGAATCCCAAGTCACACCCCTGATTCCTGTCATTCTCTATAGGGTTGGCGATTTGAGTTGAAAAGCCTAATACCTCAGGCATTCGTTGGTATTTTAACTCCAAATTTTCAACATGTTTGTTTGTGACCCCACCTCATGAACAGGGGAATATCAGTTTGGTAGCGAAGCTGCTTATGCACAGTGACTACGACATTTAGCACCACAGGTGCAAAAATATTCTGAACAGGATGTAAAAATGACAGCTGTACTCTTTCATGGGGAGGTGTAAAAATGGCTATGTTGCCAATATGTAGTAAAAATATTTAAAAATGGTGAAGTCACGGTACATAGAAACTGATAGCACACCCGTTATATAATTAGGTTGGGAGATTTTTATAGCAGATTGTCAACTCCGGCATTTTGGTGCCTCCAATCATGAACAGTGTCACTGTGATTTTCTTTATCTGTGCGAACAATGATTTCCCACAGCAACCACGCATCTCTGCACTGAAAGTGTGAAAACACACTTCGGCCATGTTGTGAAAAATGGCAGCTGTACTGTTCATAAGGAAGTGTTGAAAAATGCCACTAGTGAAAATCTGGACTGAAAATATTACAAAGTCATGAACTAACGAGGATGCGTGGAAACTGCACAATGCTCACTCGTAACACAGTCATTTTATGGACTTTTGTCACCAAATTTTCAACATAACCATTTTAAGACCTCTGCTCATGAACAGTGTAACTGTGATTTTCTTAATCTGTCCTAAACATTGCTTTCGCACACCAACAGCACCATTGTGCGCTACATGTGTGAAAATACAATTTTGGGTGACATATGAAAATTGCAGCTGTACTGTTCATAAGGAAGTTTAATAAAATGGACATGTTGAAAATCTAGATGAAAATATTAAATTTGCAAACTTACGAGCATGCATAGAACTGTGCAATGCAGCTCGTAAAGTCATTTTAGAATTTTTCACCAAATTTTCAACATAGCCATTTTAAGACCTCTGCTCCTGAACAGTGTCACTGTGGTTTTGTTAATGTGTCCCATACATTGAGTTTGCACACCGACTGCGCCATTGTAGCTACATGAGCGGAAACCGTTTTGGGCAGGATGTGAAAATGACAGCTGTACTGCTCATGGGGTATGGAAAAATGGCAATGTTGGAAATGTGGGTGGAAGAAATGAGGTCATGAAACCCTCTGATGCGTGGGAACTGTGCAACACACTCGTAAAACAGTCATTTTAGAATTCTGTCACCAAATTTTCAACATTGCCATTTTAAGATCTCTGCTCATGAACAGTGACACTGCAATTTTCTTAATGTGTCCCATACACTGAGTTCGCACAACGACTGCGCCATTGTGCGCTACATGGGCGGAAACACGTTTTGGGTGAGATGTGAAAAATGACAGCTGTACTACTCATAAGAAGGTGTGGAAAAATGGCAATGTTGAAAATCTGGAGTGGAAATATTGAAAATTCGCAAACCTATGAGCGTGAGTAGGAACTGCGCAATGTACGCTCGTAAAACAGTAATTTTTAGGAATTTTTTCACCAAATTTTCAACATAGCCATTTCAAGACCTCTGCTTATGAACAGTGTCACTGTGATTTTCTTAATTTGTCCTGTACATTGATTTCACACAATGACTGTGCCATTCTGCGCTACATGGGCGGAAACACATTTTGGGTGAGATGTGAAAAATGACAGCTGTACTGCTCATAAGAAGGTGTGGTGAAATGGTAATGTTGAAAATCTGGAGTGAAAATATTGAAATTTCGCGAACTTACGAGCCTCTGTAGGAACTGCGCAACACATGCTCGTTAAACAGTCATTATTTGGAATTTTGGCACCAAATTTTCAACATGGGGGTTTTGGGCCCCCTTCTCATGAATGATGTCACTGTCATGGCGGTATTCAGGCCCGAAGGGTGATTTCACAGTCACTGCGCAGTCACTGCGGATCACCCTTGGGGCTGGTCTTTACTCATGACAGTGACATCATTCTGAAGAGTCCTAAAACCCATGTTAGTGATAAAGTAAAAATAATGAGATATGCAATAAAGTTGAAACCCCTATCTAGCCCATTATACAGCTTACGGCATTTCCTCAGTTCGCGATCGGCTTTGAACAGTGCAGACGTGTTCCCGGTCCACCGAAGATCGTCGCGCGGAGTCCGGAGGTAAGTATGGGGTGAGGGGTGTGGGGAAAACTGGAGTGCGCGGTAGGTGGGTCACGGGTTGTGGGGGTCAGGAGATGCACCGCTGGACCGTTTTTCTTACAGGTAAAAAAAAAAAAAAAGGCGTCGGGACCATTTGCCACACTGGGGTGGGCTCCCAGGCGTGGTACAAGGACTAGGCGCGTTCAGCCGGCGGGGATTAGGCACCCATTCGGCAAAATGACTGATTGCCCCGCTGGGGTGGGCTCCCAGCATGGCATCAACTACTGGGAGGGGAGGAGACAGATGCAGCTCAGCCAATGAGGTTGGGCACCCGTCGGCTATACACTGCGCGTTGAGGCGCGCTGCGCCTGCGGCGGGGAGCTGCGCGTGAGCAGCTTCTTATCGCTGCTCACTCAAGCGTAGCTCCCCTTTCAACTGCATGCCACTGCATTTTGGAGCGTGTCATGAGCAGCTCCAAAATGCGATAACTCTGAGGCTGTGCCTGCCAGCACAGTGCCTGAATTGGAGGAGGAGGTGACACACCTCCGAAATCTCCGATGATGGCACTATGTTTCTTGCACATGCGTGCAAGCAAACATAAAAATGGTTACCAATGCTCTCCATTATTTTCAATGTCTCTAGGATATTATTTCATTGTACATTTCTGAAACCACACTACACCAACAAGAATATTGGAATGTAAAAAAAAAATGAAGAATACATATCTAATTCAATTTTTTAGGGACCATTCTCCAATAATTATAGTGTATAAAATGCTATGAACATATTGCTAATGACAAATATTGATATGCATTTTCAAAAAATGTTTTTTAGCCCTTTGAATTTGGTTAGAAAGGCTGACAGATCTATACTGTCATTTAATCCGTTACCCTTCCTTGCACCGAATTCAAATATCCAGAAACTTTCTTGTTGTCCAATCAGTTTTTTAATATCTCCCCCTCTGGTTCCAAGTTTAACCTGCTCTATACCTACAAGTTCAGGGGCTAAAAAACATGACATGGGTAGTGGCCTTCATGGCCCGGGGCAGGGTGATGCTGATCACCAAACTAACCTCCACCCTCTACACACAGGTGACAGTGGATACCCACTCCGTCCCTGGCTGCTCACACCCTACTGGTGGCCTACGACCCCATTGCAGCACCGCTACAATGAGGCACACGCCACCACACGTAATGTCATCAAGCGGGTGTTCGGGATGCTGAAGGCACGTTTCCATTGCCTGGACACCTCTGGCGGTGCCCTACAGTACAGCCCCTCAAAGGCCTGCGGGTTATTCCTGGCCTGTTACATCCTGCACAACATGGCCAACGAATGTGGGATAGCCATACAGGTCGAAGAGGGGGACAGCGATGGGGACGATGAGGACGCCGGTGACGATGGTGATAGGCAGCCCCCCCTTGGGCGACAGGACCCCCGACTGATCCGGCTGGCACAGCTGCACCAGGACACTATCATGAAGGAGCACTTCAGCCAACCCAGGTAAGTCATGGGGCCATGTGCAGCCAACAGTGACTAAGGCACAACCCACAAACATACATGGACACACACCAGGGGTGCATGCCATCAAGGGAAGTGGCAGGGCATGGAACCACACACACAACCAGGGATGGGTGAGGACTAACATGCCACGCGGATGGACACACACACATGCACACACACACAATGCACCAAACTTACACAAAGGGCAGGAGGCACACTGACCCAGAACGCCAACCCTAGCCACACACATGTCCACAGGCCACCACGTCCACTGCCTGTCCATGTGTGTGTGTGTCCGATGCTGAGCACCATTGCACATTGGTGTACAGTGCAATGCAGGCATCATCATGCACACACAACTGCGGACAGCAGCCGGGAAGGTGTGCAGGTGGACTGTGTGTGTCGCGTGCAGGGCGTGCACTGCCCACTGAAAGACACAATGCACACAGGGCAGCACCAGGCGTAGCCACGCTGGGAGACAGGTCAGTCATGTGACACAGTGCCCGGCCACCATGGATGCGTGGGCAGCCCGCTGAGACCCGCCAGCACTGACAGGCTGACCACTGGCCTCATGGGGTGGCACCGATGGTCCCCCAGAGGTTCCACTGCGTGAACGTGACCGTGCTCGCGCAGGGGTCTGCAGCACACTGAACATGCCTGTGCCAGGTGTGCTCGGGATGCCCACAGCTGAAGCCGGTGTCGACAGGGAGGGAGTCACACGATGCCGTGATTGGGCGGTGGACAGTGCACTGCATGGTGTCCGCGACACATGGGCACATGACTGTGTGCCCACTGTGGCCATGACAGCAGTGAGTGCCTGTGCATGCCTGTCTATGGCAGTGGTCACATCCTCCCACAACCGGTCCATCCCTGCCAGGATCAGAGCGGTGTCCCTGCTGCGACACTCCTCTGCCCACTCCAGAGCCGCACGCAGTGCATCCACCGACGTCGCAAGCCGCATCTGCTGCTGGACTGATGCTTGCAGTAGGTGGGTGTGCTCATCCAAGAGGTCATCTGCCTCCTCAGCATCCTGTCCCTCAGGGTGTGCATGGCCCTGATGCTCAGCACCCCTTGAGGTTGGGCGCTGTGCACCAGGACCAGGTCTGGGCATGTCCACAGGAGGTGCACAGATGCTGCCGCTGAACCCTGTACCCCCAAGCCCATTGGCCGACTGCTGATGCTGTCTCTCTAGCTGCCGCTCCCCAGGGCTCAGTGGTGCTGCTGCAGTGGCCGCAACAGTCCCACTGTCCTGAACAAACACCAGTGCTACTCCACTGGTGCTGACAGGCACAGGCTGGGACTGTGATGACACGCAGGCCTCCACAGCAGCACCACCCACAGCCATGGCTGCGACATGTCCTGCTGTGTGGCTATCCTGTGGCACACACGTGTCATTGCCCATGATGTTAGCGACATCATCATCGGTGACGGACTCTGCACCAGCCCCAGGCACAGCATGCTGGCATCCATGGATGCTGGGACACAGGCAGGGCTTCCTCCGCACCTGTTATAACAACATCAGTGTGGACAGCCAGGTGGCCCCACTGTTGCACTGAGCCACGTATACCTGTGAAAGTGGATGGACCCTCCTCCATCTCCAGCTGGCTGTCCTCAGTGGACAGGCCCACCACTGTTGACCCATGCAGATGCTCAGGATCTGTAAGGGAAAGCAAAGTCACGTTACTGCATGTGACCTACCCTGCCCCCCCATAGACAGACCATGATTTACCATGCAGTGATGGGTCACCACTTGTCTGGAAGCCATCACCCGGAACACCCTCAATGGCACAATGCTGCATGCTTCCAGCAATCCTCTCCTCCTGTGGGGTCAGGTGTACCACCTCCGGCTGTCCCCCACCTGTCGCAGCTCATGCTGCCCTGATGGCAGCCACCTTCTCCTTTATCCTCCTCCTGTCCCTGCCCACCTTTTTCTTGCACTCCTGCATGGAGCGCTAGTGGCTGCCATGCAGGTTCACAGCACGTGCCACCTCCTCCCATGCAGCAGCACGGGCTTGAGGTGTTCCCTGCCATCCGCTGAGATGCGGCTCCTGATCCAGGTAGGCATCAAACAGGGCTTCAGTCTCGGCCTTGGTAAAGTTAGGCCTTCTCTCCTCCTCCCACCACTGTGTTCCTCCTCTCCCACAACTTGCTTGGTCATTATTTAGCCTGTAAGAATGGCAGTTGTTACCTGTGACTGTGCAGTCCCATGCATGTCCCTATATCCACAGTCCACACTCCCAAACAGCATGCAACTCACCAACAGACTGCAGTAACCGACTATGGCCAGTGCAGCCCAATGTCGCACTTTTTATAGCGCAACCTATGCAAATGAGGCGAGGCACAACTTTAAGTGGATGCAAATTGCAGTGCTGCGCCACTGAATGGCTGATTAGATGATTTGCATATGACGGCTGAATATCGCGCTTTTGTGCTTTGCGCAATTGTGTTGAACGTGCTGAGCCAGTGGCGCAGTTCTGTGACATGCGTAGTACACACCTCACTGCACATGCCCGGGTTGCTGACGCAGGCGTCTGCCACACTGCTGACGTGCTGTGCGTGGTAGGCAATGCAGGGCACGGCCACCATTGTGCCAGTGGCGCTATAGCGATGGTCACCTACATGGTGTTGTGGCACTGGGCCATCATAGGTGCACTGGGCCAACTGCGCAGTAGGCCACTACTGGCAGTAGCACACAGGCAGCCAATCACGCTACACGCATTGGGTTCCAATGGCGCTGTGTGTATCCATGCACCAGAGACCCTTGACCCTGTGCCCGACCTTTGCCCCTAGGCACCATGCATCAGGCATTGGTGCACCTCTATCGCGCTGTTCAGTGACAGCGTGATAGGGAATGGCAGCGCCGTACCATGCAGCATCTGCACGTGGGGAGCCGCGCTGCAGAGCGCCATGTTTGCAAATCGAGCAGAGAGCATGGCATGCAGGAAGGCTGCTCAGTGGTCACCAACAGAGCTGCCCAACCTAGTGGCCATTGTGGAGCCACACCATGGGCCACTGTTCGGGGAGGCACCCCTGGACAGGTCCAGGACCCAGGTGTGGGAGGAGGTGGCCACTGCACTCGAGGAGGTCACAGGATGGGGGAGAAGCACAGATCAATGTCACCACAGGTATGGGGACCTGCGGCGGAGGGAGCGGGCACTAGCCCACCTGCGGGCCGCGTGCCAGGAGGAACGCGGTGCTTTCTGACCAGGTAGGTGTTATGTCAACACACTTTTATCTTCCATATGGGTATCACAGTTGTATGTGTCCAGCACATGGGGAGGGACCGTCCGGGGTTGGCTGTGGTGGTGTTATCAGGGTGTGGGCTGGGTGGGAGGCACACACCTGGGGGCAGGGGCTTTGTTATGGGATTGTACTGATGTTCCTCTCTTCATGTTTGCACCACAGGCCCGGAGGAATGCCGCCTTGCCCGTGATCTTCGGCAGCAGGAGGAGCAGAGGGAAGCCAGGTGGGGCGAGGGCCCTCACCGCCCACTGGACCAGCCCGATGATGGTGAGTGCCATAACTCCATGATTACTATTGCATGCTGTGTAACAGGGTGGGCAGTGGGGCATGGCCACCATCCATCGACACCACTGTCATGCACGCGACTTGTTTCAGTCAGCACTGTCCAGTGGCACTGCATGTCTGGGAGTGCATCGATGGTGGTCCATGCGTGCACCGGGTACATGGTTGTACCACTGCCTTTGCACCACATAGCCATGTCACTAAATGGCCACGGTGGTGCTGTGCGTGACTTGGCCGGTGGGTATGTGCAGTGTTCTGCATGGCTGTATGCACCTGGGTGGGCAGGTCATGTGGACGTGATCACTGTGGGTGGTCACACACCATCACAGAGGTATGTCCCACGGCCGTCTGCCATGCACAGTGGGCGGGCTGTATGGGGCTGTGCATTCACACCTATTGACTGTGCTCCCTTGTCCTAGGTACACGCCATCTCTGGGAGATCAGGGAGGCACTTCGGGAGATCCTCCAGGTGGCAAGGTCATCACTGGACATCCTCCGCAGGATTGATGACACCGGGGTCCTGCGGAGGCACCGACCGAGATGGAGCCAGAGTGGGGAGCGGCGCTCCCACTAGGGGTCCCTCAGCTCCTGAAATCCCCTACCCCCCTGGACCCACCCTCACACCCCTCCTTTCCAGTCCCATTTGTCCACCCCTGCCCCTTACCCAACCCACCTTGTTTGTGGCCTTCCCCCCCACCTTGTATATATTTCGTAAATAGTCTTGTAAATAGTTAACTTTTATATGTTTTTTCAATACAGTTATTTTGATATGAATACTGTGGTGGTCTCTGATTTGCAGCGGGCTATAGGTGCTCAGCTGCAGTGGTGTGCATGGCGTCAGGGGTGGTGTGGGTCATGGGTGTGTGTGTGTCCGTGTGGAGGTGACTATGGTGTGGGGGTAGCTATCAGTCAGTGTCTGTGGTGTGTGTGTTGTTCCCTGTGCACTGGATGACTGTGTGCAGTGGTCCGTGGTGTGTGCTCTGTGTCCATGGCGCCCCTATCAGCCTGTCCATGACTTGTGCAGCTGACACACATGCATGTCTGTGACCTGCACGGTCCGCTGGCATGTCAGTGGTGGCAGTCCCTGCAGGGCAGCCACTGTACCCGTCACACTGCTGGGTTGCCTCCTGTCACTGGTGTGGTGCATGTCTGCCTCGGGTGACACTAAAACCTCCACAGTTGTTGTCACACCTCCATGCTGTGGCTTGTGTGTGTTGCAGGGGATGTGCACCACTGTCTGTGACTTGTACTCCGGGCAAATTATGGTGGTGTACGGGTCCACAGTGCCTGCGCAGGGTGGCTGGCACTCCAGTGCCATGGAGGACTGCGGGTTGTGTGTACACAGATTACATGGGCCCACGCTGGAGGCTTGGTGGCCCCACCACTGGGGCCCCTACCTCCCTGTTTGTGCAGTTGCATTGCTCTGCTGCTGGGGGGTGTCCCTGGTTGCACTATGGCACCTCTGGACTGCTCAGCTGCACATCCCTTCTTGCGCTATGGCGCATCAGATCTGCTCAGCTTCCCCTCCCTAGTTGCGCTATGGTGCAGGTGGTGCGATATTCAGTCGTCGGCTGTAGGCGCAGTTTGGCCTGCTACGTTTTTGAATATCACGCCTCTTGCGCATGGGTGCAATGGACTTGCGCTTGCTCCTGCTATTGCGCACTTTTTGGGCACAGTTTGAATATCTGGGCCCATGTATATAACTTATCAGGCGTGTAATACCAACTGTGTAGTATTTTAAACTGTACTAAATGACCTTGTAATTCCATACTGGATTTGTAAGCATTTCTCCACATAAGATTCCAAGTTGTCTCTGGGATGGGGTAAGCAAGGCATTCGTCTCATAATTTTCTGGAGTTACATGTTAAGTCACAGCCTGCCTTATTTACTAACTGATATAGTTTCCCCCTCCCCCCTTAGTACTCGCTATTGTTATTAAACTATCAAAATCTGTAGAGGCTGGAATAACTAGGCTAGCCCCTAAAGTGTTATGTAATGCAGTTCTTATCTGTAGGTAGGAGTGAAATTGTGTATAATGTAAATCATATCTCACTCTTAGTTCTGAAAAGGACCGTAGAGCCCCAGTACAAGGATCTGTAATATTGCCTATCAGATGAATCCCTTTATTTTCCCAAAATGAATTAGTTAGCAATTTCCCTTCCCATTTGATATTTGGGTTTCTCCATACTGGAAAATACTGGCATGGTATAGAACCTGAAACCATTTGTTTTACCAATAAGGATATAGAATTGGCAGAATTCTTTGGGGGGGGGGGTGTTAACTAATTTAGGATAAGTTCCTAGGATTAAATGATGGAGTAAATGGGGGGAAATGCTATCTTGCTCATATTTAACCCATATTGGAACATTGTCCTTTGATAGTAACCATTGACAGGTTTGCTTAAATAAAAAGGCTTGATGGTACTTTTTAAAATCATGGAGACCCATACTCCCTTGCTACCAATGTTTCTTGAGCTTATCAAGGCTGAGCCTTGCTTTCTTCCCCTCCCAAAGGAACAAACTGTCTTAAACCACTGGGGACTGATATGCATAGGTACCATGTTCAGAAAATATAAAATTTTTGGAGCTAACATCATTTTTAAAGTGCTGACCTTCCCCCACAGGGATAGATTATGTTTAGGCCATTTATCTAAAGACAATTTAATTTCATCTACCATTGGTTTAATGTTTAAAGCTAATATGTTACTAAGAGTATTTGATATTATTATTCCCAGATAGGAAATGCAATCCCCTTTCCATTTTAGATTATTATTTAAACATAACTTTTTAAGTGATTCCTTATTACCATGGAGGGTGTTACACGAGGTCCCTGCATCCTAATTGATACCCTCAGGGGCACACCGTAGACAGCTAATATTTAGGCATAGGCTATACTAATACATAGGGCTAAGAGCATCTACCGTACAAGAGTAGATATCAGGGTATGAATACATATATTGTAACTCACTTTGCTTGCTAATGCACACACATTATATTATGTATTTTCTGTCTATTTCTTACTTGTCAGATGCCAAGACACCTGTCCTTGAAGTGATTATAATGTGTAAGGCAATATTGCCATCTTTCGGTGATGAACACCACTTCACCCTGTTATGTAAGACTTTGTATAAGAACGTCTTTGTTCTAAAACTGATGACTTTACAAATTTATATAATGTTATCTTGGACCGTGGAGCCACCTCTAATTTAGCCAATAGAGCTCATCTCTGTAATTAGAAATGTTTCTATCTTTTAGTAACCATAGTAATTATCACAGGTATATAATGTTATGCACAGGCTTTACACCTCGGAGACCCGAGAGATCCCAAGAGACAACAAAGAAACCTCGAGGTGTAAGGCAACAGCACTGGCTCCCGGTTCATATTGGTAAGAACTCTTAGGGCAACTGTGATTTATCCTATTTGTAGTAATAAACATGTTTATTACTCAGTCTAACTGTCTGTGATTATTTGCATCTCCAATATTGCCAAGAACCTGAAAGTGAGATTTAGATCTCTTACAATTGGCGACACGTGTGCAGGCGATATTGGGTATTGTAAATTTTCACTTGTTGCTACAAATTTCCCTTCTCCCACGGGGACTGCAGGTGTACATCTCTGTATTACCTCTCCCATCTTTTCTACCAGTTTGTAGATACTTGCAAGGTCTGGCTGACTTTTCGGGTGTGGTGGGTATCGAACCCACTCCATAGCGGCTTTGAATTGAAAGTCTACAACTTATACAGTAGCCCGTTTGTGTTTAAAGTACCTGTGTTGTGGATTGATACGCAACGATGGTCTTTTTCACAGTTTGAATTTTCGTCCCCTCCCACATCAATGGCCACCGTATCAGATATCTGCGCAGAACTGAGACTCGATGTCTCGAATTTTCTTACCTCCCATGGAGGATGGGCTGACTTGTGGGACGCAAGTCATCTGAAAACCCTGTACTGAGGTTCAACCCAGTACCTGGTAGCGACAGTCAACCAGGCGTTGTGCTAAAGGGTTGATGGTCGCTGCTCTCTCGCTGCTTTGGAAGCCTCGGTGAGGTTTCAGACCTTGATCTGCAGATCGCATCTCTTAAACAGGAGATGGGTCTGCAGGAAATAGAAATATCCGGATACAGCAGAACTTGGAGGCTGAACTCCAATCTCTGCGTAATGAGAAGATTCACTATTGCATCATTCTGCACAGGCTGGTGAACAAGAAATGTGTACTTTAAGTCTGAATGTGAAAGTCTAAGACAGGATAAGAGTCAGGTAGTACAAATGAATGATTTGTTGAGTGCTGCGAATGCACAAATGAGTGACGAGATGGGTGAACTGGGGACAGGGATCAACCAGGTGCGTAATGATTTAGAGATAGCCTATAGGGACAATCGAATTGGCGCGGCGTACCGTGTTTTGCAGAAACAGAAGCAGGATCAGGTTGATATGGATGTTGCAAGTGTGAGTCATGATGAATGTAGAGTTAAGATGGATAAACTGCGCCATCAGCGAGAGGTTTTGACTGGCCATATTAAGGCAATGGGTGGCGTGGCCTGCCTTTCATTAATCGATGGGAGGGAGCCATCCGGCGATGATATCTCAGATACAACACCAAGTTCGCCCCTACTATGGCCCAGATACCCACCCAGCCATCCACAGCATGGCGGGTTCCCACCCACTACTCCCCAGGTCACACGTAGACGACGTCGTGACGCTCATCATAGTAGACGCCATCATGGCGGCGCCCATGATAGGGGGGAGCAGGCCCAAGCCTGGTCCCGACCGCGCCTCCGGTAGCTGTTATTAGTGTGGAAGATAGACAAGAGATTGAAACCATGATTGATAGGGCACTAGAGTGTTCCTCTTCCTGAAAGAAGTATGAAAGCCATTAAAAGTCAGATTCGACAAATTTTTTCAAGAAACTGGCACTCAGGAAGGTGTTGTTCGGACGGCAGCAAAGCTGCAGCCCGCGCGAGCATTAGATGGTGCGACGGCGGCGCTGCCTTGCCTGATCGACCACCAGCTAATCCCTGCAAATGGCCTACTCTGTTCAGCAAATTGCTGACAGCATTGATCGGATGAACCCGTCCGACAATCTCAGCTGCCATTTGGAAAAGGTGCGCTCCAAGTGCGAGATGCTTAGTCTCGCTGCAGAATACCAAGTCCAAATACTACGCCAGACCATCGATCCTGGTTTATGGGCAAAACTCCCCGAAGCTGTTCGCCAAGATGGGAACGCTACCTTTGATGAAGTCGCAGCTGAGCTCATTTCCGCTCACAGCCCTGGTGTGGTTGGAGTAATGCTAGCATACCCCGTGAAGCAAAATGCTAAAGAAAGCCCAGCGACTTACCACCAGAGACTCTGGATGGCCTATCGAGCAGGGAAACATCTGGCACAAGAAGCCGCGGATGTAGATCTTATTGAATATAAGACCCTGTTCATAGAAACATGATCCCAGCCGTGAGAGACAAAAGTAGAGCCACCACACATACCTGAATACGGATAGGTTTGCGATATCCTTCGAAAACCGAGAGGGTGTACCAGTTGTACATCCGTGATTTGGGTTCCGGTTCCAAAAAGGTTGCTGCCGTGGAATCCGCTTCTGGGACCACGACACACTACACGGTGGAAGGACAGGCCCAGCAACAAAAGGCCAAACCTCCATCGGCCCCTCCAGCTAGCATCCAACAGAACCAACAACAACAACAACAGCAGCAGCAGCAGTGGAGTGGGAACCGGAATTGGCATAAAAACAAAAAGTATAAAGGCAAAGGGAAGCCATTACAAAGATCGGGTCCCTCATATAAACAGATAGCTGAAGAAAATCGGAAATTTCGGGAGCTCCTGGGGCAAGTGCATTCTGTAGCGGATGCCGTTCCCGCACAAACACTTGCAGCAGTGCAAGCGGCGATCCATGACATTACTGGCCATAGAGACTCCGGAGGTGTGGGTGCACAGACCCACAGCCTGAACCCGGAAGCCCCGCCTTACATTGCATCAGTGCAACACGGTGAAGTCATCCATGCAAGCCAAGCCCAACCTCTGCATGCCTCCAACAATACGGATTGACAATTACAGGCCCCAGTCCGCATTGTAAACAAGCTGGTCTTGGATACAAGCGAAGGCCCTGCACGAGGAGGTCGGGGCCGCCAATTAGTGTATTGTAGATACAGGTGCAGCTGATCTATGTTACACGACCACCGGAAATGTCTCCATGGTCTACTGGACGGAAGACCAATATGTCAGGAGTCGACGGTGCTAGGTTACCTGCATACCGCTCCCTGCCTTTACCGGTAGAACTAGGCCATCTGAAGGCCTCACATGCCTTCCAGTTGATGGTGTTGCACGATCACCCTAGCATCATTGGGATTGACTTTCTTGCGCCACACGGCTGTGTGGTGGATCTAGCAAACATGCTGTTGATACAAATCCAGGGTCAATACCATACCGTCTTGATTCCTGACTCACATGCTGTGGCAACAATATCCATCAACAACAAAGAGTATGACGTCATAGATTTATTCAAGGATCATGAATTTTTTCCAAAACTTTTACCTATTCTGCAACGACATTTGGAAGCATTTGCAGTTAAACACGATTGTGGCAGAATGCATACCGTTATTGAGGTGCCAGGCCCGGCACACGAGAGACAAAGGCAATATCCATTTCCCTCTGAAGCCTTACCCTCTCTTCGAGGAACAATCAAGTCACTCCTCAAACAAGGAGTAATCAGAACCTGTGTCTCCACTGCCAACTCTCCTGTTTGGCCGGTGAGGAAACCCACAGGTACCTGGAGACTTACTATTGACTACAGAAAACTGAATCAGGTCACTCCCAGTTGTTCCCCAACTGTAGCGTCTGCACCAGACGTGCTTCGACTGTTAACACCAGATCAGAAATGGTTCAGCGCTCTGGATATCTCCAATGGTTTCTAGTCGTTACCATTGGCCCTCAAGAGTCAATACAAGTTTGCCTTCACGTTTGAAGGGCGACAATATACGTGGACTTGCTTGCCACAGGGATTCCATAACAGCCCATCCCTTTTTCATCTCCATATGATGGATGCCCTACAAGGTTTCTCAACCCCCCAATGTCTCTTACAGTATGTAGATGACCTGTTGTTGGCTACTGCCACACAGGATCAACATCTGGATCTCTTGGATGAACTATTGACTCTTATTCAGAGAGCAGGCTTGAAGTGTAATCCTGCAAAAGCACAACTATGTCAGAAAGAAGTACTCTTTCTAGGGTTGAAGATAACAGATCAGGGTCGAAGTCCTACTTGGAAGAAGATTCAAGGGTTGCAAGATTTGCCATTACCTACCAGTGTGGCAACTCTTAGAAGGTTTCTAGGTATGGTAAACTACTCCAGAGATTTTATTTGTGATTTTGCACAGAAAGCCGCTCCACTGTACGAGTTACTCAAAAAGGACGTTCCATGGAATTGGGGCCCTGTCCATACCCAGGCTGTGACGTTACTGAAGCAGGCCTTGGCCTCCGCCCCAGCACTGGTAAACCCCAATCCAACATTACCATTCCACCTAGAGTGTGCCACCTCTGACATTGCTATGTCAGCAGTACTGGCCCAGAAAGTACATGGCTCTTTGAGACCAATTGCATATGCATCGCAGCTCTTGACCCCAGTAGAACAGAAGTATGGCCTTTGTGAAAGGAACCTTCTGGCTACCTATTGGGCAGTCAAGCACTTCCTGTATATCATTGGGTACTCTCCACTGATTCTTAACACCAATCACACCCCTACCGCCTTTTTGATCTCAGACAGAGTGAAGGATGGGTCAGTCTCTAACACCAGGCTGACACATTGGTCACTTCTCCTCCAGGATAGGGATATATAGGTTCACCAAAACAAAGTTCCATCTCTATTAGCACATGGCCTCCTCTTTCAGGGAGAGCCCCACGACTGTGCTTTGCAATCACCTGACCTTCCAGATCCAGGTCCATTCTTCCCTGCCACCCCTGAGGTGTTAGAAAATACCTCCTTGTGTCGCATTTTCACCAATGGTTCAGCATCATATTATCAAGGTGAACAAATTGCAGGGATGGGTATCATGATGGCGTACCCTTTTGGGAACACTGTCAAGATATCTAAACGTTGTACTGTAGCTTCATCACAGTATGCAGAGCTGGCAGCAGTGGCCTGTGCATTAGAGTTTATCCAACATGGAACTCAGGACACCATCATTTTTACTGACTCTAATTGGGTTTGTTGCTCCCTTACAGAATTCCTCCCTTTTTGGCGGAAGAACTCCTTCCTTTCTTCTGATGGCAGCCCAGTGAAATACAAAGAATTGGTGATTTACATACATGCATTAGGTGAGAAATACCCACACAAACTCTATGTGCACAAGGTTAAAGCTCATTCCTTACATGATCCCTACCACGCATTCAATGACACAGTGGATACCCTTGCCAAGGAAGGGGCCCGAGGGGGGGATGTTTGGGAGATGGAACACCCAGAGGCCAATGCAGCTGTACAGATTGCAGCCCTCAAAAAGAAATCTGAATCTTTTTCCCCCTTGGACCTCTCAGCAGCCCAACACTTGGACACTGAACTCAAAGAAGTGTTCAGATTCTTGGACAAGGGTACTGAAGAAAGACTTCCTGCACATAACCCTTACCGTAGGCATGAAAGTAAATTACACTTATCCCCTGATGATAAACTCATTTGGTTCCAGCCAGAGGATACTACCACAAACTGTGGATAGTCCCCAGACATTTGAGATCTGAATTTTTGCACCAGGTGCATGACACCCCCACTGGTGGACACCAGGGGGCTGAAGACACCCTCCAACGCCTTAAAACCACCGCCTGGTGGCCTGGGATTACCAAAGATGTTAAACAGTACATTGACAATTGCCTTGCTTGTGCACAAAACAATCCAATACCTACAAAACGGAATGTCAAACTTTTACCACAGAGACATACTGGCCCTTGGCATGCCATCCAAATTGATTTTATTGGTCCTTTGACCAATACCAGCAGGAACAACAAGTATGCCCTTGTAGTAACCGATTTATTCTCTAAGTGGGTGAAGCTTTCCCACAAGACTTGCATGCAAAGACAACTGCCAAAATCCTGGTAGAACAGATTTTCTCCAGGTGGGGCCTGCCTCTCAAGGTAGACTCCGATAAAGGAACCAGTTTCACAGGTGAGTTGATGAAAGAGTCCCTTGAACTCCTAGGGGTTCAGCAAAAGTTCCACATACCTTATCACCCTCAATCCTCAGGTCAAGTAGAAAGAGCTAACAGACGGATCAAACAAATGCTTTCCAAATTCATTGAGGACAATCCCAAGACCTGTGATTCCCTACTGCCTTTACTCCTTATGGCAATTAGGGGTACACCCTCAGCCACTACCCAGCTTACACCCTTTGAGGTAATGACTGGTAGACAAATGAGATTACCTGAACATTTGCTCTTTGACCTGCACACCCCCACTGCAGACCAAGTGTCTGTAGATCAGTATGTGGAAAAACTCAGAAAAGACCTCATACACACACACTTGTATGCTGCAAATTGCATGGGCAAGGCCCAGCAACAATCAATACAATTTGACAAACATGACAAGAAGTGGATTGGCAGGTTGGGGATCAGGTCATGGTACTCCGATTTGCACATCCCAACCACTCCTTCTCCAACAAGTGGGAAGGCCCTTACCCCATTGTCAACAAGCTCAGTCCAGCAGTCTATCAAGTTAGACTCCTCCACAACAATAAACTGACTGACAAATGGTTACATGCGAACCAATTGAAACTGTACAAAGGAGCTTAAAAAAACTTACTCTTCCTAACCCCATTGGGCGAAACTGTACTAACATACTAATCTTTCATCTTCCTTTTCAGATGCATTGACAAGATGGCTATCTTGTTCCTTTCTTTACTCCTTGCAGGAGTACTCCCTTACACCCAAGGCACGGTAGCGGACCTCCTTCACCACCTTGATCCTCCAGCACCTCCTACAGAGGGAGTTTCCATCAAAATTCCAGACACCATGATTACTGTTCAGGAAGGTTCCGATGCATACCTCACTGCCTCAGTCATTGCTCCTGATAAATCTACCCTTCAGATTGGTGGCAAACCACATGCCAGGACAAATTCTCCTGTGGCCAAGCTTTCTAAGGGAACTTTCAAGGTTGGCCAACCTAAGTGTCCCGAATGGTACACTGTCCTTGTTACAAACTGCATTAAGACTCTCTGGTTTATATAACATCACTGCTTTAATTGACCCTTCCTATTGTAACTCTCTTTCTCAGGATGCTGCCCCAAAATTTTGTGCTGTACACCACATGGCCTCTGCTGCCATGTATCTATCTGTGCTACCTCCTACTGAGAAACAGCTTTTGGAATGTCCAAAGCATACCCCTGGTCCCCGTAGTGGTCTCACTGCCACTGCCTCCCAGGTTCTTTGATTAATAATTTACAATTCATGCATGTACCTGTTTTATTTAACCTTACTTATTGGAATATGAAGGAATTTGGTATGTGTCACAATACCAATACATCTGCATTTTACAGTACTTTATTGCTTGACAGCTTAGCTGCATTTCAAATACGTACCAAAGATCCCTTTACTGGGGTTTATTCTACTGAACACAGAGGTAATTTTAGGAGGAAACCTCCTCCTAGTACCCTTACTCATAAACGTACTAAACGTGGAGTTGACAGTTCTGATGTCACAGGTGCCACAGGCACTGTCACAGGTCTTTTTGGTACTGCTATGTCCATCTGGAACAAAGCAGACATTGCTACTATAAAGAGTCATTCTGCAAAGTTCTCCACTGGTTTGGTTAATAATGTTCTACCACCTTTATTGCATGGTGTGGATGGTCTTAGTCAGGAAGAAAGATACACTGTATACGACATGCACGACATTGCAAAAGCATTCACTGATTCTAAAGATAAGACTAATGCACTCATACAACAGAATAATAAAGAAGCTGAAAGACAATACATTGGCAGGGAAATACTTTGCTCTGCATATGGATCATACATACTCACTACCATTAACAACTTGTTTAGAGACCTAGAAATAGGTAGGATCCCTGATATAATACATGATAGACGTCTCTCTAAATGGTATTGTCCCAAATGTAAATCTCCATCTTGTGTTTCCCTATGTATGCAACAAACTCTGTCTATTCCTCTCTCCACAGCTCGCAATTTGGGGTTTGTGACCAGACATCCAAACACTGGTCCTTGTTTTTCTACAAAGAAATGTTCTATAACAGATACCATGTTTGTCTCTTTTACTGTCTCCTTACCACGCTTTGATCCTACTACAGCTTTGTTTGACAAGCTTGCACTGGCACACTCCATCGGGCATTTGGATGAAGACATCTACCGAGAACGCCTGGATCTACCTCCTCTTCTGGTCTACCATTCCTTCTTGGATGCCTGGGTGGCACCGCATACGGACTGTTGTGCGAAGAAGCAATACATCTACTTGTGCCGATGTGATGTGTTTGATGTTATATGCCCTGTGTGTGGCTACTCTCCAGACAGCACTGACTGGACTTTCACTATGGATGCTGACATCACTGAAAATGGCACCAACGCTTTTGAACCAACGCAGTCACCGGATCAGCTCTACCAGTCATATCGTGAGGAAGCTCATCGCCTGACAACACGGATCTCCAACACGACCTACACATGCCCTGTCCAGTTGCAAAAATGGAGACTGCCTACTGTGCATTCGCAGTACAATTCTGACGGAGAGTACTGCATAGTTACTAATGTGAAAACGTATTCTTATGGTTCTGTTACTTGTACAATTGATTACCCCAACTTCTGTTTTATTCCCCATCAGAAAACTGTTATTGGACACACTGTCATAACCCCCGTTCCCCTTATGGAAGCAGACATTATTGATGGTAATCCAGATTATTTACTTACCTTAGAAGAATACCTACCTTACTTTAATGTACACATAGATCCACTGACACTTACACTGAAATCCCTTTTAGCTAGAAAGGACACACACCTCATCCACATCAGCAATAATATAACCAAAGCCAATGAAACTATTCTTGACCTGATGAATGACAGAGATATGAATAATGCTTTGACTAACACTTGGCTAGAGATTACTTTTAAAGGTTTTGCTATAATACAAGCATTTTTGATATCTACTTTGATTATTATGCTTTGCTGCCTACGACGTACTCTACGCCAACACCGTGAGCAGCTTGAGTTTCTTTACAAGGCTCGTGCCTCCGGATTGTAAAGAACTGCTGCTCCTGCCCACTCCTTACATTTACCTGTGTTGCCCTTTTTAGGCAACAAGGAAGTTATTACGAGGTCCCTGCATCCTGATTGATACCCTCAGGGGCACACCGTAGACAGCTAATATTTAGGCATAGGCTATACTAATACATAGGGCTAAGAGCATCTACCGTACAAGAGTAGATGTCAGGGTATGAATACATATATTGTAACTCACTTTGCTTGCTAATGCACACACATTATATTATGTATTTTCTGTCTATTTCTTACTTGTCAGATGCCAAGACACCTGTCCTTGAAGTGATTATAATGTGTAAGGCAATATTGCCATCTTTCAGTGATGAACACCACTTCACCCTGTTATGTAAGACTTTGTATAAGAACGTCTTTGTTCTAAAACTGATGACTTTACAAATTTATATAATGTTATCTTGGACCGTGGAGCCACCTCTAATTTAGCCAATAGAGCTCATCTCTGTAACTAGAAATGTTTCTATCTTTTAGTAACCATAGTAATTATCACAGGTATATAATGTTATGCACAGGCTTTACACCTCGGAGACCCGAGAGATCCCAAGAGACAACAAAGAAACCTCGAGGTGTAGGGAACGCTTAGCACTGGCTCCCGGTTCGTATTGGTAAGAACTGCTTAGGGCAACTGTGATTTATCCCTATTTGTAGTAATAAACTTGTTTATTACTCGAATGCAACTTGTCTGTGATTATTTGCATCTCCAATATTGCCAAGAACCTGAAAGTGAGATTTAGATCTCTTACAAGGGGGAGCATTTCAGATTTAGACTAGTTAATAGACAAACCTGAAATAGATCTAAATTCTTCAAGTAACTCCATAGTTGATTTTATTGACCTGTGAGGAGCAGAAAGAGCCAGAAGGAAGCCATCCATGTAGGCGATAACCTCATGTTCCATTTTGTAAAACTTAATCCCCGTAATGTTCTTACTAATTCTAATCATACGTAGAAAGGGTCCTAAGGCCAGTTTGAATAATAAAGGGGATAACAGGCATCCCTGCCTAGTCCCTCTCTCTAAAATGAACTTTTCAGACAACATCCTATTTGTGCACAGTCTGGCTGTAGGGGTATTATACATTGTTTTAACTCTTGAAATTAAATTAACTCCCATCCCAAAACCTTTTAGCACTTCGCCCAGATAACACCACTCAATAGAATCAAATGCCTTGTGCACATCTAGTGACAATAGAACAGATGTGTCTTGTTTTCTGGATGCCATCCATATTGCAGACAGAACACTCCGAATGTTTTCAAATCCTGCCCTCCCCTTAATAAAACCCACTTGATCTCTATGAATAAGATTACCAAGAACCTGTTGTAATCTATTAGGTTGAATCTTGGCCCAAATCTTATAATCAATATTCAAAAGGGATATTGGACGGTAACTGGTGGGGTCTAGGGGATCTTTATCTTTTTTAAAAAGGACAGTGATGACTGCCTCAGACATAGTCGGGGTACACCTTTGTTTATTTCAGACTCTGCATAAATGTGTCGAAGAATGGGGCACCCTCTTCGCTCAAAATTACATACAGTTCTGCTAGTAAGCCATCATAACCCGGTGCCTTAGCACTAGACAAACCATCTATTGCCTATTTAATCTCTTGAATAGAGATATTTTTGTCTAACAATTGTTGCTGTGTCTCTGAGATTTTAGGTAATTTGGCTCTAAACAAAAAATGGTTTATATACTCTTATTATTGTCTGTTTTGCTTCTGTATAATTCTTTATGGAACTCTGAAAATACATTGTTAATGTCCTTGACTTTGTTATGGATCCTCTTGGATGTGTCCCTAATGCTAGGTATACTATTCCTGTTCTGTATTTGTTTTAGCCCATAAACTAATAACTTGCCTGCCTTTCCTCCCAACTACCAATATTTTTGTCGAATCTATATAGAGCAAATTCAGCTTCCCCTGTATGTCATTTATTTATTTTGTATCTTAACAGAATTCTTTTCCTTAACAGGTTTTTACTTCCCCCATTACTTGTTTTATAAGCTTTTTCCAGCTCTTGGAGATCCGTTTCCTTCTGAGCTAGAGATTTTTCCCCTCTCTTTTTTCTTAAAGGCGGTATGACTCAAAATTCTGACCTTAATAAAAGCCTTATAAGCTTCCCATAACATTGCTTGTGAGGTTTCCCCATTGTCATTTATAAGAAAAAATTGCTCTGTCTCTTTAATAACCCAGGGTCTAAAATTAGCATCATTTAGTAAGGAGCAGTTAAACTTCCAATGTAGAGGCTTTGTGGCACCGACATCCAGGTTTAAAATAACTGAAGCAGGAGCATGGTCAGATATTATAATTGTCCCAATATCCACTTTAGTCATGTTATTCAATAGACCACTGGATAATAAAGTTGAAACATGTCGATTCTACTGTAAGTGCCATGCCTGGAGGAAATAAGCATTTGTCAATGCCGAACGTTCGCTTGCAGGTATTTGCAGTGGTGTTTGGCATGTATGGTGCTTTACCCTAATGTCCTGTGCGATTGCTGGTATTTGCACAATAAATTGTCAGCATGATCTTTTTGTTACCCCCACTGTGCGCTACATAGGCAGAAACACGTTTTGGGCAGGATGTGAAAAATGACAGCTGTACTGCTCATAAGGAAGTGTGGTAAAATGCCAATGTTGAAAATCTGGAGTGGAAATATTGAAAATTTGAAAACCTCTGACGTCGTGGGAACTGTACAACGCGCCTAAATAAACAACCATTTTAGAATTTTTTCACCAAATTTTCAACATTGCCATTTAAAACCTGTGCTAATGAACAGTGTCACTGTGATTTTCTTACTGTGTCCCATACATTGATTTCGCACACCGACTGTACCATTGTGCACTACATGGGGGAAAGACGTTTTGGGCAGGATGTGAAAAATGACAGCTGTACTGCTCATAAGTAGGTGTGGTAAAATGGTAATGTTGAAAATCTGGAGTGAAAATATTGGAAATTCGCAAACTTACGAGTGTGCGTAGGAACTGCACAACGCACGCTCGTAAAACAGTTATTTGTAGGAATTTTTCTGCCAAATTTTCAATATAGCCATTTTAAGATCTCTGCTCATGAACAGTGACACTGTGATTTTCTTAATGTGTCCCATACACTGAGTTCGCACACCGACTGTGCCATTGTGCGCTACATGGGCGGAAACACATTTTGGGCAAGATGTGAAAAATGACAGCTGCAGTGCTCATAAGGAGGTGTGGTAAAATGGCAATGTTGAAAATCTGGAGTGAAAATATTGAAAGTTCGCAAACTTACGAGCGTGCGTAGGAACTGCACAACGCAGACTCATAAAACAGTCATTTTTAGGAATTTTTTCACCAAATTTTCAGCACAGCCATTTTAAGACCTCTGCTCATGATCAGTGTCATTGTGATTTTCTTAATGTGTCCCATACATTGAGTTCACACACCGACTGCGCCATTGTGCGCTACATGGGCAGAAACACATTTTGGGCAGGATGTGAAAAATGACAGCTGTACTGCTCATGAGGAGGTGTAGTAAAATTGCAATGTTGAAAATCTGGAGTGCAAATATTGAAAATTCGCAAACGTACGAGCGTGCTTAGGAACTGCGCAACGCACGCTCGTAAAACAGGCATTTTTAGGAATTTTTTCACCAGATTTTCAACATAGCCATTTTAAGACCTCTGCTCATGAATAGTGTCACTGTGATCTTCTTAATGTGTTCCATACATTGATTTCACACACCGACTGCGCCATTGTGCGCTACATGGGCTGAAACATGTTTTGGGTGAGATGTGAAAAATGACAGCTGTACAACTCATAAGAAGGTGTGATAAAATGGCAATGTTGAAAATCTGGAGTAAAAATGTTGAAAATTCGCGAACTTACGAGCCTGCGTAGGAACTGCACAGCACTGCGTTAAATGTAAAAGTCATTTTGGAATTTTTGCCAAATTTTCAACATGGGTTTTGGGACCCTTCTCATGAATGATGTCACTTTCATGGCGTTATTCAAGGCTGAAGGGTGATTTCGCGCAGTGACTGTGCAGTGCCTGCGAAATCACCCTTCAGGCCCGAATAATGCCATGACAATGACATTATTTATGAAGGGGTCCCAAAACTCATGTTGAAAATTGGTGCAAAAATTCCAAAATGACTGAGACAATAAAGTTGAAACCCCTATGTAGCCCATTATACAGCTTACCGGCATTTCCTCAGTTCACGGTCGGCTTTAAAGAGTGCAGGCGTGTTCCTGGTCACGAAGATCGCGCGCCGGAGTCCGGAGGTAAGTATGGGGTGGGTGGTGGGGAGGCTGGGTGCTCAGTGGGTGGGTGCGGGTTGTGGGAGGGTTGGGAGGCAGCAGGACCGTTTTTGTTTACAGGTTTAAACAAAAACCCCGACTACGTGGGACCTTTGCCATGCTGGGGTGGGCTCCCAGCATGGCAGAAGATATTGGGGGCTGAGGGCCGGCGAGTTGGGCACCCCAGTCGGCAAACCTGACGGGGCCGAGGGCCGGCGGGGATTGGGCACCCGTCGGCAAAACAAATGGTTTGCCACGCTGGGGTGGGCTCCCAGCGTGGCAGCAGGATCAAGCAGGGGGCCGTGGAGCCGATGGGGATTAGGCACCGTCGGCCAAAACAAACAACCTTTGCCACGCTGGGTGGGCTCAGCGTGCAGAAAAGCTTTGGAGGCGCGTGACGACGCGGGGGGGAGTGCGTGATGGAGGGGACAGCGGCGGCACTCAGTATGGCAGTGGTGTTTTCCTTTGAAGCAGAGGAACACCGCTGTCATACTGAGCTCCTGCACCCATTGGTGCAGGACCGCCACGCCTGCTCAAGGGAGCAGTGCATTGGTGGGAGAGGCACACCTCCAAGTGTGCTACTCTCCCAAAACTTTCCTTGCGCATGCACACAAGCGATCGTAAAAAAGGAGTAGTCCTTTTGAGTGGGGTACATCAACCTCCAGGCATCTGATAATCCCAAATCCTTCATTCTGTCCCTAATGACTTTGCTAATTTTATCATTTATTTTAGTATTTCTTGGGTTACTTCTATCAATCCTCTGGTCCAAGACAGTATTAAAATCCCCTCCCCCCATCATAACATTCCCATTTGAGATTTGGCTAATCACATCAAAGAATTCAGAGAAGAAGGAACAGGATTCATTTGGAACATAAATATTGCAAATGGTAATCTCAACACCATCTATCCAACCTTCTAGAATTTGCCATCTGCCAGTAGAGTCCACCTTGTGAGAGGTATTTGAGAAATTAAGAGATTTCCTAATAAGAATGGCTAGACCCTTTTTTTTTTTGCTAACCAAGTTGTGGAACACTTCCCCTACTCACATTCTCTGTAACTTTTCAGCTTCATCATTTAGCAAATGAGTCTCTTGTAACAATGCTATGTCTGCCTTTAATTTTTATGTTTGCTTGCACGCATATGCAAGAAACATAGTGCCATCATCCGAGATTTCGGAGGTGTGTCACCTCCTCCTCCAATTCAGTCAGTGTGTTGGCAGGCGCGGCCCCTGTAAGCCAATGCATGCTGGAGCTGTCTATGACAAGCTCCAAAATGCAGTGGCATACAGTTGAAAGGGAGAGCTACGCTTCAGTGAGCAGCGATAAGATATCGCCTGCTCATGTGCAGCTCCCTACACACACACACACACACACACAGAAACGCATGCATACTGCATGCTGCCCTCCCCCCTGCACACATGTATAGCCGACGGGGGTGCCCAGTCCCCCATCAGCTTGTGCTGCGCTCCCCCCTCAAAGCCTTCCACATGTCACGGTGGGTGCCCACTCCAGCTTGGCAACTCATAGAATAGCTGACGGGGGTGCCCAATCCCCCGTCGGTTCCACTGTCCTCACCCCCCCCCGAGTACTGGGTGCCATGCTGGGAGCCCACCCCAGCGTGGCAACTGATCATATGGCCAACGGGTGCCCAACTTCCGCCGGGCCCATCGCCCCCAGTCAGCCCTGTGCCACGCTTGAGCCCACTTCAGCATGGCAAACGTCCCATGTCGTCTTTTTTTTTTTCACCTGCAAAATAAAAGCGGTCCCAGGCGCTTCTCCCAGCCCCACAACCCTCACACCCACTGCGCCCTGCCTCCCACCCCTCACCCCATACCTACCTCCGGGCTCAAGCGCGCGATCTTGATGGACCGAGGAACACGTCTGCACTCTTCAAAGCCGACCGCATGAACTGAGGAAATGCCGGTAAGCTGTATAATGGGCTAGATAGGTGTTTTCAACTATTGTGCATATCTCAGGCATTTTTGAATTTTGCACAAATTTTCAACATGGGGTTTTGGGACCCCTTCTCACGAATGATGTCACTGTCTTGGCGTTATTTGGGTCAAGGGTGATTTCGCGGTCACTGCATGGAAATCACCCGCCGGCTGACAATCGCCAACCGTCAACATCGTAAGAATATCCCATGTTGAAGTATAAAACCAAAATGACTGTTTTACGAGTGTGCATTGTACAGTTCCTACTCTACGCTCGTAAGTTCATGAATTTTCAATATTTTCACTCCAGATTTTCAACATTGCCATTTTACCACACCTTCTTATGAGTAGTACAGCTGTCATTTTTCACATCTCACCCAAAACTTGTTTCCACCCATGTAGCGCACAATGGCACAGTCGGTGTGCGAAATCAATGTGCAGGACAAATTAAGAAAATCACAGTGACACTGTTCATGAGCAGAGATCTTAAAATGGCTATGTTGAAAATTTGGTGAAAAAATTCCTAAAAATGACTGTTTTACGAGCATGCATTGCACAGTTCCTACGCACGCTCGTAAGTTTGCGAATTTTCAATATTTTCACTCCAGATTTTCAACATTGCCATTTTACCACACCTCCTTGTGAGCAGTGCAGCTGTCATTTTTCACATCTTGCCCAAAATGTGTTTCCGCCCATGTAGCACACAATGGCGCAGTTGATGTGCAAAATCGATGTATGGGACACATTAAGAAAATCACAGTGACACTGTTCATGAGCAGAGGTCTTAAAATGACTATGTTGAAAATTTGGTGAAAAAATTCCTAAAAATGACTGTTTTAGCATCGTCTGTGCAGTTCCTATACATGCTCGTAAGTTTGCGAATTAAATATTTTCACTCCAGATTTTCAACATTGCCATTTTATTACACTTCCTTATGAACAGTACAGCTGCCATTTTTCATATGTCACTCAAAATGTGTTTTTGCACATGTAGCACACAATGGTGCTGTTGGTGTGCGAAAGCAATGTTTAGGACAGATTAAGAAAATCACAGTTACACTGTTCATGAGCAGAGGTCTTAAAATGGCTATGTTGAAAATTTGGTGACAAAAGTCCATAAAATGACTGTGTTACAGTGAGCATTGCGCAGTTTCCACACACCCTCGTAAGTTCATGACTTTGTAATATTTTCAGTCCAGATTTTCACCAGTGGCATTTTTCCACACTTCCTTATGAACAGTATAGCTGTCATTTTTCACAACATGGCTGAAGTGTGTTTTCACACTTTCAGCGCAGAGATGCGTGGTCACTGTGGGAAATCATTGTTCGGCACAGATAAAGAAAATCACAGTTGACAATCTGCTGTAAAAAATCCCCAACCTAATTATATTACAGGTGTGCGTTGCACAGTTTCTATGTACGCTCGTGACTTCACCATTTTTTTAAATATTTTTACTGCAGATTTGTAACATTGCCATTTTTTACACCTCCCCATGAACAGTACAGCTGTCATTTTTTACATCCTGTTCGGAATGTTTTTGCACCTGTGGTGCTAAATGCGGTAGTCGCTGTGCATAAGCAGCTTTCAGCTAACAAACTGATATTCCCCCTGTTCATGAGGTGGGGTCACAAAAAAACATGTTGAAAATTTGGAGTGAAAATACCAATGAATGCCTGCGGTATTAGGGTTTCCAGCCATAATGCCCAACCCTGTAGAGAATGACAGGCATCATGGGTGTGACTTGGGATTCTTGCCTGTAATGCTCATACCATTCCACACCCTGCAGCCAGTGAGAGGCATCGAGGTACGCCTTGAACTCTTTGGCCCCAAAGTTCACCCCATTCTTCCTATATCACACCCATTTCACTGTATTTCCTAATGAAATGGGGTGTGCATAAACCAAAGACACAGGAACCGTGACACTTGTTGATGTCTGCAGGTGGGGTGTGGTGAAATGGCGTGGCCGTTATGCCTGATGACCCAAACGCACACCCCAATGCCTGTCACTCTCTGCAGGGTGGTGGTGGGGTTGGCTTCAGTTCAATACTTCACTGCCATTCCTATTACGCAGCTCTGTAACTTCTACACTACCACTGCCAATGCCAGCAAGCAAACATTCGGCATTGACAAATCCTTGTTGTAACTGTATTAAAACTTTTTTTCCTTTTAACTGGTGTTCCTAACCCTTTCACATTCCAAGAAATACATTTGATAGTAACATTATCGACCCCTCATTGTAACTTACTAATAATATGAATATTTTATTAATCTTATTGCGATTCAGCCAAAAAGTAGCACCCCAGACCAACCCTACCTACTTTACAACCATCAGTTTTTAGATGGGAAGACATCAGGGACAGTAACTGTGTTATCCCCCTTCACCATAAAGGATAAACTGCTAACCTATAGAAATAAATACTCAAAACCTTTAAGAGGTAAACTATAGCAGAAGATGTTAATAACAAAACGTAAGAATTCAACACTTTACCTAAACTAAGAGTCCACCTATAGACTCTTACACAGAGGTTAAATCTAAAGAAGATTTCCCTATAAGGCCTTGCAGCCCAGAGAAAAAAATTACAGCATTCGTAGTCATAAATCACCTTATAACAACTTACAATATGCAACATAACCAGACTCAAACTAATGATTCTTAATAACTTCATGAAACTATATATAGTATATGACAATTCTTGCTTAGTATTGGCTGTGAAAACAACCAACATATTAAAAAAAGAAAGAGAAAACCTAAATGACTAAATAAACATTCAATATAACCCATGATCCACGTAGCCCAGAAAAACCAATGGACCTGGTTCAAAGACCAGTCCCACTACTCAGACGAGTACAATCCCAGCAGTGGTAGAACCTAGCTATGAGGAGTTTGAACCCGACAACTTACATCAATATGGACTTGACAAATACACACACTACATCACAAATTTCTCATCTCTGCAATCATAACATACACAAAATATCATGAGGAAGGGTGGGAAAAGTAGAAGGTCTTAGAGGAATATAGCTGAAAAGTAAGAGAGGCAAGATAGCAAAGAAAAGGGTGTGTGTGTGTGTGAGTTAGTACAGGATATTGAGAAGAAATTGCCTTGCACCTTGCATAACACATGGAACATCATATGAGTGCAGTGAGACCCATTCAAACAGTACAGCTGAACCATTTATTTATTTAAAATTGTTGACCGGGAAAGGCACGCTGAGCTGAGGCTCGTTTCCAGGTGCGACCCGGGTGCATAGTACAACAGGGAGACATAGATATAGATAAATATAGATATACAGAAATTATAACAATTAGCATAAGAAAAAGAAAAAATGGTACAGTATTTGTAAATTACATGGAGATTGGTGGTACGGTTACACTTTTGAAGAGCATCAGAGTGGAAAAAACAAATTTATATATTTCATCTCTAGACCATTAAAATTCCCTAGACTTTCAGATATGAGCATACAATTGTTTATTTACTGCAGTGACTTCTCAAAAACTAGGGGTTACACTAGGTCCAGGTAGGGGGGATTGGGTGCACAGCTGAGGCAGGGAGTGGGAGGGAGGAGCCTGAGAAGCTGTTTGAAGACGGATAGGGAGGGGGCCAGGAGGAGGTTGGGAGGGAGGTTGTTCCATAGGAGCGGGAGCCAGTAGGAAAAGGCAGCTTGCCTGGAGGCTGAGAGGAGACGTGAGAGGTGGAAGGTACGAGCATGTCTGTGGCATAGTGAGTAGCCAGAGGGGTTGGCTTGAGAGTGGCGGGAGGAGAGGTAGAGGGAAAGGAGCAGGCCAATATTTCGCTATGGTGAGGCGCTACGGGTTTCTGCCTATGTGAGGTAGCATCAGCGATAGAGTTGAGAGAGTAGTTGGCAGTGATGGTAGTGGGGGAGGCCGTGGCGGGCGGATGAAGGGTTTAGCAGGACATCAAGCTTAGCAGGGAGGAGGAAGGGGCTGTGCCATAAATGGCGTCGCGTAGTCCAGTACCGGTAGGATGGTTTTCGTGAGTTCACTCCGAGTAGGGAGGGAGGCAGGCTTTATGGCGGTGGGGATGGCAAGTTTGGGCGGAGTTTGGTGCAGATGGCGTCGGCGTGGGTGGAGAAATTTAGGTTTGAGTCCAGCCAGCTCCCAGGTATAGCGTGGGTACAGTTGCGGGGGTATTTCTTCCAGGGTGTAGATTGGGGGAGGGGGCAGGCAGGAGGCGAGCTTTTGTCTTGTGCCAAAACCATGGAGACAGTTTTATTTGCATTTAGTTTTAGCTGATTTTTCTGGAGCCAGGCTTGTACTCGGTTGAAATCACTTTGGAGGTTTGGGTGAACGCTGCCATGGGAGGGGCCTGAGGCATAGATTATGGTGTCGTCAGCATATAGGTGCACGCTGGAGGTGAGACAGGCTGAGGGGAGGTCATTTATAAAAAGGGAGAAAAGGATAGGGCCAAGGATGGAGCCTTGAGGGCGCCCACGAGGATGGGTCGAGGATTTGAGAGGGTGTCCCCGATTTGTACTTGCTGCATCCTGTTTTGGAGGTAGGAGTGGAACCAGTTTATGGCCTGAGTTGCGAGGCCGAAGGAGCGCAATTTGCCTAGCAGTAGAGGGTGGGAGACTGAATCAAAGGCTTTGGCTAGGTCAATAAAAATGGCATTAGTTATGTGCCCTGCGTCCATGGTGGAAAATATGGAGTCGGTGACTCGTAGTAAGGCGGTGGTGGTGGAATGAGATTTTCTGAATCCTGATTGATAAGGGGAGAGGGAGCTGTTTGTAGAGAGAAAAAGTGACAGCTTTGATAGCATGAGGGATTCTTGGAGTTTGGCAAGGGAGGGGAGGAGAGAGATGGGTCTATAATTTCTAGGCAGGGAGGGAGGGGTCGCCACCTTTAAGGAGAAGTAGGATTTTGGCGAGTTTCCAGGTGGAGGGGATGGTGGCTGTGTCGATCGAGAGATTTAGTATGTGGGTAATAGGAGTGACTATGGCAGCTGCGGAGATGCTGAGCAGACTGGGATGCAAGCCGTCTGGACTGGACTTCGACAGGTTTAGGGAGGAGAGAGAAGTGTAAACTTCCAGGGGTGTGAAAGGGGGAAAGTGGAAGCCGTGGTGAGAGGGAGGGGGATGAATTGGGCTTGACGCAGGAGATGAAGAACGAGTTGAAGAGTTCAGACACAATGGCCGGGTCGGAGGCTATATTACCGTCAATGTTTAGGCTAGGGCTGGCTTGCTTTGTGCGTGGATTTATGAGAGAGTTTATCACCTTCCAGAAAGACGCCGGGGAGGCCTGGTGAGCGGTGAGTTGGGCCTTGAAGTACTGGGCTTTTGATAGTCGAATAGCTTTTGTGCAGTTGTTTCTAAGGGTTTTGTAAGACAGCAGGTCACTGGTAGCTAAAGAGGATTTGTAACGCCTCCAGGCCTTATCTCTGATGCACCCCAAGGAGATTAGGTCAGCTGTGATCCAGGGGTGGTGGTATTTCCTAACTCGGGCTTTCCTGAGGGGTGCATGGTGGTCCCATATGCTTAAGAAGATGCTGCAGAAGTGGGAGAGGGCAGTGTTGATGTCAGGTGAGACAAGGACTGGGAGCCAGTCAGTGCTTGACAGGTCGTGTAGAAGGGCGGATTTCTCAAGGAGGTGTAGGGGGCGGGTAGCGATGAATTTGGGGCCGGAGTGAGGTGAATGGATTTTCCGGATACAATAGGTTATACAGTGGTCGCTAAGGGCGTCAGAAAGGATACCTGAGGCAGTGATCCTATGGGGGTGGGAGGTTAGAATCCAGTCGAGTAGGGTGTGTTTTTGTGATCGGTGATTTAGATGGGTGGGTTCCTGGATTAACTGAGTGAGATTTAGAGCTTCAATCCTCAAGACTGATGGTTTTGTGGATGAGGAGAGCCTGTTTAGGTTGAAATCGCCTAATAGAATGAGTTTGCCATTTGAGGAGGTTGAAGAGATTGAGGAAATGGCTGAGATGAGGGAGTCAGGTGAGGGTTTCGGAGGGGTATGTAGAACACCAATATAAAGAGGGGTGGATGAGGGGAAGGATAGGTGAACGACTAAGGATTCGTGGGAGGATGGGCGCGATTCTTTGAAAATTACCGAGCACTTAATGGAGTGTCTGATATACAGTGCTACCCCCCCGCCACGCTTTCCACGGAACCATAGGAGTAGGATCACTTCTTATAGAATAGACTAGCACCACATCCTAAGCACTGGGTATCTATGGAACTGTAATAAATAGAACCATTATCTCCGGCATTATACGGATAAAAGGATAACTTTTATCATATGTGATTTCCTAATCTCCAAATGATAACTCACACTCCCAGTTAACCAACTCCAAGATGATAACATACCAGTACTGCAACATAGTGCAGATAATGCACCTTTCATCAGGTGTGAGACAGCATAACAGTGCATTAAAGTAGTACAGTCAAATAGGAAGAAAAGGAATATTGTGGTAGAAATGAGACATCCTATGGAAATTAACACAGCAAATGGGGGAAGGGAGTGGGTCCACATAGGGAAGAAGGGGTACAATAGGGTAGGCAGCAACCATTCCAACAACTACCATATTATCTGCAGGGTGTTTGCAAACCCCATAATAGCTAAAGCTATGCATAACATTTAAAAATGACACCCAAAAGGAATAAGGGGCATTAGTCATATCCTCCAGATTGTATATCTCTTACCTTCAGGGCTGAATCTACTTATTTTGATAAAGGTCCTTGAGTACATTAGATTCACCCCCATCTATCATTCGTGAAATAAAACAAAAAAAGGTCTCCAATCTAATGAAAAAAAGGGATAATTCTTTCCCTCATTCAATAGCTATAATAGTAAAACTAGCCTTTTCATGTAGGAGGCCACTAGCAACTATAATTTCACCCCCCACGCAGCAATTAAGTAACATTACAGTAATAGTAGCGCTCAGTTACCACAATATTGGATGTAGCATATGCAATCATAGTTTATGTTCACTTGAACTATGCCAAAAGTAAGTTAGTTTTTTTTTTTGTGGAAACAGCAAACCACTAGCAAATCTTCAGATTGACAGGCTAGCTTACTGGTAGCTTTGTAGTCTGAGTCCCCGCAAGTCGCTCCGTGAAACAGGAGTGCAAACCATGACCCCTACTGAATAAACAAGCTCGCGAAGCCTAGGAGAGCACCAGACTTTGATAAAATTTAGAGTGACTGCTTAACTTCTTAAGCAGTCCTTCGGTCTCAAGTCTGACAAAAATTGCAGGATCCGGAGCCATCTGCAGAGGAAGTTGGGGAAGCACATGGGACTTCTGGGAGACCTGCCACTTCATTCAGGAAGGAGGGCTCCGATTGGTCACCAAAAAGCAGGGATCCAATTGGCTGTTCCTCTGTGGTTTCCTCTTCCAGGGAAAGTTCCAGGTTGCTTAGCCCTTAGTATCTGTTGTTTAACAAGAGCCCCGTGGATTTCTTTACGGCAGCACCTTTCAGGGAGAAGATTGTGGATTTCTGCCTGCCTCTTGTGAGTCCTTTGCATTTCCTGTTTATGGATTTCCACTCTTTCCTCTGCATAAGTTCCAGGAGGTGAGCTCTGGGCTTGGGTCTTTCAGGGGGAACAAATTTCTGTCTTGACCAAGATTCTAGAAGGGTCTCGGGGGCAGTCACTCGTGACAGTTGTTGCTCAGAATTACGTGGCGATTCAAATCAGGATTAACCGTTGTGATTGGGCCTTATTTTGTTCTCAATAAAGTTCCAAGCATCAGCAGCCATTTTAAAAGTGTGAGGGACCTCATTAAAAGTTAAAATAAGAACAGCAGGGTAGTTAATTCTATAAGGAATACTGTATTGTCTAAGTAACCCTCCAATTTCAGTATAGGCTTTCCTTTGGGCAACTACCTCCATAGAATAATCTTGAAATAAGGAGATCCTATTCTCTTTCCAAAATAAAGATTTTTTTTCTCTCTAGAAAGCTGCAAAATTTCCTCCTTGATAGAAAAACGGATGAAATATGCCACAATAGGTCTGGGAGGGGAGCTTGGTTTAGATTTGTGTGCCAAGGATCTGTGCGCATGTTCGATCTCTAGTGGCCACCTCCATTTGTGAGACAGTAGATTCGGAATCAACTCATTTTGTTTTTTTGCAGCTACTTATTTTTCCTCCCCTTGAGTCCTCTGCTAGCATCTGATGTCCCCCCTGTGTAGGCACCGGGTATGAGACCCCCTCCCCATAACCACACGACTTACCCTTCGTGGCAGGGGGTGGGGACCGACTCAGCCCACCGGACTGGATGAGCGTTCGGGGAGGTGCCTTCCCGGTCCATCACGGAAGGGGATCATCATTATTTGCAGAGGACTCCATATTTTTCTGTGTTTGCTCTGTTCCCCCTCGAGGTGTGGTGTGCAGTGAGGGTGCCCGGCGGCGACAGCGCACGTGTCTTCTGTGCCTCACCAAGCACCTGCCGTACTCGCTCTTCTTCTTCAGCACTGATGTGCCACCTCCCAGCCTCCGCTAGGTGGCAGGCAATCACTGAGCCCTGCAATCCCCCCCTCCCCAGAGAAGGAGAGCAGTCCTAAGGACGCTCGGTCCTTCTCCTCCCTGCCAACCCCCGGTGCCCCATGTCTGTTCCCGAACACGGGTCGCCGGCATGGTGCAAGGTAAGGTGCCCAGTGCCTCAGCCCTCAGCACCACTGGAATGGCTGGAATCAACTCTTGTAAAAATAATATTATATTGGAGCCTTCAGCCCCCTCTGGTACCCCAAAAATCTGTAAATTATTTCTACGACCTCTGTTTTCTAGGTCATCAGTTTTTTGCCAGATTAGTTTAAATTGATTGTGCATAAAGAGAGAATCCTCTTCTAAATGAGAAACTGACTCCTCAAGAGCTGCCACCCTGGTGTCAGCTTCAACAATTCTTTTGTGGTTTTATCAGAATTAGCTTTAAAGGAGAAGACTCCTGTATATTTATGATTTGGATATGTCTGATGTATTTATTATACATTACATCAAGTACTGTACATATGTCAATAAGAGATCAGCCATTTCTTCTGTTGCAACACATATCTAGAGTTTGAGGCTCTGACACAAGGTAGTAAAATGTCAAGCAAGCCTCCATTTACATGCAAATGGGTTACTTGTAATACAGCCCCTCCCATTCCTTGATGTCACTGCAGCAACAGTGCAGAACAAAACATAAGGGTATCAATGCTGTCTAGCCTGATTTTAGTTTAAGTTTGCAATGGCTTAAGACAGTTTTGTCATGCAACTCACACAGGGAGTGGTACTTGTAGCCTTAATACTGCATGTGTAGAGCAAATAATACATCTAATAGTATTGCATTCACAGGAAACAAAAGCTGTTCCTGTGTACTGCTCATTTCTCTCTGTGAGACAGTTGTAACATGTTGTGGAAAGCAGTGGACTGAATCAGTTAATCAACCAATCAACCAACCAATCAATCAATCAAGCAGTCTGTCAGTCACTCTGTAGTGAACCAGGTGAACACCCTTGAGAGGATTCATTTACAAGGTAGGCTTGAGCAGTTTCCCAAAGGATCACAGAAGACTGAATTCTCCCTTTGCACAATTTATACACTCCCCTTTCAGCAGCCTGAAAGTGGAGCACTAGATCACTTACTTTATAAAGTGTATTGTTTTACACTTCAAATGCTCCTTACATCTGGGTTCTGACTGGAAATACCAGACACAGAATGCATATGACATGGGAGGAATGAGCTAAGCAAATACAGAGTACTACAGACACTGAGACTAATTAGTTTGTTTACCTACAACAGCTGAAGTGTAGCATCTGATTTGTGAGGGACATCCTACTTCAAATGCTGGCATTACAAGGGGGGGGGGCTGCCACAGCTTATTTTCAGTACCTTCAAAGTGAAATGCTGTAGCTCTCACATCACTGCTAATGATTTATAATGGGAATGGGAATGGGGGCACTGTTAAAGTCATGGACCTGAGGGGCCATCACAGTTCCCAAGGAGGTTAGGGGAACTTGTTAAGGGTTAGAGAGTAAGGGACTTTAGTAGGATTTGAACCAGAGTTTCCCAGTTCTTGTGCCTGTGCTTTAGCCACTAGATTATACTGTTCTTCCATATGCTGCAGCTGATGTTCTGGTAACCTATTCCTTATTAGAGCTAATCTCTTTATTGCCTTACATCAGCCATCCAATCACTGACTGCCTAGTTACAAAGGGAAAGGGGCATTTTTGCAAGATTGTGTCTCGCTGGTGTCAATCAAAACAGAGAATGCTAACACACACAGAACATAATAAAACAGCTATATAATGCCACTTAAGACTCTTGTTGTACCCAGAGTCATTTATTGGGTAAACTGTTTTTGCTAACAGAAACATTAACACAGCTCATACAGGCACTTCCTTATAGGCATACTGTATATACTGTACATGTCAAATCAGTGCTGAATCACACTCATGTGGTCCTAGTTCCTATTAGCCCTGCACTTCAGGATGTGCACAGCACTTAAAGAGTTCCTCCATTACTTAAGTGGGGGACCAAACATTGTGGGTTCTGTTTACTGGTGGAACAGCATTTAGTGCAGCACCATTATCTGTTGCTCTGATGACATCATCCTCCAGCAGCATTGATGGTAAAATGGAGGACAAACACATTGATAACTTCTGGGGGCTGTATATTTTTATTTATAATCTAGATTTGGACAGCAGTAGAACTGCTGGCAACTAGAGGAGGAACACAACAGTTACACATAAGGAGTTGGGAAAATATGGGTGTGAAACTATGGGAGACTTCCCCTTTAATAGAATCCACCACAGACTTTAGACTTGCAGTGTCTTGTCTCAACTCAGATATTTTGTAACATTGAGCATATAGCCGATAGATCCATATTTTGTGGGCACCCAATAGCAGCTGGTCCCCCTCATTCTGTGACGACTGGCCCCACTGACATTGTGAACCCTCGTAAGTAGTTGCGAGTGGTAAGTTCAAGTTCAAGTTTATTGCAGGAAATAACTCCATTGAGCAAGCTCAATCACAAGGAGGTCCTGAGACATATAAGCAGACAAGTACACATTGCATAATAACAACTTCAAATAACAACATCACAGTAATTAAGAACAGTTTCGGGAGATGTGGTACATAATGCTTAATTAGAAAATAACCCGATAGGTAATAAGCCTGGAGTGAAGAAAAAAGGAATGAGAATGAAAGAGAGGAATGTATATGAGGAGTTAACAGCCATAAAGAAGGAAAATAAAAGTATGGAGGAGCAGGAGGGAGCTAGAGGGCTAGAGGGTGTAGGGGGAATTGGCTGTAATCGAGGAGGGAAAGAAAAGGTAGAAATGGAGTTAGGGGTATGGGGTAACAGGATAAAGTTAGGGTAGGGGAGCAACAGGAAGGGGGTAGGTGGGAGTAAGAGAGACTGGGAAATGGAAGACTAAAGGGCAAAGGACAGTAGAGGTAGTGGCTATAGGTAAAAGTGACTTACCCCTTCTCAGAAAACAGATTTACTCTAAAAGTTGCTCAAAGTGGTCCACCAATGTTCTTGAATGTTGTGATCATGAAAATAATGAGTTGTTAGCAGTTTTAAATTATTTTATATGGATTTAAAAGCTGCAGTTCACTTCGGGTGACAGTTACGCGTCCATACTTACAGGCGCCTGATGCGCGGCTCCTGTGTAGAAGTTTCTCAAACATCTTTACCCATGTCACTAATATTGATATCGGTCTATATGAATTTGGATCAGTAGGGCCTCCCCCTTTATAAATTGGAATAATGAATGCTGTCTTCCAATCCGTTGGTGTGTCAAAACTGTGAAGTGAAAAATTAAACATATAAACTAAATGTTGCGCCAATATTTGTGATGCAATTTTTACAGAAAACTGGAGAAATTCTGTCACATCCTGCCCCTTTGCCGGAAGAAGTGATGGGGCAGCTACAGTCATGCAATTCAAGCATGCATGGGACACGCACATGGGTATACTCGAGTGGGGAGGGGCAGGGTTGGCGACCCCCATTAGATCGCATACAGGGGGGGTTCCCATGGGCAGACTAGGTGGGCCACATGGTCCTTATCTGCTGGCTACTTCTGTGAATCTGTAAATCTGTGACAGTTAACAGTGTAAGAGACCTGGGAATCCTAATTAATAATGACCTTAGTTTTAGTAAACTCTGTTGTGAAGTTTTAAACAAAACAAATAAGATCTTGGGCTGCATTAGGACATCTTTTGCGTGCAGAAAAAGAGGATGTGTAGTACCACTTTTACAAAACATACATTAGACCCCATCTTGATTACTGTATCCCACTATGAAGCCCATACCTATGGAGGGACATGGTAAATCTGGAGAAGATTCAGAACAGGGCCACTAAAATGATCTCATAGGAATCATAGAAAAGACCGAGCTTATTTATACTTTTGTCCATCATGCTTGCTTTTTGTGTAGCTATGGGATCGTACCTCTAGACCTGAAGTAGGTCTCTAAGATATGTTTAAAGGACTCCATGGATGTGCTACCCACTACTTCTAGTGGAAGTGTATTCCATAATGAGACCACTCGCTGGCTATACCAATTTTTTCTATTTAGGAGGTTCCATTTGTTTGCTATTAGTTGCAAGGGGCGGGCCCTGATGTTATAAATTTGTGGTTTAAGTTCTAATCCCAGATCATCCCATAAAGTGGGATCTGAAAATGCTTTGAACAACAGACACATATCACCTCTCTGTCTTCTGTATTCCAGGGAAAAAAGATTGAGAACCTCCAGTCTTTTCTCATAGTCCATATGTTCCATATCCTGGATTGATCTTGTAGCTCTTTTTTGAACCCTCTCTATTTTGGTTCTCGCTCCCTTTTTATAAGGAGCCCAGACCTGCATGCAGCACTCTAGGTGTGGTCTCACCAGAGCCCCATAAAACGGCATCAGCACCTCCCTCCCTCCTTCTACTCACGGTATGCCTAAGTATGCAGTTTATAAAGTGTTACTGTTTTTACAACTATATCACAATGTGATTTGAATTGTAAGTCGTTGGTAACTATAACTCCTAGATCTCTTGCCTCTGCTGAACTAGTTAGGTCATTATTATTAAGTTGGCACCTAAAACCTAGATTTTATTTGCCCATATGCATAATAATGCATTTGTCTTTATTTAGCTGAAGCTTTTTGGTGTTAGTCCACTCCTGTATATGTTCTAGTGCTTGTTGGAGTACTACACTGTCCTCATATGTGTTTACAACAGCTCCTAGTCTGCAGTCGTCTGCGAATTTGGTAATCCATATATTGCTTTGTGTAAATTGCAATGAGGATACATGAATGTTAAACAAGGATGGTCTGAGCATGGACCCCTGTGGTACCCCACTGGTCACCTCAGCCCAATCCGAGAGAATCCCATTCACCACCACCCTCTCTCTTCTCCTTCCGAGCCAGGCCGATACCCAGCTTACTATGTTTTCTGTAAGTCCAACGCTGTTGAGTGAACAGGCAAGTTCATTGTGTGGTAATTTATCGAAGGCTTTAGAAACAACTAATAGTATTACATCCACAGACTGCCCTTGGTCCAGAATCTTACTAACCTTCTCATAAAACTGAAGCAAGTTGGCCTGGCATGACCCGTCTTTTTGTAAAGCCATGTTATGTCGGGTCTCCATGTTATTAACCTCTAGGTGTGCTGTTATGTGATCTGTAAGAATTCTCTGAAGTATTTTGTCCAGAATAGAAGTTTGGCTCACTGGTCTGTAGTTTTCGGGAGCAGTTCTTGGTCCTTTATATGTTGTCTTGCACACGCAGTGCAAGCAACATTCTGCGGCAGCTTGCTGGAGTAGCAGGTTGTGGATGTGTGGCAGTGTTGTGGCCAATGCCACCACTGCTTTTTTGGGCTTGTCCCTGTGGCACCAATGAATGAGCACGCTGTCTATGATAGTAGTTGAGAAGCGTGCCACCAACTTGAAAGGAATTCGCTGCCACAATGAGGGAGCACTCCGTCATTGCAGGGCGTGCCTTGAATGCTGAAACATTTCAATAAACATGGCGGTGGCTATTGCCATCCACCTCTCACAATCCTTAGACAGCTGACTATGGGGGTGCCCAGTCCCCCTGTCAGCATGTTTATAACCCCTCCTCAAGACTGTGTGGCACACTGCAAGCCTACCCCAGTGTGCTTCATGTGTTCCGAGGCTGACCGCGTCGACATGTTCCTGCCCCTCCCCATCCCGCCACCCACATTGTATGCCACACTGGAAGCCCACTCGAGTGTGGCCAACATAACCCCCCCAAAGTCATTGGACATACTGGGAGCCCACCCCAGTGTGCCCAACAGTTGTTTTATTTGACCTGTAAATAAAGAAAACCTTCCCACGATGTCCGTTCCTGAAAAAAAGTACTACCCTCCCTCAACTCGCACCCACCCTCTACACACCCCACCGTCCCACATCACACCCTCACCCCATACTTACCTCCGGAGGTCTGGCACCGCAATCTTCGCTGGAGCGGGAACACATCTGCAGTCTTCAAAGCTGACCACAAACTGAAGAAATGACGGTAAGCTGTATAATGGCATCAGTGTGTGTGTATGTGGGGGGGGGGGTTCAACCTAGGAGAATAACTCGGCCATCTTTTTGACTTTTGGCTCCAAATTTTCAACATGGGGTTCATGGGACCCACAAAAATCAGTCACTGTCATTTCGTTATTTGGTCCTGAAAGGTGATTTTTCAGTCACTGCGTGGAATCACCTTTTGGGACCAATTAATGAAATGACAGTGCCACTGTTAATGAGGTGGGCTCCCAAAAAGCATATGTTACATATTTGGTGAAAAAAATTCCAAAACATTACTGTGTTATGAGTGTGCTTTGTGCAGTTTCCACGCACGCTTGTAACTTCGAGAATGTTTAATATTTTCACTCCACATTTTCAACATTGCCATTTTTTCACACCTCCTTATGAACAGTACAGCTGTCATTTTTCACATCCTGCCCAAAATGTATTTTCGTACATCTGGAGCACAATGACGCGGTTGCTGTTGGAAATCAATGTTCAGCACAGATTAAGAAATTCACAGTGACACTGTTCATGAGCGGAGGTCCCAAAAAGCCTATGTTGAAAATTTGGTGAAACAATCCAAAACAAGCATTTGTCAATGCCGAATGTTGTCTTGCTGGCATTGGCATTAGTAGTGCAGAAGTTAGAGAGATGCATAATAGGAATGGCAGTGAAGTATTGAACTGATGTCAACCCCAACCCCACCCTGCAGAGACTGACAGGCATTGGGGTGTGCCTTTGAATCATCGGCCATAGCGCTCACGCCATTTCACCTCACTCTACCCTGCAGACACCGACAAGTGTTGTGGTGTGCCTTGGGGTCTTCTGGCCTTACTGTGCAGGACCAGTGGGTGACACCAGGGGTGAGGGTCCACAGGATATGGCAGCCCATGCCAGTCCACCAGAGGCTGTTATTCCCCCTTCAAAACAAGCCAGAAATGTGCCATAATATCAGACCAGTGCCAGTGACACCCCCAGCCCATACCTCTTCACCCAGGACTGGGAGCCAGTGAAGAATGGGCTGTACTTACCCTGGTATGAACTGGACAACCAGTCAGAGAGGGGCACATAGGTGGTACAACAGCCCCAAAGTAGATGCCCTCTGTGCCAGCTGCACTTGCTTCCCTGGCAATGTGCAGGATCATGCAGTTGTCTGTCCCCTTGCCTGCCCCCTGCCCACCGCAGAGAAGGGTCCTGTGACCATGATTTGGGCATGGAGTAAGCATACAACAATGGCTCTGGATGCTGTGGGGTGCCCCAAAGGTGCACATCCTGTGCATGGGGGGCCTCTACAGCTGTCCACCCCCTTTGCAACAGTGGAGCAGCTGCAAGCATTGTGTGAAGCATGCCCTTATTTCAAAGCATATTACGTATAGAATAATGCATGGGATGGCATGTGTAATGAGAATTTTACACACACTTGAGGTGTGGGATGCTACATAAACCCCGAAGGTAAAGCATCCCACACTGATTATTGCGAATGTGTTAAGTTACGAGCGTGCACTGCGCAGTTGCTATGCACCTCGTAAAATAGTCATTTTATGGAGCATTGTCACCAAATTTTCAACACAGGCATTTTAGGACCTCTGTTCATGAACAGTGTCACTGTCATTTTTGTAATGTGTCCCGAACACTGATTTCACACAGCAACCGGGCTATTCTGCGTCAGAAGTGCGAAAACACATTTCGGCCAGGATGTGAAAAATGACAACTGCACAGTTCACAAGAAGGTGTGGTAAAATGCCAATGTTGAGAATCTGGCATGCAAATAGTGCAAATGCGCCAATGTATGAGCGTGCATTGCGCAGTTGCTGTGCACACTCATAAAACAGTCATGTGTTGGATTTTTCCCACCAAATTTGCAACATAGGGTTTTGAGAGTTCCCCCTCATGAACAGTGGCACTGTTATCTCCTTACGCAGTCCTAAAAGGTGATTCCATGCAGTGACTGCGAAATCACCTTTCAGGACTGAATAATGCCATGACAGTGCAAGAATTCATGAGAAGGGGTCCCAAAAACCCCATGTTGAAAATTTGGGGCCAAAATTCACAAAAATGCCTGATATATGTACTAAAGTTGAAAAAGCCCTATCTATCCCATTATACAGCTTACTGGCATTTCCTCAGTTTGCGGTCGACTTTGAAGAGTGCAGACGTGTTCCCGGTTCACCGATGATTGTCGCGCCCGAGCTCCGGGTAAGTATAGGGTATGGGGTGTGGGGAGGCAGGGTGCGCAGTGGGTGGGTGTGGGTGGGGCAGGGGGCCCTGGAGACTACGAGGGACCGTTTTCCTTTTACAGGTAGTAAAAGGAAAAGAAAACATCGCGGGACAGTTTTTTTTTTCCAGGGGATTTGGCACACTGGGGTGGGCTCCCAGCATGCCACCTAACTGTTTTGGGGGTCTGTAGCCGATGGGGATTGGGCACCCTCATTGGCAAACAACACAGGGGCTAATTTATGCCAATGGGGATTGGGCACCCCCATCGGCACACAAAGAAGGGAGGAGGGAAGCAGAACTGAGGGGGATTGGGCACCTCCCCTCGGCATTAAACAATTGGGGGGTTATTTCTGCCGACGGGGAGTGGGCTCCCCTGTCGGCACACAAGGAAAGGAGGGCAGGGTAACAGCTGAGGGGGGATTGGGCACCCCCTTGGCATTACACAATTGGGGGGGCACTTTATGCCAATGGGAAGTGTGCTCCTCTGTTGGCACATTGACAGGGGGCAGGGGCAGCTGACAGGGGGACTGGGCACCCCCCAAAGTCGGCAGTTCTACGGCTGTGTCCCGTCATGCACATAATGGTGGCAAGCACGGCAAGAAAAGGACACTGCGTCTGACGAGCTTTACTCGGATTGCAGTGGACTTTTTCTTAGTCCTTAGATGTGCTCGCCACATTAGTATGCATGGTGTGGCGCCAGCATGCAGGCTGATTGGGGAATGAGGAACGCACCTACTGATGCGTGCCCTGCATTCACCCAACAGTGACCGCACCTGCAAATCTGCACAACTGCAAGATGTTGGCTTGCGCAGGCGTGGCAAGCCAACATAAAAATTACTGTGTTACGAGCATGCGTTGCACAGTTTCCATGCACACTCGTAACTTCGAGCATTTTTAATATTTTCACTCCAGACTTTCAACATTGCCATTTCTTCACACCTCCTTATGAATGGTACAGCTGTCATTTTTCACATCCTGCCCGAAATGTGTTTTTGCACTTCCCAGAATCACAGTGTCTCTGTTCATGAGCGGAGGTCCCAAATGCTTTCATGAGGTGGGGGTCACAAAAAGCCCATGTTGAATATTTGGAGTGCAAATATCAACAAATGCCCAGGACATTAGGGTTCCTATCTGTAACCTCCCACCCTGTAGAGACTGACAGGTGTCAGGGGTGTGACTTTGGATTGTCTGCTGTAATGCTCACGCCATAAAACCCCCACCCCCATCCTGCAGCCAGTGACAGGCATCAAGGTGTGCCTTGGACTCTTCTTCCCCAAAGTTCACCCCATTCTCCTATACTGCACCTATCTCAATGTATTTCTTATGGAATGGGGTGAGCATAGCCCGACGACCCTCAGGCACAACACACTTGACACTTGTCGGAGTCTGCAGGGTAGGGTGAGGTGAAATGGCATGAGCGTTATGGCCAATGACCCAAAGGCACACCTCAATGCCTGTCAGTCTCTGCAGGGTGGGGTTGGGGTTGGCGTCAGTTTCATACTTCACTGCCATTCCTATTATGCATCTCTCTAACTCCTGCACTACCAATGCCAATACGAGCAAGACAACATTTGCCATTGATAAATGCTTGTTTACAAATGGGAATAACTGTTGCCTCTCTCCAACTTGGCACTACCACCCCCTATCAATTGAGGTTTAAAATATACATGTCAAGGGAGGCGCTAATTGGTCTGCGATTTAAAGAATAACTCTGGGGTATAGACCATCGGGTCCTGGTGATTTGTTCTTGTTGATTCTCTTTAGTCTATCTGTAACATCATTGAGTTCTATTTTTAATTGTCCTTTAGTTGCTTTATTATCTATGCCTGTTGGAACAATTTTAGAATTGAAAACAGAGCTAAAGTATTGATTGAGTATGCTTACAGTTTGTTTGGAGTCTGCCACATTTTCACCTTTGTCTTTAAATGGTCATATGGTCTTGTGGGATCCTCTCTTTTTGTTAATATAAGAATAAAATGTTGTATTGTTGTCTTTGATGTCATTTGCTAGTTTCAACACATATTGTAATTTGTCCACTCTAATTTCCCTTTTCACTTTTTTCACCATATCCTTGTATTTGCGTGATTGTTCAGTATTTCTCCTGTCTCTAATTTGTTTGTAAGCTTTGTTTTTTGTTTTATTAATATTTTGAACTTTGAAGTTAGCCATGTTGGTGTCCTTCCTTTATTACAGTGTTTAGCCTTTAAAGGGATATATTTATGTGTTTCACATTGCATTTTATTAACCAATTTGTCCCACATATTTTAGAGAGAGGTCAATTTGAGTTGTTTAGCCTGGTCCTATTCTGCTAAATTAACTAAGCTCATGACTAAAATATAAGTCCTATGAGACTACAGTGAAGCCCATCAGGATGAAGTGCAGCACTACAGAATTCTGCAGTAGAGTTACTGCAGTAAACAATTTATTTATTTATTTTTTATTTATTTATTTAGGAAATCTGAATTACAACCCTTTGAGTCATAGACTCGTTTCCAAAGGCTCCACATCAGAATGCAATTTCATTGGGAGTTAATCACTTTTGTCATGCAGTAAACTTGTGACACTGCATTTCATCCTGGTGGGCTTCACTGTAGATTGAAAGATTTAGGGCTATATACATTGGAGACTAGGATGATAAGGGGAGATTTGCTCCAGTTGTATAAAATCATAGGGGATAGAGAATGAATGGAAAATCAGAATTTTCAAAAGAAAACTGGATGATTATTTGTTAAAAATCAACCATACGAAGTGGCTGCGCTAAGGCAGGAGACAGACTAGATTGGCTAACGCCTTTTTCTGTCTTACCTCCAAGTATAGATCCAAATATAGAAGTGGTTCCTGCCTTAAAGTACTATATCTTGATGTGTGTCTTGATAGTAGGCTTGACTTCTCTGTCCACACTGATGCTATCCAGTCCAGGCTCTGTCCCAAACTTGTGCCATAACAAAGACGACCTGTCTTTCCTGGTACACTGGGAGCTAGTCGCTAAAATGGTGCTCCCAGTCTTCGATTATGACGATGTGATCTATGGTACTGCCCCCTCCTCTTCCCCTTGCCAGACTGGACACCTTCTTTGTACTCTGTACTTTGTACGATAGGATGGAATTAGGCGTTGGCCCATCTAGTCCGTCCCCCCACTCCATGTGGGGCAGGTTTCAATACCCCAGATAATTGTCAAGAGCTTTTTTGAATTTATTGAAGTCTGTAAAGGCAAAAACATTTTTGGGGAGTTAATTCCATACTGCCACAGATCTCAACGGCCCCTATTATTTGGTGTGATACCACATGCATTCATTAATGTTTTATCTTTTAGAATATATTGTGAAAAAGGAGGCAATCTCCCCTAAGTCTTCTGATTTCTAGAGGCATTAAATCGAGGTGTTGTAGCCTAGTATGGTAGGATAAATTTGACAAACTGCGAATCAGCTTGGTGGCCCGTCTCTGCACTCTCTCAAGAAGGTCACTTTCTTGTCTACAATTGGGAGACCAATAAAGAGAACATAATCAAGATGGGGCATTCATAGTTTCGATAGGGATTAAGAATGCTGTGCTCGTTGTGGGATATAAATGATTTTTTATAATATTTATAATTTTATTTGATTTTTGGACAATGGATCTAATATGTAATCTGTGTTTTAAAGTATTGTCTATTATTATGCCTAGATCCTTTTTAGATTCCACTATCCTGAATGTAGTGGATTAGTTTTACCTTAATGCAAAACAGCATATTTGTCTATGTTTAGCTCCATATTGTTTTCTTTACACCATTTAGAAATATTGTCTAGATTATTCTGAAGGGATAGATGTTTAGATGGAAGGTCAACCTCATCAGCAAGTTTAGTGTCATCTGCAAATTTTATGATGTTTGATGTTATACCATGATGTAGGTCAAAGATGAAACAATTGAACAGGAAAGGGCCCAAAACTGAGCCCTGTGGAACACCACTCGTGACTTTGACTGTAGGTGATACTTTGGCATGAAGTCTAACCTGCTGTGTTCTATCATTTAACCAAGAGCTGACCCATGCTGTAAGATGGGGCTATATGACATTTCAGTTAATTTATTTATAAGTAGTTTATGAGAAACTTTGTCAAAAGCTTTTTTGAAATCTAGCATTATGATGTCACATAGTTTGCCAGCATCCAACCTTTTGGTAACAGTTTCATGGAAAACTAAGAGATTTGTTAAACATGATTTCCCCTTTTAGAACCTATGCTGTGTATTATCAATAAGCCCCAATTTTATAATTTCTTCCTCAAACCTATGTTTGATCAAAGTCTCTAAGACCTTACAGGGAACAGATGTTAAACTTATTGGACAATAGTTTTTAGGCAGTAATTTATTACCTTTTTTAAATATTGGGCATACGATCGCTGTTTTCCATTCAGATGATATTTCACTGTGTAGTATAGATTTATAAAAAATAATAGCTAATGGTGTACTAATACTGGACGCTAGTTTTTTTAAGTATTTTGGATTAATACCATCTGTACCAGGTGAAGCATGTGGTTTAAGTTTGTTAATATCCTTTTATATTTCATTGCTTGTAAAGATTTTAATATCATTTTGGATAATATTATTTTTGGTGTTTATATTATCCTTACTATTGAATACTGTTAAAAAATAATTATTCAGAACTGTGGCCATTTCAATAGGGTCATTAATAATATTACCATTAATGGTTAAAGAGGAAATTGAGTTGTAACGCCTTCTGTTGCTCTGCTACCAACTCCTCCTCATGCTCACTACTGTGTCCTCTACTCCTCCCATTAGATTCTCCTACTACACTCTTGTCACCAGTCCCACTGTGCCTCCTTCTCCAAATACTGGTTTAGGTCCCTACCCTAGCCTCACCCCTCTCACCCATTCCCTCTGTCTCATATGCCCTCCTGTCCAGGGATCCTCACACCTCCTTCATTCCCCACCCTGACTCGTCTTCTGGGCAGTCAACTTCTCCTATTGCCTTTTTTCCCCTCTGGAACTTGCTCCCCTCTTTTCTCCATCTCTCCCCCTCCCTGTACCCCTCCGGCACCAGCTAAAACTCCTCCCTGCCCCCTCCTGCTCCTGTCCACCCCCTACCTGACACTCCCCTTTGGAGCTGTTCCACCCCTGGTGTTGGGCCTCCTCCTGGGTTAAGTCATTGTCCCTACAATCATTGCAATGTCATATTTCAACCTGCTTTTTGTCAGTTTATTTGCTGATCTTTTTCTGTCCCTGTCTGATTGGTCACCTCTGCAGGTCACCCCAGCCCCATCACCCCGGTGTCCACTGGGACATACCTGTCCATGTCTTCTCCCAGGGCTTACACCCCCTGGTGGGGTCAGTGGGGTTCCCCAACCAACACCATCAAACAAGATCCAGTGCACTGGACAGGGTCAGGATAGCCAGGTGTGGGGCCTGTGGGTGACCGATGTCATCCTGGCAGTCAGCAGATTTTTCTGTTATCTCCCGTGGAGGTGTGGATGTACAGTGCCATCAGGATGTATGTCGTGTGCTTCTGTATGACTTTCATTGGCCGCCGTGCCTACACACACTTCTAGCGATACCATACTGTCTTCTCCCCAGCCTCCACTAGGGGTCAGGAGCATGCTGCACTCTGCATCCCTCCACCCCCAAAGGAGAAGCATAGTCCCATGGATGCTCAATCCTCCTCCTCCCTCCAACTAACCCTTCAATTCCCTGAGTTTACTTCAGAACCCAGGTAGTCAGCGCCGCAAGCAGTAGCACTACCACAACTATCTGTATGGAAGCAATTTCAACTTTAAAATTTAAAATTGTCCATTAATACTGAATGACACTGCACCCTGGTTGGCAGGGACCTGTTTTTAGCCATTGGTAGTGCTGTCTTAATGAAATGGCTAGAAACAGGTCCCGACCAATCAGGACACAGGGATTTCTTTGCCTATTTTATATTGTTATTTACACTTGTACCTGTTGAATTGTTCACTGTTCACACTTTATTTTGTGCCAACACATCACAGCTGTTTAGACTTTTGACTGTATCCCCGTTCCCTTTGCTCTGGGTTGCACCTGGAAATGAGCCATTGGCTCAGTGTGCCTTTCCCAGTTACCAATTTATAGAAAAAAAGAAATAAATGCAAATTGCTTATTGACTTATTGTATTACTTATTCTGTTGCATTATATTGCATTATATATTGTGTTGTGTTTTACTGAGGGATAGTATTGTATGTGTGTTGTATTGTGTTGTATAGATTGTATTGGCATTGTAGTGTATTGTATAGCAATTACTGCATTTTGTTTTGTACTGTGTTGTATTGTACTGCATTGGGTTGCATTGATTGTGTTATATATTGTGTTTTGTTGCACTATATTGACTGTCTTGTATTACATATTATAAAATGACTAGAAAAAAATCTAGAAATGTCATTGGCTGAGAGACGTCATCTGACCATGCATTAAAGTTCTATAAGTGCACAGTCAGGTGTCACATCTCATTTTCCTCCCCTAAAACCTACTTAGAGACATTTTGTAAGTGTAATAAGCCCCTCCAGGGTGTGCATCATAGGTAAGGGTGTAAGTCTGTCACAGAAGTCACGGAAACAGTGAATTTCGGATGTCTCCGTGACTTTTGCCACATTGCCCGGTTTCGACATTCGCATATGCACAATAGCATTCTGTCCCTTTAAATCCACCATTTTATGAAGAGCAGAGTACTGAAATGTGCATGCGTGAGTCGTGCAATGCTCCAGCTCCTGAAAGAAAGCCCTTCATGCAGATGCTTGCATGTTGGCGCCATCTTCTCCTTGATTTGTGGTCAGCAAGCATCAGAGGCACAGAACTATATTGGGACTTCTCTGGTGGTGAAAACGCAATCGGTCGATCGCTTCAACCCCCAGACTGCCAGCATTTGTCAGAGGTTTGGAGGGGGAGGTAAAACTGTAAAAGGCAGTTGCAGTATGAGGAGGGGAAGCAAGTGAACTTGTGGGCATGTGGGGGCTTCTGCCTTGATTCTTTCCTGTGGCAAACAGCAAGGGGACAGAACAAAAAAAGATCCTCAGAAGGAGGTGAAGTGGTGGCAAAGCTGAAGGGGACAGATAAAAAAAACAAATGAGCATTCCCTTGATGAAGTGGCTAGATCTGAGGGAGGTTGCAGGCCTGAAGGGGGTGGATGCAGGACAGCCACAGGCTGCAGGAAAACGGAATTGCTGTACTGGAAGAGAGTTAACTTGTGGGTTGTGGATGCAGATGCTCCTGCCAGGCCCATGAAACTGGTTGCCAAGGGAGTTGAAAAAAAAAAGATTTGCTCCCCAGAAGGAGCTGGCTGATCTGACTAATCTGTTGGAGGCTTGGAAAGGGAGGTACCAACACAAGTGTAGTATTGGACTGCTTGGACTGGGGAGGGGAGCCCTTTATTTATTTTATTTATTTATTAAACTTTGGTGACCAGGTAGGCCCACTGAACCCGAAGGTCCCTTTTTCACGACCCTTCAAGTTGAAAAGAACAGAAATGCTGATGCAAGTGAGATAAAGATGGTGAGAACAAGATTAGAAAGCAAAGAACTGTAGAAAGAAGTGACATTACAGAAAGAACTACAGACAGTGCTTGGAGACAGATGTCAAAGAGGCAGTATCAGTCAGGCAATCTTTATTTTACCAGGTGGAACAGCGTTGAGCAAGCTCATTTCCAAGGTGGGCTTGGTCGGTTATACAGAAATGCCAACAGATAAATAATACATGTACAGGTACAGCATACAACAGATAAATAATACATGTACAGGTACAGCATACAACAGATAAATAATACATTACAGGTACAGCATGCAACAGATAAATAATACATGTGCAGGTACAGCATACAACAGATAAATAATACATGTACAGGTACACCATACAACAGATAAATAATACATGTACAGCATAACTACTCCTATTATGGAGCAGTACAAATGTAACAACAAGTAATTTATACAAAGCTAAATCATGAGTAGGATAAACAAGCCGGATATATAACATTCACACATGTAATGTCAGTAATGACCATGTCTATTCTATAACATGGCAGTTGGAAGAGCAGTAAAGATAGAGGAAAGCCTAAGAAAGGCAAAATGTAGAAGACAGGAAAGGATAGATATAAAGAGAGCAATGAGGCGGTAAAGGTTGACCACAGGAGGTCAGAACCAGGCAGGGCACATCAGGAGTAACACTTACAATGCTCAGAGAAAGTTCTTGCATGAAGATTTTTAATGGGGGTACTTTTATGGGGTTTGTTAATTTTAGAGTTTTTTGAATCTTGTTCCATAACTGGGATAGGGCAAAGCTAAAGGACAATCTGCCACAGCAGGGTTTTACCTTGGGTATCACTAAGGAGATATAAGAATGACTTCTCAGGGCATAGTTACCCAAAACACATAGGGGCAAGCAGTCAGAGATACACTGTGGCAGCATCTTGGCAATTACTCTGTATGTCCAAATGACAGCATTCCTTTGTCTCCAGAATGTGAGAGATGGCCAGCCCACTGTCGAGTACAGGTTGCAGTGGTGAGTAGAATAATCTGCCTCAGAAACAAAGTATAAGGCCCTGTGGTACAGAACGTTAAGCTTGGCTAAGGCTGTCCCTTGAACGTGGCTGTAGATGAAGTCGGCATAATCCAATAGTGATAGAAAAGTAGCTTGAACCAACCTCCTCTTGGCCTTGTGGGTAAGGAGATGCTTGATTCTATAGAATAAGCTGAGCCTTTGTTTCAGCTTTTTTGTGAGTTCCTCTACATGGTCCATGAAGAACAGGCAGCAGCCATCAATCCACATCCCAAGGTATTTGAATTTATCAACATAGTCGAGGGATTCACCAAGCAACATGGTAATAGGTTGCACAACGCCTACCATAGGCGACATAGAAGCAGAGCTATTTGGGGTCAGAAGCATAGCCTTTGTTTTTAGGGGCATTTAAAAGCAATTTTTGTTTGAGTAGGTTGTGCTGTAGGATATTAAAATCATTCTGCAAATCTGTGTATGCCTGCTCAAGAGTAGGTCTGGACGTATATAGGACAGTATCATCCACGAAGAGATGAATGTCTAATGTTGTGATCCCAAGGTCGATGTTGTTGATGTAGAGTGCGAAAGGCAGAGGACCCAGGATTGAACCCTGAGGTACCCCTCTATTGATAGGTTTCAGAGGGGAGAGGTCACCCACAGCTTTTACCTGCTGAGTGCGCCCAGAAAGGTAGGAGGAGAACCAGTTCAGAGATGCCATGTCCATACCAGTAGTGCAAAGGGTATTCAGAAGTAGGTCATGATCAATGGTGTCGAAGGACGTACTTAGGTCAAGAAAGACTGCACACACAGATAGCTAATCATCAAGAGCTTTCTGCCAGTCGTTCGTTACCTTTGCGAGAGCAGTGATTGCACTATGGTGGGGCCTAAAGCCAGATTGAGCTGGGTTGAGCAGGTTAGCGGAGTCTAAGTAATCTCTAAGTTGCGAGTGTACTACTTTTTCAAGCAATTTGGAGAGAATAGGGAGTAACGAGATAGGCCTGTAATTATTGGGGCTGGTTGGGTCACCAGATTTGAACAAGGGTATCACTTGAGCTGTCTTCCAAACCTGAGGAAGTATACCCAGCGAAAGAGATAATTTGAAAAGGTGTGTGATTGGTACAGCCAATACACGGTAACTGATCTTTAAGAAGTATGGCTCAATAAGGTCTGCTCCAGCACTTTTTCTGGTGTCCAGATGCAGTAGCAGATCCTCTGCCTCCTTAAGGGAGAGAGGGTTCAAGTTCTCAAGTTCAACTTTATTGCTCGGTAAACATACCATTACAATATACTAAAAACATTACAACTTTCTGAAAAATCATCAAATATTAAAAACACAATACAAAATATATAAAAAGAGTGAGAGTCTATCCCTAAATTAATTCTCAGAGGCAGGGAGATGTTTTTCTTTATACTTTATTACTTGATAAAAAAATTTTGAGGCCATCTTAGCCTCCTTTAATGTCTGAGGATGTAAAAGTATGAATAAAGGATCATATTTTGCATTTACATATTTGGTGAGAAAATCATTTAACAGATTAAACCACAAGGTTTTATATAAAGGACATTGTACCGTAATATGATAAAGATTGTCTTCAAAACCCCTATTACACTTACATAGTTCTGGTCCTGAATTGGGTAAAGTTTTTCTATTGAAATATATATATTTAGAACAGATAATTCCCATTCTTGCCCAAGTAATCGTTTTCCTCTCTAACGGGGTCAGCGAAAGAATTAAGTAGTTCTCTATAAATGCATCAATCTTATTTTGTGCTAGCCAGGTAGCCTGGCGTTGGACTCTAAGAAGGTCCATTTGCTTTTCATGAGCAGACCTGAGTATTTTCTTTTTAACTAACTCCTTAAATGACAGAGATATTGAAATTGATTTCTCCCAATCTATCCATAGATGAAACATATCAACACTACCCAAAATACTCTGGATATTTTTAACCCAGGGTGACCTAAAATCTTGTCTATGCCAAGAGAGCTTTTCTTTCAGGCATAATAAAGGCAAGAAGTTTACCTGCTGATTGATAATTTTTAATCAATAACCCATGGAACGTATATCAATTGTTGTGGCGATGGGAACTCTACCCAATTCTGCCCTAACTATGACATTTTATGTGGCTAATGGAACCTGCAATAAAGATTTATAATAAAAGGAGAGTGGAGTTTCCAACCATAAAAGAACATTATTGTTCCAGACCTCTGCTCCATATGTAAGAATAGGATTAATCTTTGCTTCACCAGCAACCAATGCTGGTAAGACCGAATGGCCTGCGGAGACAGGGTGAAAGGAGAAGATGGAAGTGGAAGGAGTATGGTGTAAATTAGATGCTACCTGTGCTAGGGATTGGTTGCGAAGGTGACTGGCCAGCGAAGAGTCAAAGGCCAGTCCTGCAGTGGCAAAATCGTCATTCAGTAGATCAAGGATCCCAGCTTTATCAGTGGTAGATATGTCACCTTTCAAGATTTTTAAGGGAAGAGAACCAGCAGGAGCATGACCTTCGATATCCTTAAGCATTCTCCATAATTTTGCAGGACAGTTAGTGGAAGAATCCAGTGAAGTTTGGTAGAAAGATGCCTTTTCAGTTCTGATTAGTTTTGTGCAATAGTTCCTGGCAGTCCTAAAGGCAGCCCAATCTTTAGAGAGCTTTGTTTTCTGAGCCTTTTTCCATAGTTTGTCCCTGCTATGTAGGGCCATTCTCAGCTCTGCTGTAAACCAGGGAAAGGATTGTTTCTTGGTCCGGGTTTTGACTAGGGGGGCATGTGTGTCAAGCGTATTTAACACAATGGCTTCAAGAGACTTATAGGCATTTTCGACTGTCCTGGCCAGGTAAAATTTCTGCCAAAGCAGGGACTCCTGGAGGTCCAAAAGGAAGGCATTGATGTCAAGACCATGCAAACATCTTTTAAAGGTGTACCTAGATAAGGAAGGGAGTTTAGATGCAGACCTTATGCAAGCAATGAGACAATGGTCGCTGACATCCAAGAAGACACGCCAGAGTGAGTGATTAGGTGTGGTTTATTCACCAGCATAATGTCCACCAGGGAGCTTTTACTGGGGTTTGTTTCATTTGGACGTGTTGCTTCAGGGATAAGCTGGGCCAGCTCAAAGGTATCACACAGGTTTTTAAGTGATGTGGAGGTATCAAAAAACCAATCCAAATTAAGGTCTCCCAGGATAATGACCTCAGCCTGCGTGTTGCTTAGGAAGTTGGTAAGATGGCTCAGCAGGTGGAGGCCTACAGAAGGGGGTCTATAGCATCCCACAATATACAAGGAGGAGGAAGCAAGTTGGACCTTAATGGTTAAGCATTCAAATTCCTTTGTAACAACAGTGGAGTCGGTAACAGAGACAGTGTACTTATCCAGAACATAGATGACAATTCCACCCCCTTTTGTTGGCCTGTCAATACGAAAGATGTTATAGAAGGGAATGTTCACCTCAGTGTCTAGAGTAGAAGGTTTGAACCAGGATTCCGTAATTACCAGGACATCTGGTTTAGTATGCGAGATCCAGGTTCGGATGACATCCAATTTTTTCAATCAACTACACACATTCAAATGAAGAATACGCAGCCCTTTAAGGTGTGTTATGTCACAGGGGGCTTGAATTGGTAGTTGAGGGCCTGGATTTAGCTCAACTGTTCCTGAGCAAAGCAACAGAAACACTAGGGCCCAGATATTCAAACTGCGCCCAAAAAGTGCGCAATAGCAGGAGCAAGTGCAAGTCTATTGCACTCATGCGCAAGAGGCGCGATATTCAAAAACTGAACCAGCCAACCTGCGCCTACAGCCGATGACTGAATATCGCACCACCTACGCCATAGAGCAACTAGGGAAGGGAAGCTGAGCAGATATGATGCGCCATAACACAACAAGAGATGTTCAGCTGAGCAGTCCAGAGGCGCCATAGCGCAACCAGGGATGCCCCCCAGCAGCAGGGTGGCAATGCAACTGCACAACCAGGGAGGTAGGGGCCCACCACCCATGCCACAGATGGGCAGAGGAACACACAGCAGAACAGACATCATCCCCACACCCCATGCACTGCACAACTGGGGGAGGGCTGGAATAATCACTGGCCCATGGAGACAAGCAACCAACCCACAGCCAGGCCATGGTGCCCCATCACACCCCCTGGCAAGCTGTGACTGGCACACAAGGAGGGCTGACCACCCTGTGCCACACCATCCCCCCAATGCAGAGCACACCCTGCACCGTGACCCCCAGACACTCTTCCCAGGAGCAGCGTCCACCACTGCAGGAAACCCTATGCATGCCACCACCCCCACTGTAACAATGCAACCCTGTTCACCACAGAACCATGCAAGGCAGCCCCACCATGAGCACCCATCAGCGGGTGGCAGCACACAGTGATGCAATGATGGCATACACAGTGCCACCACGCACAGCCCCCACCATGGTACAGCTGAGAGACTGACCATGCGTCAGTACATGAGGTACCCCACAAAGGACAAGGCATGCCCCGGACACCACCACCAGTGGTACAGCAACCTGCACACTCTCCCAAGGACACACCCTGACCCAACACTGGCTACAAGAAAGCATGAGACACTCACAGTGGTGTGTGGAAGCATGCACCACACCGGATGCCACACAGTGCATGGACAAACACCCACCCATACCCAAGGGCACAACAACACAGGACACAGTAGCGGGGCAACCAAGCCCCCAGCTTGGGCCCATGGAACCGTGGTACACACAACCTGCAGTCCTCCATGGCACAGGAGGGCAGCCTCTCCGCGCAGGGGCACTGTGGACCTGTACACCACCATCATTTGCCCGGAGCACAAGTCACAGACAGTGGTGCACATCCCCTGCAACACACACAAGCCACAGCATGGAGGTGGGACAACAACTGCGGAGGCCACAGTGTCACCCAAGGCAGACATGCACCACACCAGTGACAGGAGGCAACCCAGCATTGTGACGGTACAGTGGCCACCACTGACATGTCAGCAGACCGTGCAGGTCACAGACATGCAAGGGTGTCAGCTGCACAGGCCATGGATGGGCTGACAGGGGTGCCATGGATACAGAGCATACACCATGGACCACTGCACACAGTCATCCAGTGCACAGGACACAACACACACACCACAGACACTGACTGATAGCTACCCCCACACCATAGTTACCTCCCCACAGACACACGCACACATACCCATGACTGCACCACCCCTGACGCCATGCTCACCAGTGCAGCTGAGCAACTATAGCCCGCTGAAAATCAGAGTCCACCATAGTATTCATAAAAAAAGATCTATATTCAAAAAAAATATCAAAAGGAACTATTTACAATACTATGTACAAAGTTGGGGGGAGGGCCACAAACAAGGTCGTGGTGGGTAAGGGGAGGGGTGAACAAATGGGACAGGAAAGGAGGGGTGTGAGGGTGGGTCCAGGGGGGTAGGGAATATCAGGGGCAGAGGGATGGTCAACGGGAGCCCCGCTCCCTGCTCTGGCTGCTCTGCCTCCGGTGCCTTCTCCGGACTCTTAGTTGGTCAATCCGTTGCAGGATCTCCAAAGAAGCCCTGGCCACATTGAGGATCTCCCTTAATGCCTCCCTAATCTCCTGCAGCTGGCGGACACCTAGGACAAGGGAGCACAGTCCATAGGTGTGAATGCACAGCCCCATACAGCCCACCCACTGTGCATGGCATACAGCCGTGGGACATGCCTCTGTGATGGTGTGTGACCACACACAGTGATCACGTCCACAAGACCTGCCCACCCAGGCGCATACAGCCATAGGACCACTGCACACACCCACCGGCCAAGTCATGCACAGCACCACTGTGGCCTTTTAGTGACATGGCTAATGTGGTGCAAAGGCAGTGGCACAGCCACGTACCTGGTGCATGCATGGACCACCATCAATGCACTCCCAGATATGCAGTGCCACTGGACAGTGCTGACTGTAACAAGTTGCGTGCATGGCAGTGGTGTCAATGGATGGTGGCCATGCCCCGCTGCCCACCCTGTTACACAGCATGCAATAGTAATCATGGAGGTATGGTACTCACCATCATCGGACCGGTCCCTCGGGCGCTGTTGACCGTCGCCCCTCCTAGCAGCCCTGTCTTCCTGCTGGTGCCGCATTTCCCAGGCTAGGTGCCTCTCCTCCGGCCCTGTGGTGCAAACATGGAGAGAGGAACATCAGTACAATCCTGTAGCAAAGTCCCCCTGCCCCCAGGTGTGTGTACTCCCATCTAGCCAGACCCACCCACCCCACACCCTGATAACACCACCACAGCCAACACCGTACGGTCCCTCCCCCATGTTCCAGACACATACAACCGTGATATCCATATGGAAGATAAAAGTGTGTGGACGTAACTCCTACCTGGCCGTGGCACTGTGCCCCTCCTGGCACGTGACCGCAGGCTGGCAAGCAAGTCTAGTTCCCTCCTCTGCAGGTCGCCATACCTGTGGCGGCACTGCTCCGCTGTCTGCCCCCTTCCTGTGGCCTCCTCCAGTGCATTGGCCACCTCCTCCCACACCTGGCTCCTGGACCTGTCCAGGGATGCCTCCCCAAACAGTGGGCCCTACAGTGGCTCTACTATGGCCACTAGGTTGGCCAGTTCTACTTGGGTCCACTGTGCAGCCCTCCTCCGCACCATTCTACTTGCTCAGTCGGCTCAAAATGGCACTCTGCAGCGTGGCTCCACTACGTACAGATGCTGCGCGGTACAGCACTGCCATTCCCTATCGCGCTGTCACCGAACAGCGCGATAGTGGTGCACCCATGCCTGATGCATGGTGCCTAGGGGGCAAAGGTCAGGCACAGGATCAAGGGTCTCTGGCGCATGGACAGTCACAGCGCCATTGGAACCCAATGCGTGTAGCGTGATTGGATGCCTGTGTGCTACCTCCAGTAGCGGCCTACCGCGCTGTTGCCCCAGTGCGCCTATGATGGCCCAGTGCCACAGCGCCATATAGGTGAACATCGCTGTAGCGCCACTGGCACAATGGTGGCCATGCCCAGCATTGCTTCCCGTGCACAGAACGTCAGCAGCGCGGCAGACGCCTGCGTCAGCAACCCGGGCATGTGCAGTGAGGTGTGTACTGCGCATGTCACAGAACTGCTCCCTTGGCTCAGCACGTTCAACACAATTGTGCAAAGCGCAACAGCACGATATTCAGTCGTCATATGCAAAATAGCTAATCAGCCATTCAATAGCGCAGCACTGCAATTTGCATCCACTTAAAGTTGTGCCTCGCCTCATTTGCATGGGTTGCGCTATAAAAGTACGACATTGGGCTGCACTGGCCATAGTCGATTACTGCAGTCTATTGGTGAGTTGCATGCTGTTTGGGAGTGTGGACTGTGGATTTTGGGACATGCATGGGACTGCGCAGTCACAGGTAACAACTGTCATTCTTACAGGCTAAATAATGACCGAGCGAGTTGTGGGAGAGGTGGAACACAGTGGTGGGAGGAGGAGGAGGCCTAATTTCACCAAGGCCAAGACCAATGCCCTGTTTGAGGCCTACCTGGATCAGGAGCCACGTCTCAGCGGATGGCAGGGAACACCTCAGGCCCCTGCTGCTGCATGGGAGGAGGCGGGAACATGCAGTGAACCTGCATGGCAGCCACCAGCACTCCATGCAGGAGTGCAAGAAGAAGATGGGCACAGACAGGAGGAGGAGGATAAAGGAGAAGGTGACTGCCATCAGGGCAGCATGAGCTGCGACAGGTGGGGGACAGCAGGAGGTGGTACACCTGACCACACAGGAGGAGAGGGTTGCTGGAAGCATGCAGCATTGTGCCATTGAGGGTGTTCCGGGTGGTGGCTTCCAGATGGGTGGTAGCCCATCACTGCATGGTAGGTCATGGTCTGTCTATTGGGGGGGCAGGGTAGGTCACATGCAGTAACGCGACTTTGTTTTCCCTTACAGATCCTGAGCATCTGCATGGGTCAGCAGTGGTGGGCCTGTCCACTGAGGACAGTCAGCTGGAGATGGAGGAGGGCCCATCCACCTCCACAGGTATACGTGGCTCAGTGCGACAGTGGGCTAGCCTGGCTGTCCACACTGATGTTGTTGGAACAGGTGCAGAGGAGGCCCTGCCCGTGTCACAGCATGCCAGCGTCCACGGATGCCAGCATGCTATGACTTGGGCTGGTGCTGGGTCCATTACCAATGATGATGTCGCTAATGGCATGGGCAGTGACACATGTGTGCCATGGGATGGCCACACAGCAGGTAACATCGCGGCCATGGCTGTGGGTGGTGCTGCTGTGGAGGCCTGCGTGTCATCACAGTCCCAGCCTGTGCCTGTCAGCACCAGTGGGGCAGCACTGGTGTGTGTACAGGACAGTGGGACTGTTGCGGCCACTGCGGCAGCACCAGCGAGCCCTGGGGAGCAGCAGCCAGAGGGGCAGCATCAGCAGTTGGCCAATGGGCTTGGGGGTACAGGGTCAAGGGGCGGCATCAGTGCACCGCCTGTGGACATGCCCAGACCTGGTCCTGGTGTGCAGCGCCCACCCTCAAGGGGTGCTGACCATCAGGAACGCGCACACCCTGAGGGACAGGATGCCGAGGAGGCAGATGACCTCTTGGATGAGCACACCCACCTACTGCAAGCATCAGTCCACCAGCAGATGCAGCTTGCAACATCGGTGGATGCACTGCGTATGGCTCTGGAGCAGGCAGAGGAGCGTTGCAGCAGAGACACCGCTCTGATCCTGGCAGGGATGGACTGGTTATGGGATAGTGTGACCGCTGCCATTGACAGGCAGACACAGGCATTCACTGCTGTCATGGCCACAATTGGCACACGTCATGTGCCCAAGCGTCGCAAACACCATGCAGTGCACTGTCCACCCCCCATTCCCGGCGTCGTGCGACACCCTCCCTGTCGACACCGGGTTCAGCTGTGGGCATCCCGAGCATGCCTGGTGCAGGCATGTTTGGTGTGCTGCAGACCCCTGCACAAGCACAGTCGTGTTCATGCAGTGGAACCCCTGGGGGACCATCAGTGCCACCCCATGAGGCCAGTGGTCAGCCTGTCAGTGCTGGCAGGTCTCGGCGGGGCTGCCCATGCATCCATGGCCACCGGGGCACTGTGTCGCTTGACTGACCTGTCTCCCAAAGTGGCTACTGTCTGGTGCTGCCCTGTGTGCATTGTGTCTTTCAGCGGGCATTGCACGGGTGGGTACCCTGCCCTGCACACGGACACACAGTCCATCTGCACACCCTCCCAGCTGCTGTCCGGAGTTGCGTGTGCATGATGATGCCTGCATTGTGCTGTACACCAATGTGCAATGGTGCTCAGAATCTGACACATGCACATGGACAGGCAGTGGGCGTGGTGGTCTATGGACATGTGTGTGGCTAGGAGTGGCATTCTGGGTCAGTGTGCCTCCTACCCTTTGTGCATGTCTGGTGCGTTGTGTGTGTGTGCGTGTGTGTCCATCCGCATGGCATGTTAGACCTCACCCATCCCTGGTTGTGTGTGTGGTTCCATGCCCGGCCACTTCCCTTGATGGAATGCACCCCTGGTGTGTGTCCATGCATGTTTGTGGGTTGTGCCTTAGCCACTGTTGGTTGCACATGACCCCATGACTTACTTGGGTTGGCTGAAGTGCTCCTCTGTGATAGTGTCCCTGTGCAGCTGTGCCAGCCGGAGCAGTCGGGGGTCCCGTTGCCCAAGGGGGGGCTGCCCATCACCATTGTCACCGGCTACCTCATCGTCCCCATTGCTGTCCCCCTCTTTGACCTGCACGGCTATCCCACATTCGTTGGCCATGTTGTGCAGGATGCAACAGGCCAGGAATAGCCTGCAGGCCTTTGAAGGGCTGTACTATAGGGCACTGCCAGAGGTGTCCAGGCAATGGAAACATGCCTTCAGCATCCCGAACACCCGCTTGATGACATTACATATGGTGGCGTGTGCCTCACTGTAGCATTGCTGCAATGAGGACGCGGGCCGCCGGTAGGGTGTGAGCAGCCAGGGACGGAGTGGGTATCCACTGTCACCTGTGTGTGGAGGGTGGAGGTTAGTTTAGTGCTCAGCATCGCCCTTCCCCAGGCCATGTAGGCCACTACCCATGTCACCTCTGACCATGCCCCCCCCAGGCCCTATGATTGTCCATGTGGTTTGCATACTCACCCATTAGGTGGCCAGTGGGGATATCCGCACTCTCGAATCTGTGGCACAGTGCCAACTGGTGCCAGATGAAGGCATCATGTGCTCCACCAGGGTGCGTGGCACATACATTGATTATGTGCCCCCTGTCATCGCACACCACCTGGCAGTTGATGCTGGCATAGCCCTTGTGATTTATGTATGCGGCCCCCTCAGAGCAGGTGGTGTGCGGATGGCCACATGGGTGCAGTCTATTGCCCCTAGCACGCCAGGCATATGTGCTACCCTGTGGAACTATTGTATGTTTGCTGTGCGCTCTGCCGGTGTGCTGGGGGAAATGGATCTACTCTGCAACATGTGGCAGCAGTGCGCTGAGGAATTGGGTAAGGTGGCATGACGTGGCCAACTGGGTTATGCCTGTGGTGTCCCCAGTTGGTCTCTAGAAGGTACCCGTGGTGAGCAAGCACATGCAAGCTGTCACTTTGGTCTCCACTGACAGGGCATGGCTCCGTCATGTGGGTGCCTGCATCACATCACTGCACAGCTCACAGAGCCGCCTCAGAATTGCCCGATTCAGGCGGTACCGGCCCACAATCTTGGTATCACTGTACAGCTCGAAGCTGGTGCAGGCTTGGTACTGCCTGTTGGGGGCATACCGCCAACGGGCCCTTCCATGGCCACGCCCCCCTGCTGCCCATCTTCTCACCCCCCTCATTATGGCCTCCTTCTGGATGGTGGCACTGGCCATGTCCCTGGCTTGTGTTCACCCCTCCGGCAGCTGTTTCTGTATTCCTCCTGCTGTCCTGGCTGCTACTTCCCCTGCATTGGGAACACCTGCCTGTGCTGGTCTCACTGCTGTGTGGTGTACTTCCCCCTTCTGCACTGTCTCCCCACACCTTACCCTGTGCCTGTTGCTTCCAGGTGCCCTTTCCTGCCTGGCTCTGTGTGTCCCTGCTGCCCAGTTTTCCCTGCTATCTTTGGCTCTCATGTGGCTTCCCTGTAGTGTTCTTGCGCCCCTCCCTTGCTCCCTTTTATTTTGGCTCATTTCCACTATGGCGCAACTTCCGCTTGCTCCCCTATTGAGCATGGTGCATGTTGTTAAATATCGCACTGCGCCATTTATGCATGGTTCCTCCCCCTTCAGTTGTGCATGCATTCATTATCATTGCGCTGTTGCTCAGCGTGATTTGGGGGCCCAACTGCCTCCTGCTGAATATCGCAAAATGGCACATTTTCGGAATTGCGCAGGTGCAACCCTATTGCGCATGGCTCAAGTCTTTTGAATATCTGGGCCTGAGATCCTAATAAGTGCATTTAGTAGCAGTCTAAAGCACCTGGCACATTCCCATTTATGGGAGGACACCGTTTGTGTTTCAGTATGTCTTTATTGTACCCTGATTGAGAACAGTGTATCTGTGGAAGCCCCTTTGCAAAATAAAAAAGGTGCTTAAACGTATTCAAATAACTGAAGTGCAGAAAAATGAGCAAATAAATGAAAAAACATAATTTTTGGAAAGCACTACAGAAAACAGCACAGCATCACTTGAGTGGGTGGGTGCTCCGGATTAAGTTGTTTTTTAGCCAGAAGAGAGGTGGAGTGCAAGGATTTCCACAGACAGCCACCATCTGTATTTGACCCTGTGAAGTGTGGGGAGAGAGAGAGAGAGAGAGAGAGAGAGAGAGAGAGAGGACCTTGTGCAACCCTTCATCTGCCTTGCATTGATCTGCAGCAGCTCTATGCACCGAACCCAAAGACAGACAAGCCCATTTCCAGGATACCTGACTGGAGACAGAAGACAGGAGACCTACAGATTACAGTGAATGTACGGTATGTTGAAGGTCACTAACGTGTGACTCTCTTCTCTATAAAACTTTGGGGTGTGGGGGTTGTGAGGCACTGTTCAGTTTACTGGATATTTAAAGTAGCAAACCAAGGTTGTTTGACAACAAAATATCAGTTAATTTCATCCCTCTCTATTTGTCCAGTCTGTCCACTCCTTACATGTTAACCAGCTGTAAATTGTATAGTGGGTAAAATGCTTTACTGTACTGGCTGAGCCAGACACCCAAGAGGGGTTGGTGTGCTGGCCTGTCACTGGGATCGACAAGACCAGATTAACATACAGGTAAGCTGCAGCAAGACAAGCTGACAGTTCATGGTTCTCTCTGTTTTTTGGCTCTCTCCCAGCATGCCTGAACTGAAGTCCTGCCTGAGTGGGACAAATTGTAGCAGTGTAATCTGGCCCTTGGGCACTCAGAACCATGGTGGTGTGGAGGTGATGTTTGTATGCTGCTGCCTACATAGTGCAGCTTAAAAGGGAGAGGTGTGAGTGATGTCAGTGACAGCAAATTGAGGTGTCATGCATGGCAGGGAGGGTTTTCGTTGGGCTAGGATGCTACAGTCCAACAAAACCCTCCCTGCATGGCAGCATAATTACAATGTTGGATTTGTTCTCCTCAGGTAGGCGTTCGGGCTGGGAAACAGCCCAGAAAACAGTAACCCTGCACTGTCACCTTGTGTCTCTGCCACTTAGGTCTGTGTCTGAGCCAGTCACCCAAGAGGGGTTGGTGTGCTGCCATGTCACTGAGATTGACAGAGAGCTACGTGACAGCAACACAAGGTGACTGTGCTGGGTTTTCTGTTTCTGGGCTTTGCACAGCCTGAACCTCTGCCTTGGTAGTACAAATCTAGCAGAACAAATCTGGGACTGGCTCACACCCTGCTGTGGGGCGGCTGCTTGCAGAGAGTTGGACTGGCTCACTTAGATCCATGGTGGTGTGGAGGGGGTGTATGCTGTTGCCTAAACTGGGGGAGTGCACGGAAGTTTTGGGACAACATTAAAGAGCTTAATGGCAAATCCTGCCTCCCCCCGCCCTCCCAGCTCTGCATCAACAATGCCACCTCAACCAACCCATAGGCTGTCGCTAACTGCCTTAACACAACTTTTCTGATCTTAGTACAGTCCTCCCGAGCTACTTTTTCGACCCTATCCCAGCTTCCTCTGAACCAAACCTCCAGCGCCCCCCTTTCTACCTTAGGGTCACTACAAAGCAGGAAGCAAAATCCTACCTCTCCAAAGTTCTCGGTGGTTCCAACTATTGCAAAGACTCCTTTGACATGAAAATCCTCTACCAGGTTCTTGACATTGTTCTTTCCCCCCTGACCAACCTCCTTAACCGCTCCCTATGCTTGGGACAGTTCCCTACAGCCTGGAAAACTGCAATTACCCCAATACTAAAAAGTGGAGACAATACCAACCCCAACAACTATCGGCCCATAGCCATCCTTTCCCCTCTCTCAAAAGCCCTTGAAAAAATCATTTCCGACCAACTCACCGAGTATATGCGAGCCCACAATTTTTTTATGCAGTGAACAACATGGCTTTAGATCAGGCCATAGCACAACCACCGACCTCATCGAATTCTCCAATTTCATTCACTCTGCCCTTGACCGTAAACATCTGGCCAGAGCCATCTTCGTGCACTTCTCTAAGGCCTTTGATACGGTCTCCCACCCACTCCTCCTGGACACACTCCACCACACTTGTCTATCACATGGACCACTCTCTTGGTTTACCAGCTACCTTACCTCCAGATCCCAATGTGTTAAGATAAATGACACCCTATCTTCCACCCTGCCTGTCTGCTTGGGGGTTCCCCAGGGATCTATATTGGGCCTCCTACTCTTCAGTATCTGCTTAAATGCACTACCCAAATCCTGCTCCAGTAACCTACTGCTTTATGCTGATGATGCGGTTCTCTACGCCGCACACCCCTGCTTTGACAACCTACAGTTCTCCCTCCAACACTCATTCAACCAGATCAAAAGTTGGTTCACCAGTCGCAGACTTGTGGTCAACATAGAAAAAAACAAAAGCTATGCTATTTGCCCACCGGCAGAGCAAGGCCAAGGACACTGAACTAAAAATCCTCTTCCACGCTTACCTCCCTCTGGAACAAGTACTTACTTATAAATACCTCGGCCTTACCTTTGACACCTCGCTATCCTTCCATGCCCACAGTAACATCCTGACCTCAGCCATTAATACCCGCATCGGCCTCCTATACCGGCACAAAGACTGCCTGACACCAGAGACTCTCAACCTGGCTGTCACCTCTTCTGTCCTCTCTTATTGACTATGGGCTCCCTATCTACTCTGCTGCGGACAACAACACCCTAAACAAAATTCACATAGCCATTAATAAAGCGTGCCGACTCCTCCCTAGGTGCAGACAAATGCTCCCATACTTGCACCCTCTACACTCTTATAAACATCTTCACCCTTGAGGAAAGACTACAATATCAATCCTGTCTCTTCACAAAAAAAATCCATCTAGGGTTAACTCCATTGGGGGTCTCAGCCTCACTACTCTCATGTTCCCACATTGCAACCACTCGTTCTGCCAACAAGCATCTGTGGACCGTGCCCAGGGTCAGAACCTTCTTTGCTCAGAGATCATTCCCCTATAGAGCTCCCGCCTGGTACAATGAGCTCCCCCCCCAGCCATAACCTCTATTCTCAATCTAGGACACTTCAAGACCATCCTAAAAAAAACACATTCTCTCCTTGCGCCAATGCCAGTGCAGCTGCTAATCCTCCTAACTGACCTGCACAGAGCTGCACTATGGCCACTCCCCATTGACATTGCCACCAATTGTATAGGACTAACTATATAGGACATCTCTGCTGCTGATTTCTGTCTCTGCTATATGACAGTGCCCTAGAGGCTGCACCTACACTGTAACTATACCTCCTGTATTGATACCAATACCCTAGCTACTAAATGTATAGGTCAACAGCCACCCAGGCTATTATATGTAAATACTTCCTTAAAACTGTGTTGTCTCACTATTGTATAGATCACTGTTACTACTATACGACAATGCCCCAGAGGCTGCACTTGTATTAAAATTGTTCCACTGTAATAATATCAATACCCCTAGCTACTACACATATAGACTTTCAGCCACCTTGGCTATTACATGTAATAACTTGAAATGTGATGTTCCACTAATGTATTATCTCTGAATGTATGACTATGCTAATGCAGAGCCTTTGTAAATGAGTCTGTGACTCAAAGGGTTGTAATTCCTATGATTGACTAAATAAGTAAAATAGTGCAGCTTAAAAGGGAAAGATTTCAGTGGCAGCGAATTGATCTGGGATGCATGGCAGGGAGGTTTTCGTTGGCTAGGATGCTGCAGTCCAACAAAACCCCTCCCTGCCATACTGCTGCTTGGCAGCTTAATTCGCTGTCACTGAAATCTCTGAACTGTATAGGCAGCAGCATACTACACCTGCACACCACCATGGATCTCAATGAGCCAGGCTGAGATTACACTGCTGGATTTGTCCTACTCAGGCAAGAGTTCAGGCTGGGAAACAGCCCCAGAAAACAGTAACCCTACACTGTCACCTTGTGTTGCTGCCACTTAGCTCTTTGTCTGAGCCAGACACCCAAGAGGGGTTTCTGTGCTGCCTTGTCGCTGAGATTGAGAGAGCGCTAAGTGTCAGCAACACAAGGTGACTGTGCTGGGTTTTCTGTTTCTGGGCTCTTTCACAGCCTGAACTTCTGCCTTGGTAGTAAAAATCTAGCAGTGTAATCTGGGACTGGCTCACTTAGATCCATGGTGATGTGGAGGGGTGTATGCTGCTGCTTAAACTGTGCAGTTTAAAAGGGAGAGAGTTCAGTGGCAGTGAATTGATCTGGCATGCATGGCAGGAGGGTTTTGTTGGGCAAGGATGTGAATACAGAAGCTGCAACAGATGGCAGCAGCCGTATTTTGTCTGCGACCATCCTCCCCTGGATCCAAGAAGAGGTGGGGGTGGGGGTGGGGAGAGAGGTGATCCCAAGGGGGAATGAGGGAGAGTCCAGTGATTGGACACAGGGACCGCCAAGGCCTCCCACCTGGGAAAGGGGGGGTCACATCCTGTGGGGGAAAGGAGAAAGAGGATATCTTGGACTGTAGCCAGCAGTCCTTCCTCTTTCTTCTTTCACCCTCATAGGTAAACATAAGTCAGGCTGTACGGATTGCACAACCTGGGGACAAATGCAATGGACAAGGTGCAGGTTAACCCACACTGGGGCCATGCCATGGGCACGCTGGGGAGTGTAGTGCTGCAGGAGTCGGGGGGGCATAGCTGACATGAGTAGCATGCCACCTTACCATAAAACTGGCACAGACCTGCAGGGGTTTGTAATTCACCATTGGTCCCCCCCAAAAAAAAAGTTACGGGCTTGAGGGTGCCACGCCATGTAAGGGGATCTTGCTGCAGCCTGGACAAGGGAGAATTCTTTTGGCAGTTTTTTAACCATTGTCTCGTGGTGGTGGTGGTGGTGGTGGGGGTTCTCAGTGTTTTTCAGGTGCAATGGCTACATGGCAGAGAACCCCATTGAAGAAAGCCATCAAAGGCTTAGAAGGGCAGCTGAGGGAGCTGTACAAGAAGAAAGGAGCCACTTGGTTGGAAGCATGCTTGGAGGGGCTACAGACCCCCTCGACTTCATCTGCCAGGTGGGGGTGCCACCTCAGAAGCGCCCAGCAAAGGGGAAGGTGCCCCCCCCCGCTTAGGTGCCCAGGACGCCAGTGAGTGGTAAGCAGGGTAATGAGGTAAGGAAAAAGAAAAACCCGTAGCACTCAGACATGAGGGCTCCAATGCTGTACCAATATGAAAAATAAACAGCTGCTGAGCAAAAAGAAAGGTGTGCAGAGAGAACCAAAGGCAGCATTAGATAAATGCAACAACCAATTTATTTATACAAGGTGCACAGACCTAAAACGACAAACAAAAGAACTACAACCCCAGCGCTTTGAACCCTTGCAGACTCTTCGTCGGAGGGGGGGAGAGTCAGTGTATGTAGTAGTCAATTTATAAAGGCTACCGCTTAAAGGAACAGTACCATAATTCATTTCACACCACCAAGTGTTCGTGAATAACACAATACAGAAAAATTACAAAAAAATTAATAGGCATTGAAGAAACAAGCTGGGTATAAATTTCTAACTTGACAATAAATATTATAATGCCGGACAAATTACGTCATTACATACGACAAAATATCGCTCAAAAAGTCTGTTTCCTAAAGTAGAAAAAAAGACATCCATTATAATGGGACTTGAAGTAGAATTCATTCTGATGAGTACCTGTAAAAAGAAAAAAAGGGAGAGAAAAATATAAACAAACAGAAAAGCATATAACAAACATCATCAGGCAACTTAACCAATGTTCAAAGATTCACTGAAAAAACAAATAAATCTTATTCAAAGAAAGGGAGTAATCTCCTTATTATCCTCCAATCTTTTCGGAGAGACTGCATTCAGCTGAAAAATGTGTCTGCTCTCCCTCTGCACAAGTAAGTTACGTCGATCACCTCCTCTAAAAAAAGGAGGTGCATGATCAATTGCAGTAAATTTAAAGGATGACAAAGCCTGTCCATGGTGCATACTCCAATGTGTACCCACTGGGGTGTCACAACGTCAATGTAAAATAGATCAAACATGCTCCTGTATGCGTTCTTTTAAGGGACAGGTGGTCATTCCTACATACAGGGTGGGGCAATCGCACCATAGGGCATAAACCACATGTGTGGTGCGACAGGTAAGAAAATGATGAAGACAAGTATTTTTTCCTTTTGTCGGACTAGTGAAGGTGTTCTCTCATTTCATATTGGTGCAGATATTGCAATTTCCACATGGGAAAGAACCCTGTGGTTTTGCCGGGAGTAAATTCTGAACCTGAGAGGGTCCAGGGACAAAATGACTCCTAACAATTTTATTTTGAGGTAAGGACGCTGAGAGATGGTGAGGTGCAGCAAGTGCTCGAGGTGGCATTAGGGGATGTAAGGGAAGAGTCAGAGAGGACTGAGAACGCAAGGGGCGAGGTGGTTCCACCAGCTCAGGGGCAGAGTCCTGCCAGTGAGGGGAGGGGACTGGGGCTGGGGGGATACTGGGATGTATAGGTAGAGGCATCACCAGCAGAAAACAGGAAGTTGTTATCCCTCTGTACAGACAGTTGTTGAGACCCCATCTGGAGTACTGCGTCCAGTTCTGGAGACCCCATCTCCACAAGGACATAGACATGATGGAGGCAGTCCAGAGGAAGGCAACTAAAATGGTGCAGGGTCTGCAAGAGAAGCCATATGAGGAGAGACTAAAGGAGCTTAATATGTATACCCTTGAGGAAAGGAGGGAGAGGGGGACATGATAGAAACTTTCAAGTACCTCAGTGGAATCAACGTAGTCCAAGAGGTTAGCATCTTTCAGAAAAAGAGATGTGCAAGAACAAGGGGACACAATTTGAAGATGGGGGATGGCTCAGGGGCAATGTACTAACATACTAAAATGCCAGCAGAATAGGCCTAATGGTCTTTAGAGTCTGCTCGATTGGTCAGCCGGTGCTGACCTTGCTGCCCCCCTCGCCTTCTCTGGCTTCTCCCTTCCCAGTTCCGGATATTCTTGCTGCATTGAATTTTGCTTCCAGAACCCTTCCCCTGTACCTGTCCCAGCCCCTCTTGAGCCCCTCCACCGTCTCTGCCTCCACCAGCCCCCTAGGCAGTGCATTCCATGGCTCCACCACCCTCTCAGTGAAGTAGCACCTCCTTCTTTCTCCCTGAATCTTCCCCTCCAGCTTCCACCCATGCCTCTAGTGGCCCCTCCTCCTTCCTTCAAGCACCCTGACTGTTCCTCCCCTATTTACCCTCTTCATGTACTTGAAGCCTCTATCATGTCCCCGGTCCCTCCTCTCTTCCAATGTGTACATATTTATCTCTTGAGCCTCTCCTCATAGGTCCTGTCCCCAAGCCCCAAATCATTTGGTTGCCCTCCTCTGGACCCTCTCCAGAAGTTTAATGTCCCTCTTAAATGTGGCCTCCAAACTGCACGCAGTACTCAAGGTGTGGCCTCACCAAGCAGTTATACAGAGGGAGCATCACTTCCCTCCTTCTGGAGGTGATCCCCCTAGCGATACATCCCAGCATCCTGTTGGCCTTGGCTGCTGCCCTCCTACAAGTCTCCGAGTTGTTCATTTTGACATCCACCACCACCCCCAGGTCCCTCTCAGCCATCGAGACTTGTAGCACCCCCCAAGGTGTACACTTGGCCCAGGTTTCTGGCCCCCAGGTGAAGTACCTTGCATTTCCCTGCATTGAACCTCAGCTTCCACTTTCTAGACCATCTTTCCAGAGCCTCAGGTCCCCTGTGGGGCCACCTCCCCTCCTCCCCATCCACCACGCCCCCAGTTTTGAGTCATCCGCAAAGAGACTCATCTCACTCCTGATTCCTGTCCTTATGTCAGAGACGTAGGCATTGAACAGGAGTGGCCCAAGGACTGATCCCTGTGGGACCCCACTAATGACCCTCTTTGGGGATAGAAACATAGAATTTGATGGCAGATAAGGACCGCTTGGCCCACCCAGTCTGCCCATTTCCATACCTACTGGATAAGCTGCAGATCCTAGTTAACCAGCAGCCTACTTCTTCCTACCCCCACCCCCCAGAATTGCCTTATGACTATCCCATGCATGCTTGAATTCCACCACTGATTTTGACTCCACAACCTCCTCCGAAGGCCGTTCCATGCATCCACAACCCTCTCTGTGAAAAATACTTCTTAAATTACCTCTGAGCCCCCCTCTATCTTCAAATTGTGCCCTCTTGTTCTTGCACACCTCTTTTTGAAAGATGCTACCCTCTTGGACTTTGTTGATTCCCTTGAGGTACTTGAAAGTTTCTATCATGTCCCCCTCCCTCCTTTCCTCGAGGCTATACATATTAAGCTCCTTAAGTCTCTCTTCATATGTCTTCTGGTGCAGACCCTGCACCATTTTAGTTGCCCTCCTCTGGACAGCTTCCATCCTTTCTATGCCTTTGCGGAGATTGGGTCTCCAGAACTGCACACAGTACTCCAGATGGGGTCTCACCAGCTGTCTGTACAGAAGGATAATAACTTCCTGTTTTCTACTGGTGATGCCTCTCCCTATGCATCCCAGTATCCCCCCAGCCCTCCTTGCTGCCCTCTCACATTGCTTGCCCATCTTTAGGTCATCTGATATGACCACCCCAGGTCCTTTCCATTTTGTTGTTAGTATCTCACCCCCCATTGTGTACTCTTCCCCTGGGTTTTTGTTTCCCAGGTGCATTACCTTGCACTTCTTAGCATTGAATCTAAGCTGCCATACATTTGACCATTCCTCTAACCTTGCCAAGTCCCTTCTCATCCTTTCCACCCAACCCTGTGCATCAACTCTGTTGCAGATCTTAGTGTCATCTGCAAAGAGACATACTTTTCCTTCCAGTCCTTCTGCAATGTCGCTTATAAAGACATTGAAGAGGACCGGTCCTAATACTGAACCCTGCGGTATCCCACTAGTAACCCTCCTTTCTTCTGAGTGGACTCCATTTACTATTACTCTCTGTGTCCTATTCTCCAGCCAATTCTTTACCCAGGCTGTCATCTTGGGACCCACTCCCAGGCTGGCTAACTTGTATATTAATCTTTTGTGTGGGACTGTGTCAAATGCCTTGCTAAAGTCTAGGTAGGCCATGTCCACAGCCCCTCCCTGATCTACTACTTTGGTCACCCAGTCAAAGAAATCTATCAGATTTGTCTGGCATGACCTTCCCGCTGTGAATCCATGCTGCCTAGGGTCCTGTGCCCCTCTGGCCTCTAGATACTCGACAATTCGTTCCTTTAGAAGCGATTCCATCATTTTCCCTATCACTGAGGCTAAACTAACAGGTCTATAGTTTCCTGCTTCTGCCTTGCTCCCACTTTTGTGAAGGGGAATCACATCTGCCCTCCTCCAGTCCTCAGGTACCACCCCATCCTCCCATGATTTGTTAAAAAGGGTAGTCAGTGGTGTCATTAGTTCTACCCTTAGTTCTTTTAGAATTCTGGGATGAATCCCATCAGGCCCCATTGCTTTGTCCACCTTCAGTTTTAAGAGTTCTTTCAGAACCCTTTCTTCTGTAAATGGGCTGGTATCAACTTCTGTATCCAGAGTGTTACTACTGTTTGTTTTATGTACCTCCCCCTCTTCCTTTGTAAATACTGAGCAAAAATATTTGTTTAGTATCTCTGCCTTTCACAGTCTCCCTCTGCCCACCCTCCCTCCCTTTATTAAGCCTCACTATCCCGGATGGATGAGACTATCCGCCAACTCCTGACCCTCTGGGTCCGGTCCTGAACCAATTGCCTAGCCATCTGATCATCTGGTTCCCCGGCCCCATTTCTCCCAGCTTATCCAACAGGTCCATGTGAGGAACAGAGTCAAATGCCTTGCTGAAGTCTAGAAAGAGGACGTCCACTGGTCTACCAAGGTCCAAGGCACTCATCACCCAGTCATAGAACTCCACAAGGTTTGTCTGACACGATTTCCCCGAGACTAATCCATGCTGTCTATCGTCCAGGCACCCTGACTTTTCCAGGTCCCCCCCTAGCCTCTCCTTGACAATGCCCTCCATCACCTTGCCCACCACCAATGTAAGAAAGTATTTTTTCACAGAGGGTGGTGGGATACAAGGAACAGCCTTCTTGAGGAGGTTGTGGAGTCTAAAACTGTGGGAGAATTCACGAATGTATAAGAAATAGGCTGTTGGTTAACTAGGATCTGCAGCTTTTCCTGTAGGTTGGGAAATGAGTAGACTAGGTGGGCCAAGTGGTCCTTATCTGCCATCAAAGTCTATGTTTCTATGCCTCCTCCAGTAGACAGCTTAGAGCAGGAGGGGACTGAATCCAAGCTGGACAAGCTGCTGGACCTCAGGTCAGCATTGGTGAAGAAGGCGGGGCCAAGGACGCTGGACGGAGAATTCCAGGCCCCGGGCCTTAAGCCAGCTCCAGAGACCACTCCCCACCTCCTAGCTCATATGCCGGCTTGGACAAGTAGTTGGGATCTCATCTCATGGACAAGGTCAGGCAACAAATCAGGAATAGGGAGTTTGTTGATATGTTCTCTTATTGAACAGACTGGTGGAGTGGGAGGCCAAAAAGGAAGAAAAAGGGGAGGAGGCAGATAAAAAACCTCCGAAGGTGCCCCACACCTTTGAAAATTGGATAGCAGCTTTCCCCATCTATGCAGGCATGATCTTGCAGGTGGAGAAGGACCACAGTCTGGGGCTGTACATGTACCAGAACAGGATCACTCTCATGCACCGTAGGAAGGGAGGGGTGGCATGGCTAGAGTACGATGAGGAGTTTAGAAGGCGGAGACAGGAAGATGGGTCTCTGGGGTGGGAAACCATTGATGTGACCATATTGGTCGATGTCATGCATGGAAGGGGAGTAGTGCACACCGACAGCGGTTTAACACTTAGGCCAGCGCTGCCACAAATGCTTGAGGGGGCACAGAGCAATCAGGCTTGCTATGCATACAAAAAACTCACATGAAGTCAGCACTACCCACCACAAAATAAAGGCAAGGTCAACAATCAATGTCCAAACAAATGCAGTTTAACAGAACAGCTCAAACACAAAAAGTGTAAAATCGACAGACCTCAGACATGCTATTAGCAAAGGCTGATGATGAAAGGGCAGGGCCCAGCTGACTTCTACCGGTTTACAGTGGGCTTCAGGCTCCAATCTTCAGGCTTCAGCATTCCCCTACCGTGCGCCCCACTGGTATAACTCCCTCCCTGCCAGTGTCTCAAACTCACTAACCTTAGCTTGCTTTAAGCCCAGGCTCAGAAACTTCCTGCTTAGCTCTCGCAAATGCAACTGCCGCTAGCCTAGTGTAAAAAAAAAATATATATATATATATACTCTGTTTGACAATGCTCACTGAGCTGCTCCCCCCCCCTTCCTTTCCCTACTAATTCCTCCTCCCCTATCTCCCTCCCTTCTACTCCCACCAGCTTTCCCCCGACCATAAGTTTTGCACCTTTTGTTATCTTTTGCTTCATTGGAGATTGTATTCTATTGTAACAAAATTGTAATTGAACTGTAACTTTTTTGTTTGTAAGTACTGTGTCCCTTGTACTGCTGTTCTGATGTCCTCTTTGTGAGGTACCTTTGTAAATGAGCCTCTGGCTCAAAGGTTTCTAAACTGATGTTTAACTAACTAACTAAATAAATAAATATGAGGGCCCCGGGGGGGGGGGGGCAGGAGGTGGAGAACCTGAAATCTGCTCGGCACCACCCGCAGGTTGTCCGAGAGAAACTGGAGAAAGAGCGGCAGCTGGGGAGGATCAGCGGGCCTTTTGCTGGCCCGCCGAGCCCGACACTTAGAGTGTCACGCACTGGACTAGTGCCAAAGACGATGCTGGAGGAATACGGGAGGATAAATCATCTGTCTTACTTGGAGGATGACTCGTGTAAGACCATATCGACCCTTGGCATATGGCAATGCAATATGCATCATTTGACAAGGCGGTCCAGGCAGTGCATGAGGCGGGGCCTCAAGCACTCCTGGGGAAGGTGGACATTGAGTCCACGTTCAGGTTGCTCCTCATTCATCCAGATGACATGGAGCTGCTGGGCATGAAGTTTGAAGGTCAGTACTACATCAACAACTGCATGCCCATGGGGTGTTCCATAGCATGTGCAGTCTTTGAGACATTTAGCCGCTTCTTGCACTAGGTGACAGAGAAGGAATCTGGGAACAGGTTGGTGGTCCACTACCTTGATGACTTTCTGTTTGTCGGGGGCCGAAGGGGGAAAAGACTGTGAGAAGACATTGGCCACATTTATGGCTATCTGTCAGGACTTCAGGGTCCCCTTAGGCCCCGGTAAAGTAGAGGCCCCGGCCAGGGCCCTGGTGTTTCTGGGGATCGAGATTGACACCGTCAACAGGTTCTGCCACTTTCCTCGGGACAAAGCGGAGGTGCTCAAATGCCTCATCGACTCCATGGAAGGGGCCAAGAAGGTAACCTTGAGGCAGTTGCAGCAGCTATTGGGGCACCCTAACTTTGCCTGCCATATTATCCCTATGGGGAGCACCTTCTTGTGATGCATGGCTAAGTTGGGAGGAGGGTGCACCAGGCCACATCACAGGTTGTGGGTCACAGAGGGTTTCTGAGAGGACCTACGAGTATGGAAGGTTTTTCTGAAGTGCTTCAATGGAGTTGCGCTATTGCAGGCTAATGGCGAGGAGCAAGAGCTACAGCTGTTCACAGACGCAGCGAGGGCATTAGGGTTTGGGCACATTTCCAAGGGGAGTGGTGCATGGAAAAATGGTCACTGGAATGGGAGGCAGCGGGTCTGCTTGTCAACATCACCCTGTTGGAATTCTTCTCCATAGTGGTTGCCCTGTACTTATGGGGGGGTGCAGCTGATGGACCACAAGGTCCTCTTCAGGTCAGATAATATGGGGGTGGTGCACATTATTAATGGGCAGTTGGGGCCGAAGGGCCCAACAGGGGACTTAATGCGCATCTTCATCCTAAAATGCTTGCTTTTGAACATCTCTTTTAATGCCAGTCACATACCAGGGGTTGATAACGGGATTGCTGACGCTTTGACTCATTCACAGTGGTACCGGTTTCGGGAGCTGGCCCCAGTAGCAGAGCAGCAGTCATGGGCGGTACCCCCCTTCTTGTGGAGGGTAGTGACATCTCGACTTGGAAAAGCGTAGGTAACTCAATAGCACCGAGGACAAGGGAAGTATACCAGCGGGGTGTGGAACATTTTATGGGGATGCAGGCACAGGCATCATGGCTGGAGGATTGACCCATTCTGGTGGAACAGCTGTGCCAGTACATCATGTGGTCAAAGCAGAATGGGACGATACTGGGGGTGGTGGCCAGGCGCCTCGCTGGCTTGTCCTGCCTTTTCAGGGTTCTGGGAGTAACGGACACCACAAAGGTATTTAAGGTGAGGAAGGTCCTGGAAGGGTGGGCGAAGTCAGTCACCCCGCACCAGGACAGAAGGCACCCAATCACCCCAGCGAACCTTGAGAACATTAGTGGGTCCTGCTGAAGGTCTGTTGGACCCCATTTGAAGTGCTGCTGTTCGATACCATGTTCCTGTTGACCTTCTGTAGGGCATTCTGGGTATCAGAGATTACCCAGCCATTCCAGAGAGCTAATCATATAGGGCTGAAGGAAGGGGATGTTCTGGTGATGGAACGGGGGGCCTGGGTGAAGTTCCAAAAGAATAAGACTGACCAGGAGTGGAAAGGCCACTGGTGCTTGGTACAGGCCCCACCTGGGGTGTCTTGGAAGGTCCAGGACAGGGTGCAGGCCTACATGGCAGCCATGCCTAAGACAGGGGGCATCTTTTTTAGGCATGCAGATGGGTCTTCAGTCACTGCAAACCAGTTTAGAGCCATTTTGGCTAGTGCAGTCCAGGAGGCAGGGATGGATCCAAAGGAGTACGGGACACACTCCTTCAGAATTGGAGCAGCCACATATGCTAGGAATCTGGGATAGGCAGATGGCAGTCACAGACATTTTTGAGGTATGTGCACCCCCATTTGCAATAATAACCTTTTGTTTTCCAGGGTCCCCCGCAGGTGATGGTTTGAGCAGGATCGGTGGCCAGATATTCATGCTGCAAGGATAATCAGGGCAAGAAGGCAGCTCTGGTGGAATGGGTCATCCGAACATACCAACTAGTGGCTGGAAGGCAGAAGACCATGGACTTGCTGTTGGGGGCATGAAGAGGGGAACCATGGGGGAGTAGCCATTGCATGCCTTGCTCACCTCACTGAACAGATCTGTCAGTTAGCAGGCCAGAGGGGGAGCAGCGGTGCCTGTCCCACAAGGCCCTCCTCAGGATCGGCTTGGGGAATGAGTAGGGTCAGGCAGAAGCTCAGGGGACCATGGAAAATACATAGACAGACACAGGCTTTTTGGCAGAGTAAGGTGGCTGAGACGTGCTTGGACCCAAAAGGGGGGTAGAGCTGTGTTAGCAGGGGCAGGCTTGGGTCTTGGAGGAAGTAGGGGAGCAGTCGGCTTGGGGGATCAGATGTCGTCCATCCTCTGGCGGCTTGGGAGGATCACAATGACATTGAATGATTGGTAGGGGCTATAATGAGCTGAATTCTTCTGAAGGGCTCATGACCCCCCTGCTCTGGTTGGCGTGGAGGCTGAAGCTGAGCATCCTGACCCAGGGGAAGGGTCGAAGTCCACCTCCAGCAGGTACAACTATCCTGCAAGGCTAACGGTGCCTGACAGTGGGGTGGCCAAGTAGTTTTGGCCATTACAACCTCGGACCGTCGATCCTCCTGTGTGTGCATGCTGCTCTCAATCTGGTTTGTAATCAGTAAATGCATGGCTGTGGTCATTTCCTCCAAGATTTGTGTCTGTGCCTTTATTTCTGGGAAAGGGGTTTATGGAGGGATACCAGATAATGCTGGATGCAGACTGTGTGTCATACATACGAGACATGAAGTTCCCTGCCAGCCCTGCTGTTGCTATTTCCATTTTTGCTTTGTCAAAGCAGCATAATAATGTTTTACTTTGTCTTTTTTCCACCTAGCAAGCCTTGCCTGGGGTGACGTTCACAGCTTGGGATGTACTGTTTCCATCTGGCACAGAGTGTAGACACAGACTGAGTTTGAGATCAGCCGAAGAAGTTCAGTTCTTGACCTGAATTGACCAGTCCATCCATCCAGCTAGAAGACTGACTCCGTCATCCTTCAGTGAAGACACTTAACAGAAGATCAACATCAGATGAGTTGGACAGTACACAGTCATAAACATAAAAAAGCACAGCGGCTAAAGGACCCAAAAGAGGAGCCAACAATCACGTCGGAAGCATTAACACAAAACATCAGCTGCAACTCTACCACAGTCACAAGCCCAACAACTAGGGCACGCTAAAAAATAAATGTTATTTAATACAAGCGTAGCACCCCCCCCCCGTCAATGTACGTTTCACATCATACAGATGCTTTATCAAGACATTGGTGCCACCAAGTGTTACCATTTAAACAGCACAATACCATATATCTAGGATTAGAATAATCACCATATTGCACCTAAAAGATGAATAAAAACAAATAACCCTAATGACACACTATAAATACATACCATAAATACTATAAATTATAACTACTATAATTATAAAAGATTACTAAATAGATGCTACTAGCAGGATAGCACAGACCTGAAAAATACAGACATGTACCTAGAAATTGAGCCTTAATTATTTAAAAGCTAACTATGTAAATGAGAATATTATATTGCATTATGTTACACTAGCAATAATACATGTTTCACATATATAGAAATCAAGGGATCATTTTTAACTGAATAAATCTATAATACCAAAAACCACCAGATATAAAATATAGGAGCTGTATTACTTATTTAATTTAGAAATTATTTTGTTTTTTAAGCAACTGTGCCAACTGAAAGTGTTCATTCAGTCCTGGATAAATACAGGCTCCCAATGTATACTGCCAAAATGTCTCTCTACACATAAGAAGATTGTCCAAATCGCCACCTCTAGGTCCAACAGAAACATTTTCCAGGCCAATAAAATGAAATTTATGTTCCTTGCCTTGTTTACTCACATGAAGTGCAAGGGCATTGTCTGCAGTACCTATTTGGATATGTCTCACGTGTTCCAGAATACGTATCCTTAATTTTCTCTTAGTTTTCCCGACATAGAAGCATAAACATGTACACAGTGCAACATATGTAATGGCTTCAGATCCACAAGTAATGAAATCTCTAATATCATACTCATTCTGCTTAATAAGAAGCTTTTTTTCCCAACCTGGATATATTTACATGCAGTACAGTAACCGCATTTCCAGCAGCCCAAGGGAAGGTCCAGTGTTATCTCTCTGTTTGGTACGGAGGAGCTGTGAATAATGCTATCTCAAAGATTTTTTCCCCTTCTGTATGTAACTTGAAGGTCTACTGCTTTTATATATCCCTTAAGGCCGGCTCAATGTTCAACATATGTAAATTCCCTTTTATGATATTCACAATGGCATAGCTCTGGGGGGTAAAAGTAGTAACAACATTAGGACTGTGTTTCTTCACATCATCTCCAAATTCACCATTAGCTATGTTTCTTTTTAACGTTCTATTTTTCGGTATTAGGAGAGAATCTCTTTTTATTTGATCCACCTCACTCTTAGCTGTCTCCAAACATGTAGGAGAATACCCCCCCTTCAAACCTTTCCAGCAGGAGTTTGGAATTTGCCACATAGTTCTCATGGGTACTACAATTGTGCCACTGTCAAAGGTGATTTTGCGGTCACGGCGCTGAACCACCTTTCGGGACCAAGTACCGAAACGACATTGTCACTGTTCATGAGGTATGCCTCCCAAAACCCTATGTTGAAAATCTGGTGAAAAAATTCCCAAAAATGACTGTTTTACGAGTGTGTGTTGCACATTTCCTACGGACACTCGTAGCTTTGCAAATTTTTAATATTTTCACTCCAGATTTTCAACATGTCCATTTTGCCACACCTCCTTATAAGCAGTACAGCTGTCATTTTTCATATCTTGCCCAAAATGTGTTTTTGCTCATGTAGTGCCCAATGGCACGGTCAGTGTGCAAAATCAATGTTAGGGACAGATTAAGAAAATCACAGTGACACTGTTCATGAGCAGAAGTCTTAAAATGGCTATGTTGAAAATTTGGTGACAAGTCCATAAAATGACTGTGTTACAAGTGTGCACTGCACAGTTTCCACACACCCTCGTAAGTTCATAAATTTGTACAATTTTCAGTCCAGATTTTCAACACTGGCATCGTTCCACACCTCCTTTTGAACAGTACAGCTGTCATTTTTTCATACCCTGGCCGAAATGTGTTTTCGCACTTCCAGTGCAGAAATGCATGGTTGCTGCGGGAAATCTGTGTTTGGGACAGATTAAGATTAAGAATATGTTACCAAGGCCCTTGGTAAATCAAGATTCAGTAATGACTCCCTCGATCTCAAAATCCTGTCTCTCACACTTGATGAAGTGCTTAGTCCTCCGACCAGAATTTTCAACCTCTTCCTCAACCTTAGTCAGTTCCCGGACAGATGGAAACCTGCCCCTGTCACCTCTATCCATAAAAGTGGTGACAAAACTGCCCACGATAACTACAGACCTATCTCCCTACTGCCACCACTCTCCAAGGCACTAGAACGCATCGTCTCGGACCAGCTCACAGAATACCTGGATACGTACAACATCCTGTGCAAGCAACAACACGGGTTCCGCAAAGGTCACAGCACCTCCACAGCCCTACTTGAATTCACCGGCACAATCCACAACGCACTTGACTCCGGTGAACTAGTATGCTCAATCTATATTGACTTAACTGAAGCCTTCGACACCATCAGTCACTGCCTCCTGCTTGTCCAGCTTCAGAACACTGGGCTGTCAACTGACTCCATTGTCTGGTTTAAGAGCTACCTTGAAGAACGGTCCCAAACAGTAAGAATCGCTGATACACTCTCGGACCCTAGACTGGTCCACTTGGGAGTCCCCCAGGGCTTCATTCTGGGATCCCTCCTCTTCAGCCTATTCTTAAACTCACTACTGGACAGCTGCCCAGAACAAATAATTCTCTATGCTGACGATGCTGTGATCCTTACCTCGGACCCTGATCCAATCCAATTACAAAATAAACTTCAGTGGTCCTTCTCTTCCATCGAATCCTGGTTCCTAAATCATAAACTGCTTCTCAATCATAAAAAAAAAAAGTCTATGGTCTTCTGCAGCCCCCACAACAAAAATTAAAAACAACTCCACCTCTCCATTGCAACCGAACAAGAAGCCATCTTAGAGCAAACACAATTGTTCAAGTACCTTGGCATCACCCTTGATCCCCACTTCTCATACGCTCTCCATCTCAGCAATGTTGCAAAGTCTGCCAATGTGAGGTTAGGCATATTATTCCAGCACAGGAAACACCTAACTCCAGAAGCACTATCAGTGGCCGTCCAAAGCTCCATCATCAGTATCATAGACTATGGTCTTATCATATATGGGTCTGCAACTACCACTGCTTTCAAATGTATCGTGACCTCCCTGAATAAGGCCTGTCGTCTCATCACTGGCTCACATCGCCATACCCACACGTGACCTTTATTACCAATCTGGATGGCTTCAACTGGACAAACGCATAAAATACCAAACCTGCATCACGGCCAAGAGAATTGTAATGGGGCTTGCCCCACCTGGTGTCTGTGCCCTCCTTAAGCCTAGACATAGGAACGTCACTACAAGGAGATCCAATTCCCATCTACTACATATCCCATGATGTCGCACAACCCAAGGACAAAGATCATTCGCCTATCAGGCATCCAACTGGCTCAACTCTGTTGGCAGTGACATAGCGACTGCTCCAACACTCGGCCTCTTTTAGTCCAAGCTGCGCCTCTCACTGCTTGTATCCTGCGATTGCACATCTTAACATTTCCACCGTTCCACCTGCACATGCCCCAGCACCCAGCACTTACAATCAGCTTTGCATCCCTAGCACCTCACTTCCGTCATATTCCTCGACAAGGCCCCTGGCTGCACTGTCTCCCGCCTCGCCCACCTCCCCGTATCTCCACTCCTGCCCCCACCCCAACCACCTCTCGTAATTCTACTACCCACTGCACCTCCTTCCCTCGATCTCCCACCCTCACTCCCCCCCCCTCTCCTTCCCTTGTCTTGCTCATAGCACAGTCTTTGTACTGGTTATTGCATGTCTGTAAGTCAATGATTATATGTTTGTAACTAAAAATGATGACTGTTGCACACACTGATGTGGAACCTTTGTAAAAGAGCCTCGGCTCAAAGGTATTGTAATCAAAGATTGAAATAAATAAATAAATAAAATAAATAAGAAAATCACAGTGACACTGTTCATGAGCGGCGGTACCAAAATGCCTGGGTTGACAATCTGCTCTAAAATATCCGTAAAGTAATTACATTATGGGTGTGCGTTGTGCAGTTTCTATGCACGTTCGTGACTTCAGTTTTTTTATATTTTCACTCCAGATTTTGAACATTGCCATTTTTTACACCTCCCCATGAACAGTATAGCTGTCATTTTTCACATCCTGTTCGAAATGTGTTTTTGCACCTGTGGTGCCAAATGGCGTAGTCACTGTGCAAAATCAGCTTTTGGCTAACAAACTGATATTGCCACTGTTCATGAGGTGGGGGTTACAAAAAAACCCATGTTGAAAATGTGGAGTGAAAATACCAACGAATGCCTGGGGCATTAGGGTTTCCGACCATAACGCCCCTTCCTGTAGAGACTGGCAGGCATCAGGAGTGTGACTTGGGATTGCCACCTGTAACGCTTATGCCATTCCACCCCCACCCCCACCGTGCAGCCAGTGACAGACATTGAGGTGTGACTTGGACTCTTCGGCCCCAGAGTTCACTGCATTCTCCTATACTGCACCCATCTCACCATATTTCCATATGGAACAGGGTAAGCATAAAGCCCAAAGACCCCAAGGCACGCTGTGACACTTGTCAGAGTCTGCAGGGTAGGGTGTGGTGAAATGGCGTGGCCGTTATGCCTGATGACCCAAAAGCACACCCCAATGCCTGACAGTCTCTGCAGGGTGGTGGTGGGGTTGGCTTCAGTTCAATACTTCACTGCTATTCCTATTATGCATCTCTCTAACTCCTACACTACCAATGCCAATGCCAGCAAGCAAACATCTGACGTTGACAAATGCTTGTTTAAAGCTTGTCATATGTTTGACCCTAGCAGAGCAAAATGGCTCAATATGACTGAAGATAGCGTGTTTGATGGCATACCATTATTTGAGGAGAACATTAAAGCAAGAATAGAAATTCTTACATACAGAGATTTCTTAGTAGAGATTAACTGTGACAACATGATTAGTTTTTGGAAAAGTATGTCTGAACGATTTCCAGAACGGTCCCAGATTGCATTTCATTGCCTCTCAGTGCCAATAAACAGTGTGGATGCTGAACGCTCATTTTCAGCATATAGTGATATACTGCAGGATGACCACAGATGAATTAATTCTTCAACTTGTCTATGTACAACATGCTGTTCCAAAATGCTGATAACATTTGATTGCTCTTTTCTATGTCTCTGACTACAATCCAGGTAAGTCAGTAACTGTTTTGTGCTCAACACAGTTAGATAGGGCTCATTTTATTTGGTTTTTACAACAAAATATGCCTCACTCTTGTCAGTGCCTGTCATTTCATGTTATTTTTTTGAAGTCAAGTATTCAAGTTCAATTTAATGTGCAGGTAATTCAACGCAGCACTGGTTTACATGTTATTACCGCAGATCTAGAAATTGTGTGCAAGGGACAGGTGGCATAAAAATGTTGCCTGTCACACATATCTGGGCCTGGAATGTTGCCCAATGTAAATGTACGTTTGGGCAGAACATGTCAAGTTGTGACTTTCTCTAGGTTGCTGTTTGTTTGCACTAAAAGATGAAGCAGCTGGGAGTGCTTCTCCAAACGCTGGATATGCTACTGCAACAAAGCTTATATTATTTAATCCCAAGCATCAACCCAGTGGTACTGAGTGATGTTGTCACTGCTACATCTGGTGCATGGAATGCCACCCTGTGAATCTAAACTGTTTGAGAGGAACCTCAGACACTCAGTTGTCTACTTCTTCTTGTATAAAGCCATGTGCTGTGACATCCCACTACACAATGCTTCGGCTGCTGCAGCATAGAGTGCCAGTGTTAGACGTTTCAGGACTTTCTCTCTCCCTAGATGGTCTCAGGGCTTCTGTACTAAAGTTTTTCTCCATGCAAGTCTTACTTTACTGGCAAGCAGATGAGGTTGTTGTTGTTGTCTTGTTGTCAGTCATTCATTCATTTCTTGATTTCTTTAGACACAGTACTGTCTTAACAGATGCAGCTGGCACTAGTCTATTCTCCCTCAGTGTCACAGGCAATCTCAGCATATGCTGTTTCAGGTACACTGCCATGCAAATAAAGATGCTGAGAGGGATGTCACAACATCATTCAACAGCACATGTATGTTGTATGTTGTGCTACATATGTGTACCTGCATCTGGTGGGACACTACTGCTTGAGTGCTTGGGGACCGTAGGTTAGTGGGAAGTGTGGCAGAAGAATCAGTAAAGAGAAATACATCAGCATGAATCACAGAATTATTCTTCAGAAGCTGTCAAAAAAAATCTGTTTGGACTCTTTCCTGAGTCCAAAAAACTATGTAACTGTTGGGATGCTGCGGGATGCACTGCAAGACAGGTCCATTCCAATTCTGTTCAGTTCATTGAATGATTAAATTATTTCACGGTGGTGGATCTGTTAGCATTTCAGCTCAAGGTCAACTTGCATGTGAGAGGATTCTCAAATATCTCAGTCGAGTCATGTAATGTTGTCTCATGTGCATGTTGTCAAGTACTGTATGGACATGCAACATCTTACTAATGAACCAGCATAATATTCTGTGGTGATTTGCATATGCAGCCCATGATTCTTTGCATTGTAGGGGCATGTGTGATTTTGTATATCTTACTAATGTAATGTGTTTGGTGTCACAACTGTTCTCTAACGTTTCATATGTTTTTGGGAATACTATGGAAGTAGTGTACAGTATTTTCTATGTTACAAAACAGAGTTGATGTGCAGATGCTGCTGCAACTTCATGAAATGATTTGCCTTTGAAAATGTTAACAAAATATTTTCCACCAGAACATTTATGTAAGTAAATAATGTTATGCAAAGTGAAATTGCTCAACAGGGTTAAAATGCTTTGGTGTCACAGCTGTGTCTTTCCTGCCTGTCTGCAGCCCAAGTGCCACAAATTAAATTTTGCTTCGGCAACTTCTTTTAGCAAAGAGAGAGTAAATTTCAGGCAACACAGACTGATAAGAGTTCTGTCATTGAATTAACATGTTATGGTTGCAGTAAATAAGTTGAACACTGCAACCTTAACATGTTAATTCAGTGATAGAATTCTTAATCAGTCTGTGTTGCCTGAAATGTGCTCTCTCTTTGCTACAAGAAGTTGCTGAAGCAAAGTTTAGGTTGTGGCACCTAGGCTGCAGACAAGCAGGAAAGACATGGCTTTGACACCCCAACAATCTTTTCTTATTCAGGCTGCACACAAGGTTGGTCACCAGTTAATCAGACATCTGGCAGGTATTTCGGTGGTGGTCTTAAACTTTTGTTTTTTTTGGGGGGGGGGGGTCTGCCATTCCTGTCTCTGGATCTCCAACAGCCCTGCCTATATGCTGTATTGTTTGAGAGGTTCTTGAGTGAGTTAACAAACACCACATAGATTTTGGTAAGAGTTGGCCTGCTGTTACCAGAAAAACTAAATCTGGTCAGATCCACCATGGCTGCATACTGAAGTTAGTGAAGTTGTGTGGAATTGTTAAGGAGGTACGAGAAACAACACAATGATTTGTAAGTAGTAAGATTTGTTTTAGTTTCTGTTCTAAGGAAGGCATACACATTATTAGGAAAATATATGGAGGTGTACATTTTAATGGAAGGAATAGGAAGCAATATAGGTTTACAGAAGAACCCCAGAGCAAATGCTACTGAGGTAAGTGTTATCCCAGATGGTATTGTCCAGACAGCCACAATTTAAAGAAAACACAATTGCACATACCTCAATAATGCAAAGCATCATGGAAAACATATGCAAATCCCCAAGATGGTACAGAAGGTGGCAGTACATGAAAAAGTAATGGCTGGCATATGTTCAGCCTTGGGATTATTTACACCGTTTTGGTTTTTTATTTTACTTATTTATTTTTTTATTTATTTCAATCTAGGATTACAATACCTTTGAGCCGAGGCTCTTTTACAAAGGTTCCACGTCCGCGTGTCAACAGTCATCATTTTTAGTTACAAACGAGTAGTCATTTATTACAGACATGTAATAACCAGTACAAAGACTTGAGCTATGAGCAAGGCAAGGGAAGGAGGGTAGGTGGGTGGGGAGGAGAGGGTAGGAGATCGAGGGAGAAGGAGGTGCAGGGGTAGGGGAGTCAGGGAGGTGGTTGGGGGCGGGAGGGCAGGGTGGAGATACGGGGAGGTGGGAGGGCGGGAGACAGTGCAGCCAGGGGGCCTTGTTGAGTGAATATGACAGGTAAGGTCCTAGGGGTGCAAAGACTGATTGTAAGTGCTGGGTGCTGGGGCATGTGCAGCTGGAACAGTGCAGATGTTAAGATTTTTTTGTTGTTGTTAGAAAAACAGGGTTTTTGTCCATGAGGTGATGTAAGTTATATTTAAGCAATGTGCTGATGTCAGGAAGTCAGGTGTAATGATGGACTGTTAGCAGAGAAAATGTGATAGTAACTTTCAGAGGGGGTCACTTTTGATAAGGGCAAGGCAGTTATGCTTGTGATAATTTGAATATTAGGAAAGTGTGAGGTCTCTGCAGAAGTGGAGTACAAATATGCACATTTTCATAAGTATGTGCTCAGAGTGCAAGCAAAAGTGATATGCAGGTTTGTTTTAGAAATAGATAAAAATAGTGATACGTGCAATTAATAGAAAGATAATTACATAAACATATATATATATATATATATATATAGAGAGAGACAGACAGACAGGCAGAATAGGAATGGCAGTGAAGTATTGAAGTGATGCCAACCCCACCCCCACCCCACAGAGATGGACAGGCATTAGGATGTGCCTTTGAGTCATTGCCCATAATGCTCATGCCATTTCACCTCACCCTACCCTTCAGACACAGACAGGTGTCAAGGTGTGCCTTGGGGTGTTCAAACTTTACACTCACCCCATTCCATAAGAAAATATGCTGAAAATGGGTACAGTATAAGAGAATTGAGTGAACTTTGGGGCTGAAGAGTCAAAGGCACACCTCAATATCTGTCACTGGCTACAGGGTGGGGATGGGGGTGGAAAGGCATGAGCATTACTGCTGACAATCCCAAGTCACACCCCGATGCCTGTCAGTCCCTGCAGTGCAGGGTGTTATGGTCAGAAACCCTAGTGCCCTTGGTGTTTCTTGGTATTTTCACTCCAAGTTTTCAGTATGGGCTTTTTCTGACCCCACCACATGAACAGTGACACTATCAGTTCATTAGCCAAAAGGAGATTTTGCACAGTGACTGTACCATTTGGCACCACAGGTACAAAAACACATTTTGAACAGGATGTAAAAAATGGCAGCTGTACTGTTTATGAGGAGGTGTAAAAAATTGGTAATGTTGAAAATCTGGAGTGAAACTATAAAAAATTGGTGAAGTCATTACTCTGCTCTTGCTAATGTATACTTTTTTCCAAATTCCTATGCATCCCATTATTTTCATCTCTATTACTGTTATGTGACTTCTTAACCTAGCAACAGCATTTAATGCATTACATTATAAGGACAAGTAAATGTTTTAATACATTTGCAGACAGTTACATAAACTTAAATATCCTTCATAGAATAATTTAAATTTAGTAACAGTGGTAGTACAAAGCAATCGCTCAGACAACTTGAAAACTATAACTACTTTATATATATTTTTTAAGTTTATTTATTTATTTGATTCCAGGATTACAAGTACCTTTGAGCCAAGGCTCTTTTACAAAGGTTCCACATCTCATGTTACAGTAGACAACATAAATTGCAACAGGAAAAAAAACCATTGGTATTGATTTAGAGACAGGACATAAACCATACTGTGCTGGGAAGGGGACAAGGGATTAGAAGAAAGATCATGGGAGGGGAAAAACGGAAATAGAGTGGGTAGCAGGAGTTAACAGAAGGAAACAAGGGATGGGATGTGACTTGCACATTGACACCCCATAAGGACTCTAATGGCGTTATACAGTGGCAGGCAGAGTGACAATAGTTGGGCCACATAGCAAACTCAAGGGCACACAGACTCTAAGGCTCTTTCACTCACTTAGGGGACCACAACAAGCAACAGCAGCAGCAGCCCCTCTTTGCCTACTGGCATCATGCAGTATCTGGCACCTTACCTGCCGTGTGCCTCTGAGTATGCAGTCTGGCTTGAATAATGTTGCAGCACCCCACCCACCCACACTGGTATCATGCAGTGGCAGGTAAGGTAACAACAGCACCCAGGCCATGCAGCAAATTCAGGGTCACATAGAAGCTAAGCGCCCCCCCCCATTCAGGGGCACACAGCTAACAGCAGCAGCATGGAGAACTGCCAGTGCTTACACCATCAGCAGCCCAGCTCACCCACCCAGCTTAAAAAAACACTCCCAAAATTAAAAACAAACTAGTGGCACAGACTGGTGGTGCACAACACTGGCAAGTGGGAGATTTCGGTTTGTGAGATGAGCTGATCCAGACTCCCCTGCCCTAGGCTGGTAGGGTTTAGAGCATGATGCAGAGGCACTACATGCAGACCCTGGGGGGGGGGGCATACTTCAGCAGGAAGTGGGGGCTGTCCTGATGATGTGGGTGACCACACAGTGTTGTAAGGCCCTCCAGGTTGGTTGAGCCCACAGAAATGCACTCAGATCAGCAAGCATCCCTTGAGCCCCGCTAGCTCAGCAATGCTAACAGTTCAACTTCCCAGAGACACACATTTAAATAAACACAACTAAGAACACCCAACTGCCCCCCTCCCAATTCTCCAGGTGTGCTGATACTAAGCTTTTTTAGGTTTTAATTATGCAGTGTAAAAATAGCTGAGGCACATACTTGTTTTCTACACAAAAACTTTACTGTCTGAATGGAGAGCAGTTGTATCAACTGATCAAAAGGTTAGATGCAGAGCAATTAAACTTTATACCTGACACCCCCATCCATACTGTCCAGCTTAATCCCCTGAGTGGGGTGAGACTTAACTTTTGTTGTTGTTGTTGTTTTAAATCATCTAGTGTGAAAAACATTTAGGAATATACTTTTTCTACACAAAAATGTTACTTTCAGCTTGGTGAGCAGTCACATCAGCTGATTGAATGAAAGGTCAGATGCAGGAGCAGTTAAACTTTAAGTCTGACATCCCCACCCCTGGAACCCAGTCTGATTTCCATGAGTGTGCTGATTCTTATCTTTTTTTTAATATAATCTAGTGTAATATAAATAATAAAAAAAGTTTAGGCAAATACTAAATGAAAACTGTGCTTTCAGGATGGAGAGCAGTCCTCAGTTGATGGAAAGGTCGGAGGGAAACATGGGTGGTTAAATCAAAGCATGGATACTTACAGTGAAGCAGCGTGTGGGTTTTCTCACTGATTCTATAAGCAGCAAAGCAGAAAGAATACACAGCACAGCAGCATTCATTTTAAGATGCTGAAATCCTGGGGATTTTGTGCAGTAACATGCGAGTTCCGTGAGGCACTGGAGGAAGAATTAAAAATCCGCAAACAAAGCAGTATTCCATGATTTTTACCTGTTTTACCAAGAAAATGGAAAAACCAGGGTCCTTGAGGAGTGTAGATCTAGGAATGTTATGATGCCCTTATACAGATCCATGGTTCGGCCCCATCCTTAGTACAATGTGCAGTTCTTTTTCCCCACATCTGAGGAAGGATATTGATATAATGGGGAGGGTACAGAGGAGAGTGACAAAGTTGGTGGATGGCTTGAAGAACATGGGCTATGAGGATGGACTGGCTGAACTGGGACCATTTATGTTTGGTTGCGTATGCAGCCAAAGCAAACATACTGTGGCGATACAAAGAATAGGGGTTGCAGTGGTGAGTCAGTGTAGCATCCAATGCAACTCAGGCTGCAGGGGGCTTGACACTGACAGCCCAAGCAGGAGCAGGAGCAGACTGACTGTGACGGTGTTCAACCTGGTTGATGGTTGGGAAACTTTATGTAGTTGAAAGGATAAAGCCACACCAATTGTGGAATGGCTCCAACCTTTCATCTACAAGACGCCACCTATAAGACTTCACCCAGCAATCAGCTGTGCACCTTCATGCTTGGCCTGCTCCCCCCCCCCAAATAATCCTGGTCTTATGTTTTATTTCATACTGTAACATTTAAAAAAAATAATCTGGTAAGCATTCTGGGAAAGGTCACCAAGTCTGCCGAGACAGCATCTGACTTCTAAGATTTTCTGCCCGTCACCTGTTTTCCTGATCAGGTTCCCTTTTCTCTCCAGTCACAGATGCTGATACAAAACACAAATCTTCTTCCTGTGTCAGGTATGATTCACCCTATAAATAACCAACTGCAATCCTACAGTGCACCCCCTCCGCCTTCACTCCTCCTTCTCACATCCATGTATCCCCTCCTCTGATCCAGTCTGTTCTCCCCCACCCCATGATAAGCACGCAAACACTGGCTGCCTTCATTTCCACAGCAACTTGTGCCTTTAACTGCACAGCTCACCTCACCATAACTGGCCCCATCCACTGCCTCCCTTGCCACCAATTCACCGTCATGTCTCAGAGTCCTCTTTCATTATTTGATTGCCACTGTCTTCATCCACTGACACTAGTTTCACTATAATTAGTTTTTCTTACCGTATCTTTTGGTGGTGCTTCACAGGTGCAGGGAGATGATGAGGAGCAGGCAGAGGGCAGCCTAAACTCTCACTGTCTTCACTCTTAGCAAAAATAAATGGTATTTTATGTTTTCTTCTCTCTCTTGCTCACAGTACAGACAGCTGGTGAGACCCCATCTGGAGTACTGCATCCAGTTCTGGAGACTCCATCTCTGCAAAGACATAGACAGGATGGTGGCAATCCAGAGGAGGGCAACTAAAATGGTACAGGGTCTGCACCGGAAGACATATGAAGAGAGACTTAAGGAGCTTAATATGTATAGCCTCAAGGAAAGGAGGGAGAGGGGGACATGATCAAAACTTTCAAGTACCTCAAGGGAATCAACAAAGTCCAAGAAGGTAGCATATTTCAGAAAAAGAGGTGTGCAGGAAAAAAGGGGCACAATTTGAAGAAAGAGGGGGGACATCTCAGAGGTAATGTGAGGAAGTATTTTTTCACAGAGAGGGTTGTGGTTGCAAGGAATGGCCTTCCTGAGGAGGTTATGGAGTCAAAAACAGTGGGGGATTCAAGAATGCATGGGACAGTCATAAAGCAATTTTAGGGGGTGGGGGTAGGAGGAAGTAAGCTGCTGGTTAACTAGGATCTGCAGTTTATCCATTAGGTAGGGAAATGAGCAGACTGGGTGGGCCAAGCGGTCCTTATCTGCAGTCAAATTCTATGTTTCCCTACAGCAGAACCATTGCTACAAACCTCATTCCTGCATTAAATATTATAACCATAATAATCCCACTTAAAATAAATATAAGATTATGATCCAGCAATGGTTATCTTTCCCCTTTCTTATGGCAACCCAATCAATGAGATTGCCAAGGAAATGCAAGGAGCAATACAAAGGAAGCTGGAAATATGGCGGATCTGTGAGTACTCTGGAGGCTGTGGAGTAGCTCCATGCCATAAATTATTTGGCTTGACTGTATTTTAACCAGGCATGCCATTGTTGCCTAAGAGCAATTCAGAAAGATTACTGGCTTAATCTTGAGATTTGACTGTGCTTAGCAGGATGCAATCCTCTGTTTTTATATTTCTATTTTATATATATATATATATATATACCTGGAGTTTCCTGGAGTTCCCTGACTGTGTCTAGTGGAAAAGCTGAGAGGTGGAGGTCAGAGGTTAAGTGCTGATGGTGCAGAGCCTGAGGGTATGGCGGACGGCTTGCAATGTGTGACTGAGGACCCCCTGTGGATCACAGAGGTGGGCAGGAGAGGACACTATCTGAGAGAAGAGTGTAGCGCAGGAGAGTGGTTTTGGTCCTAGAAAGGATATCAGGGCTTATTTAGACTATTATCGTATTGCTCAAACTGTGACGTACGCAGCAGCTTGAAATCAATGCTTAGAAAGCAGTTTTACATAAAATCCTTTGACTCTGCTTAAATCTTTCATGGCCATGCTTTCTTGGACTAAGCATCGAAGGTTATTTAACTTCCGCTAAGAACATAAGAAATGTGCATTCCAAGTGCAGGGTGTGAGACATGTCCAGAGTGGTTTCCAGCAAAGCCCTTGGAAGTCGCAGTAAAAGTGGAATATGAGCTTTAATTGAGTGTATTTATTATGTCTCAGGTTTCTGTGTGGTATTCATGCAGTATTTATAGAACGTTAAACTATTAGGCTGGGCTTTTGACTTCTGATAGAACCATTGTCCCTACCGGCCCTGCAATATGAACAGACTAGATAGACCAAATGGCCTTCTTCTGCTGGCTTCTTCATATGTTTGTATGTTCATATTGTTGAAGTTTATGCATTTACTGTATATCTGTTGTGCAATATGGTTAGTACAAGAAAAAAAAAACTGTTGGCAGGTTCTCTGATAATGCTGCTGGAGTCAAACGGGAAAAAAAAAATAACAGTAAAACCAAAAAGAAAGGAAAAATCCCCTGGGAAAAAAAATCATTCTAAATTACTTGAAAATGTGGCATATTGGCTATGTTGAATCTGAACTGGCGAACAGGAGCTATAAACCCTTTGTTAGAAGGGATATTGTCAAAGGTCAAGAAAATGTTCTTGAAAATAGTTTCCTGATATTATGTATGATAGGAAGTAAGAATAAGCACTTGTCAATGCCGAATGTTGTCGCGCTGGCATTGGCAGTGGCAAAGCTAGAGACACATGCACTGTGATTTTGTTAATGTGTCCCAAAAAGTGATTTTGCACAGCAAGCATGCCATTGTGCGCCACAGCTGTGGAAATGCGTTTTGGGCAGGCTGTGAAAAATGGCAGCTGGACTCTTGATAAGGAGGTGTGCACAAATGCCAGTGGTGAAAATGTGGCATGAAAATATTGCAGTCTGACGAAGTTACAAGGGTGCGTGGAAACTGCACAATGCACATTTGCAACAGTCATTGTATGGACTTTCGGCACCAAATTTTCAACATAGGCATTTTGGGACCTCTGCTCATGAATAGCGTCACCGTCATTTCTGAAAACTGTCCCGAAAACTGTTTTCGCACAGCAACCGTGCAATTCTGTGCCGGATGTGCGAAAACACATTTCAGCCAGCTTAACTGTTCATAAGGAGGTATGGAAAAATGCCAATGATGAACAGCTGGAGTGAAACTATTACAAATTCACAAAGTCACGAGCGTGCGTGCAAACTATGCAACGCACACTCGTAAAACACTCATTTTATTGACTTCCATCCACAAATTTTCAACATAGGCATTTTAGGACATCTGCTAGTGAACAGTGTCACTGCCATTTTCATAATGTGTCTTGAACATGGACTTTCCACAGCGACCACGCTGTTCTGCGCTGGAACTGCAAAAACAGATTTTGGTCAGGATGTGAAAAATGACGCTGTACTGTTCATTAGGAGGTGCAGAACTAATGGCACTGTTGAAAATCTGAGTGAAAATATAAGTTTATGAATCCTTACGAGCTGCAGATGCAAAAACTGCACAACGACATTCGGTAACACAGTCATTATAATGGAGTATTGTCACCAAATTTCAACACATGCATTTTAGGACCTCTGCTCATGAACAGTGTCACTGTCATTTCATAATGTGTCCTGAACACTGATTTCGCTGATGACTGCACTATTCTGCACGAATGCGAAAACACATTACGGCCAGGATGAAAAAGCTTGACAGCTGTATAGTTCACAAGAGAGTATGGCAAAATGCCAATGTTGAGAATCTGGCATGAAAACATTGCGGAATTACTAACTTATGAGTGTGCATAGCAACTCGCTATGCATCTTATGAAATAGTCATTTTTTGATTTTTCCCATCAATTTGCTAACATAGGCTTTTTGAGAGCCCCCTCATGAACTAGTGGCACTGTCATTTGTTACTTGGTCCCGAAAGGTGATTCTGTGCAGTGACTGTGAAATCACCTTTTGGAAACGAATAACGCCATGACAGTGCAAGAATTCATGAGGAGGGGTCCTAAAAACCCCATGTTGAAAATTTGGGGCCAAAGTTCCCAAAAATGCCTGAGATATGCAGCAAAGTTGAAAAACCCCTATTTATTCCATTATACAGCTTATACAGCATTTATTCAGTTCGCGGTCGGCTTTGAAGAGTGCAGACGTGTTTCTGGTCCACTGAAGATCGTTGTGCTGGACTCCACAGGTAAGTATGGGGTGAGGTGTGTGGAAGGCAGGGTGCACAGAGGGTGGGTGCGGGTGGGGCAGGGAGACTACGAGGACGTTTCATTTACAGATGACACAAAAAAATTATGGCCAGTTTTTGTTTTAGGGGCTTTGGCACACTAGGTGGGCTCCCAGCATGCTACCTAAATGTTTGAGGGGTCTGTAGCATAATGGGAATTGGGCACCCCGCCGGCACACAAAAAGTGGGGGGCTGAGGGGATTGGGCACCCCCTCGGCATGTAACAATGGGTCTTTATGCCAACGGGAGTGGGTCTCCGCCAGCACACAAAGCAAAGTGGGGAGGCTGAGCCGAGGGATTGGGCACCTCCCTCGGCATTAAAAAATTGGGGAGGTGATTTATGCCGACAGGGAGTGGGCTCCCCCATCGGCACATACAGAGGGACAGGGTTAACCGACAGGGGGAATGGGCACCCCCGAAGTCAGCAGTTTGGCAGCTACTGTGCCGCCATGCTTATAATGTTGGCAAGCACGTCCAGGGAAGGTCCACTGCATCTGACGAGCTTTGCTCGGATTGCAGTGGACCTTTTCTTAGATGGCTTGCCACATTATGTGTGGCGCCGGCATGCAGTCTGATTGGGGAATGAGGGACGCACCTACTGGTGTGTGCCCTGCACTCGCCCAACAGTGACCGCGTCTCCAAAGCTGCACTACTGCAAGATGCTGGCTGCGCAAGCGCACCAACATAAAAATGATCAGGGAGTTCAGTTATTACCCATTCAAGATAATAGTGTCTTTATCACAAAAGATAAGATAACAGAGGTTGTGACAGATTTACAACACACAATAGAGGGTTGAAAGAAAATCAATAAAAGTGATATAATGGGCCCTGAGAGAATACAGAGTGGGAATATTCAGGTTCATAAAATGAGATATCTCGACCAATACTACAATCATTTTGAGCAGAATTGTCCCTCTTCACAATACTTTCTTTCATACATTAGTGAGGAAATAATAGGCCTCTTGAAGACTCAGCACACAGCAAACCTTATGCTAATGAAACAGTTAGTATTATACAATGGCAAGAAAAAATCCTGGACTCTGATTGGTCAGTCTTGGGCTGGACCCGTGCTATTATCCCAGTATAACATCATGGGTCTAGTCTCAGCCTCACTGTGAACCTGCAGATGAGCATTTTATGGAGCTTTTGATTGATTATTTCATCTTCTCTTAAAAAAACAAAAAATATTTTTCCACACAAAAACATCTTTAAAATGATTTTTTTTATTCTGTATAACAATGAGCCATTGTATAATAGCAATAATGCCCTCCAGGGTGTGTGTCGTTTGGGATAACATCACGCCTCAGTCGGATGCACTAGGCCTGCGGCCCTGTGCCCAACCACCTGAGGTGCGACGTTAATTTACCATGACACACACTCTGGAGGACATTATTGCTTAAATTATACACAATGATCAAGAGACAGCTAGGGAAGATAATGCTGTAAATGGAGTCAGATTACATGATGTGATCAGGCAACTGGACAAGATGTCTCCCCAGAAGAATTCATCTTCTATCGAAGGTGATAATCTAATAAAGCAAGATTTTCCAGTGAGACCTCATTTTAGCAGTATCCTTATACCAAGATCACCAGAAGGGAGTATGAAGAGAACACAAAAAAGAAGAAAACATGGTACAGTGGCTGTCTCGGTGGGTGGACAGGTATGGAGAAGTCAGGATAGAGTTACTGGGGATGTCGGCACAAAAAAAATAAAAGCAAGCAGAAGGGATGAAAGATCAAGCATATCAGCAGAAATGATGGCAGACAACACAAAAAGGGCAAATGTGGAACTGGGGAAATGCAGGACTTTTGTATAGTTCTTATTTATTTATTTTTTATTTATTTGAAAATTGGTAACCAGAAAAGGCACACTGAGCCAAGGCTCATTTCTAGGTGCGACCTGGGGGAGGGGAAGATGGAACAAGAGAACAAAATATAGCAGCTCAGGGATTGGCTCAGCTCTAGACAAACTCAAAGGCAAACTACAAGAAAACAGTCTGAGCTATTGGCCACACCACAATGACTTCACCACATCAAAGACAAAAGTTTAAAACTCATTTATTTTCACATTTGCTCCAGAATAAACAAGGTTGAAATAAAAAACCACAGCACATGGGAGAAAAGCTGACAATTGTGTCATGCCACAAGGCACAAAACAATTGTTGGCCTTTCTCCTGTGTGCAGCTATTATTTTAACCTTTTTTATACTGGAGCAAATGTGAAAATAAATGTGTTTTATCTTTGGTGTGGTGAAGATGAAACAAGCAGCAAGCAATACAACTGTCAAAACATCAGATCAACAATATTGTACAACGATTAGAATAAATAATAAACACATATGCATGTACAGAAATAAAGGGGTAGAGAAATCCAGCAGTGCACAACAATTGGTTAAGAATAATATCATTAAGAACAATAACCTGGATGGAAAAAGTTTCAAAACATCAGGAGGAAAGGAAACACGAACAGGTGGAGAAGGGCTGAAGTTTCAGCTGGTGCCTGAAGGAACCAGTTCATGAGGAGTAACGGAGGGAGGAGGGGAGTTTGTTCCAGTGAGGGAAGGCGATCAAAGAAGGCAGATTGTCCAGCAGAGGAGCGGGGGGTGAGGAGTGGCAAAAGACACCAGGAGAAAGGACTGCTGTGTGACTGGACTTCTCTGCTGGGACTATATTGCCCTCCTTCCCTCCCCTTCCCCACCCAAAGCTAATTCTACTTTTATAGGCACAGGATTTGACTGACGACAGGAACTTCCTGTTTGGGAGCAGGAAATGAGTGATCACAGAGCCACCAAAGACCCACCATCCTAGAAGGGCAAGAGTAGCTCTCCGGCCCCCTCTAGCTGCTGGAGGTCTGCCTCTGAGCAAGTTAAGGGATCTACTGAGAAATATAGGATATTCTTGTCTCAGAACAGGACAATCAGGAGCTTAAAGGGCACAGAGGCAGAAAGTAAGGAGAGAGAGAAAAAACAGGAAAGAGTAAGGATTGCAAACAGTTAAGGGCCAGAAATAAGACATGATGGGAGTGGCAGTGCAGTGGCTGTGGAGCAGCAGTCTCTGGGAGACGTTCTGGAGGATGCGTGTTGTTCCATCTGCAGGCACCTCTCTGGGCTGAGGAGGAGGTTGCTCATCTCCAGGCTGAGTTGGCCAGGATTTGTGGGACCTCCTCTTCCATCCAGGGACCACCAGTGCCACTGCCGTTGCCTCAGAGGTTGCCAAGAAAGAGGAGCGGTTGGACCACAGTGGGCTCAGGGAGGGTGAGGGTGGTGAAACAGAGGCGCATCCCTCCAGTTGTACCTCTCCACAATTCCTATGCCATTCTGGCAAAGTGTGGTTCCTCTATGGAGGCACCCGCAGTGGAGACCAAGGAGGATGCTGGGAACCTCCACAAAGGAGACCCACAGGAGGGTGGAAGGGACCCCGCAGAAGGAAACAACTCCTGGTGGGGGACTCCATTGTTAGGAAGGTAGAACGAGGGAGGAAGGGGAGAGGGAGGTAAGGTGCCTGCCTGGCGCCATGGCTTGGAGGGACAGGGAGCGAATCCTCAGGATTGCTGGAGCATCTGCACAGGGGAGGGAGCTGGATGTCATTGTCCACCTAGGGACAAATGATCTGGCTAAGAAAGGATTAGAGAAGTGCAGGAAGAGTTTGTGGAATTGAGGAGGGGCCTTAGAAGTAGCACACACGGTAACCTTCTCGGAGTGCTGCCCATCTATGGCAGGAGAAGCTGGGTGTTCCACACCAGGGATTCAATCAGTGGTTGAAAAACTGGTGTGGAGCTCAGGGAATTGGCTTCATTGGGGACTGGGGGTCCACCTGGAGTGATGCAAGCCTATACTGGCATGATGGGCTGCATCTGTCCAGGAGGGGAACCAGGATCCTAGGTGATAGGTTTAAATGCTTCATTGGCAAGCATTTAAACTAGCCAAGGGGGGAGGCACTGGAAAGGAGCAGGAAAATCCTAGCCCCACAAAAAAAATCATGGTAGTAAGTGCGGTAAACACCAACATAGAGGTGTCGATAGGGAGAAGGGCTGGGGTAAATGGAGAAAGTGACAAAGGCAAGAAGGACAGGGATGGGCAAAAAGGAGTAAAGCCATCAGGAAATGGAGGGTAATGAGTACCAATGCCCGTAGTCTGGGCAACAAGCTCCCTGAGCTGGTGACCTTGATGGAAGAGGGATGTCTGGATATTGTAGCAATCACAGAAACATGGTACACAGAGAACCATGACTGGGATGTTAACATACCAGGCATATAACCTACAGGAGAGACAGGCAGGAGAAGAGGGGAGGAGTAGTTTCTATGTAAAGGAAGGGATAAAAGCAACTGAACAAAAGAGTAAACAGGGAGGAAAGGAGGCACTGTGGGTCACCTTGGAGACTGGAAAGGGCACCACAATCTGCACAGGGGTTGTGTACAGACCCCCATGTCAGGGGGAGGGAATGGACAAGGATATGATAGAAGGCATTCTTAGAATGGCAGAGAAAGGGGAGATACTGTTGATAGGAGACCTGAATATGCCAGATGTTAACTGGAGCACATTTGCTGCAGCCACATCCAGGACCAGGGCCATTCTCGATGCCCTAGAGGTGGCAGGCCTCAGACAGCTAGTTTCGGAACCCACTCGTGAGGGAGCAATCTTAGACCTCGTACTTTCAAATGGGGGCAGTGAGAGGATCTCAGATCTAGAAGTGGGTTGCCATCTGGGAACAAGTGACCATCAAACAGTGTGGTTTATGTTAAACTCGGCTACAGAGTCAAGCCATACAAAAGTGAGGGTACTGGACTTCAAAAGGGCTGACTTTGGCAAGATGGGAGAGTGCCTCAGAAAAGCACTAGCAAACAGGCAAGAAGGAGGTGTGGAGCAACAATGGGGAATCATCAAAACTGCCATCACAGAGGCAACACGCCTTTGTGTGAAGCAAATAAACAAATCAAAATGAAAGAAAAGCCACTATGGTTCTCAAAAGAGGTGGCTGTGAAAGTCAGGAAGAAAAGATAGCATTCCGGAAGTATAAGGAAACACAGAAGGAGCAGGACAGAGACTGTACCAGTTAAGGCAGAAGGAAGCAGGAGGGAAGTCAGAATAGCAAAGGCCCAAACTGAGGAAAAGATAGCCAACTCGGTTAAGAAGGGGATAAAACCTTTATAGGTACATCAGCCAGCGAGAAAGACAAAGGAGGGATAGTGAGGCTGAATAAAATGAACAGTGGGTGGCAGAGGGGACAGTGAAAAAGCAGGGATACTGAACGAATATTTCTGCTCAGTATTCACAAAAGAGGAGGGGGGAAGTGCCTAATCCAATTAACAGAAGCACTCTTGATAGAGAAGAAAGGGTTCTGCAAGAACTCCTAAAACTGAAGGTGGACAAAGCAATGGGGCCTGATGGAATTCACCCCAGAATTCTAAATGAATTAAGGGGGGAACTAGTGAAACCACTAGCTACTCTTTTAATAAATCATGGGAGGATGGTGTGGTACCTGAGGACTGGAGGAAGGCAGATGTGATTCCCACAAAAGTGGGACCAAGACAGAGGCAGGAAACTACAGACCTGTCAGTTTGACCTCTGTGGTAGGGAAAGTGATGGAGTCACTTCTGAAGGAAAGAATAGTTAAGTACCTAGAGGCCAGTGTGGCACAGGACCCAAGGCAGCATGGGTTCACAGCAGGAAGGTCATGTCAGACGAATCTAATAGATTTCTTTGACTGGGTGACCAAGGTAGTAGACCAGGGAGGGGCTGTGGACATGGCCTACCTAGACTTTAGCAAGGACATTTGACACAGTCCCACACAAAAGATTAATAGTCAAATTAACCAGCCTGGGAGTGGGTCCCAGGGTGGTAGCCTGGTAAAACTTTGCTGGACAACAGGACACAGAAGGTAATTGTAAATGGAGTCCACTCTGAAGAAAGAGGGGTTACTAGTGGGCACCGCAGGGTTCAGTATTGGGTCCAGTCCTTTTTAATGTCTTCATAAGTGACATTGCAGAGGGATTGGAAGGAAAAGTATGCCTGTTTGCAGATGACTCAAAGATCTGCAACAGAGTTGATACACAAGGAGGTGTAGAAAGGATAAGAAGGGACTCGGCAAGGTTGGAGGAATAATCAGAAGTATGGCAGCTAGGATTCAATGCAAAGAAGAGCAAAATAATGCACCTGGGAAACAAGAACCCCGGGGAAGAATACACAATGGGGGGAGGTAGTAACAACAACAAAAGGAAAGGGAGCTGGGGTAATCATATCAGATGACCTTAAGGTTAGCAAGCAATGGAGAAAGCAGTAGGGAGGCTGGGGGTATACTGGGATGCATAGGAGAGGCATCAGCAGCAGAAAACAGGAAGTTGTTATCCCTCTGTACAGACAGTTGGTGAGACCCCATCTGGAGTACTGCGCCCAGTTCTGGAGACCCCATCTCCACAAGGACATAGACAGGATAGAGGCAGTCCAGAGGAGGGCAACCAAATGGTGCAGGGTCTGCAAGAGAAGTCGATGAGGAGAGACTAAAGAAGCTTAATATGTATACCCTTGAGGAAAGAAGGGAGAGGGGGACATGATAGAAACTTTAAGTACCTCAGTGGAATCAACAAAGTCCAAGAGGGTAGTATCTTTCAGAAAAGAGACGCAAGAACAAGGGGACACAATTTAAAGATAGAGGAGGGCGGTTCAGAGGGCAATGTGAGAAGTATTATTCTCAGAGAGGGTAGTGGATGAATGGAACAGCCTTCCTGAGGAGATTGTAGGGTCTAAAACTGTGGGAAATCCAAGAATGCATGGACAGACATAAGGCACTTGTTGGGGGGTAGGAAGAAATAGGCTGTTGGTTAACTAGGATCTGCGGCCTATCCTGTAGGTAGGGAAATGGGCAGACTAGATGGGCCAAGCGGTCCTTATCTGCCATCAAAGTCTATGTTTCTATGTTCCTGGAATGGAGGGAGCAAGAAGCAGGGAAAAGTTTGGATAGGAGAGAGGAGAGGTAAGAAGGAAGGGAGGCAAACCAGTATTTGGAAATGAAGGAGGAGCAGTGAGCCTGGTGGCAAAAGGGCAAAGGAAGGACAGCTAGGGATGAATACAACAAGCAGTGGTGTGTGCATGGGGGGGTGCAGGAGTTAGTAGTAAAATGGCAGAAGGAATTGAAGAGGTGCTCAGTCTTTCAAGGAAAGTGAAAGCAGAAGTACCATAGACCACATCCACGCAGTCGAAGACAGGGAGCCCCATTTTGGTACAACCTCCCTACGGACCTGCGAAGATAAGCAGTCTTTGTTGTGATCTAGGGCACCATGCTTGGGACGGAGCTTAACATGGACGGCATCAATGTGGGCTGCGAAGTCAAGCTTATAGTCGAGCCACACACCAAGGTACCTGAAGGACTGAACCACTTCAAGGAGGGGTGCCATCCAGAGTGATGAAGACTGGGGGGGGGGCAGTGAGTCTGGCCAGTTTCTGAGTGGAACCAAAGGTCATGGAAACTGTCTTCTTAGGGAAGAAGAGCTTATGCCAGAGAAATATTCTAATATATTACAGGAAGTGGTCACATCTCAAATAATGCAGGGGAATACATTTCCAAGAGATCTTATAAAAATGAAAAATGAAGTTTTAGATCTAAGAAAACAATGGGATGAATTTTTAAACAAGATGCAAAAGGGGACTTGAATAAATGATAACCCGTGAAATAGGCAACTCAAATTATATGTGGATAAATGCACCAGCTGTGCAGAACATAGTTTCCTAAAAGGGCACAATTCAACCTGGCTACTGCTATCTCCTGAAATGAACTTTAGAACCCAGTAACACTGAACTTATTTGGAATGCAAAGATTAGAAAGGGAAAACAACTAACACGCTCACTTGTGAAATTTTTTAAGAATTATTTTCAGATTCATCCTTGGCAAAAATTTAATTATTGGAATAGAATGTAGGGAGGCAATGTTTGAGGTGAACAGATTGATATAACTGTTAAGGACAGTACAGTAGCAGAGAGGGTACTGAGCAAAACCGATAAAATGGACTTGCTAGCTTTGTATCTGGCGGATAATAGGGGTGTGAGGTTACCGTACGTGTATGTGCCTCAGGACCTCCATGTGAATAAGCTTGCTCAACGGAGTCTTTCCTGCAATAAACTTGAACTTGAGCAATACAGAAAAAGACTCCTAGCACAATCCAGATAGAAACAGCTATAGTCAGAGACTGCTTTGGGAAAGAGGTGCATCCTAGCCCTATATCAAATAGATTCATGGTACTTGCTGGTTATGGGGAGTGACTAGTAAACAGCATGGTTTTATGAGCCCAAGAGACCCTCAAAGTACAAATGTTATAAATCCAAACAAAGAAAATGCATATATGACTGTTATGTCATGGAATATAGCAGGGCTTGAACATAAGTTCCCAGATGCTGACTGGTTAAGATTTGCTGCCTGTCATGACATCATATGCCTACAGGAAACATAGCATGATAAGAACCAGGACATTGCTTTAAATGCTTATGAGATATTCAAAGAACCAGGGGGAAAAAGAAAATTTGGAAGGGCATCGGGGGATTAGTAATTTACCTTAAAATGTATTGCTCTTTTGATAAATAGAGCTGAAGATAGATTGATTTTAATTAATATCTATGTTCCACCAGTAGGCTTTAAATAGCTTAACAAGGCCATATGGGATAACTTTAACAATTTTTTACAAGATGTATTTGATAAATTCCCAGATAGAAGTGTATTAGCAGGAGGTGATATGAATGTGAGAATAGGAGCTTTTGATGTCCTGGGAATTAATTATTTATTGTAATGTATATTGTTTTTCACCTCTCTTCCCCAGTGGTGAGAGGACTGAGAGGGGAAGGGGAATTAATTATCTGTTGTATTATGTGTTTGGGTTTGGGGGGTGACAGCCCTTAAATCAAAATCTTGAGATTTATTTTGTGTCCTAATTCAGACTTTTATTTAGCTGTTGAATCGTTATATAGGGTTTTGTATTTATTGGGAGTGGGTTAATTCTGTATTTTGGGACTGTTTATTTGTCGTCATTCGCTTAGGGTGCTAAATATGTGTTGGGATGGCACAAGGACAGTCGGGTAATATTCCCTCCTCCAGGCTCAGAGACCTCTGTCCTTTTTCCTGTCCTCCCCTATCGCCAGAATTGTACAGATGGTGTAGGGCTTTGGGGATTGTTGGAAAAAGGAGGAGGACGAGGGTTAGGCCTGGAGAGGGAATGGAAAGGAGTGGGCAGATAGGGATAGTGGGGACAAGGAGACACCCTGGGGCGAAATGGGTCCAGGAAAGGGGTCCTCCCTGTCTGGTTCCCATACCCAAGGGTTCTGCCTGTAGTCAGCAGGTAGCACGGTCATCCTCGGATGCTCATCCTACTCGGGTGGTGTTGTGCAATGCCAGGTCTATTAAAAACAAAACCGCTATTATAGCGGATTTTGTTGGAACATCTGCTCTAGCATGCATCACTGAGACCTGGCTGGATGAGAATGCTGGCCCAGTTTTGGTGGCAGCAATTCCAGTCAGATACTCAGTGATACACCACCCTAGGATGGATCGTAGGGGCGGGGGTGTTGCTATCTGTTTTAGATCAGAACTGGGCCTAGTTGAGGCACCAGTGGGAACTACCAACTCCTTTGAATGTATCATGGGTGAGGGTGTGGGGTGCAGGATACTTCTCGTTTACTGTCCACCAGGTGACAGGAATGTTTTTCTGTGGGAAGTCGCAGACTTCATTGTCGACCTGACATTGGGATCCCCCAGATGGCTGGTTCTGGGGGATTTCAATGCCTGGGTCAATGATGAACTCTTGCAGTTTGGTCAAGACTTCTGCCAGTTAATGACATCACTGGGCTTTACACAGGTTGTTTCCTCCTCGACCCATATTGGTGGACATTCATTGGATTTGGTGTTCCTACTGGGGATGGAGATATCCGATTTGGCGGTGGAACCAGTTGGATGGTCTGATCATCACTCCATTGGGTTCAGTTTTGAGGCCACCCCTAGCAGGCCAGCCCCTATGGAGGTGGTCCGGTACTGCCCTTTGAGGGGTGTTTCCCCAGATGGCCTGATGGCGGTGCTGGACCTATCGGGCTTACCAAGAGATCGCATGGAGACTTTGTACTTGCCTATAATAAAGCGGTGGCAGGGGCCCTGAATTCCATTGCTCCTGTTCGTGTTCATCCCTTCACTCTCGCCCCAGGTCTCCTTGGTTTGATGAGACTCTGAGGGAGTTGAGGAGAGTTGGATGAAGGTTAGAGAGGTGCTGGCAGAGGTCGGGCCTGGATTGTGACAAACTTAGTTTGATGGACCACTATGTGGTCTATCAATCCGCAAACTCTCGTAAGAAGGCAGAATTCCTGTCCAGAGAGATTGCTGCTGGACAGAATAGACCAGCTCAGCTTTTCCGGACTGTGGACAGATTGTGCAATCCAATCTGTCTTCAGCCTAGAAGAGCCTTTTCTCAAGAATGGTGTGAGGAGTTTCTCAATTATTTTCAGATAAGGTTGCCACAATCAGGTCTGATATCCGCTTGACCCTTCCTAATTGGAGTTGTGATGGTCGGCAGGAGATGTAGGACACCAAGTTTGTGTGGTCTGACTTCAGCCTTCCCACAATCGATGACATTGTGATGGTCATCCAATCATTGCGTCCGACCAACTGTGGTTTGGACCCGGACCCCACATGTCTCCTAGTGGGCTGTGTGGATAAAATCAGTACGGTCCTTGCTGAGATAGTCTTGAGGTCTTTGGAGAGGGGGATTTTTCCAAATCCTCTGAAGGAGGCTGTGGTTCAGCCCCTTCTTAAGAAGTCCTCCTTGGACCCAGAATGTCTGGCTAACTACAGGCCTGTCTCTAACCTGCCCTTTGTGGGTAAGGTTATTGAGAAGGTGGTCACGTCGCAGTTGGATGATCATTTGACCAACCACAATGTCTATGATTCTCTCCAGTCTGGATTTAGGAAAAGACATAGTACCGAGGCAGCTCTTGTCAGGGTACTAAATGACCTCTTAATAGCGAGAGATCGAAGGACTTGTTCCATCTTGGTCCTTCTTGATCTCTCTGCAGCATTTGACACCGTGGCTCATGGAGTGCTATTGGAGTGCTTATCTGTGGGCTGTCTGGTACAGTCCTCAGTTGGTTTCGATCTTTCCTCGAGGGTGGGACTCAGAGGGTGGTGTCTGGGAATTTTTCCTTGGCATCATTCCCCCTATCCTGTGGGGTGCCGCAGGGCTCCATTTTGGTGCCTATGTTGTTTGCGGTGTACATGCTGCCGTTAGGATTAATTATAAGGTGGTACAGTCTGAGTTTTCACTGCTATGCAGATGATACTCAGCTGTACATGTCTTTTGTGCCCGGCCAAGATGCTGCCTTTTCGGTCTTTAACAACTGTCTGGCTGAAATCCAGGACTGGATGAATGTGAGTTGGCTGTGGTTGAACCCAGAGAAAACTGAGGTGTTGGTTGTGGATCTGGATCGCCGGGAGGCAGGTTTGTTGGCGGGATCACCCTCGGGTTTATGGCTTGGGGGTGTCCAGCTTACTACCTCAGACCAGGTGCGGAACCTGTGCATTGTGTTTGATGACTATTTGACAGTTAAATCTCAGGTGTTGGCAGCTGTCAAAACCTCTTTTTACCATCTGAGGAACATTGCCCGGGTGAAGCACCTGGTTCCTCCTGATGATCTTCCTACTTTGGTCCACGCTTTCATTACCTCCCGCCTTGACTACTGTAATGCCCTTTATCTTGGGCTACCCGAGGTTGAGATTCACCGCTTGCAGCTAGTGCAGAATGCAGCAGCCAGGCTACTGACTGGTTCTTCTAGGTCCAGTCATATAACGCCTGTGTTCTGTGGACTGCACTGGCTGCCAATATGCTGGCGAATCACCTTCAAGGTCGGTTTGCTGACCTATAAGGCCCAACACGATTAGGGACCTGGCTACCTGAAAGATCTCCTTTGTCCCTACTGTCCCCCCCACTCTCTCTGATCCACTGAAGAGGGATTGCTAGAGATTCCCTGGGTTTGCTTAAAAACTTCAGGGGCCAGATCTTTTAGTTTTATGGCCCCAACCCTGTGGAATTCTCTACCTCGTCAGGTGCGAGATTGCCCGACTGTCCAAAGCTTTAAGGAGGCTTTAAAAACATGTCTTTTTAGCCTAGCGTATAATGAGTTTTGAATGCTGTTACTTACATTATTTCTAATATTGTATATTGTTTTAATTATTTATTGATTTTTATTATGTTATGTACAGGCGCCTTGGTTTTGGAAATTCGCCTTTTATATTATATCGATTTGATTTGATAACTATGTTCTTACAAAATGGGCTGAAGATTTCCTGGTCTCTGATTGGTTAAATACACATGCCGGGGTGTACATTAACTATCAGAAGAGCCCAGGAAATAAAAAGTGCCAGCCCAGCCTGCCTAATGCCTAACTCATATCACTGTGCCCATTGCAATTTTAAAAGTTACCATGCGCCATTTTTTTGCGTTCACAGGGAGGCGCCCGGCCCATACTGTCAACCAGTTTCTAAAAAAAAAAACAAGCAACAGCTCACCTGATAGCAATATTTACAGTTGCTTTCTGATTGAACCCTCTACTTATGCTCCCAATGCATCCATCCTCTCGCTCACACTCCTGCTGTCACTCCATGTGGGCAGTAAACCAAAAGTAAAAAGTAAATAAAATGCTGGCCCAGTGTTACAGAGGGCTGAGGCACTATGCACTTTACCTCTCCACCACGCCTGTGACCCGGGTTCAGGAACGAGCCTGGGTCGCTGGGGGTTGGCCCGGGAAGGACAGGATTGAGTGTTTGGAGGACAGCTCTCCTCTCCCGGGGGGAGGAAGCCTTGTTAACATGGTCCTTCACTGCCTACGGGTGGAGGCCTGGAGGTGGCACAAGCAACTCGAGTGGCACAAAGGGAGGGGCCGTGGTCAGACCATGTGCATGCCTCCATGTATATGCACTTATGCTGTGGCAGATAAAACTTGGAAAATGGAAGTTGCAGGCTATATGAAGCCTTGTCTGCCTGCCCCACACTGTCACTGGTTCACTGACCCATGAATCTGGATAAGAGTCTCCAGGTGTGGGGAGGATGGCCCTCCCCTTCCTGGCCCTGCCATGGGGGCAGTCCGTGGGAGATATGGGGCTTGGTGGAGGGACAGGGCTGAGCAGCTATTGACGATGTGCTGAGGGAAAATGTTTAAATAAAAAAATTAAAAGTAAACAAATACATCCGCATTCTCTGGCAGCCTGCTCACTTTCCCTTTTGCTGCAAGCAGCTGGAGTCACCATCTTCTAGCCACCGCCCACTTTCTTTCTGCCACAAGCCAGCAGCACACCGCCATCTGCTGGCGCATATTCTAAGAAAGTACCACTGGTCTCATCCTGGAGCCAGTGGTACAGTAACAGAGCACAGAAGTAACATTGGAGCAGCAAGGTAACTGAGCAGCATGGAGGTCGCTAAGGCGGTTCTGAGAACTCTAAATGCATAAAGGGATAACATGAGGTGTGACAGCTGAAAACAAACATTTGGAAGGGGCAAGCTTCAAGCCCTGAATTGTGAAAAACAAATAACACTGCAGTGCCCTCTACTGGCAGGTATACCAGTAGAGGGACTACTTTACCAAAAAAATTGAGTAAAATGGATTTTTACACTTTTTTATCCAATTATTTTATTTTTTCTAAATCCTATAAAAAATGAGACATGTAGCCCATCTTCTAAGTGTAATAATACTCTGCAGGGTGGGCGATATGGGCTCTACCAGACCTTTATGGGGTTGGCCAGCCCAGTGGCACTGAGGGTTGAGGCACAGGGTGCCACACCTCATGCCATGCCAGCGACCTGGGGTCGGAAACAGACTCAGGTTGCTTGGGGCCTGCAGGGAGAGGAAGGATGGAGCATCCCAGGACAACTGTCCTTCCTTGGGGAGGGGGATGCTGTGGCATGCTGCTTGCCTGCCACCCAGTGGTGGCTGGGTGGTAGCACTTGTGCACTGCAATGCAGGGGGATCCCACATACAGGGTGCTGGAGTCGTCTCCATGGAGGTGGAGCTTGAATGTTGTACCCATTGCATGTCTGTGGGCCTGGGGAGAAAAAGTGGAGGAAAAAAACCTCCATGCAGCAGGATGAGAAACCGACCCATCACAAGTGCCGCACTGGTGGCTGGGCACAGCCACGTGTCCTGTGGCAGAGGAGCATGGTGTAGATAAGTCCCGGGGAGCCAGGTGACAGGGCTGTTGGGGTTGGTCTGAAGGGGGCCACCGGAGGAAGCAAGGAGATAAAATAGTCTAAAAAACCAAACCTTTATGGGGATATAAGGCCCTCTGCTTATGGTGTCGGGCCTCATTATTCCGCATGGTGGTCTGGTATAGCCCAATACCACCCACCCTGTTGGGTATTATTGCTTGCTTACAGGTATAAGGATCCCATTAAGATACAGGAAAGATAACAGAGTAAATAAGGCTAGAAGAAAGCTGACTGAAATCCTAAAGGACTATAATCTGTATCAATTAAATGGAAGAGGGTAGCCTAAGTTTTATGTCTGCAGTAGGTGCTTCAGTGGTAGAGTTAATATTGTGGTCAGGGAATGCGTAATATTGGAAAAGCTTAACCATACCTGTCGGATCAGAGTGACCATTTCCCGACAGTACTGGAAGCCTATGGTAAAGCTGTTCAAATGGTGTGTAAGCCCCCCTTGCAGGAGGGGCTTAAGTTCCCATTTAAGAATCCTCTTCCTTCCCAACCCAGAGCTAGGGAATTTATTAGTGCCTGGGGGTCAGTACCTGCTGGATGCCTCAAGCTGGCAGCAGATGGCAGGTTAAGGAAGGTATATAAGGGTTGAGACAGGAAGTTTATGGGCCTTTTCCAGCCTGAGCATTAGGCCGTGGGCTGGAAGGGGGCGGCTGGAGGAGCAGAGTAGGCAGTCAAGAAGGGAGCTCAGCGGTCCGGGTGGGCCTCTGGGGGGCAACCCCCCAAAAGTGGCAGTTAGGTATGGCCTCTGCAGTGATGTGGCATCGAGGAGCCAGAAAGGAAACTTCGTGGGGAGGATGGTCAGCCAGGTGCCTGCGTCGTTGGGGGGTAAGGGAGGTGCAGGTGGCAGTAGTTAGGCCAGGATAGGCAGGAGCCCTTAGAGACCCTGGGAAGTAGTTTGCTCAGGCTACCAAGACTGTGGGGACAGTGGCACAGTCCCCACAGGGGGAGGCTGGTGGCAGTGGCTCTTTCCCGTACCCAGTGTGGCAGGGTGGCCTGAGTGCAGAGGAATCCAGGGGGCTCTTCACCCAGTTTAGGGGACCTGCTTGGAGGGGCAGGTTCTGGGGTGCCGGCATTAAAGGGACAGGTGAGTTGCAGGTCTTAGGACAGGCCTTGGAGGGTGGCCTCTGGCTGGAGCTTACCACAAGCCTAGAATGTGTGACAGGGATGTAGGCCTGGGGCTGGATCCTCTTGAAGGGTTAGCTGGGAGCGGAAAAGAGAATTTGGGGCACAATCTGCAGAGGTGAGCTGCTCAGTGGGGCCTGGGTGGTGGCAATGCCCAGGAACGTCCGTGGAAGGGCAGTCCATTTACTGGGTGACTCAGGTTCTGGAGCAGGGCCGGGTTTAAGGGCCACTGCACCAGTAGAGAGCAGTACAAAAGGGAAGGCTGAGCTTTAAGTGAGGGAACAGATGCCATTGAGGTTGGGAGTACCAGCAGGTTTAGGTTCCCTGTAAAGTGAGAAAGAGGGGTTATCAGGCCTGGGTCAGCAGAAATAATCCTGGTACCCCTTGAGATCTGGGCCAAGGTCCAGGGTCCAGGTGGGGGAAGCAGCACACTTTCCCATGCTGGAGATAGGGCAGCAACCAGTGCCAGTCCAGACAGAAAATGAGTAACCCAGAATATAGAAAACAAAACGATTGGGCCTAACAGCGCCAGTGAGCCAGGAGCCTGTGGTTTTCTAAGTAGGGAGGTTCCTTGGGTAAATCATCCAATAGGTTAGAGCGAGAAAGCCCTGCTTGTTCTGCCTGTAAACCATTCTTGCTGTTCAGAATGCCCAGCCTGAGTATTTTGTAAAAAAAGTTCAGATAGCCCTATGGAGCTGCTTTATTTATTCAATGAAGGATGTGACCCTTGCATTCCTGGAATCATTTGGGATGCAGGAGCTAAAAAAAAGAGGCTAGTTGGGAAGAAATATGGAATTGATTCTTTCTTTATTTCAGTTTGGAAGGGAGATGAATGAAATGGAAAACCCCCTCCCTTGTGTCTAATTTATTTCATAAGTTGTAATTCCAGAAGGCATCCATCAGGCTGCATTAGAGATCAATGGGCTCTGGTGCTCAGAAGAGTCAGGAAGTTGCAGTTTGGAGATCCTGGTCTGGTGGTCAGTGCTCAGGGGTTAAAACAGATCCAAACTGGAGGTGAGATCGAGAGTGCACCTGGAATTGAAGTCGACGAGAGGTAGGACAGATATTTTTTCCTATCTTATTTGGGTGTACTGGCTTGGATGTTGTACATGATGTAGTCCTCCCTAATGCCCTCTAGAACAACTGCGAAGAAGATTTATGCCCCTAAACAAGGGGTCCGGGGGGTTACACATGGGGACTTGTCCGGGATGTTCCCTGTGCCCCAAGGCTCCCCTGGACCCTGAGCCTTGAGGTCTGATGTGTTGGCAGGCTTCCTGGCCTGTTTGGGCCCTGTGGCACAGGAAAACATTGCTGTGGGGGAGGCCTGGATTGAAAGTAGGCCTCAGCCTGCCTGGTGTGGTGTGCACACGTGACCCGTTGGTCACGTGATCCTCAGGTGGATTTTAATTGGAGGATGGCCATAGGGAAGCTACAGTAGCTGCAGAAGAAGCATCATCTTGGGGGGAGAAATTGGAAGGTGCAGAGCCAAGAGGGAAACAGAGAAAGAATCAGTGTAGATCCATGAGAGTGAGTTATTGCACATACCCACCAGAATCAAATGGACAGTACTGTCAAGAAAGGACAGCAAATCAGAGAAGTGAGTGAGTTCCTTATTGCGGGTACAGGGAGGCATAGCAAAAAGGATCAAGCAGACAGCCCCGTGGATTGGTGGTGGATAGGGTCTGGCAGGGAGGAGATTGGAGCAGAGGTGACCCCCCAGGAGGAACCACTGGCCACGGTTCCTGCCTTACTGCTCTCCTGGCTTTGGAAAGCTGGGGGAAAAGGACAAGCAAATTATCAGTGTGTGAGGTGTGGGTATAAGGGGGAAGGAGTTGCCAGAATGCCTACGTGCAAAAATTGTGCAGGTTTTCTGCCAGTTCCAAATTTGGGGTTTCCTTCCAGTTCCACTGTGAGTTCCTATGTACTGTGGTCACTGGCTAGTGGAGATTTAGGAGCCTTTGATAGACTCTCCCTGGGAGAAAGTTCTCATGCCCATGTGGATGAGACCAGGAGCATTTCCCCAGATGTCATCATGGAGGCTGTAGAATAGGAAGGTACAGGGGGAAAAAACAAGGAAAGGAGGTGACGGGGAGAACAGCTGTCTGCCCTGCTCCCTGCTGGAAGCTACTGGCTATCCCAGTAGCAGAGGGAGGGGCAGGGGCCCAGACAACCAGTGGGAGATCCCCAGGGCTTGGGCGGGTCCCTGCCTTGGTCCCTGTCTGATGGTAGCCCACAGGCCCTTCATCCAAGTCAGAGCCTACCCCGGAAGCCAAGTTTAAAATAAAGCCCAGCAGGTTTGCCTCTGAGTCTACCTCTGCACCAGCAGTAGCCAGGGAGAGTGCTGAAGATCAAAGGGAGTTGGAGGAGTTGAATGAGGAACAGTTCATTGGTAGTGCATTCCAGTTCCAGGATTACCAAGTGAGTAGGGCAATCCCCAGGCCTTACCATCACCCCATGATCACCTTGGCAGACTGCACCCCACAGCTCCTGGTCTGTACGAAGACCCGCCGGACCCAGATGGACGGGTTAAATCCCTGTGACCCTTTGAATATGAAGTATTAAAGGGGGATATGGTTATCAGTTGGGCAAGCTAAGGGGACCTATGTTAGAGACCTACCAGAATGGAGCCAAGCAGAGGGGTGGGTCCGTAGGAGGCTGTGTGTGGAGTATCCACATATGAACTGTCCTTATGAGCCTGAGGGGATGCGAGACATTATTGAAGAGATGAGGCAGGAGTGGATCTTCAAGGAAAAAATGGCACGCTTAAAGAATTGCCCCGGAGGAGTCGGTGCCCCATCTTAGCAGTTAATACAGCAGGGGCAGTCGATGTGTTGCACAGGGACTTGATCTGGCCTGACTCTGTTCAAATATTTCACCTTGGTCCAGGATTTGGCTGGGACACGGACCAAGTATTACATTTTTGACTGGGATTCTTTTGGGGATGTGACCACCAAGCCAGACCTGGAGTATTAATTCCCTCGAGGGGGGGGGGCCTGCAACTTAGGCCTCCTAGATTTCAGACTTATGAACTGCACCAGGACAATTGCTCTATGGAGCAGAACATGGTGACTGAATACAGTTCTTATATCTAAGAAAAAGAAAATTTGGAGGGGGATTTAAAATTCTGATACTATCACAAGGAACATTTTATTAATCATGACTAATGTTGGTGTGAAAGTTGGAGTGAGTGAGTGAGTGAGTGACTGATTTGGGAACTGTACACAGAGTAACATGTTTTAATTGGTGGGCGGTATATTGGGGGTGTAGCTATAGCTTTAGAAGCTACCTCATTGCTGTTTAAATGTTTAATGTTAAAGTCAAATCATTAAGGAAACAATGAATAAGGTTATCTGTTTTGATAAAGAAATAATGAAGGTTTTTCTAACAGTTTTAAAATTATCTCCTGGTGCAGGTAGGTTTTAGTTATTAGGGTGTGCTTGGGTTACAGAGGCAGGCTGGGTGGTGCCTGTGGCCAGGTATGGTGTGTTTTCTTCCAGAAGGCTGGGCAGTGCGCATACCCAGTTTGATGGGAGGAGACCATCACTGGACCCTTGCCATCATTCCCAGAAGGGAATAATTTTCTAGGTGGGGGAAGAGTGTAAGCCCGCTTGTAGGAGGGGCTTATGCTTCCATTTAGGAACCCCGTTTCCACCTCCTACCCTCCCCCAGAGCTAGGGAATTTATTAGTGCTCTGGGGGTCAATACCTGCTGGACCTCTCAAGGTGACAGCAGATGGCAGGTTAGGGAAGGTATGTAAGGTGGTGACAGGAAGTTTTGGGGCCTTTTCCAGCCCGGGTGTTAGGCCTGGGGCTGGGGGAGGGGTGGCTGGAGGAGCAGAGTATGCAGTCAAGAAGGGAGCTTGGTGGTCTGGGTGGGCCTGTGGGGGGAAGACCCCTCAAAGTGGCAGTTAGGGATTGCCTCTGCAGTGACATGGCATTGAGGATCCAAGAAGGAAGCTCCGTGGGGAGGATGGTCAGCCAGGTGCCTGTGTCATTGCAGTAAGGGAGGTGAGGTGGCAGTAGTTAAGCCAAGATAGGCAGAAGCCTTTAGATACCCCATAAAGTAGTTTGCTCAGGCTACCAGAGCTGTGGGGACTGTGGCAAGGGTACCCACAAGGGGGAGGCTGGTGGCAGTGGCTTGTACCCATACCTGGTGTGGCAGGGTGGCCTGAGTGCAGAGGGGAGCGAGGGGGCCCTTCACCCAATTTAACGGACCTGCTTGGAGTGGTAGGTCCTGGGGTGCCAGCATTAAAGGGCCAGGTGGATTGTAGGTCATAAGACAGGCCTTGGAGGGTGGCCTCTGGCTGGAGCTTACCACAAGCCCAGGATGTGTGACAGGGATGTGGACCTAGGGCTGGATCCTCCTGAAGGGCCAGCCAGGAGCAGAAAAAAGGATTTGGGGTGCTATCTGTAGTGGTGGGCTGCTCAGAGGGGCCTAGGTGGTGGCAGGGCCCAGGAGCTCTCCAGTGGCAAGGCAGTCCATTTACAAGGTGGCTCAGGTTCTGGAACAGGGCTGGGTTTGAGGGCTGCTGCACCGGTTGAGAGCAGTGCAAAAGGAAAGTCTGAACTGTATGTGAGGGAACGGGTGCTGTTGAGGTTGGGAGCACCAGCAGGTTTAGGTTCCCTGTAAAATGAGAAAGGGGGGTTTACAGAGCCTGGGTCGGAGGAAACAATCCTGGTACCCCTTGAGATTTGGGCCAAGTTACACGGGCCAGGTGGGGGAAGCAGCACACTTTCCCACACCGGAGATATGGCAGCAACCAGTGCCAGTCCAGACAGAGAATGTGTAACCCAGAACAGAGAAAACAAAAAGATTGGGCTTACCAGCGCCAGTGAGCCAGGAGCCTGAGGGTTTTCTAAGTAGGTATGTTCCTTGGGTAAATCATCCAATAGGTTAGTGTGAAGAAGCCCTGCTTGTTCTGCCTGTAAACCATTCTTGCTGCTCAGAATGCCCAGCCTGAGTATTTTGTAAAAAAAGTTCAGATAGCCCCATGGAGCTGCTTTATTTATTCAATGAAGGATGTGACACTTGCATTCCTGGAATCATTTGGGATGCAAGAGCTAAAAAAAGAGGCTAGTTGGGAAGAAACATGGAATTGATTATTTCTTTATTTAAGTTTGGAAGGGGGATAAATGAAATGGAAACCCCCCTTCCTTGTGTCTAATTTATTTCATAAGTTGTAATTCCAGAAGGCATCCATCAGGCCGCATTAGAGATCAAGGGGGTCTGGGGCTCAGAAGAGACAGGAGATTGCAGGTTGGAGATCCTGGTCTGGTAGTCAGTGCTTGGGGGTACAAACAGATCCAGAATTGGAGGTGAGATCGAGAGTGCACCTGGAATTGAAGTCAACAAGAGGTAGAACAGATATTTTTCTTATCTTATTTGGGTGCACTGGCTCGAGTGTTGTGCTGATGTAGTCTTCCTAATGCCCTCTGGAACAACTGCAACAAGATTTATGCCCCTAGACGAGGGGCTGGGGGGTATAGGTGCAAACAAGGAAATTCTGTTTACGGAACTGAGAAGTAAAAGAGTGCTAAGTGGTGTGCCCTGAGATGGGGGAAGAGCAAAATATGGTCTGGAATTTCCTGCAGAGTAATGATCAAGAAAAAAATATTGGATAGTAGGGTTAATGATATATGGAAGGACAAATACAGGCTCTTTGATGCAGTTATTGTCCTATATAAAGAAATTCCTGAAAATAATAAACTGATGAATCAGGAAAGGTGGTTTGATGTAGCACATCTGAAACAAAAATTGTGTTTAAGACTATTAAGTGCAATAAAAAGCATGCTTATAGATACCTAAATCAAGAGAGGAAGGTATATAAACATTTTGTTACAGCAAAAGAAGAAAGAATTATATTGTAAACAGTGGGAGAAATTGTTGAACATAATTTATAAGAATGATTCAAAAGGGGTTTGGATTCTGGTAGTGAAAGGAAGGAATAATTATAAATTTGACATAGATGCTTAACATCACTGAAGAAAAATGGCTTCAGTATTACACAATCATCTTTTCTGATCCAGAATCTAACAACTCTCTCCCAGAAAGAATAAGTTTAAATGCTGAGGCTTACTTTCCACCTATTACACAAAAAGAAAATTTATTTAGAAATCAACTCATTAAAAAGGGACAAGGTTCCGGGACCTGACCATATTCCATCTGAGGTGTCCATAAGCAATGTTCCTCTGTGGAGTAATATTTTAGTTATTTTACACAAGTGCATGCAAGAACATTATGTCCCACAATCTTGGAAAGATTCTGAAATAGTCCCTATTCATAAAAAAAGGAAATAAGTAGACCCACTAATGTACAGACCGTTAAGTCTATTGAACTCAAGTCTGAAAATCTATTGTAAATTACTCTAGTAAAGATTGTCTATTCAAATAGACAGCCTAGGAGGTTTATGTGAATTGCAAGCGTGATTTAGACCTGGTTATTCCACTTTGGATAATTGTTATGTATTTTGGCATTTGATATAAAAGTATGTGTACATCAGAAAACCAAAATTATATACTGTGTTTATTGATTTTTCTGCAGCATTTGACTGTTTCTCAAGGGGTACTTTATGGAAATGAATGTTAGAGTGGGGCACAGACTATTCACTTATTAATGTAATTTTTAACAACTATTTAGACACATGGGCTTGTACAAGGGTTGGGACCGGGGTCAGATCTTCCATACCATCCCCACTAACATGTGGGGGGCTGAGGCAGGGCTGCATTTTGGCCTCCAACCTCTTCTGTATTTACACAGACCAGCTACTTAAATCTTTTGCATGCTGGAATCAGATTCCCGATAACTTGGTAATGCGGTCTGGCAGCCATGGCCTACGCAGCTGACTTTGTTTTATTTTCTCTGTCGGTTAACACAAAAAGTGCTGAATATGCTTGATGGGAAAACTAAGTCACTGAGTCTCACTATAAACCATACAAAAAGCCAGATTCTTGTATTTGGTTCTAATAATCATAAAACATGCTGAAAATTGAGTGATCAGTTACTTGAAGTAGTGCTCGTATCACAATCCTTAGGCATTACTTTTTCAGCAAATGGGGTATGGACAAAGTATGCACAGAATATACTATTTAAAATAAAATAAAATAGCTCATGGTCTTAGAACATTTAACTATGCTTATGGTTGAAACTCTATCAAACTATTAAATGAAGCAGTAAGAGCCATCCCAGTGGTACTGAGGGTTGAGGCATTGGACACCACACCCCATGCCATGCCAGTGACCCAGGCTCTGGAATGGACTTGGGTAGTCGGGAGTTGGCAGGGGAGGGAAGGGATTGAGCATCCCAAGGACTGCTCTTCCTTCCCGGGGAGGGATCCGGGCAAGTCTCACTTCAGAGCAGTCCCTAGTGGAAACTAGGGACCCTAAAAGAAGCGAGGCTCAACACAATGTCGGGGGAGGAGTGGTGGCAGATGGCTGCACTTGTATGAGTTGCCATCATTGCACAACCGCACTCCTAGGAAACTTCCAAGAAATACCATGGTGGCCTTGTGGAGGCAAAGGGGGCCCCAGTGAACTGCCCACATCCCTGTAGCCGGACCTGCCTACCGGGATCTCCTTGTCCTGACTGACTCCATGGCTGTCCCTTTAATTCCAGAACAGGCTGCCAAGAGTGGGCGGGCTCTCCCGCGGGGGGGGTGATCCGGGGGGGCTGGACAAGCCGTGGAGTTGGAGGAGTCTTGGATTGGGGATAAAGGTGGGATTGAGTGGGTACCCTGGAGAGATGTCCTAGGTCTCCAGAGAGATAAGGAGAATTGTCAAAGAAACAAAGAAATAAATGAAGCAGTAAGGGTATAATATAGGGACAGGGAGTCAAACTTTAAACATCAAATAAAGGATAGAGAAACAGAGATGGGAACTGAACAAGATGGTGGAAATCCTAAAGATAGAAAACTTAAAAAATTCAATCAGGTTAAACTAGAAGGTGTATTAGTAAATCAGGCAGGACAAGACTACGATATCATTATAATAGGAGACTCGACTACTAGAGGTGTGGACACTTTAGTCTGCAAGGGCAGAAAAGAAAAGACAATAGTCAACATGCTCCCAGGGGTCAAACTTAGGGATATAGGGAGATTGCTGAATGGCTTCCTAAAAATCCTGAAAATCCATTAGTTATACTACAAGTTGGAACAAATGATATTTCTACAAAAAACTTAAATGACATTTTTTGAAACTTACAAAACATTAATATACAGCCTCAAACTAAAAACAGGGGATATAATAATATCAGGAATACTGCCCACATATGGTCATTCCTACAAAAACAGAGACATAACTAGGCTTAATAGCTGGATGAGACAATTCTGTGAATCAGAAGGAATAGGGTTCATAGAAAACAGGAGTATATTTAGCGGTATAGTACTCTTGAAGGAGGATGGACTCCACTTAAACAACATGGGAGTAAGAGTTCTAGCAAAAACACTAAATCAAATAGTTGCACATAATTTAAACTGGCTGGGGGGGGTGGGCAGAGAAAAACCAGAGAATCTAAAATCTAACACCATCAATGAAAGCAGAACTGGGAAACACCATTTGGTATGGAGTGGTCTTTTGACTAGCGTACAAAGTTTGGACAAAAAATTTGAAGAATTTAGGTACTTACTTGAATCTAACAATATACAGATAGCACTACTAACTGAAACATGGTGGGAAGAAGGGGACACTTGGGATAAAAATATCAGGGGATATAACCTCTTCAGCAAATCAAGGAAATATAGAAGGGGAGTTGGAGTAGCAATTTATGTACATGAATCACTACATTGCAAAAAAATCAATATAAGCCCAGGAAATCTCGAACACCTATGGATAAAAATATTACCATCAAATTCACCTAAAATTATCTTAGGACTGCTATACTATCCTCTGTCAATTGGCCAGCATGACAAGCTTGAGATTCAAAAAATATATAAACCAACTGGACCCAGCAGATAATTGAACGGCTTGCCTGTAATTGTGTGGGGAAGACCTCCTCCCCCACAGCCTATTTAAAGAGATCAACTGACTTCCGCTCTGCTTAGAGCGAGTCACACTCACCCACCATCCTCCCCACCTCCTCCTTCTGAGGCACTCTTATCCCACCAGGGGGCTCCATAATTCTAATCCAAGCCTCCTTCCTTCCTACAGTGGGATACAGAGAAAGGCCAAAACCATCAAATATTATCAAATGACTCAATTCAAGCATCCAAGTACCTAAGCACAAATCATTATATGCTGGCCTCTGTGTCCAACAACCATCTACATCATTCCACTATATGTTACATAAGCACTGAACTATGAACCACACATAATATAATACTGACAGGAGATTTTAACCTATCAGGGATCACTTGGCGTACACATACTGGGGCATCAAAAAAGAACAGGGTCTATATAGACCTATTCCATCAACTAGGGCTGGTTTAATTGGTGAAAGACAGTACAAGAGGCAAAAATATTCTTGACATTATTTTGACTAATATCGGGGATTCTATCGATAAAATCAAACTGATGCACCATTATATAACAGTGACTACCAGATTGTATATTTCAACATTAATGAATCCATTAAAAACCAAACAGAGGTTAAAAAAATCCCAGTCTTTAGTAGGGCTTACTTTCCCAGCAGTGAGAGCAAATCTAGCAAAATGTGATTGGCTTTCTGAGTTTCACAACCATTCACTGGAGGAGATGTGGAAGTTGTTGGTAAGCAAAGTACAATTCAAAACAAATGAACACATTCCCCATAAAGCAAAATGCTCAAATAAAAGGATCACCCCAAAATGGATGACCCCTGAATTAAAGAAACAAATAAATTACAAGAATAAATTGTATAAGCAAATTAAAAAGGAAATTGACACTGGAAAAGAACACAAATATCAGGAGACAATAAAAGAAGAAATAAGAAAAGCAAAAGCTAAATATGAGTTAAAACTGGCCAAAGATACGCGTGACAATTATAAAGCCTTCTATTCATACATTAAAGGAGAACTATGGGGTAACTGGAAAACTCTGTAAATAGGGGCACATTATAGGCTGCAGCAACACCATGTCATCATCATGAGATTCAATTAGCGAGATCTTGGGGGCGGGTACCCAGCTGGCACCACGGCACTTACAATATGCTGGCTGCAGCCTGGGGAACTTCAGATGGTATGGGGGATGGAGTAAGCTAATAACTTACTTATCTGGTGACAGCAGGGAGAAACGCGGTACTGAAGCCCCAACCTGTGCATCGGTTAGGGCGTCCAGTTACCCCGTAGTTCTCCTTTAATAGTAAAAGGGGCAATCAAAAATCTATAGAACCCTTTAAGGACAAGGAGGGCAGGACAGTGGACTCTAAGGGAGCTGCAGACATATAAAATCACTACTTCAGCTTGGTTTTTAACCCCAACCCAATATCCATACATGCTGTAGATGAGGTGAAGTCCATACAGAGCCAAATACAAACTGAGCTTCAGGATGTTATGGACAGACTAAAAAATTAAATAAAAACAAATCGCCAGGACCGGATTGTATACACCCTAGAGTCATTACAGAAGTAGCAGACCAAATAGCCCCTCCCCCCCCAACATATACCTCTCAGGCTTCACTGGATAGGGGGAAGTGGTAAAAGGTTGCAGGGAAGCAACAGTCATCCCAATCTATAAAAAGGGAGCTAGGACTGACCTGGCGAACTATAGGCCAATGAGTTTGACCTCGGTTATGGGTAAGCTGCTGGAGGAAATATTAAAGGATCTTTAGCGCATCTGGATACAAACAATATGCATGATCCATCTCAGCATGGTTTGACAAAAGCTAGATCATGCCAGACCAACTTGTTGCAATTTTATGAGTCAGTAAGGCATTGGATGCAGGACAAGCGGTGGACATTGTCTTCCTTGACTTCTCCAAGACGTTTGATAAACTACCTCATAAAGAACTGGTTTGCTCATTAAGGGACACTGGACTAAATATTAATATAGTTAAATGGATATCAGCCTGACTGAAGGAGAGGAGACAGAGGGTTTCAATGAATGGGGTACTGTCAGATTGGACTACGGTGGCCAATGGGGTGCTGCAAGGCTCAGTGCTGGGGCATTGTCTTTTCAATATATATGTCACATCTCTGAAATATGAATGTGAAAATATATGGACAATTAAGTTTGCTGATGACTGTAGACTTGGGGCAGTGGTGGATATAGCAAAGGATTGTATATCTCTTCAAGAGGCACTGAATTACATACAGAATTGGACATGTAAAAACAAATTGCAATTAAATAAAAGCAAATGTACAGTTATGCACATGGGGAGAAAAAACCTGGATTGGATATACACATTAGATAATTACTCCCTAGTAACCACAACATAGGAGAGGGAATTGGGGGTAACAATAAAAAACAATTCAACCTTTAATACACTTTGTGGAAAGGTTGTAAACAAAGCAAACAGTACACTAAACTGCATTCTTAGACATATCGGGAGTAGAAGCCGAGAGGTGTTGTTGCCACTGTACAGATCCCTGGTGAGGTCAGAGATGGAGTACTGTTCCCAGGTATGGGCCCCATATAGAAAAGGAGATATAGATAGATTGGAAGGAATGCAAAGAAGGGCAACAAGATCTATTGAATATATGAAGTATCTAACTTATGATGACAGACTGAGGACTCTTGACCTATATTCTCCCAGGTATGGGAGTTTAAGAGGGGATATGTGTTTGCTTTACCGGGCTTTCACAGACCACACATTATGGGACAACCTGGCATTGAAATTGAAAACACAGCCCTATGATACTAGAGCACATACTTTGCAATTAAAATCAGGCAGATGGAATTTACTTAAAAGAAAGAATTGTTATACTCAGTGAGTTGTCCCTATTTGGAATTCACTGCCAATGACAGTGGTAGGTAACTAAACTAAGACAGCCTTTAAAACTGAATTGGACAAACATTATAAAATAAAGGGAGTGATACTATAGATCTTATGCACATGGCAAGCATAATGGATGAAAGTCTAAAAAGCTTTGTTTTACCTATGAAATATGGCCCAGGCCCTATATGATTCTGAGATCTGAGAAATCAAAGATAGAGAGTGTATTTTTTCCCTTGCAGGTGCTGCAATTGTAGGGTGACTGAATTGCTCACCAGATACTAGGAGAACACCAAAGTTGAAGTCCTCTCACGGATTGTTTTTTCCTCCCTAGCAGAGCAAGGGATTAGGACAGCCCTACCCTCCCCATCCCTCTCACCCCAGGCTAGTCCACCTTTATAGGTGGTTGGGCATGAAATGGATCGCTACTTCCTGACTTAGGTCAGAGCAGGAGGGGCTACAGCCACATCATATAGCCCTGTAAGAGTGGGATTGAGACAGCAATCTTGCATATAGAGGTAGAGTACAAGGGTGAGCAGATTAAAGCAACAGGAAAGGAGTGAGGACAGTAAGAAAGAAAAACAATAAGAAGAAAAAAATGTTATATTGTGTAAAGGGGTACAAATATTACAGGCAGCAGACTGTCACTGGTAGAAGGGGGCATATATAGGTCAGACAGAGAAGATGCAAGGAGTGGTGCAGTGTAGTGGGTGCTAGGCCGTAGTGTACAGAAGAACATTCTGGATCATGCAATGATCCCCCATCTGCAGGCACCTCTCTGGGTTGAGGGAGGAGGCTTCCTATCTCTGAGCTGAGTTGGCTAGGATTCGGGAGACCTTCACCCCCACCCAGAGGCCACTGTGTCCATCACCAAAACCTCAAAGGATGTCCAGTAGAAGGAGGAGTGGTTGGACCATAGTGGGCTCAGGGATGGTGAGGGAAGGGGGGTCTGAAGCACATCCCCTAACCAGTCCAGCTAAGTAACTCCTATGCTGTCCTAGAGGAGTGGGAAATCCCCACAAGGGCATCCACAGCTGAGACAATGGAGGATGGGCAGGTCCTATGTGATGAAACCTCAGGGAAGGGGGGTAGAGGACCCCAGAGGAAGAGGAAGAGGAAGCTACTCCTCATGGGGGACTCAATTGTCTGGGGAGTGAAGTTAGGGGCACCTGGCAGTGGGGACAGGGAGATCAACTGCCTACCAGAAAGCACTGCATGGAGGAATGGGAAGTGGATCCATAGGATCGCAAGGGTGATAGTAAGGAGGGAGGAACTGGATATCATTGTCCACCTGGGGACAAATGACCTGGCAGGGGACATGGCAGAGATAGCTAGAATTCAGGAGGATTTCAGGAAGTTGGGAAGGAGCCTACAGCAGATAGCATACTTCATCTCCTTCTCGGAGGTACTACCTGTCCAGGGTATGGGGGAGGCTAGGTTACTCCACATCCAGAAATTCAATGCCTGGTTGAAGGAATGGTGTGGAAAGGAGGGTTTTGGCTTCATGGGGGAGAATGCGAGCCTGTATAAGGATGACAGCCTGCGCCCATCTGGGAAGGGAACCTTAGTCCTAAGTGAGGAGTTTGAATGCTTCAGTAGCAAGCATTTACACTGGCCAGGGGGGGGACCAGGAAGGTCAGGTGGCTTAGTACCCCCCGTGAGCACATGCTTTACACAAGTACCCAAGGCAAGGCAAATTTTATTTAAAGATGCCCAATCCCTGCAGCTGTAGGTGCTGTACATAAAACAAACCAGCAAAAGGAAACACATCAGTAAATATCAACAATATTTAAAACTACAATAATAAATAAATAAAAACTCAGTAAATAAATAGAAAGGAAGTCAGGGACATGTAATATAAACAGTCAGGACAGGACAATATTTATACAACAGGATCAGGGAAAGCCTGCATAAACAGTAAGGCCTTGAGGCATGCCTTGAATATCTCCACTGAGGGGGCCTCCCTTAGAGATGGAAGGAGTGAATTCCACAGGATGGGGTGGGTGACACTAAAGGCTCTGTCACCGGCCATTTTTAGCCTCATCCTGGGAATTGCAAGGAGGCCCCTCAAGGAGGAATGGAGGGAGTGGACTGAGGTTACAGGTGTAAGAAGGTCCACCAGGTAACCAGGGCCCAGGCCATGTAGGGCCTTAAAGGTGAGCAAGCCACCTTAAAGAGGACCCTGTACCTGACTGACAGCCAATGCAGTTCACACGGCACTGGGGTGATGTGACAATACTTTGGCTGCCCCGTCAACAACCTGGCAGCTGCGTTCTGCACTAGCTGAAGCTGGCGGAGGATACCTCCCAAGACCCTGAGGTAGAGCGCATTACAGTAATCAAGCCTCAATGTCACAAAGGCATGCATCAAGGTAGGGAGGTCCAGGGGTGGAACTAGGGGCTTAATCCTGGCGATATTCCTCAGATGGTAAAAACTGGTATGGACAATGGCCGACACCTGAGCCTCAAGTGTCAGTCCACCATCCAGAATAACGCCCAGGTTATGCACCCTAAAGGAGGCCTTCAAAGGCACAGATCCCAGGACAAGTTCTGTCTCTGCACCCAAGGCCATCCTATCACACCCTCTGTTCGACTCCACTACCAGTACCTCCATCTTATCGGGGTTCAGTCGCAACCAGCTGGAGGCCATCCAGTCACTGATTTAATCAAGGCAGTTATTTGGCACAACGCAAAGGAAAGATACAGCTGGGTATCATCAGCATAGCAATGAAAACACAAGATGTACTTCCTAATTTACCTTCCCAAGGGCAGCATGTACACGGTGAACAACATTGGTGACAAGACCGAACCCTGAGGTACTCCACGAGACAGGAGGCTAGGGGAGGAGGAGGGAAAATTCACCATCACTGCCCTTTGCCTCCTGTTTGTGAGAAAAGACTCAAACCAGCAAATGACAGCGCCGGTGAGTCCACAAAATTCCCTCAGGCGGTCAAGTAACACACAATGGTCCACTATGTCAAAAGCGGAAGAGAGATCAAGGAGAATGAGAATTATCCCCTCCCCTCGATCTCTTGCCCTGAGAAGGTCATTGTGCACCTGAACCATACATGTGATATGTCCAATTTGCTTAAGAGGTAGATTTGGGTCAAATTAGGAGGGAGATTGGCCTGCCAACTTGCTTAAGGGGGAGATTTGGGTCCAATTAGGAGGGAGATTGGCCTGCTAGTAGGAAGATGCCGTAACGTCGTGAGTTTGTCCTTAAATGGAGTCAAAAAAATAAGAAAAAAGTCATTACAAAAATGTAATGTATTTCATTTTGTCAAGAATAAGCACTAAAAAGAATAAACAACTAGTTATATAAAGTTATCAGATACATTGTTCATCACTGATTTAATTTTTATATGTCTTTATCTGCCCAAAAAACATGGATATTTTGGACAGAATTTTACTTAAGCAGGAGATTTTGTTTCCCAGGAGGGAGGGAGGGAGTTCAGTCAAAAAAAACAGGAGTCTCCTGCATAAAGAGGGAGATATCACATGTATGCTGAACTAATGCAGTTTCTGTGCTATGCCTCACCCGAAACCCAGACTGAAGAGGCTCATATAGATCATAGGCCACGAGGTGCTCTTCAAGCTGAAGCAACACAATCTTCTCAACAACCTTACCCAAAAATGGAAGGCTGGTGATAGGACGGTAATTTGCCTTGATGTCAGGGTCCAAAGATGGTTTCTTCAGAAGTGGTCTCACTAGTGCCTCCTTCAAGGCATCTGGAAAGACCCCCTCCGATAAGGAGCACCAGACAAGCAAGGCACACACCAGGCCAACCGAGTCGACACACCCCATCAAGAAACATGTCAGCACTGGGTCCAGTTCACAATATGTGTGCCTCAGCCTGGAAGCAACCTCAATGACCTCAGCCACCTGCACTGGTCTAAACTCGCCCCAACCAAATAGAGTTATCTCTGGGTGCCCAAAGCGATCACTGTTGGCCAAAGATTGACTCACTGGTGGAATTCCCCACCTGATGGCGGACACTCTGTCAGAGAAGAACCGAGCAAACTCTTCAAATAATGCATCAGAAAAGGGTTTTTCAGCTGCAGGCAGGCTGGATTTAGCAGCCTGTCTACAGTCCGAAAGAGCACAGTTGGTCGATTCTTCCCAGCAGCAATCTCCCTGGATGTGAACTCTGCCTTCTTACAGTTGATTGCCCCCTGGTACTCACCATAGTGAGCATGCAGGGCCAGCTTGTCCACCTCCAGGCAAGTCCTCCACCAGCAGCGCTCTGACCCAAAATCTTCATCGCCTTGAGCTCCCCATCAAACCACAGGGACCTCAAGTGAGAAGATTTGGGTCGTTACATGGACTTGTGCAAGGGAGTTGAGCGCATCAAACATCACCTTATTGTAGCTGGCAACTGCAGTGCATGTACCCTCAATACCTGCTTTGCTCACACTAGATAGGTCAGCCACCGCTAGAAAACCCTCGGGGTTCAAACCCCTCAAAGGGCGGTAGCTTACCATCTCAGTAGGGGGAAGGGTTTCGGGGGTGCCCCGAATGAGAACTCCACTGTGCAGTGATCGGACCAAATGACCAGATCAGTCTTGAGATTATTTATCTTAAGCCCCAGTGAGATGACCAAGTCCAACATGTGACTGCCCTGATGGGACGCAGAGGAGATTTTCTGTGAAAGATGCAGAGATGATGTAGTCTGGAGGAGGTTGTAACCAAGCCCAGACAATTCTTTGTCAGCCCAAACAATGAAGTCCCCCAGAATTAGACATCTGGGGGCCTCCAACATTTCGCTGATGATGGAGTTGGCTACCTGCTGCAGAAATTCTCTCGCCACCCCAGTGGAGCGGTAAATCAAGAGAATTCTGCAGCCTGCACCCGGATCCCCATGAATGGCCACACATTCAAAGGAACCCGGTCTTCTCACTGGATGCATGATGAATCCCAACTCGGATCTAAAACAGATGGCCACTCCCCCAACCCTGTGTTCCACTCTGGGGCAGTGCACTACAGAGAACCGGGGGGGGGGGATGGAAGCCCTACAAAACTGGGGCGGCATTGTCAACCACCCAGGTCTCAGTAAGCAAGTCAGATCGACTGATGAAACCAAGTCCGCTATAATTGCGGTCTTGTTTCCCCAAGGAGGGGATAGTCAGACAGAGGGCAGAATTCAGCATAAGGGTAGAAGACAGGGAGGACCAGGGAAAAAGAATGCCCAGGAAGGGGGGGGGAGGGCTTAGGGCAACAAACCAAGGGAGGGAAGACATATCCTGGAAAGCCATGTGTGTCAATGCCCAGAGCCTTAGTAACAAGATAAAGGACCCGGAGGCAGCCATGGCACAGTCAGGCCTGGACATTGTGGCCATCACAGGAACCTGGTGTAATGATAACCATGACTGCGAGATAGGCATACCAGGCTACAATCTATTTAGGAGGGACAGGACAGGAAGGAAGGGAGGAGGAGTGGCTCTTTATGTGGAAGATAACATAAAGACCACAGAAATTCAAGGGGAATAAGGAGGGGGGAGACACTGTGGGTTAGTCTTGAAAGAAAAACAGGATTAGCCATCTACACAGGGGTAATTTATAGACCACCAGCCCAGAGAGAGGAGACGGATAGGGAGGTGATGCTAGCAATCCAAAGGATGGTGAACAAGGGGGAGGTAGTGCTGGTTTGTGACTTCAATATTCTAGACATGGACTGGAGCCTCCTAACAGTGGCATCAGCCAGGAGTAGGTTTATCCTAGACTCCCTTCAGGGAGCTTTCCTTAAACAACTGGTCATAGAACCCACACAGCAGGAGGCACTACTGGACTGGGTGCTCACAAATGGGGACAGTGTGACAGGGATCATAGTAGGGGAGCACCTGGGGAACCATGACCACCGGTCAGTCTGGTCTGACACAACTGCAGGGGCAGACCCAAGCCACACAAAAATGTGAATCCTAGACTTTAGAAGGGCAGATTTTGTTAAAATTGGGAAATGCTTGGAAGGGACACTAACTGGAATTGGGAGAAAAGTAGGGGTGGAAGAACAGTGGACATTATTCAAAACAGGGATAACAAGGGCAACACAACCATGTATGAATCAGGTTAGCAAGGGGAAAAGGAAGAAGAGACCATTATGGTATTCCAGGGTGGTGGCGGAGAAAGTGAAAGTCAAAAAAATTGCATTCAAACAACATACAAAGACACAGGCAGAAGGGGACATGGAAAGGTACCATGAGAAACAAAGGGAGGCTGGGAGGGCAGTAAGGGAAGCCAAAGCACAAACGGAGGAGCGCATTGCAAAATCAGTGGTTAGAGGTGACAAAACCTTTTACAGGTACGTAAGTGAAAAAAGGAAGGCAAAAGGAGGGATAGTGAGGCTGAAAGGGGAGGGTGGGAGTAGAGTGGAGGATGATAACAGTAAAGCAGACATACTGAAGAGATATTTCTGCTCAGTCTTTACAGAAGAGTGGGTAGGAAATGGGCCAGAAGGGAATAGTAAGAGGAGGAAGAGCAAGGAAATGGATACAAGTCCTTTTTCCCAGGAAAGGATCCTAAAGGCACTGGAAGGGTAAAGAGTCAATAAAGCTATGGGGCAGGATGGGGTACACCCGAGGGTGCTGAGAGAGCTAAGAGAGATGGTGGCCGAACCTCCAGCTGCCCTGTTTAGCCAGTCACTAGAAACAGGAGTGGTACCCAAAGACTGGAGAACAGCAGATGTTGTCCCCCTATACAAAAGTGGGAACAGAGAGGAAGCGAGAAACTACAGACCAGTAAACCTGACCTCAGTAGTGGAGAAGATCCTGGAAACACTACTGAAGGAAAGGATAGTGGAACACCTGGTTGCCAATGGTCTACAGGACCCAAGGCAGCATGGTTTTACTAGGGGGAGGTCATGCCAGACTAACCTCACTGAATTTTTTGACTGGGTGACAAGGGAGATGGATCAGGGGGGCAGTGGACATGGCCTACCTGGACTTCAGCAAGGCCTTTGACACTGTACTGCATAGAAGGCTGTTAAGCTGGGGAACATTAGAGTGGGAAGGATGGTGGTGTGGAAGTTGGGCAACTGGCTGGATTGCAGGACACAAAGGGTGGTAGTAATGGCTGTCACTCTGCAGAGGGAAGGGTGACCAGTGGGGTGCCATGGGGGTCAGTGCTGGGTCCAGTCCTCTTCAACATCTTTATCAGTGACGTTACAGAAGACCTAGAAGGAAGAATTTGCCTATTTGCTGATGACACAAAGTTCTGTAACAGGGTGGATATGCCGGAGGGGGTGGCTAAAATGAGGAGAGATCTGCAGAAGCCTGAGGACTGGTCAAGGGAGTGGCAACTGGGATTTAACACAAAGAAATGCAAGATAATGCACATGGGGCACAAAAACCTTGGAACAACATATCAGCTGGGGGGGGGATACAGAATGCTCCAAACAGGAACGGGACCTAGGGATTATCATCTCTGATGACCTCAAGGTAGTGAGTCAGTGCGACAAGGCAGCAGGTAAAGCGAACAGGATGCTAGGATGCATAGGCAGGAGTATTACCAGCAGGAAAAGGGAGGTCATAATTCCACTATATAGGACATTAGTGAGGCCACACCTCGAGTATACTGTCCAGTTTTGGAGGCCTTACCTACATAAGGACATAGACAGGGTGGAGGCAGTTCAGAGGAGGGCAACCAAGATGGTGCAAGGATTACATCACAAAACTTTTGAGGACAGGCTGAAAGACTTAAATATGTACTCCCTGGAGGAGAGGAGGGAGAGGGGGAACATGATTGAGACATAAAAGTACCTTACAGGGAGGAACAAGGTGCAGGAAAACACAATTTTTCATCGAAAAAGAGGTTCCAGGACTGGGGACATGAGATGAAACTGGAGGGAGGGAGATTTAGTGGGAACATGAGGAAGTATTTCTTCACAGAGAGGGTGGTGGACAAATGGAAAACCCTGCCGGAGGAGGTGGTGGGGGCTGACACCATTACAGGATTTAAGAATGCATGTGATAGACACCGGGGATCCTGGTAGTCGGAGATAGAGGAGAACCCAGTTCTAAAGAATCTTGAAGAAGCAAAGTTACATGCGCAAATGGGCAGACTGGGTGGGCTGTAGTCTTTTATCTGCTGTCAACATCTGTGTATCTAGGGGGCGCTGTTGAGTACTTTGCTGAGCAGACATGCTTCCTTGCAGCTCTGCACACTGGGGACCGTATTTTATCATAAAAGTGACATTTTGAGTGACTGAACATAAAGACATTTTACCACCATCCTAAAGAACATATCCTGAGGAGCAGATCGATACCTTTTGCGAGCATGGGGCACACTAACAAGCGTGGCCCATGTGGAGGAAAAGCTCAGCCTCCAGCAATTTCACAGGCCGTCACCTCAGGGGAAACACCGTCAGGATCCAGAGTCAGAGTGGACCCTCCGTGGAAGTCCTTAATGACTTCAATGCAGGTGATTGATATGAAGGTTGAAACCATCCTGAAGTGAATGAGTGAGCAAGATGTTAAGATTGAGGTTGCTGCAAAAACTACAACTTCTGCAGAAGCCCAAGCAACACAAGCGCTTACTGCCACTAGTCACATGGTCCAAGAAAACGCGCTGTTAAAATACAGATTGGAGGCCCTAGAAAATGCTAACAGAGCCTCCCACATATGGCCGATTGGGCTCTGTTTTCTGCAACACTGGCTTCCCAAGGCTTTAAATTTGGAGAACACCTTTAAACCGTAAAATTTTGTGAAGGCTTACTATATTTCCCCGAGGACGACTGATCAACAATGTGGGTGGCCTCGCATGGTGCTGATTGTAACTGCCAGAGCTGTGATCCAGGACGAATTGCTTTCTGCAGCAAGGAACTCACAAAATCTACATTCTGAAGATCACACCCTGCATATATTTCCAGATTTATCCTATGTGACCTATACAAGGAGGAAGAAATTCAATGCGGTAAGGGCAGAACTCAAGGCCTTGGGGAATGCTCATTCCCTGCTCATACCCGCATGTCTCCAGATTGTTTATGGAGGGCACACTTAACAATATATTGATGCCTCTGAAGCAGGGAAATGTGCTGAACAGATTGCTAAAGAATTTGAGATGGCCAAGGGACAAGCAGAAGACGACTCGGAGGAGGAGACCTGATCGGTGGATACTGCAGATGACTACTGTGCCCATTGAAAGGGTGAAGTTGGTTACCTGACATTGTTTGGACTTTGTGCCTGTTATCTTTCTGCGTTAAATGTAAGCACTCTGTTTTTAGCAGAGGGAAGTTGGCTATTTCTATGGACTTCCACTGAATATTTATTGTGTTTCTTAAACTGTTAACCTCTGCTTCAGGGATAAATGTTATATTTGGATTGTATGCAGCTTGTGTACTGTCACAAGGTTCTACATTAAGTGTCAGGACCACCAACTTAAAGTTTGTCTAGTCCCCTAGGTAGCATGGGTTGAGTTTGGTCACCAGAGAGTTGCTTTATGTTTTATCCTTGTTGAAGATGTTAGACCACTTCCTCTGTATGGGCCTCTTTTGTGATGTGCTGTAAGGGGCGTTTTACTTATTTTGACTTGAAATAACATGTTTGGGGAAGGATCACATCATAGCTTAAAGCATGAATCTAAAATATGTTTGGAATGTAGTTTAAATGGACCGATCCCATGCTCTTGTAGGGTGTAGCTTATCTTGTAATATCTTATTCTGTTTATTAGAGGGTTAGATATTCCCCCCAGTCTGTGAACCAGGTTGCTTAGACTACTGTTAACTCTGTACCATTGGATGGATCCTTATAATAATGTGATGTCTGACATGAAGTTCTATGTCCTATTGTTTTCTTGAAAAGCAATAAAATGTAAGTTAAAAAAAAACATCTACTGTATGTATCTATGAGAAAAAATTGCTGGCCATGCAACTCGGTTATTTAAGTCAGCCTTGAGGATAAATAAGGTGATGCCTACAGCCTATATCAGAGCGGAACTGGGATTTCCTAACACTGAGGCATTTATTGATTCTAGGAAAATAAGTTATTGGATACAAATTACAAGACTGCCCTGTGACAGATTTTCACTTATGTGTTTAATGGAGGAAAAAGCATGGGGAATCTAGGCTATACTCAATCTAAATGGCTGAGAGAAGTAATAAGTAAATTAGATCTGACTCATATGTTCTTCAGTGATACATAAATAGGGGAATTACCCTGCACTTCAAATACAAGAAATACACTGGAGAAAGACTCAATTATTTTTGGATGATGAGAGATCTTGGGAGTATACAAAACTAGATTCTTGCCATGGCTAGCTTTGAACAACTGTTACAATGGTTATACAGTAAATACTATTTAGAGCTCATAGAAGAACCTCACTTAAGGAAACCATAATATTTTATAGGTTCATAGGTAACTTATGAGTTTGGCGGTCAAAGGCCTATTTGCTATGAGTTATCTGAAAGTAACATGTGGCTAACAAGACATAGAAACGAGGATACACAAGTAATATAACAACATGCTCTAGAGGGGAAGGAAGATATTTTGCATGCAGTGTGGTGTTATGCCCCTGGTATAATAAAGCAAGACAGACTTGGTTGTGCCCCTAAAGGGAGATGCTCACAGAATTTGATAATAAAACTGCTCTTGATGTCTTACATTTGATAGAGGATGACTGAATTATAAACAGAGCTGCTAATTTCTTCATAGACATTATGACAATAAGAGGCAATATAGATGTTTGTAGCTGCCTGTATCAAGTTATATGAGAGAAATGACGCATGAGTATTAATAGTGGGGAATGGCCAAATAACTGTAAAACATTACGACACAGAGTTAGACTCATATTTTTTAAATTTTGTAAACACTTTTGTACTACTGGTTAAATATATAATGTATGTATGAGTATTTTTATAGATGTGATAATGTACCGCATGTGGGGAATATGTATAGATTTTAATCTTCTTGTAATGATCTTTTTCATATGATCAAACAATAAACTAAACTGAACTGACAAAAATTAAAAAAGAAGTGTGAGCTTGAAAATAGCCAATTGGGGTGAAGGACAAAATTGGGGAGTGGGGGAGCGCAATAATGACTGCTGATTTAACATCTAGACAGAATGTTTTAGTTCGGTTTGTGATTTTCACTTTGCCTTATAAATGACATTTTGTCATATCTGTGTAATATTGATATTTCTTCGTGTTACAGCATTGTCCCAGTTTACGATGGTGTGTAAGTATTCGAGATTGAGAACGACCTGTAATGAGTTAAACTTCACAAAACATTGAAGACTGCACAAAATCATTATATACAAAAACAAAAGTACATTCTCCTAGCCATTAGGTTTTGGTTTCAAATTCTCACGTACATGTCCAGTTCTTTTTATATGCTAAATCCCTTTCATTCATGTTCTGCCATTGCTCTGACAGTTTGAGAGCATTCTGAGTAGCTGAATCAGTTGCAGAGTTTCAATATGTGACATCCCAACCATGTACACATGCCTTCAGTTGCATCATAGTTGCATGTCATTTGCATAATTATTTTGTAACATCTGAATATAATTAAACCGATGTTTTGGAATTATGGAGTAAGGCAGTGAAATATTATTTTACTTTAGGCTGCCCAATTATATTTAGTATTCCTTATGCATATCAGTAGCTACTGAATGCTTACTTCTCACCACAACATATAAAGTAATATTTATTAATTTGTGTTCAAATAACAAACACAGAGCACTGTTAAATTAATAACACAGTACAGGATGTGGCATTGGTTGTTGTGATGTTCATGTAGGCATGTGTGGAATAGTCATAGGGGAATGTTAGGAAATGGGCAGTGAGGATGAAGGGTCACTGAAGACCAATTAGGTTCTGCAGAAACAGGCTAGGCAGGGACCATCTCAGCAGACTGGGAGGGTCAAGCAGTTCTTTTCAGCCGACAAATTCTATGTTTCTGTGTAGGACTATGAGATAGGCAAGGGTTGGGGCAGAAACCTGAGTGTTTTCATAACATAAGCATGGGTGTGAACATAATTAATAAGTTATGTGGGAAATGGATCTGACAAGCCTTTCTAGTTGATGGCAATGAAATTGGCAATTTTGAAGTGCATAAAAATTTGACTGAGACTGCAACCCCTTCCCCAACTCTGGTGGTTCCTTACATGTGTAGTAGTGTGTTGAAACCACACTTATCAATTACCCATTTTAATTTACTGCACTTATATTGCTTGTAGATTAAAGTTTTTTTTAAGTAATGTAATGTAATGCAATTCAAACAATAATATGAACTAGTCCAGCAGCACATTTATGCCAGTAGTACATGATAACATGGCAGATCCCAATGCTGTGAATGAACCACATTGATATCTAGGGTACTCACAAAGTGGGCATGAGCTGATTGCAGCAATTCTGTCTACAGACCTGGTATATACTGGACAACACTCTCACACCCTGGCAACAATAGTGTGTGGTACAGTGGTACGGTAAGAGTAGGAGTGGTAGTTGTGGGTAATTCTGGTTTGGTACCCATGTATACATTCAGTCTTCTGTGTCAGGCTTCAAGCAGATCACTGCATGCATCTGTGTGTGTGTTGGGGGGGCATTGCGCAAGGCAGTTTTTACTTCAGTTGGGCGACATTGAGGGTTGTATGAAGAGGTTGAGTTCTGATGTGTGCTGCTGTTCACATCTGAACCTCTTTTTACACACATTCTCCACTTGGGGGAGTGGGGCACAGCAGGGATGATTCATTGGGGCTGGAGGAACAATTGATTTGGACAGGTACATGATATGATTTTTTTGTGTGATGGGGGGTCCAGATTATTATGCTGGTGGAGGGAGCTGACCATATGGTGGGGAAAGCATGCAGTATGTGGATAGGAAGCTGGCTGTGACTGTCACTGGAGTTGTGTGGATGCTGGGTATGTGGTCAGGGAGATGGTCTTGGAGGTAGTGTTGTGGGGGGCAGGCCATGTTTGGAGGGGTGGGAAGCCAGGCATCATGGAGGTAGTGGTGTGTAGAAACCTGGGCCTTAATATGTGTTGGGCCGTTTCAGCTGAGGACCTGTTGCCACAGCAACTATTAGATGGAAATACAGCTGCTTTCCAGAGGAGCTTAGCAAAAAACTGAAGGACTCAATTTTATTCCATTCTATCGGTATGGTTTGGTTTATGCTCTGTTTCAGTGCAACTTGTGGGTTGGGAAGAAGGGGACTCGTTGTGATCACAATTCATTCTCGAGGTTAAGACACTTGGACCCGCTTCTCCTGATTAATTAAGAATGCCACTCCAGGGGACCTTTTTTCCCCTCAGCATGGTGTGAGTTGAAGGGAGTAGTACTGGTCATGTTGTTCATACATGGAAACAACACATTTGTAAATCATGAATTATTTGTATCCATGGCCAGATGGCCCAGTCACTTCTAAACACTTTAAACTGGCAAACAAGATCAGATGGTACAATTAACAATTGAAGCTGTGTTGCAGGCAGCTACCCTGGTTTTACTCACTGTACCCTGAAGAATGGAAGAAGGCACAGGCAACATCAAGACCCGCTGCTAGCTTGGGCTGCTGATGGGGACCGGGGCCAACATGACTCACATCCGCTTCATGGCCTTTCCCTGTAGGTGGCCACAACCTGCGTTTGATTGCCCTGCGTTTGATTGCTGTGTAGGGGCTGAATCCCCAATGCTGGTCTCTCATCAGGATGCTGAAGAAGGCACAGGAACAGTCTGGCTGGGTCATTGGTGGCATAAGCCCAGATGAAGAAAATGTCTCCTTTAAGTTCACGTTTGTTCTGAGTGCTGGTGAACCCTCCAGCTGGGTTTTGCAAAAGAAAAGTCCTTACTGCACTGAAGTGGTTCCTGCTTTTCTTCAGGACTCCCAGGATCAGTGTCTCCACACACATGCAGTAGGCCACAGGCTTGTGGCTGAAGAAACAACAACTTCTCCTTTTCTCTTCGGTTTGTGGCCGGCTGCAATCTCAGCCGACTTGCTGAGCAACCACTCAGTCTGCTAGCAGGCAGTTTCGAGAGGTCAATCCCTTTTTTGGATTGAAATTGAACACAGGAGGAAATTTTAGGCCCCCTCCTGTGTAAATTTCCACAGAGCCTAAAAGCTCATTCCTTCTCAGAGACTCAAGCTGGAGTGAACACAGTCCAACAGTAACTCCACGAAAAGATTGTTTTTTCAGCATTCTGGTTGGTTTAGGGGCCTGTCAATCACAGTCAGTGTGCTCCTAGTGGTCCATTTAGGTGCCAACAAGAAAGTTCACAGTTTCACCCATAATCCATTGTAATTAGGACCTCTCGAGGACCCTTTGGGTCCGATTGGTCCAAACCAGGAAGTCCCGGACCAAACATGGTGGTTCCCATCAGAACAAACTAGTGCTGCAGTACTAGCAGTCCAAACATTTTATTTTACTTAAACAACAGTAAGGATTTAGAAATGAATATTTACAAAACTTTGAAGGGCTCCCTCTGCACTGTTAGCGACTGCAGAGTGGAGTGAATTGGAGCTATGCCTGGCTGGTCACAAGCCTTGATTTACTTGGACCCAACCCGGGCTATTTACACCATACACAAAGCTGGAGCTCTTAAAGGGACAGCATGGTGGCATGGAGAACATAGATTTAACTTCCGTCGCTGGATGTCTGCTAGGCAGGGGGCATCAGAGGAGCCCATGGAGATACTTAAGGTAAGCCCCCTGAAACTGGGAGGGGGGAAGGGTTACATAAGGAATGAAGAAAATTACCCTACAGGGATCTTTTTTCTGCTATCCGAATGTGCTGTTCACCCGCTGAACCAACGTGCTGCCTAGGTTCATGTAGGTATGCTGACCTGATCAAGAGGACCCTCTGAAAAATAATGTTAGGCTTATTTTGGCAATGTTGTCGGTGTTTTTTTTTTTTTTTTAATTCTGTATTTTTGTCCCTGCTTTCCCCTACCACCGGGATCATCTGCCCGGTCACAGACTCTGGCTGCGGCTACTCATATTAGCTGCCCTCCCTAGACCCCCTGGCTTGCCCCCCCAGGGCGGGGTCATGGCACTCCAGGCCAAGGGTGCCGTGAACGTGGGAAAGGTGGGAGTCGGCCTGAGAGCCAATGCAGCTGGAGCGGGCGTCATCAAGGCGGCGGAAGCAGGGTGTTTGTTTTTTCTTCCCCTTTTTCCCCCAGGAGGCAGGGACGTGCAATGACATCCTGCGTCTGCCCCGCCCCCTGAAATCTGTTGAGTGTCGGTAGCTGCAGTGCCCCTGGCCTCCGCCAGGGGTCCATCAAGTGCCGGACGGTGTCCCCACCCTCCCCCCAGCGAAGTAGAGCAGTCTGTGGGATGCTCCATCCTTCTCCCCTGGCCATCCATCCAGTGACCCGGGTCTGTTCCTGTACCCGGGTCGCCAGTGCCGCAAGCAGAAATCCAACCAGTGGGCCGGCCCTGTTGTCAGTGTTTTTCGTTAAGGAAGGCTACTTATGGGCCTGATTCAATTGAGGGATCAAGGTTTGAGAACCTACATTTTTCCCACTCTCACTTCTGGTTTATTTAGCAAGGCTTTCATTGTGGCTGTTCTGGGTGGGGGGGGGGGTGGAGAAAGTGTGAGTGTATATGTGTGTGTGTGTGTGTGTGTGTGTAGTTGGATATGTGAATGAGGAGCTTGTCATGTGGGATGGGGTATCTGGTGAGGGAGCTGGCCATTTTCTTGGTTTTGCTTTGCTGAACAAGGAGGCGAAAGAGGCTTGCTAAAGTGAAACCTGGGCATGTGTTTGGTGTGGGGTTACTGGACATGCATATGTGCATATGGGCAGTTGGGCTTGCATTTAAGTGTCTGTCTGTGGGGAGTTGGGCATGTGAATGGAGAGCTAGCTGTGGGGGTGGGTGAGCTACCCGTATTGAGGGCGGAAGCTGGGCACGCATGTGTGGATGAGGGTGGGTCCATATCTTCTGTGTACCCCTGAGTTTGATTTATGATCTGGGGACTATTTTCACCCTAGCTGCCACTTTATGATGCCAGTGGGTAGGGAAGGGGCGTGCTGCAACAGCACCTAAGTCACACAGCATGGGGGAGACACACAAAAGATAAGGCCCCAGGTGCTATATGATGCTACTGGGCAGAGTGGGGCTGCTGCTAGTTCTGCTGCTACTTGTGTACCACTGTGCAAGTTTGGTCTCTGCCCTTTACTTGGTCGGGGGGGGGGCAGACACAGAACGTAAGAGCTGTTATTGTGCAAGTTTCATCTGAGCCCATGGATTCGTTTTTTGGTGGGGGTCTGACCATCTTGGTAGGGTCATGGACTGTCTGTGCTGGTGCAGTGGAGGAGCTGTATTCACTGGGTGGGAACTTGTGTTCTTTTGGGTGGAACTGGTTGTGTTGGAGAGGAGCTGGCTATGTTGGTGTGGGAGGAGCTGGATATGTTACTATGTGGAAGCTGGCTGTGTTGGTGCTGCATTTGTTTTTTTTGGAGGGCTGACCATGTTGTTGGGGTGAGGGACTGGCTGTGTTGGCACAGTGGCCAGCTATGTTGGGGTGGGGGGGCTGGTCATGTTGCCTTGTGTGGGGTGGGGGGAATAGCTGCAGGGGTTGTCTGTGTTTCCGCTGCAGCTGTCTGTGTTGCCACAGGGGCTGTTTGTGTAACTGTAGGGGTGGGGAGCTGGTTGTGTTCATTTCCAGGGAGCTGGCAGTATGATTTGGGGAAGATGATCAGGTTTGCTTGGATGGGGAGACATGCTGTGCTGGTGGGCTGGGTGGGCAGACTTTGCATGTTGGTGGGGTGATGGGGATTGCTGCCCACTCTGTTCTGTTGATAACATTAGTGCCACTGCCAGTTTCTCATTGAAAATCAAATATTGTCTGCAAGAAATTGGAAGTGCTGCTAGATAGTGTAATAAATGCTGCCAATGTGGGCTTGAAAAATAATCATTGCATAAGCCTTAAACTCCCAGTGTTCTGGACAATCAAGCTGTAGAAATGAGTAGAATCAGGACCCTACTGAAAATGATATGCTGCATCTCAGCTGGGCTATCCTGAGCACAATGTAATAAAAAGTAAAAAAAATAAAAAAATACAGACATACACACACTCAGAGAAACATGTTTTTATTAAACCACATCAAAACAAGCATTTGTCAATGCCGAATGTTGTCTTGCTGGCATTGGCAGTGTAGGAGTTAGAGAGGTGCATAATAGGAATGGCAGCTAAGTATTGAATTGATGCCAACCCACCCACCCCCTGCAGAGACTGACAGGCATTGGGCTGTCCCTTTGGGTGTTGGCCATAGTGCTTATGCCATTTCACCTCTCCTTATCCTGCAGACACCGACAAGTGGCGCAGTGTGCATTGGGGTCTTCGGGCTTTACGGTCACCCCATTCCATAAGGAAATACACTGAGATGGGTGCAGTATAGGACAGTGGGGTGAACTTTGAAGCTAGAGCTTCCAAGGCACATCTTGATGATTGTCACTGGCTGCAGGGTGTGGGTTGGGGTGGAATGGCGTGAGCATTACGTCCGACAATCCCAAGTCACACCCCTGACACCTGTCAGTCTCTACATATGGGCGTGTGGCACCAAATTTTCAACATAGGCATTTTAGCACCTCTGTCATGTACAGTGTCACTGTTATTTCCTCAAAGTGTCCCAAGAAGTGATTTCGCACAACGACCATGCTATTCTGCGCCGGAAGTGCAAAACACATTTTGGGCAGGATATGTGAAAATGACGGCTGTACTGTTCATCAAGGGTGTAAAATGGCAATGAAAATCCAGAGTGAAAATGTCACAAATGCATGACGATTGAAGCGCGGCGCGAATCTGCCAACGCACGCCAGTAACACAGTCATTTTATGAGCATTATCACCAAATTTTTCAACATAGGCATTTTAGACCTCTGCTTATGAACAGTGTCACTGTCATTTTCATAATCTGGCCCCAAACACTGATTTCCCACAGCGACTGCGCTATTGTGCGCCGAAGCGTGGAAATACATTCCGGCAGGATGTGGAAAATGACAGCTGCACTGTTCACAAGGAGGTGTACAAAATGGCAATGCTGAAAATCTGGCATTAAAATATTAGAATGCACGGTTACGAGGCCTGCGAACAACACTCGCAATGCTCGCTAGAAACAGGCATTTGTTGGATTTTTTCCACCAATTTGGAACATAGGCTTTTGAGAGGCCACTTCATGAACACTGGCACTGTCATTTTGTTGATTGGTCTCAAAGGTGATTTCGCAAGAGTGACCGCGAAATCACCTTTCGAGGCTGAGTAATGCCATGACAGTGATAGAATTCATGAGGAGGAGCCCCAAAAACCCCATGTTGAAAATTTGGTGCCAAAATTCCAACAAATGCCCGAGATATGCAACAAAGTTGAAAAAACCCTATTCATTCCATTATACAGCTTCCCGGCATTTCTTCAGTTCGCGGTCAGCTTTGAAGAGTGCAGACGTGTTCCCGGTCCAGCGAAAATCATTGCACCGGACTCCAGAGGTAAGTATGGGGTGAGGGGGGTGAGGGGGTGTGGGGAGTCAGGGTGCGCAGTGGGTGGGTGCCGGTTGGGGTCAGGGGACTCCGAGGGACCATTTTTTTGTTACAGGGAAGAAAAAAAAACAATTACATTGCGGGACAATTTTTTTATTTCAGGGGACATGGCATGCTGGCATGGGCTCCCAGTGTGCCACCTAATTGCTTTTGGGGGGGGTGCTGCAGCCAACAGGGGATTGAGCACCCTCGTCGGCAGAAAATTGCAGGGGATGAATTTATGCCGACGGGGATTGGGCTCCCCCGTCACACACAATGAAAGGCGAGGGGAGGCAAGAGCCGAGGGGATTGGGCACCCCTCGGCATATAAGAAATGTGGGGGAGGTGGCTGATTTATGCCGAAGTGGAGTGGGCTCCCCCCGACAGCACACAATAAAAATGGGGGGGGAACGCAAGAATTGAGGGGGATTGGGCATCCCCCCTCGGCATATAGGAAATTGGGTGTCTGCTTATGTGGCCACAGTAAGCCGCTGGAGGATTGGGCATCCCTGAAGTTGGCCGCTGGGCGGGCGGCTGCCCGCCATGCTGCTCATGTGGAGAGCATGCAGGAAGGGTCCGCTGTGTCTGACGAGCTTTGCTTGGATTGCAGTGGACCTTTCCTTAGATGTGCTCACCACATTAGCATGCATGGGGCATGCAGGCTGATTGGGGAATGAGGGACGCACCTACTGATGCGTGCCCTGCATTTGCCCAACAGCGGCCGCGCCTCCAAATTTGCACCACCGCAAGATGTTGACTTGCACGCAAGCGCGGCAAGCCAACATAAAAAGGAATCAGCCCTGTGGTTTCATCTCATTTGTTTCCTTTAGAACTACTTTTTAATGCTTTTTTATTTTTAACATGTCACAATGTGGAGATGCAACAGAGATACAGGAAATGTAAATCAAAAGACTCACATTTTCAAAGGAAATGTACCAGTTTGGCCATTATTTCTAGCCCTGGGTGGGGGACTGGCCATCTTGTTGTGCTGGAGCTGGCCAGGTTCGCTTGGGTGAGGTGTAGAGACTCAGACTGGCTATGTTAGTTGGGTGAGGTGGTGCTTGCCATGTGTGTCTGTAGTTTGTGACTAGACTGCCTGTGCTTGGTGGTTAGTAGAGTGAGTGGGGGGAAGAAAGTAAGGAGAGGGACACTTTTATTTTAAATAATTTTATTGATTTTCATAAAATATAATAAAAAGAAAGGAAACAGAAAAGGCATTATATTTACAACTCATGAATAGCTAGGTCCATTTGCAATTATATAAAAGTAAAAATATCACATACTTCATTTACAGCTGATTAAGCCGTGATATCCAAGATATAAGGAAGCAGTATGGTGCAGTGGTTTAAGGCTCTGAGCTACAAATCTGGAGACTTGGGTTTGAATCCCACAGCCCCCACTAGCACACTGTGTGACCCTGAGCAAGTCACTTAACTTCCTTGTGCTCCCAGGTTGCACCTGTAAACAAGCTTTCAGCTTAGTGTGTCTCACCTGGTTAAACAATTGGAAAAAAAAAAATTAAAAACAACTGAGCAGACAATTAGAGACCTCTAAATGTATTATAATTGAGCCAGAGGTAGAATAAAGGAGAAGAAACAGAGCCCTAGAACTAAAAATAACTTAAAGAGAGAGAGAGAGAGAGAGAGAGATGAGAAATAGAATAGAGAAAGACAGGATAAAGAAGATACAGGTACAGTGCTAGCATTCCAAACATACCTAAATATGTAACAATTTCCAGTTTCAAACTCGTAAGATCCATCTCACTAGGAAGGTGATAAAATTAAACTGCATTATACTATACCCAAACAGACATTTTCCACATCAGTGTGGGGGGATGTTAAACAGTGCCCCCCCAGGACTTCATGACATCCTCGCCAGGACCTCTAATACATCTGCTTGCTCCCTCTGGGCCTGAAAGTGAAAAAATGGTAACCATCGGGCCTTGAATTTTTCTTTACTAAGCCTTACTCTGGCTGTGAGTTCCTCCATCGTCAAGATGGCCAGACAGTTTGTATACCAGGCATCTGTTGAGGGGGCAACTGGAGACATAATGTTACACAAGGTCCCTGCATCCTTATTGGTACCCCCAGAGGCACACTGTAGACAGCTAGCCCGTAGGCATATGTTATACTAACATAGAGGGCTAAGGGCATCTACCGTACAAGAGTAGATGTCAGGACGGCATACAGTCAAAACACCGCGGTATTAATCGGCGCGGTTAAGATGTCATGGTCTATATGTTGAAAAGACAATCCGTCGATGGATTTTAGACCGTGGACATTACGGCACACATTTTAGAATCACCCCGCGACGAAAACATTGCGACATGGTCTGTGCTTCTGTGTGCAGTCTGTACTAATGGTCACACTAATAAAACACTTTACAGTACCATAGGATAACTTACCCAATGAAGAGTAATGTTGACACTTCTTCCAAAAGCTGTGCCATGGATTACAGTATGTACTACCATTTAAACTCCTTCACTTCCTGCATGGTCAGTTTTGTGCATCAATGATTTCGGCCCCAACATCCGCATCAGTTTAAAGAGACACAGTACAATCCCCTCAATCCTGTATCTGCTGGAACCTATTTCCATTTTTTTCTGGTACAAATCTGCACCACTTCCAGGTTTTTATATATTCTGAGGCACTACAGTTTATGCAATCTAACAACTGCTTGCAGTGGAATATATGCCGACACAGAAAGGCAAGCAGAAGCTTGTCCTGGACAATTTTCAGTATACCAAGGAGAAGGACGGAGCAAATGGCAAAATATTTTTAAGGACTGTGTCAATTGCACACCCAACCCGCGCTAAGCTCACCAGAAAATTGCACCAGGAACAGCACGCTGTGTCCCTACTAAGAAGGCAGGTGGAACTGGGACAGTAGGCTCCTAGAAAGCATGTAAAGTATCAAAGAGTATATAAAGTTTTCCACACAATTTGTGAGGACTTTAAAAACAGAACTGAGATGCAGTATCTGCAAGACATTGCAACTGTCATTGAAATAAATGTAGCATAATGACAGCATCTACTATTGCACATATTAGCTCACTTGCATGTCATATTTGCTTAATTTGCACAGCTTTATTGGCACATAATATTTGCTTACTTTATGCTGTTATAGAAATAAATGCTATGTATGCTATGTATTGCTACTAATTGATTTTACATAATGAATAAAGTGTTTGAAAATTATTCATTTAATTGCAACTAGTTGTCCTTATTTTGATGATTACAATTCGCCCTTTGTTGCTAGCGACCACATCTAATTTCGACATTTTGACTGGTGCATTTTAGACCGCGCGATCAGTAGTCCATGACAGTTGGTCCACGACGATTTGTGCGGCAGCAATTTGTCTGGTCACGGTCAGGATATGTATGCATATTACTGTTATACACTTTGCTTGCTAAAACATATATATTTTCTGTGTATTTCTTGCTTACAAGATGATCAGGATATCTGTGTCCTTGTAATGATCATGATATATAAGTCGGCATTGCCACCTTTTGGTGATTTGTACTACTACAGTGATTTATGTAAGACTCTGTAAGAACTGTACTCTTTTTGTTTCACAAGGTGATGACTACTACAAAATTGCATAATGTCATCTTGGACCGTGGAGCCACCTCTAATTTAGCTAATAGGGCTCATCTCTGTAACTAGAAATGTTTATATCTTACAGTAACCATAGTAATTATCATTGGTATATAATGTGAGACACTGAGTATTATACCTCGGAGACCCCAAGAGACGTGGAGAAACCTCAAGGTATAGGGAATGCTTAGCATTGGCTCCCAGTTCGTTTTGGTAAGAACTGCTTAGGGCAACTGTGATTTATCCTTTTGCTAGTAATAAACAAGTTTATTACTCTTACGCAACTTGTCTGTGATTCCTTGCATTCCCAATATTGCCAAGAACCTGAGAGTGAGGTTTAGACCTCCTGATAATTGGCAACTGCGTGCAGGTAATATTTGGTGTTTGTAAGCTTTCACTTGTTGCTTAAAACTTTTCCCTTCCCAACGGGGACTGTAGGTGTGCATTTCCGCAACACCTGTCCCGTTTTCAGACCACTTTGTAGTCACTTGCAAAGTCTGGCTGCTTTTTCTTGGGTATGGTTGATGCCGAATTGACCCACTCCACAGCAGCTTTGAATTGCAAGCCTACGAAGTATACAGTAGCCCGACTGTGTGTAAAGTGTTCCTGCTGTGGATCGATACACAGCACAGCACCTTTTTCACAATTTGATTTTTTGTTCCCTCCCACACAATGGCCACCGTATCAAATATCTGCGCAGAACTGAGACTCGACATCTCAAACTTCTTTGCCTCCTATGGAGGATGGGCTGACTTCACGCGGGATGCAAGTCAATCCGGAAAACCTATACTGGGGATCTTAACCCAGTACTGTGAGATGAGACAAACATCCAATAAGCGTCATACCAAAGGGCCGTTGGTCATGGCTCTCTATGCTACTCTGGAAGCCTCCGAAGCGAGGTTTTGAACCCTTGATCTGCAGATCTCATCTCTTAAGCAAGAGATGGGTTTGCAGGAAACGGAATGTATTAGACTGCAGCAGAATTTGGAGTCTGAACTTCAAACACTGCGCAATGAAAAGGATTGATGTTTGCATCATTCTGCACAGGCTGGAGAGCAAGAAATTTGTATGCTGAAGCAGGAGTGTGAAAGTTTGAGACAGGATAAGGGGCAGGCTTTGAATATGAATGACTTGCTAAGTAGAGTGAATGAACAATTGAGTGAGGATATGGGAGAGCTACAGGACAAGATAAACCAGGTACGTAATGACTTAGAAGTGGCTACTAGGCACAATCGCAAATTGAGCGCTACTTACAGAGTGTTGCAGAAACAAATGCAAGATGAAGTTGATATGGATGTTGCAAATGTGAGTCATACAGAATGTGAATCCAAGATGGCAAAACTGCGCCATCAGTGGGAGGTTCTGGCTGGACATGTTAAGGCAATGGGAGGTGTAGCCCCTGCCTTACACATGTCATCTGAAGGGGAGGTCTCAGATGATGACATCTCTCAGTACAATGCCCAGTCACACCCCTACTATAGCTCAGAAACCCCACCCAGCCATCCACAACATGGCAGGTCCCCACTCCACCCACATCATGTCATATGTCGTCGACATTGTGACGCACATCATGGGCAATGCCAACATGGCGGCACCCATGATAGGGGGGAGTAGGCCTAGGCCTGGTCCTGACGGCACCACCGGTGGCCATTATTAATGTGGAAGACAAGCAGGAGATAGAAACAATGATTGAGAATGCAATAGGTAATGTGCCTATCTCTGAGAGGAATAAGCAGGTCCTTAAAACCCAGATTAGGCAGCTTCTGCAAGAGACTGGTACTCAAGAAGGCATGGTTAGTACCGTGGCGGAGGCTGCAGCCTGGGAAGCCCTGGATGGCACCCGAGGCAACCTACCCCAGCCTGATCGGCCCAATAATCCCCTACAAATGGCATACTTTGTTCAACAAATAGCTGATAGCATTGGTCAGATGAGCCCGTCCGACAGCCTCAGCTGCCACTTAGAAAAGGTGCATTCCAAATGCGAGATGCTTAGCCTCGTTGTAGACTATCAGGTCCAAATACTACGCCAACCATCGAGCCTGGATTGTGGGCCAAACTCCCTGATGCCATCCACCAGGACAGCAACGCCATCTTTGATGAGGTCGCAGCTGAACTCATTTCTGCACACAGTCCAGGTGTAGTAGGAGTGATTCTTACATACCCTGTGAAACAGAATGCAAAAGAAAGTCCAGCGACTTACAACCAGAGACTCTGGATGGCCTACCGAGCAGGAAAACATCTTGCAAAAGTAAGCTGTTGGTTAACTAGGATCTGCAGCTTATCTGTTAGGTAGGAAAATGGGCAGACTAGGTGGGCCAAGCGGTCCTTATCTGCTGTCAAATTCTATGTTTCTATGTTTCTATTGCACAAGAAGCTGCAGATGTGGATCTTATTGAGTACAAGACCCTGTTCCTTAGAAACATGATCCCTGCAGTGAGAGAGAAGGTAGAGCCAACCACTTACCCCACCAGGGAAAGGTTTGCCGACATCCTTCGGAAAACCGAGAGAGTTTGCCAACTCTACATCAGTGATCTGGGCTCCAGTTCCAAGAAAGTAGCCGCTGTGGAGCCTGCTCAAGAGGCCATGATGCACTACACAGTGGAGGGGCAGACCCAACACAAACAGCCCCTCCCCGCAGACAACCAACACCCCCAGCAGGCCCAACAACAACCACAACAGCAACAATGGGGTGGGAACCGGAATTATCACAAAAATAAGAAACACAAAAATCATAAGGGTAAACAACAACAAAGACAAGGCCCTTCATATAGGGAGATAGCCAAAGAGAATCGGAAGTTTAGAGAACTCCTGGGGCAAGTGCGCTCTGTAGCGGATGCTGTTCCTGCTCAGTCCCTTGCAGCCATACAACCGGGAACCCAGGCCCCAATGGGCCATGGTGACACCAGAAGTACAGGCCCTCAGGCCCATTCAGGTCTGAACCCAGAAGCACCTCCCTATATAGCATCAGTGCAACATGGTGAAGTGGTTCAAAGGGGACGGGCCCAACCTTTCCATGCTTCCTCCAGCACAGATTGACAATTACAGTCCCCAGTCTGGATTGTAAACAAGCTGGTCTTGGATACAAATGGAAGGCCCTGCACTGAGGCCGAGGTCGGGGGCCGCCTATTTACAGTGTCATTGGATACAGGCGCGGCTGTGTCTGTATTACATTATGACCATCCGGATACATCTCCTTCGTCCACCGGATGGAGGACCAACATGTCAGGAGTAGATGGTACTAGGTTACCTGCATACCTCTCTCTACCTCTACCTGTAGAGTTGGGCCACCTGAAGGCCTCACACACCTTCCAACTGATGGTATTGCATGATCATCCTGGTATCATTGGAACTGACTTCCTTGCACCACACGGCTGCGTGGTGCACCTAGCTAACATGCTACTGTTACAGATTCAGGGCCAATATCACACTATCTTGATCCCTGACTCACACGTTGTGGCAACAATATCTGCCAACAACAAGGAGTATGACGTCATATATTTATCCAAGAACCATGAGCTTTTTCCAAAGCTCCTCCCCATTTTGCAAAGGCATTTGGAAACATTTGCTATCAACAAGCATGACTGTGGCAGAATGCACACTGTCATTGAAGTGCCAGGCCCAGCACATGAGAGGCAAAGGCAATATCCTTTCCCATCCGAGGCCTTGTCGTCTCTTAGGAAAACAATAAAATCGCTCCTCAACCAAGGGGTAATCAGCACTACCATTCCATCTGGAATGTGCCACATCTGACATTGCCATGTCAGCAATGCTGGCCCAGAAGGTTCGTGGCACCTTGAGACCCATTGCATATGTGTCACAGCTCTTGACTCCAGTGGAACAGAAGTACAGCCTTTGTGAAAGGAACCTTCTGGCAACCTACTGGACTGTCAAGCACTTTCTGTATATCGTTGGGTACTCTCCACTGATTATTAACACCAACCACACCCCAACTATCTTTATGCTATCAGACAGAGTGAAGGATGGGTCAGTCTCTAATACCAGACTGACACACTGGTCACTTCTTCTCAAGAATAGAGACATACAGGTACACCCAACCAAAATTCCATCCATGCTGGCACATGGACTCCTTTTCCAAGAAGAACCCCATGACTGTACACTGCAACTATCTGATCTTCCAGATCCAGGTCCTTTCCTCCCTGCCACGCCACAAATACTTGAGAGCACCTCTTTGTGTCGTATTTTTACAGATGGTTCAGCATCCTACTATCAGGGAGAACAGATTGCAGGGATGCATATTTTAGTGCTTTACCCTTATGGTAACACTGTTAAAATCTCTAAACGTTGCAGTGTAGCATTATCACAGTATGTAGAGATGACAGCAGTGGCCTGTGCCCTTGAGTTCATCCAGCATGGAACCGAGGATACCATCATTTTTATAGACTCTAACTGGGCTTGTTGCTCTCTTACAGAATTCCTTCCTTTCTGGCAGAAGAACTCCTTCCTCTTCTGATGGCAGCCCAGTGAAGTACAAAGAACTGGTAATATACATCCACTCACTGGCACAAAGGTTTGCACACAAACTCTATGTACAGAAAGTTAAAGCTCTTTCCATACATGACCCCTACCATGCCTTCAGTGTCACATCAGACACCCTTGCAAAGGAAGGGGCCCAAGGGGGGGGGACACCTGGATGATGGATCATCCAGAGGCCAATTGTGGCCGTACACATTGCAGCAGTCAGGAAGAAACCTGAACCCTTTTCCCCCTTGGACCTCTCAGTAGCCCAACATGTTGATACTGAACTCAAAGAAGTGTTCAGATTCTTTGACAAAGATACAGAAGAGAAACTTCCCACGCACAACCCCTACTGGAGGCATGAAGGTAAGTTACACTTGTCACCAGATGACAAACTCATTTGGTACCAATCAGATGATTCCACCACCAAGTTGTGGGTGGTCCCCAGACACCTTAGGTCTGAATTCTTGCACCAAGTGCATGATACACCCACTGGTGGACACCAGAGAGTGGAAAACACCCTCCAGAGGCTCAAGACTACCGTCTGGTGGCCTGGTGTCAACAAAGATGTTAAACAGTACATAGATAACTGCCTTGTTTATGTGCAAAACAATCCTATCCCCACCAAATTAAATGCCAAACTCTTACCACAAAGACACTTTGGCCCTTGGCATGCCATGCAGATTGATTTTATTGGCCCTCTGACCAATACCAGTAGAAACAACTAGTATGCTCTTGTGGTAACTGATCTCTTCTCTAAGTGGGTTGAAGCTTTCCCCACCAAGACATGTACTGCTAAAACCACTGCCAAAATCCTGGTGGAACAAATTTTCTCCATGTGGGGCCTACCTCTTAAGGTAGACTCTGACAAAGGAACCAGTTTTACAGGTGAGTTGATGAAAGAATCCCTTGAGCTCCTTGGAGTTCAACAGAAGTTCCACATGCCTTACCACCCCCAATCTTCAGGTCAAGTAGAAAGAGCCAACCGACGGATTAAGCAAATGCTTTCCAAATTCATTGAGGACAATCCCAAAACCTGGGATTCCCTATTGCCGTTACTCCTTATGGCAATCAGGGGCACACCCTCAGCCACTACCCAGTTTACACCCTTCGAGGTGATGACTGGAACACAGATGAGACTACCTGAACAACTGTTGTTTGACCTGCCCACTTCCACTGCAGACCGAGTGTCTGTAGACCAATATGTGGAAAAACTCAGAAAAGACCTCATACACACACACACTTTTATGCTGCCAATTGCATGGGCAAGGCCCAGCAACAGTCCAAGATACAGTTTGACAAGCATGCACAAGAAGTGGCTTGGCAGGTTGGAGATCAGGTAATGGTCCTCCAATTTGCACATCCCACACACTCCTTCTCCAATAAGTGGGAAGACCCTTACCCCATTGTCAACAAGCTCAGTCCGGCAGTCTATCAAGTTAGACTCCTATACAACAATAAACTGAGTGACAAATGGTTACATGCAAACCAACTGAAACTGTATAAAGGAGCATAATTACTTTTCCTCACCTCATTGGGCAGGAATAGTACTAACCTACTAATGTCTGATTTTGCTTTTCAGATATACTGACAAGATGGCTATCTTGTTCCATTTTCTCCTCATCTCAGGAGTTTTCCCCTGCATCCAAGGTACAGTACTGAACCTCCAACCTCATCTTGATCATCCAGCATCTGCTCCAGAGGGAGTATCTATCAAAATATCCGATAGTTTGATTACTGTCCACGAACGTTCTGATGCTTACCTCACTGCCTCGGTTGTTGCTCCTGATAAATCTACCCTACGAATTGAGTGGTAAACCACATCACAAGGACAGATTCTCCATGTGGCCAAACTCTCCAAGGGAATGTTCCAGGGATGGCCTAATGTTAAATTATTCCCAAATGGTTCTCTGTCCTTGCTACAAACTGCTCTTAGACATTCTGGTTTATATAATATTACTGCTTTAATTGATCCCTCATATTGTAATTCTTTGTCTAAGGACTCTGCTGGAAAATTTTGTGCTGTACATAACATGGCTTCTGCTGCTAAGTACCTTTCTGTGTTACCACCCACTGATAAACAGCCTTTGGAATGTCCAAAGCACGCCCCTGGTCCCTGCAGTGGTCTGACAGCTACTGCCCTACCTGGTACACTGATTAACAATCTACAATTTATGCATATAACTGTGTTGTTTAATTTAACTTACTGGAATATGAAAGAATTTGGTATGTATCACAATACTAACACTTCAGCATTTTATAGTATGTTATTGCTTGATAGTTTAGCAGCATTTCAGATTCGTACTCAAGACCCTATTGTCGGGGTACAGACCACCGAGCATAGAGGTAACTTCAGGAGAAAACCCAGTCCTGATGCTCAAAGTCATAAATGTAACACACGTGAAGTTGACAGTTCTGATGTCACTGGCGCAACAGGCACTGTCACAGTTCTCTTTGGTACAGCTATGTCTATTTGGAATAAAGCAGACATTGCTGCTACCAAATCTCATTCTGCCAAATTTAAGTTTGGTTTGGTGAATAATATACTACCCCCATTATTGCATGGTGTGGATGGCCTTAGTCAGGAAGAAAGATACTCTGTTTACAATATGCACAATACTGCTAAGGCATTTACTGATTCTAAAGAATCGTAAATAAATAAATAAAAGATTAACGCACTTATTGCACAGAACAATAAAGAAGCAGATCAACAATACATTGCTAGAGAAATTCTCTGCTCTGCCTATGGCGCATATATTATTACTACCATCAATAATCTCTTCCGTGATCTAGAATCTGGAAGAATCCCTGATATCATACATGACAGACGTATTTCAAAATGGTATTGTCCACGATGTGAAACACCTGGCTGTATTGCTATGTGTATGCAATAATCTCTGACTATTCCTCTTTCTACAGCTAGGAATTTGGGTTTTGTGACCAGGCACCCTAATAATGGTCCCTGTTTTACTTCTTAGAAATGTTCTATCAAAGATACAATGTTTGTTTCTTTTACTGTCTCTTTACCACACTTTGATCCCACTACAGCTTTGTTCAACAAGCTCGCCTCTGTTCATTCAATTGGGCACCTTGATGGCGACATCTACAGAGAATGCCTGGACTTACCTCCTCTACTGTTCTTCCATCCTTTCCTGGATGCCTGGGTCGCTCCTCACACAGACTGCTGTGCGAAGAAACAATATATCTACTTGTGTTGATGTGATGTATTTGATGTTATTAAACCTGTATGTGGTTATTCTCCTGACAGTATAGATTGGTCCTTTTCCATGGACAATGACAGCACTAATGGCATGGACTTTTCAGACTCAACACTGGCTCCAGATAAACTATACCAGTCTTATTGAGAGGAGGTTCATCACCTGTCAACACGGATTTCCAAGATGACCTATACCTGCCCGGTACAGTTACAAAAATGGAGACTCCCCACTGTTAAAATGCAATACAGTTCTGACGGGGAGTACTGCCTGGTTACGAACTATGAAACCTATACTTATGGAACAGAGACATGTGTTATTGATAACCCTAACTTTTGCTTTGTCCCACACCAGAAGTCTGTCATTGGACATACCATTATTACCCTGTCCTCCTTATGGATGCGGACAGCATTGATGGTAACCCTGATTATCTGCTCACCCTTTCTGAATATTTACCATATTTTAATGTACACATAGATCTACTGTCACTTACATTAAAATCACTTTTAGAGAGAAAAGACACCCGCCTCATCCACATCAGCAATAATATTACTAAGGCTAATGAAGCTATCCTTTCATTAATTAATGACGGTGATATGAATGATGCATTAACTAACACATGGTAAGAGATTACTTTTAAAGGTTTTGTTATTAGTCAAGCATTTTTTATATTTTTCTTGGTTATTATGCTATGCTGCCTACGGCGCACACTGCACCAACACTGTGAGTAGCTGGAGTTCCTTTACAAGGCTTGTGTGTCAAGTTTGTAAAAGACCCCTGCTCTCCGACCTTTCCCTAGATTTGCCTGTGTTGCCCTTAGAGGCAACAAGGGGGGAATGTTACACGAGGTCCCTTCACCCTTATTGGTACCCCCAGAGGTACACCGTAGACAGCTAGCACTTAGGCATATGTTATACTAACATATAGGGCTAAGGGCATCTACCGTACAAGAATAGATGTCAGGATGGCATACGGTCAAAACGCCGTGGTATTAATCGGCGTGGTTAAGACGTCATGGTCTATACGTCGAAAAGACAATCCGTTGATGGATTTTAGGCCGTGGACATTACGGCACACATTTTAGAATCACCCCGCGACGAAAACACTGCGACATGGCCTGTGCTTCTGTGTACTGTTGGTGCTAATGGTCACACTAGTAAAACACTTTACAGTACCATAGGATAACTTACCCAATGAAGAGTAATGTTGCATATTACTGTTATACTCTTTGCTTGCTAATACATATATATTTTCTGTGTATTTTTGCTTACAAGATGATCAGGATATCTGTGTCCTTGTAATGATCATGATATACATAAGTCGGCATTGCCACCTTTTGGGGATTTGTACTACTACATTGATTTATGTAAGACTTTGTAAGAACTGTACTCTTTTGTTTCACAAAGTGATGACTACTACAAAATTGTATAATGTTATCTTGGACCATGGAGCCACCTCTAATTTAGTCAATAGGGCTCATCTCTGTAACTAGAAATGTTTCTATCTTACAGTAACCATAGTAATTATCATAGGTATATAATGTGAGACACTGAGTATTATACCTCGGAGACCCCAAGAGACTTGGAGAAACCTCGAGGTATAGGGAATGCTTAGCATTGGCGCCCGGTTCGCATTTGTAAGAACTGCTATGGGCAACTGTGATTTATCCTTTTGGTAGTAATAAACAAGTTTATTACTCTTATGCAACTTGTCTGTGATTCCTTGCATTCCCAATATTGCCAAGAACCTAAGAGTGAGGTTTAGCCCTCCTGGCAATCCAATTCTGCGTAATTGCTTTAAGCGCTGCCGTTACTACAATATTAAACAGGTAATGCTGGGACTGATGCCTAATTACCCGAGGGAATTCCCCCAACACCCAATTTACAGAAGATTGAACCCACCAGGACCACGACCTGAGCCCAATAAGGCTGGATCCTGGGGCGTGCCCAAAACACATGCATGTGAGTACCCCTCTCCCCACATTCCCTCCAACATAGATCTGAAAAATGTTGGCCAAAATGTTTTGTAATTACTGGGGTGTGGAAATATCAGGCAACCACTTTCCACCAGAACTCATGCCAGCTGTAAAACGCAGTTGTAGAGTGGATAGCTGCCAGATCGTGGCCCAGGTGGAGTCACCAAGTACCCACCCGAGTTCTGAGCCCCAGGCCTGCTTAACATTTTGCAAAGGGTCCAATTCAAGGGCTAAAAACTGTCCGACCAGCCTGGAAACCCAGCCATGTGATAGTCGGATCCCCACCTCGAGTACCATAAAATGCACAAGGGGATTATTGTTCTCCATAATAGTTCCCGAACCCTGACGGGCCTTATCTTGTAAAAAGTGTCAGAACTGTAAAAATCTATAAAAATTGCTATTGGGGAGTTTATACTCCCGAGCCAGTTGTTAAAAAGATTTAATATTGGAGTCTGTGTACAGCTGACTCACCCTAGTCAAGCCTACCCTCTCCCATCTCCTGAATCCCTGGTCCCAGGTAAGGGGCATAAAGTCTAAACATGCCTTGATCAGTGATTGAGGACCCAAATCCACCCTGCGGGAGAACTTCTTATTGATTTCTAGCCAGGAGGAGATAATCACCTTGTACCATTGATTATTCACTAGTAAGTTCTGAATTCTCCCTTTGTCCATGAATACCAGATCCCAAATGTCCCCTCTGGAAGATTCCGGCTTCTCCAATTCCACCCATAAAGGAGGTTCTGACCAAGTCATGATAGCTAGCAGAGGAAGTAGTTGCACTTCCCAGTAATATTTTTTAAAATCAGGCAAGCCCAGTTCCCCCTTTCAATTGTTCTAAAGTAGAGTTCCACTTCATTCTGGGGGGGGGGGGTCTACCCACCCAAACAAATTTCCGTAAGGCGGGCTTAAGTGAGTGCCAAAAACCCAAAGGAGGTTTAAGGGGCAGGGACTGGAACAAAAATTAAAAACATGGGAGCAAATTCATCTTTATACAGTCTATTCTCCCAAACAGGGAGAGAGAGGCAACTCTCCCCACCTCTTCAAATCCTCTTGTACCACCCGCAGAAGTCTCCCATGATAAAAAGCATATAATTTTAATAAGTCCCTAGGAATCCATACCCTGAGATGCTTGATGCCTCCTTTTGCCTGTTTATAATTACCTATCGATGGAAGTTCTCCAATCGGGGTCTTCCTGAAAACAAAAAGCTCGGTTTTGGTATAATTAACTTTAAAGCCGGACGCCCTGCCAAATTGATTTAACAAGGTATTGATACACGGCATCTGGCCTATTGGGTCAGTGATATACAGCAGAGTGTCATCTGCATACAACAACACCCTGACTTCAACCCCCTGCACTTGTATACCCTTGTAATCTGTGGATTGCCTTATCAGAGCTGCAAGAGGCTCCACACATAAGGCAAACAGCAGGGGCGATAAAGGACACCCCTGTCTGGTTCCCCTTTCTATCCTTATCTTCTGCAACATAACCCCATTTACCTGAACAGTTGCCTTAGGGTCTCTATATAAGTTAGCAATCCACTTCCTAAATTTGTCCCCAAACCCAAAGCTACCTAGGGTATGGTCCAGGAAGACCCAGTCCAGGCGATTGAACACCTTCTCGGCATCTAAGGCCATCACTGCCCTAAGTGTACCAGGTGGGAATGCCCCCGAAGTAGACAAGATGTTCAATAAAAGTCTGATATTGTCCTGGATGTGTCGACCAAGTATAAAACCTGTTTGGTCTCTGTGAACTAGCTTAGGGATATACTTCTGGAGTTGTACACTTAAGATCTTTGCAAAGATCTTCGCATCCTGATTAATTAAGGAAATGGGGTGGTAATTTCCACACTCCATGGGGTCTTTGTCCAATTTTGGGAAGAGTGTAATCACCACTTCTCCCTATGAAGCCAGGGATTCTCCCTCCTCATGGGCTACATTACACACCTTAGTTAAAACTGGGGTCAACTCCGAAACAAAGTGCTGGTAAAATTAAGCCACAAATCCATCTGGACCCGGGGCCTTCCCTCTGCTGAGGTTTTTGATGACTCATATAACCTCCATTTCAGAGAAGGGGACCTCCAGTCTCCGACTCTGCATGGCATCCAGTCCGGGCAAGACCACTCTCTTTAAGATGTTCTGCACATCCCCAATGTGGTCATCACCCCTTTCCTGGGTATATAACTCAGTGCAGTATTTATAGAAACTGTCCACTATTTGCAAAGGGTCTGAGGACAAAACCCGAGATCCCGGCCATTTAATTGAAGGGATATATCTGTCCATCTCTTGCTTTTGCAATCTGAGTGCCAGGAGACGACTAGCTCTCCCCCCACCTCATAATATCTTTGTTTAGTGAACCTCAGGGAGTTTTCCATTTCCTTTGTCATCTCCTTATTATATAGATCCCTTGCTTCCCTTAATTTGGCCAAGGTCGACGGGTCCCTCATTTGTTTGTGCTCCGCCTCCAGAGTTGCAATATCAGCCAATAATCTTTCTACCCTCGCCTGTTTACATTTATATTTATATGAAGCGTAGCTAATGATCTGGCCCCAGAGGACTGCCTTCAAGCCATCCCAAATAAATCTGATATGAATGTCTTCTTCCCTATTCTCTTGTAAATATTGCTGAATGGCTTCCTTAGTTTGGTCAACAAATACCCTGTCATTAAGCAACCCAGGGTCAAATCTCCATGACCCTTTGGTTTTCTCCCTCTCCCAATTCATTCTGGCACCGATCATAGCATGATCAGAGAAAGTGACCGGGTATATAATTATATCTGTCAGATTTGGGGCATCAACCAACCGATTGTAGAATCTATCCAACCTGGAATAGGGTCCCGCAGAGTCTGAGAAAAAAGTAAAATCCTTTGTGACTGGGTGTCTTTGTCTCCAAGGGTCTACCCAGCCACCCTCAGATATTAGGATTCTTAGAAGTCTGGAGCATGCAGCCCCCGTCCCCGATGAGTGCTTATCTAAAAGAGCATTTTCAACACAGTTTCAGTCACCAACCAAAACTATCCTGCCCGAGGGAAGGGAATCTATCAAGGTGAAAAATTGTCTAAAAAATATCCCTGAAGAGGGGTAGGGGCAAAAACAGCCACTAGGTGGAGGATGTGTCCCATATATTCCCCTGAAACTACCACAAAGTGACCGGTCCCCGCTGTTTGCAATTTATGGACCTTAAATGCTAAGCCTTTGCATATTAATACAGCCACCCCTGCCCTAGAGGCATCCAGGTGCGAGTCTGAGTGGACCCCTCCCACCCACGATCTCCGCAACTTTAAGTGCTCTACCTGAGACAGCTTAGTCTCCTGGAGGCAGGCCATGTCACACTTTAGGTGGCTTAGCTCCTGGAGGACCCTGGCCCACTTAACCACCCCATTAACCCCCTTGACATTAATAGAGATTATCTTAAGTGAGGCCATGGGAAAGGATAACCTGGTAATCAGCACCCATGTGTTCCATAGTCCACAATATTACATTCTTCATTATTGCTCTAAACACACCTAAGCATTTACCTGTAAAGAAAGAAAGCAGTAGATCAAAAAAAAAACCCACAAAGATTAAAGGTGCCCAACAAACATGCAAGATATTATAACAAAACATTACCCTATAAGTTGGGTTAACCGACCCAGCCGGACCTGAACAGGGGTCTCAATGGTATAAACAAGTAACATACAAAAGAACAAGGTACCAGTTAATGCACTAAGTACCTGTATGCTCAGTCAGAGCTTTGAATCTGAGGCAAGGAGTGGTAAAGCCTCAGAGGGCTAGGGGCCAACACCCTAGGCTAGTAGGAGAAAAGGGCTTGTGTGTGCTAAGGGTAGAGCCCCCAGTGCCCAGAAGATCAGACCCTCTCTTAACTGGTTGGATCCAGTGCAGAGAGCGGATGGAGTGATACACCCCGGGAAAAAAGAGAAAATATATACTACACACCCTGTGCAGAAAGGACCTAATTCAAGCACCATTTATTTTAAAATTTCTGTATGTATGTATTTATTTATTTATTTCACCATTTTGCCCTTAGTACCTTGCCCTGGACATAGCCATCCGGGAAAAAGGAAGCAGTGCCTCATTTACCGGGCCATGAACCTGCAAAAGTACCTGATGATCTGGGCTGATCTCCCCAGGAGGAGACCTATGAGTACAGGGAGGCAAAATGCTCAAAACTGTGGGAGACACAAATATCCCCATAAACCAATTTCTTTTTCTTCTTCTTCCCCCCCAACTTGGATTGTTTATTCAGTGCCAAACTAAGCCAACAGTATAGAAGCAAGAGAAACTCCCCTGCCTCAACTTATATTAGCAGTGCCTTAAACTCTAAAGAAACTAAATAGGCTGTGAATAACAATAACTGTGCTATCGATTATGTCAGAATTTTGTAATTAGGCATAAATAGATGGTACAACCATGAGTTAAAGTCAGTCTCTACATAGAGAAAACAAAAGCTTAGCTTTAGTCCAGCTGCGTGCGCCATATGGGAGAGGCAGCTTGTCCGTAGGGGGAAGACCACTGATGGTGCACTACCTGGAAGGCTCCTCTTAAAGCCATCCCACTGAAAACTAAAACTTATAACCAGAAGGGCTGGCCATCCGACCCGCTGATAGAGTCAGTCTGGAATAATCAGCTCGATCCACTGTGTAGTCTCAACTACAGATTTGCGATGGAGACAAACTAAACATTCCTTCAGGGAAGTCCTGGTAAGGAGGAGAAGCCTCTCGACCCCAGAACCACTTAGGGCTGAAGTCCCCAGATCAGTCCATGTAGGAAAAACAAATAAAAAACCTCAATACAAACAGGAACTTGTGTTTTCTTGACTTGGATCCATTTAGACATGTCAGCATGCAAGGGGAGGAGGGCGTCATTTCTCCTCCTTCGTGCTTGACGTTTGGAGCCAGGGGCGATCGACCACAGCAAATCCTCGACTTCCCTCTCAGCTTGCTCCTGTTTTGTGTCTGGTGAGGGGATCCCCTGAGCTTCTAAATAGGGAGTAGCCTGTAGGAGGGAGTTGAAGATTCTTGTTCCGTCCTTGTCCTGAACCCACAGCTTAGCAGGATATCAGAGGTAGGCCTTGTACCCCTTGTCTCGCAATGCCTTCACCACTACCAGGACTTTCTTGTGATTGGCTAACATCTGTGGAGGAAAGTCCTGATCGATGTATATCCTCTGGTTGTCTAGATTAAGATCTGTCTTGGCCCACTCCAGCCTAAAATTTTTTCTTTTGTGGAGAAGCGCAGAAATTTGGTGATTACAGACCTTGGGGAGCACCTTGTTTAGGCTTGGTGGCAATTGATCTATGTGCCCTCTTGATCTCAGTATTAAAGCCCTCCCCCAGATCCAGCTCAGACTTAAGCCAGGTGTCCAAGAAGTTCTCCATTGAAGGGGGTTCCACTCCCTCAGCAGTGCCAAAAATGCATATATATTTGCTGGGGGCTCTCGCTTTGGCATCTTTTGCCCGCATAGTCAATACTTTCTCTCGTCTGTGGAGATACGCCAATGATCTCCCAAAGGCTATATGCGCTGACTGGAGGCCCTCCACATGAGTTTCCATGGAGGCTGTGAGTGCTTCCAATTTCTTGAAATCTTTAAGGATGCCTGAGATCCGGGCGACTATGCAGTGCAGAATTTTGAGCATTCTGTGCCCGTCTACTTTTGTAAAGGTTGAGGCATCTTCCGATCCCGAGCCCTCTGACTCTTCGCCCAACGCTGTGAAAATGGAGGAGTGAGATGGGGCCAGGCTGGGAGGCCGTGGGACACTACGTTCGGTGGTTTGGCTGCTTAAATCTGCTGGAGGTTTCTTTTTTGTGCGTCCCATGGTGACCATACAAATACAAGCCTTGCCCTTGACAAAATCAGCCCGTAGAACCACGTTATGGTGATCAGTTTTAGAAGTGATAATGCCCGAGGTGCAGGATCTCTGTTTTAAGCCACCATCTATCGCGTGACATCACCGGAAGTCCGGCGGAGAGGGACATTTTTCCTGTTCTCCTTTCTTTGTTCTCACCCCACCATCACCACCCACTACCAACCACACACTATCTGGTCACAATCAGTACACTCCCCCACAGACACACATACACTCACTCTGTCTAGCTTATCACCACAACCCCATGTATTAGGTGGGACTGGGAGTGATGGTGCCTGTATCTGTGGGCTTTGTGGGGGGCAGAGCATCTGTGCTGGCCTGTGTCAGTGACAGAGCATGTGTGGGAGGCTCTGAGGGTGACAGTGTGTGCTATCTATGCCCAACAACTACACAGAAAACACAAGCAAACAAATGTTCAGCATTGACAAATGCTTGTTCCCACTGAAAAGAGAAGACTCAGGGCAGACATGATTACAGTACCCAAGTATTTAAAAGGGATAACACCACCAAACCAAGTGCAGCTCTTCAAGATACACGAGGATGAAAGGTCAAAGGGGACACTCAATGCCACTGAAGGAAGAAAGGCAGGAAGATTCCAGGAAGACATGAAAACTATTTCACAGAAGAGGTGGGGGACCACACAGGCATGCTCATGCTTAGGGTTTGCACTCCAACAAAGCCGGAAAAGCAGTGTCACCTGAGACCAACCAAATGGTGATGTCCACAGTCTCGATGGTACATAAAGTAATTCATTGCTGAGTAGCATTAAGGAAGGTCTGACAGTAAACAGTGCTCCTTCCTGGCCGCTCAGCGCTTTGACGCCTCATGACTCTTTCTCAGGGGTGTGGCCAGGTAAGGGAAAACATGACTTAATGTAGAAAGCTCATTAATATTCATGAGTGGAAAAATTTAAAGTGAAAAAATATACATACATGTGATCTTTGTATACAAAAATTAAAACATTAAAGTAAAATTACGTTTTCAGTTCATGTCTTGTGTAGTTTAGTCAGAGAAAAATATTCATGTACAATTCCAAACTTTTGCACTCACCATTTAACCCTCTGTACTGAAATGTCTTAACACTGTGCTACAATATTTCTCCACTGAAGCTGCATATCATTAATGCCCTATCAGTTAGATACCAGAAATTTGCGCTCCAAACCCTTTGATAAGAGGAACAGAGGATGGCATGGAGGGGTTCAAGAGTCCAAATGAATGCTCTGTTCATGGGGGTTAGAAAAAGCTGCATGCTGCTAGTGGAGTAGCTCCTGGCTGAGGAAGTTGGGGCTAGGTGGCATGTGGTAGCACATGCCGCCATGCACCCCCACCCCAAGGATTTCATAGCTGATGCGCTCCAAGCAGAAAGGGGAATGGAAAAACAGGAAGCTTGGTTAGTTGTGCTGGATGATGACCTCCATGCCCCTCCCAAACCTTCTTAACCATTTTGCACTGGAGTCCACCCCACAGCCAAGGTCCTCCTCTGTCTGGATCCATTCCATCTCCCCTGGTATCCACCACAGGGGAGCCTTCCCCTGGCATGTACAAGCCACGGATGTACTGGTCACCCTGGATCCTGCAGTGAGAGGAGAGTCCAGTGAGGGGGACACTGAGAGAGTCCAAAGGACTGGGGAACTAGCAGGTAGGGAGCAAGAAAACCCTAATCCATCACTTCTCTGGCTTTCCCCCCACATATAAAAATACATGCATTATATATGCAAAGAAAATCTCCAATACTACAGCACCCTGCATCTTTTTAGTCTGAGACTTGCATTGAGCATTTGGTAAATATTTTTGGTGTCAAATGGAAATATAGGGAACTAGGGGTGACGAGCGTGGTACCACAGGAATCGATGTTGGGTCCCATATTGTTCAATGTATACATGGGGGATTTAGCAGAGGGTCTAAATGGGAAGGCGTGTCTGTTCACGGATGACATGAAAGTCTATAACAGAGTGGACACTCCAGGAGGGGTGGAGAAAATGAGACTGGATCTAGTCAGACTGGAGGAGTGGGCGGAAAAGTGGCAACTGCAATTCAATGTGAGAATGTGCAAAACAATGCACATAGGATGAAATAATTTGAGGGCTAATTACTGCCGTATTGCGGGGGGGGGGACACTGCAGGTCACAGAGCAAGAAAAGGACCTGGGAATTTGAATCACTGACACTTTAAAGGTTAGGAATAAGTGTAAACGAGTGGCTGGCAAAGCAACAAGAATGCTAGTGTGCATAGTGAGGGGCTTCATGGTTCCATGTGAAAAAAGCTACTCCAAAAGTGTGTGTAACCCCCCCCCCCACAAATGGGGGTTCCCGAAAAGTCTTCTTCGAGCTTGTCTAAATGCTCACTGCCAGGCTGGTGTCCTGAGTTTTAGCAGTTTAAATGTGATTGCCAGAGAGTGCCTGTTTAGCCTCTGTGTACTGTCTCTTTAAGAGCTGCCTGGATTGCAGTCATAAGTAATCTGAGAGGGAGCTCTGTTGAAAGATGTAACTATTTGCTGAAAATCATTTAGAGTGATAATGATAATGTAGTTTGTCTAACCTGCCTTCTTTGCAGCAAGGACTGTTTTGTTTATCTCCACTATCTTGGTCCTGGACTGCGAATTGGACCAATCAGTTCTGGTGGGACCAAAAATGGAGCTGGACTACTGGAGCTGTCTGGAGTCAAAATCTGTAGGAATTGTAGTTTTGGGCTTTTTGTGCCTTTTTGCACCTGAAGGGGGATCCTTTGTTGTGACTGACAGACAGATCAGCCAACCAAACGTTTTGGATTCTGGGGAAAGTCCCTGGCTTGCTGGCAGTTGAGTCAGATCTCAGTTGGGAGCTGAATGAGCAAGAGCTTGAGATAGTCAAGCAGCCATCTGAATAGTTTCACGTGGCAGAACTGTGGAAAGGCCTGAGTTGTGGCCTACATGTCTGCCTGCTGCACCGAGAGGGAGAGAAGAGAATTATTTCGGACTAAATCCGAGTTTGTGAGAATGAAGTAAGCCACTGATTTTTTTACCAGGCTCATACCTGAAGAAGACCGAAGATTTCCTGAATGCGATTGGCCTGTCAGGCTTTCCAGCTGCTTTTGAATCCCCGGTTTGTGCAGACTTTGCTATTGTGACCAGAGAACGGTTTGCCTAGTACAGTAGAATTTCCTTACATGTAAATGTGCTGTGTATTGAAAGTGATACAGTATGTGATTTGGTTCCCCACTGTGTGAACTGTGTTCTGCTTGCTGGAAGCTTTATCCAGCCTAATCAGACTGAATCCGTGTTCATCTCCATTCGGCCTGGGCCATACCACGCTGGCCCTGCCAGACTACCCCACTGCACAGAGAAAGCCACTGACGAGAGGCTTGCCTGGGGATCAGACCCCTGCTCCACGCTTGAACAGGAACGACACCTAAGGCGAATCGTGTGAGCCCTGCTTCTCCTGACACTCCAGATTAACCATCTGCTGTCTCGATTTTCGTCCAGCCAGTGTCCAGTCTTGGGTATCTTGAGCAATTATCAGGGTAGCTCCCTGCCTAATCTAAAAGTGTGTCATCTGATTGTCTTGTTGTTTTCTTTTCACAGACTGAGTCCTCTGGCTCTGGATTACAAATAGTGTGTGTTGTGCATGTTGTTTTCTTCCATCACAGGGCCCCAACCAGCTGCAACGTTTCTGGCTAGCACACCATTCTCCAGCTGGGTACCCAGAGTGTGTGACTGTTTATGGACCCTGAAGTGCATGCATAACTGTTTGATTGATAGAGCCTTTAAGCAAATTAACTTGATTAGGCCGCTCCCTTGTTCAAGCCACTTAAATAAATCAGATCTAACTCTTTTTTGCATTTACTCTGACTGTGGTTCCAGTTTCTGCAAAAGTACTGTACTGCTGTAATTTGCTGTGTATAATTTTGTTTTACAGGGGTCCCCAGGGCCAGGCCAGAGGAAAGCCCTGGTGGTAAGTGCAAACAGTGTGGGTACTTGTGTGGTGTATCGGGGGTATTGTGAAAGTGATTACTGTGTATTGTTCCAGCCACTAGTAAGAAAAGAGTGGGGTTACAGTGTCCCGGAGGGCGGTGCCTAGGTTAGCTTGACCACTACCAACCCTGACCTCCAGGTGGAGGCACCTGTTTCAGATCTCAGGCCCCTTAACCTGCTACTAGCCAAGCAGGCAGGGATAGTAGCCCTTGGGATAGCGCCACCTAGGGGTTACACCTGACTTCAATATCAGCGAATGAATAATCGCGTCTGTGATGTTCGCGACGAAGCATATTAGCGCATACATTATAGCGCTACTGTCAAAATTGCTCAGTAATGGTAATGGTTTTACTGACTTACCGACCTATGATCTACCTTCGTCTCCTTGAAAATGGGCATCTGATGCTCATGGGTGTTTACTCGGTCAACAAATCTAAATAAATAATAATAATTAAAAAAACCTTTCTGTTTCAGCCATTCTGCCAGACTGTGAGGTGGTATCTGTTGTTCTAGAGAAAGGAGTCCTCTCATCTGATCCCACCACAGCCTCCAGCCCAACTACCCAGGGGCTGACCAGCAAGTGTACCCTGCACATTATCGTGACGTCGTTAAAAAAAGTATTGGGGGAGTAGTATGACTTGTGGTCCTGTCACGCAAAGGGGGAACACACATAGGCTGGCACAAGAAAAAGCCCAGCAGAAAATGGCAAAACGAGTATACACACCCTCCACAAATTTCTCCATCAAATATGACCAACCAGCCGGCCTGGTGATGCTGAGGGTTGAGGCGCTGGATGCCACACCTCGCACAACGCCGGTGACCCAGGTTCCGCAGGGGAGGGATAGAGATTGAGCGTCCGCCGACTGCTCTCTCTTCCCGGGGGGGGGAGTGTATGGGAAGCGCTCGCTCTTGGAGTGACCTCTGGCGGTGGCTGGAGGATTGCCAGTATTGCAGCGCAGCATAATGCCTGGGGGGCGGAGCCACGGCACTACGTTGCCATGCTGGCCAGGCTCCATGGGGGGAGTACAAAAACAAGCAGAAAATCCTTCCACTCGTCAGTGAGATGACAGTAGCCCTGGGGGACTTCGCCCACATCCCAATGGCTGGCCCAATGCACCTCGGATCTTCCTCCAGGCCAACCTGATGACACCAAGGTAGGAACTTCATATTTAGGAGGCTTCCACCATGGGAGGGTGAATTAGCCCCGGAGATGGTACCGGAGGTTGAACCTGCCTGAGGTCATTTGGGGGAGGAGATCGAGGGGGAAATGCGAGGGTTCAGGCTGGGAGTAGGGCAGACTCCATGTGGGCACTCCTGAAGGATGCCCAAAGAATGGATGCAGAAATAAAAAGATAAAAAAAAAAAAAAAAAAATGACCAACTGACAAACCTGCCTAGGCTGCAACATAGAGGAGATGCAGAATAATTATATTTACCCAGAGGTTATTGGCTAAAAGAACAGACAATGCCTGCAACCACTGCTGCACAGAACTTCAGTTCATCCATCCGAGGTACAGGAGAAGCAGCTGAGCTTGTTGGGGTGAGGCATGGCAGTTTCAATGCAGGGCAGCTATTTTTTTTTTTTTTTTGTTTACCAATTATTTTACCAGGTGAGACACACTAAGCTGAAAGCTTGTTTGCAGGTGCAACCTGGGAGCACGAGGAAGTTAAATGACTTGCTCAGGGTCACACAGTATGCAAGTGGGGGCTGTGGGATTCAAACCCAGGTCTCCAGATTTGCAGCTCAGAGCCTTAAACCACTGCGCCATACTACCTCCTCCTATTTATAGAAAGGAGTGTGAAATAAAATGATTGCAGAATATAAGAAGCTGTATGAACTAAGGATGAATAAGGAAGCATAAAAAAGAATCTCCCGATGCTTTAAAAGATGGTTAAAAAAAGTCCCTACAAGAATTATGAGGTTTGGAGTTGGAGTGTAATGGCTTCTACTGAACGGTTTCCAGTGAGTAGATTTGTGATTTGAGTGCATAGTCACTATTATTGCGTGGTCGCCTATGTTGTTTACACTGCGGCAGGGTTTTTCGCTATTACTGCACGTGCGCTGTTTTCCTGTGTTGCCGATTTGTGGGTAGCCATTGTTTACTCTCTATTTTTATAGTCGCGCTTTTGGAGTCGCGATTATCACAGGATACGGGGCTTCACAAGTAGGAGGAAGGAGGTGATCATGCCACTATACAAAACACTGGTCAGACCACAGCTGGAGCATAGGGTTCAATTCTGGAGGCCCCATTTGCAGGGGGACAAGGATAGGCTGGAGAGGGTCCAGAGAAGGGTGACCAAGATGATCTGGGGGATGCAGGGGAGGCCATATGGGGAGATGGTGGAGGAGCTTGGTCTGTATACGCTGGAGATGAAAAGGGAAAGGGGAGACATGGTGGAAACCTTCAAATACATGAAAGGAATAAATAAAGTAAAGGGAGGTAGCATCTTAAGATTGAGCGAAAACAGATCCACCAGAGGTCATGCACTCAAGCTGGAAGGGGGTAGATTTTGGGGGGACATAAGGGGTAGTTACTTCTCAGAGAGGGTTGTAGGTCCATGGAACAGGTTGCTGGAATGGGTGGTGGAGGTGGATATGGTGGATAAATTCAAAGGAGTATGGGATAACTACATGGGACTAGGCAGAGGAGGAGAGAGAGGGCAGGGGGTGGGAGGTAAAAGCGCGGCAGGGGGTGGGCTATCTCTTTCGGGCAGACTAGATGGGATGAATGGTCTTTTTCTGCCAGCAGGATTCTATGATTCTATAGGGGGGTGACCTGGGCAGTAGAGGGCCAGAACTCACAAACAGCTATATATTCATGTGGGCAGGAACCCAAAGAGTAAGTAGCGCCAAAAACAACAGGCAGAAAATGTTATTAGGTTTTTGAAAGTGGATCGCTATTACTTTTTATTCCTGGAATATTTTTTATTCTGCTTACTAGATGATTTTCTGCCTCTGATATGTACTAATATATGGCATGCATATGTACTGTACTTGTGAACATGTATTTAACTATAACTAGACTGTAATGGTTAGTAGTGGTACCCTCTTAAAAATAGGTCATTCGCCTTAATGTGGATTTAGGTCCCCCCCCGGTGTCTTGGGGTATGCCAGGTGAAAAAGGTCCATGGGGGGGGGGGGCACTCACAGCAAAAATCCTCAGAATAACTTACTGAGATGGCTGTCATTGATAGAGTTCAGTTGTGCAGGGGGCGCAGGCATCTTCAGGTGCTGGGCTGCAATAAACTTGTCATTAGTAGCCACAAACAGTTCATAAAATAATTGAAGTCCACACAGAAGAACAATTAACCAAAGGGGGATCCCATTTAATAGCTAACCGTAACACTCCACGGAGCAGACAGAGTCCAAATAAACTGATATGCAATCCTGACTGCTGGAGTCACAAACAATTACTAGTGTCTCTTTGGGTGATATAACCCCACTAATTATGGGTGGCTTTTGCTTGGGCTGAGATAGCAACTGTAAATGCAGGCAGCGTTTCTCAGGGCTGAGATGGCCTCAAATCTTGCTGGCAGCAGGCAGAACACGTTACTCTCTATCCCTTCCTCAGCTCCATTCTCTATTATGGCTCCAAAAACTGCAAACTCAAACAGCAAGCCATTCCAATTTGGGGCTACCTCTCTCTCTCTCAAATCCTCTGCACACTTGGCCTTAGCAAGCAACGTCACCCAGGGTTATGGGTGAATGTCCCCACATAGGCTGCCACATCCTGGTTGGCATTCTGGGCAGAAACTCATGACTCTTTCCCACTTCATGGCGTCATTCTCTAATCTGGCTCTTCCACAAGCCGGTTCCCTGTGCGGGCAACTTCACCTAAGAACGTGGGAGAACGTCCCCACATGAACTGCTACTTACGGGTTGGCATTTTGGAGGCTGGAGCTATAGCTACAAACCTTGGCTTCCACTGGACCCCTTTTTCTACACTGAATTTAGTGCACTTTCCACAGCATCGGGCATGGCTGTAGCCCACCGATCCCATCTGGCAGCTCCCTTTCAGCCTCTCTCTCTCTTAAAGCTGGGCACTCACAATGAGCCATGTACTCATCACTGTTCTCTGATCTCCTCCCTGCCCACGGATTCTTCCTACTCTGCCGAGGGGGCATTTTGTGGAGCCCACTCTGTGGACCATGCCGACTGCCACAACAATGTCCACCCATCAAACTGACCAGGCACTAAACCCACTGAAGAACTGCTCTCCTTTCCTGAGAGCAGGCAATTAGCCCTACTCTCACACCATTCTCCCACCCAACTTCCTTTTTACCATGGGCTCTCTCTTGTACGTGCCATAATCCCATATTTATACCCCTGCGCACCAGCAGTGACCTCTGACCCACAGAAGCTCCTGTCAATGTGGCAGAGGGGAATTAACCACTTAATTGCTGCAAAAAAAAACCTAAAAGTGCACAAAACATGCACACACCCCATGGGGGAGGGAGTTACATGGATATCTCGTGCAAAATTCTAAATAAATAATAAACACCTTGGAGGATTAGGTGTAATGTAAACTGAGAACAATTAATCCAGGATTGTGAAGAACAAGCAGGTTCTTGCACCAAGTAGATACTCTGATTTCATAGAACATGAGAGAGAAGCTTGAATATTGACCCAGCCTGTTCTTCACTCACTCTTTTTTTTTTTATAACACAATCTGAGCAGCTTTTTCTGAAGCTGAGCACATCAAGAGCAGTATTTGATGTTCCTGGTTCTCTATCAATATTTCATATACATGAAATATTGGTATTTTGTTTAGATGGGATATCACTTGTCTGGCTTCACTTTCACTTTTAAAAGCTGCTAGCGCTTAGCCAGCTTAATGGCACTGAATAGTAAACACCACTCTGGCACACTGGTGACCAAGGTTCATGCCTGGGACATCAGGACTGGAGGCCATCAGGGAGGGTAGCTTCTGCTGGATGCTAATCTCCCGGGGTGGGCTCAGCGTAGCACTGCTCACTGAGTGACATCCCTTTGGGGCAAAGTGGAGGTGCTGCTTACAATGTGTCCCCCCTCCAGTAGCGTCACGAGCATGCTTGCTCATGCAGAGGGAAGTGGGTGGGAAATGTCATTTGCAGCAGGATGACGTCTGTCCCACCCATGTCCACCGGATGCTCTGAGACTAGGAAGAGACTCATAACAGAAGATGGTGGCAGGTACCCCTCTGAAGGCAAGCACAATGATGAAAGAAAGCTGCTAGTACGAGATGCTCTCACTTGCAGGTGCTGCTGATTAGTGTTCAAAGCTGTTCTCAACATCCTAATGTTGAGAACTACTTTTCAGAAACACTGGAAAAAAATGCTCAGTGTGTATTATACAGATACACATTACCTGGAGGCTGACATATTTAGCTCTTTTCCTTTTCATACCTCATCAGCACTGTGATCTCAAACATCCTGGCATCACTGTTTACCAATTCAGCAGAAGGTAAGAAGCTCTTCATGGTCAGTAGAGATGTCACATTGAGTGAGGTCACAATACTGATGAGGTACAAAAGGGAATAAAACTAGATATGTCAACCTCCAGGTACAGTGCTGTTCCAGTCATCACACCTAGTACTGTAAGTAGAAAACTGCAAGATGAACAATAAATAGCACATCAGAAACAAAAGGTATCAGTTGACTGCTTCTGAAATTTCATATCAATTTTAGGCAGTGCATAAGCTCTTTAAATTAGGCACTGGAAAATAGGGATGGGCTTGCACAACTACGAAGTGGGAGGGGTTATTTTGCTACGAAAAAAACTAATGCTGTGTGAGTGCTAAGCTTGGAAGTGGGGTGAATGTGGGTTGGGGAACTGCTGGGGTACAGTGACTATGATACTACATTGTTCGAGCTGGCCCTGGGCACGAGTTAGCCCTTATCTAAGGCTGAGGTGCTAGACTTTAGAAGGGCAGATTTCAACCAAGTGAGGGAATTAATCCTGGGAAGGATAGCTGTGGTAGACAGCATCAGAGGAGTGAAGAAAGATGGGGGGTTATAAATGGGGCCATTTTCTACAAGAGCAGTTACAAAGAGAAACATGTGTAAGAAACCCATTTGGTTCTCTGAAAAGGGCAGGTAGGTAGTGAGGGCCAAAAAGAAGGCCTTTATAAGGTACAGAGGAAAACAGGGGGACAAAGACTGGGATGGGATGCCGTCCCGGTGCAGACTGAGGTGCTGGATGCCTTACCTCACTCCACGCCGGCAACCCGGGTTCTGGAGCCAGTTCGGGTCGTCGGGGGTTGGCTGGGGAGGAAAGGTTTGAGCGTCCGGAGGACTGCTCTCCTCTCCTGGGATGTGGATCCCCAGAACATAGTGACTTCCAGTGGAGACTGGGGGTCACTGACACTGGGGGATGCTGAGGATTGAGTGGAGGTGTCGGCAGATGTCCTGCATGTGGGCGCAGGAGCGTGCCCATTGTGCGCTGTACATCATTGCATGTCCGCGCCTCTGGGGATGCACAAGCTGGAAATCCCTCTCTTGCACGCACAAGGAAGCTCCCGGTGGACTCCTGCTCCTTCCAGCCTGAACAGAGCCCAGCATAAGTCAAGGCAGGGGCTCAAGAGTGATCTCGGTCTCCCCCCTCGTTCCACACTGGTGGGGTCCCCCCTCAATGGGGGCAAGCCACGGTCCTCCTTGTCCCTGCAGCTGAGGTGGAGGCCAGGTTGGGGAGTGTTGAGCGTCCACGATCAGGGTTGATAGGGGATAAGGCACTGTCCCCCACCACACAAGAGGAAAATAAACAGAGCTAAAAAAAAAAAAGACTGGGATGGGTATCAGAAAAAAACTAGACAGACCAAGACAGCAGTCAAGATTGCAAAGGCAGACACAGAACTGGGTATTGAGAAGGGATCGGGGGAGGCAGTTTTTTTAGATATATCAGGAGAAAAAGAAAGATGGGAGGGGAAATTGTCAGGGTAAAGGAGGAGGGAAGGATAATAGGGGACAATGGGCAGAAAGCACCCATGCTGAATGAATATTTCTGCTTGGTATTCACTAGTGAGGACAGCAGGCCCTTGACAGACAGCAGGATAAAGGCGGCTGACAGAGGGGTCCCAGAAATGAGGCTGCTGATATATATTAGTAAAACAGTCAGAAAAGGATTAGCAGCCCTCTGGGTAAACAAGGCCCTGGAACTGGATAGGATGCGTCCAGAGGTACTAAGGGATCTGACACTGATGTTCATCAAACCCCTAGTAGAGCTTTTCAATAACACTTTGCAGCAAGGCAGGGTGTTAAATAAGTCAAAAAAACCTTTTCTTCCTTTCTTCCTTCCTTCCTTCCTTCCTTTCCTTCATGATTGGGTGGGTGCACTGATCCAATGGATTGTTTTCAGGCATGACCTGGTCCATTTGCATGGCACACTGAGTAGAGCATAAACAAGTTACAGCAAACTAACAGGTATCACAGTTTGGTTACAGAAACAAGGTACATAATGACAATACATACAATTAATTACAGTAGGGTACATGGTCCGTAAACAAGTCAGTAATCAGGTCGAGACTCTGTTACGATACAAAAATTTCAGAGAAGGGTTTACAAGCCATCTGTATAGAATAAGTGCTGTGGCAAAGGCAGAAAAGGGATAGTACAATACAGAGCCAGGTAGGGTGAGGGTGCCTCCAGAAAGAGTATGACACCGGTACAGGGGAGGAGGATTAGAGGACGGGGATGCACTCATTACCCTGATGGTCAAACTTAAAAAAAAAAAAAAAAAAATTGATTAGCAGTTTTATACATGAAAGTGCTAATCAGCTGTGAAAATGCATAGCACTTGGCACAAACTGATTAGCACAATTCTGTAAAATATACATATTGTTTTATTCATGTTGTCAGCGGTGCCATGGACTCACTCAAAAAATGGTTAACAGTCTACTACTACACATTCCTGGAAATGGTTAGCATTACCCCATGTTTTTCACAGTGTTTTCGCTATACCAGCTATTTAATGCCATGCAAGGGGTGGCTCTCAAGGAGTGGAGAATGGCAGACATTGTTCTACTGCACAAGGAGGGGACAAGGAGCAGTTGAACTCTATAGACCCCTCAGTCTTACCTCCATGGTAGGGAGACTGATGGAGACACTAGTCAAAGAGGACCTAGTGGAATACCGGGAGAAAAATTGGCTTCAAGGTAGTAAGAAGCATTGGTTTGAGGCAGGAAGGGCTTCTCAGCCCAACCTGATAGTATTCTTCAACTGGGTAACCAGGGAGGTTGAGAAGAGGCACACAGTAGACTTACTTTGCTGCGACTTCAGCAAGACATTCAACTCGATACCATGCAGAACACTGCTGAAGAAAAAGATGGAGGTCTGGGAACAGCTAAGGAAATAGTAAAGTGGGTAGGGTGTTGGCTGGAGGGGAGGCAGCAGTGTTCCGGTGAATGGGATCAGATCAGTGGAAAGAAAGGTAATCAAAGGAGCACCACAGGGATCTGTCCTGGGCCTAGTCCTCTTCAATATGTTTATCAGTGACATGGGAGAGGGAATCCAGGGCAGATTGTGTCTATTCACAGATGACACTACACTCTGTGGTAGAGTTGACAATGTGGAGGGGATAAGACAATTGCAGGGATAACTGCAAAGGCTGGAAAACTGGTCCAGAGTCTGGCAACTGAAATTCAATGCCAAAAAGTGCAAAGTGATGCACTTAGGGAACAAGATCCCAGAACAGAGTATTGGATGGGAGGGGCTCAGCTGGACACAACATTAGAGGAAAAGGAGCTAAGAGTCATCATTAGTGACACTCTTAAATAAACCAACCAATGTAACAAAGCTCTTCCAGAGCCTCGGGACCCCCTGACCAGGTGTGCTCCCCTTGCGGAACGGCATCCACAGCAGCCACTGCCCACCTCACCCTCCAAGACCACAAGGACTCCCACTTCAGGTACAGACCCTTCACGGAGCTCCCAAAATCTTTTTTAAACTTTTGGTGCCCACTACCTGCAGCCTACTGATTGGCCAACTGTAAGCGAGAGCTCCTCCTGATTGGCTCATTGAGCAAGCTGAACAGACTTTAGGAAATTCTACTGCTTCTAACAAGTGCAGATCCTCAGCAATTTCTCTGCCCCAGTTGGTTTCTCCTTGCTACCTTCTCAAATTTACTCCAGCCCACCCTCCTCCACCCCCGCACTCTTTAAATCCCCTCCATTCACCTCTGACCCATCCCTGCTAGTGCAGCTCGTCCAATCGTTCTCAACATTTACCCTACTTCTGGATTCTCTCACATTCCTCTCTCCTTGCTTTCACCACGTTCTGCGGCTGCTTACTACTGATTCCTGCAGTCCAGCCTTTTCCCCATTCCTTACAGCGTACTCCCCTCCTCTCTTCTGCTGCTTCCTCAGTCTCTGTGCTCTAACACTTGCCTCTCTCACTGCTTTATTCACCCACCATTACCTTTTGCCGGTAGTGATCTCTTTTCTAACCATGTCACCCTCTCTCTCTCCCTCCATACACCCCCTTCTGCTTATCTTACTTATTTACTTACCTCCCTACACCCCAGCAACCTCTCTCTCCTGCCCTCTCCCTTCTCAGCTGCCCCTGCACAATAACATATCCCCTGCTCTTCCACTTCTTTCCTCCTCCATCAGCTTCCCCTACCCTTCCACCTCCTCACATCCCGACCACACGCTCTCCCATCCACTCCTCTTTCCCCTCCCTCACCCAGTGTCCTACCCCCTTTCCCCTCTTTTCCCTTCCCCCCTTTATCCACCCCTTCCTGTTCTCTTCTCATTTTCCAAACCTTGAGGCCTTGTACCGCTGCCTTAACCTCTTCACCCCTCCCTCTCAATGCAAGGAGCCTCCTTCCCAAAATTAATGCACTCAATGTTTGGATCACCCACTATCACCCTGATATTCTCTGTGTCTCTAAAACCTGGTTATCTGCCAAAGTTTCAAAGATTTCATAGATGAAATCAAGCTTATAATAGACTTATGTCTTTAGTGCTTGCCTTTTATAGTTTTTTGACTAATCCTGAGCATTGTAAATTTAACTAACCCCAAATTTAGCCTCATTACCCATAACCTTGTCCAACCTATTTTTAAAAGTGTTCATATCTTTACATTCAATTACTTCCAGTGGAAGACCATTCCAAACTGTAACCACCCTTTGGCTGTACCAGTTCTTTCTGAGTAGTAAGTTCCATTTCTCTAGATGGAGTTGCTTGAGTGTCTCCTACCACTAACTCTGCCATGATTAAGCACAAGGCCAAATTCAGCTCTAAGGTTGTTGTCCTCCATTGCTCTATAAAGCATACACAAGCCCCCCCTGTGCCTTCTGTATTGTAGTGAATAAAGGTTAAGTGTTATCAATCTTTCTTGATAGGGTGTCTCCTTTAAACCTGCAATAGACCTATTCATTCTTCACTGTACTGCTTCGACCCTTTTAATGTCTTCTTTGCTATAAAGTTCATAACTCTTCCATCACCATTCCTGGCTGTAAGCTATTCTGGCAAGACAGAGGCAAGCGAGGTGGAAGAGTAACTCTGTACATCAGACAATCCATCTCCAGTTCTAGTATCCTTAAGGAATCCACCCCCCCTCCTCCCACAAACTCATTATTGCCCACCTATCCCTTCCCTCCTCTGCCCCCCTTTACATAGGCACCCTTTATGCCCCGCCTAGGGCCTCATCTGACTCCATCTTCAAGGTCATCCCCTCAATCTCCACCGCCACCTCTAACAATGAACTTTTACTCTTAGGTGACTTCAATCTTGACTGGCTCTCTTTGTCTGCCAAACCTACCACCCTAATGATTGAGGCCCTCAACCGCTCTCAACTTATCCAGGAACCTACCTGTCTTAATCCTCGGTCCCAAAACCACTCCCTCCTTGATTGGATATTATCCTCCCATCCCCACTGTATCTCTACCTCGGGCATCCTTTCTGATGCCCTCAGTGATCACTGTATTGCATACTGTATTCGAAAAATCCCCACTCCTCACTCCCCCCAAATTCATTTGGACCTGCCCTCCCACTCCCTCGGCGCTACCGCCCTGCAGCACGATCTCCTAAATGCCAACTGGGAACCTGTCTTTTGTGCCCAGGACATTGATCTTGCTCTATCCCACTTCCTCAGCATCTTTAATTGCATCTGGGACCTTCATGCTCCCCTTAGAAAAGCCTGGGAGAAACGATTCTACCACCCCTGGATTACTCCTGATCTTATCGCCCTGTGTCATACCAGAGACAAAGCTTGGAAACTCTACAAAGCTTCCCATGCCCCCAATGATTTTCTATCTCACAAGCAACTAAGGAACAGGTGTACCAAGGCCATTTGCCCATCCAAGGCCTCCTATTTCAACTCCCAGCTTGAACAGAGCCAACACTCCCCTGCTTCCCTCTGGAATGTGATCCACTCCCTCCTGGATTCCTCCCTGTCAACAGGCCTGCCCAGTCCTTAAAATAGATGGCTCCCCTATCTTGGACCCCACTATGGTAGCCGATGCTTTCAACAAGTTCTTCATCTCTTATGCCCTACTAGAGTCCCCCTTCCCCTCCTCACGTGACTCTTCTCTGTGCCCTCTTATATCCTCCTCCCCCTCCACCCCCACTGGCTTTCACTTTACTTCCCTCTCTCCTGCCGAGGTTTGCTCTGCAGTCATGTCCCAAAATCCCTCCAAATCTAGCCCTGACGGGCTCCATCCTAGACTGCTCCACATCCACTATAGCTGCGCTTTGACATATCTACTAAACATCTCTCTCACATCAGCCACAGTCCCCAAAGCCTGGAAGTTGGCCAAGGTCCTACCCCAACACAAAGGGGGTGACCCCTCATCCCCTGGGAACTACTGGCCCATCTTGCTCCTCCCCTTCCTTGCCAAGGTCCAGGAATCCCTCATTCTAGCAAAGCTCTCTGACTTTCTGTCCTCAAACAACTACCTATCTCCTGTGCAATCAGGTTTTCATAAACAAAACTCCACCATCACCTCTCTGCTATGTGTCACCAACTCCATCCTCACTGCAATGGACCAAAGTCACATCACTGCTGCTGTCATAGATTTGGCAAAAGCTTTTGACTCAGTCTCCCATCCACTCCTCCTTCAAAAACTTTCAGTACTTGGCCTGGCTAAACCAGCAGTTGACTTGTTTTGTTCTTACCTCCACACAAGACAACAGTCTGTCCAAATAGGTGATGCACTCTCTCCTTCCATCCTTTCTGGGGTCCCTCAAGGCTCTATCCTTGGCCCTATCCTCTTCTCCCTGTTTATAAATGATTCTCCCTCAGTCTAGCACCCCTCTAACTTGCACATGTATGCAGATGATACTGTCATCTATGTCTCTGGTCCATCCCATGACAGCATTGTCCACAAGCTCCAACCTGATTTCAACAGTGTCCAGTCCTGGTTCCAGTCTAACCAACTAAAACTCAACACTAAAAAGACAGTCACCATGTTCTTTGGTTCAAGACAAAAGCTTGCCATCTTCCCTGCCCCCCCAGCTATCACCACCCTGGGCTGCTCACCACTTGAAAAGGTCCCTGCTTTCAAATACCTTCTCGGAGGTGCTGCCCATCTATGGCGTAGGAGAGGCTAGGGTGTTCCGCACCATGGGATTCAATCAGCGGTTGAAAAACTGGTGCAGAGCTCAGGGATTTGGCTTCATTGGGGACTGGGGGTCCACCTAGAGTGATGCAAGCCTATACTGGCATGACGGGCTGCATCTGTCCAGGAGGGGAACCAGGAACTTAGGTGATAGGTTTAAATGCTTCATTGGCAAGCATTTAAACTAGCCAAGGGGGGAAGCACTGGAAAGGAGCAGGGAAATCCTAGCCCCCCCCCAAAAAAAATCATGGTAGTCAGTGAGGTAAACACTTTCATAGAGGTGGCGATAGGGAGAAGGGCAGGGGTAAATGGGGAAAGTGACAAAGGCAAGAAGGACAGTGATGGGGCAAAAGAAGTAAGGCCATCAGGAAATGGAGGGTAATGAGTACCAATGCCCGTAGTCTGGGCAACAAGCTCCCTGAGCAGGTGGCCTTGATGGAAGAGGGATGCCTGGATATCGTAGCAGTCACTGAAACATGGTACACAGAGAACCATACTGGGATGTTAACATACCAGGGTACATAACCTACAGGAGAGACAGGCAGGGGAGAAGAGGGGGAGGAGTAGCTCTCTATGTAAAGGAAGAGATAAAAGCAACTAAACAAAAGAGTAAACAGGGAGAAGAGGAGGCACTGTGGGTCATCTTGGAGACTGGAAAGGGCACCACAATCCACACAGGGGTTGTGTACAGACTCCCATGTCAGGGGGAGGGAATGGACAAGGATATGATAGAAGACATTCTTAGGATGGCAGAGAAAGGGGAGATACTGTTGATGGGAGACCTGAATATGCCAGATGTTAACTGGAGCACATTTGCTGCAGCCACATCCAACAGCAGGGCCATTCTCGATGCCTTACAGGTGGCAGGCCTCAGACAGCTAGTTTCAGAACCCACTCGTGAGGGAGCAATCTTAGACCTCATACTCTCAAATGAGGGCAGTGAGAGGATCTCGGATCTAGAAGGGGGTTGCTATCTGGGAACAAGTGATCATCAAACAGTGTGGTTCATGTTAAACTCAGCTACAGAGTCAAGCCATACAAAAGTGAGGGTACTAGACTTCAGGAGGGCTGACTTTGGCAAGATGGGAGAGTGCCTCAGAAAAGCACTAGCAAACAGGCTAGAAGGAGGTGTGGAGCAACAATGGGGAATCATCAAAACTGCCATCACAGAGGCAACAAGCCTCTGTGTGAAGCAAATAAACAAATCAAAACAAAAGAAAAAGCCACTATAGTTCTCAAAAGAGGTGGCTGAGAAAGTCAGGGAGAAAAAGATAGCATTAAGGAAGTATTAGGAAACACAGAAAGAGCAGGACAGAGAGCTGTACCAGTTAAGGCAGAAGGAAGCAAGGAGGGCAGTCAGAATAGCAAAAGCCCAAACTGAGGAAAAGATAGCCAACTCGGTTAAGAAGGGGGATAAAACCTTTTATAGGTACATCAGAGAGCGTAGAAAGACAAAGGGAGGGATAGTGAGGCTGAATAGAATGAATGGTGGGTGGGCAGAGGGGGACAGTGAAAAAGCAGGGATACTGAATGAATATTTCTGCTCAGTATTCACAAAAGAGGAGGGGGAAGTGCCTAATCCAATTAACAGAAGCACTCATGATAGGGGGGTTGATCTCAGCCCTTTCACAGAAGAAAGGGCTCTGCAAGAACTCCTAAAACTGAAGGTGGACAAAGCAATGGGGCCTGATGGAATTCACCCCAGAATTCTAAAAGAATTAAGGGGGGAACTAGTGAAACCACTGACTACTCTTTTTAATAAATCATGGGAGGATGGTGTGGTACCCGAGGACTGGAGGAAGGCAGATGTGATTCCCCTTCACAAAAGTGGGACCAAGACAGAGGCAGGTAGGGAAAGTGATGGAGTCACTTCTGAAGGAAAGAATTGTTGAGTACCTAGAGGCCAGTGGGGCATAGGACCCAAGGCAGCATGGGTTCACAGCAGGAAGGTCATGTCAGATGAATCTAATAGATTTCTTTGACTGGGTGACCAAAGTAGTAGACCAGGGAGGGGCTGTGGACATGGCCTACCTAGACTTTAGCAAGGCATTTGACACGGTCCCACACAAAAGATTAATAGTCAAATTAACCAGCCTGGGAGTGGGTCCCAGGGTGGTAGCCTGGGTAAAACATTGGTTGGACAACAGGACACAGCAGGTAATTGTAAATGGAGTCCACTCTGAAGAAAGAGGGGTTACTAGTGGAGTACCGCAGGGTTCAGTACTGGGTCCAGTCCTTTTTAATGTCTTTATAAGTGACATTGCAGAGGGACTGGAAGGAAAAGTATGCCTCTTTGCAGATGACACAAAGATCTGCAACAGGGTTGATACACAAGGAGGCGTGGAAAGGACTTGGAAAGGTTGGAGGGATGGTCAGAAGTATGGCAGCTAGGATTCAATGCAAAGAAGTGCAAAATAATGCACATGGGAAACAAGAACCCAGGGGAAGATTACACAATGGGGGGGGGGAGGTAGTAACAGCAACAAAAAAGGAAAGGGAACTGGGGGTAATCATATCAGATTACCTTAAAGTTAGCAAGCAATGTGAGAAGGCAGTAGGGAGGGCTGGGGGTATACTGGGATGCATAGGGAGAGGCATCAGCAGCAGAAAACAGGAAGTTGTTATCCCTCTGTACAGACAGTTGGTGAGACCCATCTGAGTACTGCATCAGTTCTGGAGACCCCACCTCCGCAAGGTCATAGACAGGATAGAGGCTGTCCAGAGGAGGGCAACTAAAATGGTGCAGGGCCTGCAAGAGAAGCCGTACGAGGAGAAACTAAAGGAGCTTAATATGTATACCCTTGAGGAAAGAAGGGAGAGGGGGGACATGATAGAAACTTTTAAGTACCTCAGGGTAATCAACAAAGTCCAAGGGGGTAGCATCGTTCAGAAAAAGAGACGTGCAAGAATAAGGGAACACAATTTAAAGATGGGGGAGGGCAGTTCCGGGGCAATGTGAGGAAGTATTTTTTCACAGAGAGGGTAGTTGATGCATGGAACAGCCTTTCTGAGGAGGTTGTGGGGTCTAAAACTGTGGGAGAATTCAAGAACGCATGGGACAGATGTAAGGCAATTCTTGTGGGGGGTAGGAAGAAATAGGCTGTTGGTTAACTAGGATCTGCAGCCTATCCTGTAGGTAGGGAAATGGGCAGACTAGGTGGGCCAAGCGGTCCTTATCTGCCGTCAAAGTCTATGTTTCTGTATTTCTGTCTAGGTGTCTGGCTGGACAGTCACCTCAATTTCTCAGCACATATTGATGCCATCTGCACCAAACTCTGGTCCAAACTTGCGGTCCTCTACCACCACAAAGCCAGCCTCCCTCTCCCCACTAGATGGGAATTCTTCGACCCTACCCCCCCCAGCCACAGTCTCTCCCTCGCCCACCTTTCTACCTGAGGACCATCTTGCCACAAAACTCCTGGCACTATCTAACAAAAGCCCTCAGCATTGCCAGCCCCTCCTCTGACCCCCTGGATGCTAGGATCCTATGGCAGGTCCTTGATGTAGTACTTAACCCCCTGACTGATTTACTCAACCACTACCTTTGCCTAGGCCAGTTCCCCTTAGCTTGGAAAAAGGCTGTGATCACCCCCATCTTCAAATGTGGTGACACCTCCTCCCCTGGCAACTACTGGCTGATCTCTATTCTTCTCCCTCTCTCTAAAGCCCTGGAAAAAATAGTGGCAGACCAATTATCTGAATATCTTGCCTCCCACAATCTACTATGCAGAGTGCAACATGGCTTCCATCCAGGCCATAGTATGACCACTGCTCTCATGGAGTTTTCAAACTTCCTTCACGAAACTCTTGACAAAGGCCACCTTGCAGGGGCTGTCTACATCGACCTCTCCAAGGCCTTTGATACAGTTTGTCACCCACTCCTACTTGACACTCTCTTTCAACTAGGCTTTTCCCAAGGCCCGCTGGACTGGTTCTCTAGCTATCTCTCTTCAAGGTCCCAGTGTGTCAAAATAAACAACACCCTCTCCAGTACCCAGCCTGTTCACTCAGGGGTCCCGCAGGGCTCCATCTTGGGCCCTCTTTTTAGTCTCTATGTAAATGCCCTACCCAACTCCTGCTCCAGCAAGGTCCTGCTATATGCAGATGATGCTGTTCTCCTCTCCTCCCACCCTGACCCCTCCTCTCTTCAGACCTCCCTCCAGCACTCTTTCAGCCAAATTGGAAACTGGTTCAATGACTGCAGGCTGGTCATTAACATTAAAAAACAAAAGCCATGTTGTTTGCTCACCATCAAAATAAGGCAAAAAAATCTCCCCTCCATATACTTACTATCCAGCTCACTCCACCCACTAGAACAAGTTAGCAGCTACAAATACCGGGGCATTACCTTCAATTCTGCCCTTACTTTTCACTCGCATATTAACCTGCTCACCTCAGCAACTACTATGCGCATAGGCCTTCTCTACCATCATAAGGACTGCCTTCCACCAGATGCCCTCAGATTGGCTGTCACCTCCTCTGTCCTGTCGCTTCTAGACTACGGCCTCCCTGTCTATGCTGCTGCTGATGCCACTGCCCTCAGGAGAATCCAACTATCCCTAAATAAGGCCTGCATACTCCTCAATGGTGCAGATAAATGGACTCATGCATGCACTGTATAGTCCCTGGCCAACATACTCAATCTAGAAGAGTGGTCACAATATCAGACCTGCCTCCTGGCTAAAAAAATACTTCTAGGTCTCTCTCCCCAGGGGTGTCCGTCTCCCTCAACCCCGCTTCCCCCCTGCCTCTACTCACGGCTCCACTAAGGACGCTCTCAGAGTCCCGAGAGTGCGGAACATCACTCGCCCAGAGATCCTTTTGTTATAGGGCACCACACTGGTTCAACGCCCTCCCCTCCTCGACCTCCTCACTCACTAAAATAGGTCCCTTTAAGACAGCTCTCAAGAGCCTAATTTTCTCCACCTGCAGCTGCAAATGCACTCAACAGGTGGGATCCTAGACCAAAGGTTCCCCCCTCTCCCTTTCCGGGGCCTTAACTAGACTCATGACGACAAATGCCTTATCTCAGGCTGCACTTCTGGATTACTGTATTTATCTTTGGCGCCTAGCTACCACACTGTATAGACCTCTGTACTGTTAGTGTAAACTGCAATCTTAACTGGGCACTGGATTGCTCTGTACTCTATGTTGTTTATACTGCCACCTGCAAATATATGGATATTCTCTGTTTGGTATGTACCAAAACTTCTGCAACCTCCTGTTATCTTATTGCACCTTTGTTTCTGTCTATGTGTTGAATCTGTTGGAACTGACGTGGAGCCTTTGGAAACGAGTCCTTGACTCAAAGGGTTGTAATTCCAATATGTATAATAAATAAATAAATAAATCAGTACTTAAAACAAATCTGCCAGTGGTGGACTACGCTGATGTAGTCTATGGCACTGCCCCAGCCTCCTTCTTCTCCAAATTAGACACTCTTATCAACTCCTTCTGCTGCTTTGCCACCGTCTCCCCTCCTCTTACCCATCACTGTCTCCTCTATGCCCCACTCTCCCTTGCCCCACTATCTCACAGAAAAACTATTCACAGTGCCTCCCTAATTGCTAAATATTGGTTTGGTTCACTTCTCTCCTACCTCTCATCCACCTCATACCAGCCAAATCCACAACCTACTCTCTTCACCACAGAGATTTGTGCTCCTTCTCCATACCTTGTCCCCACTCTGCTGCAGGCCAGTCCACCTTTTCATACCATCTCCCTGTCCTCTGGAATAGCTTACCCTCTGACCTTCATCTTGCTTCCCCTCTCTCTCATCCCTCAAAAAACTCCTTAGACTCCTTCCCGCTCCCCAGTTCCCCAACGCTTATAACCTCCCACACCTCCCCCTCTGAATCCAAGTGCTCGCCCCTGTACTCTCCTCTAATCTGTGCCTCTGCTTGCTCTCTGCTGGTTTGAGCTGGCTACCCTCCTGGTCTCAAACTCAATCCCTGCCTACTTCAGACCTCTCTCAAGTAGCCTCAAAGTGTGTAATGCTGAATCAATGCATTGCTTGCATATTTTTGTCTTATAATATTTCTAGTGCTTTCCTTGTTTACATTGTGCCTAACCATATAATGGCTTTGTAGATTTTCTGTAAAATTTTTTGTATTTATCATTCTACTGTAATGTTCTTTTTACCACTGTGTTAATTTTACCTGGGTCACACCTGGAAACAAGCCTCGGCTCAGTGTGTTTTTCCCGGTCACCAATTTTAAATAAATAAATAAAGCCATCGGCAAGGCTAACAGGATGCTAGGGTGCGTTCAGAGGGGGGTTCAACTGTAGGAAATAGGAGATACTGTTACCTGGTGAGGCTACGCCTGGAGGACTGTACCCAGTTCTTTAGTCCCTACCTGATAAAGGGCAGGGACAGACTAGAGGCGGTACAACACAGGATGACCAAGATGATTCAGGGCCCATGAGGACTGGCTAAAGGAGCTGAACATGTATTCAGTCGAATCTAGACAAGAAAGAGAGACATGATATAGACCTTCAAGTTCTTGAAACAAATAAGGTGAACTGTGAGGAGCTATTTATTTACCAGGAACAGAGAAGCTGGAACACAGGGTCACGAGTGGACTAGGAAATGTTGAAAAAGATATGAGAAAGTATTATTTTACAGAAGGAGTGGTTGAACCATTGAATGATCTGCCAACAGAGGCAGTGGGTGCAAAAACCATTAACGTCTTCAAACATGGCTGGGATAGAGCCAAGGGTATAGTAGTTACTCAGAGGGATGAGGGAGGTGGAAACATGGAGAACAACAGGGAGAACAGGGTAAGCAAAGACCCCGCAGGAACAACCGGTCCTGGGGTATAACAGGATAACATGGGCAGACTAGATGGACCGTCAGTCTTTTTCTGTCATGATTAGCCATGTTTCTGTGGTGGCTTGGATTGAACTGGCAAATAGGAATGGGTGACCTTTCCCATGATTTCAAGTATGATTTGGCCAAAACATTCTGACGTTTACTGTTGTGGTGAAATACAGTATCAACACGTGACCGTAGCTAAACTGACCAATCCCGTTGCTTGACATTTGCGAGCCCTTTTATAATTTTTTGCAAGCTCAGCTACTATAATAACTACAGAGCCATGTAAAGTACCTGCTCTTACATTACAGTCAAACAACTAGAAAGCACACTAGGATGGGGTGCTCGTGATAAGCCATAGTTAAACACCCAAAAATCGCCCACTCTCCACCTACTTCAAAAACAACACTATTCCCTAAATTAGCTTTAGCAAACTTGTGCAAGCTTTATTTGTGTTTTTCCATTACCATTTCAAGAACAATGAAAGCAACCTGAATACGGTACATTACTGTGCCTACTCATCCATCAGCTGTCTCACCGCAGTCCTCACACAACAGCCCCTAAGCCAAAACACAAGCTTCAGTCTGTAGAACTTTTTTTTTTATATCAGTCACACTGGTATGTTTGCATAAGCATAGCAACTCTTACCAGCTACTGTTAGTTCCAGGGCTACAGACAAGATTAACAACAGTCTATTTTATTCACCAAATTAAAGGAGCAGTATCTGGTAGCCCCCAAAAAAACCCATAGTTTTTTTCTAGTAATGTATTTCCAGCAAAAACATTAATAAGTCCATGTTTCTTTTCATAGTATTTTACTCCTGAACTGAGATACGAGGGTTTGAAGTATTTGAAAGTCTTTGCTCTCGGGGGAGGAGGGGGGACTCTGGAGGAAGATGGAGGCTTACATTGTCTCTCTCTCTCTCTCTCTCTCCTACAATTCCTAAAATACATCCTTCATCTTCAACATCTAAGGCAAGAAACTCAATATTTCAACCTAATTTAATGTAGCATACATTACTTCATCCATTTCAACCTTTTTCTTTGAGTTTAAACCTACCTTCTGGGGATATTTGTGCATTTAACCTACCATCGGGCCTGTATCTTCATTGCTGAAGAATGGCTGAAAAGAACTCCTGCTCCACATCATTGCAAAAAGTCGAAACTATGTTTTAAAAGTTAATTCGGGACATGAATGAATTAAAATTAACCACACAGCAGAACACAAATACCCTACAAGCTATAGATGTTCACCTATCCACAACTGAAAACAGATCCAAACAAAACAAACTTTCTATACATGACCTACAAACAACTATCAGAAACCAGGATCGAACCATAAAAGAGCTCCAAAATAAGCAGGATGACATTGAGAATTTCAGTCGGAGGAATAATCTTTGATTTTTTGGATTCCCTAAGGACATCGAGCTTAATAATACAAATGCCTTTTTAGTGCATGTCCTACCTACAATGCTGAACCTTCCATCCTTGATTTTACCATAGAGAGGTCTCACTGATACCTAGGCCCCAAACCTGCTCCGAGCCAAAAACCCAGAGCAATCTTAACAAGATTCTTACATTATGCGCATACAGAATTAATCCTGCAAAAAGCCAGAGAAATCGGGAGCATAAACTGGCAGGGGCATCGCATCTTTATCTCTAGAGACTTCTCCAAGGAGGTACAAACAAAGTGAAAAGCATTTACCTTAGCTAAACGAATGCTGCACCAACTTAATATCAAATTTTCACTAAGATACCCTGCAATTATGAGAATTTACCTTGACAATGGATACAAAGACTACAATACCCCTGAAGCTCTGGAAATGTACTTAACAAAACTTTTCATATCTCCTTGCAAGATTTCACTACCGCATTGCCTTTTGCTCCTACTGCAGTCTCAGCCCCTTCTAACACAAGGGAGATCCATGAGTCAGTCCCAGCTGCTGAATTGGAAACAACCCCGGTTATGCCCGGTCCTGCCGATGCTGCTTGTCTTAGACAGTCATACTGACTACAGTTTAAAAATGCTTCTGGCAGCACACAAATAAAAAATAAATGCTGCAGCCCCGAGAACGTGCGAACGACCATAGAGCCTAAATCTTACTCGCTAGAGCAAGCTTCAAGAATTCAGCTGAGCAACAGGTTTACTCCCTTACAATATCTGGCATCAACATCTCAGGAGGACCCACACCAACCCTGCCATTTCAGCAAATCTTATACAGAATGAACCTACTGCAGCAGAATCTTCCTGGCCTGAAGCTGTGGCTAGTACTCCTTTAAAAAGCATGGAGCTGCCTAAGAAGAAACGGCACTGTAAAGTTAAAGGTAAACCAGACTCCTCCTCTGGCAAACACTCATAAAGCAACAAGTCCAGCACTTTAAAGGGCATTGACTGTTCTCTAAACTTATTTTGAAATGGCTAAAAACTTTTCTGTGCGACTTGCAACATCTCAAATTAGCCGTTTGACAGTTTGTACTTACAGCTTACAAATGATGACTGGTTTCAGCTTTAGTAGCTACTGTCTGCCCCTTTCTCAGATGCTAGCTGCTTTGAGCGTGTCTTGGGACTTATCCTAAAGGAAAGCTCCTACGTCAGCTATATTATTGGGCTATTTTGAGAGGCTTATATATACAGTAATGTCATTGGGATACCCCAGGTCGAGTTAGCTGTTCTAGACATTCAAGGGAGAAATATTCTTGATGCATGTTTAATATACCATTTCTAAATGGAGGTAGCCAGGAATAATACAATCTCCTCATATGGTGATAGTTAAAGAGGGGCAAGCATTGAAGCAGAGGCTAATTAATTACCTGAGCTGTCTGCATAACCCATGCATGTATACCCAGCTCTGCTAAAAGGCAGCTATTAGCTACCACTTGTATCACCCTCTTAACTAAGCACCCTTATCCCTAAGCTGTGCTCCTGTCTTTCCTCATTTTATTCATCATTTCTCCCCCTTCAAACCCGAAAGGGATCTTGTGCCATTTAACAAAATATGAAGTCCCAATCAGCATCTTATCTGAATATAATTATATATGTTCTGAGCTATTTGCTCACAGAAAGTACCAATTTTTGCATCTGGAATTGGCTATATCAGCCACCAAAATGGTCCTTCAATTCATATCAGGCTTAATACTGCCAGAACTTTCTTCTACTGGTCCTCTCCCAATTTAATATAACCATATACTAGTCTAGATATGTGCCTTACAGACATTTCCTATACTTAAATACAGTGGGATTCAGACAATTGGTACAATGCTAACAAAAAATAATATTTACTCCAAGGCCTTAGCCCTACTTTGCCTACTGCTATTCATGAGTGTATATAAAGCTGCCAGCCACCTCTGCATATGCTGTAAGGGGCTGTGTACATACATTTGCCTACAACACTCGAAGTCTATAATACACTAAACATATGGAGATAATTTTATATATATATATATATATATATATATATATATATATATACACATATATACATATGACAGGATCCATGGAAGTTGCCTATGACACTGTCGACTATGTCTCCAATAGGCGATTTTCGAGCACACATAATATACAAGAACTTTTGTACAAGCCTCATAGCAATGCAGTCTATAACATAATAAAGTGATTTTTTACATAAAAACAAGAACTTTATCTATAATAGGCTGCAATGGGCTCTAAGGTATTGGACTATTACAAAATGACATAATAAATAGATTATACTACACTAGGAACAACCTGTCTTTGCACATACTAGCAGTAATTGGACGTTTATAAACAATAAGATGACCAGCATAGCTGATATATATATATCCATATATTATTTTTTTTCCTCCCCTCCGTTCCCCCCTACCCCCACTTCATTGGGTATACATATATAGTATAAGAAGAAGTTGTTTATGTATATAACTAAAATGTAATATGCTATTCTGAAAACAAGTTGTTTACTATATTAAGAAGGTGGATGTTACACAGGAATTGTGGAATTCAATAAGTTAGCCTCCCATAAACTATGAATTTATTGGATGTTACAGCTTAAGGACTGGTGGATACTGTTTTCATCCACATTCCTAAGCATATTTACATGCTCTCGACATGTTAGGAAAGGGTCTTGGTTTGATTCCTTTTAACCAACCCTTATTTTTTTTCATGTCCAATATGTTCTGGATTTCAAAATTAGTTACTTTAAACAGGTATATTATAATACCTAGTTTAATAATTGAGTTTCTGTTAGTGTTAACTATTACTGTTGCAAGGAGATATTACTTACTAGGCTTTCAGGCCCTTTCTATCTGCTATAACATTTTGGCTCTCAATAATAGATCTCATCTTCCCTTTTCTTCCTCTGGAACTAATTTAACAACTGAAACTGATAAGATGCTGGCATATATTTACAATTTAGCGTGTTGGTACCCCTATATCTTTCCAATTTTCCAAACAATTAAACTGTACATGAATCCATATGACTGATATATCATTATGCACATAGAATGTAAGGGGACTCAACACACCGAGTAAAAGAACTCAAATATTTAGGCATCTGAAGAAACACAGAGCACAAATTGCATTCTTACAAAAGATAAAATTATTAACCCAAGATAATGAAAGATTAAAAAGAGACTGGGTTGGCCAGGTATATGCTGCTTCGGCACCATCTAAAAAAATGGAGTAACCACACTGATACATAAAAAACTCAAATGGATGGCGTCTAACATTATTAAAGATACTGATGGCAGATAGGTTATTGCCTGCTTTGATACTGCAACTGGTCCTTTAACTTTAATTAATATGTATGCCCCCTACTCAGACTGCCCAAACTTCTTCCACAACATAACTCTTCAGTTAACTACCCATTGTGACGCTTGGCCAGCTGGTTATGATTGCTCTATGATATTTGTATATAGAATGTGGTATGTTAGTATCTCATGAAACAGCCTATGGGATGCCCCCCCCCCCAGGTTTCAGTTAAAATGACAGGATATACAGTATATTAAACCAGCAGATCTCTGTAATGTGATTAACTTCCTTGAGACATTACATTTTATGGCCTGTTGCTGCTTTGAAGTGGAAATGAAATGGGACTTTATGAGTCTGCCAAAGGATGGAGATCATAAACTTTTATGACATTTTAAGAGGAAGAACATTTAATATCAACTGGTGTTAAAAAGCTATATTGCTCCTAAGCGAGATATGGAAAATTCATAAAAATCCTTTGATCTGGCCTGGGAAGAGGAACTACTCGAGATCAAAGGAAAGGCTTGATTTAAAGACTGTCATAATTTGGGAAATTTGTTTTTTGCTGAAGTCACAGTATTTAAAATGTCTCCTGACAGGATGATCATTGATTGTATATTTTTTTATATTCAACAAGGAGGAGCTAGATGACACACAAAAGGGATGAAGAGACACAGTTTAAACTTAATACTGTGGCTGAACTTAGTGTCACATTTCTTGTTGGACTCTTAAGAAACAAGATCTCTGATCTAACTTAAGCACTGTATGGAGGTAATACATTAGATAGAAACAGTCTAATTGTATTGTGGTACTTTTCCTTGTTTTCTTTTAAGTGATTGTATGGTTTGTGATATAGTGTTCTGTGTTTACATGTAACATACTTTTATCCATTTTTTAAGATACTGCCTTTGTCTTCCAAGTCCTTTATGCATGTGATGTATAGATGGTTAAATCTGACAACTGTTCATAAGCTTGATGGTGTTACCAGACTAGGAAAATGTAAGAATATACCTAAGGTCTTTTATAGAGTTTTAAGGGTTCATTTTGGATACCTGGTTAGGTGCCCTTAGACAAAAGATATCTGGCATCCCCCCAAAGAGCAGATTAGCTGAGCCTGTACATTTGGGTATGCTAGCATAAGGTTCACAGTTTGAATCCCCCCAGAACTTGAGACTAAAGATGATTTGGACCCACAAGCAGACAGGAGGGTTACCCTGTCTGTTACCTGTTCACAATACTGCACTTGAAGGTTGGTACTGTGGTAGCAGAAGGCCTGACCTGCTGACTGCATTTGTGACAGATTGGTTGGCAGCAGATAAATTTGGTAACACAAGCTTTAACTGTTCAGTGGGTCAGCTTAATATTGTACAGCTCACTTGCAAAAAAAAAAAGGCAGTGATTTATTTTTAAAAAGGAAACAGAACTATATCATTTTGCTTACCTGTTTTATTTTTTTTTCTAAACTGCAAGTTAGAGTAGCCATAGTTAGGGAAGAAGATGGCTTCCAACTACAGTGGGCACACTGTAGACTACTTAAGGCAGTTGTGCCAGGACAGGGGAGTCCTGTATTGGGGGGAGAGCCACCAAGCAGAACCTCGTGGATGCCCTGATGGCAGCAGATGCCCAGAGCATCAAGTCACAGACTGTGACTGTAAGGGACCAAACCTTGAATGTGGAGGGGCTAGCAGCCAGTGCAGTGTCCAGATCTGCTGAGGATGACAACAGGGCCAGTGCCAGCGAAGGGCCACAGCAGCAGGGGAAGGTCACTATCATTCTGAAGCCAGAAGCAATCAGGCTGCAGATTGAGTTGTGCAGAATGGAGCTGGAGTTCCAGAGAGAGGAGAAGTGAGAACAGTGAGCCACAGAGGAGAAGAGGGAGTTAGAACAGCGAGCTGCAGAGGAGAAGAGGGATCGAGAACAGCGAGAGGAGGACTGTGAGGAGCGCCAGCACCAGTGAACTGCAGAGGAGATGAGGAAGCATGAACAGCGAGATGCAGATTGTGAGGAGCATGAGTGCCAGAGGCAACATGACCTGCAGAAGCTAAGAGTCCAACCACCAGCACCAGAGCAGGTAAGTGGCTTGGGTTTAACTGGAACTACAGGACTGGGTTACAAATTGAATTCCAAATTGATAGCTGAATTTAAAGAGGGGGAGGATATGGATGCCTTTTTAAATTCCTTTGAAAAAGTTTATATTCAGGTTAAAATTCCTGGAGGGTCCTGGAGCTTCCAGCTATCCATGCTTCTTACCAGGAAAGCTCAGGATGCATTGGGTCAAATGGACAATGAGGACAGTAATGATTACAGCAAACTTAAAGCTGCACTTTTAAAAAAGGTTGATTTATCTGCTGAAGCATACAGAGCTAAATTCTGTGAGCTCAGGAGAAGCCCTAGTATGAGCTACGAGGAGCTAGCCACGAAACAACGTCAGTTTTTAAAACGTTGGTGAGAAGGAATTGAAGCAAACTCTGTATATAAAATTGAAAATGCTATTTTGTTAGAACAGTTTTTTGGGGCATGCCCAGCAGAGTTGAAAACCTGGCTGGAGGACCAAGATCCCAAAAAATGCAAGAGGCTGCTGAACTCTTGGCCAAGAGCAGACCTGCTCTGAGAATGAATGGGGTGGGTGTGGCTGTGCAGAAAGGGAAAAGCGCGCTTTCAGGGCAGCTAAAACCCTCAGTTTCTCCACTGAAACCAGTTAGCCCCAGGTTTTGGAGAAAAGATTTCTCTGAGAAAAGAAATGAATGTTGGGTCTGTAAAGAAATTGGGCATATTGCCAGTGTCCCAAAAGGACAAGCAACATGCAGCATGGGGCTAGGAAAGAAGTAGGTTGTTTGTGTGTTCCTGGAAGCATGCCTGTGAACATGAGGGAACACATGCACCCAGTCACGGTGAATGGTGTACAGACACAAGGGTTAAGGGACACAGGGACATCCCTGACATTGGTAAAAGGGGATCTGGTAGAGCCTGGTCAGCTTATACCCAATAAATATGTCACTGTACAAGACTTTACTGGTGAGGAGAAAACATTGCCCCTTGCTAGTGTTCTCCTAGACTGGGGTGAAACAGGAGGAACTGTGCAACTGGTGGCTATAGCCAAAACGTTAGCAGTTGACATCATCCTTGGCAACAATCTCAAACAGGGGGTGTGTGCAGTTACCCATAGCCAAGTGGCAAGGGAAAATTGTAGTTCCCTGGACCTCACAGAAGCCATTGTGGACACCACTGGGAGGCTGGTTCCCCAGCCTGTGTCTTCTGATATGGAAACTAATGAAAAGGGGGTAGAAATTTCCCCAGTAGCAGTTAACCACACATCTACGGTGGGTTACTCTGAAGAAGGAGGGGTGACCCAGCGTCAGAGGGTTAGGGATGACAGTGATCCTGAGTGCCCTGATGTTAGTGCTAGGGACCCTAGTTTAGAGACTGAAAGAGACCTGTCCCATGCCTTGGGAATGTGCAAGTAGTTTGCAGCTGCTCAGAAAAGTGACCCTAGTCTAGAGAAGCTTAGGGCTTGGGCAGACTCTGACAGAGTACAGGGAGGTGATGGTAAACATAAGGTTTACTGGGAAAATGGACTGATGTATACTCAGGCTGTGAAGACAGAGGGAGGGGTGATAGGCAGGCAGCTTGTCATTCCCCAGCGGTATCGTGAGCAGTTGCTCAAGATTGCAGATGATATTCCCTTGTCCGGTCATCTGGGAATCGCACGCACCATAGAATTTCTATTGGCCCAACTTCACCAAGCAGGTGAAGGAGTATTGCAGGTCTTGTCACCAGTGCCAAGAAATAGGGAAGGCAGGTAAGAAAACCCAAGCCATAATAATTCCATTGCCCATAGTGGTGGAGCCGTTCCAGAGGGTGGGAATGGATATTGTGGGGCCTTTAAATACCCCCAGCTCCTCCAGGAAGAGGTTCATCCTGACTGTGGTAAATTATGCCACCCGTAGCCCGAGGCAGTCGCCCTATCCAAGGACAGACAAAGTGGCAGATGCCTTACATGGGATTTTCTCCTGTGTTGGGTTTCCGCAGGAGGTTATCACCAATCAAGGGGGTTCCTTCATGTCACACCTGATGAAATGTTTGTGGGAGAAGTGTGGGGTGATGCAGAGATGCACGACACCTTATCACCCACAAGTCCATGGGCTTGTGGAAAGATTTATTGGTACCCTGAAGTCAAGTGGCTCAGCAGCAGAAGCAGTGTCAGTGGCTCAGTAGGTAGCACACTCGCCACTGAGGCCGGGAGATCAGAGGGTTGTGGGTTCAGTTCCCACATCTGGCACTTGGGTTAATATCCCAGTACTGACACTGTAGTGCAGCATGAGAGGGGTGCTGCACTTCTGAGGTGCCGTCTTTCGGATGAGACATTAAACCGAGGTCCCATCTGCCTGGATTGGTGGTAGTTCAGGTGGATGTTAAAGATCTCATGGCACTTATCGAAAAGAGTAGGGGAATTTCCCCGGTGTCCTGGCCAAATTTCCCACATTCACTAAAAAATACCACCAACAGCTTAGTCTGGTTCAAGGACAGTTGGCATTCATCTGTATCCCCCTTCCCTGGGTCGTGCCTGAAAATAGGCAGGATTTGTCTAGCGCACTTACCCGGTCAATAAAAATGAAATAAATAAATGCTCCAAGCTTTTGCTGAACAGCATGGGAGGGACTTGGAGAAATACCTTCCCCACCTGTTGTTTGCATACAGGAAGGTGCCCCAAGAGTCAACAGTATTTTCCCCCTTTGAACTGTTATATGGACGCCGGGTATGTGGGCCCCTAGACTTGATCCAGGAGGACTGGGAAGGCAAGCACACCTCCCAGTGAACTCCCATAGTGGATTACATCCTTAGGTTTTGGGAAAGGCTGAAGGAGCTTATGGGGACAGCCCAGAGCAACCTGGCAGCTGCCCAACAGAAACAACAAGTGTGGTATGACTGCAGAGTCAGAGCTCACTTGTACACGGTGTGTCAGGAAGTCATGGTCCTTAATCCGGTCCAGAAAGACAAGCTGCAGGCTGAGTGGGCAGGACTGTACAAAATAGTTAGGAAGGTAAATGATGTGAACTATATCATAGAGTTACCTGACTGAAGACAAACAGAAAGAATGTACCATGTCCGCATGATGAAGCCATATGCTAATAGAGCTGACATGGTATTCACAGTATGTAGTCCTGAGGAGGGGATGGATGAAGGAGACCCCCTTCTGGACTTACTGGAAGAAAGCAAATGGGAGTCCTCTGTGGAGGCAGTCAAATTGTCTCCCCAACTGGCCCCGGACAAGATACAGGAAGTAAGGGAGATTTTAGCAGACTTTGCCCCACTGTTTAGCACCAAGCCTGGACTAACCCCCTTAGCGATGCACGATGTGGAGACAGGGACACAGACGCCCATACGGCAGACAGCATATTGGGTGTCAGAGGCTGTCCAAAAGGACATTAGGAGGGAGGTGGAGGAAATGCTGGATTTAGGAGTACTCCAGAAATCCCACAGCCCCTGGGCCTCACCCACAGTCCTTGTGCCCAAGCCAGATGGCTGTACTCATTTCTGTGTGGACTATCGTGGACTGAATGCAGTCATGAAGTCAGATGCCCACCCGATGCCCTGGACGGATGAACTCCTGGACAAGTTGGGAAGGGCAACCTACCTTACGACTATTGACCTGACAAAGGGGTATTGGCAGGTAGAGTTAATGGACAGAGCTAGGGAGAGGTTGGCCTTCATTACTCTGATACTTCTGATGTTACTGATTGCTTCAGTAGCAGATAAGTAGTGGAATAGCAGTATAATTGCAGTATAATGTGGGGAGTGGTGCAATGCAGTGGCTGTGGGGCAGCCATATTCAGGCAGATCTTCTGGACACTGAGGTGCTGCCCTATCTGCATGCATCTTTCTGGACTGCGGGATGAGGTAGCCAGACTCAGAGCGGAAGTAAACTGGGTCAGGAGTACCATCACCCCTATCCAGAGACCACTCAGTCCAATGCAGCTGCCCCAAAGGATGCAGAGAACGAGGAGTACTTGGATGACAGTGGGCTCAGGGATGGTTAGACCAGTCAGGCAGAGGCACATCCAGATCCTATTCCACTCAAGAACTCATATGCCACACTGCCAAACAGAGACAACCAAACAGAGGTACCCAGAGAAATGGAAGGAAAGGATGTGGAGGTTAGCCAAGTGCAAAAGATGGAGATTAGCGCCCAGGAGGTGGATAGGCAGAATAGGGGCAAAATTCAGCAGAAAGGCAGACAGCAAGGTGAACCAGGGATAAAGGACAACCAAGAAAGGGGCTGGAGTAGAACAGCGAAACAGTCTAGGAGGTCAAATCATGGAAAGTCATGTGTGCAAATGCCAGGAGCCTTAGCAACAAGATGGAAGATCTGGAGGCTGTCATGGTGCAGTCAGACCTGGACATTGTGGCCATCACTGAAACCTGGTGTAATGATAACCACGACTGGGAGTTGGCCATACCTGGCTACAACATATTCAGAAGAGACAGGGCAGGCAGGAAGGGAGGAGGAGTGGCACTGTGTGAAAAATGACATAAGGGCCACAGAGATCCAGGAGGAACAGGATGGGGGAGAGATACTGTGGGTTAAGCTGGAAAGGAAAATGGGGCCAGCCATCCGCACAGGTGTGGTCTATAGACCACCAGCCCAGGAGGAAGAAACAGATAGGGAGCTGATGCTAGCCATCCAGAGGATGGCAGACAAGGGTGAGATAGTACTGGTTGGAGACTTCAATATTCCAGACGTGGACTGGAGTATCCCAGCAGCAGCATCAATTAGGAGCAGATTTATCCTGGACTCCCTTCAGGGTGCCTTCCTCAAGCAACTGGTCATGGAACCAACTCGGCAGAAGGCAATACTGGACCTTGTGCTCACAAACAGGGACAGTGTGATGGGGGTAAGAGTGGGGGAGCACCTGGGGAACAGTGACCACCAGTCACTGTGGTTTGAAATCACAGAAAGAGCAGAACCAAACCACACAAAAACACATATCCTGGATTTTAGGGGGGCAAACTTTGAGAAAATGGGGAGATACTTGAAAGAGGCATTAAGGGGAATGGGGCAGGAATCGGGGTTGAGGAACAGTGGAATTATTTAAAATGGGGATTACAAGAGCAACAGAATTATGTATTAAGCAGGTTAGCAAGAGGAAAAGGAAGAGAGACCATTATGGTTTTCAAAGAGGTAGCAAAGAAAGTGAAAGCCAAAAGATTGCATTCAGGCAATACAAAAGACACAGGCAGAAGGGGATAGGAGAAGTACCAGGAGAAGCAAAGGGAGGCAGGGAGGTCAGTAAGGGAAGCCAAAGCTCAGACAGAAGAACACATTGCAAAGGGATAAAACCTTTACAGGTACATAAGTGAAAAGAAAGGCAAAGGGAGGGATAGTGAGACTGAAGGGGAGGATGGGGGCTGTGTGGAGGATGACAACAGTAAAGCTGACATATTGAACAGGTATTTCTGCTCAGTCTTTACTGAGGAAGAGGAGGGTAATGGGTCTGAATGGAGTACAAGGGGTGAGAATGGTGCAGAAATGGACACAAGTCCCTTTACAGAAAGGGTCCTGAAGGAACTGGAAGTAATAAGAGTTGATAAAGCAATGGGGCCAGATGGGGTGCACCCAGGGTCCTTAAAGAACTAAGAGAGGTGGTGGCTGAACCTCTTGCTATCCTGTTTAGCCGATCACTAGAAACAGGGAGGTACCCAAAGACTGGAGGATAGCAGATGTAGTCCCCTTATACAAAGTGGGAACAAAGAGGCGGGGAACTACAGACCAGTCAGCCTCACCTCGGTAGTGGGGAAGATCATGGAAGCACTACTGAAGGAGAGATTGGTGGAACATCTGGTTGTCAATGGACTACAGGAACCAAGGCAGCATGGTTTCACCAGGGGAAGGTCATGTCAGACCAACCTCATTGAATTTTTTGACTGGGTGACTAGGGAGGTGGATCAGGGGAGGGCAGTGGACATGGCCTATCTGGACTTCAGCAAGGCCTTTGACACTGTGCCACATAGAAGACTATTGTACAAACTGGGGAATATGGGTGTGGGCAGGACAGTAATGTGGTGGGTAGGTAACTGGCTGGGCAGCATTACACAGAGGGTGGTGGTAAATGGCTGTCACTCCACAGAGGAAGAGTGACCAGTGGGGTACCACAGGGATCAGTGCTGGGACGGTGCTATTCAATATCTTCATCAGTGACATTCGCAGGGACCTAGAAGGCAGAATTTCACTGTTCGCTGATGACACAAAGCTCTGTAACAGAGTAGACACACCAGAGGGTGTAGACAGAATGAGAAGGGACCTGCAGAAACTTGAAGAATGGTCAGGGGTTTGGTAGTTGAAATTCAATGCAAGGAAGTGCAAGATAATGCATATGGGGCACAAAAACCCTGGCACAATATATCAGTTGGGGGGTGAGGATATAGCATGCACCAAGCAGGAAAGGGATCTTGGAGTTATCATCTCTGATGACCTCAAGGCAGAAACAGTGTGACAAGGCAGCAGGTAAAGCAAATAGGATGCTGGGATGCATAGGCAGGGCATCACCAGCAAGAAAAGGGAGGTCATAATTCCACTATACAAGACACTAGTGAGGCCGCACCTGGAGTACACTGTGCAGTTCTGGAGACCTTACCTACGTAAGGACATAGACAGGGTAGAGAAGGTTCAGAGGAGGGCAACAAAGATGGTGCATGGATTGCATCACAAGTCCTATGAGGACAGGTTGAAGGCACTGAACATGTACTCCCTGGAGGAGAGGAGGGAGAGAGGGGATATGCTAGAGACATACAAATATCTTACAGGGAGGAACAGGGTGCAGGAATGCACTATTTTTAAGCGAAAAAGATGATCCAGGACTAGAGGGCATGGGATGAAGTTGGAGGGAGGACGATTCAGAGGAAACGTGAGGAAGAATTTCTTCACAGAACGGGTAGTGGACAAGTGGAACACCCTGCCAGAGGAAGTGGTGGGGGCTGAAACAATCACGGGATTTAAGAATGCATGGGATAGACATAAAGGAATTCTAGAGGTCAGGGGTAAGGGGCAACAGACTTCCTGGAAAACATAAACTGAACTTACAAACTTAAATGGGCAGACTGGGTGGGCCATAGGCCCTTATCTGCCAACACTGTCTATGTATCTATGTATGTATCTATGATAGGCTTATTTGAATTTAAAGTAATGCCTTTCGTAATGAAGAACATACTTTCCAAAGGTTGGTGAACCAGGTGTTAAATGGTGCTGAGGAGTACGGCGTGGCATACCTGGATGCATTGCCATCTTTAGTGCCAGCTGGGAGGAATACCTGTCCCACCTTAGGAAAGTACTGGGCAGAATACAGAGGGCTGGGTTCACTGTCAAAGCTGAGAAGTGCCAGGTGTCCATGGCTGAAGTGGCATACCTCAGGCATGTTGTAGGCCGGGGACAGCTCCGTCCTAACCAAGTAAAAATAGAGGTGATCAAGACATGGCCCAGACCAGAAATGCAGAAGCAGGTCAGGAGTTTTCTCGGGACAGCAGGGTACTATAGGAAATTTGTACCCAATTACAGTGCCCTGGCTGCTCCCCTATCTGACCTGGTAAAGAAAAGGATGCCTAGGAAAATTATCTGGGAACCAGCCTGTGAAAAAGCCTTTACCAGACTGAAGGAGGCACTGTGTAGTGCTCCTGTATTGACAAGTCCTTACTATAGCAGACCCTTTATAGTTCAGACTGACACCTCAGACATGGGTATTGGGGCAGTACTGAGTCAGACAGACAACCAAGGGAAAGATCACCCGATAGTGTACCTGAGTAAAAGGTTACTTCCTAGGGAGCAGGCATACTCTACTGTGGAAAAAGAGTGTCTTGCCATAGTATGGGCTGTAAAGAAGTTAGAGCTATACTTATATGGACAGCATTTTGAGGTACAAATGGACCAAAATCCCCTGGTTTAGCTGACCCAAATGGGAAAAACTAATGGTAAACTATTAAGATGGAGTCTTGCCTTGCAAGGGTATGACATGACAATCTTACACAGGGTTGGAGCGACCAGTCAGAACACAGATGGCTTGTTGCGTCTTTATGAGGAGTGAACTGATTTGGAAAGCTCATCCCATGCAGGGGATAGAGCCCCCAAATTCAGTCTAGGTGGGGAGGATTGTGACACTTAACCAGCTGATTATGATTGCTCTATGATATTTGTATATAGAATGTGGTATGTGAGTGTCTCTCATTTGATGGCTTGTGGGATACCCCCCCCAGGTTTCAGTTAAAATGACAGGATATATATTAAACCAGCAGATCTCTGTAATGTGATTAACTTCCTTGAGACACTGTATTTTATGGTCTGTTGCTGCTTTGAAGTGGAAATGAAATGGCACTTTATGAGTCTGCCAAAGGATGGAGATCATAAACTTTTATGATGTCTTAAGAGGAAGAAAATTTAATATCAATTGGTGTTAAAAAGCTATATTGCACCTAAGTGAGATATGGAAAATTCATAAAAATCCTTTGATGTGGCCTGGGAAGAGGAACTACTCAAGATCAAAGGAAAGGCTTGATTTAAAGACTGTCATAATTTGGGAAATTTGTTTTTTGCTGAAGTCACATTATTTAAAATATCTCCTGACAGAAAGATCATTGATCGTATATTTTTTTATATTCAACAAGGAGGAGCTAGATGACACAGAAAGGGGATGGAGAGACACAGTTTAAAGTGAATACTGTGGCTGAACTTAGTGACACATTTCTTGTTGGACTCTTAAGAAACAAGATCTCTGATCTAACTTAAGCACTGTATAGAGGTAATACATTAGATAGAAAATATCTAATTGTATTGTGGTAGGAGTTTTTGTTTGTACTTTTCCTTGTTTTCTTTTAAGTGATTGTGTGCTTTGTGATATAGTGTTCTGTGGTTTACATGTAACATATTTTTATCCATTTTTTAAGTAAACCTTTCTTTTGAAAGATACTGCCTTTACCTTCCAAGTCCTTTTTGCATGTGACGTATAGATGGTTAAATTTGACAACTGTTCATAAACTTGATGGTGTTACCAGACTGGGAAAAGGTAAGAATATACCTAAGGTCTTTTATAGAGTTTTAAGGGTTCATTTTGGATACCTGGTTAGGTGCCCTTAGGTTCATAGTTTGAATCCCCCCAGAACTTGAGACTAAAGGTGATTCGGACCCACAAGCAGACAGGAGGGTTACCCTGTCTGTTACCTGTTCACAATACTGCGCTCTGAGGTTGGCACTGTGGGAGCAGAGGGCCTGACCTGCTGAGTGCGTTTTTGACACACATAACCTATCTAACTCACCTATAGTAATGGGAGGCGACCTTAATCTCGTGCTTGATGCATTCCTAGATAGAAGTAACTCTTCAACCGATAGCCATCCTAGAAGTATAGCGGCACTCTCACTACTAATAAAAGAATTTGGCTTAACAGACATATAGAGACTGTATCACCCTAGAGACCGAGTGTATACCTTTTATTCATCCCTCCATCACTCATACAGTGGGATTGACTACTGGCTTACCTCATCAAAAGTCACTGAAAATATACAGGAGTCTACCTTACTTCCCATGATCATCTCTGATCATTCTCCTGTTATGCTACATATTAACTGGGGACCACCAATCTCTAGATCCCCTTCTTGGCGTCTAGACCCCTTATTACTCAAGGACACTGAATTTATTCCATGGGTCAAAGCAAAAATTCAGAACTTTCTAGATCATAACGATACCTCTGACACCTCTATGGGCATAACATGGGAGGCACTAAAAGCAACAATATAAGGAAAAATTATTATCTTTGCTGCTCATAGAAAAAACTACAGGAACAACAACTTCATAATCTGGAAAAACAACTTATGGTTAAAGAATCACAATGCTTTGCTTCCAAGCATCCCAATCCTAATTCTTCCCTTCACCGTGACATATTACAACTACGTATTCAAATAAACAACCTTATATCTCGTAAGATGGAAATTGCTTTATCAAGAATTAAATAAAAATATTAGGAACATGGTGATAAAGGTAATAAACTGTTAGCTCATAGACTTAAATCCCAACAAATGGAATGTTTTATAAGCGGCCTGAAGGAATCTAATGGCAACATTCATACAGACAGTTCCTCTATTAATAAAATCATGACAGATTTCTATAAAAAGCTATACTCTCCTTCCCTTCTTATGCAGTCTGCTCATATTCAAAACTTTTTAGAGAAACTAAATCTTACCAAACTCTCTACAGAAATAGGTGTATCATTAGACAAACCTTTCACAGAGAAAGAAGTACAGCAAGCTTTTTCAGATCTTAAATCAGGCAAATCTCCTGGAGGAGACTGTTTCTTTATAGAATTCTATAAGTCCCTATCTGATCTTCTCTGTCCTTTATTATGCAAGGTATATCATGAATCTACTCTGCGAGGTAACCTACCCACAACTATGAATGAAGCAATCATTACCGTACTTCCAAAAAAGGACAAAGACACTTACCACTCATCTAGCTATCATCCTATTTCTCTACTCAGTACAGACGGCAAATTATTTGCCAAAGTTCTTGCTATGCGCTTGGAATACCTTATCCCTTAGTTAATCCATCATTCACAGGCTGGATTTTTTAAGGAGAGAGTTGATGCAGATCACTTAAAGTCTTTATTCAATCTCATAAGTAAAGCCAACTCACTAAAATCTCCTGCTGCAGCTATCGCTGTAGACTTTGAAAAAGCTGTTGATTCCTTAAATTGGAATTTTCTTTATAGTACTTTATCCTATTTTGGGTTCACAGATCATTTCTGTGCTTGGATCAAGCTACTTTATAACTCTCCCTCAGCTAGAGTACTTACGAATTCCGCTCTATCCCAACCCTTCTCCTTAGTTAAAGGCACCAGGCAAGGATGCCCCTTACCACCATCTCTATTCATCTTGGCTCTTGAACCATTGATAACTGCACTCCGGCACTCCAGTGATATAAAAGGCACCTTCATAGGTTATTCACAATATACCTCCCTGGTTTATGCAGATGATCTATTAATTCTAGTAGAAAAGCTGGTTGCTGCACAGCCACTTATCAAGCTACTTAACATGTTTACAAACCTCTCCGGACTCACAGTAAACTATAACAAGTCCGAGGTACTACCACTAAACAGTCTCTGCAAAACACACATAAACACCCCACTTAGATTCCGCTGGTCGACCCAGGGTATCACTTATTTAGGAATTAAAATTCTGCCTAACCTTGCCAAGATCTGGGATGCAAATACTTCTCCTCTCCTCACCACAATTGGCACAACACTTGATAAATGGAAAACTCTTAATCTTTTCTTTATGGGTAAAATTGCAGCCATTAAAAATGTCCATAACCCCTAAAATACTGTACTTACTCTCAAATGTACCACTATCATTTCTGGTGAAAACAGATAAATTAATAGGTAATTTTATCTGGGAAGAGAAGATCCCAAGAATTAGTTGTACTAAAGTAAAAGCTCACTGGTCTAGGGAAAGACTTGGCCTTCCCTGGTTTTTAGCATATTTATGGGCATTCCAGGCAGCTCAAACAGTTAAATGGTTTTCGAAGTCCAGTTCTAAAACTCCTTTATGGGTTGATATGGAAGTGGCTCTGCTTGCAGGCGCTAATCCCTCAGTACTCCTCTATAACCCTCTTAAACACAAACTAAAATGTCATCCCACTATAGCCCCATTTGTTAGCTACTGGTTTAAACTTCACAAACAATTAAATTCTAACCCTACTCCAATTTTAAACATACTTATTTGGGGCAACCAGGATATTTCCTTAGAAGGCCATCCAATATATTGTAGTACTTGGAGAAATAAAGGAATTCACTTCTTGGGCGATATCCCATCTAATGATAGCCTTTCTTTAAACTCTTTTTCTAACCTACAAATTAGGTGTGGTATACCTAAAAGTGACTTTTGGAAATATCTACAATTACGTCATGCTCTATCTGAATTAAAATTAAAAATATCTAGGATATCATCCTTGAACACTCACGTTACTCAATGGCTGAACAGCAAATCTTCCCTGGTCAGTACAATATATGAGATCATCAGAGATTCCTTGCCAAACCAATCTCTTTCATCTAGAGCCAAATGGAGTATTGCACTACACCACAATATATCCAAATCTCAATGGAATAGTTACTGGTCCTCATACCATTACTCATATAAAGATATACTGTACGTAGCACGTTAATACAATTCAAAATACTACATCTATGGTACAGAACTCCAGTGGTTTTGCACCGCTTCAACTTAACTTCAAACGATAGCTGCTGGAGATGTAATTCTGCAGGTGGCAACCTGATACATATTTTATGGTCCCTGTAAAGCCATATCTAATTTGTGGAAAACAATACATAATCTGGCCGTCAAGGTAATTGGTTACAACATCCCCTTTGATCCCAAGTATTATATTCTCGGTATTAGGGACCAACATATTAAACTTTCAAAGTACCAACATAAATGGTTGAATATATTATCCATGCAAGTGAAACGGTTGCTACTAATGAACTGGAAATCTGGTACTATACCAATAATTTCAGAGATTCTTAATAATTTAACGCAAATAGCATCTTTTGAAAGAATCTCGTATTTGGCCACGGACCACATTAATGTATACAAGCTCTGTTGGCAGAATTATTTAAACTACTTGAAATCTAACTAAGTATGATCTATCTGGGCCTACACAATTTTCTATATTTAATTCAGTATATGAACACACGTTTCTCTTATCTCCTTGCCTTATTAGCTTATTAAGTGTATTAGTACTGTGCAACGTGGTCTGCACTGGCTGCCTTTACAGTGGCGAATTACCTTTAAAATTGGTCTTTTGACCTATAAAGCCCTACCTGGTCAGGGCCTGGACTACCCAAAAGAGCTTCTGGTACCCTATTGCCCCGGGCGATCGCTCTGCTCAGTTGATGAGGGGTTGCTAGAGATTCCAAGGGTGTGTATAAAATCTTCTGGGATCAAGCATTTATGCATGCGGCCACCCCTTTGGAATTCTCTAGCCCATCAGTTATGGGAGTGCGCGACCATGGAGGGTTTTAAATAAGCATTAAAAACATACCTCTGGCAACAAGCATTCGGTGACTGATGGATTTAATTTACCTGTATTTCCTGTTTTGTAATATTTATGTGTTGTGTACCATGATATGTTTTAATTAATTGTAAGGCGCCTTGGTTCTTGAAAGACACCATAAAAATAAAGTTTTATTATTATTTATTATACAGTATAGTCTACAATATTTTCTTTATGTTATAAGTTATATCAAGGCTATAAGGTATACATATACACACATATATATATATATATATATATATATATATATATATTACTATACCACCTTTATACTTACATATTGTACTACGATTATTAATCAGTATCTCCATGCTTGACTCTATGTCACTCTTACAGTATATACTGCACTCTGTGTTACTTGCTTTGATTTTTTTATATAACCTTGCCTTGTTTGTATGTATGTTATTATAAACTCCTAATAAATAAATCAACAACAAAAACAGTCCTTGCTGTCTTGCCACAGTAAATATTTTAGTGCGGTGCCATGCTGTTTACCATCAGTAGTGCATGCTAGCACCACCTTAATACAACCAGAGTATGACAGTTCAGCCTCAGACAGCTAGTGGTGGAACCCACCTGGGAGGGAGCAGTATTAGACCTGGTCCTCACAAATGGTGACAGAATAACAGACCTATCAATGGGCAGCCATCAAGGGTCCAGCGATCACCATACAGTGTGATTTAAGGTGAAAACAGGGGTGGAATCAAGCCACACAAAAGTAAGGGTCATAGACTTCAAGAGGGCAGACTTTGTAATAATGGTGGAACACCTCAAGAAATCCAGCAAAGGGAGAGGGAGGGGGGTAGAGGAACAGTGGGAAAAACTTAAAAGAGCTGTAACCCCCCCTCAGGGGGATTACCTTAATTGCCCCACATCCTCTTATGCTCCCAGCTCCTCCCGTTGCTGCTGGTGTCCCCCAAACTACTTCAGTGCTTCCCCAGGTTCCCCAAGGAGCAGCCCTGTACTTATTTTAGCCCAGTTTGGGTTTGACATTTAATCATGAGTCGCCGACATGTTTTTGGTGGAGCCGGTAACCGTGCATGCGCAAGTAGCACATTGATGTGCTGAACGCTCAATTTGCGGTCAAATGGGGAGTTGTTCGGTGGTCCTGGTGCCCCTATTCAGCTAAACAGAGCCTAGAGACCTCGGGAAGGCTAAGGAAAAGCCTCAGTTATTGTTTTAAATAAAGTTTGACAACAGGGCATTTTTTGGGGCTCATAAATATTCATAGAACCCTCATTAATATTCATAAGGTGCTGCCTGCTGCCTAGGGGGTAGTATTTAGGTGGCAGCATCAGCAAGAGTGTTTGAGGCGAATGTGTGAAAGTGGGCTCAGTTAACAGGAAATTGTTCAGGCTACAAGTGTGTGGGGGAAATGTACATAAATACTTTTATTCCTGGCTGCTCCAGAACTTTAAACTGTGGGACTAAGTGAACTGCCTGGAAACTAAATACAGCAGCCACCATCTTGTCAGTGTATCAGCCAATCACGAACTAGGATTTCAGCCAGAGACTCATGGGACAGAACTAGAGCCTGGTGAGAGATAAACATGGACAAAGTGTGGACACCCAAAACCCAACCAATAAAAGGACTTGAACTGTTTTGGGCAGCTTAAACGACCAACTGGATTCCAAGGATTTTGCTCCATATTTAAAGAGGACAGGAAATAACTTCTAATTGGCTGCTGTTCTTAATGTTCCTATTTTCAAAAATTATATTCATACCCCTAAATGATCTATGTTTAACTGTATCTGGATAAAAATGATATGGAAAACTGTATTTTGCATTGTTTTGCTTTAATGGCAGTATTCTGTTACAATTATTTTCAAGGAACCAGTGATCTGGAGCTTTAGCTATGTCATAGTTTGTGTACAGAACTCTAAGCGTGGTTTTGATAGGTCAATAGCTCATGCTTAGGATTCTGTACACAAACCATGATACGGCAAAAACTCCAAAGTACTGGTTCCATGAAAAGAACTGTGTAGGATGTTGTCCACAAAAAGAAAACAATTGAAAACACAGTTTTTCACATTAGAGTTTATTCATGTACTGTTAAATATGGATCATTTGAAGGTATGAATTTTATTTCCATTAATAGGAACATTACTAACTGCTGCCAATTAGCACACATTTCCTGTCCCCTTTAAGAGGGACAGTTTGAATTTCAGTCAGTCTGCAGGGAGCAGTCTGAAGTCTGGGGAAGATCTGTTGCGAGTCCAAGGCAGACCTGTGTTGTGTTGGGACTCCAACTTGAACAACCAATCAGGCTCTGTGGAGATCGGGCCTGCAAGAGGCCTAGCTTTCCCTGAAAGTGCATCCTGGGTCCCAGAGTGGGGATAAATTGCCAGGACCAGCCTGTCTACGGATCAAGAGGTTTGCTCAGTAAATTGGTTGACATTGCAGACTGACCTGAAACCGAACTGAGAGGTAGAGAATAGAATGCTGTTTCCATTAAATGTGCTGAATGCTTATCGTGAGTCAGGGCCTACTGTCCAGGGACTCTTGATTTGCAGAAAGGAGCCTGCCTTTACCAGTGACTGAACTGTTTGCCAGCTGGAGGAGTCACCAGCAGATAAACTGAACTTTGCCAGAGACATTCTATTGAACTTGGGCCTTTGTTCTTCCTGGCCCATGTCACCTGTTATTGTGCCAGCTCCAGTGTTACTGGCAAGAGACCAGCTTCGGGGATCCAGCCCCTGTGCAGCAAGCTATCGCAGGTTGTGGCCACCTTCAGGGAAAGGTTGTGAAGTGGAGGTGAGTTGTGACAGCTCAGTTTCCCCACGTGCATCAGCGTCCAGCATCAGGTCTTCATTTCTCCAGGTCATCTGCAATTGACTGGTACAGAGAGTAAATCCAGGGTAGTTCCCTGCAACAGGCATCTTAATCTTCTTGTGGTATCATCTAATTGTTTTCTACTTAAATGTAATAATTTCAATAGACTGGGACAACCAGTTGTGGATACAAATAACTCGGTTTGTCTTGCATCATTTACTAGCAGCTGCAACCCCGGGCAACGATTCTGGCCAGCCAGTTTAGGTCCTGGGTACCCAGCAGCTAAAGGATTCTTTATAACAAAGACTGAACTAGTTACGTTTAATAACCTGGTTTACAAAATAATAATCACTTGCCTATATTTGCTCCCCCTCCTTGTTCACATTCCCTTAATAAACCTGATTTGTTGTGTTACTTTAAATTTAGCTAGTAAACATATTATTACTGGGCTTAAAGTGATAGACTTTGTATTTAATGTGCTAAAAAGTGCATGCTGTATTGCCAAACTGTCTTTTTACAGGGGGTTGCAGGGCACACCAGGAACAGAGACCCTACTGGTAAGTAGGACAACTGTGAGCATATTATTAATGTATGTTGCAAACTGTATGGTAAATGTTGTTAGGGGGCATTGTCTGTATCTGGGAAATTGGTCACTAGGTGGGATTGTGGGTGGTTATAGCTTCCCAGAGGGCTACACCAGTCTAAATAGAAACCCACGCAATGATTACTCTGGGTGGAGGCACCAAAATATTGTGTTTATGGAGGGTAGGGAAACCCCGTTACTTGTCAGTTTTAAACCCAGACCCCTCAACCTATTGTTGGGAACACAGGCAGAGGTAGTAGCCCTTGGAGTAGCGCCATCTAGGGGTTACATCTTGGAGGCACCACTGGGATTAGTGCCCCCCCCAGTGGCCAAAACAAAAAATTGTAACTAACATTTGTATGGTTACCACTGAAGAAATGGCTGTGTAGCAGTTAATTAACTGGTGTGTGGAGAGTGACATTGATCCTCACTATGCCCTTTTATTGCTAGATATACCCCTGGGTACTGACAAAGGCACTATCAAGGAAGCCCTTGTGAAAACTGAGTGTTTGGGTGAGGCTGTGATAGCAAGTTGAATGGCTGACTCAACTGCACAAACTTTAATGGATCTAGTCGAGTGCAGCAACCCAGTGGACAGTACTAAAGTCCCCAAGTGTATTACTATTGATGGGTCCCTGGCTGCCTAGAGGGTGGTAACTAAGGATGGTGAGAGTTCCTCAGAGCCTGAACTCCCACCCTTATCTGAAAGTTTTGAGGAGAAGCTTGCCAAATTGTTACTGGATGAGGGCCAAACCCTTGAGGACTTAAAAAAGTTATTTCAGCCTCCTGGGGGTACCCCTCCCCCTGCACCTGCACCAGCCCCAACACCTGCTCCTGTTCCTGCATCCATATCAGTCACTGTGCCCACCCCTGCACCTGTGCCTATTTCTGTGCCTGTGACCACAATTAGTCAAGACTTTTACTGCAGACTTAGAATTTTTTCCCCACCCTCCCCACACCCAGTGGAGAGGATGACCTGAGACCTGGATGGACTCAGCTACTGTGCTAGTGTAGGACTGGCAATGCTTAGAGGCTGAAAAAAGAAAGCACTTGGGGGCATGCCTCAGAGGGCCTGCTCTAAATGTCATTTGTTCCTTGAGGTCTACTAATCCCAATGCTAGTGCACAGGAGCATTTGACCACCCTAGGGAATGCATTTTGGAGTACTGATACAGTTGAAGCACTAATGTGGAAGCTCAAAGATTTTAAACAACAACAGGGAGAGCCGTTATCAGCTTACTTAGTCTGACTAGAGTAACTATTACAAAAAATGTTCAGAAAAGGAGTCGTGGCCCCTAGCGAGCTGGATCAAGTGAGACTGGATCACATCCTCAACTCTGCTCAACATTCCAGTTGGGTACTACTCAAGCTGCGGCTGCACCGCCGGAAATCTGATCCCTTGCCCTTCTACATGTTGATGAAGGAGGTACGTGAAGCTGAGGAGGAAGAAAACTCCCGGGATCCCTGCACAGCCATAGCTACTGCAGCCCCAGCCCCTGTCAGGGGGTTGGTCAATGATGGTCCTGAACTCCATGAAATACTTAAAGAAATCAGGAAACTAAAAACTGGTGCCACCACCCAGGCTGTCTCTGCTGATAAAGACCAAGATACCCATCAACCCATATCTGCTATGGCAGTGGGAGTGCACACTCAGGTGCTCCCTGTTGATGACAGCATAAAGTCTGAATTACATGAATTGTCTGCCATGGTGAAAGAATTAATGGGATGTAGTGTGCTGCTGCTGGCATGGCAGAGAGAGAGAGAGAGAGAGAGAGAGAGAGAGAGAGAAGCTGAAACAAGACCCTCTGCTGTCGGTGCTCCTGCTCAAGCTTCAGATATGAGTTCTGCACTGCCCCCTAGCCATGAATGGAGTCCAATCACTAATGTAATGTCACAGCCAAAGCAGACCAGAGAAAGTATATTTTGCTATGAATGTGGAAAGGATGATCACCAAAAGAAGGAATGCCAATCCCGAGAGGACCCAGCCAGGTTGAGCGATCAACTGCTTTCAGAAAAGCACCTGAGGCAAGGTGGTTTCAGGGGAGCCCCTGCTCCATCTCAACACAACTCATTTGTGGCCAAGTCATTTGTTCCAGCTCCTGCAAATACTCCTCTGGATTGGGAAAAAATGATGGGCCCCTGTATGGAGACTACTGTACATATTGATGGTATCCCAGTCCAAGCCATGTTAGCAGGTCCCAGGTCACTATCATATTCAAGGACTGGTATGACCAGCAGTTGTCTGACCATCCTCTACAACCCCTGGAAGGACTGCATGTGTGGGTTTAAGCAATAAATCCTACCCTTACCTTGGTTTCTTACGAATGTGGCTATCTTTTCCGTCCACTGTAGCAGACATGGATGAACCTGTGGAAACGTTGGCTTTGGAATGCCCTTCAACTGGACTATATGATGGAATTCCCATATTAATCGGCACTAATGCACACATGTTTGGCCACCTAGCACAGATGTGTTAAGAGCAGCAAGCTCAGAAAACTGGATGAGCTTTACCTATTCATGCAATGGTGGAAAAAGCTTATGAGATGCAAATGCAAAACAAAGAGAATGGCAAAGATGATCCAGTGGGATGTGTCTAGAAAAAGGACCCATCACCCCTTATCCTGCCACCTAGTGTCCAGTGTCACATCAGTGGAGAAGTGCGTATCAAAAAAGATGTAACAAACAAGATTCTTATGCTAGATGCCCCAGAGGAGGGGAAGCTGCCTAATGGACTTTTAGTTAAGCCCAGTGTGCTTCCTGTTAGAGCGCATGCGTATGCTAGGACAGCAGTAGTGCAGCTCTGTAATGTGGCCAACAGAGACACTGAAGTCCCCCAGGCATGTACCCTGGCCACAGTAAACTGTGCAGATACCGCTGTGTTACCAAGCAAGTGCCGTACAGAGGAGGATAGTGAAGTGCCTCCAGACCTGTTCAGTTTTGGAGAATCCCCCATTCCCCAGGAGCTGTAAGCTAGCAGAGCGAAGTAAAGTATTTTCTTTAAAGGAATGGGACATTGGATGCATCACTGGTGCTGAACACCATATCAGGCTCCATGACAAGTGGCCATTTCGAGGAAGGTCACGCAGATTGGCACCTGCAGACATTGATGATGGTCAACACCACCTCCAAGAGATGTTATCAGCTGGAATCATCCAGGAATCCCCCAGCCCTTATGCATCCCCCATTGTAGTGGTTTGAAAGAAAAATGACTCAGTGAGGATGTGCGTGGACTACAAGATACTTAACTGAAGGACCATACCAGATCAGTACACAATGCCTTGCATTCAGGATGCCCTTGATTGTCTTAATAGAAGTCAGTGGTTCTCCGTCTTAGATCTCAGAAGCGGGTACTACCAAATCCCGATGGCACCAGAGGATTGAGAGAAAACCACATTTATCTGTCCCTTGGGCTTCTACGAATTCTTGCACATGCCCCGAGGTATATCTGGAGCACCGGCAACCTTCCAGAGATTAATGGAGCGAGCTGTAGGAGACATGAACCTCCTTGAATGCCCAGTTTATTTGGATGATGCCATCATGTTTGGCAAAACACTTGAAGAGCATGAGGCTCGTCTGTTCAAGGTCCGGGCCGGATAGAAGAATTCGGATTAAAATTGTCCATTGACAAGTGCCAGTTTTTCCAACAATCTCTAACGTATGTGGGCCACATTGTGTCTTCTGAAGGCATCCAAACAGATCCAAGCAAAGTAGAAGCCTTAACCACCTGGCCATAGTCTAACAACTTTAAAGAACTGCAAAGATTCCTAGGTTTCTGTAGTTACTATCGGCACTTTGTAAAAGATTACACCAAAGTAATTTGCCCACTGCTAAATCTGACTCAAGGGTATCCACCTACCAATTGGAAATACAAAAGGAGTGCTATAAAAGAAGGTGATAAAGTCTACTTCAAGGCCAATGAACCTTTCGGAGCCAGGTGGACCCCTGTTTGCGACACAGCATTCTATGACATCATTCATCAGCTTACACGTGTTCCAATACTCGCCTATGCAGATCCAACTAAACCATACATATTACACACAGATGTCAGCCTGAGTGTACTTGGAGCCATGCTTTATCAGGAGTATGAGGAAGGCTTACTCCCAGTGGCATTTGCCAGTAGAAGCTTGACTCAGTCTGAGAAAAACTATCTTGTACATAAACTCAAATTTCTTGCTTTGAAATGGACAATAGTCAACCAGTTTCATGAATATCTATATGGCACCAAAGTACTGGTAAAACACAATAATCCCCTCACGTATGTCCAAACCTCAGCCAAGTTGGATGCCACCAGGCACAGGTGGTTGTCAGCTCTCTCAATGTATGATTATTTGGTGGAGTACTGTCCAGGCCTCAGTCATATTGATGTCAATGCTCTGTCTAGAAGGTCTTCTTCCAATCCTGAGTGGGTGAAAATGTCAGAACAATCCATAAAAGCCCTGTACCAAAAGTTTGACCGGGATAAACACCCATCTCCTTCCACTGTGAATTGCCTAGCTGATTACCTGGGACCTCCAGATACCTGTGTTCCTGTAGCCAACTGTAGTTTTGCGGCACTAGACCTAAGTGCCTTACTGCAGCTCACTCCAGCTGACATTCAAAAGGAATGGTATCAGGATCCCATGATTAGACCAGTCTTAAATGCTTTGTACAAATGGGAGGATGTCTCCAAGTTACGATCCAATGATCTGCAAACTGCCTTACTGTTTAGAGAGGGTTCCAAACTCAAGCTCCAAGATTTATTTATTTATTTATTTAGTTTTTGTTAACCGGGTAAGTGTGCTAGTCAGCAAGTGACTGTTTTCAGGCACGACCCGGGAGGTACAATTACAATACACAAAGAGTACAGCTAGATTATTAAGACAACGAGTACAAAAAATGCAGAGAGAAATACATATGGCAATGTAACATACATTAGTAAACAAAAATATACTTTAGCACTTGATCATGGAACATACTCAAAAATGTGAATAGTAGAAGGCAGAAAATAAGAGAGGATAGGCATCAGTAGAAAGACACAAGGAAGGAAAACTGGCAAAAGGGTGGGAGGAGAGATTATGGAAGGAGGTGCCACAGATACGGCAACAGCGGGTGAGGTACCAACCCGCGGCCGGGCCTATGGAGCCGAAGACGGGCAGGCTAAGAGAGGGTGGTAGGGGAGCGGCAGTAGATGGCAACAGCAGTAGGAGGTAGGGAAATACAGCCGGTCTGGTGGGAACCGGGAGACGGCAGGGCGAGAGGAGGATGCCGGTGAGAGGGGATAGAGGCGGAGGAGTTACGGCAATAGCGGCAAAGTGTCAAAGTCAAGCCGAGCCAGTGGAACCAAGAGATGGCAGGGCAGGGAAGGGGGTCGGTGGAGGCGGTGGGAGAGCGTAGTAGGTGGAGAGGTGACTAAGCACAGCCAGGAGGGTGGGGACTAAGGAGGGCATGGATGAGGTAGGAACAGGTAAAGGTGAGTTTGGTGGGAGTGGCAAAAGGGGGAAGGGATATAACAGAAGAAGGGGGTGAAGAGAGCAGCAGTGGGGTTAAGTGAGGAGAGGCTGTGAAGTGAAGATAAGAATGTCATGGAGTAGAATAGCGACTTACAATTGTCAACAGCTAACATTAGGCTTATAAAGAAACAGGTTAAGGCAACATTAATTACAAGGCACAAAATAAAGCATTAATTACAAGGCACAGTATAGAACACCCATTTGGACAGGCAAAAGTGCTAGCAATGAGGAAACAGTACAAATGCAGTGGATCAGGTAGGGTCAAAGCAAACACATTTGTCCATAGTAGTGAGGAAAGTCCTGAGTTTGCTCTTAAAAGTCACATGAGTGGAGACATCTCTTAGATCCTGAGGTAGTAGGTTCCATAGGTGGGGGCAGCATGATGGAAGGAGCCCATGCCCTTTTAGTCCGACAAAGGGATGGATAGTAAGGTCTGATCAGCCGATCTAAGATTCCTTGTGGGAATGGCGGCCTGAGAGATCAGACAGGATAGCAGGCTTGGGCGTCCTTAGGATGGAATCAACTAAATTGTACAAGTAGTACTGCCTGGTAGAGGAAGGAGAGAGACAACCAGGTCCTGATATAAGAGACAATGATGCTGCAGCCGAGGTGCTTTGGTTGCATACCTGCACACATTATTGAAGGTAGTATCCCATAGTTGCAGTGAAGATTTGGTGGCCAAGGACAGGATGGGACACCCATATGTAAGGGTTGGCAATAGAATGCCTCTGGCTATCGCCAATTTAGCAACGAGGGTGAGCAGGTATTTGGTTCTATGAGGCAGCCCCAATTTGCAGTTAATTGACTTGCAGGTTTCCTGTATATGTGCTTTCAGGTCCAAGGTTTGATCCAGGTGGATGCCAAGGTAACGAAAGGAAGTGACAGTTTCTATAGGGTCCCCATCGATATCAGAGACAGAGATGGTCAGAGGACAGGATCTAAGCTTGTGATTGGAGCCAAACATCATAACTTTTGTTTTATTTGTATTTAAAACCAGGCGTTGAGAGTTCAACCAGTGTTGTACAGCACGAAAATCTGCAGTGAGGGCAGCATTTAGATCCAGAACCTTATCAGAGTGATAATAAATTACCAGGTCATCCGCATAAAGGAGTGAGTGACCTGTGGTAACCAGCTCAGGAAGTTTATTGACGAATAATGAGAATAGAAGAGGGCCAAGTATAGACCCCTGAGGGACCCCAATGTTGATAACAGCACTGTCTGACATGGATGAATTAAACTTAACAGCTTGTGTTCTGTTGGAAGGTAGCTTTGAACCAGGTAGTGACTGGGGAGAGAAGCCCAAGGTACTGAGGGCGGATAGTAGCAGAGAATGGTCAACCAGATCGAAGCTTTGGTTCAGTCAATGAAGACTGCCCCTGTTAACTTTCCTCTATCCATATTGGTAACGATATCTGAAGTGAATTTTGCAAGTGCTGTCATGGTGCTGTGATGCTTTCTAAAACCATGTTGTGCTGAGCTTAGTAAATTGAATTTCTCAAGGTATTCAGTGATTTGCATGGATACTACTTTTTCCAGGATTTTATTCAGAACAGACAAAATAGCAATAGGCGGTAATTTGATATGTCATTTTACTGCCTTTCTTAAATACAGGAGTGACTCTGGCTGCCTTCCAGACTTCAGGGACAATGCCATTGGAGAGAATAGGGTGAAGATGTGTGCCAGGGGGCCAGAGATGTAGTAAAGCCATTTTAGTAGTCTTGGTTCTAGGCCATCTGAGCCAGTACTGGTGTTTTCAGAGAGTGACCTGAGCAGCTTTAGGACCTGATGCCTAGACACTTCCCTGAGATAGAAGGGTTGGTTAAGTTTGGGGTCCTTCAGATGCTGTGGGGTTAAACTGTGAAGCAGAGGATTGTGATGGGAGGGAAGCTGTGTAGGCAGATAAGTCAGAAAATTGTTGGTTAAAAGCATTTGCAATGGTAGTAGAATCATTACAGTGTACACCATGTAGGACCATATCTGAGGGAGTGACATCTTTAGCAGAACCCAAGAAGGACTTAATGTGACCCAAAACTTGACGAGGGTCATTGGAAGAATTAATCAGCAGGTTTTGGCAGTATTTACTTTTGGCCTGCCTGATGCATCTTTTACAGTCATTTCTGTATTGTTTATACAGAATGAGATCTGACTGCAGTCCAGTTTGTTTGTACTTTTTCCATTGATTGTCTCTAACTTTTAACTTTTGAAGCAGGTCTTTTTTCAGCCACCTCGAATGCTGGCCCCTTACCCTCCTTTTGACTGTAGGGAGGTGCTTCTTTTGGATGTTGCCAAATTCAGTCAGAAATGAATTGAGGGCAGTATCAACATTGGTTGCGGTATAAATGTTAGACCAGTCAACACAAGAGAGGTCAAATAGGAAGGCTTGTTTGTCCAGGGCAGCATAGTTTGAAAACCTAATCAGATATGGTGGAGGAGGAGGAGGTGGACTGGATCGCCATCGACAAAGTGTGGGGGAATGATCAGTGATTGAGTCAGCAAGCACTGTGGCATCTAGTACATGATCAGGTCTGGTGGTGAGGATCCAATCAAGTAGGGACCCTGAGTGCTGAGTAGTAGTTCTGGTAAAGCCTGTGATAGTTTGGTGTAGATTGTGCTTCTGTATTAGAGATTCAAGGATGCTGTGCTGTGGACCCAGCCAGTTAAGGTTCAGGTCCCCAAGGAGTAGAGCCTCATTTGATTTTACATTCTGGGAGACATATTGTAGCAAATTCTGAGACCACTCATCCCACTTGTAGGTGGATTGTAGACACAAATGATGTGCAGCAGTTTTGAACCCAGTGCCAGGGTAGCGTGCAGAGTTTCACAAGGTGTTAGGGAATCAGTGCAGGGTAGGATGTTCAGGGATAGATGATTTTTGTACATAATCGCAACCCCCTTTGACCCAATACGGTCTTTCCTTAGAATGCTATAACCAGGCACAAGACAAGTGGCATCAGGCACCCAAGGCTTCAGCCAAGTCTCTGATAGGCATAAAATGTCAGGGTTAATCAGTTTAGCCCAGGCTTCGAGCTCAGCCAGGTGACTCGTGAGACTCCAGATATTCATGTGGGCTATAACCAGACCCTTTTTTGTTGCAGCCATTGCAGGGGGTGAAGTGCAAACCATAGGGCCCGGATTGGGTTCAATATCTCCGGCAAGCATAAGGAGCCGCCGGGCAAGGTGAGAAAGTAGGTTGGCAGAGAGAGTGCCTAGCTGGCGTTTGGGTCTACGATAGTTCAAGAGATAGGAGTGGATAGACAGATAGATACAGCCCTTTTTGATGAGGATAGAATGAGCAGGGGTAGAATTTGAGTAATAGTACAGCAGGATGTTAGAAAACCTGAAGTCACTATCATTGTTAGCGCAGGGATAAGTAGCAAGAGATGTACAAGTTGTTAGCCAGTTTAGACATAACAGGAGAGACAGGAGTATAAGTGGTGAAGTTTTAGAGGTGAGAGGAGGGTTCATTAGGGGGAGACTGGGGTGCAGCACCATATCTGAAGTGGCCAGTTTCACAGAAGAAACTATGTTGCTATCTGAATACCCTGATCACGTAAATGACCTAACCTAAAAGTTAAACTTCAGCATGATTTGTGTAATTTGTCGACTTCCAAAACGTAATATTAAAACTACGATGCTGACGAATATTTAATTCCAACGTTCCTGCCAGCCCCTCCTGTGCTCTGCATGGCGGGGTCGGCGCGAATTTAATAGTTTCAGGATACTGCTTAACAGTCAATAACAGAATAAATTATTTAACAAAAGCTGTAGTAATGACATTTTGAGAGTGCTGAGGTGGCCCTGCTTATATACACACACTGAAAACTAAATGGCAATTAATGCTCTAATGCTTTAAAACAGTTATGAACAATCTTATTTGCTATTATTAAGATTTTCCAGAATTAAGCAGTAGAATTTGAGAAACTCAAGAAAACTCTGAGAAAACTTTGAGAATCAGAGAAACTGTTATATTGAGAACTGACAGATAACCAGGGAAAAGTCATAAAAAAACAACTGGTGTTACCGTCAAAGTTATAAATGTGATCTTAAAAGCCCTCCATGACCAGATGGGACATTTGGATAGCGAGAGAACCTTGGACTTAGCCTGTGCCCATTTCTACTGGCCCAATATGGGTGCAGACATTAACCAATATATCAGAATTTGTAGCAGATGCCTCCAAAGAAAGGACCAGCCACAGAGAGCAGCACTCTTGGTTAACATCACCACTAGTACATCTATGAAGCTCATATGTATTGACTTTTTAAGTTTAGAGCCTGATACCAAAAGCATTAGCAATGTACTTGTGGTGACAGACCACTTCACTCGTTATGCACAAGCCTATCCAACAAAGGACCAGAAAGCAGCCACCATAGCCAAAGTGCTTGTTGAAAAATTTTTTGTCCACTATGGTACCCCACAGCGGATCCATTCCGAGCAGGGAAGAGATTTTGAAAGCCGTTTAATCAAAGAAATGCTCTCACTCTGGGGCGTAAGAAAGTCAAGAATCACTCCATATGAACATATGAAGAAGCTAGCAGAAGAAGGCCATTTGGTCTATCAAGTCTGCTTGTGTTGCAGAGTTCACAGCTTGAGCTACTGTCCCTGTCCCCTCTCCCCACTCCTCCCATCCTCCCTACCCATGACCTTTACCCTTCCCCTATACCTGTCCCAGCCTCTCTTAAAGCTGCCCACTGTCTTCAACGAGATTACCTCTTCTGGCAGTGCATTCCAAGTGTCCACCACCCTCTCTGTGAAGAAATGCTTCCTGACCTCCATCCTAAACCTCCCAACCCCCAGCTTAAGACTGTGCCCCCTCATGTTATAGTTGCCACTCAGCTTACAGAGACTCTCCTTATCAACCTTATTTATCCCTTTCAAGTACCTGAAGGTCCCAATCATGTCCTCTCTCTCTCTCTCACTCTCTCTCTCTCTCTCTCTCTCCTGTCTTCCAGGGAGTACATGTTCAGTGTCCTCAACTTCTCCTTGTATGCCTTACCCTGCTGACCAGCTATCATCTTTGTAGCCCTCCTCTGGACCTTCTCCAGCAGGTTAATGTCCTTTTTGAGGTGTGGGCACCAGTACTTAACTCCATACTCTAGATGTGGCCTTACCAGTGACCTGTACAAGGGCAGTATAACCTCCTCTCTCCTACTACTGATCCCCCTAGATATGCATCCCAGCATCTTGTTTGCCTTTGCTGCTGCTGCTTTCTTGCACTGCGTGGAGTGTGTCAGGTCTCTAGTGATCATCACTCCCAATTCCTAATCCTCCTCTGATGCAGATACTCGGACTCCACCCAGGTAGTACTCCGTCCTAGGATTCTTGACTCCAATATGCATAACTTTGCCTTTCTTGGCATTGAAGCCAAGCTGCCAGATCCTGGACCACCTCCCTAGCTTTGCCAGATCTTCCTGTAGGTCCTGTATCCCTTCAGTTGTGCCCACTCTCCCACAGAGCTTGGTGTCATCCACAAATAGGCACATTTTACCCTTAATGCCATTCCAATGTCATTGATGAAGACCCTGAACAACACCTGTCCCAGCACAGAGCCCTGTGGGACCCCACTGGTTACCTGTCTTGTGCCAGATGACTCTCCCCCCACAACCACCCTCTGGGTTCTGTCCTTCAGCCAGTTTTCCACCCATCTGTCCATCTTTTCCCCAACCCCAAGATTCACCAACTTCCTTATCAACCTTTTGTGGGGCAGAGTCAAAGGCCTTGCTGAAATCAAGATAGAGGATATCTACCACTTGACACTTGTCTACTGTCTTTGTGACACAGTCAAATAAGTCAATCAGATTTGTTTGACACGATCACCCCCCCCCATGAACCCATGCTGCCTCGCATCCTGGAGACCATGCTCCTCTAGATATTCCACCAACCTTTCCTTTAGTATGGTCTCCATGAGCTTGCCCACAATGGAGGTCAGACTGACTGGTGTGTAATTCCGTGGGTCATCCTTGGGACTGCTTTTGTGGAGCGGCACTACACGTGCTGTTCTCCAGTCCTGTGGTACTACGCCTGTCTCTAGTGAACTATTAAATAGGTCTGCCAGTGGCCCTGCCAGCTCCTCAGCCAGTTCCTTTAGTACCATTGGATGTACTCCATCCGGGCCTGGTAATTTTTCCACCTTCAATGCCAGCAGCCTCTCCCTCACTCTATCCTCCTCTATCACTACATCTGTGTCCCCCCACCACTCTTCTTTTCCCTCCTGAAGGCAGTGGTCCATCTTCCCTGGTGAAAATGGAACAGAAGAATTAATTTAGTATCTCTGCTTTTCCCCCATTATCCTCCACCCACTCCACCCCTTTCTTAAGCCTAACAATCCCTTCCTTCTTGTCCCTTTTCTCACTTATATAGTGAAAAAAAGCCTTTTCCTCTTCTTAATTACTTCAGCTATCTGCAGCTCCTTCTGTGCCTTTGCTCACCCCGACTTTCTTACTTGCCTCACTAGCTAACTTTAGGTAATTCTCCCTATCCACCTTTCTCTCTTGGTCTTCCTGAATTTTCTATAGGCCAACCTCATTTCCCTTACTGCCTGAGCAACCCCAGAACTGAACCAGCTGGGTGCTTTGGCCATTGTGTTCTTACACCTGAGCCTAACACACTCATCTATGGCAACCGGTATTCCTTCCTTAATGATGGACCACCTTTGGTCCACCCCCATATCTGCTCTGATGCCCACAAGATGGCTCCTTAGCACTTCGCCCATTTTCCTGAAGTCCACCTTACTGAAATCCAAGAGTTTGGTCTTAGTCAGGATGCTTTCCCTGCCAACTGGAACCACACTGTGCAATGATCACTTCCTCCCATTGGCTCCCTGACCATTATTTCCTTTATATGCTCCCCCATTTGTGAGCACCAAATCAAGAATTGCCTCAGCTCTTGTTGGTTCAGTGATGCCCTGAGTCAGGAACCCACTCTGCAGTCCTTCCAGGATCACTTGACTCCTAGCACATGTCATGGATGGTATGCTCCAGTCCACCCTGGGCAGGTTGAAGTCCCCCACAATTACCTTCTCCTTTCCCCGCAGCTACTGATATTTGTGAGCTCAGTTCCCTGTCCCTCTCCTCATCTTGACTGGGTGGTCTACAAACCACCCCCAACCTCACCTTTCTCTCTCTATTGGACCTTAACTGAACCCATAATGCCTCCACCTCCCTTCCTCTGACTTCTCCCTAGCGCAAGTTATTCCCTCCCTGATATAAACTGCCACCCCTCCCCCTTCCCGACTACTCTGTCCCTCCTGTATAGTTTATATATAGGGATTGCAAGGTCCCAGTCATGCTGTGATGTTGCCCAAGTCTCAGTTACTGCAGCTATGTCCACCCTCCTGTCCACTAATAGTGCCTGCAGGTCTTCCATCTTGTTTCCAAGACTCCGTGCATTCAGACACCACCCTCCACCTAGAATCTGACCTTCCTTCTCTTCCCTCTATTGTTCTATTCACAATTATCCCCTCTGTGTGCACCCCTCCATGTACCCTTGTTATATGTTCCACACCCCCTCCACCGTGTGCTAACTGTGTTCTTTCCCCTTCCACCTCCTTCCTCCAGACCCTTCCATCACTGTAGAGGGGGAGGTTCACTGACCTCCTCCTCTCAGAGTCTGTGGGCCTGCACACACTCTGTCCTCCTCTCAGTAGTTTAAATTAAGTGTAGTGGTTATGTATTCCCTCAGTTTGTCCCCTAGTACCCTCAAACCCTCCCTACTGAGGTGTAGCCTGTCTGGTGAAAATAGTGCTTTGTTTGACCAGGTCTCCTCCCAGTCCCCAATACAGATGAACATCTCCTCCCTGCACCATTTCCTCAGCCAGTCATTGAAATCCTCTATTCTTCTTTTCCTGGTTGTGCTGGCCCTTGGTACTAGTATCACTTCTGAGAAGGCCAGTGAACTTCCTTCCTCCCTGCAGATCTTCCCTAACTCCCTGAACCTACTTTGCACTACCTCCACCTCCTCCCCAGCTAGGTTGTTGGTTCCCAAATGTATAACTAAATTAGATTTTCCTTCAACCTCCCTTATTATTTCCCTTATTCTTGGGCCCACCTTTCCTGCTGTCATCCCTGGCATAGAAACCATCCCCCTGCTTGCATTTGGGTCCCTTTTTCTTCCCCAGTGAATACCCCTAATTATGGAGTCCCCTATGATTGCCACCCTTCCATCCCCCTACATCCATGCTACCCATCCTTCCTTTCTTACCTTCAGTACTAGCTGCTTCCCCAACTAACTGCTCCCTCTGCACCCTGGTAAATTTATCTCCACATCCATAATTTATCCCCTTAACTGTTTTTCCATCTCTCAGTCTACCCCCTCCCTTCCTGACTATCTGTATCTGCTTTCAGTTTTCCCTTCCCTCTTCCTTCCCTTTTCTCTCCCTCCCCCCTTCCTCCACTCCGTTTTGCCTTCCTCCTCTTTCCTGCCCACCCTGATTAGTTCCCTCCCCCCTTCCCTGTACTCCTGCTCTAATCTTTGGCTCAAACTGACCTCCTATCTTACCTCCTGCTGCCCCCTCCCTCCTTCTAGACAGTGGTGCAAATCTTTACAATAAAGGCACCGCTTTAGAATTTCCCACCCCTGATGCTACTCTCACATTCCCACCCCTTCCCCTCACCACTTGCTATTCCTTCACCCTGGTCTCCCTATTCCTCTGAGGAAGAGACACTCCTGCATACTGGGTGCTCCTCCCCACTCCCATCCCCTGCCTGATGCCGTCATTCCCCTGAGCATCACTCCTCTGCTTTTCCCTCCACTGCTCTGCTCCTCTGACTTCCCACACCATCCTCCCCCAGCTCCCATCTGAACAGCCTTATTTCAGCCCTTAGCAGCTCCAGGCTCTTACACACAGGACATTCCCCTTTACTCCACATCACCCCTAGAAAGACTGCTGCCCCACAGCTATTGCAGTTTACCACTCTCCTGCTTCCTATACATGTACCTATTCCCCTACTTCCTCCAAGCCCAGCTTCTACTATCCTTCAGTTGTACATAACTATAAAATGACTGTAATCAAAAATATATTAATTTCTATCTCACTTTACTATCAAAAGGTAACAACAATCACACAGAGGATTGTCTATGGGGAGTCATTCACAACAAGGATATTCTCAATCGAGAGGTCTCCTTGGCAACGCTAGACCTCGAGAGTGAAGCTTGAGACGTCCTCTGTTGCCATGGAGACCTTGAGATCAGAGAATATCCTTGTCTGTGAATGACTCAGAATAGACAATCTTTTATAGTGTATGGTGAGTCTACACAAATTTTTAGCAATGGGAAGTACCTTCATGGCGTGGTTTATTCAAGAGCCGCTTGTTTCCCATTCCTCGTCGGTTGTCACCACCGCTGCCCAACATCGCGAATGCATTCAATCTTGTTGTGCTGCACTGGTGATGTACTCAGTGCAGCACAACAAGATCATGATGCACTGAGTCGAGCACAACAATGCTGTTCTGAGTATGGATTTCCATGCTCAATAGCGTTCCACCATACACTATAATAATATACCTTCTACTAATTCAAATTATAACAAGCATTTGTCAATGCCAAATGTTGCTTGCTTGAATGTGCTGTTTAGGTATTTGGAATTGATAGTTCCATGCCTTCCTCTCAACACATCCACTGTGTCTTTCTGTTCAGTATTCACAGAAGAGTGAGGGGGCAAGGGCAACAGCAGTACAGCAGTTGCCAAGGGGGTGAAGAGGTGGACAATGGTCCATTCAAAGGCAAAAGAGTCCTGCAGGAGCTCACTAAATTGAAGGTGGACAAAGCAATGGAACCAGATGGCATACGCCCAAGGATATTAAGAGAACTGCGAAGGGAGATAGCAGCACCTCTGGCAGCCATGTTCACTGAGTCATTCAACACGAGTGAATTGGACGAGGGCACATGTGGTCCCTCAACACAAGTCTGGCAGCGGGAAGGAGGCAGGGAACATTAGACTGTTCAGCCTCACCTCAGTAGTGGGGAAGATCATGGAGACATTGCTTAAAGAAAGGATAGTGGGACATCTAGAAGCCATCGGAGCCCAGGACCATAGACAACATGGATTCACAGTAGGGACATCATGTCAGACAAATCTGGTTGATTTCTTTGACTGGGTGACAAAGGAAGTGAATCAGGGTGGGGCAGTGGACGCATACATTGATTTCAGCAAAGCCTTAGACACCATCCCATATAGGAGGCTGATAAACTAGCTGAGTAGGCTGGGCATGGGGGAAAGGGTGGTAAACTGGGTTAGAAACTGGCAAACAGACAGGAGGCAGAGACTGGTGGTAAATAGTGTGCAGTCTAGGGAGAGGGGGTGACCAGTGGGGTGCTGCAGGGATCGGTCCTGGAGCCAGTCCTGTTCAATGCCTTCATTAGTAACATTGCAGAATGTCCGAAGGGAATTTTTTCACCAAATTTTCAACATAGCCATTTTAAGACCTCTGCTCATGAACCGTGTCACTGTGATTTTCTTAATCTGTCCCAAACATTGATTGTGCACACAGAATGCGCCATTGTGCGCTACATGCACGGAAATACATTTTGGGAGGCATGTGAAAAATAACAGCTGTACTGCTCATAAGGAGGTGTAGTAAAATGGCGATGTGTTGAAAATCTGGAGTGCAAATATTAAAAATTTGCGAACTTACTAGCGTGCGTAGGAACTGCGCAACACACGCTCATAAAACAGTCATTTTTAGGAATTTTTTCATCAAATTTTCAAAATTGCCATTATAAGACCTCTGCTCATGAACAGTGTTACTGTGATTTTCTTAATGTGTCCCATACATTGATATCGCACACCGACTGTGCCATTGTGTGCTACATGCACGGAAACATGTTTTGGGCTAGATGTGAAAAATGAGAGCTGTGCTGCTCATAAGGAGGTGTGGTAAAATGGCAACGTTGAAAATCTGGAGTGAAAATATTGAAAATTCGCTAACTTACGAGCGTGCGTAGGATCAGCGCAACAAATGTTTGTAAAACAGTAATTTTTGGGAATTTTTTCACCAAATTTTTAGCATAGCCATTTTAACACTTCTACTCATGAACAGGGTGACTGTGATTTTCTTAATCTGTCCCAAACATTGATTTTGCACACTGACTCTGCCATTGTGCGGTACATGCACGGAAACACATTTTGGGCGAGATGTGAAAAATGACAGCTGTACTGCTCATAAGGAGGTGTGGTAAAATGGTGATGTTGAAAATCTGGAGTGAAAATATTGAAAATTCACAAACTTGAGAGCGTGCGTAGGAACTGCGCAACGTGCGCACCTAAAACAGTCATTTTGGGGAATTTTTTCACCAAATTTTCAACATAGTCATTTTAAGACCTTTGCTCATGAACAGTGTCACTGTGATTTTCTTAATGTGGCCCATACATTTATTTGTTACACCGACTGCTGGTATGCGCTAGGCAGCATGAAACACATTTTGGGCGAGATGTGAAAAATGACAGCTGTATTGCTCATAAGAAGGTGTGGTAAAATGGCAATGTTGAAACTCCAGAGTGCAAATATTAAAAATTAACAAACTTACAAGTGTGCATAGGAACTGCGCAACACACGATCGTAAAACAGTCATTTTTAGGAATGTTTTCACCAAATTTGCAACATAGGCTTTTTGAGAGCCCACCTTATGGACACTGGCACTTTAATTTCATTAATTAGTCCTGAAAGGTGATTTTGCACAGTGACCACGAAATCACCCTTCGGGCCCAATTAACGTCATGACAGTGACATAATTCATGAAGAGGGGTCCCAAAAACCCCATGTTGAAAATTTGGTGCCAAAATAACAAAAAATGCCTGAGATATGCAGAAAAGTTTGAAAAAACCCTCTCTATCCCATTATACAGCTTACCAGCATATCCTCAGTTTGCGGTTGGCTTTGAAGAGTGCAGATGTGTTCCGGGTCCACCGAAGATCGTCGCACCAAGGTCTGGATGTAAGTATGGGGTGAGGGGGGTGTGGGGAGGCAGGGTGCGCAGTGGGTGCGGGTTGTGGGAGGGGGGAAGGAGAAGTGCCGAGGGACATTTTTTGTATTTACAGGTGTATTTTTTTTATAAGACGATGAGGGACATTTGCCATGCTGGGGTGGGCTCCCAGCATGGCAGCTGGAAGGCTGTTTGGGGGGGCTGGAGCCGATGGGGGATTGGGCACCTCCATCGGCCATAACAAATTTTGTCATGCTGGGGTGGGCTCCCAGCGTGGCACCTGGAAGCTTTGAGAGGGGCGTGGAGCCAACAGGGGATTGGGCACCCCCGTCAGCTATACAGTGTGTGCGTGGGGGGGAAGGCGCATGAGCAAGCAGTATGCATGCATGTGTGCATGTATGTGGAGGAAGAGAGCTCTGCTCACTGAAGCAGAGCTCTCCCTTTCAACTGTACGACCACTGCATTTTCAACTGCTGTCATAGACAGCTGCAGCAGTGATTGGGGAACTGGGGCCGTGCCTGCAAACACACTGACTCAATTAGAAGACGGGTGCCACACCTCCGAAAACTCGGATGATGGCACTATGTTTCTTGCACATGCGTGCAAGCAACATAAAAATGAATATGATCACCCAGCAATCCACAGCAGTGCAATATCTCATAACTGTCCCACATCAATAGTGGCATCCCATACTACTCAGAATTCACATGTCCCTCATGAAGATGGTACTGTCCATATAAGCTGCACTGTTAAAGCAGAAATTCATATTAATTCTTGATGCTCAGGCAATAATAAAAACCTTGTGAACATGAACTCAAGTTCGTATTCGGTGTTACTTCTTTTATCATATCCATGCTACTGTGTATCAGATTTTTGCCTTTCTCACTTATTCAGATGGATATGGTGATGGCCACACAAGTTTAACAAGTTTGCAACTTCCTAAACTGCTTTTTGATTGGACCACGGGGATTGGGGAAGAAGGCTTCCTTCTGATCCACTGTTGAAACATTTTGCCTCTTGGGATTATTTTTTTCACCCTCTACTAAAATGTGTCTGTCAGGTTAAACGGTACCGTGCGTGGGTTCAACCAGACCACACGAAACTTTTTACATCATATCCCTGACTCCAATCCAGGCACAATGGTCCTGCTTCAGTGGGAGAGAGGAAGGAGGGAGGGATGGAGACATTCTTCCTGTGTTTCTGGGTGGGGTTAGCTGCCGCTCTACAAGTGCAGCTGCCAAAGGAGTGGCATCATTGCCCCACTCAGCAGATAGAGTGAGTCAGTGCAGCACAACAACTACAGAAAAAGCTTTGGTCTTGTCGCTACATGTTGCTAACACCGCTACCGCTGGTTGCATTGCTCCACCTGCTCTCAGCAGGAATCGGTGCTGTCCAGCTCTCCCGCCAGCGCCGGACCGACTGTGGCCCCTGCAAGGTGGTGCTCTGTGCCCCGCTGCCCACCGGTGGCTGCACCCTGGGCTCCCCTGTGCGTGACCCCTGTGGCTGCTGCGATGTATGTACTGCAGGTGAGGGAGAACCCTCTGGGATGTCCAGCTGCTGCGCCGCTGGGCTGGAGTGTGTTACCAAGGACAAGGTGACAAAGAAACGGTGGGGGAAACACGGGCTCTGCGTGTGTAAAAGTCACTCAGAGGTGTGCGACAGTGACGGGGTCACTTACAGCAACGCCTGCCAACTGAGAGCCACAATCCTGAAAGCACAGAAACTATGGGACAGTGTGATCCAGTCGACCGGGAAGGGTGCATGCAGCTGGGGTAAGAGTCCCAGAAGGAGACTGACTTCTTATGTGTGAAGTATTAGCGAGTCCCACGCCAGGTGTATTATGGCAGTACACAGTTACAAAGAAGGGGAGGGAGCAGCATCACTTGTGCACACCGCTCAACCTCCTGTGTCCTGCCTCATAAATGAGGGACAAGGCTTAACAGTCAGGGATACTGGACCAAAATTAGGGACATATTTTAACAATTGATGATATACTCTCAGGAGACTGGTTGAATAAGGGGAATAGTGTAAAAAGCATTTTCTGAAGAACACGTTTGCAACTGTAATGTTTTACATTATTAATATTTTGTGCTTACAATTTCACTGTTCAGTCAATGAAACCAACATTTTAACAGGGACAGATCAACATTTTGAGGAAAAATCAGGGACATCCCTGAAAAAACGGGGACAGTTGAGAGGTATGAATGTGAAAGTATGTGATATTGTAAGCCTGAGAGAGCGAGCATGTCTCTCAACTGCTATACCTTGCTCCATGAAGTTAAACAGACATCTTCATAATGTTACAGCTATTTCAGGACAGCACACACTATTGAAATTAAAATGGACTTGACATCACTTAATGTTAAGCATACTGTGCATGGTGCCTACTATGCGTGTGTGCGTGCGTGTGTGTGGAGGGGGGAGCTCTGCTCACTGAAGAGGAGCTCTCCCTTTCAACTGTACGACCACTGCATTTTCAGCTGTCATAGACAGCTGCAGCAGTGATTGGGGAACTGGGGCCACGCCTGCAAACGCACTGACTGAATTGGAAGATGGGTGCCACACCTTTGAAAACTCGGATGATGGCACTATGTTTCTTGCACATGCGTGCAAGCAACATAAAAATGGTCTGAGAAATGGAGCTTTCTGATTGGCTGCAAACATTCTAACAGCCTTATGTTAATCTTTTATTAACATACATGTAGAGCTTAACCATATGCTGAACAAGGTTTAACACTGTTTAAAAACATTTTTTTTATTATAATAGCAATAAGGCACTCCCACGGATTATGTTAATGGTCAGTTAATCACCGTCTAGGTGCATGTGGCACTTGGTACACCTCGTGCCACATACACCTCTAGAAGGTAATTAACAGACCATTAACATAACCCTTGGTCATGCCTTATTACTTAATTCCATCACAGAACCAGAACACAATGCAAAAACATCTGCTACTTAGCAACAACAAACAGGTGAAAACATACCAAGCTGATATAGCTGTTTTTTTAAGATAGAAAACAAAAATGTGATCTTTTAAACCAGTAGAAATCAGCAGTCTGAAAAGCACCTTGACTACAAGAAAGAACACAGTACCACACCACTACCACAGTAACGAAACAGCTCTAAATGAGTGGAGAAAGAAGAAAAATCAGACGGCACAAAAATATATAATGTACTGTAAAGTATTAGGCAATATATATACTCAGTTGTTTAACAGAGATAAATAATGTACCTACCAAAACAGACAGAATACCCACAAATGGCACTTAGGTCCTCAATTTCAGACACTACCAAAGGCACATACAGAAAGGGTTTAAACTATAGTATTAAAATTAACCACATCAGAGTTGAAAGATCACACTAAATAAATGAGGCGATCTTTCTGACTTTCAACCAACATCTACTACACAAATTTTACATCTTCCTGAAGCCCACAGGGTTCTCTTTCACAGTCACCTAAATTTACATAAAACAAAACAATTTTCAAACTGAAAAATATATTAAAAAGCATTAGCTTTGGGAGCTCTTCTCAAGCACATCCATTCAGCTCAGAGTTCTAGAATCAGAACCGCCCTGTGAATGCACTGAATGCTGTTTCCATTAAATGTGCCGAATGCTTATCACCCACAAGGAGATCCGCATCCCGAAAGATTTAATAGAACATTGCTGGACATGTTGGGCACACTTCACCCAAAAGACAAGGTGAGGTGGAGTCAAGAAATAAGTACCCTGGTGCATGCCTACAATTATATTCACAACGATGCAACTGTTTTTTCACCCTATAAACTGATGTTTGGTCGAGAAACATGTTTACCTATAGATATTTGTTTTTGGAGTGTCACCAGATGGAATTCAAACATAATTATTTACAGTATGTACAAAAACTCAAAGCACAGCTTGAGCATGCCTTTTAACTTGTACATACAATGGCTGCAAAGAAAAACTTAGCCAATAAAGACATGACAAACGTGTTAAAGCTCAGGAGTTACAACCCAGAGACTGTGTATTAATGAGAAAATTGGGCTTTCAAGGGAAACACAAAATAGCTGACCAGTAGAGTCACACCCCGTACGTTGTCATCAGCAAGCTGGATGACCTGCCAGTTTACAAAGTACGTCCAGAAAATGACACAAGAGCTGTAAAAACAATACACTGGAATCACCTTTTACCCACTGGACAGAATAGGCTCTGCACCGCAAGCTAATGTTCCCACTGGACCTGTTACCTGATCTGCTGCTTGAAAGAAACAATCAAATCAGCCTCCTGCTTTTCCACAGCCAGAGCCCATGTCACGTCCTGCTGCAGTTAATGAAGACAATCATTCTGAGACTGATGACAGTGAATACAGAGCTATATATTATCCTTCTTTCAAACTAGCTCAGCTGTTCCAAGGCAACACTTTGTGTAATATGGAGGACAGTGCTGACAATCATGAGATATCAGATAATCTTGCACTCTCGACCACTCCAATACCGCCTGATAATGAAGTACAAAGTATAACTTCAGAAGTAGCTGACTTTTTACACATTGGAGAACTGTCCAAAATCAAAATAGCTAGTCTTGATCAAGAGAGTGAGAACCCCACTAGTGAATCTTCATTTGAAACTGAAGCTGGCTCCCGATTGAAGTAGTGGCCAGTAAAACAATGAACGTGTAACCCCCCTGTCACCCGGGGTTACAAGAATCCCACTTAGATCTAGTGGCAGGCAAGGAAGGCAGCTTGTGAAACACCAGTTAAATGAGTTTCACACAGTCTCACTCTGTCCTCAGTCTCAGCTGAGCTGGAGGGATGACATCATATAGAATTCTAACAGCAGCATAAGCCACACTTGGAATGTTGCAACTGGGAGTTAGGTTAGAATGTTGGGGTTTTCAGAGTAGTGTGGTGCAGTCTGTAGTCCAAGGAGGAGGTGCACTACAGTTGGCAGTCCCTCAGAGCCCTCAGCTCTGTAACAGAGCTACCTCCGTGGTGGGCATGTGTTCTTGCCCTAGAGAATGACACAGAAGAAACCTTTGTGAAGTGGTTGAGACCATCCCCCAGTTGTTCCAGTGCCCCATACCTGAAAGGGATGGGGGGAACAAGATCAGCTCTTCAGGGGCAATTCCCCTGGCCCTGCTGGATGAAGAGAAGCTGCCTGTGAGAGAAGATTTGTGTTGAGGCACCGAGAAGCACGTTTTATTTTCCTGAGAGAAGCCTGTGGGCACCTGCAAACCAGAGTGAGTCTGCTCTGCCAGACAGCCTATGTTTCATCAAGACTGATGTGCTAAGTATCTGCTACTGTGGGTCAGGAAAGGATGCCAAGTACAGTACTTAAGTTGTGTATGGCTTGAAATGCATCTAATCAGTGGGGGTCTACAGGGATGGACATAGCCACTTAAGGAACGTTACAAGTCAGGACACCAGATTTCCAGAGACTGTAGATTGTTAAATGTGATATACATTTCGAGATAGCATTCTACAATCAGAGAGGTTCACAAGGAAAGGTGTTGAGACCAAAGGAATGGCCGGGTATGAATCTGGGGACAAAATATGGGAGACACCCCCATCTGGAGAATCCAGATTTACCTCTACGGATTCACTTTGGGCACCTATAGCTTTCTTCCGGGCACTTGGCCAGTGTTCGCAAAAAGTACCCAGATGTGGGATTGAGGATGATGATGATTTCCCTTATGGAGCTAGGAAGTGCTCATGGGTGGTAGTGGGAGCCACCAGATAAATATCCATGCCATACGGAAAAATGTCCCAGTACTGGCCAAGGGCCATGCCAGGGAATCCAGGATAGCGAGAGAGTACCAGTTCAGGCTAAGAGCCCAGTGTGTTCCGAACCTGAGGGTAAAAGTGTTGTGATGATGAAGATGTGTTCTGACCTCTATAGTTCTGTACAACCAGTGAGTGTAGCCCCATGGGGGTCCATCCTGCTTTGTATTCCTGTGTGCAAGTAAATAAAAGCTCCACTTTAGAATCCCACTCCTGGTTTGGACATTCACAGTTCTTGCTTCCTGTGTCCAGAGTTACTTTGGTGCCCCTGTCCAGAAGTGTAAACCTAGCCCTGATGCTGAGTGAATGTTTTCTCCCCAAACCCCGGGCTCATCAGGTAATGGGTTATAAAATGGAGGCACCGGGCGCTAAAATGACATCAACCCAGGTCCTGGTTACGCAATTCAAAAATGGCCTAAGGCAACACCCTCTTACTAGGACAGTTTGTGACTGCCACTAGGACTCTAACACCCATAATGCCCACTCACCCACACTCTCTTTCCCCTTCCTTTTACACCCACTCTTCTCTATTGCCCTATCCCTCTGTCTTCCTCTCCCCCCTGTGCCTTTTCTCCCACTGGATCAGCCTTAAAACCAACATACTACCACTACCTCCCCAGCCTCCTAGACAAAGCCACTTCTTCTGGCTGCCCACTCCCCCCCCGTCTCCCTCCCCTCACCTTGACTCCTCCTTGTACTCTACACTAGGTGTCACACCTGTTTATCTCCTTACGCTACATATAAACACTGTCCTTTACCCTAGCTAAATGCTCTTGACGCTGTGCTATCACCATTGGTACTATGAATGGCATTGTATCCTTACTGTATACTAGCTACCTACTATTCAAGTATTGTATGTAAACTGTTTGTTATTGCTGTCATTGTCACTGTTTGACGTGGAACCTTTGTAAAAGAGCTCTGAGCTCAAAGGTATGATCCGAATCCCTAAATAAATAAAATAAAATAAATGAATTCAAGGTTAAGATAGATAAATACCTGATTGGTAACAAAATAGTTGGATATGCCTAAATTGTGGTGAGTATATGGACTTTGGTCTTCAAATGCTCCGATAAACCTATGAAATACCTGGGCCTAGTGAACCTGACCTCATGTTGACCAGTAATGCTAATTCTGCAAGTGCCAGCAGTGTGCTAAATGATTCAAATTTTGTTAAAATACCACTTACTGATGAACCAGAGTCTACAGAGCAGGCAAATTTGAGCGCTGATACAAACACAAATGAAAGAAATACTTTCAACTCCGAACAATCAAAGAGTGCAGAGGTGCCCATTTCTTTGGAAGCTGTGTTATTGGTGGACAATAACCAGGAACAGATCACCCCGAATACAGATGTTGAAAGGACTGTGGCTGTGCCCCTTCCACCTAGAAGATCTAAAAGAGATGTCAAACCGGTAGGATGCCTTACATATGAGTCTCCAGGACAGCCTGTAGACCTTCCTATGAATGTGGTCCATAAAGGGGTGTACATTACAGCTAACTCCGTTCTTAAGATAGGATTCACTGCAGCTTCTAAGTTAGTGATAAAACCCTCTAACCAATATTCCGGGGTCATTTTACAAAAATCCCAGAGTCAGCTGACAAGTTCAGGTTGCCAGCCATGTAGGTTCCTGTACAGAGAATGTGTGTATAAAAAGTGGTAAAGACAAGTTATGCATATGACTTACTAACTGAAACAGTATGAAAATGAAAGATAAAAAGTTGAAATGGAAATGCCAAAGTCTGGTTTATAGTAAGTCAAGGTTTAATATCAAAGAGTGAATGCAAAAGGTCAAATGTTATTCCTTGTGGTTATCTAACGATAAAAGGTACAATGATTGTATAAAAAATGTCATGACAAAGTGCTTAATAACTAAACTATATAACGTATTTGCAAAGGTACCAGTTAAAGTCATAGCATGCTATGCAGTGTAAATACTTATATTATACTTTAGGCCTAACATTGTAAATAGTGTATATAGTAAAGTGTTATTGTATTTCCTAGCTCATTATAGTCTTGGCGTGCACACCAAGCATTTCAGGCAGGGGAGATTGCCTTAATTGCCTCCATGTCTTCTTATGCTCCCAGATCCTCCCGCTGCTGCTGGTGTCCTCCAAACTCCTTCAGTGCTTCCCCAGGTTCCACAAAGAGCAGCCCTGTACTTACCTTAACCCAGTTTGGGTTTAACATTTAATCGCGAGTCGCTGGCATGTTTTTGGTGGAAACGGCGACCGCACATGCGCAAGTAGTGCATTGATGTGCCGACCGCTCTATTTGCGGTCAAACAGGGAGTGGTTCAGTGGTCCTGCAGTTAAACGGGGCCCAGAGACCTCAGGAAGGCTAAGGAAAAGCCTCAGTTATTATTTTAAATAAAGTTTGGCAACAGGGCATTTTCTGGGCTCATTAATATTCATAAGGTGCTGTCTGCCTCTTAGGAGGACAGTATTTTGGTGGCAGTGACAGCAAGAGTGTTTGAGACCAATGTGTGAAAGTGGGCTCAGTTAAAAGGAAATTGTTGAGGCTACAAGTGGATGGGGAAAATGTGCATAAATACTTTTATTCCTGGCTGCTCCAGAACTTTAAACTGTGGGACTAAGTGAACTGCCTGGAAACTAAATACAGCAGCCATCATCTTGTCAGTGTATCAACCAATCGCGAACTAGGATTTCAGCCAGAGACTCATGGGACAGAACTAGAGCCTGGTGGGAGAAAAACACGGACAAAGTTTGGGCACCCAAAACCCAACCAATAAAAGGACTCAAACTGTTTTGGGCAGCTTAAACAGCCAATCGGATTCCAAGGATTTTGCTTCATATTTAAGAAGGACAGTTTGAATTTCAGTCAGTCTGCAGGGAGCAGTCTGAAGTCTGGGTGAGATCTGTTGTGAGTCCAAGGCAGACCTGTGTTGTGTTGGGACTCCAGCTCGAACAACCAATCAGGCTCTGAGGAGATCGGGCCTGCAAGAGGCCTAGCTTTCCCTGAAAGTGCATCCTGGGTCCCAGAGTGGGGATAAATTGCCAGGACCAGCCTGTCTACAGATCAAGAGGTTTGCTCAGTAAATTGGCTGACATTGCAGACTGACCTGAAACCAAACTGAAAGGTAAAGAATCGAATGCTGTTTCCATTAAATGTGCTGAATGCTTATCGTGAGTCAGGGCCTACTGTCCAGGGACTCTTGATTTGCAGAAAGGAGCCTGCCTTTACCAGTGACTGAACTGTTTGCCAGCTGGAGGAGTCACCAGCAAATAAACTGAACTTTGCCAGAGACACTCTGTTGAACTTGGGCCTTTGTTCTTCCTGGCCCATGTCACCTGTTATTGTGCCAGTTCCAGTGTTACCGGCAAGAGACCAGCTTCCGGGATCCAGCCCCCGTGCAGCAAGCCATCGCAGGTTGTGGCCACCTTCAGGGAAAGGTTGTGAAGTGGAGGTGAGTCGTGACAGCTCAGCTTCCCCATGTGCATCAGCGTCCGGCATCAGGTCTTCATTTCCCCAGGTCATCATCTGCAATTGACTGGTACAGAGAGTAAATCCAGGGTAGTGTTCCAGGGTAGCTCCCTACAACAGGCATCTAATCTTCTTGTGGTATCATCTAATTGTTTCCTGCTTAAATGTCATAGTTTCAATAGACTGGAACAACCGGTTGTGGATGCAAATAATTTGGTTTGCCTTGCATCACTTAATAATCATTTTCTTCAAGGGCCCCAGTGACAGCTGCAACCGTGGGCAATGATTCTGGCCAGCCAGTTTAGGTCCTGGGTACCCAGTAGCTAAAGGACTCTTTATAATAGAGACTGAACTAGTTACGTTTAATAACCTGGTTTACAAAATAATAATCACTTGCCTAAATATGCTCCCCCTCCTTTTTCACAGCCCCTTAATAAACCTGATTTGTTGTGTTACTTTAAATCTAGCTCGTAAGCACATTATTACTGGGCTTAAAGTGACAGACTTTGTATTTAATGTGCTAAAAAGTGCATGCTGTATTGCCAAACTGTCTTTTTACAGGGGGTTGCAGGGCACACCAGGACCAGAGACCCTACTGGTAAGTGGGACAACTGTGAGCATATTATTAATGTGTGTTGCAAACTGTATGGCAAATGTTGTTAAGGAGCATTGTTTGTATCTGGGAAATTGGTCACTAGGTGGGACTGTGGGTGGTTATAGCTTCCCAGAGGGCTATACCAGACTAAATAGAAACCCACGTAATGATTTCTCCGGGTGTAGGTACCAAAATATTGTGTTTACTGAGTGTAGGAAAACCCCTGTACTTATCAGTTTCGAACTCAGGCCCCTCAGCCTATTGTTGGGAAGACAGGCAGGTGTAGTAGCCCTTGGAGTAGTGCTGCCTAGGGGTTACAGAGCCATAGCAGAGGCAATAAGCCTCTGTTTAAAGCTAGTAAACAAAGCAAAAAGAAATAAAAGAAACACTATGGTTTTCAAAAGAAGTGGCAGATAAAGTTAGGGAAAAAAAAACAGGCATTCAGAAAGTACAAGGAACTGCAGAAGGAAGGAATGAGACAGGGAACTGTATCAGGCAAAACAAAAGGAGGTGGGGAAGGCAGTCAGGAGCTCAAAGGCACAAAGTGAAGAAAGAATGGCCCAATCAGTAACTTCTTCAGGTATATTAGGGAAAGAAAAAGACCAAGGGAAGGATTGTCAGGCTTAATAAGGGGAGGTGTAGAGGGGACCTTGAACAAACAGAAATTTAAATGAATACTTCTGCTCAGTATTCACAGAAGAAGGAGAAGGGGGGGACCAAAAAGTTCCACCATCCACATCGACAGTAAATTTGTCAGTCGGAGATACAGCGACAACACAATGCAGACAACCGGCATTGTGCCATCAATAGAACAAAATGTTTGTTGCAGGGGGCTTTCCCCCAGCACCCCCCACATTCTAAGATAATCAACTCTGAGCTGTTTTGGGGAGGGGGCAAAATCTCTAGAGAAAGCAGTTTCGGTGTGCCGCGAACCATTACAGCAAACTGCTGATTTTGTAGCTGTAATGGTCTTTGCGGTATTTCCCTCACTGTTTCAATGATATATGGGACCAAACATAGGTGGTAGAAATGCACATGAAGGAGAGGTGGACACCAGTTCATTCATGGAGGAAAGAGTCCTAAAGGAATTCTCGAAACTAAAAGTGGACAAGGCAATGGGGCCGGATGGAATGCATCCCAGAATACTGAAAGAGCTCAGAGAGGTACTAGGGGCACCACTGACAACCCTGTTCAACAAATCACTGGAGGAAGGAGTGGTACCAAAGGACTGGAGGATGATGAATGTGGTACCACTCACAAGAGTGGGAACAAAATTTGGAAGCTGGGAATTATAAGCCAGTTTTACCTCAGTGGTGGGGAAAATCATGGAATCCATGCTGAATGAAAGGATTGTGGCATATCTCGAGGCCAGCGGGGCACAAGACCCGTGGCAACATGGCTTCACAGCAGGTAAATCTTGTCAAACAAGTCTGGTAGATTTCTTTTACTGGATAACCAGGGTGGTTGATCAGGGAGGGGCATTAGCGAGGCATTTGACACTGTCCTGCACAAGAGGCTATTAAACAAGCTGGGCAGTATGGGAGTGTAACCTAAGGTGATAAATTGAGTTAGGCATTGGCTGAGCAACAGGACACAGAGGGTAGTGGTTAACAGATGTACAGATGTACCCCCCCTACAAATTGGGGTTGACTAAAATGGCTTCCTAGGCTCCTAAATGTCCACTGTCAGGATGGTGTCCTGTTTTGCAGTGGTTCTATTTGTTTGCATGGGAGCACCTTAGTAAGCCTCCATGCCTGTCTCTTTAAGAGAGCGTCTAGCCTGTGTTTTGGAAATCAGTCTGGACTGGGTCCTCGTACTTAAGGTACGAGACCAGCCAGACAACCGGTTATATTGCTCCTTTCTGCAATCACTGTTGGCGCAGAGGGAGCCCTGCTAGGAAATGTAGTTATTTACTGTTAATCTGTCAGAGTGATAATAAAAAAGGAGTTTGTCTAACCTGCTTTCATTTGCAGCTTGAGCTTTGAATAGGAGCCACCTTTTTGGTTCTGGACTGCCAGTATTGGACCAATCGAATCTCTGGGGACCTAAAATGGAGACTGTCCCCAGGGGTTGTATGGGAAGGAAATTCTGTAGTATTTGTAGTTTTGGATGTTTGATGCCTAGATAGACCTGGAGGGGGAGCCCTTTCTGTGACAGATAGTTCCCTCTGCCAACCAAACCTTGCGGATTACAGGGAAATACCCAGAACTGCATGAAGCAGTGTGTCAGCCAAGAGTGGAAGTTGGAGAGTGAACAGCTTGAGTGGTCGAGCAGCAGCTCTTAGGAGAAGTGTAGAAGAATTGGCGGTAAGGTTCCATTGGCCTGCCTGTCATGTTCTCTGGCCTACAGAGATTGTCTATTGCAGAAGTCAGACTGTTCCGATTTGCAGGCTTAGACCTGCAGAAAAGGAAAGAAAGTGTGTCACTACTACTTGCAAGTGGGACCAAAGACTTGCTCGAGAAGCCTGAATGAGAGAAGATAGCCTCAGGTTGAAAGGTTTGCACAGTCAAGCTGTATTTAGCAAACAGACTTTATCTGAATTGTGGCTTCAAGAACTAACTGATTTAAGTGTGCTGAATGTGTTTCGTGGGTCGCGATTTGGTTCCCCACAGTGAATCCTGTTATGCCAGCTGGAAGCTTTCCAGCAATAGATCACAAACTTTTTCCAGGACTGTTCTGCCTGCTTGCGCCTTGCCATCTCAGCCCAAGCCCCTGCCCAAAATCCAGAGATCATCTTGGTGAAAGACCGGCTTGGGGATTCAGCCCCATGCTCAACACCATTGGTAATGACCACCAGGAGGAGAGTCGTGTAGGCCCTGCTTCCCCCAGCACACCGCATCAACACCATGAGGTCTTCATCTCGCCTGTCCTACATCCTGGTCCAGGTTGTGTGAGTACAAATAAGGCTAGTTCCCTGCAACAACAGCTACAAATCATTGTGTGTCATCTGGTTGCTTGTTTGGGTTAATGCTAATGGACTGAGCCATCCAGCTCGGGATTACAAATATTTGGGTTGTACACATGCTAATTGTCTTTCTTTCTAAAGGGCCCCAACAACAGCTGCAATGCCGACCACCACAAGCAACACATCAGGCTAGCCTGTATAAGATCTGGGTACCCAGGATTGCAAGATTAATCATCAGGGATTTACAGTGCATGCTGAATCAGCCTAAAGTAAATCAGAGTGTCTATCATTCGATTAAATTCATGCCCTTCCTTTGTTCACTTCCCCTGAATAAACCTGATCATTTGTTTCGTGTTTAACCTGGCTAGTGTGCATATGTTTAGTTGGGTCACATTGAAAGGTTTTGCATTGCGTATTACTGATCTTATTTTCCAGGGGGTCTCCAGGGCAAATGCAGCAGATCCAGCCCTGGTAGTAAGTGCAAGGGGTGTGAGCATATTCTTACTGTTATCCAGTGTATGCAAAGTGTTCTATGGTATTAATGTTTAGTCCACTAGAAGGGTTGATGGGTGGTTATAGCATCCCAGAGGGCTATACCAAAGCAGTCAAGCTATCCCAATACCATTCCTCCGGGTGGAGGCACACATTCACAGAACTCAGGCCCCTCAACCTGTGCATATTCCCACAGACAGGGGTAGTAGAACATAGGATAGCGTCACCTAGGGGTTACATCTTGGAGGCACCACTGGGATTTTGCCCTCTAGTGGTCAAAAGTTGACATTACGACCAAGTACAAAACTGAAACAGGAATTGCTATAGAGGAGCTTGCTAGGCCCAAATGGAAAATTTCCCCCCACAAGTTGGTTGTGCATGGCATGGTGGGATGGAGTGAGGCCGAAGGGGTCGACCCCCACCATGCCATGTTACTACTTGATATCCCTGCGGGGACCACTAATGAAACTATTAAAGAAACAGTGGAAAAGGTTAAATGTCTAGGAAAGGCTGAAGTACGGGAGCAGGATCTATTTGACCAAACCTTGGTGGCCCTCCTGTCTTCTAGCCTCTCCATAGACCCCAAAATGGTACCCCCTGTTATCATGCCAGAAGGATCCCAGAAGGGGTGGAGAGTCATTCACTTGCATAGTGACCCATCTTCCCCTGGTGGGTCCCAGAGGATTGAGGGTTTTAAAGATAAACTGATGAAACTTTTAGCTTCAGAAGAGCAGTCAGCTAAAGAGTTGCTGAAAGCTTTGCAGGATTTGGAGGAGACCACTTCCTTGCAATCTCTTCTGGCCTCTCTCTCCACTCCCAGGGAATCCCCTATTGTGACCTCCCCCATCATAATACCTTCTGTACACCTGGACTCTTATCGCAGGCTCAGATTGTTCTCTGGTGCAGTTCCTGTACCAGTGGGGGAGGATGACCTAGAAACATGGATAGACTATGCTACTCCACTGGACCTAGAGTGGCAATGTTCTGAGGCAGAGAAGAGAAAGAGACTTATGGAAAGTTTAAGGGGCCCTGCACTGGAAGCTGTCCGATTTCTCCAATCTACCAACCCAGAGGTCACCGCAGCTGACTACCTCACTGCATTAGAAGGGGTGTTTGGCAGCACAGAGTCTGGGGAAGACTTAATGTGGAAGTTCAAGTTTGTTAAACAATGGAAAAATGAGAACTTATCTGCTTTTGTCACTCGGATTGAATGGGCTTTGCAGAGAGCCGATAGAAAAGGGGGTGTTCCAGCTAGTGAACCAAGTAAAGGTGCTTGTGTTGCTTCACAAAACACTGACTGCACTAATAATCAGCAGCTAGAGTAAAAGAAACATTGAATCATTGAAACTGTGACACTGATGTACTACTGCCTTTGTTTGTTTGTTTGTACCTTGTGCACCTGATATTGAGCCCTACTTTCCAGGAAGTAGGTAGAGAGCTGTGTAGTCTTTCAAGCCTAAATAGAAAACTACACAACTGTGGGGGGGCACTTTTTATTTTGTTTCTGAGACCTTGCTGAAGTGTTTTAGTTCAACAGTGTCTTGCAGACACTCAGTTTTAAACTTTTACTTGCAAAATGGTCAGTTTGTCTCTGCAAGGGTGCTCTGACCCCTAGCACTACTTCTGAGTCATTTCTCTTATTTATCAGAGCCCTGCTGCAAGCAGGGTGAGTGTGGGCAGGGCACACATTGCCGCATGCAGAGATGCGCGCAGAGACATGCGCGTCGGTGCGTGTTATACGTGTTGTGCCTGGGGAAGAGGGTAAAGTAGCAAAGATCTAAACTGGAAACTGTGAATAATCCACTGTGGTACCTTACAAGTACTAAGCTGTTGTTATCTAATCTATTCAAAAATGGAATTTGCAGATCTTGTAAAGGGAAAAACTGTTGTGCAATGCTTGTCTTGTGACATGCATTTTATTCTTAGAGATGCCAGTACTCGATACCCCTTTTATCTGTTTAAAATGGGGTACAGACAATTAGTCCCCGGGCATTTTGTCATGGAGAAGTGGTAGCAGAGTATTAGTAGCAATGTAAAGTAGATGCTACTACAATCGTTGCGGCAAATATTTTCATCACCAGTACAGTGGTCGCAGCTCACAACAGTTTGCCAGCATGCTCAGATGCAGAGAACTAGTGCTCTGCTTGATACAAACTCTAACTCTCATAAAATAACTTATATAGTGCTAATTTTGTGTCATTACCTGGATCTACTGATACAGCTAAACTCCTTGTGTCATCCAGACCACTTGCAGTTTTTACAATGATGGGGAAGTCAAAGAATCAGCCGCTGAATGTCCAGACAAGATCTAGGGATACATTATGGGGGTAAGGCATACTGTATCTATTTTCTAATTCTGCAGAAGCCAGTAAGCTGACAGAGAAGATCAGAAAAGAGTTTACCACCCGAGTCAGAAACTGAGTTACACACTTGAACTCTGATTGTTCTTAAACGCCTAGTCATACACCGGTTAAAAATGCACTTTTTATTTCCTTACTCTGTTTGAACAATATGATATTCCTGCAAGATGTGAGAGAGGAGTTTTATTGAAGTGAGGATCCCAATGAATCGAAATATATTGTGATGGTTGTTTTTACTGCCAAAATGTAACAAAGAAAGTTAAAAAAAATTAACACCATAAGACCAGAAAAAAAACCTTGTAAAATATAGAAATAAAAAAAAGTTCAAAGAAACCCAACCCTGCTCCGTCAGTATACAAACATAAAAAACACTTATTCTGTTCCAGCTACCTCCAAATAGAACCTATAACCTAAAAGTAACTATTTCATATTCATAGAAGTGAAAATAAAAAAAACTCTATTTACTCCATCAAATCCGTATAATTAATTCCCATAAACCTTGCCTGATTTCTTCCCCAACACATTTTTTCTGTTACATAGACTTCTCGGACAGCTGCCTCAGTCATTCTGATAATTGTCACTGAAACAAACAAAATACACAAGCATGGACATCTGGTCGAGGTAAAGATGTGGCTACGAAATTATAATGACGAGCTTTAGCGTGGTGATTTCTTATCTGCTGCCACTTGTCCGCTCTGACTTCACGGCAACAAAATTAACAGCGATGAGTTGTCCGTGAACTGTTTAAAATGTAAACAGAACAATGAGATGCAGATTGAAATCTCATTGTTTAACACAAGGCTCAAAGCGCTTGAGATTAGTCAACAATGCCTAATGGAGAAAATAGCGACAGATAATGGAAGTACAAGTATAAATACACCAGAAAACCCTTTAATACCAACATTACAATCTGAAAAAGACCAAACCCTATGTGAAAGCAGACCTAGCCCAAGGGCAGACCAAATTCTTCAGCCTACATGTAATAAAAAGAGAACAAGGGGGGAAGAAGGTCAAGATAAGGACAATAAAGACTGGTTTGAAGTACAATTTAAAAGACCTACAAAAAAATTAAAAAAGGGAGAAAAGCAGAGGCTTTCACCCTAACACTGCATAATAGCTTCAACCCCCTTGTCGAGCCAACAGATGAGGAAGGGCCATTGGTAGCAAGTGCATCTATCCCCCCCTCACCAGCAATAGAGCCCCCTGTGGAACAGGATTTACTTTCCATGCTACAAGATATAAATCCTGAGTGCCCAGTACTAGAGGCAATAGAACAGTTACACCCTGCCTCAGAACCTGTCACTAGCAGAGAGAACCAAGGAGAACTTATAAATATGAATACAGGAGAATCAGACCCAAATGTTCCTATAGGTAGTTCTATAAATCACTCAACCCTGACAACAAAAGAACAAGAACACATTTTTATGTTAGGGGATTCTATCACAAAATATGCTGATAGATATTCAACAAGGGGAAACAAAGAAAATATCACAAGTTGCAGCTACAGAGGAGCAACTATCAAGGATATTATACAACTGTTGCCGGGGATATTACAAAATGTTCCCAAACCAAAAACTGTTCTATTACATGTGGGTACAAATGACTTTGGAAAACAAGTGGTGGAAGATGTAATAAATGATATGAAAAGGGCAATAGAAACAATTCAGGAGCTGAATGCTACCCCTATCATTTCTGAAATTCTACCTGTACTGAGGGCAAGTTTCATAAGAACAAAAAACATTAGAAATTTTAACAACTGGTTTCGCAGTTGGAGTCTGACAAATAAAATAACATTTATAAAGATGTGGGAGATGTTTGATAACAACCCCAGCTTCTTCGCACGCGATGGAGTGCACCTGAGTAGACAGGGTTCAAGACATCTTGGATACATTTTTTATAACAGCTTAAATCAAAATCAAACAAAAAACTGATGAGTGAGAGGCAAGGGGAATTAACCAGGTGTAGGGAAATGGACATAATAATAATCAAAGGACTACAAACAATTCTACAGAAAAAATAAATCAAACATAAATAAATATGGATTATCATTTCTTACTACAAACGCCAGGAGTTTACACAATACTAAACTTGACAAACTCCAAATATTACTCAATAGGGATAAAATAGATATAGCTGCTATAACTGAAACCTGGTGGACTGAATCATCAGCATGGAACACTAACATACCAGGTTACACTACCTACTGTAAAAATAGAATAGGAAAAAGAGGAGAGGGTTGCTTTTTCATTAAAGATAGTATAAAATATAAAACAACTGCAGACTTGAATGATAATACAAATACTGAATTGATTTGGATTGAAATCCTTAGAGAAAATCAAATCAAATTATTGATAGGACTTTGTTATAGGCCCCCTGATGCCACACTGACCCTATACCAGAATATTCTAAATTCTATTAACAGTAAATCACATTATAAAGAAGTTATACTGTTAGGAGATTTTAATCTCCCAGGTATAAATTGGTATGAAGCTGGTGGTGCTAATGTAACCCCCCTGTTACCCGGGGTTACTAGAATCCCAGTAAGACCTAGTGGTAGGCAGGGAAGGCAGCTTGTGAAACTCCAGTTAAATGGATTTCACACTGTCTCACTCTGTTCTCAGTCTCAGCTGAGACTGAGGGATGACATCATTTTAGAACTGTCACAGCTGCATAAGCCACACTGGAATGTTGCAGTTGAAGGTTAGAGTAGAATGTTGGGGAATTTGAAGCCAGTCTGTGTGCAGTCTGAGTGAGAGACTGTAGTGCAGCAGAGTGTGTGCAGGCTCTCAGAGCTTTAAGCTCTGTCACAGAGCTACTTTTGTTTTTGGTGTGTGTTTCCACCTGAAGAGAAACACAGGAACTGGTAACTGAAGTGGTGGAGACCGCTCTCAATGGTTCAGAGCCCCATCCCTGAGGGGATGGGGGAAGGTGTTTGCCTGTTTTCCAGGGGCAAACCCCCTGGGTCTGGCTAAGGGAAAGAAGCTGCCTGTTTGAGTTGTGCTGAGGCACCAGAAGTTCTGAAAGGAAGATTCCTTGAGGAGGAAATGCCTGTGGGGTACCTGCAACCAAAGTGTGAGTTCACTCTGAAAAAGGGCCCAGTGTTTTCACCTGAACAGTAGGAAACTAAAGGGACTGTTACTATGGGGTCAGGAAAAGACAGCCAAGTACAGTTGGAAGATGTGGGGATTGGACTGCTTAACTCAGTGGGGGGTCTAGAGTAATGGACAAAGCCACTTATAAGTATGTTCAAGTCCAGCACAAATAGAAAGAAAGAATGTGGGGACTGGACTGCTTAATCTGTGGGGGGTCTAGAGTAATGGACAATGCCACTTTTTTTTAAGTATGTTCAAATCCAGCACAAATGGGAAGCAAGACAAGTAGATTGAATGTGAAATACATTTAGCAAGAATCTATACAGCAAAGTGTTAAAGGATGAGGTGTTTATAGTTCAGAGAAATGGCCGGGTATGAATTGTGGAAGCGAGAGGTGGGAGACCCCCCATCAGTAGTAACCAAATTCACCTCTATGGATTTGCTCTGAGACACCTGTTGCTTTCTCTCGGGTACTTGGCCAGTGCCTGAGGAAAGTACCCAGACGTGGGATTAAGGAAGAAGATTCCCTGATGGAGCCAAGGTGCTCTTAGGTGGTTTAGAGAGCCACCAGAAAATGTTTCCATGAAGTATGGAAGGTGTCCAAGTGGCTGGCAAGGGAGCCGAGCCAGGAAAAACCCAGAGCAGTGTACAAGTTTGGGCAGTGTAACCCAAAGCAGCATACAAGTCTGGGCTGTATGCCCAGCATGTTGTAGAGCCTGAGGGCTAAAGTGATGAGGATGTGTTCTGGTCTCCTTTAATCTGCATTACCAGGAGTGTAGCCCTGTGAGGGTCCATCTATGCTGTATTTATTCTGTTTGGATGTGAATAAAAGCCACACTTTAGAATCCCACTTCTGGTATTGCACATTACAGTTATTGCTTCCTGTGTTCGGAGTTACTTGGGTGCCCCTGTACAGAGTAACCAAACCTAGCCTTTGTGCCGAGTGGCCTATTCCTTCCCGAACCCAGCCCACCTGGTAGAGCTGTCAGATACAAACGGCATACCAGGTAGGGGTTACACTAACAATCAAGAAAGTTCTTTTCTAGACGTATGTCTCCAAAATGGATTGCACCAGTTAATAAAAAAAAACAACAAGAAAAATGAATATCTTGGATTTACTCTTGACAGATATTCCGGAAGAGATTACTAATATAAATAGTGACCACATGGTCGTAACTTTTGATACCAATATCTGTGTTAAAAGAGATTTGGGTAAGACAATCTTTAAAAATTATATTAGACCTGGAATTGGGATTATGGGTTTCCGTCCCCATCTGAGCTATGGGATAGGATAAAAATAAAACGTTTGGAGCTGGAAGATGCTTTTGTACCTAATAAAATAATGTATAATAAAAAAGGAAGGATACCTGCATGGCTAACTACTAAAACTCAGAGACTGATTAAACTTAAGAAAGGAGCTTATAGAATAATGAAGAAGGATGGTACTGATTATAATAAATGGAACTTTAAAAAAATTAAGAGAGAATGTAAAAATACAAATAAAATAGAGAAAGACAGATTTGAACACCAGCTAGCATACATTAAAGATGGAGGCAAAAGCTTTTACTCTTATGTAAATAATAAAAAAACAACACCCAGGACAATTGGACCCCTTATAGTTAATAACGAAGAAATAACTACATCAAAGGACATGGCATCAGAATTCAATAAATATTTTAGTACTGTTTTCCATCAAAAATCTGATACTAGTACTCCCCCACCTAAAAATATAACAGAATATTTATTTGAATTTTCTAGGGAGGAGATACTAGACAAATTAAATTCAATCAATATTCATAAATCACCCGGGCCTGATAGGCTACATCCTAGATTATTGAAAGAACTAAAAGACTGGTTAGTAGAGCCACTATTTCAGATCTTTAACAAATCATTGCAATCAAGTATTATACCAACTGATTGGAAAATTGCGACTGTGACTCCAGTATATAAAAAAGGAAAACATGAGGAGATTTAAAACTATAGGCCTATTAGCCTGACTAGTATCCTGGGGAAGATTTTTGAATCCCTGCTTAAAATCAAACTAGAAGCAGATCTAGATAAAAAGGGACTTACAGATCATACTCAGCACGGCTTTAAAAAAAATAGGTCCTGTTTATCTGGAAATCTGTTTTTTATGAATACATTACTAAAATGATGGAAAATAATAACCCCGTAGCCATTATTTTTTTGGATTTTTGTAAAGCCCTCGATAAAGTACCACATAATATTTTAGTAACAAAAATAAATAAATATAAAATAAATAATACAATTGTGAGTTTGGTAGAAGAATGGCTACACAATCGAATCCAGAGTGTGTCTATTAGGGGCTCTATGTCAGAGTCTTGTCCTGTGAGTAGTGGAGTGCCACAGGGGTCTGTGTTGGGTCCGACATTGTTTTCAATTTTTGTTTCTGACATGACTGAGAACATAAATAGTTTTATCATCAAATTTGCTGAGGATACAAAATTAGCAGCCAAAGTAAAAACAGAAGAGGACAGATCTATACTTATAAAAGATCTTATAACATTAGAACATTGGGCTAAACAAAACCAAATGTCCTTCAATACCAGCAAATGTGTTCAAATGCACTTAGGCACATGTAATAATCATTATCAATTCTCCTTAAATAAACAAACCCTATTATCAGTCACATCAAATAATGATTTGGGTACTTTAATCTCCTATGACTTATCTTTTCATGACCATTGTAATCTAGCTATTAGTAAAGCAAATAAAATTTTGGGATGCATAAAAAAGAGCTTCACCTCAAGAGATGGGGTGTGTATATTGCCTCTGTATAAAGCATACATAAGACCACACTTGGACTATTGTTCCCCCTTGTGGAGTCCATATATGAGAAGGGATATAGCTAGGTTGGAGGAGGTCCAGAGGAGAGTGACCAAAATGATTATAAATATGCGTAACAAGGAATATGAAGTTAGACTCAAGGAACTAGATCTGTATTCCCTGGAACACTGAAGAATGAGAGGGGATCTCCTCCTGATGTATAAATTGTCCAATGATAACATACTTATGGCACAGTTGGGATTAAATTGTAGCCAAAGGGAGCAAAACCTCAGAAGTCATAATTACCAATTGTCTTTGACGTATCCTAAAAACAAAAAAAGACATTTCTTCTACACACAAAGAATAATTCCATTATGGAATTCCCTACCTGATACAGTAGTGTATTCCCTAAATAATACAGATTTCAAAAACAAATTAGATCAATACTTATTAAATAAAGGCTGATGCACCGGCATGACTTGAGATAAACACTTATGGGCTTCGGCCTTTTGTGTATCGATCTTTCCCAGTATGATTCCTAGTATGAACTGAACCGTGTCAGGCTAGAGCACATTCTCAGATCTGTCTGTTACTCTAGTGTACTCATGCTGAAGTTGAAGTTTCAAGACAGGAAAGCTAACCCTCCTGAATACTGCTGGCTGATGAAGGAGATTCGAGAGGCTAAGAATGATGAGGATGGATGCGAGCCCTATGCTGGGGTTGCCCGTGCCAGTCAAACCTCAGACCAACCTGAAGAAAGACAGGAAGCTAGTGAGACCCAGCAGGTCAGAGAACTGTTCAAAGAGATCAAAGAGATGCGAGCCAGTCAACAAGCCGTGGCTGAAGTGACCAGAAGCTCTAACCCTTGCCTGTCAAAGACTGACACTAGAAGTGAGGCTCCACCTGGGGGTGTAAGGGCTCATGCTATTGCTCCCGAACCCTGGGCTGAGTCCAAATTAGTAGAAGAAATGAGAGAGTTGAGAGCTTTAGTGGGGGACCTCATACATGCCACCTGAACTTCTGCCCACCGTGGGAGCAGTGGGGACAGGGAACCCGAGCCCAAATAAAAAGAAGACAGTGGAACTCCCCCTTCTAACCAGTATGAAGCCCGAGAAGAATCCAATCACTCCAATGACTCTAGGGAACAGGTGTTCTGCTATAGATGTGGAGAAGATGGGTATACCCGACCAAGTTGTAATTCCCCATAAAACCTGCGGAGGGTCACCGCAAGGCTGCTGAACTTGGTTCATAATAAGATCTCAGCCAGGCCCACCGAGAAAATCCTTTTCCTCCAAAACTGCTGTGGGCCAGTCTGCCAAACAGACATCTCCAGACTGGTCCGAAATGGTGGGTCCCTCAATTGAGACTACAGTGACAGTTAATGGCATTACAACTCAAGCTGTATTGGACAGTGGCTCGCAAGTCACCATTATTTTTCAAGATTGGTAAGACCAACACTTATCCGATCTCCCACTCCTACCCCTTGAGGGACTGCATGTATGGGGGTTAAGTGACAAGTCCTATCCTTATCGGGGGTATGTATGAATTTGGCTATCTTTCTCTACTACTGTAAAGGGTGTGGATGAACAAGTAGAGACCTTAGCCTTGGTGTGCCCACTGATTGGACTGTACGATGTTGTCCCCTTGTTAATTGGTACCAACACCCATATGTTTGGCCGGTTAGCCCAACTCTGTCAGGAGAAACAAGCAAAGTGGACTGGAAGTGCTCTGCACATTCCAACCCTAGTACAGTGAGCACATTCTGGCCCTAGTACGATGAGCCTATGATTTACAGACGCAAGCCCAAGAGTTGGAGAAAGATGAACCTGTGGGTGTAGTTTGGAAAAAGACCCTGACTCATTGGCATTACCCCCAAATGCTCAGTGTACCATCAGTGGTGAAATGAGCCAAGAACAGATGTCAAAAACAAAATTCTTATACTAGATGCCCCAGAAGAGGGGAAACTGCCTGAGGGGTTATTGGTCAAGCCCAGCATTCTACCCACCCAGGCCCATGCCTATGCCGCAGATGGGAGCTGACATAGAAAGCCACATCAGAACTTGCAGTTGGTGTTTACAGAGAAAAGCCCCACCCCAAAGGGCTGCTCCCTTGGTCAATATCTCTACCAGTGCACCAATGGAGCTTGTGTGCATTGACTTCATGTGTTTCGAGCCACATCAGAAGAATATTGGGAATGTCCTGGTAGTTACGGATCACTTTACTCATTACGCCTAGGCCTATCCAACTAAGGATCAGAAACCATCTACAGTGGCAAAGGTCCTGATTGAAAAATTCTTTGTCCAGTATGGTGTCCCTCAGAGAATTCACTCCGATCAGGAGAAAGACTTTATAAATCGCCTGATCAAAGAGATGCTTTCGCTCTGGGGAGTACGGAAATCCAGAACTACCCCCATCACCCCCAGGGGGATCCACAGCCTGAAAGGTTTAACAGAACTTTACTAGATATGTTGGGCACCCTTCATCCTCGGGACAAGCCTAAACTGCACCAAGAGTCATGCCACTGGGTTTTCCCCCTACCGCCTGATGTTTGGTCGGGAAGCCCGGTTACCAGTAGAGATTTTTTTTGGAGTGTCCCCTGATGGAGTCAGAGCTGAAAGTCATCTGCAATATGTTCAAAAGTTAAAAGCTCAGTTTAACCATGCTTACCAACTAGCACACACTATGGCAGCAAAGAGGAATTTGGCAAATAAAGAAAGGCATGACAAGTGTGTCAAGGCACAGGAACTGCAACCTGGAGACAGAGTTCAGTTACGGACTTTGGGATTGCATGGAAAACATAAAATTGCTGATAGGTGGCAGCACCTTCCCTACATTGTTGTCAGTAAACTGGACAATTTGCCAGTCTATAGAGTTCATCCGGAAAATGACCCATGGGCTGTCAAGACGATGCACATGAACCACCTACTGCCAATTGGCCAAATCATCGATTTTGCCCCACGAGACACTGCCCCTTCTGGGCCTGTAACCAGGGCTGCAGCCAAAAAGAAACAGTTAACCTCTTCATCAGTTGTCAAGGATTCCAGGCCTTCCCCCAGGCAGGCCCAAAGAGACAATTTATTTATTATTTATTTAGCTTTTGTTAACCAGGTAAGTACACTAGACAAGCAATTTGCCTATTTTCAGGTACGACCTGGGAGAGTACAGGAAATTACATACTTACACACTTGGGACAACATGGTACATAATTAAGAACAGGTCACACATCATGAGACTACAAGATAAGATTACGCATCACATAATTAGGAACAGGTTACACATCATGAGACTACAAGGTAAGATTACACATCCCATGATTAGGAACAGGTTACACATCAAGAGACTACAAGTAAGATTACACATCTTGCATCAAGTTTGGGGCAGTACAGAAATACTGCATTTTAAGGGCCGGCAGTTTTGTATAACAATGATTGCCAATCGGAATCTGATGACAGTGAGTGTGTAGCACCCTACTATCCATCCTATGAGCCGAGTCAGCTGTTCCAGGGTAACCCCATGTACAATTCTGGAGATAAAGCTAGATCTTCAGGACTGCCTAATCCCCTAGCCTTCTCAGCAAACCCTGTGCCCCCTGAAAATGAGGTTCAAAGTGTGATTTCTGAGGCAGCTGAACCACAAGGTGGAGAACCAGAGACAGAAAGTCCCACTGGTGACATACCAGTAGATACCAAATTGTCTGAGAGCAATGCAGCTAACAGTATTATGGAGAATGATGTTGAAAGCATTAGTCAAGTGTTGCAAGATTTCAATTCAATAGAATTTCTTCTGGACGACCAGCTTGAAGCTTTTTCTGAGCAAAGTATGGACAATGATATTATTGAACCAGAACAAACAGACTCAAGGGCTGAAAGAGCTCCTAACGCGGGACAGACCCCAAGTACAGAGGCAACCCCTTCTACAGAAAAAGACTTGTTGGAAATCAATGAGCCAGGACTGGAAAAAACCCCTGCAAGTGTTGAAAGAACAAACCCAGTGGTTGTCCCACCACGAAAGTCAAGGAGAGCTACTAAACCAGTGATACGCCTCAGTTATGACTCCCCAGGGAGACCTATAGACCTTCCACTACATGTTGTTCACAAGGGGGTGTATATCACTGAAAGCTCTCTCCCCAAACTGAGCTATTCTGCTACCTCAAAGTTGATAGCTAAACCTTCGACTCACAGAACCACTGCCCTTGCCCCATGCAGCCCCAATGTAGCTGACAGAGATAGGCCCCAAGCCATGTGGGTAAAAGTACAAGAGGTGATACAAACCAGAAAGGTGAGAGTAATGTGGTTTACTGCTTGAAACTGTTTGAACATGCTAAATATGTTTGTGAAACTGTATGAAAATGTGTTACTGTGGAAATGTCATTGTTAAAGTGAAAAGTTATATTAGTGCTTAGAACCAGTTTATTTTACTGATGCATCAGCTTTATTTTGTGGTATACCACTCCCCTCTACCCTTGAACTGTCGCCCCCCCTTCATTGTTCTCTGCCTGATACCATGTTCCCCTATCTACAATTTTTACACCTTCTGTCCTGCTCTAGTCTGATGCAACTGCATCTCTCATCAGATTTCTGGCTCCTAACCATTGCATAGGTCACCTGGAACAAACCCTTCCATACCTCGCTGTGTCTTTTTACTGTTGTAAATTTCTCCTACCTCTCCCCTTTTTTGTTTCCAGGAAAATGTAACTCCTGACTCTTGAATGTGCTAGACCTGTAAATACTCTGTATAATAGAATAATTGTTTTGTGTACTAGTTGTTAAATGTACCATTACTTATGCTCTATATTTTGTTTCATGATGTGGAACCTTTGTAAATGAGCCTCTGGCTCAAAAGTATTTCCGAAAACTAATAAATAAATAAATAAAAAAAAATATACCAAGTGAAACATGCATGTATCTTATACAGAGTTTTCATATAGAATCATATAGCAAATATAGACTTGACGTGGATGCCAAATGTTTCCAGACAGGGAAGAGTGTAACCCCCTACAAATTGGGGTTTACTAAAATGGCTTCCTGGGCTCCTAAATGCCCACTGTCAGGATGGTGTCCTGTTTTGCAGTGGTTCTATTTGTCTGCATGTGAGCACCTTAATAAGCCTCCATGCCTGTCTCTTTAAGAGAGCATCTAGCCTGTGTTTTGGAAATCAGTCTGGGCTGGGTCCCAGTAGTTAAGGTTCGTGACCAGCCAGACAGCAAGTTATATTGCTCCATTCTGCAGTCGCTGTTAGTGCAGAGGAAGCCCTGTTAGGAAATGTAGTTATTTACTGTTTATCTGTTAGAGTGATAATAAAAAAAGGAGTTTGTCTAATTTGCTTTCATTGTTATCCAGGTTATGCAAAGTGTTCTATGGTATTACTGTTTAGGCCACTAGAAGGGTTGGTGGGTGGTTATAGCATTCTGGAGGGCTACACCAAAGCAGTCAATCTACCCCAATACCATTCCTCCAGGTGGAGACACCCATTCACAGAACTCAGGCCCCTCAACCTGTGCATATTCCCACAGGCAGGACAGTAGCCCATAGGATAGTGCCACCTAGGGGTTACATGGAGTTCATTCCTGGAAGAGGGGGATGACCTGCCAGGTGCTGCAAGGCTCAGTGCTAGGGCCTGCCCTCTTCAATGTCTTCAATAGAGACATTGCAGAGGGATTGGAAAGGAAGTCTCTTTGCTGATGACACCAAGGTCTGCAATAGGGTGAACACTCCAGATGGGGCGGAAAGAATGAGAAGAGACCTAGGAGAGTTGGAGGAGTGATAAAGAATGTGGCAGCTTAAATTCAATGCAAAGAAGTGTAAAGTCATACACTTGGGACACAGGAATCCTGGAGAGGAATACACAATGGGGGGAGGGGGGATACTAATGACATCAGAACTGGAAAGGGACCTGGATGTACTTGTGGTGAGATAAGGCTATACCTTATTGTCTTGGTCATGTTTTATATATTGTTATGTGAGAAAGGCATCAGAGAATGTCATAGTGGCCCAATGTAAGTGCAAGGGATCATGGGTACAAAGGTATGGGCCCTAGAATGATGTGATTTTCTTGTTACTGGGCAGAAAAACTGTTTGCTGCTAGCCAGTGACTAGAGCTAATTAAAGTATTTAAAAGGAGACAAAAGAATAGTTAAGCCGAGCAGGTAGGCCAGGTAGCCCAATGTGCTTGTGAAATGGGCAGGATCGCATGAGGAGCTGTGATGTCTGGACCTCTGGACCCCCTTTGTTTGAGAGGTCCACGCTGTACTAATCTTGTTACCACCTGAATGGGCTGCCATTTAAGTAAATGACTGTACTGAGTGTAGCTTAACTGCTGCGTTCTCACAGGAGGGAGGCTGGATGTTCCCACAGAATTCTGGTTTAAACTGGTTGACCTCTGAGTTTTTCCCGCTCATTTTCAGATCCGCATATCTGTGCTTTGTAATAAAATGCTAAAATCTGATTGGTTGCATAGCCATAGAAACAGAATGCTAGCCAATCACAGGGCAAGCCACTGTCCACTTGACCTGCCCTTCTGAAACCCCTTAAAATAAGAATGCAGAGGGGTACCTGAGCCTTTTGTCTTTTAGCGTTTTTGGCAGTTTGGGTCTCTGCCCATCTGCTTGGAGAGCAGAGACAATTTCACCTGGACAAGAGCCAAGACTTCAGCTGCTATTTCTAAAGTACACTTTGCACTTCAAAATTCAGCAACCTAAGGACAACGAGGCAGAACTTTAAAACAAGAATTCATAAGGTTTTTTTTTTTTTAGTCTACTTTCCATTTTATTTTCCATATCCTGTAACCAACGTCTAAAATTATTTGTCTTTATGTTATTTACTGTTTCTATTAATTTAATTAGTAAAGCTTTTGGCTTATTTTAAAATAATTCTGCCTATGTCGTTTGTGTGTGTGCTGCCTTGGTAAGGGTTGTTCAAATGATACTATGCCTGTGTGACTGTTTTAAGGCCAAACACTACCAAAGTGAAGTACCACTAGGGACTTCGTGAAGAAACGAGGGGAGGAAATACGAAAGATCTCAGAAGGAGCCTGTGGGGGTTTGAACCGAGCTCTGCATTTTTGAAGAAAGACACATACTAGGGTCTATAGGACCCCCCGAAGTCTATACATGCCTGTAGCTTTCTGGTTCATGGTGCAGTGGCTGAGAAGATTCTACCCCAGGAACACAGACTCGAGACTGTATTTGTATCCCCTTGCACAAAGAGAGGGTGTTCTAGGATTCTCTGGCGTATGTTCAGTTGTGAAACAGCGAGCAAGCTAGAAGGATGGAGAAAGGGTATCCCTGACCCCCCCCATCACCGGAGGGATTTGCTGTGATGCAGAGAGAAATCCTACCCCACGGGAGTGGCCTGATGACAGTACTCCTAAAGTAGCCAAGTAGTGAGAAAAGGCAGTGGGGAGGGCCGGGATGCTGGGGTGCATAGAGAGAGGCATCACCAGTAGAAAACAGGAGGTGGTGATGCCACTGTACAGACAATTGGTGAGGCTACATCTGAAATGCTGTGTTCAGTTCAATCAGTCAAAATGTTATTTATAAAAAGGCATCTTTCCACAGCTCAAGGCACCTGTACATAAAAATACAATCTCATCAAACAATCAAATTCTTAAAATTATAACATATATAAACCATAAAATCAGCAATAAAATCAACAATACTAAAACAACGGCATCATTACATATCATCACAGAAGGCTAAGTCTTAAGTTCAAGTTTAAAACTTTGGACAGTCAGGCATTCTCTTATCCGACAAGGTAGAGAATTCCACAGGGTAGGGGCCACGAATGCAAATAAGCGGGTCTCAGATGTTTGTAAATGCACCCTGGGAATCTCTAGCAATCCCTCGTCGGTGGATCGGAGAGGCTGGGAGGGTCGGTAGGGAGAAACGAGATCTTGCAGGTAGCGTGGTCCCTGGTCATGTAGGGCTTTATCAGTCAGCAAACCGACCTTGAAGGTGATATGCCACTGCACTGGTAGCCAGTGCAGTTCGCAGAGCATAGGTGTAATTTGACTGGTCCTGGAAGTACCAGTCAAAAGCCTGGCAGCCGCATTCTGCACCAGCTGCAGGTGACGGATATCAACCCCTGGTACCCTAGGTACAAGGCACTGCAGTAGTCAAGTCGAGTGGTCATGAAGACACGGACCAATGTTGGAAGATCCTCAGGAAGGACCGGGTGTGTCACCCGGGCGATATTTCTCAGATGGAAAAAAGAGGTCTTGACAACAGCAGACACCTGTGCTTTCAGGGTCAGACTGCTGTCAAGAATAACACCCAGGTTCTGCACCTGATCTGAGGTGGAAAGCTGGACACCCCCAAGCAAAAGACCCAAGGGTTGTCCAGCTAACACATCCCTCCCCCGACGATCTGGGTCCACCACCAACACCTCAGTTTTGTCCAGATTCAACCTTAGCCAACTAGCACTCATCCAATCCTGAATCTCGAATAGGCAGTTGTTAAACACTGAGAGGATATCCCCCTGTTCGGGCATAAAGGACATGTACAGTTGAGTATTATCTGTGTAGCAGTGAAAACTCAAACTGTACTGCCTAATAATGTCTCCCAATGGAAGCATGTACACAGCGAACAACATGGGTGCCAAAATGGAGCCCTGCGGTACCCTGCAGGATAGGGGGAGAGAATCAGAGGAATAAATTCCTGAGACCACTCTCTGTGTCCTACCCTTGAGGAATGATTGAAACCATCTGAGGACAGTACCAGACAGTCCACAGATGAACCGCAGGCACTCCAATAGCACGCCATTGTCCACCATGTCAAATGCCGCCAAGAGATCAAGGAGGACCAAGATGGAATGAGTCCTCCGATCTCTCGCTGTTAGGAGATCATTAAGCACCCAAATGAGGGCCATTTCAGTGCTGTGCCTCTTCCTAAATCTGGACTGCAGAGTGTCATAGACATCGTGGGTGGACAAATAATCATCCAGCTGCAGTGCAACCACCTTCTCAATTACCTTCCCAACAAAGGGAAGGTTAGAGACAGATCTGTAGTTGGCGAGACAGTCTGGGTCAAGAGAGGTGTTTTTCAGGAGCAGTTGTACAACCGCCTCCTTCAGAGGACCAGGAAAGACCCTCCTCTCCAGTGACCTCCAGACTATCTCAGCCAGGACCAGGCCGATTTCCTCAATGCACCCCACAAGGAGACGCATGAGACCAGGGTCCAAACTACAGCTGGTTGGCAGCAACATCTGGATGATTCTCATGAAGTCCATGATGTCGGGCCGGCCAAAGTTGGACCATACAAACTGGGTGCTCGAAACCTCCCGCCGACCTCCACAATCCTCTGTAGAGGGGGCTGGGTGGATACCAGACCTGATGGTGACAACATTATCCATGAAGAATTGAGCAAACTCATCACATCTTTCTTGTGACGAGGCTCCACCAGACTGCAGACAGGTTGGATTGCACAATTTGTTGACAGTCCGGAAGAGCTGAACTGGTCAATTTTGCGTGGTGGCAATCTCCCTGGACAGGAATTCTGCCTTCTTACAGGTGATTGTCAATTGATAGACAGTATAATGATCCATCAGTCTAAGTCTGTCAACATCCAGGCCAGACTTCCGACAGACACTTCTCTAACCTTCGACCCACTCTCTTCAGCTCCTTCAAGGTCCCATCAAACCAAGGGGACCTTGGGTGAAGAGTAAGTGTTCGAACATGAGCAGGAGCAATGGAATCCAGGGCATCTGACACCGCCTTATTATAGTCAAGTACAAGATCACCTGGACCCATGTTTTTGCTTGCTAGGCTCAATAGGTCTAGCACCGCCATTAGGCCCTCTGGGGTAATGCCCCATAAAGGGCGGTACCGTACCATCTCCGTAGGGCAGGCCCATTGGGGGGAGCTGCAAAACTGAACCCTATGGTGTGATGGTCAGACCAAATGACAAGTTCCACTACCAAATCAGTGATCTCCATCCCCAGGAGGAACACCAGATCTAATGAGTGACCATCAATGTGAGTTGCGGAGGAAATAACCTGTGTGAGACCCAGCAACAACATATGCTGGAGGAGATCTTGACCAAAGCGCGAGAGTTCATTGTTGATCCGGGCATTAAAATCCCCCATGATTAATCATCTGGGGGATCCTAATACCATGTTGACAATGAAGTCTGCAGTCTCCTGCAGGAATTCTTTCCCATCAACAGGTGGACGGTAGATGAGCAGAATCCTGCACCCCACACCCACACCCACAATACACTCAAAGGATCTGGTGGACCCCACTGGCACATCCACAAGGCCCAGCTCCACTTTAAAACAAATGGCTACACCCCTGCCCCTATGATCCATCCTCGGGCGGTGTATCACTGAGTACCCGGCTGGAACCGCAGAAGCCAATATTGGGCCTTCGTTCTCATCCAACCAGGTCTCGGTGATGCACACCAGGTCAGATGAGCCAACAAGATCTGCAGTTATAGCAGTCTTGTTTTCAATAGACCTGGCATTGCACAACACCACCGCCCGAGTCGGATGAACTGAAGAGGAAGACTGTGCCACCTGCCTGCATAAAACCGAGCCCTTAGGTGTGGGAACCAGACAAGGAAAACTCCTATCCAGGTCCCATTTCACCTCAAGGCATCTCATTGTCCCCACCACCTCAATCTGGCCATCTCTTTCCATTCCCCCACCAGGTTTGGGACCCCTCTTTCTCCTATGCCTCCTGGCTATTCCCAAAGTGTGGCATCTAAAGTATGTCACAGATGGCAAAGGGGGACAGTCAGAAGGACAGAGGTCCCAAAGCCTGGAGGGGGAACATCGCCTGAATGTCATTTTACCCTCTCAACACATTACAACACGCAGTTGCTGTCAGTCCTAGTAAACCAAACACAATATCCACTCACTCAGACAACCACATTCAAACCAACCACTCATACCCAACAGTCCGTCCACACAACAAATAACAAAACCAAACACACTCCTGATCCCAACCAATGCAATAAACAATAACAATTTTTGTGGCAGTATATGAGGGTGATTACTATTGCAAAGAAAAGTCACACACAACTCTCAGAAATTAATATTATTTGTCTCCAGAGAGCTCCTACCTCTCCGGTAGAGAAAAACTGCCCCGTGGCACTATCTCCCACATAGACCAGGACACAGTCAACAATTTGTCATGCAACACAATTTGAATAGGGCACTCTCACTGCCCACCAAATACAGATGGTGTAAAGAGAAAGAAAGAGTCTGACTGTCCACAAAACAGGAGAATAGGATCCAGAAATAAATCCTCCACCAAGAAGGACTTCCAGTAGAAATGACCACTCCTTAGTCAATTTGAAGAAAACTTTCCACCATGAAAGAGACTTGGGTGATTCAGACATTCCCTGAGAGGTCAGCGCCCTAAGGCCTCAGGCCACTGTTGGTCTTGGTGGGGAACAGGCATTCCAGCCCGTCCCCCCCCAAGAATCCAAAGAGCTCAGGCCCAATAGTGCTCACTCTCCAGTGGCACCAGGCCTCGGCTCCCATACAGCTGTTAACCCCAGCGATGCCTCCCCTAGGTTCAGGCAAATCAGACCCCAGTCCCACTGGGAAATTAAGAGAATAGTGGGCCCCAAATCCAGCAACCCACAAAGTCCCTCGTCCAGCAATTCCGGTCCTAGTCCTCCAATGTAGTGACGCCACCACAAACAGAGTCTCACTCCACTGTTCTGGCAGGGATCCTCAGAAACCTTGATGACTCCAGGCCAAACTCCAGCTACCAACAGCAGCACCGCACTTCTTCCAGCTCTCAAGGACGGTCAGGTCAACTCTCCTTCCTCTTTCCTGACCTGGCCAGAAACAACCAGCCAGGTAAAAGAATGCAAGTAGCATTCACAGCCGCAATAATAGTTAAGATGGAAATATAATATCCCAGCGATAAGCACAAACTGCTGGGAAAAAAAGAATGAATGCTTATAAGATTATGACTTGCTTATAAGCTATTGCGACTATTTTGACTTAACAAACCTCAACCCCGGCACGCTCCTCAACTAGCTAAATAATGTCTTCATCCCTATCTAACTGCCACTAACTCAATAAAATAAATAAAATAAACACAGCAAAATAATAACACAAAAATAAGTTAGTTTTGGAGGCCACATCTCCAGAAGGGCATAGACTGAATGGAGGTGGTCCAGAGGAGGGCACTGAAAATGGTGATGGGAATGCACCATAAACCATATGAGGAAGACTGAAGGACCTCAATATGTATTCTCTGGAGGAAAGGAGGGAGAGGGGGGCATGATAGACATTCAGATACCTCAAGGGGATAAACAAGGTACAGGAGGGCAGCATCTTCCAAAAGAAGAGATGTGCAAGAACATTAAGTCACAATATGAGGATAGAGGGGGGAGGGAGACTCGGGGCGATGTAAGGAAGTACTTTTTCACAGAAAGGGTGGTGGATGCATGGAACAGCCTCCCTGTGGAGGTCGTGGGGACAAAACAGTGGGAAAATTCAAGAATGCATGGGATAGACAGAAGGCAACCCTAGTGGTAGGAAAGAAAAAGGTAAGCTGCAGATCATTTAGGATCTGCAGTTTTTAGGTGGGTAGGGGAAATGGGCAGCCTAGGTGGGTCAGGTGGGCCTTATCTGCCATCACATTCTATGTTTCTATAAATCCAGCACGTTAGTCAGAGTAACATCAATGGAAGTGATTCATAAAAATTGCCAGCCATAGCATCTTTAATGACTAAAGTAGTTAATTATAAAATTAGTAATACAAGCAGTGTTAAAAACACCTGACAGAAATAAAAATATACTGATGATGATAATTTAAATATGTTAAAATAGGTTAATACTAAAAAGCAATAAGATTCATTTTTACTGACTAACAAATACTTCTGCTTCAAAGAAAATTTATCATGAGTATGAATACTCCTCTCAGTATTTGGAAATTTTCCGTACCAAAAGTAATAGCGCTTCACAGCACTGTTGGTACTTCAAGAGGAGCTGTTTTGTTCAGGTTTGATGGGCTTTTACTTATTCAAATTAAGAATGAGTCAATTACCCTTGCCTGCAAGTTATCTGGAACACTGATAAAAGTCTTCTTCAAAGCCAGCTTAACCAATACAGGTGAAGAAATATAAAGCTACACATACTCCCACCAAAGCAAAGCATGTGGGTAGTATATGCAAATTACTCTGAAGGAAATTGGGTTGGAATGAATGGCATTAATCAGGACTAACTGGTGCCAAAAGGCCTCACAAACAATCTACAAGGGCTGAAAACAGCAAACCACAGACACGTGTTTTGTCCTTGTTAGGACTCGTCAGTGTACCATAGCTGGGCATCAGCCCAGAGGGAGTGGGGGCCAGATAAATTATGTCAATGGTTTGGGTCATGGAGAGCCCAAAATGACAAAATTATTATTTTGGGGCTTTCTTCATCCTTCTGGCCAACTATACCCCCCTTTCAGAACGACTCTCCCCTGCCACGTCACCCAGCTTCTCGTGGACTTATCACCCGCCTCCTGTATCTTCCTCAATGGCGTGCCCCCTTGTGGTGGTGGCATCAGGACCTCAATTGCCACTTATAGAATCCAGTTCTCAGGAGGGCTACCACATCATTCATATGGGGCCTGCAAGGGTTTGGTCTTTCATACTGCCCCAGGCTGGATGCTTTACACCATTACTTCCCCCTCCCCTGAAACGCTGACTTAGGGATGTTACAGAAGCTCTCTACATGTGTGGAGTGCATCATCCGTCAGCTTCTTTTTTTCCAATTGAGCTGCTCCAAGTGCACTGCCACCTGTGGTCACCCAGGTGACAGTAACACACTGGAGCTGGCTCTCTCTGGAGGAGGAGGAGGAGGAGGAGGAGGAGGAGAGCGTCCTCAGGGATTCTTAATCCTCCTCTCCCTGGCTGGCCTCCAATGACTCAAGCTCACTTCGGAACCTGGGTTGCTGGTGTCGTGAGTGGTAGTGCTATCACTGCACTGATGGGCCAGCTCAAGAAAATACATTTAAAGAACCTCAGTGACAACATCATTGTGCTGGCTCCTTTGGCTTCATGGCTGAGAAAACTAGCAAAGATTATTACTTCAAAATGGAGAGAGCAGAAAGAAGATACTAGTGGTATTCCACAGTGGAGAACTGCACTTTTTTTTATTCTTTTCTCCCTCCCTTCCTCGGTCATATTATATTCACTTATGCTCTGTCTTCAATCTGTCATCCTTGTTTGCCATTGGGGGCTTACAACCTCACTACCCACATCCAGGGATGGGTGGTGGCATACAGCATTCCACTGTTTATCTGCCACCAGACCATGCTGAAGATTCCCAGGGCATGATTAAAAACATCTGGATCAAGGGCTTTTTCATTTGTGGCCCCAACCCTGTGGAATTCTCTGCCTTGTCGGATACGGGAGTGCCTGACAGTGAAGAGCTTAAAGACTGCCTTAAAAACTCATTTATTTGAGCTTGTTTTTGGTGCTGTCATGTAATTGGGTTCTTTATTAATGAATTGTGGTTTATATTGAATGATGTATTTTAATATTTTATGATTTTTAATTGTTGTTTACTGTGCAGCGCTCTGATACATTGTGAAGAGTGCTATATAAATAAAGATTTGTATTATTATCATCCCAGACCTCTTCCTACACTGCTCCTGTTTTCTGAAATTTATTATCATTTTTACCTTTCTAGATTTATGTGAAGAATGAATTAAAAAGCAGAAAATGAATACTGGTTTAAATATACTGAAGTAAATAGTCACAGGAACATTGGAGGGAGTAAGGCACAAATAGTTTAATAAGTCTTGAACACAGACCGGGTGCATCCCAATGATACACCGCTTCCAAAAATTATTGTTATATGTTTCTACAGATATCCTGTTCACCCTGAGGAAGTAAACAGAAGTCTATGAAGCTCTGGTAGTATTACAAGAATTCTGTGTGCACTCTCTCAGTGAGCACTGGAGGATGCCAGCCAATCGGAACCGTGATAGTGCTACTGTTCACTTTGCCCCTGACCCATGTTCAGAGCATCCCATGTCCAGTTCTCCCCCCTCAGGGATTGGCGGTGGGATACAGCATTCCACTGTTCATCTGCCACCTGACTGAGGCCAGAAAACAGCACAGTTGGATCATAACTTGGGGATGGGTGGCCTCCAGATGCCTGCATGCATTCATGCCATCGTGCATGTGTGTATGTATCACTGCACACTAATGCCCTTGGGGAGAAAACCAAAAGATGGAAGACAAAGCCCTAACCCACTGCTGCACCAGCATCCTCCGAAGGCCCACACATGCCCAATGTGGCAGACCACCCCCCAGTATTAAGGTCCTGGGCAAGCGGTGAATAACAGGTAAGACTATGATGAGGCCAGTGACAGGGCTGGGGCATGTCATCAAGTGAGTCGAGGAAGGAGAAAAAGCTTGATTAACCAAAAAAAAACACTGGAGTTTCACACTTTATCTTTGCTGAGTGAGCTTCTCTTCCAACAACTCTGTTATTTGTGGCCTTGATTGGCACAGACTTTGTCTTCCACAGGGTTATGTGAGTAACGTTGGATATTACATCACGAAAGTACGTTTTTAAATGAACCAAAAAGTTCATTAAACTAGAAAGTTAATTGTCAAATATTTGAAGCCGAATATTCCCAGCTACAGTATATCCTTGATTTAATACACCCTCGTGCTATAAACATACGAACATATGAAATTGCCACCAGATACAGGCCATTCGGTCTGTCTAGTCTGCTTGAGTGTGCAGTACGCTGTCTTGTTGAACTGCAGCTGCCCCCCTCCTTGTTCCCCCCATGGTACCAGGTCACTGCAAGCGTGGAAAAACTCGCATGTAGAACTGCACTGTCTTAAGTGCATATAAAGTACAGCAACAGGGGTATTAGGCGATACGAAATATCATACCCCTGTCATAATGGAACAAGACAGGTGGAGAAAAGGGTTTTGAGCACTGCTGGTCGAGTGCCCGGTCAAGTTGCTCTCATGAGGGAGGCCAAGGCACTCAACCCAGCAGTAGGCAAGTGGGGAGACCAGGGTTAAAAACCTGCTTGAGGAAATTTTATTTCATCTCCAAGGCCATGGGTAGGCATGAATGTGAATTTTAACTGTCTTCTGTTCTCATACACTCCTCTCAGAGTTGATTATAATTATTCGGGTGTGTGGGGTGAAGCTCCCAACGTCGGATGTGGGGCAGAGCCCCCCTAAAACCAAAGAATTCATCCAGTGTGCAGTGATTTTGTGTGATTGGCATTATGTACCACTGCTGTGTTGCTGCATGCTGTTGTCTGTGCGTGGTGTTTCCTTGCACGGTTTTGTCCACAACATTATGATCCCGTGCCTCTCCCCCACCCTCTCCATGGTTTTGACCCTTCCTTTGGCCCTATCCCACCCACTCTTGAAGCTGCCCATCATCCACAGTGCTACTACTTCCTCTGGCAGCACATTTCAACCAGTTACCATCCTCTCTGTGAAATGGTGCCACCTCATCTCTCTTGAACCTTCCTCCCTCCAATTTCAGGCTGTGTCCCCTGGTGTCCCACCCCCTTTTAACTTAAACAAGCCATCTGAATTAACTCTGTTTATGCCCTTCAGGTACTTGAATGCCTCAATCATATCCCCTCTCTCCCCTCTATCTTCTAGGGTGTACATGTTGAACTCCCTCACTCTCTCCTCGTATGTCTTGTCTCCCATCCCCAGGATCATCTTCATTGCCCAATGCTGGACCCTCTCCAATAGTTTTATGTCACTTTTCAGATATGGGCACCAAAACTGGACACTGTACTCTAAGTGTGGCCTCACCAGGGACCTGTTCAGGGGCAAAATGAATTCCTCCCTCCTAGAGGTGATTCCCCTGACAATGCATCCCGGCATTCTGTTCGCCTTTGCAGCTGCCTTCCTGCACTGTGCCGAGTGTTTCATGTCCCCTGTCACCAGCACTCCCAGATCTTTCTCCTCATCTTAAGTGGCCAACTCCATTCCCCCCAACCAGTAGCTGTTCCTTGGGTTTTTAGCCCCCAGGTGCAAGACCTTTAATTTTTTGGCATTGAACCCCAGCTGCCATGTGGCTGATCAGCACTGAAGTGTCTCCAAATCCTCTTGCAGTACCTTACCTCCTTCCTCACTAGCCACCTCCGCACAGATCTTAGTGTCATCTGCAAAGAGGTTAATTTTGCCCCTTATCCCTTTTGATATGTCTGCTGTAAATATGTTAAATAGGACTGGTCCTAGTACCGACCCCTGTGGTACCCTGCTGGTTACCACCCTGAATGCTGAGAGCTCTTCCCCAACTACCACCCTCTGCTGCCTGCCCTGCAACCAGTTCTTTATATCCACCTGACCAGCTTCCTCCCTGCTCCCAGGCTACTTAACTTGCTGTTCAGCCTTCCGTGGGGCACGGAGTCAAATGCCTTACTGAAGTCCAGGTATAGGACATCAACTGCATGGCCCCTACCCAGTGACTTCGTCACCCAGTCAAAAAAGTCAGCAAGATTGGTCTGACATGATCTCCCAGACACAAACCCATGTTGCCTGTTGTCCTGTAAGCCATTCTTCTCCATGAAACACACCAGCCTTTCCTTGAGTATAGCCTCCATTAGCTTTCCCAAAATGACTTTAAGGCTTACTGGTCTGTAGTTCCCAGGTTTATCTCCAGGCACACTCTTATGGATTGACACCACATGTGCCATCCTCCAATCTCTGGGCGTGAATCTAGTATTCAGGAAAGTGTTGAACAAGTCTGCCAGTGGTCCTGCTGGGACCCCTGCCAGCTCCCTGAGTACCCTAGGATGCACTCTGTCCAGACCATGTGCCGTACCCACCCTTAGCGACCTTGGGCCCTCTAACACCCTTTCGACTGAGATCTCCACATCTGTCAACTACTCTCCCTCTGCCCCCATCCACCCTTCCCCTGAGGTATAGGCCCATCCTTCTCCCTGGTGAACACTGAGCAGAAGTACTCATTTGGTACTTTTGCCTGCTCTGCCCTTTAACTACCCACCCACCCTCCTTTCTAATCCTTACAATCTGGTCCTTGCACTTCCTCCTCTGCCCTATATACTTAAAGAAATCCTTGTCCCCGTCCTTGATCCCCTGCGCCAACCTTAGTTCTTTTAAAGCCTTGGCTGCCCTCACTACTTTGCTCACCTTCCTGGATTTCTTCACATATTCCTTCCTATCCTCTTTCCGCAGGATCTCTTATATTTTCTAAAGGCCTCTCTCTTTTCCCTCACCCGTTCCACTACCTCTCCATTCACCCAGGTAGGTCTCTTGTTCCTGGCCGTCTTGCTTTGGCACTTGGTGCAAGAGCTAGTGGCCTCTGCCAGACCCCTCTTTATGATGTTCCATTTCTGGATCCATGTCCAGGCTGATGTTGTCTAGGTGCCCTTTCAAAATTATTCCCATCCTGCCAAAGTCTACCCTCTTAAAATCCACCACTCTTGCTTTTGTATTGGCTACATCCTTCCCCAGGTTGAAGGAGAAGCACACTGTGCGGTGGTCACTTCCTGCTAGGGGGTCCTCCACCTCAGTGCCTTGGACTAGCTCTCCTTCTGTGAATACCAGCTCTAGAATGTTCCCCTCCCTGGTTGACTCCATCACCTTCTGTGAGAGGAAGCTTTCCTGGAAGACCTCCAGGAGGACCTGTTCTCTGGCACTTGAGGTGGCAGGGGTATTCTAATCCACCCCCAGCAGATTGAAGTCCCCAACTACCACTGTGTTGCTCTTACCGCTAAGCCTCTTGATTTGTTCTCACAGCTCCCTGTCCATTTCCATGCTTTGGGATGGTGGTCTATACAGCACCTCCAATCTCACCCTCCTACTCTTGGAGTGCTGTAGGTGAATCCATAAGGCTTCAGCCATGCCCTCCTCCCCTTCTTCCTTGTTGCATAATACCACCCTTAACATATATAGCTATCCCTCCCCCTTTCCCTTTGTCCCTGTCCCTTTGGTACAGTTTGTAACCAGGTATGCTAGATCCCAGTCCTGGTACTGGGTGTCCCATATTTCAGTGATGGCGGAAATGTCCACCTCCTCTTCTGCCATCAAAGCCTGCAGTTCTACTGTCTTATTGCCAAGGCTTCGTGCATTCAGTGAAACTACCCTTCACTGTAAGTTCTTCCCCTCTTTGCCTATACCTTCTTCCCTAACCCTTCCCCTTTTTGCCTTTTGCTTCTCCTCTTCCTGTCTGTCTATGGGAGGGAGCCTGGTGGTCTCCCTTGCCTGGTGGCTGAGTTTGCTGCCCACCCCCTGCCCCCCCAGTTTAAATTATGCTTTTCTGCATGAACTCCCACAGCTTTTTCCTTCAGGACCTCTGAGCCTTTCTTACTCAAGTGCAGCCTATCCAGTGCATACAGGTCCTGGTTCTCCCATGTGCTGCCCCATCTCTCCACCAGTCCATATTCCATGTCCTCACACCATGTCCTCAGCCATGTATTGAACTCTGAGATTCTTAGTTTCCTAGCCGTGCTAGCTATTGGTACTGGGAGAATCGCGGAGAACCTCATTGTCCTCCCTTTTCTGCACAACCTTCCTACTTCCTTAAATCTCTCCTGCACATCTTCCAACGTATATTTCCTTCCAGATTGTTAGTGCTCAGGTGCACCATGATATGAAGCTTTCCCTCTAGCCTCCCCACACACATCTTAACATGCTGCCTTACCTTTCTTGCTGTCATGCCTGGCATACACTCCACCCTGGCTCCTCTACCCTCCCATCTTACACCTTTTACTATTGAATCCCCCAGAATGATGACTCTCCCCTCTTTATCCTGCTCACCTCCCTAGTGCATCCCATTCCCCCGGACACACTCTTGTTCTTCAACCCAATTCCATCCTGAGGGCCCCTCTGCCTCCCTTGGTCCCTGCTGTACCCTTGCCCTAGACCCCCCTTGCTCTCCCCTTCTGCTGTCTGTATTAGCTATGTCCATGGCCCAGAGTATTCCGTGATTCCGCTGGTGTGGAAAACCGCAGAAATATCCATGGTTTTTGCCATCACCAGCGGAATTCGCGGCCGCCCGCGGAACAAACGTGCCCCCTCTGAAATGATAGTATGCCACGCTGGGAGCCCACCCCAGCGTGGCAAATGCTTCATTTGCAGATGGGGGTGCCCAAGCCCCCATCGGTTTCACTGCTCCCCCAAATGTTTCTGTGCCCGCGCTGAGGCCCACCCCAGCGTGGCAAAACTTCCTTTGCCAATGGGGTGCCCAATCCCTCGTAAACTTCATGACCCCAAGCTGCCTAGTGCTGCCATGCTGAGGCCACCCCAACATGACAAAATGCTTCATTTGCCGATGGGGGTGCCAATCCCGTTGGTTTCACTGCCCCCCAAATGTTTCTGTGCTACGCTGGGGCCCATCCCAGCGTGGCATACACCCCTTGCCAATGGGGGTGCCCAATCCCCTGTCGGCTTCATCGACCCCCCCAAGCTGCCTGGTGCCACGCTGGAAGCCCACCCCAGCATGGCAAAAGTCCCTCCTTGCGTGAGAATTCTGAAGAACTCCTTCCATCGGTGATTCTTTCGCCCCCCTCCCCAACTCGCACCCACCCTCTGCGTACCCACCTCCCACCCCCGTCAACCCATACTTACCTCTGGGCCCAGCGATGATCTTCTGTGGACCGGGAACGTCTGCACTCTTCAAAGCCGACCCATGAACTGAAGAAATGCGGTAGGCTGTATAATGGCATAAATGGATTTTTCAACTTGAGTGCATATCTCAGCCATTTTGAAATTTTTTCAGATTTTTCAACATGGGGTTTTGGGGCCATACCTGTGAACTGTGACACTGTTATTTCGTTAATTGGTCCCGAAAGGTGGTTCGCAGTCACTGCACAGAACCACCTTTCTGGAATGATTAACCAAATGACAGTGTCACAGTTCATGTGGTAGGCTCTAAACCCTATATTGAAATTTGGTAGAGTATTCCCAAGCGACTGTTTTACGATGCGTTGCGCAGTTCCTACGCACGCTCATAACTTCGAGCATTTTTAATATTTTCACTCCAGATTTTCAGTATTGCCATTTTACCACACCTCCTTATGAACAGTATAACTGTCATTTTTCACATTTCATCCAAAATGTGTTTTCGCACATGTAGCGCACAATGGCGCGTCGGTGCGCGAAATCAATGTTCTGGACAAATTAATAAAATCACAGTGATACCGTTCATTAGCAGAGGTCTTAAACTGGCTATGTTGAAAATTTGTGACAAAGCATGTAAAATGACTGTGTTATGAAAGTGCATTAATCGAATTTGGCAAAAAAAACAAAAAAAGGAAAAAAATTAAGGGTAAAAATGTGCCGCAGAATTGCAGCAGAAATTGGTGCTGAGCGCTGCAGAAGTTCTTTGGCAAATGAGAACCCTGCCGCAGAACTTTGCTCCGATGTGCAGCAGAAAAATCGGGGCCCTGGCTATGTCCTTGCCCCTACCATTCTCCACCTGCATCCCACTCCCCTTCTCGATTCAGGCCCTCTCTGCTCTGTATTAGTCCTCTCCTTGTCTCTAGCCACTAGTGCTTCCCCTGATCCTTTCTCTTCCTTTACTGTCAACTCTTTCCTCTCCCTCTCAGTACTCCTGTCCTGCCTGTGTTTCACACCCCTCCTTTCTGTACCCTTTCCTTGTCTCCCCACACTCCCCTGAGTCTTCTTACCCCCTTCTGCCACCCCTCCACTACCCCGTTACCCTCTCCTGAGCTGACCCTGCTCCTAGCCTCCCTACTAGTTCCTCTGCCAACACTATCCTGTTCCCCTGCTATCCCTGTGACTGGCCTACCCCCCATCATGCTGCTCCAGGTTTCCAGCACTGAAAACCTGTAGTTATCCCACCTCACTTTATCCTTAGCTTCCCCCTTCCCCTCCTTGTGACCTCGAACTCTGCTGTGCTCCCTTTCCCCTCTTTCCTCTTATCTTAACCTCCCTCCAACCCATGGCCTCCTGTCCCAACTGATCTTTAGTGGTTGCATGGCCTACCTTCTGAATAATCTTCCCTTGTAGCCCCGTTTGTTTGCATTTTGCATCTACTGTGTAGGTCCTTCCGTCCCTTGGCCCGTGCTGTTCCCCTCTGCTCCACCCACCCCACTTACTCAGCTCCCTTCTTAGCCTGTCAACCTTTTGCCCCATCTGTCTACACCATACAATCCCCTATCCTCCAAGCAATCCCCAGGAAGTTGGCTGCCCCACACCCATTGCATCCTACCACCTGTCCTTGCTCTCCTTCTGGTCTGCCACTGCCACCCATTCCCCACCCCTTTGCCCTTCTCCAAGCCCCCATCTCTCCATTTTTTCCTTATACTCACACCCTGGGCATCCCCCCACTATCAGCTCAACGTTGTAATTAGTGTTAAAGCATGTCTACATTACTGAAACAATGATGCACATAAAATGCAGTGGACACTCCTCCCTTTCCTGCAACCAAACAGGAAGCCTCATCCTTGGCACAGGTGGTCACACTATTAAGGTGGACTATCCTGGGGAGGTGGGATGGGGGGAGAGGAGGGTGGGAGAAGCCTTTCTTGCACCTGGAAATGTGTAAAAACAATCAGCCTACTGTGCCCCAACAGAACATCCACTTGGAAACATGTGGCAAGCAAGGAAGATTCAGCCAATTACAAACAGCCAGAAACTTACTATCAAAAGCAGCCTTGGGAAAGAGCAAGATTTGCGCGAACATGTTTAGCTGTATTTGGGGAAGGGAACAACTTTCAGCTGTGTACTGGCATCTGGTGCAATAAAAGTTTGTACTTTTTGCATATAACCTGACTGCAACGTGCTGTTTTTCCACCAGTGTGATGTGCAGCCGAGCTGCCACTTGTTTGTATCAAACTGAATCCCCTAGTCCTGCCCAAACAAAATGGGGAACATAGATGACGTCAACAGAGAGACAGACTCAGAGGCCTATCCACTTTTACCATTTCTGTGCTTAACTCTGGACTGGATTTAAAGCTGGGGTAGCCCTAGTGGCTGAGCCCTCTTCTGACTGTGGGTCCCATTATTCCCTTATACCTGTCCTACTCACATTTAACACCCATGCAGCCTTGACTTCAACCACCTCTTGGGCAGTCTACTCCATTCATTCAGCACCTGCTCTGTGAGGAACTTCCTCATGTCCATCCTGAATTCCCCCCATCTCCATCCATGTTCTCTAGTTACGGTGCCCTCGTTCCTTGTGAACAAGTCTTTATGGTCCATCTGGTTGATTCCATGCAAGAACCTGCATGTCTGAGTCACACAGTATCTCAGTACCCCACCTTTCATGTCATGCTTCCAGTGTATGCATGTTAAGGTCTGCCAGCCTTTCCTCATATGGCTTGTATATGCTAATGCAGCTGTCATGGACAATTACATTTCAATAACCATAAAATGGAGACCGCAGGAGTTACAGAGGATTGGCATGAACAGTGAAAACAAACTAAAGCAACACTTGTATCCCCAACAGCTACAGGAAAAGAGTTGTCTGTTGACGTGGAAACAGATAAAATTTACAAGATATGAGGGTATAGTTTTCCTTTACCATTGACAATACAGTCATATAGCAAGTACAGTATAACATGAAGATCTGTGTGCCTCATTTGGACAATGTGCTTAATATGTATCTTGCTGTAGAAATGTATGTGTATGTCTGATGTGCTTATAAATAAGTTTATTAGTTTATACTATGCTGTGTTATGGTAACATTTGATTGTATCTTGTGCCAAGTGGAGACACCATGTTAAATGAATCAAGGCGCCAGTGGTTTGCTACATCATCCCATTTAAACTTATACACTTTTATAGTAACAAGATTCAAATCCCCTACTTTGTCAATCTGTTAAGAAACAGCATGGCTACAAACATTTCTGCATGAGTTTCCAAATTTTACCAAGACCAAACCACAGCTGTAGTTATTATAAATGCGATTGAACAAAAAGACTGTTTTGGGAGAAATCTCCCAAAGGAATTTATTTCATATATTGGTTTGCAATTTTTGATCAGGAAAGTCACACTAAGTGTGACTGCTTGTTCAGGTGCGTCCTGTAGTGTGAGTTACATGGACTAGTTTTATTGAGAAGGGAGCACTGGCCATGGCAACAGAGAAACTCCCCTTCTCTCCAGTAGGGGCTCCCAGGCTGTCTGGTGTTTCAGTCCAGATTGCCACTGACCTTGGAGTTGAGAGCATGGCTGTTCTGGGTGCTAGGGAGCATTCCTCCTCTCCAGCGCCTGTTTCTTTTGAGGCTGCTTGTGACTGTGAAGTTCATTCCATGGATTTGCTATTTGAGCCCGAATTGCTTATTTGTACTATGAACACCTCCTCAACTCCCGCTGACTGTCCTGAACCACTGGATGCATTCCATTTGGAGGAATGGCATTTGTTGAACAACCTGGAAGACCATAAGAAACACTTATTGCTACTTACTGAGGAGGAGGAAATGGTTTACCATTAAAAACAGAGCTATTTGGTGACTGTTTCTTTTGTCCATTCTCGGCTATCTGATTCGCTTTACAATGAGCCTGATGCCGCTGCTCGTTTTTCTTGTGCTGCCCCTCGGGACACTTCAGGTTCTGTGCACCAGGATTTGCTGGGGGAACTCCTTCATTTCTCTGACTGGTGTGGATGCTCAGCCTGTGCATGTTACTGGTGTCTCCTTGGTTGGTTCCACCGCTGCTTCCATCCTCCTGTGCGATGACAGTTGCTCCCCGCCCCCCAACAACGCAGCTCGAGCTGGGTATTCCTTGTGTGGCTGCTCCTGTTCTTCCAGCTCCTTTTTCATTGCCTAATGAACTTTCTTCTGGAACTGCTGATTGAGCGGGTTTTCAGCTACCAGACTCTCCTGTGCTGCCATTTACTTCTCCTGCACCAGTGCCTGTTCCACTTCATCCAACTGTTTCCACCACGTATCTTGACGCAAGTACTCCGCTGACTCCCTCTGTTTTTTAAAAGATGACTTCCTCAGTACTTCCTGTTGTTCAGCCTCTGGACATTGCAGCCTTGGGCATTTATTCCTGTGCTCCTCAAGTCTCACCTGACCCTTCGCCATTGCTGGTATCACCTGCTCCAGCAACTCAGGCTGATATGGCCCTCCGCTTCCCTGACCCAGGAGGGGTGTCCATTGAATTTTCTCCTTTCTCATCTGCTGTGCCTTCTATTCCAAAGCCTGTGTCCCCCCTTCCTAGAGCATTTACATCTTCCATGGCTGCCCCCATGCCTACCTGGAGTCTGGACCAGGCCCTTCGGTGCACTGGCTGGATTTTGGGACCTGACAGTCATTCCTGGATCCCTGATCCAGCCCTGATGCCTGCATACCAGAGTGATTCCTGTAACTGACCCCATGCGGTTATTTCCATGCCCTAAGTGGCTTCCCCATCGGCTTTGGGACATTTGCAGAAATCTGCTGGGGGGCCCCTGCTATCCCCCCCCTGTCTGTTTCTGCCTCTGGTTCCCCCTCTGCTCCACAGCCTGGGGGATCGACTTCTATTTCATCATCTTCACTGCCTTCACCTGATAACCCCTTTAAGTTGTCTGATCTGTTTGCCGCCCAGCCTGCTCCGGCTACTAGGTACAATGCTGTCCACCTGAAGTACACTGGTGCAGATGACCTCCCTTCAGATTGTTCTTTCGTGGTTGAGCAACTTTTGAGGGTGTCTATGGGATTTGGGACATTTTTGCAATTATTTATACTTCTGTATCCGTCCTGTATGATGTTAGCTTTCAGCTCCATTTCGCTCTGGATCTCTTTTGGACCAAATATAACTTACTGAGATACTCTGAACTCTGGTTACCCTTCCAGGCTATTCCTTTTACAAGACCTGCTACTCGTACAATGATGGTGATGTTTCAGAATGAGGGGGTGGATGTCAGCAATGTCACTCACTGGCTTTGCCAGCATTGTGAGGTTCTGGGTCATCTGGACTCTATTTTGGATCAGTATGGCATTTGGACCAGTGGTGGGAAATTTAAGGCTCAGCTGTGAGCATCAGATTCTGGGCTTGCTCATATTCCCAAATCCCAACAGTTTCTTTCTTGGTTGTGATAGGGGAGTGTGCTTTTACTCCAGCCAACCCAAGGCTTATTTCAAGTGTAATTCACTTTCACATCTGAATAATGTGTGCGATCAACGCCTCTGTAGCCTTTGTCTGGAACATGGACATATTGTTGCTCAGTGTCCTAACAAAGTAAAGCGACCAATTTATGCGACTTTGAAGGTCATTCCTTCCATTGTTGCCCCTGAGTGGCTCACAACAGGACAGATCCACCCTGGCAGGATGCTTCCTTCCAAGCTGCTGCTCCTTCCATTGTTGGAAATCCTTTGGGTGATCATTCTCTGGTTCTTCTGGATGATTCTTCCCTGCAGCCCTCTTCTGACCAGCCTGAGAAGGATGCTCCAACATCAACTCCTCTTTCTTCACTTCCTGTGCCTGAGTTATATGCTACTTCTCAATTATGCTTGCCTTCCCCTTCTCATTCAGTGAGCCTTGCTCCATTGGATTCTTCAGTACCTTCAGCAGCTTCATCTATGCCTCCTCCGCCTTCCTTTACTGAGGTGCCCCGCAGATGGTCTCTACAGAACAAGTCTCATCCTGTTCCTCTTCCCCTCATATCCATTGGCTGCCTGCCTCTCAGAAACAGATTTAGCCCTATTGCTTCTTCCTCAACTTGGGGTGATAACTGAGGTGCATTTTGAATCAGATGCTTCTTCTGTGATGTCCATTGGGCCTGTGGATTTCTCAGACATGGAAGACAACACTTTTAGGTTGACAAAACCCCGGAAGCATAAGGATGGTCCCACTTCAGGGCCCAAAACTAAACCCAAGAAGAAACACACACAATCTCCTTGAGCCCTTGTGAGGCAGGTTTCCTTCCTCTGACCTTCTTCTGTCCTTTTTTTCTGCATGAAGGTGGTTACTGTCAATGTGAATAGCATATGCAACCTGCTTAGGAGAAAGGTTACATTTTGCATCCTTCAGGATTCCCATGCTGATCTGATTTTTTTACAGGATACTAGATTGCATACTCTGTCAGACATTGCCACCATGCAAAGGCTTTGGATTTCAGGCATTTCTTATTTTTCTTCTGGAGTGGATTCATGCTCCAGGGTTGTGATTTTGTTTCATTATCTTTCTCCCACTGTGTTGAGAGTGCTGGATGTTCAACCAGGTCGGGCCTTAATGCTTGATTGTATCATCGAAACAAACTGCTTATCGCTTGATTAACATTTATGCCTCCCAATCTAAATTTGAGCAGGTTTCTCTGTTTCAGTCCTTATAGCCATATTTGTGTGCTTCCTGGGTTGTTATTTTTGGGGGTGATTTTAACTGTCCCATACAGCTTCGGCACAGGGTTAACATGTCGCATGGCAGAATGCCGTGTGACTTAATCGTGTTGCGCAATTTCTTAATTTCTTTAGAACCCCCACACCCCCTGTTATGAGGGGCTGTGCTCCCGGACCCCCCCACTAAGGATTCTAACTCTGGGGGGTCTAACATAGAGAGCGCACTGGTCCGGGGTTTGTGCATAATGCTGTACGCTATTAAGCGTACAGCATTATGACCCGGTACGTACATCTTTGTGATCGAGGGGCTGAGACGTCCAAGTTATTTTGTGATTCGATCTATTTACAGGATGTTTGTTGTCAGTCCCACCTGGTTGATGCGTTTCATGCTCTGTATCTTGTGGGTGGTTTTACTTACTACAGGGCACACTTTGCCACGCGTATTGATTATTTTTTTTTGTTTCTCAGGTATGTACCATTGCAGCTGCTTCTACCACTCCAGTACTCCAGTAGAAACCACGGATCATTGTTTATTGAGCTACACTATTTTGGTAAGGTCAACTTTTCCGACTGGAAAGTCTTCCTGGCAAATGGATAATGTCATCCTGTTGGACTCTTCCTTTCAGAGTGCACTTTCTTCTCTTTTATGGGCCTGTACAACTGTCCAGGATCTTTACATCGATGTGTCCCTTTGGTGGGACCATACTAAGCTTGTGATTGATACTCTAGCAAGGCGATGCTTGAGGTTTATTGTTTATTTAGATCTAGGATTACAATTACCTTTGAGCCAAGACTCTTTTACAAAGGTCCCACATCAGGAGAGTACATACATGTTAAACAAAGGCATACAACACTAAAGAGAGCATGCAACCATATTCATCAGTTCAGGTACGGCATCATGGTAAATAGGATACATGAATAACACATACAAGGAATCATTTCAGAAACCTAGAAGAAATCAGGGAGGAAGGGTGAGAGGATAGGGAGGTGGCAGCCGAAAAAGAGACTAGAGCAGCTCACGGCATTGTCAAAGAACATCAGAGGGGGGTGGTTGATCTCAATGGGGAAGGGGAAAGTTAGGGGTGGCAGTCACATGAGCTGGAGGCCATGTGATGATGATGGAGGCTTGATTTGAATATGCCCAGTGAGGAGGTGGAGGTGATGTGAGTGCTGAGGGCTTTCATCCAGCTGGGTGCACGGTGTGCAAAGGATCTTTGGCCCAGAGTGGCGTGGCATCAAGGGACCTGTAGAAGCTGACGTTCAGACCCTCTGGTGTTATGAGGATTAGTGTTTGGGCACAGGAGAGCTTGGACACTAGGTGGAGTAAGGCCCAAAGTAGTTTTCTTCGCCATCAAGCAGGTAAGGTACTTTATACGGTTAGCGAGTTGAAGCCATCCCGTTTGAGCATAAAGCTCACATGTATGTGTGAGTCGGTGGGATCCAGTAAGCAGTCGACAGGCCTTGTTTAGGGAGGTTGTTATGCACCTGAGGGTGTAGTAGAGGCAGAGCCATAGATTATGAGGCCTTAGTCTATGACAGAGACCACAGAGCTCTAGATAGCAATCTTCAGTGCTGCCTGGGTAAGATGCTGTCTATTTCAGTAGAGAATGCCAATGCATGAGTTTACCACTCTGGCAACACTATCAATGTGAGTCCCATAAGACAGGCAAGGGTCAAGTGAGATTCCAAGGTTTTTAAAAGATGACACTTGTTCGAGGGTATTACCAGCGCTTGTATTGATATCAAGGGGGTATCACCTGTGTTTGTTTTGTGAGCTGCAGAAAAGCATAGATTTAGTCTTTTTGTGGTTTAGAACCAGTTTATGTTTTGTGAACCAGTTTTCAACAGCAGAGAAAGCAAGTTGTAGGTTGTGAAGTAAGGGTTGTGGGTCCTTATGGGGGGTGAGAAGTACAGTGTCATCGGCATAGAGGATAATTTGTTCTGGGCAGGATAGTGGAAGGGAGTTCAGGAAAAGGCTGAAAGGTAGTGGTCCCAGTATGAATCCCTGAGGGATGCCTGAGTGAACAGGTTTGGAGTCAGAGAGTACTCCTAAGATTTTTACTCTTTGTAAGCGCTGGTCCAGGTAGCTGTTAAACCATGCAGTGGTGTCCTGGGAGAGCCCGGCATTCAACAGCTGTTTGGTAAGCAGGCCATGGTGAACAGTGTTAAATGCCTTAGTCAAGTTGATGAATACGGCTCCAGTTAGATGGCCTTTGTCCAACGAGTTGTGAAGGACTCCAGTGAATTCCAGGAGGGCTGTTGATGTGCTGTGCCCTTGCCTGAACCTGTGTTGCTGTGCACATAGGATGTTATATTTGTCCAGGTAGTCTTTAAGCTGGTCAGCAACAATGCGCTCAAGGGCCTTGGAGGGGGGTAATATAGAGATCGGCCGGTAGTTCCCCTGTATGGACTTGTTGCTGCTTTTAAAGACCGGAGTGACAATAGCAGGTTTCCATTTGCTTGGGAACTGACTGAGGCTGAGGGAGAGGTTGAAGATTCTGGTAAATGGGCGCAATACCTCTTCAAGGGTGAGGGATAGCAGTTTAAGCTCCAGTGAATCACCACTGGCTCCAGACTTGGAGATAGCCTTTGTTATGTATTTGCAGACATCATTCACCTTGACTTTTTTGAAGTGGAACGGCAGATGATTTGAGGTAGTAGGTAGGGAATTTGGAGCAGGGGAGTCAATTTCGGAGAAAAAGTCCGGGGGGAGAACAGCACTAAGGTCGGTGAAGGCTGCATTGAAAGTATTGGCAATGACCTTCGGGTCGAGGGTGGTGGCTCCTTCAACCACCAGTAGGGTTGGGGAGAATTTGGACTGCTTCCCTGTGACTTCCCTAATATTGTCCCAAAAAGCTCTCCCATCTCCCCATGTGTTGGTGAGGGCTTCCTTGTAGTAGTAGTAGTAGTAGTAAAAATGTTTATTTTTATACAGGATAGCAAATTTTAGGTCATAGACCTATTTTCAAAGTTGTCCTATGTCAAGAACAAATTACATTCAATATAACATACAAAAATTCAGACTACATAAAACAACTAATAAATAAGTTTTGACATTATACAAGACAAAAATCTTCCATCAGACCAACAACTAACACATTTATCCACATTTTAAAAACAAGTACATTTATCATAAAATACAGTGCTCAATCGTAATTTAAACTGGGATAGTTTCATTGCTTTCCTTAATTCAGGGGGAATATTATTCCAAATATTTGCAGTCTGAGCCTCAAGTGTCATAGTACCATATCTTGTATTAGTTTTTGGAAAAGTGTAACCTCTATGCTTTACATCCCTTAAAAGATATGGATAATATTTACTAACAGAAGGCAATTCCATGTTTCCATCAATCATCTCATTTATTATTTTATAGATAAATACTGAATATTGTTTTTTAAATCGTACTGATAAACTGTCCCAGTTTATGCAATGATGAGTATTATAGCTACAGTTCAGGACACATCTTGCCAATCGATTATATGGATAACTAATTTATTTAAATGTGTTTGACCCGCAAAATTATACACCATATTTCTATATTCTAATACAGGCATTATTAAATGATTTGCAATTAACCTCCAGGTTTGTAGGTTTAATATCTTTGAAGACCTACGTAGTGCCCCCATCTTATTATTAATTTTCTTTATTGTATTATTAATATGAGTTGAGAAAGATAAAGTATAATCAATCTCTACACCTAAATATTTATATTGATCTGTGATTATCAATTTTTTTCCCATTCCTCATTAGTATTTCCCTATTTCTGATCTGTTTTTTATTAACCTTTGTTTTTTTATTGAAAAACATAATCTGAGTTTTTTTTATCACTTATCACTAATTTAGAGCTGGAAAACCAATCCTGTAGAACATCAAAATCCATCTGTAATTTAACCATCATTTCATTTTGAGATTTGGCTGATGCTGAAAGTACTGTATCATCTGCATACAACCTGATTTGTGTATTATTTATTTTGGTAGGTAATTCATTAACATATAACAAAAACAATAATGGCCCCAAAACTGAACCTTGAAGGACACCTCTTGGTATACTACATACTTCAGAAAATTGACCATTTATTACTACTTGCTGTTTTCTTTGACTCAAATATGATTTAAACCATAATAATGACCTAGGGGCTATACCAGTCCTCTCCATCGTGTCATACAATAAATGGTGGTCGAACAAATCAAAGGCTTTGGGCAGGTCAACAAACACTGCACCCGTGGACTCTCCCTTATCCAAGGCCACTGTTACTTTATCAACAAAGTCCACGAGTGCAGTGCAAGTTGAATAACCTGCCCTAAAGCCATGTTGGTATTTAGTCAGTTTTGAATATTTTTCTAAGTAACTATACAACTGGCCAAACACCATTTGTTCCATTAACTTAGAGAGGATGGAGAGGATTGCTATTGGTCTATAGTTTGAGGGGTCATTTGAATCCCCCCCTTTAAATATAGGTACTATTTTGGCTATTTTCCAGATAGAGGGAAAAACATTTTCCATCAAACTTTGATTAAATAAATCAGTCAGTATTGGTGATAAGACTTCAACTGCATCTTTAATAAATTTCCCTTCAATATTGTCCATACCATATGATTTATTTTTATTTAATTTTAAGATCTCCCACCTAACTTCCAAGATTTTTATTTTTTTAAATAAAAATGAGGACAATTTTCATTATTAGTTTCTTTATTTACTAAATCTGTTTGTACTTGTGAACCAGCTGGGATGGTAATATCAGGCAATGTTAAGAAATATTTATTCAACAACTGGACTGTTTTCTTTGAGTCAAGGAGCTCACCCTTATTATTAGACATTTTTATACAAGACTTAACTCTCAAAGGGTTTTCCAATTCTTTTATCATATTCCAATATTGTTTAGGATCATGAGTTGCCTCAATTTTAATGTTGTAAAATTTTTTTCTTGCAGATCTAATTAACCTTTTGCATTCATTTTGCTTAATTTTGAAATTAACCCAGTCTTCCTCCCTTTTTGTTTTATTAGCTCTTTTCCAGATTCTATCTCTGATACAAATTTTCTTTTTCAAATATTCGTTTATCCATGGAAGATGCTTTTTCTTTATTTTAGTTTTTTTAAATGGTGCATGCCTATTACAGGCCTCTAAATAAGTTTTTGAAAATTCTTCAACCTCCAAATTTACGTCTGGAATTAAATTTAATCTTTTTTTTTTATTTAGTTGTTTTTAACCAGGTATAGCACACTAAGCTGAAAGCTTTTTTACAGGAGCGACCTGGGAGCATAAGGAGGTTAAGTGACTTGCTCAGGGTCACACAGTATGCAAGTGGAAGCTGTGGGATTCAAACCCAGGTCTGGTCTGCTGGATGTCACCAGATTTGCAGCTCAGAGCCTTAGACCACTGCGCTATACTGCCTCCTATCTTCCCCACTCTATACAATTTAAATCATAAACAAAATTGTTTGTGTCATAGTTCTTAAAGTTTCTTTTTAGGGTAATCTTTTCTTCCTCAATTATTTGATTTAAATCTTTTACAACACAATATACTGGATTATGATACCTCAAATTTGGAGCTAAAATCAAAAATTTTTTGACATGAAAGCTCCTAGAGAGAAAAATCAAGTCCAAAATACTTACCTGACTTTTAACCCCACTTTTCCTAGTACTTTGATTTATTATTTGATTGACATTTAATATCTCAAAACGTTGTTCCAATTGTAATCCCCTTGGCTTGCCCCAAGCAGCGTTGAAATCACCAGTTAGTATTAAATCTTTACCATTGGGCACTAATGCTAATTTAGATGCCAATAATTCAAACTTGGTAGTATTTACTTTTGGAGGGGAATATACTACACTAATTAAGAGCTGCAATCTTTCAAATTTAACACAAAGACATCCAATTCCCTCTAAATTACCCTGAAAAACAACTTCTCCCAAACCCAGTTTCTCTGTGATATATAAAAGAACTCCATCACCCCTCTTTCCCCTATCTAACCTAAAAAGATTATAACCATCCATTAATATTTCCTTATCCTGTATGTTTTGAGATAACCATGTTTCAGTTAATCCTATCACATCTGGTTCATAACTTTTAGTCCATATTTGAAATTCATGCATCTTGTTTATAACACTTCTTCTGTTTTCAAGTGAAATTTTAAAATTTTGTTTATTGACTCCTTTGGGGCCGGGATTTATCTCCACATCACCTTCAAGCAGTATTACTATACTACAAACAAATGGTGTAGTTAATTTTAAGTGGGATTTTCTAGGTGAAAAACATTGGATTCTAACCTGATTAAATAATCTCCACTGCCTAGAGAATCCATTTCTTCTGGTTCTATGAATAAGTTCTGAACCCGACGACATAAATAAATGCCACAACATATTTTTCTCTTGCAGCCTTGCAGGTGATGGAGTGACCCCCCCCGATCCCAACAGTCAATCTTCTTCCATTGATTAATAGTATCACAATTTGGACACAGTACATTACATATTTCTGCATGGTTAATAATTAAAACAATTGAAATTCAGTATAACACTCACCAAGCTTGGACATTTAAATCTGAGTGAGAGTTTGAATATTTAGTTACTACAAATAGTTCTCAATCTATAAATCCAAACTTCAAGCTAAAGAACTCAGCCCTTCACTAAACCTACAAACAAATGTTTTGATGCCGAGTGGTAGGGTTGTCAGAACTAGTTCGTCAAAGATTCGAACCCTCCTTGAAACCTGATGTTCGAGTTCTAACTTAGAACTTGAACACTAAAAGGTTTGCAAAAGGGTTCGAATCTGAGTCCCAGTGTGTGTGTGGAGAGGAGGGAGGATGAGGCACGTTCCAGCAGGCAGCCCCGAAGGGGGGGTGTAGGGGTATGTGTGGGGACTGGAGGAGGCATGTCCCGACTCCCAGGCAGCAGCAGGCAAGTGGCAGCCCTGATGTGGTGGGGGGGTGCTGCAGCAGCAGCAGTGTTGTTGGGGGGGTTGAACTTATTTGCCATCTACTGCGAGTTGTCTGTTTGCACTTGTGTAATGTACTTACGTATGTACGCTCAAGTGAAGTCATCCTCCTCACCACCTGACCAATACTATGTGGTCAGGTGGGGGTTGAGTAAGCTGCGTGAGCTGCGGGATCTGTGGGGGTATTTATAGGCAGATGCAAGCCGAGACAGAGCGCCATTTGCTGAGGATTCTGAGGCAGCAGCAGCCTACTTAACTGTAGAAGCAAGACGGTTAGCGTACCGCTACTCTACTACTGCAGCCAGGCATTCTGTTGCCGATACATTATACTTATAGGCCAGGGCCCAGGTCGGTGTGGCTGCAATCGGACTGCAGCGAGCACTTGCTAGTTGCTGCAGTGCTACTTAAAAAATTCCATCATCCATTTTCCTGTGAGACTGAGAACGAGAGAAAGGCTGAAAAAAAGGCTCAAAATCGGGTGTGAGTGGGACTAGGGGGAGGTTCAGGACAGGTGGAGGGATTAATCAAGAATTGGGAAGGGATTGGGGAATAGGGAGGGATCAAGACCGAGATCAATCAATATCAGGAGGACTCAGGAGAGAGAATAAAAAAAATAAGAAGAAGTGAAGAACCTTTGTTAAATGTGATTGTGATTATTTGAAACTGCAGCACTGCACAGTGGTGCACACTCAGCAGCTGCCAGCAACAAGCATATAACAAGGGGGGCCAAAAAAGGCAAATAAATCTGTACCCTACCCAGCGTAGTGTGTGTCACAGAGAGAAGCCCAGTGGCCAGTTGTGTGGTGGCATTAACCTTACATGACAGAAGCGTAGAAATATAATTCTCATTCCCTGAGTTGTTGGTTATGTATATGACTCTGTCTCCTGTGGTCATCCCATCACCCTGCTGCTGTGTGCCCCTTGACTGCACTGTACCCTACCCAGTGTGTGTTACAGAGAGAAGCCCAGTGGCCAGTTGTGTGGTGGCATTAACCTTACATGACAGAAATGTAGAAATATAATTCTCATTCCCTGGGTTGTGTATGTGACTCCGTCTCCTGTGGTCAGCCCATCACCCTGCTGCTGTGTGCCCCTTGACTGCACTGTACCCTACCCAGTGTGTGTTACAGAGAGAAGCCCAGTGGCCAGTTGTGTGGTGGCATTAACCTTACATGACAGAAGCGTAGAAATATAATTCTCATTCCCTGGGTTGTGTATGTGACTCCATCTCCTGTAGTCAGCCCATCACCCTGCTGCTGTGTGCCCCTTGACTGCACTGTACCCTACCCAGTGTGTGTTACAGAGAGAAGCCCAGTGGCCAATTGTGTGGTGGCATTAACCTTACATGACAGAAATGTAGAAATATAATTCTCATTCCCTGGGTTGTGTATGTGACTCCATCTCCTGTGGTCAGCCCATCACCCTGCTGCTGTGTGCCCCTTGACTGCTATGTGTATGCCTATGCCCAGTAGCCCAATCATTCTGTAACCCTTGAACCTGGGATCCTTTAGTTGCAAACCATCATATTCTTTAATTACTTTCAGTCTACTGCATCACAGTGTCGCACAACCAAAATAACATTTTGGAGTTGTAGCCAGCGATCACAGATCACATTGCTTTCTTACACAGGAATTGTTTGGGTGTGGGTGTGTTTACCGCAGTATACTGGTAGTACTGGTACTGTCTGTTATGGCTGACACCAACATAGATGAAGCATCTGGTGATGGTGTTGGAGTAGGTGTTGGTGGTAGTGGTAATCCTGGTGCTAGCAGAAATAACCAAAATGCTTCATGTGATAAAAATTCAAGAAACAGCAAAAGAGCAACAGTGAAGTGTGGTAAAGGGGGACCTTTTAAGAAAACCTGTACAGCTGCTGGGCTCACACGGAGAGGCACCATAAGGTATGCCATTCATGCTGTTAAGATCCCTGTGACTAGCAGCAATAATGCAAGTGACAGTGAGTCCCTCTCTGACTCAGACAGTAGCTCTTTGTCTCAGTCCGACACTGTTGCATCTCGCGATGAATCATTACTTCCTCAACAAAGTGAAATGAGCAAGTCTGCTGACAATGAATCAGGTAGTGCACTTGCAAATACATCCAGCACTGTTGGCAATGAAAGGACATATCCATTGAATCCACCACTTCTGTGTTGGCCAGCAATGAAAATCCATCAGAGTCTTCTGCCCACTCTTCTAGCACCAAGGAGCATGTCCCGGGTTCTGATAGGACAGGTGAAAAGACACAAACAGTCTTTAGTTATCTTCCTAGCACTCGAACAAAATCTGTCACATCTGAGGTGTGGAATTATTTCTCTGTCAGTAAAACTGATCCATGCAGAGCAATTTGTTCCCTGTGTAAACAGAGTGTAAGCCGTGGTAAAGTTGTGTCATGCCTTCGCACTACAGCTCTTAAACGCCATCTGAAAAAGCATTCAGTTTTGCTTGATCATCCAAAACCCATGTCCTCCATCTTCCAGACCGCACGTGAGAAGGGTCAAGAATCTTAAATGGATACTGAATTGTCTGAACTTGATGTGGGCAGAACCACTGCCAGCCCTAGGATCACTGTTACCACCAATGCCAGCACCATTAGTACCAGTTGCACATCCAGTGATGGCACTGAATGTATAAATCCTAGTCCACCATCTCTGCGTCCATCTGCCCATCGAAGCACAGTGTATAATAAACCAGCAGGGACGTGTTGTAAACAGCTAACACTGTCTCAGGCATTTGAAAGGAAGAATACCTTTACTAGAAATCATTCAAAGACCCTTCATCTTAATCACCGAATTGGTGAACTGTTAGCCAGAGCCCTTCTCCCATACTCTTTGGTAGATCATGAGGATTTTAGGAGCTCATGATATTAGCAGAGCCTCGTTACAATGTTCCTCATCGAAGGTACTTTTCCTATGTTAAATACAAACATTTATCAGGCTTTAAAAGCGACAGTGATGCTTGCACTTAAAACTGCGGAGGGTGGGGTTATTCATGTCACAACAGATATGTGGACCAGCACTCAAAACATAAATTACATGTCCCTTACCGCTCATTGGGTCACGTTTTCTTGTGCTTCTTCAAAAACAAAGACACCACAAAAGATGGCGCTGCTGCATATAAAGAAGTTTGAGGCAAAGTCATACTGCTGCAAACATCTTGCAGGAACTAAATGACCTCCTTGACGAATGGGTTTATTCTCAGGTCTAAAATGTGGCTTCATAGTAAGTGACAATGGAGCCAACATCTTGAAAGCAGTACAGGATGGAGGATTTCTGCATATTTCTTGCTTTGCACATTGCTTACATCTTATTGTCAGGATTTCTCAGCAATGAAACACAAGTGGATGGTATGATTGCTGTTTGCAAAAATTGTGACTCACTTTTCACATTCAACCAAGGCTATATGGACATTGTCCGAACTGCAAAAACACAAGCTGCCCCAGCAAAAGCTGATTCAAAATGTTTCCACTCATTGGAACTCAACGCTTTATATGCTGCAGCGCCTCTTGGAGCATAAGCAAGCTGTACATGAGTATTGCTCCAGTTACATTATTGGAGATGGCATTATGCTGTCTGTGTTGCAGTGGAAATTAATGGAGACAGTGTGCTGCATCCTAGCTCCTTTTGAGACAGCTACAAGGGACATGTCTTCTGAAGGCGCATCTGTGAGTCAGGTTATCCCACTCATAATGCTCATTTCACATCATCTTAGTGTTCTAAATCTACAAATAGAAAAAGACAGATCTGAAGTGCAGACAACATGTCGCCTGTATCATGGGAATCTCGTAAAGAGAATGAGTGAGCGCTTCAAAACCAATGACAAATTAGTTGCAATGATGAAATCAAAACACTACATCCTTGCAACTCTCTTAGATCCCAGGTTCAAGGCTATACATCTTCCAAAAACAGATGATATAGAGCAGTACAAATGTCTGTTGCTAGATGAGCTGCAGCACTCACAGGAGTCAAACACAGACACGCACAGTACCCTCAGGTTGTCATCATCACAACATGCAGGTTCATCTTCACAAAGGGATACAGAACTGTAAAAGTCACCAAACATTAACAGTAGTTGTTCCACAACTGCCACTTCTTCAACCCTTAGTAGCAAGCTAAATCTGTGGCAAAACCTTTCCCAAATTGCTGCCATACCAGCTTCTGCTGATTCCTCTTCTGAGCGGTCTCTGTCCATCATGGTAGACAGTTACCTGCAAGAACTGCCTATTCCTATTGATGCATGCCCTTTGAATACTGGATATCAAAAAGTCAATTTGGACAGAGCTGTATGATGAAGCCTGTAAATATCTTGGTTGTCCTGCAACAAGTGTCTCTTCAGAATGCATGTTTAGTATAGCTGGTAATATTATTGGACACCAGAAATAGGTTGCTGCCAGAAAATGTACACACGTTAACTTTTATTAAAGTTAATAAGTCAAAGATTTTTGTATCCCTACAAGAGTATACAAACTGATAATGAAGTGATTGATGCTGTGGATGTTGATGGTGATGACAACTCAGATGGTGGTGGCTGGTAAATACTGTGTGGAACAGAGTCTCTCTGCACCAAAAAGGAAACTTTTACAGACTGTGATGACTTTGGTTGTCTCTCTCCTTTCTCGATCTACTACCTTGGACTATATACCCCCAAAACTTTCACCATTTCATGGCAAACTGCTTTGTAGCTAGGGTCTAAACTAAAGTCAACAAGTTTTATATACAGGGCAATTTTAACATCAGTGGGAACAGGCCCAAATTTGGCATAAAAGGGACACTATCACGTCAATCCTTTCTGTATCATATTATTTATAATTAAAGTGCAAACATATATTTTTGGAATTACCTTCTGTGACTTTGTGGTGCATCAGTATGGGCTGGGACCGGGGAGGGTCTATTTTTCAATTTTAAAGAGGACAAAAAATTAGTTCTAATTGGTAGCTGTTTATTATTTTTTCAATTACAGAAATGTTAGCCATAAACCAAAAATGGATGCTAGTACATGGATGAGGGTTGTGGGTTGGTTTTAACATGGGTGTAAGGGTAGTATGGGTGATACTGCACAGATGAGGGTGGTGGAAGAAAAGTGGAATGGATGATGGGGTGAAAGGTGGGTGTTGTTTTAGTCCTTTAATTTACAGATTCGTGGATCGGGTTGGGGATGGAGAGAAAAAAATGATGACAGACTGAACTCATTGTGTATATATAATATATATATATATATATATATTTTTTTTTTTTTATTAAATACATTGCAAACTGCTGCCACTCTAGCACAATTGTCCTGTCCCTTTAAAAAGAATAAAGGAATCAGAAATAAAAGAAAATCTGCATCAGCAGTTTTCACAGAATGACCTATCATAAAGTGTTTTGCTTTACAAGTAGTGATAATTTGATACATAATGGGGTTGACAGACGCTGTCCTTAAACATCACATGCCAACTGCTGCAGCTACATTAAATGTTCCTTAAGTTAGTATGTGGTGAGGAAACCACTTTTTTATTTATGTGACTGAGATACAGATTTTATTGAAGTATCAGCTGCACAAATGCATCATCTTAGAAAGTTGTATGTATTACTTCAATTTGCCAACAAAAATGTTGGTATATGTATGCATTATCTTAGAAAATTGCATGCATTTTTTGCCAGCAACAATGACTGGCATATTTTTTTTATTCAAATGTCTTGACTGACTACGTTATGACATAATATGTTTTGCAACAGTTCCACATGCTACTGCTGTAGTACCTTGGCTTGACTTTGTTATAAAAGCTTTCTTTTAAACATAGCAACTTTTGAGTTACTCATTTAAAACAGAAAGCAGCAAATAGCTGAGATTAGGTAATATCAGTTATTTTTTCTCATAATTCATGACGATGAGTATATATAACTGACTACATAAATGGCTAATGTGCCTCTTTCTTTCACTAAGGAACTATGATGCAGCTGCAGCAGGAAAACTTTTAACATATGGGTGGGTGGGTGGGCCTGTTACGTATTAAGTTGCTGGCTTTAGCAAACAGAAGAAACCATAGATAAACCTAGTTGTATTCCTATCAATGTCACACATGATAATTTCTCTCCCCCTTATATTGAACAGTTTTTCCTTTACATGTATTTTATTACTATCTTCATTACTGGCAGCACAATAACAAAATAGGGTTCGAGTTCTAAAAAGTTCTAAAAAAGATTAGAACCCTAGAACTTTTTCAAAAGTTCTAGACTAGAACTAGAACCCAGAACTTCAGAGGGTTCTGACAACCCTACCGAGTGGTGCTCGCGCCACTCACGCTCACATGGTAGCTGCAAGCACCCTTTTATGCTGACTGCCCCTCCTCTGCTGCAAAGAGCACAAGCTCCCGGTCCACGCCCCTCTCACTGGCTGCCAGTTTAGCTTCTACAGCTGATTCAAGTTCTTAATTGCAGGGGGAGCCTTGGCACAAAGATGTTTCAAGTCCAGCACAAAACAGCTTCTCACATAATGATGTAAAGTCCAGCAAAAACAGCTTCTCTCACACACAGAGTAAAACTTTTTTGAAGGCAGAATGTGGTGAATGAAAAAAAGTCAGGTACCTTTTAAACAGTAACTGCAAGCACCCTTTTATGCTGACTGCCCCTCTGCCACTGCAAAGAGCACAAGCTCCTGGTCCACGCCCCTCTCACTGGCTGCTGGTTTAGCTTCTATAGCTGATTCAAGTTCTTAATTGCAGGGGGAGCCTTGGCACAAAGATGTTTCAAGTCTAGCACAAAAGTAGTAGGTACTCTTCGGCTGTCGTATTTGTTTTGTGCAGTTGTTGCGAGTCTGTTTGTAGTTTTGAATGTCTAGTTGAGCACCTGTGGCCCTAGCTATTGCCCAGAGGTGGTCCCTTGATTTTAACTGAGCCAGTAGCTCAGCCGTGAGCCAGGGATTGAAGAGTGCCTTGAATTTGAGCTTTTTTACTGGGGTGTAGGAGTCACAGGCAGCGTTGAATGTGGTGATGAAATAATCAAGGGCTGAGTCAACATCCAGTGCATTGTATATGGGAGACCAGTCTTGCTGACTAAGACAGGATTTGAGATGGGTGAATTGGCCACGGGGTAGGACTCTGCTGGAAATGGTTTTAGGAGGAGGCTTACAAAACTTCTTTGACCAGTTGCAGATGACAGGGGAATGGTCACTGAGGGAATCTGGGAGGACAGTGGTGTTGTTGATATGGATTGGGTGGCTGGCAAGAACCCAGTCCAGAAGAGTGCTGGTACCTGGCTTGTAGTTCTTCCTTATGGGGGAATCAACCATCTGTGTTGGGTTAGCTGAAGAGATAGCATCCTTGTGGGTTCCTACATCAGGTGCAAGCCAGTTGATATTAAAATCGCCAAGGAGGAGGATCTCAGATCTGGGAGGTTGGGATCTTACAAAGTCCAGGACTGCACAGAGACCAATCCCTTGGTTTTTTGGTGGGATGTAGACTGAGACTACAGTGAGCACTTTATTTTGGGCCCCAAGAAGTAGTTTGATAGATAGCAATTGCACAGAAAAGTCAGAAGGGGTAGTAGAGATGGGGTGACAGATGATGTTGTCTTTGATGTAAATTGCACCCCTCCCCTGTTTTTGTCCTCCTATCAAGTCTGAAAATGTTATAGCCTTGGTATTACTTGGTATGAAAGAACAGAAGAAGGCCAGAGTGAATCGAGACTGTTCCCCACACTATGTGGGACATTATTTATCTATTATCCCTCAACAAAACATCTAATTTGTTTTTAAAGACAGTGGCACTAGTTGCCTCTGCCAATTCTTGTGGCAAGGTGTTCCATACAATGGATGCTCTTATTGGAAAAAAGTTTCCCCCTTTGCTGGTTTTATAAATTTTTACTTCAAGCTGTTTATTATGCAGTCTCTGAACATGTCTCCTTTTGGAGAGTGTTAGACCACATTTTTCCATTAAATCTGTTGAATTTATTAAATTAAAAACCATAAGCATATCACCTCTTAATCTTCTAGTTTGAAGAGAGAAGAGACCAGTAGCTTTTAATCTGTTCTGATAATCCAAGTTTGTTAATCTTGGAATCATTCTAGTTACTCTCCTTTGAACCTGTTCAAGAATTGCTATGTCTTATTTTTGGTTAGGATTCCAGAAAGGGGAGCCATAGTCTAGCTACGGGCTAATGTATGCCCTATACAATGGAATAAGGCATTGTTCAGTGCGATTAACAAAAGTGCGTTTTATTTGCCTCAAATGTCTGTTGGTCATGCAAGCAATTCTAACACAGTGATCATTTGATGTAAGTTTATTATTAACATATATCCCTAAATCTTTTTCACAATTTGATGAGTGAAGTGGTAGTCCATTTACATATCGTTTTTGGATTATTTACACCGAAATGCACTACTAAACATTTGTCTTGACTAAACTGCATATGATTTTCATTTGCCCAAAGTGTTAATTTTTCCAAATCCTTCTTTAATGCAGAAATATTTTCTTGATTATTAACCTTGCCCCCCAATTTAGTATTGTCTGCAAATTTAACCATGAAGTTATTCAGCCCTGTTTGTAAATCACTGATAAAGAGGTTAAACAATGTTGGTCCCAAGACCGACCCCTGTGGTACACCACTTGTCATACTACCCGAATCAGACAAGATATCATTAATTCTGACTCTCTCAGAATGATTTGTTAACCAGTTTAAAGTCCAGTTGACAATATCAGGTGACAAACCTAGATTGTGCATTTTAGTAATGAGTTTTTCCTGTGAGACTTTATCGAAAGCTCTACTAAAGTCAGAAAGAATTACATCAGTAGGGATACCCACATCTAGTAGAGTACCTATATTATTGTAAAAATATATCAGATTGGTGGTGCAGGAATACTTGGGAGTAAACCCATGCTGATTTGAATCATAAATTCCTAATTTTTTACAATCTTGATCTATTAGGGACTTCATTACTCATTTCATTAATTTACCAGCCACTGAGGTCAGGCTAATTGGATGATAATTTTGCACAGAACCTCTATTGCCTTTTTTAAATATGGGAGTAACTATTGCTGAATGCCAATCATTTGGTACAATGCTTTCTTGTAAGGATTTATTGAAAATAATTGACAATGGTATAGAAATATTTATAGAGGTTTTGATCAGAAACCATGGATGAATACCGTCTGGGCCTGGACTAGTATTTTTTTTAGTTTTTTGATAGCCTGTATAATGTAATTTGGATAGAACCTATGATAATCTATGTGGTGAACTTTAAATGTACTAATAGGTGATTTTTGAGAGAAGACAGAACAAAAGTACTTATTAAAGAGATTTGAGGTTTATATATCAGATAGAGAAGAGTCATTGGTTATAAAGGGACCAATGGTCCTTGATACACCTTTTTTACTATTTATATAGGAGAAAAGAGATTTGTGACAGTCTTTTGTGTGAGCTAGATTAAATTCTAGCTTATTTTTTGACAATTTAATAGAATTTTTTTAAGTTTTTCACAGATAATTTGTATTTATGTAATAGAGTAGTTTTAAATGGAACAGAACTATTCTTAAATTTCCTAAAAAGTTTAATTTTTATTTTAATCTGATTTTTAATTGTCTTGTTGAACCAAGGGGGAATTTTTCCTTTATTATTAAATTTCCTCTTAGATGGAATAAAGGTATTTTCCAAATAATGTACAATGTTTTTAAAAAAGTCCCAAGCTTGTTGTGTTGTACAATTAAGAAGATTAGGTTTCCCAGTTTATGTTTTGTAAGTATTCATTGATTTTAGAAAAATTTGCCTTGTTATAATTTTTGTAAAGTATAACTTCCTTTGTGTAGTTTTAAACTGTTGAATTTCAAAAAGAATAGATGAATGATCACTGGTCCCAAGTGGATCCCAAATTTGTAAATTGCTAATTTGTTGCTCTATGTTAGTAAATAATAGATCCAAAATATTAGGACCTCGAGTGGGTTCAGTAACAAGTTGTTGTACTCCAGTACTAACTACCACATCTATTAGCCCTTTCTCAGCATAGGAATGTCCTGAGTATGAGTCCCAATTAATATGAGGGAGGTTAAAGTCACCAAATATTACAGTATCTTGAGATTCTGAAAAATGTGTAATTTCTTTAAACATGTCAGTTGTGTAATCTGAATTTGCAGATGGAGGTCGATAGATGCTACCAATAGTTATATAGGGCTGCTCCTTCAATAAGATTTTAACCCATATACTTTCCAAAGGAAAGGGAGAACACACTTCAAAAGAAGGAATATCATTTCATATGTACAGACAAACTCCACTGCCTTGCTTATCTAATCTGTTCTTATGATATAACTTATAACTTAGAATTTCTCTGGACCAAATTGAGGATGCGTCCCACCAAGTTTCAGTTACTCCCACCACACCTATATTTAAAGTTTTACATTTGGCTTCGAGTTCTGCTAATTTGAGTTGGTTTAAAGATCTTGCATTCAAAGCTAGGAATTTACATTTAGTTGTAATAATATTTTGGTAAGTATTCAGAGACTTGGGAATAGACCCATTCTCCCCCATTGTTTTTAGTTTAAACAATGATTTATGATTTTAGTGATACTTTTCCCCATAAGTGTACTACCCCTACAACTGAGATGTAAACCATCCCAGCAAAACAAGGAAGAATGATCTGAAAATGATTCCCAGTGGGTAATACAGGGTATATCCTGCTTAAGACACCACTTTCTCAGCCATTCATTTAGGGCTTTGATTTTCTGCATCATGGTAGATGTTGCTCTCGGGACAGGTAAAATTTCAGATATACATACACAGCATCCCCTATCAAGTAACAGGTTACATAACGCCACATAGTCCTGTTGTAACTGATTAAATGGGGTGTTGTTTATATCATTAACACCGGCATGTATGATAGCCAGTGGATTTTCCCCCCGCATTTTGTAAAATTTTAGGCATCATGGAGGTAATGTCAGATACCCTGGCCCCATGGAAGCTAGAACAAGTGCGGTTGCTCTTGTCACTATTGCATACCGCCCTGTCAATGTGCTTAATGACTGAATCTCCAAGGACTAACACTTGTTTTGAGACAGTAGGGGTACAAGAATCAGAAACAAGTGACTGTTTAACACACTCTGGAGCGGTCAACTTAATAGGTATTGATTTGGTAGCTTGATACTTACTAGGACAAGTATTCATGGGCATTAACGCCTGATTGAAAAGTGTTTTTAAACCATTACTATCAACAGAGGGTGATGCTCAGGATAAATTATGTAACACTTCATTATTTATATAGTCAATTTCTCAAACCTATTACGAGTTTCAATAGGGGCACTATTGTGTATTTGACCGCCCTTCCTTTTTTTAAGAAGCTTTGTGACAATGGTCCAGTCATCATTATCATGAGAAGAGGGCGAATAATTATCCACCTTATAAGAGGGGGCAGAGGCAACAGGTATACTAGTACTAGTCGTTACAATTGTCTCCTCTTCAGGAGGCACAGAAATGCTACCTAAATGTGAAGGAAATTGTTCATTAGAATGAAGTTGTTCATCCATAAGATCAATGTAACTTTCCAATTCCCTAATATCAGTAGAAACTGGTTTAATATTAAGCAGAAACGCTATCTCTGCTTCAGGAGTAGTAATCAGATTAGCACATACATACTCGCTCCCGTACTTTCCCTCACTATACATCAAACTTTGCATACACTTACTAAGTTATTTTTCCATTATTAAAGGTGTATATTTACTAACTAAAGGATATGCTAAAATTATCCTATCCAAGTTTGTCTAATGCCAGCAGTTTCAGCGTGCCCAGTGGACACAGCAGACACATGCAAATGCAAATGTAGCTTCTTTTAGTTAGCTTGTAGCACAATAGCATGGTCAGGAGTATTGGGCATCAGCCAGGTTTCAACAATGGTAAGGATATTAGGGTTATGCTGGTCAGCAAAGATTTGAAGGGCAGCAAGCTTTGGGAGGAGGCTGCATATGTTGAGGGTGGCAATGATGAGAGCCCCGTCCGATTTCTCAGTTCTGGCTGGGCTGGAGGTAACGGGGCCAGGGTTTGGGTGAACACTAACTGACATCAGTAGGAGGAGGAGCAAGAGTTTTAGTGCAATCTGTCATTGTACATAGTCAGTGTGTTTCATCTCCATATATTGCAAGACCAAATATAGCGTATGTGCTGTATGTCCCAGTGCAGAGCAATGGATAGCAGCGGGGGTCAGTTTGTCCAGGTTCCATTCTCATGTGTATCACCGTATGGCCAGACCTTAATAGGGAAGTGCCCCAATGGAGGGCAAGGTGCATGGGCCAGGGTTCCAGGTTGGTGGTAGGAGATGAGTAGGATGTAGGTGTAGGGTGGAGAGGGGTGGCAGGCACCAGGGAGGTAGCTGAGGGGAGGAAGGAAAGAGAGAGTAAGAAGAGGCAGGAGCAGGTGGTTGAGGAGAGGCATGGTCTGGGGGAGTACTAAAAGGAAAAGAGAAAAAACAGTTGGGTTTAGCAGTGGAGAAGACTGATGAATTGGATTAGGTAAGTGTGCTTATAATTGGGCCCTCTAGTGGCCAAAAGATATAATCTGCTAATGGAAAAGTCAGCACTTAAAAAAAACAAAACAAAACAAAAAATTCAGGCAGCAGAGAGATGAGTTCCAGGGGACTTCAAATCTCCAGTAGCTGAAGCCAGTCAGGGAGAGACAGAGTGCTGAATCTGCCTATAGTAGACCCAATTTCAGGCACCATCCACCAACTGAGTTCATGGCTAGCAAGCTGGACTGGAGCTGCTTTTCTGAAGTGTACCTGGAATCTTGCTCTTGAGGGCAGGGTGGGGAGCACCTTGCGGCCAGCTGCGCTCAGCACTAGACCACTGGAATCTTGCTCTTGAGGGCAGGCTGGGGAGCACCCTGTGGCCAGCTGTGCTCAGCACCAGACCGCTAGTGCAGAAGATGGAGTCCCCCTCAAGGAATCCTGCTCACGATCGGTTGGCAGATCATGCCTATCTTGATTTGCATTACACTCTTTTCAAACTGCTCTTGCTTGAGGCTGAGAAAGGATTATATTTTCAGGCCCAGATTCAGTCTGTTAGGGACTGTATGAAGTCCTTTCAATAAGATAGGGTTAAATCTCTGTCATTTGAACAGACTTACGGAACGTAGAGTAAGCATCTGACGGGGATATTTTTAAAAGTTTTTTCCATAGGGTGAAATTATGCCACATGGATTCTTTGATTGCCACTGATGGTGTGGAACATATCTCCTGACTGGGCATGCTCGGGGTGGTACAGGACTTCTTATGAAATTCAGTGGGTACTGCTTTCCCTATAATGGATTCGGTCTCTACATTTTCGGACATATTATGCTTACCACAAGTGTCGCCCTGATAATGTGTTAATTTTCCCACCCTATTACTGAAAGGGAAGTTGGAGGAGCCATCTGTTCCTTGTGTAACAGGATTTCCCGTGGTTCAGATGGTTTGACTTCTGAATTTTATCAGACATTTTCCTCTCACTTGATCCCTATTCTTACTTTTGTTTTCAATTTTGTTTTGGTCCATATGTCTCTTTCTGGCTCCATGATGGAGGCATTCCAGATTTTCTTATTTTAAATGTGGTGATAGAAGACTTCTTTTGAATTAGAGGCCTATCTGCCTCCTCAATACTGATGCGAAGATTCTAACCAAAATTTTCTTTACTCAGCTGGCTCAGAGTTTTTCCAAAGTTATTCATCCCCCTACAGTCCTGTTCCATCCCTGGTTGCAAAATTCAGGACAATTTATTGTTGATTAGAGAACTTTTAGCTTATTGTCATTCTCACCATGTTGGCCATTTCCTGTTTATCTTGGATCAAGCCAAGGTGTTAGATGGTGGGCAGCTTCAAGAGGGGTTGGGACAGGGGAAGGGGAAGGGATACTGGGAAGAAGGTGTGGGAGGGGCAGCTGTAAGATGAGGTGCTAGCTGCACACTCGAGCAGACTCGATAGACCGTGAGGCCTGTTTCTGCTGGCAATTTCATATGTTCGTAAGGCATTTTATAAAGTTTCTCATGACTATCTGTATTTGGTATTTCAGAAATATGGGGTTTCCAATAATTTTATCCACTGGCCGACTTTTGTATTCACGTTCTACAATTCTTTCCTTTATTGATAACTGGTGGGGCTCCGATATTCTATTGCTCTGAGGAGTTTGTCAAGGGTGCCTGTTGAGCCCCATTCTCCATGTCTTAACCTTGGATCCCTTGTTGTGGGCCATTTGTGCTGCCCTCCACATTTTAGGAATTCCTCATCCCATCTCATCCTCCGTAGTAAAGGTTTTGGCCTATGTGGGTGATGTTTGTATTTTTATTCAGGACATTCCCTCTGGTGAGAATGCCATTCTGTTAATCTCTGAGATTGCCTTGCTGACTGGGTCTAGTATCAATCATTCAAAATGCTGTATTATCCCAGTTGGGGTTCATGGAGTAATTCCTTCTTTTATCAGAGCTATTGCTGTTACCTTAAAACTCGTCAAGATTATTGGCATCTTTGTTGGTAGTACCAATTTGCCTGAATTTAACTGGAATAAGGTTTTGGCTCTTGGGGCCTCCAAAGTAGCATTGTGGAAATTCTGGCAATAGTAGCAATCTGTTGCACCAGGCCCTACAGCACGAGCAAAAGAAAGAGGAAACCACTGTGGTAATTGAGGGGAGTAGCAGAGCTAGTAAGAAGAAAAAATGGCATTTCTGAGGTACAATGCAACACAAAGCAAGGGGGACAGACAAGAATACTTGGAAAAATGAAGAGAAGTGAACAAGATAATAAAGGCAGCAAAGGTCAAAACCGAGGAAAAGCTAACCAAATTGGTGAAGGAAGGAGGGAAGGCATTCTTTAGGTATATAAGTGAGAGGAGGAAGATGGGAGTGGAGGATTGTGAGAATTATTGAAGAGAGATGCAGGGTATGGAGAAAGACATTGACAAGGCGACTGTCCTCAACAAATGCTTCTGCTCAGTATTCACGGAAGAAGACAATGGGGATATACCCGAGAATCCTAAAGGAGCTCCGGGAGGAACTGGCTAAACCTCTGGTTAAGCTGTTCAGTGGATCACTGGAAACAGGCGTGGTTCCGGAGGAGGAGGAGGAGGAGGAGGGCACAAATGGTACCCCTGCACAAAAGTCATAGCAAGGAGCAGAAAGGAAACTACTGCCCTGTCAGTTTGACCTTGATAGTAGATAAAATGATGGAAACCCTGCTTAAGGAAAGGCAGGTGGACTACCTAGAGAATAGGAGGCTGCTGGACCCAAGGCAGCATGGATTCATGGCAGGGAGGTCATGCCAGACCAACTTGATTGATTTCTTTGAGTGGGTGATGAAGGAAATAGACCAGGGCAGAGCAGTAGATGTGGCCTATCTGGACTTCAGGAAGGCCTTCGACACAGTCCCACACAGGAGACTAATCCACAAGCTGGCAAATCTGGGGGTGGGGACAGAGGTGGTCACATGGGTTAGAAACTGGTTGAGTAACAGAACACAAAGAGTGGTGGTAAATGGGGTTATCTCACAGGAGGGATGGGTAGCAAGTGGCATACCCAAGGGATCAGTGCTGGGACCAGTGCTCTTCCGTGTCTTCATAAGTGATATTGCAGAGGGTCTAGAAGGGAGGGTTAGCCTGTTTGCAGATGATACAAAGCTATGTAACAGGGTAGATACACAGGAAGGTATAGAAAAAAGGAGGAGAGACCTGAAGAGGCTAGAAAACTGATCCAAGGAATGGCAGTTGGGTTTCAATGTAAAAAAGTGCAAGATTATGCACCTGGGAAGAGGGAATCCTAGGGTCGAGTATGAACTAGATGGGGTAACACTGGAGACCACCACAGAGGAAAGGGATCTAGGGGGTAATCATAGAAGACAACCTCAAAGTGGCTAACCAGTGTGACAAAGCAGTCAGAAAGGCTAACAGAATACTAGGGTGCATAGGGAGGGGTATGACAAGTAGAAGGAGGGAAGTAGTGGTCCATTGTACAACTCCCTAGTAAGACCTCATCTGGAGTACTGTGTTCAGTTATGGAGGCTCCATCTTCAGAAGGACATAGACAGGATGGAGACAGTATAGAGGAGGGTGACAAAAACGATGTCTGGGATGCAGCATAAGTCGTATGAGGAGAGACTCAGAGCTCTCAATATGTACTCCCTAGAGGAGAGGTGAGAAAGGGGATACATGACACAGACCTTCAAGTATCTGAAGGGGATCAACAGGGTACCAGAGGGGAGCATCTTTCATATAAAGGGAAATAGCAGAACAAGGGGGCACAGCATGAGACTAAAAGGGGGAAAACTTAGGGGGAACTTGAGGAAATTCTTCTTCACTGAAAGGGTGGTGGAGAGATGGAACAGTCTCCCCCAGGAAGTGGTGGTGGCTGCCACAGTTCAGGGATTCAAGAATGCTTGGGACAGGCACATGGGAATTATCAAGCTAGGGTGAAAGGGGGGGGAACTTGTAGCACCTAGGGTACGTTAAGTATTAGAAAGAGGGATAAGGCAGACTAGATGGGCCACAAGGCCCTTATCTGCAGACAACATCTATGTATCTATGTCCAAGAAGAAACAGGTTGGGGTGATTAAAACTTTTTGCTCCCCATGTTTCTTATGTTAGTGCTATTATCCCCTTCCCATTCAGTTTGAAACCCATTTGTACAGTATATTTTTCACCATGGTTTGGGGAGTAGGTTGAATCCAATTAAACGTGACGTTCTTTATCTCCTGTACCTTGAGGGGGGTTTAAACATGGTAAACCCTGTGTTTTTTTTGTTATAGTATTTTTTTTTTATTAGAATGTTCTCCCATGGATTCATGGTCCTCATTCAACTTGGACAGTCTGGGCATCAGTCTGGCTAACGCCCCTTCAATTGGACTGGCAGTGGCCCAGACCCATATTCTGGCAACCTGCCCTTTATCCTGTTTTTTGAAGCATTTTTTTGTCCTTTATTAGGCGTCAACACTTATTTTGGGAATCTGATTCATTTACAGCATAGTAAAGCTTTTTATAAGGGTCTTCTCCCCACTGGGGCGGATGTTTTTTCTGGAGCCCCACCACTCGTTAAACAACAGGCTTTACTGAATCTGAATGATTCCCACCTTCCACCTCATTACTGGGATGTGGTGTGGCTATGTTGCCACAGATGTTTGGATGTCAAATCAAATAATAAACATAAAAACATCACAGAGAGATTCTGCCCTTGGAACTGCTGTCAAAATATGCTTGCGACCATTCCACATTTATTTTTTGACTGCCAGTTTATTCATTCTCCTTGGGCGTTTTTGAGTAGTTCATGGTCTGAACCATTTTGGCAATCCCTTACTTTTGATGCCTTCAATTATGGTACCCTCAGTACCGCATCCGCCGGTATGGTCCTTCTGTGTTGCTTTTGATTTATTCTTGTTTCAAGGTGATGATTTGGAGGGCTCGCTGTAAATTTGTTTCGCAACTACAGGTTCTGGATCATGCAGCCCTTTTACAGATGATGGAACTAGACCTTCAAAAACAGTGTGAGTTTGAACGTCCTTTACTATCTTCAGCCTTTTGGATTCATCGCTGGAAACACTGTTTATTTTTTAGACTTCACTTTTATCTTGTCTTTTTTTTTTTTCATTTCATTGTGTTTTGGTTTTCCTTTTTCCCTTGGTTTTGTTATGGTTCCTCTGTTAGCTTTAATTTTCCTTACTGAGTTCGTTTGATAGTGGGCTTTTCTTTTTTTTGTTGTTACCTTGTACTTTCTCTGTAATTTGTTATGTTACCTTGTTGCATTATTAATTTGTCAATTTCAAATTTAACTTTCAATTTTATTGATTCAGAAGATATCTTTGAGTCCAAGCTCTTTTACAAAGGTTCCAAGTCAGTGAATTAGACAAGTTACAAAGTACAGTAGAAAGCATAAAAAAACAACTAGTATGGGCATGTACACAAAGACAGCATGGTTACAGATTAGAACGATGTATTGCATGAACATGGTTATAAAGGCAGAAAATAGTGCAGCCCCTAGGAGACTTGTCAACAGATAGGGGGAAGGGATAGTCGAGGGGAATTGTATAGAAATAGGTGGGGGGTCATGTGAAGGGTACGCATGGGGCCATGTTGTGACCAAGTGCAGCAAGGAGGACATGAGGTGAGACAAGTGCTGCATCAGTCATAATATATATATATATATATATATATATATATATATATATATATATATATATATTTATATACATTTTTTGTTAATTAACAATTCCTACTGTCAGGGTGATCACCACTGGAAACTGGGATTGTTGTACATAGAACTTTTTGCTAGACCGGTTTGGGGGTGTTCATTTACTATGCATTGTTTTTGCTGTTAATTCTTTTTTGTTTTCAGCTTTATTTTTCTTTATTTTCTCCAGGGTGGTAGATTTTTCTTTCAATGATCTGGATATATTCCTTTTTCTGTTTTCTGTATTTTGTTTCTTTTTCTAATAAAATGCCCCAATGCTCTGGATTTTAGTATAAGTTAAAGTTTTCTTTTTCTACCAGGGAGAGGATATAGGGCTTGATAATTATGAATTTTGTGCTAGAGTTCTCGTTTCTTTTTGTAAGCAAAGGTCAGGTTGATGTTATTTTTTGTTTTATAGTGCTGTGTGGTGCCTCCATTATGTAACCCACTACCGGACTGCCTGGGTTCAGGGAGAAAACTGTTGTTCAGCATTTTGGTTAGGTTTGACTTCTAGTCAGGGGCACCCAAGTAACTTCGGACACAGGAAGCAATAACTGTAATGTCCAAACCAGGAGTGGGATTCTAGAGTGTGGCTTTTATTCTCAACAACAGCAGAATAATAAAGCATAGATGGACCCCCATGAGGCTACACTCCCTGGTAATGCAGACAAACGGAGAACAGAACACATCTTCTTATACACTGTAACCCTTAGGTTCTGAAACACACTGGCTCTCAGCCCGAACTTGTACTCTTCTCTGGATTTCCCTGGTGTGGCACATCCAGCCAGCACTTGGACTACTTTCCATAAGGCATGGACATTTAGTTGTGGCTCCCTCTACCACCCATGAGCACATACTGGTCCCATAAAGGGAAAATCTTCATCACTTATCCCATGTCTGGGTACTTTCCACGAATACTGGCCAAGTGCTCGGAATAAAGCTATAGGTGCCCAAAGTAAACCCGTGGAGGTAAAACTGGTTACTCCAGATGGGGGGGCTCCCACCGCTTGCTCCCAAATCTATACCCGGCCATCCATTTGGAATCAACACCTTTCTTGAAACACACCATTGTAGAATGCTGTCTCAAAACGTATGTCACATTTAACACTCTACTCTTCAAAATCTGATATCCTGGCTTATAATGATCTCTGAGTGGCTATGTCCATCCCTGTAGACCCCATTGTTTAGATACATTTTAAGTCACACACAACTGTAGTACTGTACTTGGTTGTCCTTCCTTGACCCCCACAGTAACAGATACTACACACACTGTCTGGTGAAAACATGGGCTCTATTCAGAGCTGACTCACCCACTGGTTTGCAGGTGCCCCAAGGTTTCTGGCAAAGCAAATTACTTCTTGTGCCTCAGCACCTGAACAACAAAATGACAGGCAGCTTTCCCTCTTCAGCAGGGTCAGGGGATTGCCCATGAAATTGCTGGCTCTCTTTCCCCCCATCCCTCCTGGGATGGGGCACTGGAACAAACTGGGGAACGGTCTCTACCATTAGACCAATTTCTTCTGTGTCTCTATCTAGGGTGAGAACACACACCCTCTTATCTCTGGGTAGCTCTATAGCAGAGCTTAGCCCTGAGGGGCTGCCAACTGCAGCACACCTTCTGCTTCCACTGAGTCTCCCTGCAGACTACTACTCGAAGACTGACTCTGCTGAAGACTGAGTCAAAATTTCCCGACGTTCTAACTAACTCCCTGCTGCAACATTCCAATGTGGCTTATGCTGCTGTGAGAATTATATATGATGTCATCCCTCCAGCTCAGCTGAGATTGAGGACAGAGTGAGACAGTGTGAAATCCATTTAACTGGTGTTTCACAAGCTGCCTTTCCCTGCCTGCCACTAGATCTAAATGGGATTCTTGTAACCCCGGGTGACAGGGGGGTTACATTTTTAACTTCCTCCACTTATGAATGTGCTTTTCCCTTTATATGTAATTATAGAACAAAACTGCTGCTCCACAAACCGTCTGTGCCAGGCTGAGTAAACAGCAGCAATAATAAAAATAGCCTATGCTGGTCATGGTATACCTGGTTGTTGTTACTTTATGTTGTGTTGGCACTTGCACATACTGTTACTTTAAATTTGAGCTAACATGAGCCCACATAGCAACGTCACCCAGCAAGTATTGAGAAAGCTTAGGGCCAAACTGGCTGTGTTTTTCTGTTTTGTGATCCCTCACTTGCTGCTGCTGCTATGTGAGTTTTTGCACCTTTGTTCTTATAGTCTGCACAATATGTTTCACACTCGCACTTTGTCCAGTTTTGGACAAACTTGACTAATGAGCTACTTCGACTGGTGATGGCTTTTTGTTTTAATAATAGTGTATGTAATTAGAAATGTGACGGAGGTTTATTTCTTGTAAGTTTTGTGTTTATGATTTTTTTTTTCTCTATAACTTGTTTACTTTTATGGGATTTCTACAATAAAAGATTCCTCTACGCTTCTTCAGTAATTGCCGTAAGATCTTTAACTTGCACCTCAACAGTGACAAGAAGTGGGTAGGAGGGACTTCAGTTTAATGTCTCATTCGAAGGATGCCACCTCAGGATACGAACATACGAAACTGGTAGCAGACACAGGCCTTACAGTCTATCTAGTCTGCTCAAGTGTGCAGCACTTCAGCCATTTAAACTGCAGCTGCCCCTCCCTCCCCTTCCCCCTCTGTATTTCCTCCTGCTTCCTTCCACACACACACACACACACACACTTCCACCCTCAGTTTGGAACCTCCCTTTGATCCTGTCCCATCCTGTCTTGAAACTGCTCAATGATACCATGCCCTCCAGCAGCGCATTACGCTCTGTAACCACCCTTTCTGTGAAATAATGCCTCCTCATTTCCCTACTGAATTTTCCTCCTTCCAGTTTCAGACTGTGTCCCCTGGTTTCCCTCCCACCTTTTAATCTGAACATATTGTCAGTGTTTACTCTGTTCATGCCCTTCAGGTACTAGAAGGTCTCAATCATATCCCTTCTCTCCCTTCTATCCACCAGGGAATACGTATTGAGCTCCCTCAGTCTCTCCTCATATGTTTTATCTCCCAATCCAAGGATAATTTTTGTTGCCCTTCACTGTACCCCCTCCAGTAGCTTGATGTCCTTTTTCAAGTAGGGGCACCAGTACTGCATGCAGTACTCCAAGTGTGACCTCACCAGGGACCTGTACAGGGGCAGAACAACTTCCTCTCTCCTAGAGGTGATTCCTCTTGTGATGCACCCCAACATTCTATTAGTCTTTGCCACTGCTCTCCTGCACTGGGCTGAGTGTATCATTTCCCCTGTTACTGGTGTAACCCCCCTGCAAATGGGGTTCCCAAAAGTTTTCTAGGAGCTTTTCTGAATGCTCCAAGTCTGGGCAGTGTTCAGCATCTGAGCTGTTTGAATGTAGTTCCAGGCGAGTGCTATTTGAGCCTCCACGTACTGTATCTTTAAGAGCTGTCTGCTTGCAGACTTAATTAGTTTGTACTGGGGGGACTGTGTGTTCTAATTCCTGAATCCCACCCGGGCTGCTGTCAATTTGCTCCATTTCTGCCATTGCTACATGTGCAGAGGGAGCCTTGTTGACAGATATAACTGTTTGCCAGAAATCATTTAGAGTGACTGAGAAAATGTAATTTGTCTAACCTGTCTTCATTTCAGCACAAACTGTTTCAGTGTAGCTCTTTCATTTTGGTTCTGAATAGCTGACTTGGACCAATCAGGATGAAAGGGAGACCCTAAAATGGAGCCTGTGGACGAATCGGAACTTGGACTCTCAATTTTGGGCCAGCCACAGGGGATTGTATGGGCAGTGACTCTGGGAAATGTAGTTTTAACCTTGGTGCCTTTTTCTACCAACAGAGGGAGTCTTATTGTGAGTGACAGCTGAATCAGCCAACAGAATAATGTGGAGCTAAAGGAAATGCCCTGCTCTGTGGCTGGAAAGATCAGATCAGTTGTGGCAGTGAAGAGAGAAGGAGCTGTGTGCTTCTGCAGTGGGTAGTTTAGCACGGGAAGCGCATGTGAGGCCCTGAGTTTTGGTCTACAGTCTTTTGTGTGCCAGTTTGGACGAAATCCGAGGTGTGAGGAGAAAGAAGCACCAGAAGTCTGGAAACCAGGCTCACCCTGTAGAAGACTGGAGAAATTGTTGAATCGCGCTTGGTCTGTCAGGAACTGCAGCTACTGCGTGTGCTCCGGGTATTTTGCAGTAATTGCGATCAGGATCGAGGAACAGCCTGTCTGGTATAGTACTTTCCTTTTACATATGAATGTGCGTAGTGCTTGTGGGGAATCGCTATTTCCAATCCCCTGTGTGTTGAAGCTGGAATCAAACACCAGCTTGTCTCGAACTAAATCCGTTTGCTATAAACTGCAGTGGGGTCCAGTCACAAGGACCTTGTCTCCATGCCCTGCTGTTTCTGACAATCCAGAAGAACATCCACCATCCGGTTCTCAGCTTGGGTATTGTGAGTACAAATCAGGGCATTCTCCTGCAGCCTGTTTTCAATCACACTTGTGTCATCTAATTCTTGTTGTTTCTTTGCTTCATGGACTGAGCCATCAGGCTCCAGATTACAATTAGGTATTGTGCATATATTTTCTTCTACAGGGCCCTATCCATCTGCACTTGCCAGCCATCCCCGGGCAACAGACCTGGATAGCCCCCCCCCCAACCTGGGTACCCAGAGTGTGACTTTTCAGACCCTGTATGTGTGCACAGTACTGTGATTTAATGCCACTAATTAACCTGTTTCCCCCTCCCATGTTTCTGTTCCCTAAATAAATCAGATTTGCTGTTGTTAAACTTTAAACTGTCTGAAGTGTCAGTACCTTCATGCCAAGCACTGTATTGGTTTGTGTATGCTGCTTAACCATATTTTTCAGGGGGTCCTCAGAGACGAACCTGCGAATCAGTCTCGAGGGTAAATGGTACCCTATGAATGAACAGTGTGTACATGTGGGGTATTGGTACTGTAACTCCTGTGCATTGTGTGGGCCATTAGAGGGATTAGAAGGGGGTCTCAGTGTCCCAGAGGGCTGTGACCAAACTAGACCAACCATTACAAACCCTGACCTCTGGGTGGAGGCACCCGCCATAGAACCTAGGCCCCTCATCTTGTCAGTAGTCAAGCAGGCAGGGTTAGTAGCTCTTGGGATAGCGCCATCTGGGGGTTACATCTTGGAGGCTCACCGCTGGGATTTTGTGTCCTCTAGAGGCCACATTTACGAACCACTGTTAAAAAAAAATAAATGAGTACCCCGACAGAAGTGGTTGTGCACCGGTTGGTGGAGTGGTGTACTGGGGAGGAGATCGACCCCCAAAATGCTATGCTTATCCTGGACATCCCCCTGGGTATCAATACGGACACTGTACAGGGAGTACTTTCCAAGGTGGAAGGTTTACAAAACACCTGTGGTGGTGGGTTGACATACTGATCTGCTCACCCACACTTTTATGGGCCTAGTAGAGTATAAGGACCCCATAGATAGCTCCGAAGTGCCACAGACTATTACCCCAGAGGGAGCCCTCACTGCCTGGAGAGTGATAATTACGGACAGTAGAGACCCGGGGGGGGGAATGAGACCCCCCACTATCTGGAACTTTTGAGGAGAAATTTGCTAAATTGTTGCTGGAGGAAGGGAAAACTGTGGAGGATTTGAAGAAACTATTCTTGCCACCTGGGGGTGTTCCTCCACCAACACCCTCTCCCACTCCAGTACCCATTATGGTGGCTGAACCAATGCAGGCTCCTATTTCTGCACCTGCCGTTAGTCACGACTCTTACCGAAGGTTGAGGATTTTCTCTGGCTCCCTCCCCACTCCTTGGGGGGGAGGATGATTGGGACACCTGGATAGATTGTGTTGCCCCCGATATCTGAATGGCAGTGTGTGGAGGCTGAGAAATGAAAAAGAATCATAGAAAGTCTGAGGGGTCCTGCCCTAGAGGCCATTAAATTTTTGAGGTCCACAAATCCTGATGCATCTGCCCAGAAGTACCTATCCGCACTTAAAGGCAATTTTGGGAGCATTGAGTCAGGGGAGAGCTTGATGTGGAAATTTCAAGGTACAAAACAGTGGCCAGGGGAAAGTTTTTCTGCATATGTTACTCATCTGGAAAGAGCTCTGCAGAAGGCTTACCGAAAAGGTGGGGTAGCCGCTAGTGACTTAAACCATGTAAGGTTGGAGCACCTACTACAGCATGCAAAGCATTCTAAATTGCAGCTCCTTCAATTAAGGCTCCCAGACAGATGGGGTAACCCACCAAACTATTGTGACTTAATAAAAGAACTTCAGGAGGTTGAAGATGAGGAGGGGGATTCTAATTCTGGGGTGAGTGCAGCCCAAGTGATCACAGCATCGGAAGGTCCTTGTGAAGTGTGGACCAATGAGAGTGTGCCACCATGGGGTGAACTGCTGAGAGAGATCAGGGAATTCAAAAACAGTCTCTTTATGAAAGCTTCGCCTGCAAGTACAGGCCCCAACCTATATCCGACTGCCTCTGCTATGGGGGTGGGGGTACCCACCCAGGCATCTCCTGCTGACAGCAGCTCAAAACTCGATGTCTTGACCACGGAAGTGGAGAAATTGACGAGATGCCTCCAAATGCTTATCACGCCGCAGACAGAAATGGCACCAAGGTGTCCAGTTAGTAGTACCCCCGTCCTGGCTCCCAGTGTGACACCTCGGCCAGCTCAAACTCCAGAAAGTATGTTTTGCTATAATTGTGGGAAGGATGGGCAAATGAAGAGAGAATACCAGTCCCCAAAAGACACAGACAAAGTTGTATATAGGCTACAAGGAGTGCTTTGGAGAACAAATCAGTGCTTAAGAGGTGCACAAAATGATCCCAGTGAGGGTCTCAAAAATGCTAACTCACGTCCCTTTGTGGCAAGGTCAGTTGCCCAGGTCCCCGCTACTGCCTCTCCAGACTGGTCCAGAATAGTAGGTCCCTCCATGGAGACCACTGTAAAGGTGAATGGAGTGTCTACAAGAGCTGTATTAGACAGTGGCTCCCAAGTGACAATTATGTTCCAGGATTGGTATCAGAAGTATTTGTCAGATGTAAACTTATAACCATTGGAAGGACTGCATGTATGGGGGTTAAGTCAGAAGGCCTACCCCTACTCTGGGTATATCCGAATTTGGCTGTCTTTCCCCACCTCTGTGGCTGGAGTGGCAGAGCAAGTAGAGACCCTGGCCTTAGTCTGTCCCCCTACTGGACTATATGATGGGGATCCGCTACTAATTGGGACGAATGCACATATGTTTGGACGGTTGACGCAGTTGTGTTATGAGAAACAGGAGTCACAGACTGGTAGAGCTTTAAGAATTCCGGCATTGATCAAGAAGACCTATGATGCCCAGAGAGATGCTGACAAAGTGGAACCAGAGGAACAGGTTGGAATTGTCTGGAAAAAGGATCCTGAGTCTCTGATCCTGGCGCCAAATGCCCAGTGTACCTTACAGGGAGAGGTCCGTATCAGAAAGGGTGTCAAGAATAAAATCCTCATGTTGGATGCTCCAGACGATGGGAAATTGCCGGAGGGACTGCTGGTATTTTGCCTGCCAGAGCCCATGCTTATGCCAGACAGGTAATGGTCCAAGTTCATAATGTGTCTGATAGAGAGATTCGGGTAAATAGAGGTTGCACCCTGGCTAATGTGCATTGTGCGGATACTGCAGTGTTGTCTAGTAACAAGTGTTTGGGGGACAATGACAGAGTGACGCCCGACTTGTTTGATTTTGGTGACTCCTCATTGCCAGCCCAATGGAAGATGAGAATCAGTAGAAAGCTTGCCCGGAGGCCGGTCTGCCGGCGCAGCGGTTGGATTTCCGCACTCCTTGGCCTTGGTGACCGGGTTCGGGGAATGGACTCGAGTTGCTGGAGGGCCAGCCCGGGGGAAGGATCGGTCCCAGGGACTGCTCTCCTTCTCCGGTAGGGATGTGTCCTGAAGGGCCGGATGACTCCTGGCGAGGCCAGGGGCTCCAGAGCTACCGGCGCAGGCACGTACTGGAGGTGGGGCAGGATGCTCCGCATCATTGCACAACCCCGCCTCCCTCCAGAAAACAGGAAAAAAAAAGAATTAGCCGCCAAGCCACCGCTAATGAAGCCTACCACGGCTTCGATTTGCTCCCCAGGCTGGCCCTCCGACTAAGTTAGATGTCTGCGGCATGTGAGGGGAGTGTCGCAGCCCCACCATGGGGGGGGGAAGCCATGGGGCATTGGAGGGCTCGAGGCCATTGTGGGGAGCAGAAGCCAGTGGTCCGTGACCGGGCGGAAGGACACCTGGTGGCAGGCAGGCTAGGGGGTGATAAAATGTAAATAGAAAAAAAAAAAAAAGAAAGCTTGCCCGGAGAGACCAGGTGTTTTCTTTCAAAGAATGGGATGTAGGATGTGTGCAAGGAGCTGAGCACTACATCCAGCTGCATGATGAAAGGCCATTTCATGAGAGATCTCGATGCCTGGCACCTGCTGACATAAATGATGTGAGACGGCATCTGCAAGAGATGCTTGCTGCTGGTGTAATACAAGAATCCAAAAGCCCATATGCTTCACCTATTGTGGTAGTGAGAAAAAAGAATGGGACAGTAAGGATGTGTGTGTATTATTGCACCTTGAACCGGCGGGCTATCCCTGATCAGTATACAATGCCCCGCATCCAGGATGCTTTAGACTGCCTGACTGGTAGCAAGTGGTTCTCCATGCTGGATCTTTGCAGTGGGTACTACCAGATCCCGATGGACCCAGAAGACCATGAGAAGACAGCCTTTATCTGTCCGCTTGGCTTCTGTGAATTCATGAGGATGCCTCAAAGGATTTCAGGTGCCCCAGCACTTTTCAACAACTGAAGGAGTGTGCAGTGGGGGACATGAACTTATTAGAGTGCCTGGTGTACCTGGATAATGTTATTGTGTTTGGCAGCTCACTAGAGGAACATGAGAGCAGATTGTTCAAGGTGTTGGACCGACTGGAAGACTTTGGCCTAAAACTGTCCATCGATAAATGTCAATTCTTCCAAACATCTGTACATCAAACACTGATTTGAGAACTGCATTGTTATACAAGGAAGGTCCTAAGTTGAAACTGATCAATAGACTGTTATACAGAGAACCGTAGACAGAGGGGGACAAATAGACAAACAACAACTAGTGCTGCCACACATAGTCTCCACCGAGGGAATAGAGACCGACCCAAGTAAAGTTGAGGCCTTGACCACCTGGCCACAGCCCCACAATCTAAAAAAACTGCAAAGATTCCTGGGATTCTGTGGCTACTATCGCCGTTTCATCAAGGACTATTCAAGAGTGATCCGTCCTTTACTTAATCTTACTCAAGGTTACCCTCCTACCCACAAAAAAATACAAGAGGTCGGTTTCTTCTAAGCCTGAGAGAGTGTATTTCTGTCCCAATTAAATATTTGGAGCCAGATGGACACCTGAGTGTGAAGCTGCTTTTGATGAGATTATATATCAACTTACCCACGCTCCTGTCCTTGTCTATGCAGATGCAGCAAAGCCCTATGTCTTGCACACTGATGCTAGCCTGCAAGGCTTGGGGGCTGTATTGTACCAAGAGCACGAGAATGGCCTGAGACCAGTGGCCTTTGCCAGTAGAAGCCTGACCCCATCCAAAAAGAACCATCCTGTACATAAGTTAGAGTTCCTAGCTTTGAAGTGGGCTACTGTTGACCAGTTCCACGAGTACTTGTATGGAGCTAAGATACTAGTGAAAACTGACAATAATCCTTTGACCTATGTGCAGACTTCAGCTAAGTTGGACGCCACTGGCCATAGGTGGCTTTCTGCATTATCAACATACGACTATGCTGTTGAATACAGAGCAGGCCTGAACCACATAGGTGCTGATGCTCTCTCCCGGAGGCCTGTCCCCGGAATGACTGGGTCAGACTGTCAGAACCTGATATTCAAGCACTCTGCCAGAAGTTTGACAGGGAGGAACAGATGTCCATGGACGCAGTGGACTGTATGGTGGATTGTTTGGGACCCTCTGAGAATTGCATACCTGCTGCTTATTGCCACTTTTCTGCAATAGACATTGGTTCACTGCCTCATCTGGACAATGACAGTATTCAGAGGGCTCAATCCCTAGATCCCATGATCAAATCAGCTTTAGAAGCCCTCTATGCAGGGAAAGATGTGTCCAAATTACGCTCCACTGATTTGAGAACTGCATTGTTATACAAGGAAGGTCCTAAGTTGAAACTGATCAATAGACTGTTATACAGAGAACCGTAGACAGAGGGGGACAAATAGACAAACAACAACTAGTGCTGCCCACTGCCTTTTGAGACTCAGTACTGAAGTCCTTACACAACCACATGGGGCACCTTGGTATAGACAGAACACTTGACTTGGTGAGATCCAGATTCTATTGGCCTAAGATGGGGGCTGATGTTGAGCAACACATTCGAACTTGTAGTCGCTGATTTCAGAGGAAAGCTTTGCCCCAGAGGGCTGCCCCCCTTGTTAACATCACCACCAGTGCACCCATGGAGCTGGTCTGTATTGATTTTCTGAGTTTGGAGTCGGATCAAAGAAATATTAGTAATGTGCTGGTGGTCACTGACCATTTTACGAGATATGCCCAAGCTTTCCCCACCAAGAACCAGAAGGCTTCCACTGTGGCAAAAGTGCTTGTAGAAAACTTTTTTGTTCACTATGGGGCTCCACAAAAAATCCACTCTGATCAAGGGAGAGACTTTGAAAGTCGTCTGATTAAAGAGATGCTTTCTCTGTGGGGAGTGCAAAAGTCCAGAACCACCCCTTACCACCCCCAAGGGGACCCACAGCCTGAACGTTTCAACTGCACTTTGCTAGATATGCTAGGCACCCTCCACCCAAAGGACAAGCCTAGATGGAGCCAACAAATTAGCACCCTGGTACATGCCTACAACTGCACCAAAAGTGATGCCACTGGGTTCTCCTCCTACCGCCTAATGTTTGGAAGAGAAGCTCAACTGCCAGTAGATGTGTGTTTTGTAGTCTCTCCTGATGGGATTCAAGCTGACAACTATTTACAGTATGTGCAAAAGTTGAAGGCCCAGCTAAACCATGTGTACCAACTGCCTCAAACCATGGCTGCCAAAAGAAATCTGGCCAACAAAGAAAGGTATGATAAAAAGGTGAAAGCACAGGAACTCCAGGAGGGAGATCGGGTATTGCTAAGAAATCTGGGACTGCATGGCAAACAGAAGATTGCTGACAGATGGCACCATCTCCCTCACATTGTAGTGGGCAAACTAGATGATCTGCCAGTATACAAAGTAAGGCCTGAGAATAATTCAAAAGATGTGAAAACAATGCATAAAAATCATTTACTGCCCATTGGACAAATCTTGATTGAGTCTGAGCCCCCAGAAAATGCCCCCTCTGGACCAGTGACTAGAGCTGCTGCTAAGAAAAAATCAAGAAAGTCTGCACCTTCAGAAGCTAAGTTAAAGTGTTCTCCTCCACAAGTCCCAGTTGAACATGACTGTCAGTCTATGTCAGAGGAAAGTGAGTGTGGCTTTGAATACTACCCTTCTTACGAACTGAGTCAATTGTTTTGGGGCAATCCCCTAATCAATCCTGGAGATGAAGCTGGGCCTTCTGGACTGTCTAAGCCCCCAGCTTTGTCCCTGGATCCAATGCTCCCAGAAAGTGAAGTGCAAAGCATCAAGTCAGATGATATGGAATCATTGTGTATGGTTGAACTGTTTGAGCTTTCAGAGGAGGAAAATGATGGACTGTAACAGACTGGTGATATACCAGAAAAAGAAGAGCATTTTGAGTGCCCTGATGGTCCACTGCCAGTGTCCGAAAGCTCTCCATGTGAACCAAGTGTTGTGGACTCAGAGATTGTAACTCCTGGAGCTGAAAGTGCTCCAAGTTCAAAAAAAGAGACGTGCACTTTCAGAAAAAGAGACGTGCAAGAACAAGGGGACACAGTTTAAAGATGGGGGGGTTCAGGGGCAATGTGAGGAAGTATTATTTCACAGAGAGGGTAGTGGATGCATGGAACAGCCTTCCTGAGGAGGTTGTGGGGTCTAAAACTGTGGGAGAATTCAAGAAAGCATGGGACAGACATAAGGCAATTCTTGTGGGGTTAGGAAGAAATAGGCTGTTGGTTAACTAGGACCTGCGGCCTACCCTGTAGGTAGGGAAATGGGCAGACTAGATGGGCCAAGTGGTCCTTATCTGCCGTCAAAGTCTATGTTTCTATGTTTCTAAGTTCTAGTATCTCTAGCCTAATGGAGACTCCCCTGACAAGTGAGGACAATGCTGAAAATGAGGTTCAGAGTGCAGAGACTGTTACAGTTCCCCCTAGAAAGACTGGTCGAGCTATAAAGCCTGTGGTGCACCTCAGTTATAATTCCCTTGGGAGGTCTGTGGACTTGCCTCTCAGTGTTGTTCATAAAGGAGTGTATGTGTCCCCAAGCTCATTGCCCAAACTGAACATCAGTGCTAACTCCAAGTTAATTGTGTTACCCTCTAGGTATGGTGTCCCTGCCCCATCTAGCCCCAAGGTAGCTGATAGGGAAGGGCCCCCTCTCTTCAGGTTTCATGTACAGGAGCTAATAACCTGAGTTATGGTACAATGTGTGTATAATACTGTGTAAAAAATGATGTACTGAAAAGTTTCAGAAATGTGTTTCTGGTAAGGTGATATGCTGACTGATGATTACAAGTATAAGCCTAATGTGATATTGATGTAAATGTACATGGTTGTGTTGAAATTTATGGGGGTACTTACTTGACGTGGACACCAAGTTTTTCCAGACCAGGAAGGGTGTAACCCCCCTGCAAATGGGGGTTCCCAAAAGTCTTCCAGGAGCTTGCCTGAATGCTCCAAGTCTGGGCAGTGTTCTGCATCTAAGCTGTTTAAACGTGGTTCCAAGTGAGTTATATTTGAGCCTCCACGTACCGTCTCTTTAAGAGCTGTCTGCTTGCAGACTTAGTTTGTATGGGGGGACTGTGTATTTAATGCTCGAATCCCACCTGAGCTGGTGTCAATTCGCTCCGTTTCTGCCGTCGCTACATGTGCAGAGGGAGCCTTGTTGAAAAATATAACTGTTTGCCAGAAATCATTTAGAGTGACTGAGAAAATGTAATTTGTCTAACCTGTCTTCATTTCAGCATGAACTGTTTCAGTGTAGCTCTTTCATTTTGGTTCTGAATAGCTGACTTGGACCAATCAGGATTATAGGGAGACCCTAAAATGGAGCCCGTGGACTAATCGGAACTTGGACTCTCAATTTTGAGCCAGCCACAAGTGGATTGTATGGGCAATGACTCTGGGAAATGTAGTTTTAACCTTGGCATCTTTTTCTATCAACAGAGGGAGTCTTATTGTGAGTGACAGCTGAATCAGCCAACAGAATAGTGTGGAACAAAAGGAAATGCCCTGCTCTGTGACTGGAAAGATCAGATCAGTTGTGGCAGTGAAGAGAGAAGGAGCTGTGTGCCTCTGTGGTGAGTAGTTTCACTCAGGAAGCACATGTAAGTCCCTGAGTTTCAGTCTGCAGTCTTTGTGAGTGCCAGTTTGGACTGAATCCAAGTTGTGAGGAGAAAGAAGCACCAGAAGTGTGGAAAGCAGGCTTGCCCTGTAGAAGACTGGAGAAATTGTTGAATCGCGCTCGGTCTGTCAGGAACTGAAGCTGCTGTGTGTGCTCCCGGGTATCTTGCAGTAATTGAGATTGGGATCGAGGAGCACCCTGCCTGGTATAGTACTTTCCTTTTACATATGAATGTGCGTAGTGCTTGTGGGGAATCACTATTTCCAATCCCCTGTGCTGTGTGCTGTGTGTTGAAGCTGGAAGCAAACACCAGCTTGTCTCGAACTAAATCCGTTTGCTATAAACTGCAGTGGGGTCCAGTCACAAGGACCTTGTCTCCATGCCCTGCTGTTTCTGACAATCCAGAAGAATATCCACCATCCGGTTCTCAGCTTGGGTATTGTGAGTACAAATCAGGGTATTCCCCTGCAGCCTGTTTTCAGTCACAAGTGTGTCATCTAATTCTTGTTGTTTCTTTGCTTCATGGACTGAGCCATCAGGCTCCAGATTTGAGGGGTTAGAAGGGGGTATCGTGTCTCAGAGGGCTGTGACTAAACTAGATCAACCATTACAAACCCTGACCTCTGGGTGGAGGCACCCGCCATAGAACCTAGGCCCCTCAACCTATCAGTAGTCAAGCAGGCAGGGGTAGTAGCCCTTAGGATAGCGCCACCTGGGGGTTAGACTAGTACTCCCAGATCCTTTTCCTCTGTTGACGTGGATAACTGCACTTCCCTCAACCAGTAACCATTCCCAGGATTTCTGGCCCCAAAGTACATGGCTTTACAGTTCTTGGTGTTGAACCCTAGTTACCATGTGTTTGACCAGCATTCCAGTTTTGCTAAATCCTCCTGGAGTACTTTAGTGCCTCCCCCCATCCACTTCCACACATATCTCAATGTTGTCTGTGAAGAAGCTGATCTTACTTTTTATCCCATCCGATATGTCGGCAATGAAAATGGTAAACAGCACCGGTCTCAGCACCGAGACCTGTGGGACCCCACTTGTTACAGTTCTGGGCTTTGAAAGTTCACCCTCTCCATGACTACCCTCTGCTGTCTATCCTGTAGCCAGCTCTTAACCCATCCAACCAGTTTCCTCCTTGCTCCCAGGTTATCTAACTTGCTGGTCAGCCGTCCATGAGGCAATGAGTCAAAGGCCTTGCTGAAGTCCAGGTAAAGGACATCCACTGCATGGCTCTTATCCAGTGCCTGCTTCACCCAATAAAAAAAGTCAACCAGGTTTGTCTGACAGGATGTGCCTGAGACAAACCCATACTGCTTGCCATCCTGGAGACCATTCTCCTCCAGAAATCTCACCAGCCTCTCCTTGAGTATAGTCTCCATTAGCTTTCCTACAGTGGCAGTAAGGCTCACTGGTTTGTAGTTCCTTGGTTCATCCCTGGGCCCACTATTATGGAGGGGCACCACATGTGCCATCCTCCAGTCCCTGGACATGCTCCTAGTATCCAGGGAGATGTTGAATAAGTCCGCCAGTGGCCCTGCCAGGACATCTTCTAACTCTCAGGACTCAAGGGTGAACTCCATCTGGCCCAGGCACCTTATTTACCCTCAGGGATTTAAAGCCTCCATCACACTCCCCACTGGGATCTCCCCATCCGTCACCCCCACTCCCACCCCACCCTTCCCCTTAGACATGGTCCCTTCTCACTACCTGGTAATCACTGAACAGAAGTACCTGTTGAGTACTTCTGCCTGCTCTGCCCCTTTTCCGCCCATCCACCTCCATTCTTGATCCTAACAATCTGATCCCTACTCTTTCTCTTCTCCCTGATATACCTGAAGAAATTCTTTTCCCCTTCTCTGATCCCCTGTGCAGGCCTCAGTTCTCTGAATGCCTCGGCTTCCCTTACCAGTCTACTCACCTCTCTCGATATCCTCAGGTATTCCTCCCTGTCATCATCATCATGACAGGATCTTTTATAGCTTCTAAAGGCAGGCCTCTTTTCCCTCACCCTCTCCTCAATCTCCCTGTTCATCCAGCTCGGCTTCTTGATCCTGGCTTTCTTGCTCTGGCTCTACACATGTGCTAGTGGCCTCAGCCAGACCCTGCTTGATGATTGCATTTTTGCTCTGTGTCCATGTGTGGGTGGATGTTAGCTATGTGCCCTGCCAGTATACTTCCCATCCTGCCAAAGTCTGCCCTTTTGAAGTACAGGACCTCAGTCTATGTTGTGGCTACCTCCTCTCCTAGATTGAGGGAGAACCACACTGTATGGTGGTTGCTTTCCACCAGGGGTCCTCCACCCCAACATCTTTGACTTGATCACCATCCATCAGCATCAGGTCCAGAATGTTCCCCTCCCTAGTTGGCTCTGTTACCCTCTGTGTTAGGAAGCAGTCATGGAAGGCCTCCAGGAGGATCTGCTCCCTGGCACATGAGGTAGCCGGGGCATTCCAGTCCACCCCGGCATGTTATATTCTCCATCCACCACTGTGCTACCTTTGCCACTATGCCTCCTTAACTGTTCCCTCAGCTCCCTGTCAGTCTCCTCCTTTTCAGTAGGAGGCCTATATACAACCCCCAGACTAATCTTTCTACCCTTTAAGCTGTGGAGTTACACACATAAGGCTTCTGCCCTGCCTTCCTCCCCCTCCTCCCTGTTAAACATTATCCCTTCCCTAACATAGATAGCCACCCCTCTTTCCCTTTTTCTCTGTCCCAGTGGTATAGTTTAAATCCTGGGATAACTAGGTCCCAGTCATGGTATTGGGTTGCCCATGTCTCAGTGATGGCTGCTATGTCCACCTCCCCTTCTGCCATCACTGCCTGCAATTCTGCAGTTTTGTTACCCAGGCTCCTAGCATTCAGTGATACCATACTCCAGTGTGATCCTATCCCCTTAGTGCCTTTCCCCTCCTCCTCCTCCTCCTCCTCATCCCCTCTCCTATTCAAATTCAGATCCTGCCTAGCTATGGGGGGGGGGCCTAAAGGACACCCTCTCTTGGTGACTACCTGCCCCTTTGGCCCCTTTACCTAGTTTAAAATGTACCTAACTTGAAAGAACTTCCTCAACTTCTGCTTTAGGAACTGTGAGCATTCTTTGCTAAGGTGCAATCTACAGTATCCAGCGTGTACAGGTCCTTATTCTCTTATTTCTTGCCACACTCCCCCACCAATCTATATGCCTTATGGACCCACCCATTCCCCCAGCCATTTGTTGAAATCCGTAATTCTCTGCTTCCTGGCTGTACTGGCTCTTGGTACTGGGAGAATTTCAGAGAAAGCTACCGACCTTCCCTCTTTACTGCACAGTCTTCCCACTTCCTGAAACCTTCCTCGACCTCATCTACTCTTCTCCCCTCCAGGTCATTTGTGCTCAGGTGCACCACAACAGTGCAGCCCCCAAATGATACTGCACTACAATGTCAGTTATCGGTATGGCCTTAGGTACCTGGTGTGGGGCTAGAACCTACGACTTCCATTCTTCCAACCCCAGAGGCGACTGTGCTACCTACTGAGCCACTGACACTGCTAAGAGTACTGCTACTGAGGACTACAACATGGAATTCATAGTACTGTAATTCTGCAATTTAGCTTTGCTCAGTTTATTGAAAGTGCTTGCTTAGGCTGCTGCAGTCATAAGTAGAGGTGGACAAGCTAGAGGAACCTCGAGCCTGGCACAAGCCTAGTGCCTGGCTTGGCTTGGCACAACCTCTACAAGCAAGGTCAAGCCAAACCACTTATGGTCAAACTAAGCATTTTTACGTTCGCTTGCACGCATGCGCAAGGAACGTCTTGGGAGAATGTGACACTTTGGAGGTGTGCCCCTCCTCTGCAATCCCCTGCTCCATTGAGCAGGAGTGGCAGTCCTGCACCAATCGGACGCGGTGCTGTGTATGACAGTGGTGGTCTTCTCTTCAAAGAAAACCACCGCTGTCTGCTTTCACCGCGTCACGCCGCCTCCCCCCCAAATCTTTGCTGCCACGCTGGGAGCCCACCCCAGCATGGCAAACGTCCTGCGTCGTCTGCTGACTGGGGTGCCCAATCCCCATCAGCTCCAAGGCCCCCCCCAGCCATCCTTCTGCCACGCTGGGAGCCCACCCCAGCGTGGCAAACGTCCCGCGTCGTCTGCCGACGGGGGTGCCCGATCCCCCGTTGGCTCCACGGCCCCCAGCCATCCTTCTGCCACACTGGGAGCCCACCCCAACGTGGCAACGTCCCAGCGTTGTCTGCCTCACGGTGCCCAATCCCCGTCAGCTCCACGGCCCCCCAGCCATCCTTCAGCCACGCTGGAGCCCACCCCAGCGTGGCAAATGTCCCATCGCTCTTTTTTTTACCTGAAAACAGTCCCACGCGCTTCTCCCAGCCCCCCACAATCCGCACCCACCCACTGAGCACCCTGCCTCCCCACAACTCCCCCTCACCCCATACTTACCTCCGGAGCTCGGCGCGACGATCTTCGGTGGACCGGGAACACGTCTGCACTCTTTAAAGCTGACCGCGAACTGAGGAAATGCCGGTAAGCTGTATAATGGGCTAGATAGGGGTTTTTCAACTTTATTGCATATCTCAGGCATCTTTTGGAATTTTTGCATCAAATTTTCAACATAGGGTTTTTGGGACCCCTTCTCATGAATGATGTCACTGTCATGGAGTTATTCGGGCCCGAAGGGTGATTTCACAGTCACTGCGCGAAATCACCCTTCGGCCCAAATAACGCCATGACAGTAACATCATTCATGAGAAGGTCCTAAAACCCCATGTTGAAAATGTGGTGAAAAATTCCTAAAAATGACTGTTTTACGAGTGTGTGTTGCGCAGTTCCTACGCACACTCGTAGGTTTGCGAATTTGCAATATTTCCACTCCAGATTTTCAACATTGCCATTTTACCACACCTTCTTATGTACAGCTGTCATTTTTCACATCTCACCCAAAACGTGTTTCCACCCATGTAGCGCACAATGGCGTAGTCGGTGTGCGAAATCAATGTATGAGACACATTAAGAAAATCACAGTGACACTGTTCATGAGCAGAGGTCTTAAAATGGCTATGTTGAAAATGTGGTGAAAAAATTCCTAAAATGACTGTTTTATAAGCGTAGTGCTATGCAGTTCCTACGCTTAACGCTGTAGAAGTTCGTGGAATTTTCAATATTTGTACTCCAATGACTTCCAAATACCTAAACAGCACATAGAAGCAAGCAACATTCGGCATTGACAAATGCTTGTACTTCTTTGTCACTGATTTTTTTAAGCAATGTCCAAGTGCCAAATACCACTGCCAATACCTGCAAGCGAACGTTCGGCATTGACAAATGCTTGTTGTCACCTGGAGCAGTTAGTGTAGGGTCTGACACATTCAACTCCTATGTAGAGAATGTAGAGAACAGCCTGCAGTAGCCAGAGCTCAGCTCGTGTTTTGGCTCGTGGGGTGAAGTTAGCCCCCTGGCTCGGCTCTGGCTTGGCTCTAGCTGAAAAATTCCTGGCTTTCCCACCTCTAATTGTTAGAGTATTCAGCCACTTGGGTTTTTAAGGACATCACAAATCCTTCTATTTGTAGATATTTACACATTTCTTAATTAGTTTACTTGAGTCACGAGATTACAGGACTTGTGTTTTTCCTCTTTCAGTGGAAACTGTACAAAAATGCACTTTAGATCAAGGGCTGACCCCTGTTTCTTCAACTTCAGTAAAGCTAATTAATTACACACTTCAGCAAATGTACAAAGGGGAGAGACAGAGAAAGAGAGAGAGAGAGAGAATAAAGTCATTGAACTGAAAAGGCCTCGTGATCGGCTGAGTTCCTAAGCTTCTCAGCAGATTTAATACATAAACTAGGCTTCAACTGGGGAGGGGGAGAGGATTGAATGATTTTGTAAATGTTAAAAAATACAGTTCTTTTTAACATCAGTAATTGTAAAAAAATAAAATATGGGGAAGTGTGTTTCACTGTTTTCTTTTTAGACACCCTCAGTGTGCAATAACCCAATAAGCCAGTTCACCCTCATTCTCAGGGTTTATGTGGGCATTATACCATTATACCAGGAAAGGAACAGCAGCAAGTGAAGAGGTGACTTCTCTCTCATTGGAAGGGAAGTAAATGCAAATCTAGGAGCTTTCATTATTACTTCTTCGCATTGATATTGCATTGGGGAAAGGAGGAATAAGAGTTTGAAGAAGGTTGTGCAATGGCTACTTAAAGTCTGTTTTTGAGTGTGGATAGGAAGGATAGGAATATAAAAAGCAGTTGCTCAATATATCTAAACGTGTGCAACAAAGGAGGTAAGAAATAAATGTAACCCCTAGATGGCGCTATCCCAGGGGCTACTACCCCTGCCTGATTTGCCACTAACAGGTTGAGGGGCCTGGATCCAATGGCGGGTGCCTCCACCCAGAGGTCAGGGTTTGCAATAGTTAAACTTACTTGGTCACAACCCTCTGGGACACTGCAACCCCCCTTTCTTCCCACTAGTGGCCCACACAATATATCAGAATTACCTTCACAGTATACACTTACCCCCAGGGCTGGTTCAGGCACTGGGACCTCCTTAAAATAAGATACAGTGCAACAATCACAGTACAATACTTTAACATAGACAAATACCTCAGGCAGTATAACTTTGCTGAAACAAGCAGCTCTGATTTATTTAGGGGAATATAACAAGGACAGGGGAATCAGGTTAATTAGCTTATCACTTTACTCATCTACCTATGGCTCTGTGCACAGGCCTATCCCTACCAGTTACTGTCCTGGGTACCCAAGCCCTAGTGGCTAGTCCAAACCGTGGCAGCTGGTAGGGGCCCTTTCCCACAGAGAAAAGAAAAATTAGTTTAAACAGTCAGCAGTACAGTGATTCCATTTGGATTCAATGTGGCAATTCAACAGGGAGCGACCCTGAATTAGTACTCACGACCTCCAAACAAGATAGGGTCCTTCAATGTCAGCAGGGCTACTCTTGAGCTCCAAGCCTCCTCACGCATTTATATGGTGAACAGTAACAGGCAAAAGTCCTTTAATGGCAGCAGGATTCACTTGAGGTACACAAGCCTCTTCACACATTTATATAGTAAAACAGAAAGTACTATACCAGGCAGTCTGCTTCTCTATCCCGATCGCAATGACTGCACAATACCCGGGAGAACACACAGCAGATTCAGTTCCTGACAGACCGAGTGCAATTCAGCAATTTCTCCAGTCTTCTACAGGGTGAGCCTGGTTTCTACTCTTCAGATATCCTTTGATTCTCTTCATAGGATGGATTCAATCCTAACAAGCAGTTACACAAGCTGCAGACCGGAACTCTGGGCCTTACACACGTTTCCCGACTAAAACTGCACACTGAAAAGCACAGGGCTCCTTCCTTCTTCACTGCTAGAGCTCAACTGAACTCCAACAGACAAAACCGGGCACTTCCTTTGAGTTCCTCCCAGTTCTTGACTGGATTGGCTGTCACTCACAAGACTGTCCTTGTTGGTCCAAAAGGCTCAAGTCTAAACTACATCTCCCAGAGTCACTGCCCATACAATCCTCTTGTGGCTGGCTCCAGATTATGAGTCCAAGTTCTGATTCGTCCAAGGCACCATTTTAGAGCTAGCTTACCCCACACTGATTGGTCCAGTTCAGCAGTTCAAAACCAGAATGGAGAACTAGGCAGACACAGTTCTGACTGCAAAGAAAGCAGGTTAGACAAACTGTAATTTCATTATTACTCTAAATGGTTTCTGGCAAACAGTTACATCTTTCAGATAGGTTCCTTTTGCACCCTAGTGACTGCAAAAATGGAGTGAATTGGCAGCAGCTCAGTGGTACTCAATCAAAGAAACACACAGTCCCCATACAGACTAATTATGTCTGCAAGCAGACAGCTCTTAAAGAGACAGTACCAGAGGTTCTAAAAACACTCACTGATAAATGGCTTAAACGCCAAACACCATTCAGGCTTGGAGCATTCAAGCAAGCTCCTGGAAGTCTTTTGGGAACCCCCATTTGCAGGGGGGTTACATAAAGAAAATGTTTTGCACTGATAGAGGAGGGAGAGGGGAGACTTGGGGGAGTGTTTGGTATCCTGCATCTGGAAGGGTGGAGGGTCGCTGGTGGGCAACAACAGCAATGGGTAGGGTGGTAGGCTGCAACAACTGCATTGCACCAATCTTTCTAAAAATTGCCTGGAGTGTGGGAGAATGTTTAGTGTGCAACCACATAGAAAAACTTAGAAAGGAGATTGAGGGTCTGCAGGAGGAACTAAGACAGGCAAGGCAGATTGGGGTGGGTTTAGCCCAATACTGGAGGGAGGAAGAAGGGGAGATGAGGGAGGGCGATTTAAGCCAACAGTGGTGAGGAGAGGGTCAGAAGAAGGGAAACAGAGACAAAGGGGCCCAGGCCAGGAAGAACAATTGCTGGGGAAACCAGGTCAGGAGACAAAAGACAAATGGAAGGAGGAGATAGGGACTTGTGAGGGGTGGCGAAGAAGTGGCAAATGTCATGGAGTGGAAAGGAGAGAACAGGTTACTATGGAGAGAGGGAGCGGGCATTTGTGAAGGGCCTTCACAAAATAGTTGTGCACTGCTAGAGTGGAAGAAAGTGGAGGAGGGAAATGATGAAATTAGAGGAGTAATTGATAAATGCCTGGACCAAACTGGAGCGGGGGGAAGTTCTGCTGGGAGAATTGCAAGAGGGGTAAAAGAGGGAAATAATGTGCAGGAGGAAGAAGAGGAGCTGGAAATGAGAGAGGGAGATGAATGGAAGCAATCAGGGAGTAAGAGGGGTGGAATCTTAGTGCTGGGGGACTCAATACTAAGAGGAGTTGGGTGGGGTAGCAAGGGGAGAGCATGAAGTCGCATTTGGGTGGAGGCCATGTCAGGAATGACAGCGGAAAGGGTGGGACAGTCTGTTGTGAAATATGCTAGAAGGGGTAGGGACAAGCCTCCTTTAATTATACATCTTGGGACAAACGACCAGGCTGACAAGACAGTAGATACAGTCCAGAGGAGGTTTGAGGAACTAGCACAATAAGTGAGGGGCAGGAAGATCAGTAACTTTTTCAGAGATACTTCCTGTGCCAAAGGCAAGCACAACAAGAAAGCTGAGAATAGAGGAATTTAACGGATGGCTAAGAACCTGGTGTTGTGCTAAAGGGTATGGGCTGTTGGGGGGTGGGAGGGACCTGGGAGGACAGTAGTCTCTATGCCAAGGACAGACTACGCTAGTAGGAGGGAAAGAAAGTGTTGAAACAGAGGATGGAGGAGTACATAGAGGAAGTTGGGAATTTAAACTAGGAGTGGGGGGTGGCAGTTGGGGAAGAGATATGCAGAGACCACATGTTGGGAAACCATATGAGCTTACCCCCAATAACAGTGACAAAAGACAAATGGCAAGTACTGTTGGTGATGCTAGGAAAGGAGGGCGGGATGGGGGAGGTGGAAGGTGGTTACCCTTAATGCTAGGAGCCTTGGGAGGAAAACTGCAGTTAAAGGTTCTCATGGCAGAGGAGAGGTGGACATTGCAGCCATCACGAAACATGGGCCACCCACAATGACTGGGACCTGTCTGTACCAGGGTACAGGTTATTTCGTAGGGACAGGTGATTGGGAAGGGGGGTGGCACTATATGTGAAGGAAGGACTGATGTAAGGAGGAAGGGAGGAGGGTAGTACGAGTCACTTTGGATGCAAATCCAGGATTCCAAGAATAGGATTCTTAGAATGGGAGCAGTGTACAGGTCACCATCTCAGACGGAGGAGTTAGACAGGAACTAGCGGGACAGATCAGGAGGACCTCAAGAGAAGGGTAGGTGGTGATTGTGGGGACTTCAACATGCCAGGAGTGGACTGGAGCACCCAACAACCAGGAACAGAAGGGAGCAGGTACTGCTGGATGCCTTCCAGGACAGCTTCCTGCTGCAAATGGTCAGTGAACCAACCAGGTTAGGGAATACCCTTGACCTTGTGCTGGCAAATGGGGACTTTGTAGAGAGAACTTACAGTGGAGGAACCGCTGTCAGGAGTGACCACCACTCAGTATGGCTCACATTGGATATGGGCAAGGAAGGAGTGGAATCTGGCACAATAGTGCTGGACTTCAGGAGGGCTGACTTTGGGAGGATGGGGAAGTGGCAAAAGGGTACCGGCACAAAATTCAATCTAGTATGGACACTAACCAGAGGTGGGAGCCCATAAAGCTGGGGATAGTGGAGGCAACCAAAACCTGCTGCAAAGCCCAGAGCAAGAAGGCTAGGGCTAAGAAACCGATCTGGTTGAGCAAGGAGGTCATGGAAAAGGTAAGGAGGAAAGAGCTGCCTTTAGGAAGTACAAGAAAACAGGGAGGGGGAGGACAGGGAGGAGTACTTGACAGAATCGAAGGAGGTGACAAGGGCAGTAAGGGGAGCCAAAGCATCTACGGAACTCAGGCTGCACAAGGCATTAAGAAGGGGGAGAAGGACATCTTTAAGTACATCAGGGAGAAAAGGAGCTGTAAGGACCACATAGTAAGGATTAGGAAGGAGGGGGGTTGGGTGGAAGCAGGGTGCGATAAGGTGGAAGCACTAAATGAGTACTTCTGCTCAGTATTTACTAAAGAGAAGAGGGGGGTGACACCCAAGGTGGGAGAAATGGCAGAAGCAGGGTGGGAAGTGGTGACAGATGGGGAAATCATGGAGAGCAGAGTTCGAGAGGGTTTGAAGGCACTGAGGGTGGACAAGGTGCCAGGCCCAGATGGCATCCACCCCAGGGTACTGAAGGAGCTGACAGAGGTCCTTGCAGGACCTTGGCAGACCTATTTAATGCCTCACTACATTCGGGGTGTGTACCTCAGACTGGAGGATGGCTCATGTGGTGCCCTCCACAAGAGTGGCCCCAAGGATGAAACCAGGAAACTACAGACCAGTGAGCCTCCACATCCATCGTGGGAGTGTTAATGGAGACTATCCTGAAGGAGAGCTGGTGGCCCTCCTAGAGGCCAAAGGACTACAGGACAGCAGACAACATGGCTTCATATGTGGCAGATCCGCACAAACCAACCTGGTCGAGGTCCTATGACTGGCACCAGGCAACTGGACAGGGCCATGCAGTGATGTCCCAGTATCTGGACTTCAGTAAGGCATTCACTCAGTGCCACATGGAAGGCTGGGAAGGAAGTTAGTAGGCACAGGAGCGGTGCAAAGCTGGTGAGATGAGTAGAAACTGGCTGCAGAGAAGGCAACAGGGGTGGTGGTGGGTGGGTGCTCTCACACCCATGGGCAGTGATGAGCGGTGTTCCACAGGGCTCGGTGTTGGGACCAGTGTTGTTTGGGATATTCATTGCAGACATATCATGGGACATCAAGCAAAGATCAGTCTGTTTGCTGGTGATACCAAGGTAGGCGCGGTGGTGGATGACCTAGGGGATGGCAGGGGTTGCAGGATCATCTGGCAAAGCTTGAAACCTGGTCAGACACCTGGCAACTGAGCTTAATGCCAAAAGTGCAAGGTGCTGCATTTTGGGATGAAGAACCCAAGGAGGAGTTACCAGCTAGGGAGAGTGCAGCTAGCCCAGACAGAGGAGGAGAAGGATCTGGGTGTGCCATTACTGGGTCAATGAACAACTCGGCACAATGTAGGAAGGCAGCTGCAAGGCCAACAAAATGCTGGGTTGTATTGCAAGGGTATATCCTCGAGGAGGGAGGAGGTGATTCTGCCACTGTATAGGTCATTAGTTAGACCACACCTGGAGTACTGCGTGCAGTACTGGTGTCCGTATCTGAAGAGGGACATCACGCTACTGGATGGGATGAAGCGAGAGCGACAAAGATGATCAAGGGGCTGGGGACTTATCATACAGAGAGGAGGTTGAAGGAGTTGAACATGTACTCACTGGAGGAGAGGAGAGACAGGGGTGACATGATTGAAACCTTTAAATGCATGAAAGGAATAAACAAGACGGGTACAGAGGGGCTGTTTAAAGTAAGGGAGGGGAGGGCCACCAGGGGCCATGATATGAGACTGGAGCGAGGAAGGTTCAGGAGGGAGATGAGGAGACACTTTTTTACAGAGAGGGTGGTGGCTGGGTGTAATGTGTTACCTGCTGAAGTGGTATGCAGTAGAACAGTGGACTGCTTCAAACGAGGATAGGACAGGACAAGTGGGAGGGTTAAGGAAGGGGAAGGGTGGAAGGGAGGGGCAGCTGCAGAATAAGGGGTGCTAGCTGCACATTCGAGCAGACTTGATAGACCTCTAGGCCTTTATCTGCTGGCAAATTTTGTATGTTCATATTATACACTTTGGGTGCGTAAAGAAAAAAAATCAAAATCGTGGCCCCTGGTGCTCTATGGCACTTCATCCTGATTTGTGTGGCAGGGTTTCTAGGCTTCTGTAGCAGCATTTTCTAATTACCTTGGCATGATTTATGCATTTCTGTGGCAGAATGCGGTCCTATTGTTGGCTAAAATATGATGTGATGTCATCGATGACATCACACACTGAGTATAGAGGAGGTGCTTCAGGATAAATGAAAGGGGAAGAGAGTCGGATACTATGGAACTTCACCAAAAACAAACAATGAATTCTATGGTACTATATATACTCTGCAGTATGATGCAAATACTGTGGAAAACTCTGCAACTGTGGAATTACAGAATTCCAGGGGCCTTCCTCATAATGCACACCTCCTCATGCATATTATAAATATATATATGTATATATGTATATATATATAAAATGATGCAGTCAGTTCTTGATATAGGCATATGTTTGAGATTTCTTTTTTTTGTGCACACATTCAAAATTGCATACAACAGTTTGCACTGAAAACAATGGAGCTCCTCAGTAAATCACACTTTCTCACATATTACTCACTTATACTAGAATTGAATATCTCAGACTTATGTAGAATATATTACTTATTACATGTTGCCCACACTGAGCTATTGGAGCTACAGTATTTGTTTTCTCCATGACTGTTGGCTCTCATAAACAGGCTGAAACTGACTAAAACTCACCTATCTTTAACCGCAGGCAGCACTGTTACTATCTGTTTAACTAGTGTGATTGACAGCATTAATGTCTGTAAAGCCTCTGTCTGAAGGAAAAAGTGTGCATACAACCATTTTCCCATCATTAAATACATAAATTGGGACTAGGACATAACATTTTTGTGCATATAAAACTGGAATGTGCATACATCTGATCTCCCCAGTGCCTGCCACCCAAAAATATTACTATACGCAGACGATGCAGTCCTGTTTTCCAGCCACCATGACATTACAGTCCTTGAATCCCAGCTGCAGCTCGACTTCAATCGCATCGAAGACTGGTTCAATTCTCATAAACTTGTCCTGAACCACAGCAAGACAAAAGCCATGTCCTTCTGTAACCGGCAGAGCAGGCACAACTCTCTGTCCCTCACCATCAAGAACCACACTGGGAACCCACTCGAACACGTCAAGGAGTTCAAGTACCTTGGTATTACCCTGGATAGTACCCTCTCCTACACTCGGCATATTGACACTGTTGCCAAGACCGCCAATATATGGATTGGACTACTACACAAACACAAGCACTGTATGCCTGCGGATGCCCTTAAACTAGCCATCTACAGCTCTGTCACCTCTATCATTGACTACGACCTTGCCATCTATGGCTCTGCCTCAACAAGTGCCCTCTGCAGGATCTCAGTTGCTCTCAACAAAGCCTGTAGACTACTGGCGGGTGCAGCCCGACAAACTCACACCTGTGACCTCTATGCACAGGCCAGCTGGCTACCCCTACGCAGCAGAATACAATACCAGACCTGCTTACTTACCAAAAAGATTCTCCTTGGTCTCATGCCACCTGGTGTTAGCTCACTCCTTACTACCTACAGTGGCATTCAACAAACACATGGTGCCCAATCTCTAACCTTACAGGTTCCCAGATGTCGTACCTCCATGGGTCAGCGGTCCTTTATCTATAGAGCCGCTCAATGGTTCAATTCCCTCAATAAAGAAGCACTTTCCTCAACTACACTTGGACCCTTCAAAAGGAATCTCAAACTTTACCTCACCTCTACCACTCAATGTGACTGCTTCTCTGAAGAGAGATCTCTCTAAACACCTCCCAGCTCACTCATGTCTCACAGCCCGCCCTTTCCCAATCTCATTCCCTCTGGCACTGGGCCTTCCTTGTGACTCCTTTCCTGCTTCACATCTCCACTGGTACAAGACATTTTCCACCACATCGGACAAGGGCCCATTAGCCTGCTAACTTCCTCTCCCGGTCGCATGCCTGCAATACTAACTGCCTATGGTGCCCTCTATCTCTTATTGTTACCGCAGCCAGCTGCCTACTCAAGCTGCTCGTTTTATGAATATTATCTCAAAGTATGTTATAACTGAGTATCTTTATTTTTTCTTTTAGTTGTTTTGGTTGTTTATTGTGCATTCTTTTACTACCTCTGTATGTATGTTGACCCTCACCCTTTGACGTGGAACCTTTGTAAATGAGCAGTTTCTGCTCAAAGGTATTTGTAATCCGCGAATTTAATAAATAAAAAAAATTAAAAATAAAAATACAAACAAGTGGAATGCATTGGACGTTAAATATATTCAGCATTTGTTTTCCTATTGTAACCCCCTTTGGGGGCTTACCTGAATTGCCCCCGTTGTCTCCTGTTTCCTCCCAGTTGCCTCCTGGCATCCTCCAAATCCCTGAATTGTTTATCGCCACAGCCCGAGTTCATCTGGTGCCCCTAGATTCTCCAAATTGCCCCCACACTTGATTTCAGCCCATTTCGGGCTTAAAAAGTTAAGCCGTGAGCTGCTGCTACTCTCTGCTGCTTCCTGAGCAAGTGGGCGATCGTGTATGCACCTTGTAGCATTTTGATTTATGGACCGCCATTTTTGCAGTTGTTTGGTAGGTGTTTTGGTGGTCACGGTGCCCCTCCTCAGGTAAATGGGGACTCAAAGAGTCTGATAAGAAGCCTTGGGGAAGTTTAAAAATAAAGTTTGAGTTGGGGCATAAATGAGGTACAAGCAAGGGCTCATGAATAAAGATAAGTCCTCATGAATATTAATGAGGTGCTGCCTACCACCTAGAGGGGAAAGTGTTTTGGTGACAGCGACAGCAAATGCATAGGGAGCAAATGTATGAAAGCGGGCTTACTTAAAAGGCGCAGTTGGGGCTCTTAAAAAAGGGGGCAAGTGTAAATGAAGAATAAACATACTGGCTGCACTAGAACTTTGAAAATGGGGAACTGTATAAACTGCATAGAAACTGTGTACAGCAGACACCATCTTTGCAGCCTAGTAGCCAATCACAAGCCAGGATTTTGGCCAAAGACTCTTGGGAATGTGCCAGAGACTTTTGGGAGAATATCAGGGTCAAATCCTTGGTGCTCAAAATCTAACCAGTTAAGGTACTTAGACTGTGACTGACAGCTTGGGCAGCCAATTGAATTTTGGGAACTTTGCCTGCTATTTAAGAGGGACTGTTTGAACTGGAGTCAGTCTGTTGGGCAGTCTGTTGGAAGTTCTGCTCAAGCCACTGAGACAGAAGGAGCCTGGGTAGCTCATCTGCAGACCTGCATGGAAAAAAGGCTGTTTTACCTCCCTGCCATACCTCTCAAACTCCTGCCTCAAAAATCAAGGACAAGGCTTAAAAAATCAGGGACAAAGGACCAAAATCAGGGACACTTCTTTAAAACTGGAGATATCCACTCAGGAAGCCGGTAAAATAAATGGCTTAGTGAAAAATGCATTTTCTAAGGAAGAACAAGTCTGTAACTTTAATGTTTGACATGATTTTATGCTTATAACCCCTGCTGTTTGGTCACGAAAACACAATTTTTAGGAGGGACAGAGTCAAATTTTGAGGCAAAATCAGGGACAGTTGAGATGTGTGCTCCCTGCTGAGCTCTGGACTGCCTGAAGCAGAAAAGAGATTGTGTGTTCAGCTGCCTGGCTGAGAGAAAGAGGACACTTTGCTAAATAAGTGCTTTTTTGCCAAAAGTGGCTAAATCCAAAACTGTTGTGAGGACTTCACATTTAAGGGACTCCAGTGTCATTTGGAGCCTGTGGATGTTGCGTTTGTCTCCTGCAACGTTCAGAGTAGGAAGAGACTTGTTACCAGTTGTTCAATGTGCCTGTGCAACTCGTTTAGTGCTTATGTAACTTAGATTATCTTTTGCTGTTTGCCTCTGTATCCGTGGGATATACCACCCTGTAGGGGTACAAAGGCAAGGAACCCTAGAGGAGTGGTCCGCCCCTTGAGGTGTCATGGAAGTGATTCCCTTGGCAAAAGTTACCTTAGGAAGAAGCCCATGGGAGACAGAGGCATGCCGCTGGAGGAGGGGAGGATGGAAGGGCAAGGAAAAAAATGCTTGTGTGTGAAGTGAGGAGAGCAGCCCTTAAATGGGCAGAACGGGGATGTGGCCAGTTGCACCACCCCCTTGAACTACAGGCTGTAGCCTTCCAATTCAGTGTGCCTGTGCAACTGGTTTCATGCTTGTGTAATGTAGATAATCTTTGGCTGTTCGCCTCTCTATCCATGGAATATACCACTCTGTAGGGGTACGAAGGCAAGGAACCCTAGAGGAGGGCTCCACCCCTTGAGGTGCCACGGGATTGATTCCTTTGGCTAAAGGTACCTTAGGAAAAAGCTCAAAAAGAGTGTCAAGCAAAGCATACAAGGTGGTGAACACTTATTGGGGTCAAAGACCCGTACATAGGTCTGTTGGTAGTATGGGTTCAGTTGGTAGCATAGGTCAGTTGGTTGTACTGTTTGAGTAGAGTAGGCAGAAAACAAGAGGTGAATAGTGACCTGCTTGGAGGTCTGACTGTAAGGTGTGGAGGCCTTGCTTCCTAAGGAGATAGAGAACATCCAAAGGGGGAGAAGGGACAATTATGGGGCAGCCACTCAATTCCATCCAACAGCAGAAACCTAACTAAGTGATCGAGGGACTACAACTACACCTATCTAGTATTATGACCATTGTCATGGAGGAGATGAAAAACCCCCTTTGAGAAGGAAACCTCTGGGGATCCAAGGCTTAGGTCACTTTCCCTCCAGGCTTTGGGACAGTTTCATTTAGTGACGGCTCTGCTACTGCAATTTAGTAGACCAATCCGTGGGGACTGCAATTTCAGGGAACACTCTAGCTCTATCCCTCTAACAGGAATGCTGTGGAGGGTTGCGAGCAAACAAACACCAGGGCACCTCAATGCCAACCTCCAAGGTGGGAGGAGGAGGAGAGTAACAACTGCCGAGGCTCTCAGTGGGCCTATGAACATATGAAATTGCCAGCAGAAACAGGCCTCACGGTCCATCGAGTCTGCTCAAGTGTGCAGCTAACACCTCATCTTGCAGCTGCCCCTCCCGCCCCCCTCTTCCCAGTATCCCTTCCTCTTACTCTGTCCCAACCCCTCTTGACTCACGAGAGGGTCCACAGTGCCTTCCGATCAAAGAACAAAACAGATGAACCAGAGGCGATTGTAAGGAGAATAGCTTTAAAGGATGCCTCTGAACCCGCTCAGGCAGCTAAAGGGGCCCGTCCCATGAGAGCCCCACCCCTTCACCGCTGAAGTCTTTAATGCTACATCGAGAGGTGCCGTCAGTACGGTTGATGACTGAAGGTCCACCCGAAGCAAGGACATTACCAACTATGAGCCAGGTGAGAAGGACCCCACCCCAAGCTTCGCATGCTCTAGATGTGGACTTTGGGGTGCAGAGAGAGACCACCAGCCATGGGACTAGCCTTGAGTTCTGGAAGTAATGGATACGGTCAGCATGTCTCCAAAATGTGGAGGAGTGAGTTGTAATGAGTATGGGACCTGCACGTGTGGGTCATGATGGATAACAGCAGACATGGGGAGATCTGTATGTAGATCAGACTGAACACTGTGGACTCTCTTGAGGGTCTTGAGTGGATGACAGCTGATAGAGAAAGACCTGTATGTAGGTCAGGCTGAGCAATATGGACCCTCCCATGGGTCTAGGTAAGACAAATAGCATTTGTCAACCACAGGAATGCATGCTGACCAAGTCCATTAGGAAGCCAAATAGGGAGTTAATTGAATTGTATGTTATGAGTAAGAGAGCAGTGAGGTCGGGCCAAGCCCAGGGTTGATGGTTGGAGAGAAGGAGGCTGTGAAGCCAGTTAGGTAGGAGATGGCTGCAAAGCCAGTACAGTAGGAGGTGCGGTTTGAAGCAAGTAAACATGATATGCTGCCAGAATTGGAAGGGGATGTGCGTTGCTGGTAGTGCAAGGGACAGGAAGGCTGGGATGACTGTGTAAAACAGGTGCATGATATTAGGGAAGGGATGGTAGAAGGCTGGGTAGAGCCAGAAGCCCTTAGGTAGAGAGTTGCCTGGAATCACTGGTTGCATAGTGCCATAAATGCAAAGAATGGCAAGGCAAATTGTATTTTTAGGGCACCCAATCCCTGAGGCTCTGGGCACCTAACAAAAACATAAAAATAAAAACAGCAGTTAAGATCAAAAACTTACAGAATAAATAACATTTCAAATTCCAGTTTTACAATCATCTATAGTTATTAAAATAATTAGACATCAAATCATTCTGTAAAAGCCAGGCTGAAAAGGTGGGCTTTTAGCCTCTGCTTGAAAATACCAGTCAAGGAGGCCTCCTGGACTGCAGATGGAAGCGCATTCCACAGGGTCGGCCCAGAGACACTCAATGCTTGATCACCGGATATCTTGAACCGAACCTTGGGACCATCCAGGATGCCCCTCGAAGAAGAGTGGAGGGAGTGAACAGAGGCTGTGGGTAATAGGAGCTCTGACAGGTAGCCAGGGCCCAGTCCATATAGGGTCTTATAGGTGAGCAAGCCCACCTTGAAAAGGACCCTCCACCTGACCAGCAGCCAGTGCAGGGCATGCAGGGCCGGGGTCACATGACAGGACCTAGGCGGGCCCATCAGCAACCGGGCCGCTGTGTTCTGCACCAGCTGCAGCCTGCGGAGGGTCCCTCCCGTGACCCCGAAGTAAAGAGCATTACAGTAGTCGAGCCTAGCGGTAACAAAGGCATGTACCAGTGTCAGCAGATCCTCAGATAGAACGAGAAGCTTGATCCTGGTGATGTTCTGTAAAGTTGTAAAAAACTACTCTTAACTACAGATGAAACTTGATCTTCAAAAGTCAGCCTGCTATCCAGGATCACGCCTAGATTACGTACCCTCGGGGAAGCCACCAATGGAGCAGATCCCAGGAAAAGGCCTGTGTCCACTCCAGGCTGCAACCCATCATATCCGCGACCCTACTCAATCACTAGTACCTCTGTCTTATCCAGATTTAATCTCAGCCAGCTGGAAGCCATCCAGTCATTGATTTTAGCAGACACACAAATACAAATACAACTACCAGACACACAAATACAAATACAAAGACAAGTACAACTATCAGACACACAAATACAAAGACAAGTACAACTACCAGACACACAAATACAACTACCAGACACACAATACAAATACAAATACAGATAGCAGACACACAAATACAAATACAACTTCCAGACACACAATACAAATACAGATAGCAGACACACAAATCCAAATACAACTACCAGACACACAAATACAAATACAAAGACAAGTACAACTACCTGACACACAAATACAAATACCAGACACACAAATACAACTACCAGACACACAAATACAAATAACAGACACACAAATACAACCACCAGACACACAATACAAATACAAATACAGATAGCAGACACACAAATGCAAATACAACTACCAGACACACAAATACGACTACCAGACACACAAATACAAATACAACTACCAGACACACAAATACAAATACAAATACAACTACCAGACACACAAATACAAATGCAACTAACAGTGACACAAATACAAATACTGGAGGCAGAACTACAAGTAAAAATACCACAGACACAAATACATAAAATCAGCCCTTTGCACAGCTCTATCTCAAAGTGCTCCTGTTTTGTCCAGATAGTGAATTTTTAAAAACAAGTTCTTAAGAATGCATAGTTTGCATTTTTTTATGTCCAAAATACATAAATGTGTGCATTTTCTAACAAAAAAACACACTATTTTTCAAATTGTGCATTAAAAGAATGCAGAATTATACAATTTATGAAATATGCAAAATAGAGCAAACAATTTTGAAGACATTGTGCAAAACAGAATTTCCCAATTTTGCCGATTTCTACTGGTGACCAGTCTGGCTTTGACTGCCTGATCTGTTAGTAACCAGGGTGAGGTAATACTTCTGTCCTTGCCCAGTGCTCTTGCTGCCCTTTTCCCCCCACTTGTGGCTCACATTCTTCACTCCTGGAGCACTCCCTTGGTGGGATATTCAGAAATGTGCCAGGCAGGGGCGCAAGCCAGCGCAGCGCAACTAGGATGTGCCAGGGCATGGTCTGAGTGATATTCAGTGGTGCTACGCCATGGCTCATCACCATTGAATATGGCACTGGGGCCACCTGCACTGCCCATGGCGCAGTGGCACTGAGCCAGCACAAGTGGCAGTTGAGGAGCAGGGGGCTGCGCCAGCGCAAGTGCAGCTGCGCTAGGTGCAGCAAGGACGATATTCAGATGTGAGCATGCAAATGAGGCCATTATGAATGCAAGGTGCAAATGGGGCCATTTGTATGTCATTATGGCCCCATTTGCATGCAGGTACACCGATCCCCAGCGACTTGCGCCTGGCGCCCTGCCAGGCTGCAGCCATCGGGGACCGACACCCCCTGCCTCTCAGTGGGCAACACACCCCAACACCCGATCATGGGCTTTACAAATAAAAAGAAACCCTGGTGGTCCAGTGGATCTGCTCCCACCCTATCGTGGGCTTTAGAAAACAGAACATCCCTGGTGATCCAGTGGTACCCTCACCCCACCCACTCAGACATGGTACCCCCGCAGCGGTGGTGGCAGCTCCCCACCCCGCTCAGCTGCCCGGCCGCTTGCTGACTGACAGTGTACAGTATGCTGTATGCCCATTGGTCCACGCCAAGAGACCATACTGTACTACACAGTCCCTGAAATGGTGAATGGTACTGTATATGCTGCCAGTTGGCGGGCGGCTGGTAGGTGGGAGCTGCCGACTGCCGCTGATGGGGGCGGGGTGGCGGGTCTGAGTGGGCGGGTGGGGGGTGGTACCGCTGGATCACCAGGAATGTTCCGTTTTTTAAAGCCTGCAATTGGGCAGGGGTTCTGGTCCACTGGACCACTAAGGATTCTTTTATGTTACTTAAGCCCGCAATCGGGCTGGGGGGCAGGTCCACTGGACCACCAGGGAATAGATTACTTTATTTAAGTCTGCGATCGGGCTGGGGTGGGTTCACTGAACCACCAGGGAATAGATTTATTTATTTATGCCTGCAATCGGGTGGGGGAGCAGGTCCACAGGACCACCAGTGATTCTATTTCATTTACTAAGCTCGCGATCAGGCATGGGGGGGCGACGCCCGGACTGTGACTTAGGAGGGTGGGTGGCCACCCACAGCAGGCAGCTGCCGTGTTGCGCCCAGCAATACGGCAGCTGGCCTGTGGATGGCCAGTCCTTGCTCCTATTTTTTTCAGGCATATCTTTGCACCCCCCTGTGAGGCACAAGGCGGATGTGTGCCTGCATATATGCCGCACATCCCGAGCTGAATATCAGGATGTGCTGAATATGCATGGGCATGCCCCACGCACTTGTGCCACATACATTACTGGTGCACCCCGGCGCATCGGGATTTGCATAGCACAAATTCCCCTTTTGAATATCACACCAGGGTGCATCGGTGGGTTGCACATGGTGCAACACTGTTGCGCTGTGCGCAACCTCTTTGAATATCCCACCCCCTGTTGACTCCTGTACCTCTTCTCACCTTAGCAGGCTGGTATATATTGCCAACTGTAGAGTTCCACATGCTGTCACATACAGTATTTATTGTTCTGTAAGGTGCATTATGCACCCCTGTCTGTATGTTATGGCTGGGATATTCAGACTGAGCCAGGCTGTGGCGTAAGCCTGTGCGCAGCGCAACTGGGATGGCCAGGGCATTGACAGGGTGATTTTCAATGGTGCTGCACCATGGTTCAGCACCATTGACTATGGCACTGTGGCCACCTGCATTGCGCATGGCGCAGTGGCGCTGCACCAGTGCAAGTGGCCAGAGAGGAGCAGGGGGATGCACCAGCGCAAGTGTCATTGCGCTAGGCACAGCAACCACGATATTCAGTGGTGGATATGCAAATGTGCCATAATGAATGCAAGGTGCAAATGGGGCCATTTGCATGTCATTATGGCCCCATTTGCATGCAGGTGTGCCGATCCCCGGTGGCTTGTGCCTGGCACCCTGCCAGGCTGCAGCTGTCAGGGACCAACGCCCCCTGCCCCTTGGCAGTCAACGGGCCCCAACGCCCAATCGTGGGCTTTCATTACAACCCTTGGTGGTCCAGTGGACCCGTTCCCAAAGCCCAATTGTGGGCATTCATTAAAACACCTGGTGGTCCAGTGGACCCATTCCCACAGCCCGATTGCGGGCTTTCCGTAATTGAAATAACCCTGGTGGTCTAGGGGAATTAAAACATTCTGAAACAACCAGCATATTAAGACATTTTCAAAAAGCACGACATATCATTGGTCAGGACATATACGAGCTTAAGGGGTAGGTATGGAGGGGTACAGGACAGCAGCTGTTCTAGGCGGGGTGCTAAGGTAGAGGGGCTGGGGACATATGAGTTAGGAGTCTGAGGGTAAGAAAGGTAGAGGATTAGCAGAAAAAAAATCATAGGTAATCATAGGTGTAGTTTGACTTTGACATTTGGGGGGGCAGGGTAATTTGTGTAATTAATTTAAAATTACTGAAAACAACACGTCCGTCAGTACAAATTGTTTTGGGGGGGCAACACCCCAGCCCTGTCAAACTACACCTATGCATGTAATGAGCATGATATTACTCTTCTTCTCTTTTTATGTTGATTGCTCGCATACGCAAGAAACATGTTGTGGCAGCTTGCTGTAAAAGCAGGCTGTGGAGGTGGGGCACTGTTGTGGCCAATGCTCCCACTGCCTTTGGAGGCTTGGCCCACTTTCCCCAATGGGATGGCACGCTGCTGCTGATACTAGTTCAGCCAGCGTGCCACAACCTTGAAACATTTCAGCCACTGCAATCAGGAGCCGTCTTGTCATTGCAGCGCCAGCCATGCTGCAATGAGGGAGCGACCTGTCATTGCAGGTCGGTCCCTTGCCTTCCCCCGGCCCAGTTTGCCGATGGGGAGTCCAGTCCCCATCGATTTCTGGTGTCTGCTGAGAGGGTGCCCAATTCCCCTTGGCATCATGTCCCTTCCTCGTTTCTTTGCCGACGGTGGTGCCCAATCCCCATCGGCATGTTCCCCCCCCATTTCTTGTGTGTCGAGGATACCCAATCCCCCGCTCATAAGTTCCCCCAGTGTGTGCAGACGGGGTGCCTCAATCCCCGTCGACCCACTCCCCCACCCCAAACACAGGTGGCACGCCGAGCTCACCCCAGCGTATTAAAAGTACCTGTGAAATGGAAAACGCCCTGCGAAGACTTTTTTTCACCCCTGTAAAAAGAAAATGGTCCTTACTGTCTGCGCCCCCTCCCGCAACCCACGCCCAACCTCTGCACACCCTGCCTCCCCACACCCCCACTCACCCCATACTTACCTGCAGAGTCCAGCGTGATGATCTTCGGTGGACCGGGAACACGTCTGCACTCTTCAAAGCCTACCGTGAACTGAAGAAATGCCGGTAAGCTGTATAATGGCATAACAAGGGTTTTTTTCAACTTTGCTGCATATTTCAGGCATTTTTTGGAATTTTGGTACCAAATTTTCAACATGGGGTTATTGGGACCCCTCCTCAGGAATTCAAGCACTGTCATTGCGTTATTCGGTCCCGAAAGGTGATTTCACGGTCACTGTGTGGAATCACCGTTCAGGGCCGATTAACGAAATGACAGTGCCAGTGTTCATGAGGTGGGCTGTCAAAAACCCTATGTTGCAAATTTGGTGGAAAAAGTCCAACAAATGACTGTTTTACGAGCATGCGTTGCGCAGTTGCTACGCACGCTCATTTGCAATATTTTCATGCCAGATTTTCAACATTGGCATTTTTTCACACATCCTTATGAACAGTACAGCTGTCATTTTTCCCATCCTGGCTGAAATGTGTTTTCCCACTTCCGGCGCAGAATAGCGCGGTAGCTGTGGGAAATCAGTGTTCGGGACAGATTAAGAAAATGACACTGACACTATTTCATGAGCAGAGGTCCTAAAATGCCTATATTGAAAATTTTGTGACGATAGTCCATCAAATGACTGTGTTACTAGTGTGCGTTGCGCAGTTCCCACGCACCCTTGTAACTTCTCAGATTTGTAATATTGTCACACCAGATTTTCAACACTGGCATCTTTTCACACCTCCTTATGAACAGTACAGCTGTCATTTTTCACATCCTGACCGAAATGCGTTTTCACACTTCTGACGCAGAATAGCACGGTCACTGTGGGGAATCAGTGTTTGGGACAGATTAAGAAAATGACAGCGACACTGTTTAAGAGCAGAAGTCCTAAAATCCCTATGTTGAAAATCTGGGGATGAAAGTCCATAAAATGACTGTGTTACAAGTGTGCATTGGGCTGTTTTCACGCACCCTTGTAACTTCGCAAATTTGGAATATTTTCACGCCACATTTTCAACACTGGTATTTTTTTACACCTCTTTATCAACAGTACAGCTGTAATTTTTCACATCCTGGCCAAAATATGTTTTTGCACTTCTGGCGCAGAATAGCATGGTTGCTGTGGGAAATCAGTATTTGGGACAGACTAAGATCGAGCGAGTAAGAGGGGGAGTGACCGAGCTCAACTGAGCTCTGTCGGGACTGCTGCGGATTTCTCTGTGGGCAGAAAAAGACCCCAATGCAGGTAGGAGCCCAGTACAAAAGGGCAGCCTGCAGCGCCAGGAGAAATGGAACGAGATAGCGAGTGAGGGAGGGGAGAGCGAGCTCAACTGAGCTCTATCAGGACTGCTGCAGATTTCTTTGTGGGCAGAAAAAGGTGCCAACGCAGGCAGGAGCCCTGTACAAAAGGGCAGCCTGCATCGCTGGGAGAAACGGAATGAGCAAGTGAGAGAGGGGGAGTGAGCGAGCTCAACGGAGCTCTGTTGGGACTGCTGCGGATTTCTTTGTGCGCAGAAAAAGGCACCAATGGAGGCAGGATCCCAGTACAAAAGGGCAGCCTTCAGTGCCAGCAGAAACAGAATGAGTGAGTGAGTGAGAGAGGAGGAGTGAGCAACCTCAATGGAGCTCTGTCAGGAAAGCTGTGAACTTCTTTGTGGGCAGAAAAAGACGCCAACACAGGCAAGAGCCCAGTACAAAAGGGCAGCCTACAGTGCCAGGAGAAATAGAACGAGCGAGTGAGAGAGGGGGAGTGAGCAAGCTCAATGGAGCTCTGCCAGGACTTTAAAGTTGCCCACCCTCCCGCCTAGGGTCCTCTGTGGTCCTATATTACAGCAGGGTTTCTGGAGTGGAGACAAAGCAATGGTTGGATACTTTTAGGATTGCTGTAATAATACAAATTAAGTTGTTTTGTTTATTTCCTCTAACTGAGCTAAGTGCTGAGCTATAGTGTTATAATTGCTGTAATTATACATATTTATTTGTTCTGTTTATTTCTCTAACTGAGCTGAGTAGTAAATCTGGTAGAAAAAATCCCCAAAATGACTGTTTTACGAGCGTGCATGGCGCAGTTGCTACACACGCTCGTAACTTTGCGAATTTGCTATATTTTCACTCCAGATTTCCAACATTGGCAGGTTTCCACACCTCCTTATGAACAGTACAGCTGTCATTTTTCACATCCTGGCCGAAATGCATTTTCGCACTTCAGGCGCAGAATAACGCGGTCGCCATGGGAAATCAGTGTTCGGGACACATTAAGAAAACCACAGTGACACTGTTCATGAGCAGAGGTCCTAAAATGCCTATGGTGAAAATTGTGTGATGAAAGTCCATAAAATGACTGTGTTATGAGCGTGCATTGTGCAGTTTCTACGCACCCTTGTAACTTTACAAATTAGTAATATTTTCATGCCAGATTTTCAGCACTGGCATTTTTTCACATCTCCTTATGAACAGTACAGCTGTCATTTTTCACATCCTGGCCAAAATGTGTTTTCACGCTCCAGGCACAGAATAGTGGAGTCGCTTTGGGAAATCTGTGTTTGGGACAGATTAGGATTGAATGAGTGAGAGAGGGGGGAGTGACTGAGCTCAACTGAGCTCTGTCGGGACTGCTGCAGATTACTTTGTGGGCAGAAAAAGGTGCCAACGCAGGCAGGAACCCAGTACAAAAGGGCAGTGTGAAGCACTGGGAGAAACGGAACGAGCAAGTGAGGGAAGGGGAAGTGAGCAAGCTCAACGGAGCTCTGTTGGGGCTGCTACGGATTTCTTTGTGGGCGGAAAAAGGCATCAATGCAGGCAGGGACCCAGTACAAAAGGGCAGCCTGCAGCGGCGGGAGAAATAGAATGAGTGAGTGAGAGAGGGGGAGTGAGCGAGCTCAACGGAGCTCTATGAGAACTGCTGCCGATTTCTTTGTGGGCAGAAAAAGGCGCCAACGGAGGCAGGGAGCCCAGTACAAAAGAAAGCCTGCAGCACTGGGAGAAACAGAATGAGCAAGTGAGAGAGGGGTGAGCAGTTAATGGAGCTGTGTCGGACTGCTGCAGATTTCTTTGTGGGCAGAAAAGGTGCCAAAGCAAGCAGGAGCCCAGTACAAAAGGGCAGCCTGCAGCATTGGGAGAAATAGAATGAGCGAGTGACAGAGGGGAGTGAGCGAGCTCAATGGAGCTCTGCTGGTCTTACAGTTGCCCACCTCCCACCCAGGTCCTCTGTGGTCCTACATTACAGCAGCATCTCTGGAGTGGAGACAAAGCAATGATTGGATACTTTAGTATTGCTGTAATAATACATATTTATTTGTTCTGTTTATTTCTCTAACTGAGTTGAGTAATACTTGGAGTGCAATAGGATTTCTAACTGGGCTAAGTGAAACTATATGAGAGCTGAGAACAAAAAGTATGGTAGCTGAGGGGTGAAAAACAGAGAAAGGAGGCTTTAGGATTGCTACACTACTACAGTGCAGCCAAGTAGGAGGTTGCCAGAGGTCGCGAGGGACTACTGCTGTAGCCCTCCCCCGCCCCCCCGATTTGAAAATCCCAACTGAAAATTCAAGCCTGCAGCCAAGTAGGAGGTTGCAGGAGGTCGCGAGGGACTACTGCTGTAGCCCTCCCCTGCCCCCCGATTTGAAAATCCCGACTGAGAATTCAAGGTACTTGAGACGCTTGGCCCACATGAAGAGGATCTCTGTGTTTTGACACTTTTTACCAATTCAAACCTGCACAGCTTCCGAGCTGAGTTTGTACTGCTTTTACTGCTTTTTAGTCCACACACAAGTGGAGATAGTTTATGTGTACACCGCTTCAATGCTAACGTGCTGTTCCAGCTTGCTTTTCTAATAGTTTAATTATGCTCTGTCTGAATGCTGAAGTACTGTCTCTGTAAAACGCCCAGTTGGTTACTTTAATTCAGCCTGCTTTATTTAATTTCCCCAATCTGCTAAACTGTTGTATTCTTGAAACACCCCAGTCGATTACCTTATTCTAGTTTGCTTAATTTATTTTTCTTCTTTGCTCAGTACCTCAGTAATTTAAAAACGCACCTCAGCCCTAGTAATTAGATCCTCCCTCCCAGGTGCTTTAGCAATATAAAATTGACTCACTGACCCTCTCTCATCTCTCCACAGCTTGCAGCCAAGTAGGAGGTCACCTGAGGTCACGAGGGACTACTGCTATAGAGCTCCTCAATTTGAAAATCCTGACTGAAAATTCAAGGTAGATGCCGCTTGAAACGCTTGGCCCACATAAGGAGGATCTCTGTGTTTACTCCGCCGACACAGAGTGTCGGCTCCCCACTGCCCCCACCACCACCCTTGGTGGACTTGCACATATATAGCCTAGGAAACTACACCCATCTAGTCTTTTAACCTATCAGCCAGCTTTCCCATTTGCAGTTTATATTTTCCCACCACTAGAGGTCAGTTTCCATTCTATGCTCCTGACCTTACTTCCTATTGCAATAAGAAATCTCTCTAGCCCCACCATGCTCCTGCATACCCTCTTTACTCTTTCTCTACTGCTCCCACTAACATCCCACCCTCCCTCTCATAACTTTGGAAAGTGGAACATAACTACCACACCCTATCCTCATGCAGACTGGCCCTCCCCACCTTGCTGCCCCCTCCCCCGCTACACATGGGCAGCGAGCTTTTATAAGCACAGCCTAGCACCCAGTTGACAACACGCCCCCACTACATCACAAACATAAGCATAAACTTCATCATCTTTTCCCTCCCCCATAGATGTCATCTCCCACAGCAACTGACCCTCTGGAGACCCTCTTTCTCTTGCCAACCGCCTATGATATCCACACCACGGCGCCTTTCCCCCCTTCCCCACTTTTTCCTCCTGTCAGCCCCCCATACCCTGAAACTCCTGATACTCACCATGGGGTACCCACAGCAAATATACCATCGACTAATTACCCGAGCGAGTAGCAATCGACTCAGGTCACTCGTCCTTCTTCTGCTCCTGACGGGCAATGTCCACCCCAACCCAGGCCCCCAGAATGCTCCACTGTCCCACCCATCATCAGTCAATGGGCTGCGCATTGCCTCTATCAACATCTGCAGCCTTCAAAAAAAATGGGACTCTTTTCAGGGGTGGGTACTCCAGCATCACCCAGACATCATAGCACTGGGTGAAACCTGGCTCTCCCCCTCTGCCCCTGACTCGGCGGTTAACCTCCCTGGATATCTCCTCTTTCATTCTGACAGAGTAGGTAAGTGAGGGGGCGGTTGTGCTCTCTACCTTAAGGACTTGCTTACAGGCCATTTGCTCCCTCTGCCCCGACTAACATCCAGGGCTCAGGCTCTCACCCTAAAATTAACTCTAGGCAAGTCAACCTCCCCTCTCCTCCTCATTACTGCCTATATCCTTCCCCAGGACCAGAAGCAAGCCTTCCAAGCCATCCTGTCCAATCTCTCTACTCTTCCCACATAGCATGAAAAAATACTTATGGGTGACTTCAACATAAATTGGCTGGCCAAGACAGCCATTCTGTTCATTGATGAGGCTGCTGCGCTCGATCTCATGCAGGTAGTCACAACCCCCATCCGGACTAACACCCGCACAGGGACATCCTCTCTTCTAGACCTAGTCTTCACATACTGCCCCCACAGAATAACCAGCACCCTGGTACTCCCTGATGCACTAAGTGACCACTCTCCAGTACTCTGCAACTGGTCTTGCACTGTTCCCAAAACCCCACCTAAAATTACCTCACAACGCAAACTTGGGGTTGGTAAACTAGCACAACTTAAGGCCCACCTCAGAGACTGGGACTGGACACCCCTAGCAAACACTCTCGACTCAGATCATGCGCTTGATCTATTTATCACCACATTCAATGCTGCCTGTGACCAGTTCGCCCCCTCACCAAGAGCATGTCCAAAGGTAACCATGCCCCCTGGTTCTCGGACCACCTCCTGGGCCTACTACGACAGCATGATGCCCTATGGCATCTAGCTAATGAGAGCCAATGGCCTACGGACAGACAATGGTATAAGGAGGCCCGTAACAAGTGCACATGGGCCATACGTACCGCCAAAGCAGATTATTGCAAAGTCTCCTTAACCTCCACCTGGGGCACTGGGTGCAAATTTTGGAATAATATTAAGGAACTCTGTGGCAAAGTCCCAAATCTGCTCCCAGACCAAATGTTAATAGACGGTAACCACTCCTTGGACACCCTCAGCATAGCCTCAGCCCTAAACTCTGCCTTCACTGATCTCAGCCGTGTCCTCCCCCTCAATTTCTTTGACCCCGCCTGCCCAGATCCATCCGCCTCCACCCCTTGCTCACCCTTTTATCCACATGTCCTTACCCCGGAGGCAGCCAAGCCCTACCTTGCCAATGCCCTTAGCCACTCTCACTACAGTAATGATTCCCTTGACCTGAGACTTCTCCGCCTCACCCTCCTGGAAGTCCTAGCTCCACTCACCCTCATTCTCAACCGCTCCCTCTGTCATGGGAAATTCCCCTCCCGTTGGAAATCGGCTTCCATAACACCCATCCTTAAGAGTGGAGACCGCACATCCACTAACAATTACTGCCCCATCTCCATTCTACCCCCCATCTAAAGCACTAGAGAGCATAGTCACCGATCAACTCACTGACCACCTTACTAAATATAATCTTCTATGCAACTAGCAACACAGCTTTCGAAAGGGTCATAGTACCACCACCGCTCTCCTTGAATTCACCTCCCATGTCCACTAAGCCTTGGACCATGGCTACATCACAGGTGCCATCTTTGTGGACCTCTCTAAGGCATTTGATACTGTCAACCATGCCCTCTTACTGAGCACCCTCACCTACAGTGGCTTCTCCAATGATGCCATAAGCTGGTTTACCAGCTATCTCTCCGATAGAACACAGCTGGTCAAGGTAGTCACCATCCTATCCCCTAGCTTCCCAATCCACTCCAGTGTCCCACAGGGCTCCATTCTTGGCCCTTTGCTATTCAGTCTATACCTAAACTCCCTCCCATCAGCCTGCCCCGGCAGCCTGCTCCTATACGCGGATGATGCCGCCTGTTCGCCTCTGATCCTGACCCCCTTAAACTCCACCTAACTCTCCACACTCCTTCCATGAAACTGAACAATGGCTCACCACCCAGAGTCTAATAATTAACTACAATAAGACAAAAGCCATGATCTTCTACCATCCCCAGAACCCACTCAAGAGCCTCTGCCCCCGAATTCTTACTGTTAATCAAACCCCTCTTGAACAAGTAAGCACCTTTAAATATCTAGGGATCACACTAGACCCGGCCCTCAACTTTAATCAACCTATCCTGCACCTATCAACTTCCCTTAACTCTAGATTAGGCGTACTTTATCGGTACAAACACTGCCTCACCCCTGAGGCACTACGACTTACCATAAACTCCTCTGTCCTCTCTCTGCTAGACTATGCTATTCTCATCTACAGTACTGCGCCCACCTCAGCCCTCAATAGACTCTGGCTCATGCTAAACAAGGCCTGCTGTTTCATCCTTGGATGTGATCACTTCACAACACACCTGCTCCCTCTACAGTACCACAAAATGGTTAAACTTAGACAACAGAATCAGGTACCACACCTGCCTAATGACCAAAAAGATAATTCTAGGCCTCACCCCCCTGCCCTTGACAAAATTATCCTCTCAACATCTCTTGGCAGAACCACCCGTAGCTCGAACAAACCGTCGCGATGGGTACCCTGTTGTCGGACTGCCCAATTCCAAAGATCCTTCAGCTACAAAGCCCCTTCTTGGATAAACTCACTCCCAAACCTAATAACTGAGGAAACAAGGCTTGGCCCTTTTAAATCCAGGCTAAGGAAACACCTCCAGGCCTCTAACCTATGTGACTGCAACTGACACTCCCCACCCGATGACATAGAACAACTTTTTGTGTTCTCCATATCTAATTTTCTACAAGCTAATTATTTGACAAACAGCCTTCTTCAGAACCTCTCTGCTACCTTATGGCTGTGCTAATCATTGTAAATCATGTTATCTTGGAATGGTAGTCACTTACTGAACAAATGTGTATCCAATACTTGTTATGTAATGTAATATACTGCAATCTGTAACAAATGTTGTCCCTGTACCTTATATGTATGACGTGGAACCTTTGTAAATGAGTCTTCTACTCAAAGATCTTTCTGAATATCTCAATAAACAAAACAGCTAATGAATAAGATTTGAGACTGAATTACCCTGGTCGGCAAGGGGTCAGTAGGGATCTAGTGTGGGGGGGACAGGAATTTGACTAAATAGGGGCCTAACAGTTGTAGTAGGGTACAGAACCTGGAGTAAGAGCCCGTAACATAAGATGGGGGCCAAAATGGGGCAGGTGCCACATGTCAATAGGGCGGGCATCTTTGGAAGGGTGGAGGGGCGTACAGGGTGTGGGTGTGCCATGATCCTGGACTGGGCTTGGAGTATGGGGAGTGTATGGTCTGTAGATGACTCGCTAGTTTGAGGGAGGAACTCTGGAGGTTAGGGAGGAGTATAAGTTGCAGGGCAGATGAGTATGGTAGGCATCCTGAGGGGGGGAATAGGGGATGGCAAAGGGGGACGGAGGAAAATAACTGGGGACTGAAACTGACCCCAGTATCAGAGGCACTAGCAGAAAAGAGAGGAGAAAGGAGGGGGTGCCCGAGGTGAGGGCAGGGGCCCTCATGATGGGGGAGGAAGACACGACGAGGAGTACCAGGGAAGAACCAGAGCAGAGAGCAGATGGCTGCGGGTAGGGAGGGACCAGGGCTGGCATGGAGGGGAACACGTAGGAGGGGGGAACCGATAGGGGGAAGAGATGCAGGACTGGTATCGACTACAAATAGATTCGAACCTCTGCTATGGGACAGAGAGGGGAAGCTGGAACATACTGAAGGGGGAGGACAAGCGGGGCATAAGAGGGATGGCAACATGTAGGGGAAGAGATAGCGAGGACAAAAGGGTAGAAGAGGGCTAGTAAGGAAGGAGGGGGTGATGACTGAAGGACAGAAGGCTATGGGAAGGGGGAAGGATGGAAGGGGCATCACTATCGGGGTGCAAGGCAATGGGGGCTCTAAATCGACAACAGCAGGGAAAGGAGAGGGGTTGGAAATCAGCAGGGGAGGAGGAGAGGTCGACCACGGAAACCCAGTAGGAAGTAGTTAGGCTGGGAAGGGGTTCAAGGGGGATGGGAGGAATAAGGCAGAGAAAAGGGTTGAGGCGGACGTAGGGGTACAGATACAGAAGTCACAGAAGGTGCAGTTGGCGGAGTGAGATCAGGGAAAGAATGAATACTGGGGTGGTGGAAGGGCATTAGAAGGGTAGAGGCAGAGGTACTCATCCTGGGGGATTCTATACTGAAATGGGTGAGATGGCACAGAAAGGAGGAAGGCACAGCCATATTTGGGTTAAAGCTGTCCCCAGGTTTACTGCAGGAGGGGCAGGGCAGGCACTGCTCAAGCGTGCACTGAGGGGGAGAAAGAAACCTCATTTACTGTTGCATGTGAGTACAAATGACTTGGCAGGGGACACTGTGGAAGTAGTGAGGGGGAGGTTTGAGCACTTGGGCAGGCAGTGTGAGGGGGTGGGGAAGTTGGTGGCATTCTTGGAGACACTGCCGGTACAACGAGCAAGCATGGAGAGGAAGGGTAGGCTTGAGGAGTTTGAGTGGCTGAGGGATTGGTGCCACATGAAACATTATGGGTTAGTGACTAACTGGGATAAGGTCGGGGGGAATAGTGACTTGTACACAGGAGACAGGGTACACTAGAGCAGGAAGAGGAGGGGCATATTAAAGGCAGCATTGCTGCCGGGCCACTGGCACTGAGGGCTGAGGTGCTGGACGCCACACCTTGTGCCGCGCTTGTGACCCGGGTTCAGATGCAAGCCTGGCCTGCCAGGGGTTGGCAAGGGAGGGATAGGATTGAGCATCCGGAGGACTGCTGTCCTGTCTTGGGGCGGTATCCAGGGACCCACTGCTCTGTAGCAGCCTGGGGCACTACTACAGCGGTGTAGTAAAGGGTGTCAGACGTTGGCACACTGTGCCTAAGCGTCATTGCACGGACGCACTCCGCAAAAGGGAGAGAAGTGGAAAATATGCTATGGTCAGGCAGCATGAGCTTCCAACCCCCACCTGCCTGCCCTGAATGGCGCCTCCTCAACTGGATCCTGCTCTGGTGGGTTGACCTGGGAAGCTCCTCACCATCCCACCAAGGGAGTAATCTGTGGAGGTGAGCAGGTCGGCCTGATGTCGGGGGCAGGGCCGGGGGGGTCAGTCAGGATGACCAAACCGGCCGTAGCCCAGTGAGAAAATGTGTAAAAAACATAAAAAAAGGCAGGATTAGAGGGGTATATCTCTACTAAGATGGATTTAAACAACTGGTGGTGGGGGGGTGGCTAAAAGACTGAAGTTGGTAGAAAGGTCTGGAAAGGGGAGCCTGATGAGCTCACTGTCCTAGATATAGGTAAAGGCAGAGGCGTAGTAACCATGGAAGGGTGGTGTGTTGATCCAGCTCTCTGAATACCTAACCAAGTATGACATTATGTGCCCAGAGCAGCACAGTTTCCGCCCAGGACACAGTACAACCACGGCTCTCCTGGAATTCTTCCAACACCTGCATGCTGCTCTCGAATCTGGCAGCCTTACAGGAGCAGTGTTCACTGACCTCTCCAAGGCCTTTGACACTGTCTGTCATCCCCTTCTACTCAACTCTCCACCAACTTGGCTTCTCTGGCGGTCCCATTTCCTGGTTCTCTAGCTACCTCTCTACTAGATCCCAGCGTGTCAAGATCAGCGGCTTCCTCTCTAGAACTCTTCCCATTTGCTCCGGGGTCCCTCAGGGCTCCATCCTGGGTCCAATACTTTTTAGTCTGTACCTCAACACCCTCCCCAGCTCATGTACTGGTAAAATGATCCTCTACACCGATGATGCAGTCCTTGTTGCATCACATCCCAATTCCACCTCCCTCCAATTATCCCTCCAGCAAGCTTACAACCAGGTCTAAAGGTGGTTCGGTGACCGCAGACTGGTCATTAACCTAAAGAAAACCAAATCAATGCTCTTCTCCCATCACCAAAATAAAGCTAAAAATACCCCCCTCTTGATTATCCCCAGCACTCTGCACCCGCTTGAACAAGTGACCACATACAAGTACCTAGGCATCACGTTCAATACTGCCCTCTCCTTCCACACCCACATTAATGCCCTGTCAGCCGCCATTAACTCTCAGATTGGCCTGCTATACTGGCACAGGGACTGCCTACCTCAGGTTGCCCTCAGGCTGGCCATCACCTCCTCCGTCTTGTCCCTCGTGGACTATGGCTTGCCCATCTATGCCGCAGCTGACAACACTGCCTTCTCCAAAATACAACTCTCCACCAATAAGGCTTGTAGGCTCCTGACCCGGTGCCCCCGGCCGAATTCCCACCTGCCTTCTCTATACTACCACCAATCTGCTCAACTTTGAGGAGCGACTGCTCTACCAGACCTGCCTTCTCTCTAAGAAATCACTGCTAGGACTCTCCCCCCTTGGGGTCTCCACCTCCCTACATCAGTCATCATCGTCTGTCACCACCCATAGCTCTGTTAAGGCTACTTTCAAGGTGCCCAGAAACAAAACCTCTCTTGCTCAGAGATCCTTCCTCTACCGAGCCCCCGCCTGGTTCAACTCCCTCCCTAGCTGCATCTCTAACTTGCCAAAACTTGGCTCCTTCAAGACAGCCCATTGGAACCATATCTTTAATACCCGCTGTTGTAGGTGCAACTAACCCCCTGTTGTAACCTGTGGTACCCACCCGCCTTGCCCCCTGGCTCGACAACATCCACCGGACAGCCTCTCTCTCCCCCTGACCCACTCCTTCCCTACTAGGTCCAAACAGGGATGCAACCTGCTGTCTTCTCTGAGGACCTACTATATCCATGAGTGTAACTCACAATTTTGTAACATTATGTAACCTAAGTAACATACAAACTACTACATTATGTAACCTAAGTGTATCTATGTTAAATGTTCCTTTTACTGCACCTGTAATGTTATCCTCTGTTTTAATCTACACTGTAATAACTGTCTTGATGTCTGCCCCCCATGACGAGGTGCCTTTGTAAATGAGTCTCTGACTCAAAGGTTGTAAACCCAATTTGTAATGAATAAATGAATAATACAGAAGGCACCACCACCCGGTAAGAATAAGGAGGAGAAAGGGTGCGGAGTACTGGGAGGAGGGACACAGGCCATGGAGGAGAACAGTGAGGAGAAGGAGGGGTACAGGTGAAAGGTGGTCTGACTACATGGATAGAGAACTGGTTACAGTGGAGGTTGCGGAGGGTGGTGGTGGTGGGGTAGCTCTTAGTACCCAGAGCAGTGACAAGCAGGGTGCCACAGGGCTCAGTGCTTGGCCCAGTGCTATTTGGACTCTTTATCTCTGATATAGCACACGGAGTGGGGAGCAGGGTTAGTCTGTTCGCACATTATACCAAATCAAAAGCAAATAGTTTTAGTAGCAGAGCCCCCCCCCATACACACACGCACACATATACACTCCCCAAAAAGCTGCTTAAAGGCCTGCAATTCATTCAAATCAGTTCCATTTTTTTTTACTTATTTGGGGTTCAATATCAACAAGTGTAAAATCATGTACCTAGGACATAGGAACCCCGATGCTGGGTATAGGATGGGGGAGGTATTGATACTCACTAGACATGAAAAGGTCCTTGAGGTTCTTATATCAAAGGACCTCAAGATGGCAGTACAGTGTGACAAGGCTATGGGAAGGGAAAATTGGATTCTGGGGAGCATGAGGAGTGGCATCTCCAGTAGGAGGAGGAGGAGGAGGAGGAGGAGGAGGGATGTTGTGCTGCCATTGTATCACTCCCTGGTATACCCCCAGCTGGAGTACTGTGTCCAGTTTTAGAGTCCACACCTCAGAAAGGACATAAAGTGGAGGTTTTACAAAGGAGGGCAACTAAAATGGTTCAGAATTTTCACAGGAATCCCTACAAGGAAAGGCTGAAGAATCTCAACATGTATACTCTGGAAGAGAGGAGGGCGAGAGGTGACATGATTAAGACCTACAAAGTACCTCACAGGTGTAACGAGGGTACAGTTGAGGAATTTCCTTCAAATGAGGATGAGCACCCAAACCAAGGGACACACAATAAAGCTGGGGGGGACATTCAGGATAGATGTGAAGAAACATTTCTTTACTGAAAGGGTGGTAGACACCTTGAACAGACTGCCAGGAGAAGTGGTGGAAGCTAAAATGGTAGGAGGCATGAAGCATGCATGGGATAAACATAGGGGTATATTAGAAAAAGGGGAAGGAGGGGTCAACGGAGATCAATAGGGCTATGGAAATGGAGTTGGTTCAAGTTCATTGCAGGAAAAATCCATTAAGCAAGCTCATTCTCAAGGAGGTCCTGATGGACACAGGTAGAATACGACATGCAGTAGCATATACTGACAGGAGTTACAAGTAGGTAGAGAACACTTGGGCAGACTGGGTGGGCTGAGTGGTCTTTTTCTGCTGACAAATTCGTGTTTCTATGGCATCATGTGTTAATTCAGGTGCAGTGTTCATTCAAAGTTGGGCCTACCATACATCCAGATGTAAGGTCGTTTAGATGCAGACCACTTACATACAATAAACAAAACCCCAGTGCTTCAAGAAGCCTTTACTCTTCATAAGGCTGCTTAAAGAGCTGGGGTTCTATTTGTAGTGTGCACACCAGTATGCTGATCTTAAAATCGATGCCGCATCTGAATGAGTACTTGATTCTTCCTCACTCCATTTCTTCCCGACTTTGAAAATGGCTTGTCCTGAGTTAGTTTTGGGCTGGCAGTGCCTCGCCTGTGTTGGAAGATGACCAGTAAGTGGCACTGAAAGACGTCAGACTCCACAGACTGTAAAGGCAGGTGCTCACGGACAGACATAAGGCAGAGGAGGGCAACAAAGATTGTGCATGGGTTGCATCACAAGTCCTATGAAGACAGGTTGAAGGAACTGAACATGTACTCCCTGGAGGAGAGGAGGGAGAGAGGGGATATGATAGAGACATACAAGTATCTTACAGGGAGGAACAGGGTGCAGGAAAACACTATTTTAAGCGAAAAAGATGTTTCAGGACTAGAGGGCATGGGATGAAGTTGGAGGGAGGACGATTCAGAGGAAACATGAGAAAAATTTCTTCACAGAACGAGGTGGTGGACAAGTGGAACACCCTGCCAGAGGAAGTGGTGGGGCCAGAAACAATCACGAGGTTAAGAATGCATGGGATAGACATAAAGGAATTCTAGAGGTCAGGGGTAAGGGGAAATAGACTTCTAGGAAAACAAACTGAACTTACAAGCTCAAATGGGCAGACTAGGTGGGCCATAGGCCCTTATCTGCCGACACTGTCTATGTATCTATGTAATTCTACTGGGGGGTAAGAGGAAGTAAGCTGTTGATTAACTAGAATCTGCAGCTTATCCATCAGGTAGGGAAATGGGCAGACTAGGTGGGCCAAGCGGTCCTCATCTGCCTTCAAATTCTATGTTTCTATGTTTCTCACCCACCATCTTGGCAAGAAGAAGGCTGCAGCTGTGGCCACTGATGACTGTTCGGGTGTGGGAATGGTGGGATCAAAGGGGACAGACATAAGGAGATAAAATCATAATAAAAATTGTGAAACCTTCGCCAGCTTTCGAGAATGCTTTCCAGTAAAAGAACACTCTATGAAGTTTTTCAAATGGCAACACAAGCTGGTGAGCCCTCTGTCTGCCATCTGACACCAGGCATCAGCCATCATAAAATTGCCTACAGAAGGCAGTGTGGTCAAGTGGTTACTGAAATACTGGAGATTACAGATTTATAAGAACAAAAGAATCTCACACAGAAGCTGGCACATATGCCTATAGCAGCTGTCTCCTGCTTCTCAGTACTTATATTCATACCCTTGAGGTACTTGAATGTTTCTATCATATCCCCTCTTTCCCTCCTCTCTTCCACTGAGTACATATTGAGGTCCCTTAATTTCTCCTCATAAGTCTTGTGTTGCAAGCTCTGTACCATCTCATTCACCCTTCTCTGGACCATCTCCAGCCTGTTAATATGCTTACAAAAGTGTGACCTCCAGAACTGCACACAGTACTCCATGGGAAGCCTGACCATGGTTTTATATAATGGCATCACTAACTACCTCCCTCCTTATGCTGGTGATACCCCTGCCTATGCACCCCAGCATGTCATTGGCACTCCCAGCTGCCTTACCACTTTGACATTTTCAGGTCATCTGAAATAAGAACAACCAGGTCCCTTTCCTTCTTTGTGACTGTCAGCAACTCCCCCCCCCATCCTGTACCTTTCTCCAGGGTTTCTGTGTCCCAGGTGCATAATTTTGCACTTTTTTGAATTACACATCAGTTGCCAGTCCTCAGACCATTTCTCAAGCTTCCCCAGGTCCCTCCTCATTTTCTCCACCCCCTCTGGTATATACACTGTGTTACAGATCTTGGTGTAATCTGCAAACAGGCAGCCCTTTCCCTTCAGCCCTTCTGCCATGTCACTAATGAAGACATTGAACAGGACTAGCCCCAAGACCAATCCCTGCAGCACCCCACTGGTCACCCCTTCTCCCCAGACTGTGCCCCATTTACCACCACTCTCTGCCTCCTGTCTCTCACCCAGTTTCTAAGCCACTTTACCACCCTTTCCCCCATGCCCAGCCTTTTCAGCTAGTTTATCAGCCTCCAATGTGGGACGGTGTCAAAGGCTTTGCTTACAACAAGGTAAGCGTTGTCCACTGCCCCACTCTGATTTACTTCCTTTGTCACCCAGTCAAAGAGATCAACCAGATTTGTCTGACATGAGCTCCCCACTGTGAATCCATGTTGCCTACGGTCCTGGCCTCCGATGCCTTCTAGATGCCCCACTCTCCTTTGTTTAACCGGTGTCTCCATGATCTCCCCCACTACTGAAGTGAGGCTGACCGGCCTATAGTTCCCCACCTTCTCCCTACTGCTGGATTTGTATAGAGGGACCACATGTGCCCTCCTCCAATTCCCTGGTACCACCCCTGTGTTGAATGACTTACTGAACATGGCTGCCAGAGGTACAGTTATTTCCCTTCACAATTCTTTTAATATCCCTGGGTGTATGCCATCTGGTCCCCTCGCTTTGTCCACCGTCAATTTACTCACTATCTGCAGGATTCTTCTGCCTGTGAATGGACTATTGTCCACCTCTTCATGCCTTTGCAACTTCTGTGGCCCTTGCCCCCCCCCTTCTGTGAATACCGAACAGAAAGACAGTGGATGTTTTGGTGGGGGGGGGGGCACACATAACAGTTGTTAGCCATGGTACTTTCACTTCCAAATACCTAAAAAGCACATATAAGCAATCAACATTCGGCACTGACAAATGCTTGTTTTGATGTGCTACCTAAAAGAAAAAAAAATATTTTAGAGTTATATGATGTGAAGTGCCTATACAGTTGATAATTTTACAAATAAAGTTTAACAAAAACAAAACTCTGAGAGTTGTGTGGTATCATCTTCCACAGTGATTTATGCTGAAGCAGTTAATTTTCTTCAGTGTACTTTTGCGCCTTCGGTCATTTTTAATACACTTCTACACCCACTAATCCTGTGCAGTATGAGGAAACAGTAATCTCTTTCACTCAGGACTAAAACTGCCAATTAATTCAAAGCAGTTGGCCAAGCAGGACAACTATGTTGGACGCAAATAGGGAAAGAGAGTGGAGAAAGGTAACAGAACAGCTTCACCTTACTATTTACAAATATGATAGAAACTTTCTAAGTTACTAAACATGAACAAGAGAGAGAGAGAGAGAGAGAGAGAGCTGTGAAATAAGTATGACATATGGGAAATAGATTTTTGACAGAGAGTGTTGTAAAACAATTTGGATATACAATGCATGACTGTAGCTAATGCAGCACGACAGATCATGAGGAAGACCAGCAAAAGGCAACAGTCAGCATACTGTGCCTGGCTGTTAAAAACGCACAAAACAGCTGGATAATAAGGAGGAGGAAGAACTTCTCTTCTTTTTAAACCAACTGTAGTCGGGCAAAATTAGATTACCAGGCTAGCTGGACTACACTTTTTGCTGATGACCCTAATGCAATCAATTCTAGTGGAAAATCTAATATCGCAATGAACATGGAGCGTCAGCCTTTGCTAAAAGACCAGAACGAGTGCTTTAAGGTAAGAGAAATGAGGTGGAGCAAACTAAACCAGGGCAACTGAGAAATCCCTTTGATCTACCATGAGTATTGACAGCAACATGACAGCTAAAATGCTTGAATACCTGTTCTGCATGTTCAGTAGTTTTTGTCATTTTGTTTTTAATGAATGAAGAAAAAAACTGTAATTATGAAAATATTAACTAAGTAAAAAATCTTTACTTGGAGCTACAACACAGTAATTGATAAAATATACAATGTAACTGCTGTACCAGCATTTCTCTCTCTTGATAACTATATTTTCCTGAAGAGCTAGTACACAGCCTGATAGTAATATTGAAAGTTAAAACATTTATTTTATTATATTACAATCTGGGATTACAATACCTTTGAGCCGAGGCTCTTTTACAAAGGTTCTACGTCAGCGTGTGCAACAGTCATCATTTTTAGTTACAAACATATAGTCATTGACTTACAGACATGTAATAACCAGTACAAAGACTTGAGCTATGAGCAAGACAAGGGAAGGGGTGGTGGTGGGGGAAGTAAGGGTAGGAGATCGAGGGCGGAGGAGGTGCAGGGGTAAGGGAGAGCACGGGAGGTGGTTGGGGTGGGGGAATAATAAAACATGAAACATGAAAGTGCGAACATTTTGACATACTCTTTTTTATTCTATTTTAAATTGCCCCCTTTTACTGACTTGTGTGGTACCCTTCTTTCCACAGTTTGAATCTGTTTTAGTACTTTTGTCACATTTGAAACAATAAAAGGAACACTCCTTTTAAAATGGCTTGGGCCAGGGTTTCATTAGTATTCTCAGCTGCTTTTGTATGTCAGTTGTCTCTTCTGTTGTGACTACAATGAGCTGTTATTCAACAGGCAGTGCTCCCTGACCTTATGGGACAGTAGGTGTACAAAAACAGCTGAGAATACTGATGAAAACCTGGTCCAAGCCATACTAAAAGGAATGCTCCTTTTATTTTTTGAAATGTAAAAAAAAAATACTAAAACAGACTCAAAATGGAGAACTGGAGAAAGAATTGCATCATACAAGTCAGGAGGTAAGGGGCAATCGAAAATAGAATAAGTATGGGTCAAAATGTTCACCACATTCATGCACTGCTGCTTTAATTTTTAAAAGTAGCTAGATGTTACTTTTTATTTCTGACATCCTTTTTTAACCTTATGCTTATTATAATGATTTTTTTTTACCTGACAATGCTGGAGTGATCTGTGAAACTCTTAATCTGGAGGCTGACATATCTAGATCTGCTCCCCGTCCTACCTCATTAGCACTCTTACATCACTGACTGTGACAATACAACTGAACAAGAAGAGCCAATCACCTGCTGCCAGATCCGTCACTGGTGATGTCGCAGTGAATGAAGTCTCAGTACTGATGAGGTTTGAAGGGGAACTAAACTGAGCATGTCTACCAGGTAATTTACTACTCTTCACATCACACCTAATACAATTTGTTTTTTGTTATTTCTATTTTCTCCCCATGTTTCCCCTGTTGATCTCTCCTTCGGGCCATCAGTGGTGTTGTTCCCCTACTGCTTGCTCTTACTCCTGCCCATTGCCACCATTTTCCACTGTCATATGGCAGCCACCCTGGGGATAATCCAGTGTAACCCTTCACTGGATGAGTTCTCCTCCTCTGAGGAAAAAGCCGCTTGCAGGGGCCATCCGGCACAACACCTGGCCCTTCGGGTGCTGCTGAGATTGTCTCTGGGGCCTGACCAGGGCACTTGAGGTAGCAGAGGGACCAGACAGCCGTCATCCGGTTGAGTGAAGGAGAATTTTCCCTTTTCTCCACTGGGAGCGCAGCATGCCATGACATCAAGGCATATGCCAACATCTGCAATGGCCCTAGTTAGTTGTACGGTCCACTGTTATACCCCTGGTCTCCCCCCCCGGAGAAGGGGAGCAGTCATCGGACGATCAAGCCTTCTCCCCCAGCCGGCCCTCCAGTGGCCCGAGTCCATTCCTGAACCCGGGTCGCCAGCGTAGCAAGTGGAAATCCAACCATTTTGCCAACAGACTGGCCCATAAAACCTTCTAATGAGCAACTGAAAGAAGCAAAGTTCTTCAGAAGTAAAATGAACCAATACACTGTTTTAACACAAATTTTATTTTCTGTTAGTTAATTTTGGTGTTACTGGCTCTTTAAGAACTACTGGGTGCTCCCACAACAAGTACATAATGCTAACTTTCGTAAAACTGGTGAACAAGACTGCAAATGGTCAATAACCCATACCGTATTAACATTTAAGGTTAAATAACCTTTTGCTTTACGAAACACTCTGTTGTGTGCAAAATAAGAAGTTAAACTACAGTTTATTGGTGTTAATTTTGTAAAGAAGAAAAAAGCGGTCATCATGTTTAAATGAAAACCAAAACTACTGATTATATTTTTAATTTTTTGATAACTAGCTAAGGCCCACTGCTCACAAAGCCCATTTACAGGGGTAACCTCAGAGCACTGGGGAGGTTAAGTGACTTGTTCAGTTACACAGTATTCAAGAGGATATTGTGGGAATCAAACCCAGGTCTATTGGATGTACCAAACTCATTCACATCTTGTTACTCTAATCTCTAAGCCATACTGCTGCTTCAGTTCTGTTTCAGTTTTAAAAGTACAATTATGAAACACATAGAAACATAAAATTTGCCAGCAGACAAGGACCGCTTGGTTCACCCAGCCTGCCCATTTTTCCTGCCTACAGTATCACCGTAGATCCTACTTGATCTCTGGCCCATTCTCCTACTCCCTTCCCTTTCCCTAAGATTCCCTTACGCCTATCCCCTGCATTGTTGAACCCCACTGCTGTTTTCACCCTCACCACCTCCACTAGAAGACTGTTTCACAAATACACCACTCTTTCTGTGAAGTACTTCCTCACATCTCTTCTGAACCTACCCCCCTTCAGCTTCATATCACGTCCCCTTGTTCTTGAACACCTTTGTTTCTGAAAAATACTTCCTTCTTAGACCTTGTTTACCCCATGAGGTATTTAAACTTCTCTATCATATCTCCCCCCCTCCTCAGTTCCAAGGTGTACATATTTTGGTCCTTAAGTCTCTCTTCGTAGGGCTTCTGACCCTGCACCATTTTAGCTGCCCTTCTCTGGACCACCTCCACTCTGTCTATGTCCTTCCAGACTCCAGAACTGGACACAGTACTGTGGGTGGTGTCTTACCAATGATCTATACAGAGGCAACACCGCTTCCCTCTTTCTGCTGGTGATACTACTCACTGTGCACCCCAGCATCGCACAATCCCTCCCAACTGCCTTGTCACCCTGCCTGGCTGACCACCTTTAGGTCATCAGATATGACTACTGCCAGGTGTCTTTTCTGCTTGGTGGTCATCAGTACCACCCCTCCCACTTCGTACTCTGCCCCTGGGTTTCTGTGCCCCAAGTGCATTATTTTGCACTTTTTTGCATTGAAACCCAGCTGCCACACCTTTGTCTACTCCTCAAGTTTTCTCAGGTTACTGCTCATCCTTTCCACCCCCTCTGGAGTGTCAACCCTATTGCAGATTTTGTTGTCATCCACAAAGAGGCAGACCTTCCTTTCCAGCTCCTCTGCAATATCACTTATAAAGACCTTAAAGAGGACTGGTCCCAGCACTGATCCCTAAGCTCCCTGCTGGTCACTAGAGATGCAGCAAAATTCAATTCGGCCTGCAAACTGGCCACTTCGCATTGCCATTCCACTACGCAAAGTGCCCTTTTAAAACCGTTACTTCGCCACTTTACATTGTAATTATGACTTCACGTTGCTCACTCCGCCTTACTTCACTTTCAGGTGGAGTGAGAATTCACAGGCAGCCCACACACATCTAATGGCTTACACAGTGTAGGTCACATGAGAACATATTCCAACCACAGCATCATTATCATCACCCGATATTTTTGCGCCACACTTTGAATCATTGGATGGCAAAGGCATGACCTCAACAGCGCTGAAAGAAATGTGATATTGTGAATTATCATCATCAGGATCAGAATCATGTTCAACTACCATAGGGATGTTGGAGAGTATGACATCATCTGCACTGTTAGTCACAGCTTCAGAGTCAACTATATTTTCTAAAATGGTTAACTGGTCAGAAGTGGAGCTTGGGGCAGCAATACTCATGCCAGCAGCAACTGGACTAACACCACTAGCAGGGACAACATCATCTCCTCCAACTATCATTGAAACAACAGATTGCGCCATAAAAAACATTGATGGAGAAATCCCTTTACTGACTTCAGCTATCCACTTCTGCATACTACCACGCCCATGGACAATCTTGCCACTGGCAGCAGTGCCATGGCCAGAAACTGCTTTGCTTGCACATCTCTTTGCAGGCATTTTTGGGGATCACCAAGAAAATTCTAAACAAATTTAGATTTCTGAACTTTCAGTCTGGGCCGGTGGATGGGAAGCCAAAAAAATAACAACTGTAGCTTGCAGATGGAGATTGGGCACTAAACAGATGCAAATGCACAGACAGATTAAGATTGCACTGCACACTCAAGAAATGCAGATGTAAAGGCACAACAACACCTTAACTAGTGCTCACAAGTCACAAATCCAAATCTGGAAAATAATACCTTTTGCTGGTTGGGGTGGGGGTGGGTGGGGTGGGCAGTACACTGCAGTAACAGTCCACTACTAAGATACCACAAAGCAGTACAAAATAATGCAGATGGATAGCAGGTTCACAGTGCTGCAATTACTGTGTGGCATAATAAAATGTGTCTGATTTGATGGCACACATCACACACATACACACACACTACAAGTAATGCATAGCAAATTAAAGGCTTCAGTAATATAACCAAAACTGAAATTAGATAGATAGATAGATAGATAGATAGATAGATAGATAGATAGATAGATAGATAGATAGATAGATAGATAAATAGACAGACAGACAAATAGACAGATAGATAGATAGATAGATAGATAGATAGATAGATAGATAGATAGATAGATAGATAGATACCATTTTTATTTTTATCCAGGAGACATAATTTAGGGGCAATGCCCTGATTACAAATTATGCCCTGTACAAATATCATATAAAACTTCAGTCATATCATTCATGTAATCATTGAAATGACACATTAAACATACACAAAGTGCATACAAAGAGGGAACATATTGGTATAACCATTTAATCAACATTTACATCCCTTGTGATAGTAATTAATCATCTCCTGTTGAAATGCTATGTTAGTAGTTTTCTGTTTAATAAAACTAAGAATCCTGTTCCACGTCCGTGCTAAGTTTCTAATCAGAGTTAAGTCACCAAATCTGTTTTATACCCTAGGCAAGCTAATATCAAAAGAGACATTTCTCAGACCATGTAGGTTCTCTCCATAATTTGCAGTTATTAAAATCTTCAATGGATGAGTCTGATCTGCCTTCATTAATTTAGAACACCAGGCTGACCACTGTATTTCTCTTTTTAATTCTGGACCCACCTATTTAAGTTTATCAAAAACTTTGCAGTGGTGTTCGCCAAACTTACTTCCACTAGCAAATCTCACAATTCTATAATATACTTGATCAAAAATTTTCAACACGTTTTCTTGGGGTGTTTCTATATACCAAAGCCCCATATTTTAAGACAGAAAGCAAAAGCTGAGTCACCAATTTAATTCTAGTAGGTACCCCAAGGAGGGAAGACATTCTCCTCAATGCACCCAATTTCTGATTACATGTTTTGACTGTAACTTTAACGTGTTCTTAGCATGTGAATCTCCTAGCAATCGTTACTCCCAAATATTTATATGTGTGAGTAATTTATGCACTGCACCACAACAATCAGCAAAAAAAATTTCAAAAATTACTGGAAATATTAGTGTGTACATTAACACAGTTATGCAAGAAAAATATAACCAAAACAGAAAGACTGCCTTTCTCCCAGTTTATCGACCTCCACCACAGATATGCCCCTTCCCCAAGCACACTTCAAGTGTCTGTCACTACACAGACTGAATGTCCTAAATTAACATTCAAAATCCATACACAAACAATAAACGCTTGATGATATGAGCACAGGAGGGTTTCCTACAATCGATGTACTAAATTTTGAGCCAAAAAAAAAAATGGCTCAAAAAGGCTTTTTGAATGGTTTTTAGAGGGTTTGAATCTCAGAGCTCTGAGAACAAACTGTCTCCAGCAACCACTACCCAAACACTACACAGAACTGAGGCTGTGCAGAACAATCCAGAGCCCATGTGACCTGTAATCCAATGAATCACTGCAAAATTTGCCTTGGAGCTCACCAATAAGGTGACGTGGTGAGAAGTACATTGATTTCAATGTACTTCACATTAAAACTGGTGTAGAAGTGGTTGGGGAAAGGTGGAGTAATGTGAAATCTTTGTTTCCAATGGACTTCGCGTTCCTCATTATGATGCGAAGTACTCCGCTTTGTGTTGCAGATTACTTTGTGGATTCCACCTTAATCCGTGAATTGCTTTGTGTAGCAGATTTTGCCCACTTTGTCCACTACTATTAGTCACCCTCCCTTCCTCAGAGTGAACTCTGTTTACTACCACCCTCTGCCACCTATCCCCCAATCAATTTCTTACCCAGTTGACCACGTTTGGACCCACTCCTCAGCTGCCTAGCTTGCTTACTAGTCTCCCATGTGGAACGGTGTTGAAAACCTTACTGAAATCAAGGCAGGGTATGTCCATCGCCCTTGATCTTGTTCTTTTGTCACCCAGTCAAAGACATCTATCAGATTCATTTGACATGACCCCCTTCCCCACCCTGTGAATCCATGCTATCTCAAGACTTGTAATGCACTGGATTCTAGATAGAACCATAAAAACATAGAATTTGACAGCAGATAAGGACCGCTTGGCCCACCTAGTCTGCCCATTTTCCTACCTAACAGATAAGCAGCAGATCCTAGTTAACCAACAGCTTACTTCCTCCTACCCCCCACTAGGACTGCCTTATGTCTGTCCCATGCATTCTTGAATTCCCCCACTGTTCTTGACTCCACAACCTCCTCAGGGAGGCTGTTCCATGCATCCACAACCCTCTGTGAAAAAATACCTCCTCGCATTACCTCTGAGCTGTCCCCCCTCTATCTTCAAATTGTGCCCCCTTGTTCTTGCACATCTCTTTTTCTGAAAGATGCTACCCTCTTGGACTTTGTTGATTTCCTTGAGGTACTTGAAAGTTTCTATCATGTCCCCTCTCTCCCTTCTTTCCTCAAGGGTATACATATTAAGCTCCTTTAGTCTTTCTTCGTATGTCTTCTGGTGCAGACCCTGCACCATTTTGGTTGTCCTCCTCTGGACAGCCTCTACTCTGTCTATGTCTTTGCGGAGATGGGTCTCCAGAACTGCACACAGTACTCCAGATGGGGTCTCACCAACTGTCTGTACAGAGGGATAACAACTTCCTGTTTTCTACTATTGATGCCTCTTCCTATGCATCCCAGTATCCCCCCCAGCCTTCCTTACTGCCTTCTTAAATTGCTTGCCCACCTTTAGGTCATCTGATATAATTACCCCCAGGTCCCTTTCCATTTTTACTGTTGTCAGTATCTCAGCCCCCATTGTGTACTCTTCTCCTGGGTTTTTGTTTCCCATGTGCATTACCTTGCACTTCTTTGCTTTGAATCTGAGCTGCCATACATTTGACCATTCCTCCAACCTTGCCAAGTCCCTTCTCATCCTTTCCACTCCATCTTGTGTATCAACCCTGTTGCAGATCTTTGTGTCATCTGCAAAGAGACATACTTTTCCTTCCAGTTCCTCTGCAATGTCACATATAAAGACATTAAAAAGGACTGGTCCCAGTACTGAACCCTGCAGTACCCCACCAGTAACCCTCCTTTCTTCACTGTGTACTCCATTTACTACTGCCCTTTGCGTCCTGTTGTCTAGCCAATTTTTTATCCAGGCTACCACCTTGGGACCCACTCCAAGGCTGGCTAACTTGTGTATTAATCTTTTGTGTGGGACTGTATCAAATGCCTTGCTAAAATCTAGGTAGGCCATGGCCACAGCCCCTCCCTGGACTACTACTTTGGTCACCCAGTCAAAGAAATCTATTAGATTCGTCTGACATGACCTTCCCATTGTGAATCCATGCTGCCTTGGGTCCTGTGCCCCACTGGCCTCTAGGTACTCAACAGTTCTTTCCTTCAGAAGTGATTCCATCACTTTTCCTACCACTGAGGTCAAACTAACTGGTCTGTAGTTTCCTGCCTCTGTCCTGCACCCACTTTTGTGAAGAGGAATCACATCTGCCCTCCTCCAGTCCTCAGGTACCACCCCATCCTCCCATGATTTGTTAAAGAGAGTAGTCAGCGGTGTCACTAGTTCTACCCTTAGTTCTTTTAGAATTCTTGGGTGAATCCCATCAGGCCCCATTGCTTTGTCCACCTTCAATTTTATTAGTTCTTTCAGAACCCTTTCTTCTGTAAATGGACTGGTATCGACTCCTGTCTTCAGAGTGTTTCTCTTGTTTGGTTTAGGTACCTCCCCCTCCTCTTCCTTTGTGAATACTGAGCAGAAATATTTGCTCAGTATCCCTGCTTTTTCACTGTCACCCTTTACCCACATTCTGTCCCCTTTATTAAGCCTCAGTACCCCTTCTTTGGTCTTTCTTTGCTCACTAATGTACCTATAAAAGTCTTATCCCCCTTCTTAACAGAATTGGCTATCCTTTACTTGGTTTGGGCCTTTGCTATTCTGACTGCCTTCCCAGCCTCTTTCTGCTTTAGCTGATAAAGTTCTCTGTCTTGCTCCTTCTGTGTTTCCTTGTATTTCCTGAATGCTATTCTTTTCTCCTTAACCTTCTCTGCCACCTCTTTTGAGAACCATAGCATTTTTTCCTTCGTTGTGTTTTGTTGATTTGCTTTACACAAAGGCTTGTTGCCTCAGTGATGGCTGTTTTGATTACTCCCCCATTGTTCCTCCACCCCTCCTTCTTGCCTGTTTGCTAGTGCTTTTCTGAGGCATCTCTCATTTCCCAAAGTCAGCCCTCCTAAAGTCCAACACTCTTGCCTTTGTGCATGCTTGATTGTATGGTTGTGTTTATCGTGAACCACACTGTTTGGTGGTACGCTTGTTCCCAGATGGCTACCCACTTCTAAATCTGAGATTCTTTCTCCATCCCCATTTGACAGTACCAGGTCTAAGATTGCTCCCTCCAGTGGGTTCTAATACTAGCTGTCTGAGGCATGCCCCTGTGGGGCATCAAGAATGACCCTGTTCTTGGATGTGCCTGCAGCAAAGGTGCTCCAGTTAACATCTGGCCTATTCAGGTCCCCCATCAACAATATCTCCCCTTTTTCTGCCATTTCCTTGTCCATTCCCTCTCCCTGAGATGGGGGTCTGTATACAATCTCCATGTGGATTGTGGTGCCATTTCCTGTCTCCAGGGTGACCCAGAGTGCCTCATCTGCTCCCTGTTTACTCTTTAGTTCTGTTGCTTTGATCCCTTCCTTTACATATAGAGCTACTCCTCCTCCTCTTTACCCTCCCTGTCCCTCCTGTAGATTGTGTATCCTGGTATGTTGACATCCCAGTCATGGTTCTCTGTGTACCATGTTTCTGTGACTGCCACAATATCCAGGCAACCCTCTTCCATCAAGGCCACTAGTTCAGGGAGCTTGTTACACAGACTATGGGCATTGGTACTCATCACCCTCCACTTTTTTATAGCCTTACCCCTTTTGGCCCCATTCCTGTCCTTACTGCCTTTGCCTTTTTTAACATTTATCTCTGTCCTGCTCCCTAATAACTTCTCTGCCTTGGTGTTTACCTCATTAATTATCATGTTATGTGGGGGATGCTGGGATTTCCCTGTTCCTTTTCTGTGCCTCCCCTTGCCAATGAAGCATTTAAACCTCTCACCTAGGATCCTGGTTCCTCCCCGGTCAGATGCAGACCATCGCACCAGTATAGGTCTGCATCCCTCCAGGTTGCTCCCCAGTCCCCAGTGAAGCCAAAACCCTGAGCTCCACACCACTTTTTCAACCATTCATTGAATTCCCTGGTGAGGAGTGCCCTAGCATCACCCTTCCCATAGACAGGTGGCACCTCCAAGAAGATATGCGCTACTTGTCTAAGACCCCTCCCCAACTCTACAAACTCCTCTTGCACTGCTCTGATCCCATTCCTAGCCAGGTCATTTGTCCCTAGGTGGACAATGACATCCAGCTCCCTCCCTCGTGCAGCTCCTCCCATGATCCTGAGGATTCGCTTCCTGTCTCTCCAAGCCGTGGCGCCAGGAAGGCACCTTACCTCTGTCTCCCCTTCCTCCCCCATTTCTACCCCCCTAATGATTGAGTCTCCCACCAGGATCTGTTTCCTTCCCCATGGAGTCCCATGCAGCCCTCCTGTGGGTCTTCTTTGTGAAGGTTCCCAGCATCCTCCTTGGTCTCCACCTGCAGGTGCCTTCATAGAGGAACCACTATCCACCAGAAGAGCAAATGAATTGTGGAGAGGTACAGCTGGAGGGATGTAACTCTGTTCCACCACCCTCTCCTTCCCTTCCTGAGCGCCCCCCTGGTCCAGCCTCTCCTCTTTCTTGGCAACCTCTGAGGTAGTGGCATTGGCCCTGGTGGTCCCTGGGTGGGGGAGGAGGTTTCATGAATCCTAGACAGGTCAGCCTGGAGACGGGCAACCTTCTCTCTCAGACCAGAGAGGTGCCTGCAAATAGGGCAGCATCATAGCCTCCAGAATGTCTCCTGGAAAACTGCCACTCCACAGCCATTGCACCACTCCTATCATGTCTTATTTTGTGTCCCCTCTCCTGTTTCTCTATATGCTTACTCTCTCCTCTCCTTACAACTCTCACCCTTCCTGTTCTGGGACAGCAATTTCCTATCTTCTTCAGTAGCCTCCTTCTTCCTTACTCAATGTCAGACCACCAGCAGTTGGGGGGGGAGAGAGTGAGCTACTTTTTTCCTTTAGGGTTGACAAAACCAATGTTTCTCTATGATCCTTCCCTTCCTACTGCCAAACAGGAAGTTCCTGTTGACAGTCAAATCCAGTGGCTATAAAAGTAGAACTGGCTTAGGATGGGTGGGATGGAGGACAATTAGTAAGAAAAAAGGCTAGCAACAGGAAGTTGTAATTTGAGTCACCTGCTTTTATAGTGTCTAAGCCACACACCCAATTAAGCTCTCTCTCCTCCTACTGGTTTAGCAAAGTCAGCTGATACAGTACCCTTCCCTGCACAGAACACACACTGACTTTCTTTCTTTTCTTTCTTTCTTTTTTTAACCCTAAATAAGACCCCTTCTACTTCTAATATCGTATCTGTCTACCTAATCTCAACAGACACTGACTCCTGCTGAGATATAAGTGTTAAATTAATAAGAAAATGTAGCTTCTTTTAGTTAGCTGCTTTCTGCTCTACAAGCAAGGCTAGCAATCCTTTCCTTCAGTAGTAATTTCATTAACTTTCCCCCTACCGATGTTAGGCTGACTGGCCTATAAACACTGCTCTAGAAATATTCCAATCACACGTATCCAAACTACAAGACAGACTTTTCCCAATCATTAGGAGAAGAGTTAGGGGTTCTGCCACCCCTTGGCTCTGCAGCAACCTCCTCTCCCCTCTATAAACAAAGGGATAGACTCTGGTACTCCTACAAGGTATCTTCTGATCCCCAGAATTGGCATTTCTACTGTGCTCTGTGAAACTGCTGCAAAAGAGACACCCGGCAAGCAAAAAGCTCCTTTTGCAAAGCTCAGCTCGCCACCTCTGCTGATAGCCCTAGCAGATTCTGGGGTCACTTGAAAGGGATCCTGGGTGCTCCTTGCCGATCCTCAACCACTGATATGATCATAAACGGCTCACACTCAACACCCCCCTCACTTCATTGATCTCTCCCTCTTCCTGTCGCTATTCCCCCATTCAAGACCCTTATCACCTACAACTCACCCTCCTTTCTACCTGAAGGTGGTCTCAAGGTGTGAGGTCCTGCATCTCCTTAAATCCTTACCACTGAATGCTGTGTCTGGCCCCAATGGGATCAAGATGAAGATCCTAAAAGATGGGGCCCAGCACCTCACTGTACCCATCACCACATCTACAATCTATCCCTCACCTCCGGCATAGTCCCATCTCTCTGGAAAGTAGACAAGGTTGTCCCATTCCCTAAAATAGGGATCTCAAATAACATATTCCTATGTCGTCCCATTGCTTTATTGCCCCTACTAGGCAAGCTCCTCGAAAAAATAGTCACCTCTCAACTTACAGACTATCTATACTCCTATAACCTCCTCACCCCTTGCCAAAATGGCTTCTGTAAGGGTCACAGCATGTCAACTGCCCTCATTAAATTCTCCAATGATGTCAAAATCGCCATGGATTGGGGCTCACTCACGGGGGCCATTTTCATAGACCTATCCAAGGCTTTTGTCCTCATAGATTACTCTCTTCTAACTCATTAGTTAGCTGACCTGGGCTAATCACCCCACACCACCTCATGGTTTGCAAACTACTTGTCCGAAAATGGACAGTTTGTCAAATTCTGCACTGTTTCCTCCCACAAACTGAACATCACCCGGGGTGTCCCCCAGAGGTCTGTCCTTGGCCCACTCCTTTTTTCCAATTTTACAAACCATCTCCCAACTGTCTCCACCTCTTCCTCAATCATTATGTACGCAGATGATATAACCCTCTATTACAACACCCAAAGCAAAACACATCAACTCGCAGCTGAATAAGGACTTCTCCCTCATGCAAAAATGGCTCATTGAAAACAATCTGGTTCTTAATCCTGCAAAATCCCAACTGGTGCTATTTGGATCCCGGATCCATCGAGATTCCTGCCCTTTCCCCCTAGATATCAGATGCATCAATAGCTCCCCTCTCTCCTCAGTCCAAGAATTCAAATACCTAGGCAACATCCTAGACCCTAGCCTAGATTTTTACCTTCATGCCACAAACCAATGTAAAGCCACCAACACTCATATTGGAATGGTCTGCTGCCTTAAGCTTCTTCTCACACCCCATGCCTGGAAGACCATTACCCAGGACTTACTCCTCTCCTGCCTACAATATGGGTCCCTACTCATCTTTAACGCCCTCTCAGATTCCTTGCAGAATCAGGACATCACTTATAATGACGTTTGCCGCTTTGCCCTCTCACCCCCTCGCCTCACTCACCACTGCTCATTATACAACTCTCAAGGGTGGCTGTCCCCCTTGGCCTCATGTTATTTCACTCTAGGCTGCTTTATACATAAGCAACTTCAGTCCCCCTCTCCTGCTACGGCTGTCCTGCCTCCTCCCAGTGCCAGTGCTGCCTACTCCCTCAGATCTTGTGATTCCACCCAGCTTACTATGCACAGGTCTGCAACCAAAATGGGTGAACAAGCCTTGCCATCCTTTGCACCTAGACTCTGGTACTCTCTTCCTCAGTCAATATGTGGCTCCACCTTCACACAGTCCTTCAAATCGGCCTTTAAATCCCATCTCACCCAATCCATGACATGCAAGGGCTTCCAACCCCCATGATCTCTAGCCTCCGTAATCCAAACTACTGCCAACACAACCTATTTTCTCTATCATAATACCCTGATGAGTATGGCTGTTCAGCCACCTACCCCCTCCCCACATGAAATCACTACTGTCCCCAACTCCTATGTATTTCAACACAGTTGATGCTCTACTAATCATCATACAGCCACCAATTCTTTATTGATTAACTGAAATTAACTCCAGCTATAGCACTTCTCTATGTATAATCCAGAACAACAAGACTGTACACCCACCGATACTCTCTGCCCTCTAGCACCACCCTACTCACTGCCATCCAGCACCGCTCTACTCACTGCCATCCAGTACCACCCTACTCACTGCCATCCAGCACCGCCCTACTCACTGCCATCAGGCACTGCCCTACTCACTGCCATCCAGCAGCACCCTACTCACTGCCATCCAGCACCGCCCTACTCACTGCCATCCAGCGCTGCCCCACTGCCTGGAAGAATAATCCTGCTTTACATGGATGCTCTCTGTACTGCTCAGTGTAAACCCCTGTCTCTAAGTCTCTCCAAACAGTTGGTGTACAACAGTTTGTAAAATCAGAGCTGCCTGTATAATTGCTTGTTCCTGCACCCAACTGTTTGTGCTGCACTGCTATTGCTATATTTTCAGAACTGTAATCTGTACTCATGATAATGCTTTTGTAATGTAATATTTGTTCTTGTGCTTGTGAAATGTAATCCCCAGGTCATACCTGAAAATAGGCATACTGCTGTCTAGAGTACTTTCCCAGTTACCAAAAACCAAATAAATAAATAAATAATTGCCAACCTCTTCCCTGCAACCAGTTTTGTGAAGTGAGACCTCATCTGCTCTTCTCCAGTTCTCCAGAACAGCTCCTGTTTCCACTGAATTATTAAGTAGGACTGTTAGAGGTGCAGCCAGTACCTCTCTAAGCTCCCTCTAAACCTTTGGATGTTCCCTATCTGGTTCCATTGCTTTGTCCACTTTTAGATTAGTAAGTCCCTTCAGGACTCCCTCCTCTGAAAATGGGCAAGTGTCCACCTCCCTCCCTGCAAAGCTCCTTTGACTTTTTTGTGGCCACTCCCCTTCTCCTTCCTCTGTGAATAAGTATTTGTTCAGGATATCTGTCTTTTTCTAGTCCCCCTCTGCACAGTCCCTGCTTTTCCGTTTTTAACATTACAGTCCTTCCCCTTCTTTTCCTCTTTTCGCTTACATACCCAAAACATGTCTTGTCCTCCTTCGTCACTGCCTGGGCTATTCTTTCTTCAGTTTGTGCCTTCATGCTCCTTACTGCTCTCCCTCTGTTTCCCATGATACACCTACCTATCTTCCTCCCTCTTCATCTACTTGTACCTTCTGAATGCTACCCTTTTAGCCTTTCCCTTTTTTGCCATCTCTTTCGAGAACCATAACCGTCTCTTTTTATGTTGATTGCGCATGCGTAAGAAACATGTTGTGGCAGCTTGCTGCAAAAGCAGGCTGTGGAGGCGTGGCATTGTCGTGGAGAATGCCCCCACTGCCTTTGGAGGCTTGGTCCACATTCCCCAATGGGGTGGTATGCTGTGGCTGACACTAGTTCAGCCAGCGTGCCACCATCTTGAAACATTTTAACCGCTGCAATCAGGGGCTGCCTAGTCATTGCAGCATCATCCGCTGCAATGAGGGAGCGCCCCTCATTGCAGGGTTTGCCGACAGGACGCCCAATCCCAGTCAGCTTCAGTCTCCCCTTCCCTTGCTGGGGAGGCCCACCCCGTCGGCATAAGTCCCCCCATGCTTCGTTCTGTGCTGAGGGGGTGCCCAATTTTTTTAACCTGTGAAAAGAAAATGGCCCCTCATGGTCTCCCTGTGCCCTCTCCCAACTCGCGCCCACCCACTGCGTGCTCCTGCCTCCCCACACCCCCCTCACCCCATACTTACCTCCAGAGCCCAGTGCAATGATTTTTGGTGGACCGGGAACATGTCTGCACTCTTCAAAGCTGACCACGAACTGAGGAAATGCCGGTAAGCTGTATAATGGCATAAATAGGGTTTTTTCAACTTTGGTGCATATCTTATGCATTTTCGAGAATTTTGGCACCAAAGTTTCAACATGGGGTTATTGGGACCCCTCCTCATGAATTCAGTCACTGTCATTGCATTAATCGATCCTGAAAGGTGATTTTGCGGTCACTGCGCGGAATCACCTTTTGGGACTGATTAACGAAACAACAGTGCCAGTGTTCATGAGGTGGGCTCTCAAGAAGCCTATGTTGCAAATTTGGTGGAAAAAAATCCAAAAAATGGCTGGTTTACGAGTGTGCGTTAGTGACACTGTTCATGAGCATAAGTCCTAAAATCCCTATGTTGAAAATTTGGTGACAAAAGTACATAAAATGACTGTGTTACAAACGTGCATTGAACTGTTTCCACGCACCCTTGCAACTTTGCAAATTTGTAATATTTTCACGCCACATTTTCAAAAGTGGCATTTTTTCACACCTCCTTATGAAGAGTACAGCTGCCATTTTTCACATCCTGGCCAAAATATGTTTTTGCACTTCTGGCACAGAATAGCGTGGTTGGTGTGAGAAATCAGTGTTTGGGACAGATTAAGATCGAGTGAGTGAGAGGGGGCAGTGACCGAGCTCAACTGAGCTCTATTGGGACAGCTGCAGATTTCTTTGTGGGCAGAAAAAGGCACCAATGCAGGCAGGAGCCCAGTATAAAAGTGCAGCCTGCAGCACTGGGAGAAACAGAAAGAGTGTGTGAGGGACGGGGAGTGAACGAGCTCAATGGAGCTCTGTTGGGACTGCTGCAGATTTCTTTGTGGGCAGAAAAAGGCATCAATGCAGGCAGGGACCCAGTACAAAAGAGCAGCCTGCAGTGGTGGGAGAAACAGAACAAGCAAGTGAGAGAGGGGGAGTGGGCGAGCTCAACGGAGCTCTATCAGGACTGCTGTGGATTTCTTTGTAGGCAGAAAATGCACCAACGCCCAGTACAAAAGGACAGCCTGCAGCGCTGGGAGAAATGGAATGAGCGAGTGAGAGGGGGGAGTGAGTGAACTCAATGGAACTGTGTCTAGACTGTTGCAGATTTCTTTGTGGGCAGAAAAAGGTGCCAATGGAGGCAGGAGACCAGTACAAAAGGGCAGCCTGCAGCGCCAGGAGAAACAGAATGAGCGAGTGAGAGAGGGGTAGTGAGCGAGCTCAATGGAGCTGTGTCGGGACTGTTGCAGATTTCTTTGTGGGCAGAAAAAGGTGCCAATGCAGGCAGGAGCCCAATACAAAAGGGCAGCCTGCAGCGCCTGGAGAAACAGAATGAGCCGAGTGAGAGAGGGTAGTGGCGAGCTCAATGGAGCTGTGTCGGGACTGTTGCAGATTTCTTTGTGGGCAGAAAAGGTGCCAATGCAGGCAGGAGCCCAGTACAAAATAGCAGCCTGCAGCGCCGAGAGAAATAGAACAAGCGAGTGGGGGGGGGGGAGTAAGCGAGCTCAATGGAGCTCTGCCGGGACTTTAGAGTTGACCACCCTCCCACCCAGGTCCTCTGTGGTCCTAAATTACAGCAGGATCTCTGGAGTGTAAAAAAAGCAATGATTGGATACTTTTACGATTGCTGAATTAATACAGATTTAGTTGTTCTGTTTCTTTCTCTAACTGAGCTAAGTACTGAGCTATACTGTTATAATTGCTGTAATAATACAAATTTATTTGTTCTGCTTGTTTCTCTAACTAAGCTGAGTAATACATTTAGTAGAAAAAAAATGACTTTTACAAGCGTGCGTTGCGCAGTTGCTACGCACGCCCGTAACTTTGCGAATTTGCAATAGTTTCACTCCAGATTTTCAAAATTGGCATTTTCCCACACCTCCTTATTAACAGTACAGCTGTCATTTTTCACATCCTGGCTAAAATGCGTTTTCACACTTCCGGGGCAGAATAGCACGGTTGCTGTGGGAAATCAGTGTTTGGGACACATTAAGAAAACCACAGTGACACTGTTCATGAGCAGAGGTCCTAAAATGCTTATGCTGAAAATTTTGTGATGAAAATCTATTAAATGACTGTGTTATGAGCGTGCATTGTGCAGTTTCCACACACCCTTGTAACAGTACAGCTGTCATTTTTCACATCCTGGCTGAAATGTGTTTTCGTGCTTCTGGTGCAGAATAACGCAGTTGCTTTGGGAAATCAGTGTTTGGGACAGATTAGGATCGAGCGAGTGAGAGAGGGGGAGTGACCAAGGTTAACTGAGCTCTGTTGGGACTGCTGCAGATTTCTTTGTGGGCAGACAAAGGTGCCAATGCAGGCAGGAGCCCAGTACAAAAGGGCAGCCTGCAGTTCCGGGAGAAACCGAATGAGTGAGGGAGGGGGAGTGAGTGAGCTCAATGAAGCTCTGTTGGAACTGCTGCAGATTTCTTTGTAGGCAGGAAAAGGCATCAATGCAGGCAAGGGCCTAGTACAAAAGGGCAGCCTGCAGCGGTGGGAGAAACAGAACAAGCGAGTGAGAGAGGGGGAATAAGTGAGCTCAACGGTGCTCTATCGGGACTGCTGTGGATTTCTTTGTGGGCAGAAAAAGGTGCCAACACAGGCAGGAGCCCAGTACAAAAGGACAGCCTGCAGCACCAGGAGAAACAGAATGAGCGAGTGAGAGAGGGGGAGTGAGCGACCTCAACGGAGCTCTGTTGGGACAGCTGTGAACTTCTTTGTGGGCAGAAAAAGGCACCAACACAGGCAGGAGCCCAGTACAAAAGGGCAGCCTGCAACGCTGGGAGAAACAGAATGAGTGAGTGAGAGAGGATAGTGAGCGAGCTTAACGGAGCTCTGTTGGGACTGCTGCAGATTTCTTTGTGGGCAGAAAAAGGTGCCAATGCAGGCAGGAGCCCAGTACAAAAGGGCAGCCTGCAGCGTTGGGAGAAACAGAACAAGCGAGTGAGAGAGGGGAAGTGAGCAAACTCAACTGAGCTGTGTCGGGACTGCTGCGTATTTCTTTGTGGGCAGGAAAACGCGCCAATGGAAGCAGGAGGCCAGTACAAAAGGGCAGCTTGCAGCGCCAGGAGAAATAGAATGAGCGAGTGAGAGAGAGGGAGTGAGTGAGCTCAATGGAGCTCTGCTGGGACTTTACAGTTTCCCACCCTCCACCCAGAGTCCTCTATGGTCCTATATTACAGCAAGGTCTCTGGAGTGGAGACAAATGATTGGATACTTTAGGATTGCTGTAATAATACAGATTTAGTTGTTCTGTTTCTTTCTCTAACTGAGCTAAGTACTGAGCTATACTGTTATGATTGCTGTAATAATACATATTTATTTATTCTGTTTATTTCTCTAAATGAGCTGAGTAATACTTGGAGTGCAATAGGATTTCTAACTGGGCTAAGTGAAACTATATGATAGCCGAGAACAAAAAGTATGGTAGCTGAAGGGTGAAAAACGGACAAGGAGGCTTTAGGATTGCTACAGTAATACAGTATCTAATGGATGAGATTTGAGACTGAATTTCCCCAGTCGGCAAGGGGTCAGCAGGGGGACTAGTGTGGGAGGAGAAAGAATTTGAGTAAATAGGGGCCTAACAGTTGTAGTAGGGTACAGAACCTTGGAGTAAGAGCCCGTAATATAAGATGGAGGCCAAAATGGGGCAGGTGCCACATGTCAATCGGGCGGGCATCTTTGGAAGGGTGGAGGGGTGTATGGAGTGTGGGCGTGCCATGATCCTGGACTGGACTTGGAGGATTGGGGGTTATGGTCTGTAGATGACTGGCTAGTTTGAGAGAGGAACTCTGGAGGTTAGGGAGGAGTGTAAGTGGCAGGGCAAATGAGTAGTGGTACTCATACTCAAGGGGGGAACGGGGTGGCAAAGAGGGATGGAGGAAGAATAACTAGGGACTGAAACTGATCCCAGTATCAGAGGCAGTAGAAAAAAAGAGAAAGAAGGAGGGTGCCCAAGGCGAGGCGGGGGCCTCCTGATGGGAGGAAGAGACCACGAGGAGTACCAGGGAGAGAGCAGATGGCTGGGTAGGGAGGAACCGGGGTGCCAGGAGGGAACAAGTAGGAGGGGGCCGATAGGGAAGAGATGGGACAGGTATCGACTATGAATAGATTCGAACTTCTGCTATGGGATAGAGAGGGGAGCAGGAACATACTGAAGGGGAGGACAAGCAGGGCATGAGAGCAATGGCAGCAGGTAGGGGAAGAAATAGCTAGGACAAAAGGGTAGAAGGGGGCTAGTAAGGAAGGAGGGGGCGGTGACTGAAGGAGAGAAGGCTACAGGAAGGGGGAAGGATGGGAGGGGCATCACTATTGGGGTAGAAGGGAATGGGAGCTCTAAATCGACAACAGCAGGGATAGGAGAGGGGTTGGAAATCAGCAGGGGAGGAGGGGAGGTCGACATGGGAAGCCCAGTAGGACATAATCAGGCTGGGAAGGAGTTCAACGGGGATGGGAGGAATAAGACAGAGAAAAGGGGTGAGGCGGAAGTAGGGGGTAAAGATACAGAAGTCACAGAGGGTGCAGTTGGTGGGGGTAAGGGACAGGGAAGAATGAATACTGGGGTGGTGGAAGGGGCATTAGAAGGGAAAGGGGGTATGGGGCAGGGGGTACTCATCCTGGGGGATTCCATGCTGAAATGGGTTAAGTGGGGCAGAAAGGGGGAATGCCACAGTCATATTTGGGTTGAAGCTGTCCCCAGGTTGACTGCAGGAGGGGCAGGGCAGGCACTGCTCAAGCGTGCAGCGAGAGGGAGGAAGAAACCTCTTTTACTGTTGCATGTGGGTACAAACGATTTGGTGGGGGGACACTGTGGAAGTACTGAGGGGGAAGTTTGAGTACTTGGGCAGATAGTGTGAGGGGGTTGGGAAGTCGGTTGCATTCTTGGAGGTACTGCCGGTACCATGTGCAAGCATGGCGAGAAAGGGTAGGCTTGAGGGGTTTGAGTGGCTGAGGATTGGTGCCTACCACCGAAACATTATGGGTGGTGACTAACTGGGTTAGGGTCTGGGGGGAATAGTGACTTGTACGCAGGAGACAGGGTAAACTGGAGCAGGAAGGGGAGGGGAGTATTAAAGGCAGCATTGCTGCCAGGCCACTGGTGCTGAGGGTTGAGGCGCTGGACGCCACACCTCGCGCCATGCTGGTGATCCGGGTTCGGACACAAGCCCTGGCTGCCAGGGGTTGGCAAGGGAGAGATAGGATTGAGCGTCCAGAGGACTGCTCTCCTATCTCGGGACGGGATCCAGGGACCCACCACTCTGCAGTCGCCCCTGGTGATGACCATGGGCGCTACTACGGCAGTGTAGTAAAGGGTGGCGGAGTGTGGCAGATGTTGGCACACTGTGCCTAAGCATCATTGCACATTTGCACTCTGCAAAGGGGAGAAAAGTGCAAAATGGACTATGGTCAGGCAGCATGAGCTTCCGACCCCCCCTCTCCACCTCCACCTCCGAATGGAGCCTCCTCAACTGGATCCTGCACTGGTGGGTCGACCTGGAAAGCTCCTCACCACCCCACCATGGGGGTAATCCGTGGAGTTAAGCAGCTCAGCCTGATGTCGGGGGCAGGGCTACGGGGGTCGGTCGGGATGACCAAGCCGACTAGCCCAGTGAGAAAATATAAAAAAAAAAAAAAAGGCAGGATTAGAGGGGTATATCTCTACTATGGTGGATTTAAACAAATGGGGGGTTGGGGTGGCCAAAATACTGAGGTTGGTAGAAAGGTCTGGACAGGGGAGCCTGATGAGATCACCGCCCTAGATATAGGTAAAGGCGGAGTCGTAGTAACCCTGGAAGGGGGCAGGCAGAGTGGTCTGAGTGTAATACAGAAGGCACCACCACCCAGTAAGAATAAGGAGGAGAGAGGGTGCGGACTACTGGGAGGAGGGACACAGGCCAAGGAGAAGACTGAGGAGAAGGAGGGGTCAGGGTGGAAGGTGGTCTGACTATATGGATAGAGAACTGGTTACAGGGGAAGGTGCAGAGGGTGGTGGTGGTGGGGTAGCTCTCAGCACCCAGAGCAGAGACAAGCGGGGTGCTGCAGGGCTCAATGCTTGGCCCAATGCTATTTGGGCTCTTTATCTCCGATATAGCACACGAACTGGGGAGCAGGGTTAGTCTGTTCACACATTACACCAAATCAAAAGCAAATAGCTATAATAGCAGAGCCCCCCCCAACTCATACACATACGCACTCCCCAAAAAGCTGCTTAAAAGCCTGCAATTAATTCAATTCCATTTTCTCTTGGGGTTCAATGCCAACAAGTGTAAAATCATGTACCTAGGGCATAGGAACCCCGATGCTAAGTATAGTATGGGGAGAGGTACTGATACTCACTAAACATGAAAGGGTCCTTGAGGTTATTATACCAGAAGACCTCAAGATGGCAATACAGTGTGACAAGGCTATGGGCAGGGCAAATTGAATTCTGGGGTGCATAAGGAGTGGCATCTCCAGTAGGAGGACGAGGAGGGATGTTGTGTTGCATTGTATCACTCCCCGCTATACCCCCAGCTGGAGTACTGTGTCCAGTTTTAGAGTCTACACATCAGAAAGGACATAAGGTGGAGGTTTTCCAGAGGAGGGCAACTAAAATGGTTCAGAATTTTCACAGGAATCCCTACAAGGAAAGGCTGAAGAATCTCAACATGTACACTCTGGAAGAGAGGAGGGCGAGAGGTGACATGATCAAGACCTACAAAGTAACTCACAGGGGTAAGGAGGGTACAGTTGGGGAGTTTCCTTCAAATGAGGATGAGCACCCAAACCAAGGGACATACCATGAAGCTGGGGGGCATTCAGGATTGATGTGAAGAAATATTTCTTTACTGAAAGGGTGGTAGACGCCTTGAACAGACTGCCAGGAGAAGTAGTGGAAGCTAAAATGGCAGGGGGCATGAAGCATGCATGTGATAAATATAGGGGTATATTAGAAAAAGAGGAAGGGGTCAACGGAGAACAATAGGGCTATGGAAGTGGAGTAGGTTCAAGTTCATTGCAGGAAAAATCCATTAAGCAAGCTCATTCACAAGGAGGTCCTGATGGACACAGGCAGAGTAAGACATGCAGTAACATATACAGGCAGGAGTTACAAGTAGGTAGAGAACACTTGGGCAGACTGGGTGGGCTGAGCGGTCCTTTTCTGCTGACATATTCTTTGTTTCTATGGCACCATGTGTTAATTCAGGTGCAGTGTTTATTTAAAGTTGGCCCTACCATACATCCAGATGTGAGGTACAGTAAATTACTGAATTAGATGTAGCCCACTTACAGTACAATAAACAGAACCCCAGTGCTTCAAGAAGCCTTTACTCTTCATAAGGCTGCTTAAAGAGCTGAGGTTCTATTTGCAGTGTCCACACCAGTATGCTGATCTTAAAATCGACGCTGCATCTTAATGAGTACTTGATTCTTGCTCATTCCATTTCTTCCCCACTTTGAAACCTGCTTGTCCTGAGTTAGTTATGGTCTGGCAGTGCCTCGCCTGTGTTGGAAGGTGACCAATAAGCAGCACTGAAAGATGTCAGACTTCACAGACTGTGAAGGCAGCTGCTCACGGACAGACATAAGGCAATTCTACTGGGGGGTAGGAGGAAGTAAGATGTTGATTAACTAGAATCTGCAGCTTATCCATCAGGTAGGGAAATGGGCAGACTAGGGCCAAGCGGTCCTTATCTGTTGTCAAATTCGATGTTTTAATGTTTCTCACCCACCATCTTGCCAAGAAGAAGGCTGCAGCTGTGGTCACTTATGACTGTTGGGATGTGGGGATGGGGGACCAAAGGGGACAGACATAAGAAGATATAATCATAATAAAAATTGTGAGACCTTCACCACCTTTCCAAAATGCTTTCCAATAAAAGAACACTCTATGAAGTTTTTTAAATGGCAACACAATCTGGTGAGCCCTCTGTCTGCCATCTGACACCAGGCATCAACCAGCATAAAATTGCCTAAAGAAGGCAGTGTGGTCATGTGGTTACTGAAATACTGGAGATTACAGATTTATAAGAACAAATGAATATCACACAGAAGATGGCACATATGCCTATAGCAGCTGTCTCCTGCTTCTCAGTAGTTATATTTATACCCTTGAGGTACTTGACTGTTTATATCATATCCCCTCTTTCTCTCCTCTCTTCCAGTGAGTACATATTTAGGCCCCTTAATTTCTCCTCATAAATCTTGTGTTGCAAGCTCTGTACCATCTCATTCGCCCTTCTCTGGACCATCTCCAGCCTGTTAATATCCTTTCGAAGGTGCGACCTCCAGAACTGCACACAGTACTCCATGTGAAGCCTGACCATGGTTTTATATAATGGCATCACTACCTCCTTTCTTATGCTGGTGAGACCCCTGCCTATGCACCCCAGCATGTCATTGGCCCTCCCAGCTGCCTTACCACTTTGACATTTTCAGGTCATCTGAAATAAGAACCCACAGGTCCCATTCCTTCTTTGTGACTATCAGCAACTCCCCCCCATCCTATACCTTTCCCCAAGGTTTCTGTGTCCCAAGTGCATTATTTTGCACTTTTTTGGATTGAACTTCAGTTGCCAGTTCTCAGACCATTTCTCAAGCTTCCCCGGGTCCCTTCTCATTTTATCCACCCCCTCTAGGGTATCCACTGTGTTACACATCTTGGTGTCACCTGCAAACAGGCAGCTCTTTCCCTTCAGCCCTTATGCAATGTCAGTGATGAAGACATTGAACAGGACTGGCCCCAGGACCACTCCCCTGCAGCACCCCACTGGTCACCCCCTCTCCCCAGACTGTGTCCCATTTACCACCACTCTCTGCCTCCTGTCTGTTACCCAGTTTCTAACCCAGTTTACCACTCTTTCCTCCATGCCCAGCCTACTCAGCTACTTTATCAGCCTCCTATGTGGGACGGTGTCAAAGCCTTTGCTTACATCAAGGTAAGCATTGTCCACTGCCCCACCCTTATTTACTTCCTTTGTCACCCAGTCAAAGAGATCAACCAGATCTATCTGACATGACCTCCCCACTGTAAATCCATGTTGCCTATGGTCCTGGCCTCCGATGGCTTCTACATGCCCCACTGTCCTTTCTTTAACCAATGTCTCCATGATCTTCCCCACTACTGAAGTGAGGCTGACTGGCCTATAGTTCCCCACCTCCTCCCTACTGCTGGATTTGTATAGAGGGACCACATGTACCCTCCTCCAATTCTCTGGTACCACCCCCTGTGTTGAATGACTCAGTGAACATGGCTGCCAGAGGTACTGCTATTTCCCTTCACAGTTCTTTTAATATCCTTGGGTGTATGCCATCTGGTCCCATCGCTTTGTCCACCTTCAATTTATTCACCTTCTGCAGGATTCATCTGCCTGTGAATGGACTATTGTCCACCTCTTCACACCTTTGCAACTGCTGTACTGCTGTGGCCCTTGCCCCTTCCCCTCTTCTGTGAATACCGGACAGAAAGACACAATGGATGTCTTGGGGGTGGGCACATGACGGTTCTTAGGCATGGTACTTTCACTTCCAAATACCTAAACAGCACATATAAGCAATCAACATTCGGCATTGACAAATGCTTGTTGTCTCTTGCTATTTCTCACTTGCTTAACACTGTGGTTTGTTGCCTTTAGTATGGCCCTTTTTAGCTTCACCCACTGTTCCTCCACCACACCTAGGTCATTGCCCCCACCAGGTAATCCCTGAGGCATTTACCCATCTTTTTAAAATCTGCCTTCCTGAAGTCCAGGACCTTTGTCCTTGCATGATTCAATTCCACAGCTGTCCTTATATTGAACCACACTGTATGGTGATCATTGGTCCCCAGGTGGCCTCCCACCTTGACGTCTGCAACAGTGTCCCTGTTAGTGAGTACCAAGTCCAGTATTGTCCCATCATGAGTCAGTTCACTTACTGGTTGCCTGAGGAATACATCCTGCAGGGAGTCCAGGATGTCCTTGCTTCTATCTTAGGCTGCAGCTCGGATGCTTGAATCTACATCTGGCAGACTGAAGTCCCCCACCAGCAGCACCTCCCCCTTTTCTGCCATCTTTCCAGTGGCTTCCACCTGCACCTTATCTAACTCTTTCCCATGTGCTGGTGGTAAATAGATCATGACAGTATGAATAAAGGCTCCATTCCTCTTCTCCAGGGTGACCCACAGTACCTCCGCCCCTTCCCGTATTCCCTGTATCTCAGTTGATTTTATACCTTTCCTCTCATAAAGCACCACACCCCCTCCTTTCCTTCCCTCCCTCCCTATCCTTCCTGAACAGAGTATAGCCTGGTATGGCCATATCCCAGTCATGGTTTTCAGTGTACTGTGACTCAGTGTTGGCCAGAATATCCAGGTCGGCCTCTGCATTGATGGCCCCTCAGTCTGGAATCATATTTCCTAGACTTCTAGCACTTGCGCACACGTCCTTCTAGATGTTGTTGCCGGTCTCCTTGTTACCCCCTTCTTTCCTGTATGCTCTCCCTCATCCCTCCTCTCTTTTTAATGCTTCCATTCCCACCCCCCTTCATTTCTACTGCTTTGCTTCCTTTATTAATTTGCACCCTGCGGGGACTCCATTCCCTCCGGGTTCTCCCCATGCTCTACTTTAGCCTGAGAGTGTGTGTGTGTGCAGTTTCTGCCTCCCTTATTTCTTCCACCACTCCCCTCGGCTAGTTTAAATGTTCATCAAAGTAACAACTAAATCATCTACCGAGGACTGTGGTTTCCTTCCTGGATGAATTCAGGCCATCACCCCTATAAAGGCCCTTATCACTCCAGGTGGATCCCTGCTCCCCAATGTAGCTGAACCCCTCCTCTCTGCACCACTTCCTCAAACATGAGTTGAAGGTCCTGGTGCAGAGATCTCTCTCCTCCTCCCTGTCATAGACAGGCAGCACCTCAGTGAAAGCCACTGAGTGCTGTACATATCTAGGACTCATTCCCGGCTCCCCAAACTTCCTCTACACTATCTGCACAACATCCCTAGCCAAGTCATTAGTCCCCAGGTGGACAATGACATCCAGCTCTGCTTCCTGTCTTGCCTCCCTAGTGATTCTCAGGATCTGCTTCCCATCCCTTTGGGCCATGGCAATTTGTAGGCACCTATCCTCCCTCTCCCCCTTTCCTATTCCCAAATCTGTCATCCTCACAGTTGAGTCCCCCACCAGGCATTGCTTCCTCCTCCTCTTGGGTTCCCTTCTACCCTCCTTGGGGTCTCCACTTTGGAAGACCCCCACATCCTCCCTGGTCCACTGCCACGGGTGCCTCATCCCAGCAGTCCCTCTCCACCAGAGCAGCATATGAATTATACAGTGATACCAGTTGAGGAATGTGCTTCTGACCCACCACTCCACACTTCCAGAGCCCACCACAGTCCAGCCGTTCCTTCCTCCCTGGCATTCTCTGAGGCAATGATGCTAGACTTGGTGGCCCCTGGGTAGTGGAAGAGGTCGTCTGAAACCTAGCCAAGTCATCGTGGAGTCTAGCAACCTCATCCCTTAACCCAGAGAGGTGTGTGAAGATGGGGCAGCATTGCAGTCTCCAGAAGGTCTCTCTGAAAACTGCCACCCCACAGCCACTGCACTGCACTGCACCACTCCCGGCATTCCAAAATTCTATACTTTCGGTGTTATCTGGAACTACTTATATACTCTTACCATTGATAGGGTGTTTCTAGCTTTCCCTGTTTTTGTTTGTTTCTACTTGTGTTCTCCCATACCTGATGTAAATCCCCTTATACTATTACCCTATATAGGGTGTTGCTCCTTTTCCTAGTTTTGGCCTATCCTTTTGCTTTTACTCGCCTCTGTGTACTCTTTACCCTTGATGGGGTGTTTATTACCCTTTATACTTTATACACCTACCTTCAAGAGGGCATTGCTCCTATTTCAAGGTTAGGCCCACCTTTTACCTACTATCCTTCCCAGTCGTGAGTGCAACAACAGGAGCATTCAGGTGCCTTACCTTAGTCAACCAGCAGAGTCCCCCGCTTCTCCATTTTCTCCTGTTGACGCTTGTGGAAGCCTAAGATGCTAGTCTTACACCTGTTCTTTTCACTCGCTGTTCCGATCACTTGCTGGGACACACTGAGTGGCTATGCTTTTAAACTGTTTAGCTGGGCTTCCGGATCAGCCCTGACTGATTGCTTAGTTGCCTTGGTCCTGCCTCCCCCTCTCAAATAGAAACAAGAGTCATAACTGCTGTAAAATCAGCTCCAGAACAAAATTACTAGGAAATCAGGTCAGTGTTATATTTGCAGAGTTTATCCTTACCCCCTGTAGTTGGCATTTGGCAGAATCACAGAATGTGTCCCGTGAACACCCTTAATCATTTTTTAGACTGTCTAGCTGGGCTTTCTGATCATCCCTGATCAGTTGCTTAGTTCCCTTGGTCCCACCTTCCTGCCCAAACAGAAATGAACAAAATGTCAATACAAATCGGTAGGAGCTCCCAGGGATGTCTCTCATGGCATAAGAGACTCTGAGCATGAGATTGGGGTGAGAGGACCATGAAGCAAAACTGAGCAATTCTGACTGCCCAAATCTCATGGGTGGAGTCTCTTACACCATAAGAAACATCCTTGAAGGCCCTATTATGTTATTACAACTCACTCAAGTTTTTGTATATGTTTAGACCCTTTTTATGTTTGTTTGCGCGTGCAGTGCACAAGAAACATTTTGAGGACAGAAGAGTATTGCAGATGTGTGGCAGTGTTTGGACAATCTGGGGAGCGCTTTCGGGGCACATCCCTCGGCCACCAATCAACAGGGAAGCTGCCGATGAAGGCAGTTTCAGAGCAAGCACCGGATTTGAAAGAAATCTGTTGCTCTAATCAGGGACACTTTTGTCGGCCCTGATTGCAGCAGCAGCTTCCTCCCTCCCCCTCACAACCAGACACACAGCGGCAGAGAAGACTCCAACCACGATCATTACAGTGTAGAGTAATGCTCATGACTGGAGTTATGAGCTACCCGTTTGCTCAGTGTGCCTTTCTTGGTGAAGCAAAACATAATAAATGAGCTGCATCATGGCTTTTGGCGCCCACCACACAGTTCCCTGGAAGTTGACATCGGGATGGCCAATCCCCATGTCAGCATGCCCCCCACTCCACCCACTATTGTAGCACACTGGGAGCCCACCCTAGTGTGCCCAGATAAATGATTTTTTGTTTACTTTCCAACACTGGGTTGCTCACACCTGGTGTTGGATGCCTGCCCCCCCAATCTTTCACTGCTGACAGGGGTGCCCAGTCCCCCTGTCAGCATCATGTATGCCGACCCCTCCCCAACTCATGTGGCACACTGGGAGCCCACTCCAGTGTGTTGTAATAATTCATCAATCTTTCCGACACTGGGATGCCACCCTTCCTGGTGTCAGATACCCTCCCCCCAGTCTGTTCTTTCTAAGCCGACATTGGGGTGCCCAATCCCCAAGTCAGCTTGTGTTCCCACCCCACACACACACACACACATTAGTTTGGCACACTGGGAGCCCACTTCAGTGTGCCTAAAAAATAAATAGTTACCTGTAAATAAAGAAAACCGTCCCCAACATCTTTTTTGTTTATTTACCTGTAAAAAAGAATTGTCCTTGTTGTCTTCCCAGGCATCCCTCCCCATCCACCCACCTCTGTGCACCCCACCTCCCCTTACCCCATACTTACCTCCGAGGTCCAGCGCTGCGATCTTCTCTGGACCGGGACCCGTCACGCACTCTTCAAAGCCAAATTCCGAACTGAGGAACCGAGGTAAGCCGTATAATGGGTATCAATGTGGGGTTTCGGCTTAGGTTTCTATCATAGCCATTTTCAGGAATTTGGCTCCAAACTTTCAACATGGGATTCTTGGGACCCCACCTCACGAACACTGTGAATGTCATCTCGTTTCTCGGTTTCGAAAGGTGATTTTGCAGTTGCTGCATGAAATCACCTTTCAGGACTGATTCATGAAACAACAGTGCCATTGTTCAAGAGGTGAGGTCCCAAAAACCCCATGTTGCAAATTTGGTGAAATAATTCCAAAAAATTACTACGCTACGAGTGTGTGTTGCGCAGTTTCTACACACACTCGTAACTTCGCCAATTTTTATATTTTCACTTCAGATTTTCAACATTGCCATTTTTTTCAAACCTCCTTATGAACAGTATAGCTTTCATTTTTCATGTCCTGCCTGAATCATGTTTTCGCACCTGTGGCGCAGAATGGTGCAGTCACTATGCGAAATCAACTTTCGGGATGGAGTAGCGAAATTATAGTGCAACTGTTCATGAGGTGGAGTCCCAAAAAGCCCATGTTGAAAACTTGGTGAAAAAATTCAAATGATTGCGTTACAGGCGTGCGTTGCAGAGTTTCTATGCACAAAAAATTACTGTTACGTGCGTGTGTTGCTCAGTTTCTACACATGCTCGTAACTTTGCCAATTTTTCATATTTTCACTCCAGATTTTCAACATTGCCATTTTTACACTCCTCTTCAAGAACAGTACAGCTGTCGTTTTTCACATCCTGCCCAAAATGTGTTTTCACGCCTGTGGTGCTGAATGGTGCAGTTGCTGTGCAAAATCACCTTTCGGGATTGAGTAACAAAATGATAGTGCCTCTATTCATGAGGTGGGGTCCCAAAAAGCCCATGTTGAAAATTTGGAGTGAAAATACCAACAAACGCCCTGGGCGTTAGGGTTTTCAACCGTAATGCCCCACCCTGTAGAGACTGACAGGTGTCGGGGTGTGACTTTGGGGTCGTCAGCTGTAATGCTCACGCCATTCCACACCCCCAACCCACCCCCACCCTGCAGCCAAAGACAGGCATTGAGGTGTGCCTTGGGGTCTTCGGCCCTAACGTTCATCCCATTCTCCTATACTGCACCCATCTCAGCTGATTTCCTTATGGAATGGGGTGAGCGTAAGAACGAAGACCCCAAGGCACGCCACGACACCTATCAGTGTCTGCAGGGTGAGGTGAGGTGGAATGGCATGAGCATTATGCCCGATGACCCAAAGGCACACCCCCAACGCCTGTCTGTCTCTTCAGGGTGGGGGTGGGGGTTGGCATTAGTTCAATACTTCATTGCCATTCCTATTATGCATCTCTCTAACTCCTGCACTACCAATGCCAATACCAGCAAGCAAAGATTTGGCATTGACAAATGCTTGGTTTACATTTTATTTTGCTGTCCTCCTTTACCATTCCTCCTGTTGGCGCTGAAAGGGATGCTCCCTTCTGCAACTCCTGCATGAGAGAACACTATACACAGGATAAGAGGTACAGCGGCTCTGGATGCTGACTGGGTGAAATCACCTTAGTGATTTATAATGGGTATAAAAAAATCAAGACGCCCGAGGAGCTCAAACCCCACACCTTTGTGCCGATACCCCAGTACAACAGCACTGGAAAAAGGTCTGGGCCCTCACTGACTAGTTTACATTAAACAGGGACAGTTGCAGCAATACACTGCAACTCATTTACTTTCATTTAAAGAGAAATGGAGCACCTGCCCTTTACTGTCCAAACAGCCAAATTACTATGGCTCAACAGGACGACTGTTTGTTGTTTCTCATTTTTTTTTTTTTTTTTACCTTTTTTAAATAATTTTTGCATTAAAAATATTTATTGACTAATCTAACTGAACCCATTTCATAATCACAGTAAGGCACCACAGGGTGTGCTCTGTGCTGGGAAAATGCCACTTCTCAGGTGGTGAAAGCAATCAGCCTTTGGCCTTGGGCTTCAGACCACCTGAAACTTGCTGTTATCCCAGCACAAAGAACACCCTGTTCTGTCATGACTTATTGCTTAATTAATTAATTCCTTTTGGGCTTTCTATCTCTTCTTTGGAATACTCTGCACTCTTGTATATTTGCTTTGTTGATACTTTCAAATGGATTACCAAACTATGGTCCCACATCAAGCCACTTAAATGTGATATGGGTAGGTATCATAGATGATATATGAGCAAAGAAGGCATAAGTCCATGACTGCTTGCTAATTACCTAAAAGCGGTACCCCTTGATGTCATTCATTTTATGAAACTTGTCAAACCTTATTTTAAATGTGTTCATACTACCACTCCCAACTGCTTCATGAGAGAATGCATTCCAAATCTTTATTACCCTTTGACTGAACCATGAGTTTTTTTTGTTTGAGTAATTCCTACCCCCTTTCAGTTGTAACACGTGGGCTATAGAGTTATGATGCTGGTTCCTTAGTTCAAATCCAAGACAATCCCATTGGTTGTGATTCTCAAGTGTTCTATATATCAAGAACATATCACCTCTTAACTGCCTGCCCTTGAACGGGGCTGCTTCAGCTCCCCCACGGTCGGCCGGCACCCAGCCAGCCACCGACTGAGACCAGGACGTCCGCCTGCAGCTCCTTGGAAGGTACGGGACAGCGCAGCCAATCGGAACATGGGCGCTTCCAGCAAACCCGCTCTGATTGGCCAGGACTTTTCCCTTGCTTCAGCCACCTGGCACTTTTTACAAATAGATTTTCGATAGAACTAAGCACATTTCAACTGTGTAATACATAGCTACATAGATACATAGATACTATTAAGATTTCTACTAGTGTTTTAAAGTGCTTACTCCTCTTCTGTCTCAGTCCTCCTCCTGCACTAAGCACATTTCAACTGTGTGGCTAGTTTTCCATTAGCAGGTTATACAGACCTGCCACTAGAGGGATTCTTGGTCTTTCTACACAAATCACTGTACTCAATCATAGGTAATATGGCCTGCATTATCATTTTACTTCTAATCCTGGCAAAAATTATGACTCATAAAGCACTGATGCATGCTAAGTCAGAAGTCATCCCAGCCTGGGAACCCACGATCATAGTTCCTGCTGCATCTTCATATTGCTTCCCTACTCTTAATCTGTCGGGTTTTCATTTTAATTCTCATCCCTCTCCTCTGGCCCTCCTCCCATCGCCAATGTCTTTCCGTGCACTTCCCCTGCTAGCCTTGAACGGCCATGTCAGCATCTCCTATGCCCTGGCTAGACATACCTCAATGACAGAACACCACACAAGAACCCATACGAAAAGAGCCCACTTCTACCTGATAAATGCCCTCAAGAAAATGTTTCTAATTCTCCTTTTCTGTTTAGGCAATGTCGAACTAAATCCAGGTCCCCCAACTCATATCACTTCTCCATCGGAGTTTGCAGCTGCTCCTGGGATGAAACTGATGATGGTCAATATTCTAAGCCTGCTCAAAAAACTTGATCATCTTCAAGTTTGGGTAGCCCACACTGACCCAGATCTGATTATAATTACCGAGTCATGGCTAAAAGACCAACACTGATCCATAAAATTACTATACAGACTTCAAGCTCTTTAGGGCTGATAGGGATTTGAGGGAGTGGTTGTATCGTAAATCAAAATTTGATGTTATCAGCATTTCCTGTAAAACTAAGCCCAAGGAATACGAGTTGTCTCGCTTAAAATTCATCTTCCATCCTCAGAGTACATCACAATCATTGGTGGCTATAGACCCCGTCAGGAAGCAGAGAAATTCTTAACGTGTTGAAATCCATAACTTTGGCTGCTGACACGGAAACAATAATCTTAGGGGACTTCAATATGGATTGGCTCACTGCTAAATCCCACTCCCTAAAAGCCATCTGTGATGAGCTGGGTCTTACACAGATAGTAACTGAACCCACAAGAATCAATGCTTCTAACTCTGCAAGAGCTCACTCTTAGATGTCATCTTAACTTCGCGTCCCCATAAAATCTCACATTCTGCAGTTTTCTATAACGACATGAGCGACCACAGTATCGTTGTATGTACAAGATTCTAATCTAAAACCCAGCAGCACCCTAAATTCAGAATCAAACACTTGTTCCTTAAATTCAACTCAGTAAACTTCCTAACCGATCTAGCTGCGATCAGGTGGCAAGACCTATATCTTGCCAAATCTGCTGATGACGCCGTCTCTGTCCTAAATGACAACCTCACCACCCTAATTAACAAGCATGCTCCTCTTATTAAAATGAGGGTGTGGAAAATCTTGCATCCGTGGTTCACCCAAGAGCTCAAATCTGCACTTACCAATAGAGACAAGCTATGGGCTAGGGCCAGGCACACAAAGGACCCGACAGACTGACAGGCGTTTAGAACTGCCAGAAATGCCTGTGTTAAAAGTGTACGTGCTACTAAAGCAAACTTCTACATCTCCACTCTGGAGCAGGCCAAAGGGAACTCCCAAAAAATCTGGAAGACACTGAGATCCACTGAAGGCCATCCTGCTGCATCCTCCCTTCCCTCCAAGATTCTGGCCAAGGACAGGATGGTTGAAAATAAACTGCGAATCCTTGAAGAACTAAACCTTCACTTTGCCACTGCCGGGTTGGCATTCGGCTCCTCCCCATATGCTAGCCGAGTGAATAGCAACACTAGCCCAGATACTGCACATGCTACTCCACCTCATCTCTTCCAGTTGTGCCTGTTTAGCTACAAAGAAGTCGAAGACATAATTCTTAGCCTTGACACCAAGAAAAGTGCAGGGGACAATGGCCTTGAATCATTTTTCTTGTGGTTAGGCTATGTCCAGCTCACAGCCCCCCATCCTTCACATCTTCAACCTCTCTATTTCCACAGCCACTGTTCCATCCTGCTGGAAATCTGCCCATATTCTTCCTCTCTTCAAATCAGGAGATCCTTGTGACTTAAACAACTACCGTCCTATCTCTATCTTGCCCGTTCTCTCCAAAGTGCTGGACAAACTTATATACAACCAACTAAAATATCACCTCGAAGTGCACTCACTCCTAAATCCAGCCCAATCTGGCTTCAGGTCGAAGCACAGTACCATCTCAGCCTTGGCTAAAGTCTCTAATGACTGGATCCATGCTATGGATACCAAGAGGTTACTGGTGCAGTCTTTCTTTACCTCAGTAAGGCCTTCGACACTGTAGACCATCACCTCCTAATCACCTGTCTTGCCTATGTAGGTGCCACTCCACTTACCTTACAGTGGTTTAACAGTTATCTCACAGGAAGGATACAAAAAGTCAAAGCTGATGGCCTACTATCTGCCCCCCTTCCAATTGCCAGAGGAGTCCCTCAAGGCTCCATCCTAGGACCAATCCTTTTTTCCCTGTACATCAACAATCTTGACTCCCACACAAAGAACTCTGGCATACATTTCGTGGTGGATGATACGGTTTTGTATGCATCAGGCTCATCCTTAACTGAAATCAGGGAAGCACTCCAAGCTGACTTTATCCAGTTAGAAAGCAACCATATCAATACCAAGCTTCTCTTAAATGCCAAAAAAACCAAGACAATGATTTTCTCGAGACTTGCCTTGTCTGGTGCCCTACCTACCTACCCCACCTAAAAACTTCATAGTTACCTCCCTAGGTGAACCCTTGGAAGTTGTACCTAAATTTAAATATCTAGGTATGTGGATAGACAACAAGCTTTCCTTCAATGACCACATCGAGGATCTATCAAGGAGGCTTAAAGCACGCTTGGGTTTCTTCTTTAGAAATAGGACCCTCTTTTCTCTTGCAGCCCGCAAAAGACTTGTCCAAGCAACATTCCTTCCCTTGCTTGACTACTGAGACATTATCTTTATCTCCTCCCCAACCTTGAGCCTATCTAAACTGGACATACTCTATCACCGTGCTCTTCGCTTCATTACTAGCTCTGCGTACAAGACCCACCACTGTGATCTTTATGCAGCAGTTGGGTGGACCTCTCTTGCCACCAGACGCCTCCTGCATGCTGGCATTTGGACCCTCAAATTACTACTCCACAAACTGCCTGTCTATTTAATGTCTCTCATACACATCTCGCATAGCGCCTACTCCCTAAGGAAATCCGACCTTATCCTACTAGATGTTCCCAGGACACGTACCACAGCTGGCCAAAGAGCTGTCTCATACACCCTCCCAAACATTTGGAACCAACTACAAGCCATGCTGAAGCTAACCAGCATCTTATCAATTAACTCCTACAAAACACTAGCTATCTCTAAATTAAAAGACATATGTAGGTGCTACTGGGCCCCCAACACCAAGTCAACTTCCTAGGTACCAACTGACCCTCTACTTATTAAGCTGAAATGTGTTGCATAATTTAGGGCAAGGTTAAAGCTGGAATGTACTGCATGTATAGCATAAGGACTTTTATTGTGTATACCGCCAGTATTATATATTTTTTTTTCTTTGTTGTTCTACATTTTATATCTCCTGTCTATGTAATTGTGAACTGTATGTGTATGTGCCTCAGGACCTCCTTGTGAATGAGCTTGCTCAACGGAGTCTTTCCTGCAATAAACTTGAACTTAACCTTCTATATTCCAGTGTAAACAGGCCCAGTTTATCCAGTCTGTTCTCATAACTTAGGTTTTGTGCATTTGTTATCAATTTTGTCATCCTTTGCTGGACCCCGTCTATAGCTTTGTTCTCAGCTCTTGTGCAAGGGGCCCAGAACTGTGCACAATACTCCAGACCTGGCCTGACCAGTGACATCTACAATGGCATAATTACACCACGGTCTCTGCTCACAATATGCCTCTTAATACTTCCCAACACTCTGTTAGCCCTACTAACCATAGAATGGCAATGATTCTCAAATTTAAAATTGAAAGTATGGCAATATTGCATTTTCTTAAGCTCCAGACTCTGCAAATCAGAAGCAAATTGCATGCAAACATGCTGTAGTGTGTCTTGAGTGTTAATTTATAAAGCAGCTTTTTCACTGACAAACTTGACACACTAATGATATGCATCAGCCATTTATGGTTTCTTGGTATTGAATTTCAGTAACCCAAACACCTTATTGCCCATAGAGGTTAGAGTAACAAGCTTGGTACATCCAACAGACCTGGGTTTTATTCCCACAACCTCCACTTGCATACTGTGTGACTCTGAGCAAGTCACTTAACACCCCAGTGCTCCTGGGACACCCCTGAAAATAGGCCCTTGTGCCTAGTGCGCACTACCCAGCCACAAAAAAAAAAAACAACAAAAAAAATCTTAGCATTGCTGATGTAAATTGGTACAGTTGTACAGTGAAATCAGCAATCCATAAAACAGGCAATTTTGGTGGCAGGCTGCAACAGCACTAAACTGTTTTTTTTTTTTTTACTTTATTTTTATTAGTTTAGCTGTATAGAAACATAGAAGATGACGGCAGATAAGGACCGTAAGGCCCATCCAGTCTGCTCATAAAATACACAGTACACTACCCTCATAGGTAGGCTTGTAAAACATCATGAAATTATATGTAATTCATAACCTATGCAATAATGGCTGGGTAGGGGGTTATAACGAGATTTAACCCCCCCAAGGGGTGGGATGCCACATAAACCCCTCGAGGGTGTGTAAAATTTGAGTTTTACACCCCCACCCAGCCTTTCTTTTTATATAATTGCTGGGGAATGTTTTCTCACCACAGCAGTTATATAAAATAAATGGACAACCCCACGGAGTTGCACCATGAACAGTGGGGTTTCGGCATGGTCCGTCTATAGCAGCTCTTGAAGGAATGCAGCGTTTATTTTTTTTAAAATGCCCAGTATATACTACCAGTAAAAATGTTAAAAAAATAAATAAAGAACTTACTGCCGACTGGGAGTGTCAGCGATGTGCAGCAGTGAAGTACGGGGCTGGCGGCGCACAGAAAGAGAAGACCGAGACTGGCACATGTGCGGAGTGAAGGAAACCTGGCGTGCATTCACCGTTATAACCTGCAGGTTATAACGGGAATTATAACCTGGGTTTCCTATGGGAGAAAATGCTCCCCAGTTATTATATCATTATTACAGTAGGGGTTTGATAAGCCCCTATATATTGTTACATCACAGGGGGGACAAACATTATATTTTAGACATTTCCCAACATCTGATTTAAAACAAGCCAGTATTGCCATGAGACAGGATTACCATCACAATGTTTCTATATTAGCGAACATCCTTTATGTCGGATAAAGCATCCCCCATCTGTACTAGTTAGTTATTCATTAGTACAATTCAGCAGAGTTCCCCTTACTAGCAAAAACCCGTTAAGTTTCCCATTTCTTATTTTTTTAACAGAAATTGAAAAGCAGATATTTCAAATTGCATTTGATCACTGAACAACATCAAAACTTCTTTTTTTAACTTGTTTGAACATTTACAACATTTGGAGGCAGTATAGTGCAGTGGTTTAAGGCTCTGAGCTGCAAATCTGGTGACATCCAGCAGGCCAGACCTGGGTTTGAATCCCACTGCTTCCACTTGCATACTGTGTGACCCTGAGCAAGTCACTTAACTTCCCTGTGCTCCCAGGTCGCACCTGTAAAAGAACTTTCAGCTTAGTGTGCTACTCCAAAACAAAACATAAGGCATAGAATCCACACAGTGCACATGTCCGGTGGTCTAATGACGCCTAAAGCACCTCTTGGCTGATAAAGAAATATGTCTTACCCCTTAGCCATAGACACTCTGAATAGTGCCATTTTGTCTGCCACCTAGTTAGTCTACATAACCTCTCCCTGAACCAATACCTAAAAAGAGAGTTTTACACATAAAATACACCATCATAATGATCTTGACAGAGTGGAACAGTAGATCACAATTTTACTTACATGGACATAATCAAAGGGGTTATGCCCCATCTGGAGCTACTCACTCATTGTCCCCAGAGTCACTATCAGTGTTATCCCCTTTAGCCTGAAATTCACATTCTCTGCAAACCATCAGTTTATTGACCACTTCAGAGTCCGCAAATTAGTAAGTTTTCTCACCATATGCAATCCTTAGGCTGGCCGGCATCAGGAGGACATGGTGAACCCCTAGTTGTCTCAGGTGGGTTCTAATGCCATCAGAGCTTTTCTGGCAATGTCTAGTGCCAAAGCTTAAGTTCGGAAAAATGTGTACCTTAGCGCCATCCCACTCCAAGGATCCCCGTTATTTTGCCCTGTTGATAATAAGATCTCTCTCCCTCACCAAGCCAAGTATCATGAGAAGAGTGCAAGGCAAGAGCTGGTTAGTTGCTGTGTGACTTCTCCCACCACATGGGCTGATCCTATAGGCCTTCAGGATCATAATCGGCTCCTGAATCTGTAAAGCCTCCTCAAAGAATGTCTATAGGAACGGAGCAGGATCTTCTCATTCAGTGTCCTCAGGTAAACCCAGGATTCTAACATGTGAGGCTCTGGAGGCATTTTCTAAACTTTACAGTCATCGTCTAAGCTCCACGTTTTCCTTCGTTAGGCCCGTGGATACTGTCATGGCCATTGCAGCCGATGCGGATGCAGATTTCGTCACTTCCTCCAGCAAACTGACATTGGTATCCAACATTTAAAACTGTGAAGCAAAGTCTTTCATTTTTTGATCTAGCTGCTGAATTGCTTTAAGGAGAGCAGCGTTAGTAGGCTGTGGTGACAGATCTTCCATCCCCGATCTCAACTCAAAGCTTGTACCTGACTTCATGTCTTTGGATTGGGCTATCTCTCTCCTCCAGTGGCCGCTCTGTTAGTTCTGCCCATAACTCCTGAATCCTGAGGAGTAAAATTCTCAAAATGTTATTGTTTAGTGTAGCTGATGCTCTTCTCATGGCAGGTCCAATTACTTTTAAGAAAGAAGCTGTTTTTATATCTCATTTTGCAAATTAGGCTTGCTTTAGCAGAGCTCTGCATGAATGCGTCTGCAAACTCAGCTGTTGGCCATGACGCCCAGCACTGATCGGTTTAAATCCACCATTACCATACAGGGTGTGACCTACAGTGGCTATGGTGTACACATGTTTTATGCATCACTGGCATGGCTTCACACACCTGCATTGTGCCCATAGGGGAATCCACACAGTCCCCATTATGCTGATACATGTATGCAGGGGTGCATGCAGGGATTTTGGTGACACTGGCTTTGGGGACTGTTGGCTGACTGGAACTCCTGCTTCATACAAAGCACTGAATTATGGGATATGGTAATCCTCCCAGTACTCTCAAGCTGAGCATCCCAGTCCCTCTTTGCCATATCAGAGGGCTGGGGGGCAACAGGTGGGAGGCCATTCCATTACAAAAACATTAATAGGAGGTTATGCTGGGGGCATATAAACACTACAGCAGGGTCCTCCTGACATAACATACATGTCCTCCTCCAGTCCTTTGTACCACATTGAATATGCTAGGGGTCAGGGGGATCACAATCCCACCCAGCTTCCTGTCCCAGACCCAATATTCTGGGTAGAAGCAAAGGTCAAGTCGAAGTCTCCTTTGGTGGAGGGTAGAAAACCAGTTGGGATGCGCAGAGGTAGCCACAAAAGTGGAGAGGATCCTCCTCACTGGTTGGTCTTTCCTATGCACCCCTATGTGTAGGGCTTATACAGCCCTTTGTGGATCGTACCCCAAACACATATGTGATTTTGAGTTAGTCACTGGTGCAGCATGATCTGATGCACTTGCGGTTTTTGCAAGCATCCTGATGCATTTACACAGATGCAGCTGCAACTATGAACTGCAAAAGTACTGGATCCAGACCTTTGAAAACCAGGCCTTTACCTCATTGTGTTAGCCTCCCTCTCTCTCTCTCTCTCTCTCTCTCTCTCTCTCTCCCTCTCTCCCTTCCTTTTCCTCTCCTGTCCTCCCCTCTCTCTCCCCTCTCTCCATTTCCTCTCCTCCTCTCTCTCTCCTCTCCCTTTTCCTCTCCCTATCCCCTTTTCTCCCCCTACTCCCTCTCTCCTGCCTCTCTTTCTCTCCACCTCTCTCTCCCTTCTCTCTTCATCTTGCTCTCTCCTCACAATCTCTTTCCCTCTCTCTCTCCCCCCTTCTTCCTGCCTCCTCTCTTTCCCCTCTCCCTATCTTCATCTCTCTTGCTCCCTCCCTCCCTCTCTTTGTCCCCCTTTGTCCCCATTTCTCTATTTCTCTCCCTCTCTCTCTGTCAACCCCCCCTCTCTCTCTCACTCTCTCTCTAGTTATATTACTGTGCTATCCTCAATGTTATCTGACCCCCTGTTCATGGCTTATGGCTGATAAATCAGTTTCTGTGTGTCCCTCTAAACCACAGCCAAAAAACACTCTGAAACCTCAAACCAGCACAAGGCATCATGGGTAGCTGTTGCAAGTGCCATTTTTGTATATTTCTCTTTCTTGAACTAGGGCTGTCATGATTTGTAAAGTGCTTTGGGAAACAGTGTGCATGAAAGGCATTATATAAAACCCAAACTCCTTATCGTAAGCTGAATGTCCAAAAATACTGGATGACAAATAATAGATCTTAAAAAATGATTGAAGGATTCTATAGACAGCATGTGGTAATAGTAAAGAACTAAAAAATGTCTTTCTTTTTAAATAAAGAGTCAATATTGAACTTTTCAGATTATAAATAACTGATAGGCAAGTGGTTTCTGCTTATATAAATATGGCCCCTTGACACTACCCCTCCATTCTCTAGGGACTCAAGCTGGTGCAGTCCAAGTCAAGTAGCAGTCAAACAGCACTGGACATCTCTTCAAAAACATGTCATATTATGACACGTCAGCCTCAGTTTAAGAATTGTTCTATATTTTTCTTTTCCCTTGCTCTTTATAATTGAAGGTATTTGCATGAAAACAAGATCTTTGTCCCTTAGAGTTTATCTGTCCTCACTGCTTGCTCTGCTCATGAGGTAATAATTCTCTCCTTGTGACATCACACCTCTTTCGACAGCAGCAGACTAATGTAACAGAGTTTGAAGAGCGAACATACAGTATGATCAATTATACTTGAAGGGACAATGATTCTGTTTTCATGCAAATCTATTCAGTAAAAATTAGAACAAAATCTTAAGAAAATAAATACAAGTTATTTAATTTTTTTTTTAAATATATTCAAATTTCATAAAGCATACAAAATATACATTATGGTTTAATGTATACCATGTACAGACACATCTTATAATTAACTGATACATGAAACTGCCTAAGTCCAGACCTCCATAATCCTTATGATGTAAGGTGACTTCTTGTAGATGTACAACCCACAGACCTTAGGTATGGCCATTCGCTATTGGACACCCTTTCCATTCCTTCCACAAGTATCGCGCAAAGACACCCTAATGAAAACTAAGGACACTCTTAATATTGCTGTAGGGGCCTTAAACCTCATTACAAAATATTTTCTTTAATTTGTTTTTTATGAAAAAGTTCTAACATCTTTATTATATGTGTACAAAAAGAGAATACCAGCAAAATAGCTACATAGACTTACAATTAACAAAAAAGACAATTAATATGTTTTACAAGGTGTCTTTAATTTTTTTCCCTTTGGGCCTGATCTAAGCAAGGGAACTTGGTTAAGGGGACATGCTTTAAAAAAGGGAAGTTATGTAGGTGGGGGACTGAAGACTTGCAACCCAGCTGGCAGAAGAACAAATACTTCCTCTAAGCCCAGCTCATGACTTTGGTTAGTCCCTGAAAAATGAAGGACTGATGGCACTATGTGCTGTTGGGCTCAGTACACATCGGAAAAGGCATGTACCGGCTCATGCGGCTCTATGCTGAGGAAATGGTGCCAAAAGGACACACAGGCAAGCCATGCCCTTGCAGCCCCCCCCCTCTCTGAAGCACACTGCACTGGGGAAGAGAGGTGGCTGGGGTGGGGGGCAGAGTTGGCTGGCACACCAGGCTTCCAGTCAAAATCCTAGGCTGACTCCAAAGTGGATGCTCTGCTCTGCCTGAGCAAGGGATCATGGGATGTGGCAGTCCACAACTAGGATTGCTGTATCTACTTCAGGAATGTCTTTTAAAAATAAATAAGTAAATACAAAGGGAATGCCCTAGGCCAAATGATGGTTATCAGGGGCCCATGGCCTAAGAAATATATGCCCACCCCCACACATAGGCACATGCCTGTTAGTCTAATGCCATCTATTATTACCTTTGTATATCACCAGTGAATTGAGATTTTTTAATGGTTACAGACACACACTATGTTTGTGATTGTAAAGAAATTTGTCAGCTTCAGAACCTTTGCGAGCATTTCTCTTTCTCGTTTACTTGTTAATCCTTTGCACATGTGTGTTTGTGGGATCCATCAAGATACTTTATACTGCTGTTGACTCCATGTTTCTACTGTCCCAATTTATTTATATATTTTTTGCTGATTGGAAACGGAGGCCTACACTATCCTGCCTATTTTCACCCTTATTTCAGGGTGGAGGGGTTACAGACACAAACCAGTTGAAACTGATTATCTATAACCCCCCGCCCCCGCCTCCTACTCCCTTTGCTCCAGTGACTCTTGCACCTTCACCCTCCCGTCCGCACTCCTCTGCTGGGCAGTCTGCTGTCTCCTATCACATTCTCTCCCTCTGGAACTTGCTCCCTTCCACTCTCTGTCTCTCACCCTCAGCCCCTCCTATCCTCTCCCCTCCCCTTCCCTCTAAAGAGCAGGTTCTTAGTCTTCAAATCCCCACTCCCCAAACAAATTCTATAGCTCACCTGTCCCAGAGTTGGTGGCTATACATAATTCCATTTTTTCCCTCTGTTTTGAAAAGTTATAATGCTCGTAAAATTAACCCCAGCAAACACAGCCAAAAATGGAGGCACTTCCTGAAAGTGCAGACACAACCCCACTTAGGCACACACAGCCCCGTTTTGTGATGTCACAAAATGAACGCCACTTGTGCATGCCCCATTGATTTCAATGGGGGTGATTTTTCTATACATTTTAATAACATTTACAGTCGAGATTTTAATAAATCAAAGTGACAGCTCGACTAACGGGAACCCCCTGTTAGTCGAGCAGTCACTCGATTTAATAAAATGTAATAACAAATATTATTAAACTCTCTTTCATGCCATTGAAATCAATTTGCTCTTTAAACATCAGCTAAAACTTCTCCCTGCCCCATCTTGCTCCTGCCAATCCTCCACGTGACCACTACCTCTGCTAGGCCCTGCCACACCTGTGCTACAAATCCTCATTTACCTGTACTGCCACTGCCTGAACTAGACTTTACCCCACAGTTATTATAAGTTATTTTACCACGTGAACCGTTGCCACTTTATTGCATATACTGTAAATGCTGCTCATTGTTCTACCTTGTGGTTCTACCATTATCACTGAACTTTTATCTTGTTAGTTGTACTCTCTTTTGCACTTTATTGTGTACTTGGTCCGTGATACAGTACTTGTTGTACTACTGTACCCCCCCACTCCCCACCCGGTGGCACCTAGAAAGGAGGCTTAGCTCCAAGTACCTTTCCCAGTTACCAATTTTCAAATAAATACAATAAAGATTAAGAACCCATGAGTGCAGTACGTAAACCAATCTCACTCTCCATCTGCAGTAATCAGAGCACCAAACAAGATAAATACATCACTCTAATAAACCACAATCAGCAACGAATCCATTGTGGAATTGTTAAATTTAATTATTTTGTGTTTCTGCTGGTTTCAGCTTCATGTTGTTGCCATGGTTGCTACATGAGAGAGGATGTATGGAGCTGTAGCCATGTGACAAACACACACATTAAAGAGAGACTGTCGACACCCTTAGGCCTCAAATGTTCCCTCATTTGAAAAATACATTTCATAACTGCCTACATTCTGTAGAGACTGCTGATATAGCTGGTTGCTTGTTTCTGATTCTGTTTTTGTTTTCAAAAGTGAAAAATAGACAGCCCATCATACTGGTATTACCACACAAAAACATGTTTGTTTACATTCCTTGATCAACTCCCACTGCATCTTTCCTGGACATGAGAACACCCTCACACAGTCTGGCCACTCATTACACAGTGCAAGGAGAGGAAACTACTGCATCATGAGTGGTTGCACTTGTAACCCCTTTGTTACCCGGGGTTACTAGAATCCCAGTAAGACCTAGTGGTAGGCAGGGAAGGCAGCTTGTGAAACTCCAGTTAAATGGGTTTCACACTGTCTCACTCTGTCCTCTGTCACAGCTGAGACTTGAGAGATGACATCACTATAGAACTGTCGCAGCTGCATGAGCCACTTTGGAATCTACAGCTCAGGGAGTGAGTTTAGAACTTTGGGAAATTCAAAGTCTGTGTTCCGTTTGTCCTTAAGCAAGAAGGAAGCATCAGTCTGCTGTTTAATCTCTCACTAAGAAAAGGAAGTGTTCCTGTGTTTACCTTTTTAAAAGTGGTGAGAGACCGCTCCCCGGTATCAAGCGCCCCCTCCCTCTGGGGAGAAAAAAGTTCTCTGTGGGTTCCAGGGCAAATCCTTCTCCCACCATGTAAGGAAGCTGCCTGATTTTTGTTTTGTCTGTTCTTGTATAACAGCAAAGGTTACAATGCCGCCTGTGGGGCACCTGCAACAATGGGTGAGTGTTTGGCTCCATTTGAAGGGCAAACAAATTGTTTTCTTCAGTTGGGAAATGGGTGTGGACTGCTATTTGGGAGGACTATGTTCACTAGGACAAACAAATAGAGCAGTCAAACAGTTTAAAGTTTTAAATGGATTTAAAGTTCGCTGTAGAGGGGGTGCTTCAGGTCATCCACCGTTCAATCTACATTTTAAAGTCCTAAAGTTTTCTGTGTGTATCCAGAGAAATGGCCGGGTATGGGCTGTGGGAGCTGGAGGTGGGGAAAACCCCCATCTTTAGTAACCAGGTCCACCTCTATGGATTTCTTCTGTGTTTTTGCTACTTACCTCATGCACTTGGCCAGTGATGGGGTGGGTACCCAGACGTGGGTCGCAACTTGAAAATCTCTCTAGAGGAGTCACAGACTCTAAGTGGTGTGTGGAGCCACAGGATGGGAAAATTACTCCTTGTCTGATGGGAGTTTCGTTTGGAAGTAAGAAAACAAATCTCTCTAGGAGTCGCAGACTCTAAGTGGTGTGGGGAGCCACAGTTTGGGAGTCTCCTTGTTTGATGGGATGTCTTTCCAAGTAAAGTTTGGGTTCATTCATCAAGTGGACCGTCAGTCAAGTGGCCGGCAGGGGAGCTGGGCTAGTCGGGCTATGTATCCAATGCATGCAAAGTCCGGGCTGAGTGCCTGGTGGGTCCAAAGCCAGACAACTGTAGTAATGTGTTCATTCCTCAAATGGACCGCTGTGTTAACCTCTAATCTGCACATACAGTAACGTAGCCCTTTGGGGGACCATGCAATGCTTTGTTTATGTTCAGTTAGTTAATAAATAAAGCCACACTGAAAAATCCCAATTCTGGTTCTGGACATTACAGTTATTGCTTCCTGTAGTTGGATTTACTTGGGTGCCCCTGTGCAGAGTAGCCAAACCTAGGTCCCTTGTGCAAGGTAACCTCATCCTTCCCCGGACCCAGGTCCCCCACCAGGTATTGCTGCCAAATGCCAACAGCATGCCACCTGTCATTTTAGTAAAAAGGCAGGGGTGGGGACCCCCCAGTCTGTTACACACTGTTCAGGGGTTTTTCTTATGTTCAAGATGTATGGAATAAACATTGATCAAGAATTTAAAATGGAACAAAGCTGGGTATAATTATACCATTACCATGCATTTCATACGAACATACATACGAACATACGAAATTGCCAGCAGAAACAGGCCACGTGGTCTAGCAAGTCTGCTCGAGTGTGCAGCTAGCCTCTCATCTTGCAGCTGCCCCTCCCACCCCCATCACAGTATCCCTTACCCTGTCCCAACCCCTCTTGAAACTGCCCACCATCTTACAGGACACCAGCTCTTCTGGCAAGGTGTTCCATTTGCACACCACCCTTTCTCTGAAAAAATATCTCCTTACCTCCCTCCTAAATCTTCCCCCTTCAATCTCAGTCCTTGTCCTCTCGTGGCCCTTCCCCTGCTCAGCTGGAAAATCCCCTCTATGTTTGTCTTGTTTATCCCCTTCAGGTACTCAAAGGTCTCTATCATATCCCACCTATCCCTCCTCTCTTCAGATGAATGCATCTTTAACTCCTCCATTCTGTCCTCATAGGGCCTGTCCCCCAATCCCTGGATCATCTTTGTGCCCCCTCCAATAACCTGATGTCCTTCTTCAGGAACGGGCGCCAGAACTGCATGCAGTACTCCAGGTGGGTATTGACCAATGATCTTTACAGGGTCAGTATAACCTCCCTCCTTCTGGATGAGATCCCCCTAGTTATACACCCCAGCATTTTGTTGACTTGTGCTGCCACCTTCCTGCATTAAGCAGAGTTGTTTATGCTCCCCGTTATGATTATTCATAAGTCCTTTTCCTCTATAGTGCTTCACAACTGTACTCTGTTCAAGTGATAGTCCCTCCCCTTGTTCTTTGCTCCAAAGTGCAGAACCTTGCACTTCTTGGCATTGAACACTAACTGCCATGTTTCCGCCCACTCCTGCAGCTTAGTCAGATCCTCCTGCAGCCCCTTCCACCCCTCAGTGTCATCTACCACAGCTCCCATTTTAGAACAGGCTGATCTTGCTCAGGATCCCATGTGAGATATCAGCAATAAATATTCCAAACAGCACCGGTCCCAGTACCGATCCCTGTGGTACTCCACTCCTCACCACTCTTGGTGATGAGAGTTCCCCCTCCACTACCACCCTTTGCTGCCTTCCCCTCAGCCAGTTTGCAATCCATTTCACCAATTTTGGTCCCACCCCCAGGTATTCTAGCTTTTCTCTCTACCTCCCATGTGGTACTGAATCAAAGGCCTTGCTGAAGTCCAAATACAGGACATTCACTGCATGGCCTTTGTCAAGTTCCCATGTCACCCAATCATAGTACTCTACAAGGCTGGTCTGGCATGATCTTCCTGTGACAAACCTGTGCTGCTGACTATCCTGGAGACTTTTTTCTTCCAGGAAGCTCTCCAGTCACTCTTTAAGGATAGTTTCCATGAGCTTCCCCATGATTGATGTGAGGCTCACTGGCCTATAGTTCCCTGGTTCATCTTTTGGGCCACTTCTGTGGATGGGTACCACATGGGCCATCCTCCAGTCCTGTGGTACACATCCTGTGTCCAGGGAGGTATTGAACAGGTCAGACAGTGGCCTTGCCAGGACCTCTGCTAACTCTCTTAGCACCCTAGGATAAATGCCATCTGGTCCAGGTGCTTTGTCCACCCTTAATGCTCTTAGCCCTTCCAGTACCCTGTTCTCTGTGATCCCTACATTCATTTTCTCCTCTCCCCCTTTCCCACCCCCCATCACCTGATGTATCTTCCCCCATTCTCTTGAGTGAATACAGAGCAGAAATACTCATTCATTGCTTCTGCCTGCTCCTCCCCTTTCTCCATCCAGCCACCCATCCTTCTTAATCCTCACCAGCTGGTCCTTGCTCCCTCTTCTCTCTCCAATACAATGGAAGAAGTATTTTTCTCCAGTTTTGATGCCCTGCACCAGCCTTAGGTCCTTTGAAGCCTTGGCTGCCCTGACCATTCTGGTAACCTCCCTGGACTTCCCTGTATACATATCCTTATCCTCCTCCCTCACCGATTTCCTGTATTTTTGAAACACTGCCCTCTTGGCCCTCACCCCTTCCATGACCTCCTGTGTCAGCCAACTCGTTTTTTTTGCCCTGCACTTCTTACTTTTCTTCCTAGTGCATGTTATCATAGCCTCTTCCAACCCTTCCTTTATAATGTCCCATTTCTGGTCTGCATCCATGTGCAGTTGCATGCCTACCAGATATCTGCCCCAAATTACCCCTATTTTCTTAAAGTCCACACCCTTAAACTCAATCAACCTTGTGTCCATTCTCCCCATTTCCCACCCCATGTTGAGTGTGAACCACACTGAATAGTGGTAGCTCCCAGCCACTGGTTCCTTCACCTCCAGATTTCTTACTGACTCCCTGTTCTCTAGCAAGACGTCCAGAGTCCTTTCTAACCAAGTCAGCCCCTGGACCAGCTGTGTAAGAAAGCTTTCCTGAAATACCTCTTACAGGACCGGTTAGTTCCCTTGCACTCATGGAGGATGGCATGCCCCACTCCACCTCCAGTAGGTTAAAATCCCCCACCACTGTGCCCCTCTTCCTGCATATCCTCCTGAGTTGCTCAGCCAATTCCCTATCCATACACACGAACATACAAAGAAGCCAGCCGAAGAAGGACATTTGGCCTATCAAGTCTGTTTGTATTGCATGGTCCACCGCTTTTGTTAATGTCCCTGCCCCCTCTCCCCACTCCTCCCATCCTCCCCACCCATGATCCTTACCTTCCCCCTATGCCTAGCCCAGCCTGTCTTAAAGAGGACAGGAAATCATTTCTAATTAGCAGCAGTTTATAAAGATTTTATTCTCAGAAGTGATATGCATTCCTCTAAATAATCCATATTTAACTGTACCTGAATAAAAAGTGATATGAAAAACTGTATTTTGCATTGATTTGTTTTTATGGGCAGCATTCTGTTACAGTTCTCTTCATGGAACCAGTAATTTGGAGTTTTAACTATGTCATGATTTGTGCACAGAACTCTTAGTGTAATTCTGATAGGCCAACAGCTCATAATTGGCATTCCGTGCACAAACCATGACATAGTAAAACTCAAATCACAATTCCATGAAGAATATACAAATGCTTAATAAAACAATGCAAAATACAATTTTATTATTTTTTTATTCAGATACAGTTAAATATGAGATAATTAGGAAATTCATATAATTTCTGAGAGTAAAAACTTTATAAACAGCTGTCAATTGGAACAAATTTCCTGTCCCCTTTAAAGCTGTCCACTGTCTTCAATGAGATGACCTCTTCCGGCAGTGCATTCTAAGTGTCTACCATCCTCTCTGTTTCAGTTCTACTAAAAAAACAACCAGAAACATCAATGTATTTTATAGAAGGTAAGCAATCATAAATCATGGGTTTTCAACTAGGGGAAAAATTGTTTAACCAGGAAAGGCACACTAAGCTGGAACTTGTTTCCAGGTGTGACCTGGGAGCACAAGGAAGTTAAGTGACTTGCTCAGGGTCACACAGTATGCAAGTGAGAGCTGATGGGATTCAAACACAGGTCTCCAGGTTTGCAGCTCAGTGCCCTTAACCACTACACTATATTGCTTCCTAAAAATTATATGATGCAAAATGGTTTGACATCATCCCTTTAAAGAAAATATAATTAAAAAAAATACATCACAGCAATAAACCACAATTACAGCTTAAGAATGGCAGTCCCCAAAAACTAACACTTCCAAGGCTCATTTTTATGTTTGCTTGCACACATGTGCAAGAAACATAGTGCCATCATCGGAGATTTTGGAAGTGTGTCACCTCCTCCTCCAATTCAGTCAGTGTGTTGGCAGGTGCGGCCCCTGTAAGCCAATGCATGCCGGAGCTGTCTATGACAAGCTCCAAAATGCGGTGGCATACAGATTGAAAGGAGGCTTCGGCAGTGAGCAGTGATAAGATATCGGCTGCTCACGCGCAGCTCCCCCATGAGCGCCCATGCAGGCGTGCGCGCCCGCTCCCCTTGCGCGCCACTGTATAGCGGGGTGCCCAATCCCGTCGGCTGAGCTACGTTCCGCCTCTCCCCAAAGCCTTCTGAAATGCCACGCTGGGTGCCCACCCCAGCTTGGCAATAATGATATAGCCGACGGGGTGCCCAATCGCCGGCTCCACTGTCCTAACCCCCAGTAGTAGTACTGCGCTGAGGCCCACCCAACGTGGCAGCGATCTAGGCCGACGGGATGCCCAATCCCCGTCGGCTGAATACTCAACC